>OX578272.1:64453608-66853608 GCA_951217065.1 Baccha elongata | reverse complement strand
TTGAATTTGCGGATCTCTGGTCTCTCCGATCCATTTAACGGCATGTAGCACGATTCTAAAATTATAGCAATAAGAACTTGTTAGGTTCTTCTTTCACAACTCTTTGGTTTTATTGGAGTGGTAATCTTAAAGTGGGTATAATTTGAACAGCAAAAACGTGATATAAATAACCTCAGACGAAATAAAGCCCAACTTCAAATTTCGATCAAACAATTTGACATGAACAGTGACTGAATTTGAAAAAAAATATTAAGCAATATCATACTAGCTGGTAATAAATAATGTACTGCATAAATGCGAAAAACCTTTTCGCTCGATGAATGCAATCGATGTGGATGTCAAAAACCCTTTTTGACCCAGGTACAAAAATAAAGCTTTGACTCATCTTAACTTTCGTTATTTTTAATCCAATTTTTTTTCAGCACATCGTCGCCTTTTTTTTGAAAGATCTCGTAAGTAGAAAATACATTTTTTTTTTGTGACAAAAAACCATTTAAAAAACAATAAAAAAAAGCTTTTGATGTTTTTAGTTGTTTTAATTTATGTAATACATATTTGGCTTAAACTTTGCAAATTTAGATTGAATTGAATTAATTTTAACTTAATTAATTAATTAACAATAAGAAGCTCTTATCCGAAATAATTTAGGCTTACCTATGTTTTGAAAAGAACGCCAACGAAATATTTGGTTCAACATGGGATCGATGTGTAAAACCTTTGGAAAGTGCTAATTGAACAATTAATTTAGTTAATATTTTTTCGCTGTTTTAAAAGTTGCTTATAACCGGAGAAGGAGACGATTTTATTGAATCTTTTTCTACATACATATATCACCTTCTAAACTCGCCTAAGCACTTCTTCGCTTATACTTAAATTAATTAACACTCTGATCGACTTGAGACGATGAAGGTTTTCAATAGCAATATTTTTGGTTTTCCGAGAACAAGAGTTCACCTCAGTCACTCACTCAATTTAGAAAAACTTCATATTAATGAATTTTTAATATACTTATGTTAATAAACTTAAACGACACACACAAAAATTCAAGATTTTTTGGCGATGTAGTCTAACGACTTTACGTACATATAATTTGATTAAAAAACATTGGCGCAAAATTATAGTCAACCTATATTTAAGGAATTAACGTGACACCACTTAACATTATTTCAACTTTAGAACAGTTGTCTAACTTTTACTCAAGAATAAACACTTTTTTAACTTCCAGTTATTTATTCCACTTAAAGGGGGTTTTGATGAATTAATGCAGTGTTTGTGTGTAGTTACATTCCACAAAAGCGATTTCAAGAGAGTGAGCTGTCATTCTCTGAGAGATTTTAGTGTGTTGCATTAAAAATATAATGCAAAGGTTTGCTGTTTTAAAGTTAGACAACTTCATTAAGAAAATGTATACTTTATGCCGTTTATAATACCGAAAAACGTATTTTTAAATTTTATTAAATTTTATATTTAAAGGCAATACCTATTCTTGAGTTATTGACAAAAAGAATCTTCGTTATTCTTCGTTACTTTCAACTATAAATATTTTTCGAGATAAATGTAATAAAATCCCTTTTTGCATTTTTCTTAAATTTCTGTCAGTTCTAACTCACTTCACAGTCTACAGTGCTTAGTTTTTGATTTTTTCTTTAATTTTTTGTATAAAAAGTTAGGTAATTGAAACGAAAAATGGAATGATTTGAGTGGGAGAATGAGTAAATACCATTTTAAATGCAAATGCACTTACCCCTTTCTTTATCTCAACGCTTGAATTGTTTGCGTTGAAGAATCGATACACTTTCGCTTGAATAAAAAATCATGCCGATCACCAGACTAAGCAAAATGGAATGATAGAATTATCAAAGGAAAGTGTGATTGAAAAGCTTTGGGGTCTAACAGTACCTAGTATCCACTTGTTTTTTTTTTATTCCAGTTAAATAATTTTTTTTTTCAATTTTTGCCAAGAAATCATGCACTTTGCCCCTGTGTGGGACATAGGAATTAATAAAAAAGCCTATTCTGCAAGCATATAATATCTGTTTCCCCGATTGCGTAGTACTTTCTTTCACATACCCCATCTGTACATACGTGAAAAAAAAACAATAGATTCTAATATTTGGTCACGTTTACAGCTTAAAACAAAAAATATTATCTATTCCATGCAGGTTTTTTTTTTTTTTTTTGTTGAACCAACCAAAGCGGAAATTATGTGACAATAAATCATTTAATTAAATCTAATTACCATTTTTCATGCACGTGATCACTCACTAAACGATAAGATAAAATCTTATTCATTGAGGGCGCTGCTGCAGAGAGACTATTCGAAGACAAATTTTAGTTTAAGCACATGGTATATAGCTGCATCAATGTAGGTAAGATCAGCTGTTTTCATTCTTTTACTGCCCTTAACAAGAAGATCATCGTTGCTGCAAGCAAAATGGTCACGTTGTCGTTAGGTCCATGTTTACGATTTGGTTTGACAAATTCGCCATTTAACTGCGTGAACACGCGTCCTTTATGTCTACCAGGAGATCATTATTCAGTCTGAGCAATTTTGTATTCGTTGGCGATCGACTTGTACCCCGTTGATGATCATTGCGTGCGTTCGTGGGTGAAGAACAGCCTATGCTGAAATGTCTATAGCTTGTCTTATATATTTTTGTTAACTTCATCGCATTAAGACGTAAATTGTATGCAGGGAAGTCTTTTTCTTTGAACCCCAACTAATTTAGTATCTCCGCAACGATTTATTAGAGGGCAGTTAAAAACAAAATGCTCTCTCTCATGCCGAAATAAGGTTAAAGTTATTACATTGTTTTCCTGGTTAAAATTTTGAGAAAGAAGTTTAAACCAAAATGTATATCGGCTAACCAAAAGTTAATTTCATGCCGTGTTCACAAAAATGATGCAAGGAACAAGTTATTATGTTTTCCAGTCTACTATATTAGTCACAGTCACGGACGAGCCTTAAAATATCACATATACATATAGGATGCAGTTGGATGAATGAGATCTGAGCCTCTTATTTATTTAACTCTTAGGTTTCAAAAAATACGAACGAATATGAAGGTCCAGCCAATTATTACGCGGGAGGTTGATTACTGTCGTCTTTATGCGTAAACTTCTCCCACACGGAAAAGATTATAAATCGTTCACATTAAGTGCAACATATACCCACTTTACGGCAAAAAGTTTACGATTACAATTTGAGATAATTTTTTTTTTTCAAATTAATTGATCAGCTGGTACTCTGGTAGCAACTTCAATGTCATTTCCTTTGATTTCCATTAAAGAAGCACTGGCGTTGCCAATGAAGCACGATCGTCCAATTTTTTTAACATGGCGATTTTACCAAATATTTTGCCACTATTTGACGTGCCAAACAGGCAATAAAAATTAACCTTTGCCAACATATTTTACCTTAATTTTTCCCCTTTAATTGTGTTAGTAATGTCTGGAATATTTCATATTTAGAACACCAATTTATTCCAGTGGCAACGCTGTTCATATGATCTCATAAAAAACTATTTACAATATAAAACTATAGCACCTTCTATGTTATCGAGTTAAAAAATGCTTACAACTTATATAATATATATCTACTCCATTTCATATATCCAAATCAGTAGCACAATAATTTGTGAAAGCACCAGCAGTGCGTTGTACACTAATTTGAGCAATAAATTTTAGCACCAAATCAAAATTAAAGGTAAGATCGCAGACGTCCTTTATCATCACTTCTTCCGCCGAAGAGAAACGCAGCAGATCAGAGATACACAAGATATTCAATATCGTACTTTCGTGATGTAGTTATTGCTTGGCTACCGTAAAATGTTCAATATAAACGTCTGCAGAGTAAACCTTTGGCAATAAATTCTTATGCTGGCTGGCTGACTGGATGGCTGGGTGATTTGGTTGGGTCCTCTTTCTGTTGGTGTGTATATCTATAGTAAGTTCTTCCGACGAACGCAACGGTTGGTTTTGGTTCATTCAAAGGTGTAGGTTTTCCATTTGGTCGTTTTATGAGTACTTTGTTGTTGTCATGTAGTTAGCACTTGAAGATTTATTCCTGAGAATGAATTGCCATCAGGTTGATTCATATTTGCGTATTGCGTAGCACACTTGCTGCCCACATGCGGCCACGAGCAGATAATCATAAAATGTAAATGCATGTGGTGCGTCGTCGTCGGTCGTTCTGGTTTGACGTCGGATTTCCAAGAAGATATTCATTTATAGTTGCTTTAAATTTTTATCTTGATCACATGTGGTAAACAGATATAAATTAATCCTATTATTTTGATTAGGTAAATTATATTGTTACTATTATATGCGAATGAGCCACCATTTGGTTCGATAGATTTTTGCAAGTTAATATAATACCTCCGTTCAAATTAATATGTTGTTTAATTTGATTTTAATGTAAAATCATGTTTGGCATCACTTTATTGTAACAAAAAAAAACATTATCATTGTGAGTAACTTTTTTCGATCACAATTTCATCAATTTTCCCATAAGAACAAGAAACAAAGAAGTTAAGCTTTAATTACCACAAGACCCAGGACAGTTTCGTCTTTTTTTTATGAAGAGGCTTGTTCCTTCATATCTTAAAAATTAAAAGCCGAAAATCCATCTGGTTTTCAGTGTCAGATTCAAACCAACATCCAAGTATGCGGAAAATTTTGTTCTATAAATATGAGTTTAGTAAAAAATAATTTCAAAATCGTTAATAATTTTTTTTTTTACAATAATATTAATATTATAAATGTGAATGTTTGGATGTATGTTTGTTACACTACGTAATTTTTTCGAGGAATCTAATACTAGAATAGACCTTTAAGCTGTCTATTTAAGCTAAACAATGAAAGACTGATAGATGTATCTCTAAAGATAGAGTTTAAAACAATTACGATTCATTGAGCCAATCAAGCTAATTTCACCAATTTTTTTCCTGATGGAAACAATTGTTTAAACAATTTAATGTTTTTTTAAATAAAACAACTAAAACTCGTTTTAAGCTTGTTTAACACACATTTTCACGCCTTTAAGCAAATGTCGTTTTTTGTACAAAGTTTTCTTTACAAAATTTTCTTGGTCCACAGCCTTTAAATAACTTGGGGTTTAAATATACTTAGCAGTTAAATTCATGAATTGCTATTCGCTGTAAAAAAATGTCAACAAATCGGGCGTTCGTTATTAATTGATATATATATAAATCAATATATAATATTAATATCAATTTAAAGCAAAATACATAGGTATGGATAGAAGAAATAAAAGTTTTCGAATTCTTATGAGCGCCCGCAGGCTAGATAGATGCGAGCTAGAAGAGTACAACTTACAAGAATATGAACATCAACGTTCAAAGGGTTCCAAGCCTCTCAGCTATTGTCTATTCCAAACTGTCGTAAGTAAAACCAAACAGTTATAAATCATAAAATTTAGCTGAAGGTTTAAAAAACACTTTTTCCAAATGAAATGAATCGATAGTTCTATGAATTCAAAATTCAAAAAGAAACCAGAATAAATTTTCGCTAATTAAACTATGAGCCTATCTTTTTTGCTTTTGGTTTATTTTTCTTAATTTAATTATAAATATTTGTTAATAAATTCAAAAATATAAACACATAAAGCATATCTACAATCTACACATCCAATAAACCATGATAGATATATCTAACTTTGGTCGAGAGTTGAGTTATGCACACATCAACTTAATAATTATACCGAAAATATAGTGTTAAAACAAATTACTTTTTTATGTTAAAGCATATTTCCACCCAGAGTGTTTTCAATAAATTATACACCAAAAGGAAACCAAACCAAACCAACCGAATGTGTTTGCTATATCATACGCAACATACCTAAAATTAACTCTTAACGGGTAAATCTACACCTGGGCGATAGGTGACAACTCAATTTCTCAAACCAAAAAAAAAAAATGTAAATAAATTAAAGGAAATGAAGATAAAACCCATATCACAGCATACCGTTTGTTTGCATAGCATCGCGTTCCATCGAATGCTATATGCAGCCGAAGAGCAGTTCCATGTTTATAAATGCGTATATCATCGGACTCATTTGAAAGTCCAAACATGGACCAATAACTCTTCCTTCCTTTCACTCGCCGCATATTTCTATACTTGTATCTTAATCACAACTGTAAGATATGCCCAGTAGAAGAACTACCCGCTTACTTAAAGCATCAGGCATAGTTAAATTCCTATATAGCGCATACTCCGACTGTTAATGATACTCCAATAAATCACTTTGAAAGTGACATATTGACCCGAGCGCACGGTCAATAAATATGTTTACCCGGAGGTACAAACACGAAACACCCATATGGAACAAGCTGTTGCTGTAGGCCATCCAACGTCGAGATCGAATCGATCTCCGAAAAAAAATAAACGACAAGTCGAAAGGGGGAAAAGACATAACAAGGTCCACTTGTGATAATGGAATAGAGAACGTTGGAAAGATAGAATAATATGCAAATCACTGAGATAAATGTAAGAATCTCAAAGAAATTGAGTTATTGAAGGATCATTGAGAATTGATAGTGGCATTTGGTATCGATAATGGCCGCCGCGTGCCTTTAATTTTCTAGAAATTCCATAGAAGTTGGCACACTTTTCTTGAGAAATATATAGAATGTGTATGTATGCCCGTTATGGTGCGTGATAATTGTATGTATAGTCGAAACTTTCCATTGTCGAGACAGCATTATTATTAATTTGTATCTGAAGAATTTTGTGTTATTACTGTGACATGACGTCACGTTAAAATTTTTATTTTGTGTCATAATCATTGCCCACTTGATACTACTTTGAGCCTTCACCTGTAATGCTGATGGTATAAGAGTTCTACCTGAAAGAACGACGATTATATTAAACGCACGCAACCTGTCCTCTTCTATTCGTCAACACATTTTTATTGCCATAAAAGAGTTGAACGTTAAACTAGCTACAATCACAACATCAGTTGGTCGTTAGCTTTTACTAATTTCACGCACGCTTTCAGATAAGTAGACAATTTTACTTGAGATCAGTGACGAAGTAAGTGGATGAACGTTGGTTATACATGAGATAAGTATATCGAACTTAATACAATTAAATTTCAACCATTTATTTAAAAATAAAATATGATCTTCTTCAGTTCAATGAAGGCTTATATAGATATTTAAAACCAAATGAAAATAAAACCACGAATGTAGGTAACATGTAATTAATATAAATTGGATTGGTTGATATAATTTAATTGATAATATGTATACCAAGCTTAATTTACCAACAAATCAAGGTATAATCAATTTGTATCCGTACAATAATTAATCTTGTTTTTTTTTCTTGCAAAACCTGATTTTTTATTTGTTGTTATCCAAGTTGATTTTTTATTGACGTTCTAAATGGTTGGTTGTAGCGACTGTTAACATTTATAACAGATATTTAATACTAAATTGCATATTTTTATTGATCATTTTTAAATTTAGTTACTGTATAATAAATATAACTTAGACTTAGAAATTCACGTTATTATGATGTTTAAAGATCAATAATAATTATTATGAACTCATTTTTATAAAAGTGATTAAAAAATTAAGTACCTTATTTATACTAAATGCTGTCGCGAAGAATTTTAATTTTGTTAGATGTGTTTTTTTAAAAATCACGGGATCAATCCTTCGAAATGATATGCGCGCACTCAAGGGGTTATGAATATTCTTACAATGATTTAACACTGTGCAAACATTTTGAAGAGTAGATGACAGAAGACACCGATGAACATAGGTCTTGATTATTTGAATATCTGAGCATCACAAAAAATATATCTTTCCACATTCGTGTGGTGCGGTTGGAAAAAGAATCTCTCTACATACTTCACTGTACGTCGGAATTAAGACTACAGGGTAAATTTATGATATTCCTTGTAGTGAGATGATTGTTTAAGGGGAGGAATGCAATTGGCTATTTTTCGGAACACTAATAATAGCCCAGGAAAATTAGAGAAACAAAAGGCAACATTACGATACAATTCCGACAAAGCTGAATTTCTCCAGTTGTTTTTATGTCTTGAGCAAATCCTCAAAAGTACCCATGATTTGGCCCGGAGCTAAATTTTTTTTTTTTTTTTTGGAAATTAAATTTTTTTTGGAAATTTCTCGGAAACTATGAATTTTATGCAAAAAAATGTTAAGATAAAAGTTCTAGCTTATATGATTTTCTACGAAAATGTCTAGTGACTTTTCATCGTACCATCAACCAATTTCGAGAAAAAAGTGTTAAATTGTTACAAAGTCTGTTTTTAGAGAAAATTGCACTTTTTCACTAGTATTTGGCAATTTTTGTTTTATTTTTTTTTTAGTTTTCCTATTGGGCTTAGTCCAAAGAAAAAAAAATAACACTTGTCCACTTTATTTTCACCAAAACGTCGATTTCAACTTTAATTTTCATCAAAACTTCGATAAATACTTTTCTGCACAATGTTCATATTGTGTTCAATGTTAGAGAATAATAATTCAGTACGTAGTACATTTTAACTACCAATGGTAAAAATAGCTTTAAGTTTTCATTTCGCTAGGTTATTTTTTACCGGTTGATGTTACCGGTAAGCGTTTCAAAGCTTATTTCGATTCTTGCCTTTACTTATGCATTTTCAGAACACACCTCTTATGAATATTAAAATTTGAAATAACTAAAATAAAAATTAATTTTTTTATATCCGGTTTGGATTTCCAATAAGCTTAATTTTAACAACTTATTGTGGTGTCTCAGCTTAGTATTTCCTCAAACATTAAACTTTTTTTTTATGTTTATGGTGGTTCGGATCTTAAGTAAACGACAAATGTGATAAAGGCAATTTTGGTGGTTGTCTCTGCTTAGTCAGTTTTTCTAAAAAATCTCATTAAATAGCTTTAATTGTTTTGTTCTGAAAATGCAGCTTTGGTGTCGTTTGCCAGGCAAACCGTTGGCATCTTAACGGAAATATATGCCGTGTTTCGGTGTCAAGTGATTAGCCAGCTCAGTAAAATTTTACACGTTAATCCCAACAAAAACCAAAAGTGTGTATAAATAAGTCAGCAATCAGAAGTGAACATAAAGTGGATATGAATGATTTAACTGTTGAAATGTAGATGGCGCTGCAAGTGAAATGGAGAAAAATATTCGACACTTAATTTTTGGTCGCACTGCTATGGACAGTGTTAGCAGATGAATTCAAGTACTTTGCAGTGTATCTGTCACCTTATATTTAAAATAAGTATTTGTATGCCCAATTTGTTTAAGTTCCAAAAGTCGCATATTTTTCTCCACACCATTAGCAACGCCATCTGTACGTCATCATTTACAAAACTAAAAATGAGTTAAAAGTGAAGATAGATAAGCTTAATTTGAGCTTATTACTTATACAAGCTTTTCACAAAAACATAGAACCAAAAAGCTTTTCCCAACAATAACCAACTGGATTTTATTATAGAGAGGATAAAAGCGATTTTCGATGTTCCAATAGAGAAACATTGTTCTATTCGCTCATCATAATAGGGGCCTTAACCTCACCAGCTTGTGTTACTAATGGATAGTAGCATTGATTCAAAGCATAAAAATCCACGTGGTTCCCCATTTTAGAACGATGTAAAGATCGGAATTTTATGAGTTTATCATAAGCAAACGCTCCAGTTCCACATTCGAAGAACAGGGTTGTGAATCTGGAATCGAATAGGAAACGATGAGGGTGTCATCGTTAGGAAAACAACTTAAGGATTAGAAGTTTCAGAAAAAAGTTTATTTATAAAAATCAAGAAGAAAATCAGAGACAAAACTAACCTTAAATTTGTAGATTTCAATTTTAAACAAAGAAAAGATTCATCAATACCGAAAGCATGCATTTTCGATAAAAGAGAAACTCTTTATCGTATGCTTTTGAAATATAAAGCGCTGTTTGAACAAATGCTGTTTTCCACTCAAAAAGAGATCATTAGAACAGGGCATGTGAAAAAGCTTTGTGACTTTTTCATTAGAACAGGGCATGTGAAAAAGCTTTGTGACTTTTTTGCAAAAAAATTCATTGCTAAATAATATAAATCTACTTAATAAAAATTCTGTGTTATTTAAGATTACAATGATAGTTTTTTTACAGTGTGGGAACTGAAATAGAAGAACGGCAATGATTTTTTGATGTTAAAATGTGATTCGGACATACCAGTTACAGGGGACTAATAATTAGACATTTTGAAGAATTTTTTGAGCAAGAAAAAACTTACGATCAGATTTATATTTACAAAAAAAAATATAGTGAATAAATGCAATGGTTTCAAATTATTGTCGCGGACATCAAAAATTTCATAGTTTGTAGAATCATCCATAGATAACAACAAAATGTTGTACCAACTTTAAGAGGGATTTCTCGTTTACATTGTCGCATCTTACGTATAAGAATTAACCTGTAAGTATGTATTCAGCTATAAGCAGACGTTAGTAACTGTGTTTTTCAATTTTGTTAAAATAACAGAAACCGTGATACTGAGAGACTTAATTTTGACTGCATTATAGTTTTACCGCTTAATAAAGACATTAAAACTAAATAAATGTTTTTCCACTTATTATAGTTTGGGCATTTCTCTGTGAAGTAATACCTATACAAACTGCTATTCTAATGAAGATACACTTTCAAATTATTTTTATTTTTCAAATTACTATAAAAGAAAACAGACGCAATTTTAAAGATGTAAAAAAAGATTAATCACAAAAGCTATGTTTGACCCTCACTTAAGCAACATACTTTACATATACTCTTATGGACCACAAGTTTAACATACCACAAGAAATGAGAAAAGAAAACATAGGTAGGTAAATATACATATGATTCAAGTGAACCGACAGACGCTACGTCCGCGTCGTCAGCCTTATATAAATGTTTTCTTGGCATTGAGTTGCAATCAAAACGATGGGCGGATCTAATTGTACTCTTAAATCGATAGTTATGATATCTGATGACTCATTTTGAAAACGAACGGACAGACTTTACGTCGACTTTGAAAAGGACCGCTGTACTTCAATCAATGCCGATGATGATTTGATGTGAATCGTGAATGAGTATGCATTAACGGATGGAATGATTTCTTAACATAGTATAGTGGTACAGAAATATAAACTTTTTATTTGAAATGTTGTTTACTGTGGGTATAGGTAGGTATGTTCTTGGGGAACATTTTTGATGATTAATCGAAAGTCTAATCGAAAATATGAAATTTAATAATTGAATTCAAAGTTACCTTTGCCATTGGAAATAAAAAATTATATATAATTACATTTATATATCTTATCTATGTTTTGTACAACTATTGGTATAATGCACGATGCACGTATGTATCCTATATATTTATAAGTTTCTTGATGATAATTTATTTTTTTAAAGATTTTTCAAGTTCCAATGGGAAGGTGTTGCAAGCTATATGTCCATTAACATTAAGTTATCTACCTGTTCCTGTGAATGATTATTTATAAAATACTTAGTTAGACAAGCCGTCCCATTGCGCTCACCATGAATCAGCTTTTTGTATAACAAAAAACATCACAAATATTGTTAATGCACATTTTTAATAAATGTTTTAATTTTCTAAAAATCAAAGCTAATTTTAAGCTTTGACTTTTTAGAAAATTAAAACATTTATTAAAAATATAAATGGATGAAGTTTTCTTAATCGGAAGTTAATCTCCTTGACAGACCAGTTGGCGGTGAAAATAATTGGGATACATAATGCAAAATAAAACCCATTCGATCGGTAGTCTTTCATAGATATTTAAACAAAATGGCGAGATGGTGGGTGCTTTGCATTAGCCGCCATTTTGAAAAACGCTTTGTCTTACAGCTAGGTTCCAGAAATCGAGTGAAATTAAACCGATATCGAAAATGCAAAACGAGTGAATTTAGTTTCAGTGTTCCACATTTCGACCGTTTTGACAACTCCGAATGTATTCCGAATTCACTTTTCGTGAAATTGAAAACAGCTGATATATTATGTCATAAATAAGTTTTGCTTTGGCAAATTGCAAAATTTTCAATTCGCACGCGTCAGCTAGACGCAGTTTTGCGTTTTCTTGACGAAGGAAATATTCAAGAACGATTCAAAAAGATGCTGATGACCTTTCCATGAAATTTTGAACTCATATTTTTAATCGCGTCCCTTCGTTTTCACTATTTCATCGAATATGTACGATCGATTTGAAATCAATAAAAAATCGACAAAATCGATTTGTTGAACACAAAAGTTTCACTTTGTATCGATTTCGGAAAACGTGAAATTGAAATCGATGCGGTGAATTCTAGAACACCCAATTTAATTTTCGGTCGATTTAGATTTGAGTGAAAGTGAAATGTGGAACTTATACTCCAAACAAAGAAGCCAATATTATTCACACCGAATATTATTCAACAAAACGCGTTATTTTACTTGCTTAACTTGATGTAAATTATTATTAGCCATTTTTTATTTATTTTCTTCAACTGAAGATCCAAAAATTCCAAATTCCAATTTCGGAAAATGAAAGGACAAATATTTCATTGGTACCTGTAAGTATCAGCTTAAAAGTTTACATTGAGTTGTTGAAGGATATGACGCTCAAGAGAGCGGAACCCACAATCGATATTTCTCGAAGGCTGGGGTAATGGTTCGAGCCAAAACACACTAGGTGCCTACATCTTTCGACTGGCCATCTCAATATCCATGTATGAATTCTATTGAGAATCTATTACGGATATAGTTCATGCGTTGTTATGCAAATAAAACCAATTTTACAATTTCTAAGAGCTTCGAGGGCGTACAACTGAACGAGTAGGTACCATGGCAGACTTAAAGATCTTTTTGATTCGATGCCAAGGTGAATGCTGATTTTTCTAATAGCAAATGTAGGATCCACAAATAATAAAGTCTACCATTAGTTTAAGGATATAGTAGATAAAGGTGTTTTTATAGGAACTTGTAGTTTGATTTTGCTTTAATTTAATTTTTTGTCCATAACTTTTATTTGATTTATTATATAAGTAACATAACTATGTACATATAAATAAATAATACATTTCATTCAACAGAAAAAAAAAGTGAGAAAAAGTTATGTGTTTTCATGGGAATTTCCTCCTTTGTAGTGTTTATAAAAAATATTTTTGAAAAGGCATTGATTTAAAATTTAGTTTTTTGCTTACTTCTAGAAACTATAATATGAACTTTTTGCCAAAAAAATCTAATACGATTTTGATAGAGCTTTGTGAACACTTGCAGGGGTTTTAAAATTCCATGATTTTGGCTGAAAATGCACATAACAGATGTTTGCTGTTAACGGTTTTTTACAAATTTGTCCGGAACTTGATAACGGCTGAACTAATTTCTTTTGTATTTGGTACGGAATTTAAGTTAAACATTCAACACAAGATGATAATTATAGTTTTTATCTAAACAACATAAAAAGTTTATTACGATGATATATAATTTCATGAGTTGAAATTTTTTTAGTCCCATAGTTAGCAACGAAAGGAAGTTCGTAAGACTTTTTTGTGTGGGTTAGGCCTAATGAGGAAACCACAAAAATATAAAACAAAAAGCACCAAAAACAATTTAATACTTTTTTCTCGAAATTTTCTTGAAAAATTAAAATTTTTTTTAAAAAAGGTCATGCTTTCCAAGGAATCTTTGCAATTTATTCCGCTGAGATTTCAATTTTTAATAAGTAGGATATTATTATACACTTTTCAAATACTTACTTGAAGTTGATTTGACGGGTTGTCACATTTAAACACGCCAAATCTTAGATTTTCAGCTAGGTTCCAGAAATCGAGTGAAATTAAATCGAAATCGAAATTGCAAAACGAGTGAATTTAATTTCAGTGTTTCACATTTCGATCGTTTTGACAACTCCGAATGTATTCCAAAATCACTTTTCGTGAAACTGAAAGCAGCTGATATCTGTCATAAGTAATTTTTGCTTTTGGCGAATTGTTTGCTTGATAATACAATTTGTTTCTAACAAATTTTTAATTGTTATTGTTGTTTATAATAAGTGCTTTATTAATTGCTACCGTAAAGCAGACTAAGAAATATAAAAATTTTGCATGAAATAATAAAAATACGAAGGCTGAGAGATATATCTATATATCCCAAAATCAAACTCATAGGGAATTTTACCATATTGTCACAAAATAAATGAATTGAATTGCAAAAAAGGGGAGTTAATGTTTTTTATTAGTTATTATTTGCATATCATATATATATATGCATATCATGTTACTGTCTTAACATTTGTACCTTTTTGGCGGTACTGCAAATTGTCGAGCAATTACCTAATTGCAAAATTTTCAATTCGCACGCGTCAGCTAGACGCAGTTTTACATTTTCTTGGCGAAGGAATTATCCAAAGATCGATTCAAAAAGATTCTGATGACCTTTTCATGAAATTTTGTACTCATATTTTTAATCACGTCTTTTCGTTTCTTCTATTTCACATTGTATATGTACGATCGATTTGACATCAATTAAAAATCGACAAAATCGATTTGTAGAACAGAACAATTTATCTTTGTATCGATTTCGGAAAACATGAAATCGAAATCGATTGCGCTAGATTTTAGAACACCCAATTCTATTTTCGGTCAATTACGATTTAATTACGAGTGAAAGTGAAATGTGGGACCTAGCTGTTTCTCTCAAAACTAATTTTGATTAAAAAGTTGACTTGCGACTGGTACTATTTTTACGATGCTATAAATCATTTTATTCGATTTGAACAAAATAAACTCATACATTTAAATAGCGCCTACAAAAAACGACTCGAGCAAATATTTTTTGCAAGCGCATTATATAGATAGATAGTAGTTTATTTTTAAAAGTAAAGTAATAGAAACAAACAAAACCTCAATACAAGTACATTTCTTTTAATAACCTAATTGCACTTTAAAGTTATTATTGAAATCCACTTCACTTCGCACTTATAAATGAATAGATACACATAGGCAACTGCTATTCTATCTATATATAAACTCTTCCATAAGAGTCCTTCAATTATATCCCATCATTTTCTTATACAGATTTACTCTTGCAATTGTTTCCATTAAGATAATGAGTACTTGCTGGTAGATCAATCAATAAATGAAAATTATACTTAACATTCGAATAAATTGCATGTACAATAAATTCTATACCAGAGTGACTTCAATAAATTAAAATCTCCATCTAAATAGTATCCATATATTTATCTATAGATACAAAATATATGTTTGCATGAAATGAAGTTTGTAGCACTAAACTTCACCGCCTTAATAAACAGAAGGTACTCTAGACGATTAATCCCTGAAACTTCAGTGTGAATGTGTTAATCCAGGACGTAAAGTTCTATTAAGTATTCATGTATTCAAAGACTAAACATCCTGTTTAAGATAATGTGCTCTGCCACAATTGATCTGATAAATTAGTAATTGCACAGATGGGCGAATATAATATTGCCGGTGGTAACAAATCATGTTCATATAAATGGTATATTCAAGGGTAGATCAATTCAACACGATAAATATGCAATAAAAAATTATTGCTTCTATTGTTAAAAACAAAAAATACTTGCTAATAGGGTCACAATTTACAAAACAATCTGCAAAATCTTATTCAAAGAAAAGCAAATGTTTCATTGCTATATACTATGCCTTGAAAATAAACCACAAAGAATCGTAATACCCGATAATTTGCGGCAAAGAAATCTTAAATGCCCCCTAAAGTCTTCTGCCAACTGACGTTTTCAGAATCTGTGGTGACCCGGACACTTATATGCAATCATCTAGAAAAAAAACACACCTACCATCAAAAAAGGTGGTTAATAAATAATGCTTTATTTTCGATCAATTTAACTTAATTGCTATCAACATTAAAATAAAAAAAAAAATGAAACGAGACTAAGAAATCTGTGTTACATAACTCGAACATTACATTTTGCTAGTCTCTATCCATCGTTAACCGCAATATCCCTTGAAAATTCCATCAAGTTAGATGAGGATTTCTAACCGCAAAGTAGCAATTACCTTTGCGATTAAATTACTTGTGTTTCATTTTTACATTCCTTTTTTTTACTGAATTCTTATGTCATTTTTCATACACAAAGGTTAAATTGAATGCAGGACCTTAAGCACCCGACTGACTATCAGAAGTCATATAATCAGGTATATGCACATTAATTCGGTTACCCCTTTGAGTTAACTACCCTTCGATCAAATTGCTAAAAATCAAATATGGGGAACGACACGACCCGACAACGTCGTTCATCGTTGTAGTCGTCGTCGTCGATGTAAGATAATAGCTTAATCCCAGTTGCTGACGTACTATTAAATCACATATTAAATCAAATCCGCCCTCTCTATTACACTTTTCAATAGTATTTTATTTGAGGCGTAAATTTATGCACCCTTACTTATGGTGGGTATATGGGGATTTTCTAAATTCAGCGCACAACCACGAGGACCAAAGTTTATTTTAATCAATTGTTGAAATCAGAAGAACAGGAGAAGATGTCAGATATTCTGAAATGGGTTTAAGAATGTCAAATTTAAACTGGTTGGATATTTCATAATCAATAATAATGCGATATAGTTATCGTATATTTAAAAAATGGTACAGATAAGTAGATATGTACAATATAGATAAATTGTACAGTACATTATATGGAACATGAAACATTGATCTACATAATGTATGTAGTGTTCATTTTAATAATGCAAGGATATTTTGGACTATTTAAATCTTTGAATCGAAAATTTTCGAAGGTTTTAACGCTAAATAAGATTTATGTCTCAAAAATGTTTTCCCAAATCATTAGTTTATTTATTTTTATTTTTTTTCTTTCTTCTTATCTTACTGATGTTGTATACTTAATAATTTAACAAATTACAAAATAAAGAAAAATAAAAACGAATAATAAAAATTCGTTAAAAATTGGTGGTAGCACCTTTAAGTTTTTGTTGTTGTTCAAAAATCCAATGAAAACTGACGGAATAAAGAATGATCAAGTAATAAAGCTGACATTCTCGTACGAATAGTACAATATAACAACAAGAAAGAAAGAATATTTTGATAATAATTTGTCAATTTATTGTAGTCACGTATTATTAAAACTATAAAAAATATTTTTTTTTTGAAAAAGGGTATACCTAGGTAAGATGGCGGTTTCGCTAAACAACTGTTCCGAACAAAACGCAATAAGCGCAAAAAAAGTGTATTTTAAGAGAAGGTACAATAAGTGCCTTGCCGCATTGAACAAAATGCATGTGCAACTTGAGTCAAAACGTAAAAGAGAGGGAATGATTTTACAAAGAAAGAAAGGGGTTGGGGTCAAAATCCCGAAAATCCAAAATTCCGAAAACCCAAAATCCCAAAAACTCAATATCACGAAAACCCAAAAATCCGAAAAAGTTTTCCCGAAAATTTTTCATTTTATATAATTTTTAGGGATTTCGAGAAAACTTTTTCGGCTTTTTGATTTTCTTTAATATAGGTAAAGAAAACGAAAACATATGCAAAAACGTTACATGTTGAAAGACACATCACTCACAAGGGTGAAATAGTTTCCCACGAAAAAGTTAAGCTATTTTGCACTCAAAGTTCACCTCAAAAAGTTAAGTTATTTCCGAGTCCGACTAGTGGCAAAGTTATTTCTCATGTGAAGTTATTTCCTAGTGAAGTTATTTTCCTGCACCAATGATTTTAGTATAATATTTTGTTTTTGTTCAATAAATTAAAAAAAAAAATAAAATTTTGAAAAAAAAAATCAATCTTAATTTCGGGATTTTGGGTTTTCAGGTTTTTGGGATTTCTTAACACTTTTCATCGTACCATCAACAATTTCGGATTTTTGGCTAAAAATGCACATAACGGAGATTTGGTGAAAACGGTTTTTACATATTTGGCCATAACTTGATAACGGCTAAACCGATTCTTTTTTAATTCGGTATAGATTTTAAATCTGACATTTAGCACAAGACGGAGTTCAAAGTTTTTCGCGAAAAAAAAGTTTAATGATAGCTGCCATACAACTTGATCTTACGTTTAAGCCATTTTTTTGATATTTTTCTAACTTTCTTCAGAATTGAATAAATTAAATTTTTTGTAGTCCCATAGTTAGCTACAAGAGCAAGTTCGTGCGACCCAGTCGTGCATTTTATTTTTTTGTGGTTTTCCCATTAAGCTCTATCCACAGAAAAATAAAATGCACAATTGGGTCGCACGAACTTGCTCTTGTAGCAAACTATGAGATAACAAAAAAATCAATTTAATGATATCGAAAAATGGCATAAAAACCGTTAACACCAATTCTCCGTTATGTGAATTTTTAGCCAAAAACCTGAAATGCTGTTATTTTATCAGCACTTCAAATATGAAGTTCACAAAGTTTTATCAAAATCGTTAGAGCCGTTTTCGAGAAAATTTGGAACAACTAATACTGTAGTGGGTACCTCTCATATAAACGTTTTAGTTTTTCTTACTTTTCTTGAAAACGTCTCATACGATTTTGATGAAACTTTGTGCACGTTATGCTTGCGAGGTCTTGAATATAAGTTAATTTCAGGATTTTGGCTAAAAATACGCATAACGAAGATTTAGTGTTAACGGCTTCTTACGAATTTGGCCGGAACCTCAAAACGGCTGAACCGATTTCATTTATATTATTTATTGGTACGGCACATAAGTAAAGTATGCAGCACAAGATGGCATTTAAAGTTTTTAGCTAAACAACATAAAACGAAAAATATGATGATACATAATTTCATGAATCAAAATGTTTGTAGTCCCATAGTTTGCAACAAGAGCAAGTTCGTGCGACCCAGTCATGCATTTATTTTCTGTGGATTAGGCTTAGTGGAAAAACCAAAAAAAAAGGATAAAGCGCCATAATACTAGAGTAAAAATGCAATATGTTGTCTAAAAACAGACTTTGTAACAATTTCATACATTTTCTCGAAATTGGTTGATCGTACGATGAAAATGTTACGACTTTTTTGTAGAAATCATACAAGCTACAATTTTTACCTCAACATTTTTTGTTAGAATGTTTTTTTTTTTCAAAATCACCATATTAACGTTACCTGCCATATAAACGTTATAGAAAATCCAATTTTTCTCGAAAAAAATACGATCGATTTTGATAATATTTCGTATGACTGATTGTTGCCACATAATCAACTGTTAAACTCTATTTTTACTTGCGATTATTTATTTTAGTTTCCTGTTTAGTATCCTTAGCCATGGTAATTTGCGACAAGAGAAAGTTTGTCCGACCCAGTCGTGCCTTTAATTTTGTTTATATTGCTGCCTCTCGATTAAGAACAAATTTATACCACACAGTCACTCATTTGATATTTTGTTTAATTATACATCAAGCCCTCAGACAAGTTTCTACCTAAAGATTTATCCAAAATTTAACATGGCTTCGAAAGCAATAATAACATTACATATAGCTATATAATAAAAAATTGCGATCTGAAAAAGACAACATAAAAGTATATAACTTCATATAAAAATCACAAGTCAATTCGACCCGGCTTGTCCTAATGATCTAGCCGATTCTGTTTGACAGCGGCGGAACGACTTTGATTTGCTTTCGTTTCTCAAAATTTCAAGTGGATCGATCTCCAAATGGTGAAAGTAGATCTACAATTATTGTACATGTAGGTACTCAAAGTAAAAAACTAACAACATTAAATTGATTTGATCAGATCATTGACATTTAATTGCCTAATGAGCTTATAAGAACGCCTTGGGGATGTATTATTGATATAGACCGAAGAGAACCTATTGTAAATGAAAACATTGGATTATTTTTGAACGACTTATGACGTTAAAAAAAAACAACAAAATGACGAGCAAAATACATATACATATGTACTGAGATACATTTTTTATATGTTTAAACACAAAGGGAACCGCGCGATCGTCAACATAAGCAAATTAGAGCTCGAAAAATAAAATAGGCTTTCACATAATATAAAGATATACCATAATTCACGCAAAATTTTGATTTTGCGCCATTTAATAGTAGGTACAGTGTTGCCAACGGATAAAAAGGATAACAACGTGACAGCTGACAGTTCGAGGTTAGTAAAAATGGAGCGAACCTTAAATTTCCGACATATCTGTATTTTCAGTTTCTGTACAACAAAAAATAATTAAAATATATCATGCCAAAATTCATTTTATGCAGCAAATATTTTTTTTTCTAACTATATTTATTATGCAATACGTTTACGTTTGAAGACCTGTTATTATTTACTGTTGAAGGTTTGTAAGTGCTGAGTTGTGATAATAGATTAACAAAACTGGTACACGTGTATATGTTTCGTGACATTGGTTTTACATTAACGATTTTAACTAAATAGTACGTTCACGTTTGAAGATGTATTACATTCGGTGTTTTACGATTTATTACAAAACATGCAATTATTTAATGTAAACATACAAGTAATTTTTTGAGCTACTGTTCATGAATTGTAAATGACATACACAAAATTTGTATCATAATAAAATGACACAAGCACATAGGTAGGTAGGCAGGTAGGTAAAATGGCGGTTTCGCAGAACAACTGTTCCGAAGAAACCCAATTAGCGCCAAAAAGCGCCGTTTTGATACCATAACTCGTTTGACCTAATTTTTTGTGATATAGTGGTAGTGACTGCTGAGCTAAGGGGTTCAGTTTTTGGTCTGGGCCCGCAGTCCCAAGGGAAGAACTTAGCTCACACTGTGTGCTGGGTGGTTCCATTTGGACTGAGAGTCGACCAATTAACTTTACACTATATCTATATGAAGCTAGGCCCGTTCAAAGGCAAGGCACACCTACCAGGTATAAATCCGTGCTTTGATGCTTTCGACAAAAAATAGATTAAGTGCTAGTCCGAAAAGCCAGTCTTAAAGGGAAGTTCCAGAAACTTAAAAGTTGAAAATTGAATTGGAGAGTGAGTGAGTGCTTTGAAAAGCTAAGGGGACCAGTTTTGGGTCTGTGCCCGCAGTCCCAAAGGAAGAAATTAGCTCACACTGTGTGCTATAGGTGGTTCCATTTGGACTGAGAGCCTGCCCAATAACTTTACACTAGATCTATATGAGGCTAGGACCGTTCAAAGGCAATTTATACCTACCAGGTATAAATCAGTGCTCTGATGCTATCGCCAAAAATAGAGTAGGTGCTAGTCCGAAAAGCCAGTCTTAAAGGGAAGTTCCAGAAACTTAAAAGTTGAAAGTTGAAATGGAAAGTGAGTGAGTGCTTTGAAAAGTTAAGGGCACCAATTTTTGGTCTGTGCCCCTACCAGGTATAAATCAGTGCTCTGATGCTATCGCTAAAAATAGAGTAAGTGCTAGTCCGAAAAGCCAGTCCTAAAGGGAAGTTCCAAAAACTTCAAAAGTGAAAGTTGAAATAGAGATATTGCTTGGTTTGTTAGAGCCAACTGTTGAAAAAAGCGGTAAAATCATTTATCCTTTTGTTCAACAGCACGTTTAGGTTGTCGAGAAACAGGCTACCGAATGCCTAGAGGCGGGACCTAGCCAGGGCCGGACAGTAGCAGAGAAAATGCTCAATAGTTTCCTTCTCTAGCGGATTTCTACAACTACGGCAGTCAGGGCCGGCCCGAGCTAAGCTAGCGCCCTGCGCAAGCTACACTATTAGCGCCCCTCATTTGCAGTTATTGGTGAAAGAAGTCATTTCCTCATCACCCAAGGGGTAGACTTTGCAATGCGTTTTTTTAACGAGGTATCCCCAGTAGGCCTATTCCTCGATAATACTTATATCTAATAAAAGTAAATAGGATTGTTACAAAAACTATATAAAACCAAATATATCACAAGAACAAAAAAAAACTGAAGAATACAAAAATAATTGTAAACTATAGCAATAGTAAGCAAAAACATATCACAAAAATATAGGAACTGAAATATTTTGTTAAGTACAAAATATTAAAAACATATTCAAAAACATAACAATATAAAAATAAATAAAAAAACTAAGAAAATAACAAATATGTACATATTTATATATTTACATTATTAGTGTTAATACAAAAAATAAAATTATTTAAATTAAAAAAAGGAACACAAATAAAACTACAATAAATTAACTTTCCTGGCTTTTGTTTTAGCAAACTCAGTGGCCAGATCATTATAATCTAATGATTTAACTAGTTTTTTTTCTATAGCCATGATTGACAAGTCAACTAATCTTTCCTGAGTCATTGTGGTTCTCAGGTAGTTTTTAATTAATTTTAATTTTGAAAAACTACGTTCTCCTGAAGCTACGGTTACTGGCAACGTATTTAATATTTGAAGACCTATCACTGCATTGGGAAGAAGGTCTTCCAAGTGTGAGTCAAAAATGTAGGTAAGGACTTCTAAGGGTGAACTGCCTTGTTTTACAATTGGAGATAAATGTAATAACTCTTGATGCAATTCCGCACCATCTAAATCTTTGGACCCTGCAAATGTCAAAGCTCTTTGCAAATTTCGACAAGATGCACTTAAACCGACATTTTTGGAACACCCACTTATATTATTTAAAAACGAAAAAATGGTGTTGTATTCCCTTAGCTGTTCAAATCTTTCCGTAATGGAGCTAATCGCTTGGTCTAATATTTTATAGTAAAAATCTACCTTAAATCTTTGTTTTGGCTCTAAAATTGTTTCGGGACATTCATCAATATAAAATCTTTTTCTACGTCTAGAACGCATACATGTTATTTCCGGAAACTGTGAATGTAAGCACGACTGGTCTCTGCGCGTAGCAAGTTTTATTCTCATTTACCTACCCAGATTCCCTTTCCTTTATTTTGAGTTTTTGAGTTTGACCACAATAAGAATACTGCCAACATAGACAAATAAAGTCATTAGATTTGTCAAAAAACCTGTTTTTTAATGAAAACAATGCCTGGCAAGAACAAAACAATAGAGAAAAGGAGACACTGAAACTGAAAGCAAAAGATTCACTCATCAACGACAAACTTTTTTTTTTATTTCACCCCTTTGTCTCAACAGACGATAGAACAAAGCTACACTTGCACTCATCAAGAGAAGTCAGTGCCAAACCAAATAGTAAAAAAACACTCAACAGGAAGAGTTTAATTCATAGGCGCAATTTTCAATTTTGCGCGCTGTTAAGTTATTGAGTATCACTATTTCACCCAAAAATAGCTGTTTGAGTGATGTTGTTGAAATCGTTTTCATATGAAAGAATTGACATCGCGCGCACGTTAGGATTTTGCGCGCTGTTAACTGTCTGTATCTGCTGTGGAAGAATTTTTTATCATGTTAGATAGCATAGGGGAGGGTTGTGAAAATAAAATAAATGCCTTCACTTATGCACACGATGAATGTGGTGAGTGAGAATAACGTCGGCAGTTTGAAAAAGAGAATAATTTGTGTCTGTTTGTTCTGTTGTTGGAGCTGGAGGCATACAGAATCGTGCACTTTGCAAAAAAGTTATGTTACTGTGGGTATGGGTAGAAAGGCAGGTATCGACTTATTATTGTGTTGGGATGGTTAGTATTTCTGTATTTAAATTCAAAATTAGCAGTTATAATATGATGGATATCAAAATAGTTGTGCGGTATTAAACAAAAAATTAAAATTAAAAAGTAGGTAGGTATAAGTAGGTAGGTATGTGTTGGTTGTTAGATAGTGGCTTTTTCAATGCTTGCTCACTGCGCCCAATGGGTTAGCGCCCTGCGCATTTGCACCTCTTGCACGTATAGCTGGTCCGGCCCTGACGGCAGTAGCTATTGAAAGGTATGCGCAGTTTAGCTGCATGTTGGCCTATTGGCCAATGGCCAGTGACGATTGCAACGATCCTGGCCGTGTCTATTCTGTTTCGTTTTATTAAATCATTCGATCTGTTTTTGTCATAGGTTGGCCATATCTTTCTAGTTATTTTACAGGTTGCCAAACCTTGCCACCTCTTTAATGATTCTGAAAGGAAATGGTCATATATTCTGCCCTCACGAAGCCCAGTGAAAGATCTACTGATTCCGCCTGAGAGACGAGAAGGGTTGATCCTTGCCTAGGAAGATCATCTGCTCGCTCGTTGCCTTGGATGTCGCTATGGCCTGCGACCCATACGAGAGAAATTTTTATACTATCAATGAAACCTGAGTGAGAGCTCTGCTCTGCATTGATGAACTATCTTTGAAGACACCAGGCAGCTGTTAATTGCTTTAGTTGCAGCTTGGCTATCTATACAAATGGCTACATTGTGAAAATGTTGGTTAGATATTGTTTTTTGGTTGAGTATCCTACAGGCTTCCTTAATAGCAAGCACTTCAGCTTGAAATATGCTGGCAGCGTCGGACTGTATCTTTTATTTTTTTTATCTACCTTAGAATGTAGCCTGCATTATATAAATAAACTTTTAAACTCGTTTTTCTTAAAATCATTTTGAGTGGACTTGTGCCGTTTTTCCCCTGGACCCTTCCAGGCGCAGGGGGAGAGGGGGAATTGGGGGTTCTACCCCCCCCCCTCCATGGTAATAATAAGCATACTGAAGTATATACCTTTCCTCAACAGAATGAAAATTTTCAATGAAAAGTGAACTATTTGCACCATGCTCTTCAATTATGCATGATGATTCTCGTGACTTCTGGATAAACGAAGTTCAACTTTAGCGTCAACGCCTAAAAATGCACTCCGAGCACTCGACTTTTGCTACGAAAATGGGTTTCTTTTTTTTCAAATTTCAATCAAATACGTTCTGTCAATGTTGCCTGTAAAAAAAAACGAACGGTCTATTTCAATACATGTTCGTATAGAAACCAAGCGATGTTTCAATGAATGTGGAAAAAATGGACAGAGAAGTTTGTTAAATTGAATATATTTAACTTTTACAAAAGCAGACAAAGTTTGACCATGGGAGCACCTCAAAAATCCAATTAAAAATAGCGGATTGAAGGTCAAATTGAGGAATTTGCTAAAATGAATGCACATACTTTCTACCTCTAACACCGCGTTAGTGGACCAAAAAATGAACATAGGTGTCAAAAAAAGAAATAGAAGTAATTGCCAGTATGTAGGCATACCTATTTAAGACCTATACGAAGGACATCACCCTGATTTTTCAGAGCAATTCGAACGATTAAAGCCAATGTGAAAAAAGCGATGCACCCCAGGGTTAAAGTCAGAATGTAGGCCTATTGAAGGCCTATTCGATGAAAATTATTTCAGCCAAATCGCCGGACATCACCCGATTTTAAAGAACCATATTAACGATTATAGCTACAGTTCTACAGGCTGATACTAAACTCGATTTTTGTCCTTGACTAGAAAAAACTGTTATAGGGTGTATTTGCATTACTTGTTTTAACATCGACTTTAATCTAAAATGGATGACGTCCAATAGTGCTAATAGGTATTGAATAGGCCTACACGCTGACACTAATTTCTTTTTCTTTTGTCGACAATTACGTCAACTTTTTGTTTGACTGGGGAAATAATTATAGGGTGTAAATCGGTGTTAATCGTGATGTTTAAATCGATCAAAGTAAAGATGTTTTCTTATTTTTTCAAATGGCAAATATCCATATTTTTTTGGGATACTATACGCCTACCTATACTTATAAATCGTGTTTCATAAACTTTTATTTTTGAAAAATTAAAAATTTCTTGTCGTGTTTAATGAACTTTATAACCATGAAAGAAGTGCAACCTCCCCCCTCCCCATGAGTAATTCCTGCACGGGCCTGGACCCATCAAATGTATATGCTTTTTGGAACAATCCGTTTTTTCCCTCGGATAGCAGAATACAAATATTCACTTGAATGTTTATATTTTTCATTACATTGCGAAAACCAAAATTACTGCGAAATGAAACTCTTTAATACAATTTTGTGAGTTTCTTTTTCCTTCAGAGCACAACACTTTTGTTTCTTTTTCAGTTCGGAAATGGTTCAGAGCAACGGTAAATTCAACCTAGTATTTATATTGTTGTCTATCGATCGAATATGATTATTGATGACTTAAGCTTCCCATATTGACGGAATTGGTAATCAGTAAAACAAAAGCTATGAAGTAGTAGAAGAACTATCGAATAATTTTATGATATTATTTTTGCGCTCCTAAAACTGAATGCTCAATCTACCTCCGGTCCGAAACCCATTTTCAACATTGCTCAACAGTAATGAAATTTATGTCGTATGAAAGCGTATAAAGAGCACTGTATATCATTATATGGCAGCTAAATCGAAATCGAGCGCAAAAGTGGTGTTTTGGCGCATTTTATAAAAAAAAAGTATTTAAAATGCAAGTAGGTAAAATAAATACTTTTTTTATAAAATGTACCAAAACACCACTTTTGCGCTCGATTTGGATTAAGCTGCCATATAATGAAATACAGTGCTCCTTATACGCTTTCATATGATATAAGTTTCATTACTGTTCAGCAATGTACTGGGTGTTTCTAAAACATGTTTGTGTTGATCTTAATTTTTCGAATTTCCTTTAATTTTAGTTAATATAAAAATTCTTATTTATTATCTTTTGGTTTGCAGAAGATAAACTGCAGAAATGAATATACGCGTAAGGACACCATAGCCCACGTGCAACAGTGACGCACAGATAACCTAATCTCGATTTGAGTCTCGAAATAAATGAGTGTTCGCTAAGGCGACAACGCGACAGCGACAGGGGAAATTTATTGGGATCAAATTTTAATTACACATCGGCATATGAATGTCCACACCAATGCGACAGTGTCACTGTCGCGGTTAGTAGATCTTTTTGTAAAAACATAAAAAAAGAAAATTATGTGCTTAGTAGAAATTGAGTTTAAAATAAATTGATATAGTTAGTATATAACAGTCGCATTGTCGCGTATCGCGTTGGTTTGATTTATAGGATATTCACACCGAATCAAAATCTAGATTTCGAGCAAAAAGTTCTAAATTACTTTGAAATCAAGTAGATTTCCATACATTTTCAGATTTCGAAATCTAGTAGATTACGACGAAATCTCCTCAAAATCTACTTGAGAAGAGATTTGTGTAAAGCAAACATAAATTTTGAGCATTCAGCATCTGTGCTTAATTGCTGAACAAAACAAATCTGAAAAAGTTTTTTTCCGTGTCGATTTTTGTGTCGCTAATTTTAATCAGGGTTGCCAAAACTTAGTTCATTTTTAGATTAAGCTTGGCTTTCAATTCACAAGCTATTTGGTGAGTTACGAATTCAAAAAATATCTATATATATTGAATTATTTTCAATTCATAATTCACCAGCTAGCTTATGAATTAAATATTTTTTAATTCACAATTCACCAACTAGCTTATGAATTGAATTTATTCCAAATCACAAATCAATAGTTTTTATTCCATATTATTCAGTAGTTTAAAACTAAAATCCAGGTGTAGATTAGTCTTTGTTTTCGTTTATTTCCATATAAAATCCGTTTTTTTAATTGTTGCTTCCTTTATATATTTTTGTTTCTTATACGTATATGTATTATTTTCTGTGAACAAATAATATTAATCTTGGCTAAATCATAGTAAAGTGAATAATTAATTTTTGGATTTAATTTTACATCTGGATTTAACGAGCGAATAGTATGGCAGTTAGTGTTTTTTTAATTCATAAACTCGAAACCCTGATTTTAATTAATAAAAGAAAATAAAAAAAACAATAATTTGATTTTTTTTTTAATTAAGTTACTCAAACGTTTCCTTTTGCTCCATTCCGTATTAGACCTTTTTGTCCACAATATTGACAAACGCGAAATGAAAAAAAAGCTCCATTTGACCAAAATACACTTAAAAGCATTTTAGTTAACAGAGTAATAAAATGTATCGGCATTTGAACCAACATAAGAAGGTAAATTTTTAAAAATGAGGAAACTTGGTGCAAACCCCGGATTTTTATTCATCACACTTGCGTCTCCTTCTTAAAGCGCCCTTTACACGGTCAGTCATTTGGCATCAATCTGTAATACAGTGTTTGTAAAAACGAAAAATCAAAACCCTTTTGATTTTGCCTGATGACTGATTATCAGCCCTATTCTACTATTCACGTGGATCGTTAATTCACCTCATTCATTCGTTTCCTTTTTGCCCTACCTTTTCGTTCTGCTATCCGTCGGGTGAACTACATTATCCCAAATTAGTTTGACAGTTGTTTTCTGTTCATGTGAAATTATTAAGAAGAAAAAACTCAAACAGGAAAATTCGCAAAAACATAAGACAACAAAAAAAAATGTTACTGAGCTGCCGGATGAAGTGTGAGTTGATGGGTATGTTTTTGAACCGATTGTTGCTTTAAGGGTAAAAATGTAAATAATCTTTTATTTATAATCAAACGTTATAAATTAAGCAATAAATTTGTTTTTACTAACATTTTTCGAAGCACTACCTTAAAAGATAAATCAACAATTGAACAGATCCGCAACATTTTATTTGCGGATCGGAATTGTATGCAATGATTGCGTTCACGTGAATAAGAGAATACCTCACTGTGTTACCGATATTATTGATGTAGGTCCACAGTTACCGCATGAATAGCAGAATAGAAACAAGTGAAAATTCAAGTAAATTTCCCCTTTATTAATAGCAGAATAAGGCTGTATATGTGTAGATGACTGACTGGCCGTGTAAAGGTAGCTTTAGTTAGAGTAAACGAGAGGAGAGCATACCAATTGAAACATTTCAACATTCTCTGCTTGAATTTTTAAGACGCTTTTAAATTTTATTTGGAACAAAATGGGACTTAAGTTTATTTATTTATTTTCTTTGACGCTGCTGCATTAACATTGTGTTCAATAATGCAGTTTGCTTTCGTCGCAATGTTTTAAACAACAAATGCAGTTTCCAACTAGATGACGTTTTCGAAAACGGCCTACTTGTATTCTTTAGATAAAAATAAAATAGCCGTTTTTTGCATTTTTCGCAACTCAGTTGTCGAAAAAAACGACACTGGGGACTAGCCGACACCATTACCGACGAAATTTGACGTTCCCATAAAAGATGTCATGTAGTCGTGCCGGTAATACAGTTTTTATCGGGACTCAGCTAAATCCCGATAATTGTCTGGAGTTAGCTAAGTCCATGGACTAATGTTTTTGTTGTATTTACGTGTAATCTGATAGTTTAGTGTAATCTGGTAGTTTTTTTCACACAAGATCGTGACTTGCAAAACAACACGGCTAATAATACGTGCCTCATAGTTTTTGGTTCTGGCAAGACAATTCGATTATGGGTGCTCTAATTTTGTTTATACATAGATATATTTCAAAATTATAAAAAAGAATTAAAAATCCCATCACTCTTGAGCACTTATATAAAGGGAATTTTTTTCTCATAAAATGTTCCTCTCAGGCCGACAACTTTGCTACGTAAAAATCCGATGCTTTTGACAACACCTTTAATGACAGTTCAACTTCATTAGCCAGCCATTTTCATTTGTTTAATATGCTCTTAATACATTTTGTCGGTTTTTAAGTGCAGAAAAAATATATTTAATAAAGTTAAGATCAAAAAAAAAAATAATTCATTACCATCGATATGGGTAAATCAAGATCTAGGTCAAGAAGTCCAGTGAAACGACGACATCATAAAAGTAAACACAAACGCAAGAGCAAATCTCGAGATAGATCTGAGCGTAGTTCGCATTCTCATAGTCGACATAGAGATAGAAGCCGTGAAAGAAATTCAAATAAATTAAAGTAATAATAGATATATATTATGGATAAATTAATTGTTTTATTTATTTAGCAGAAAGCGCTCCTTGTCTGTTTCTTCTTCAGACAGCTACGTGTCTAGTGCAGATGAAAAACGTCGTCAGAGAAAAAAGGGACGCACCAAGAAACTGGACGAAGTCGAAAGATTAGCTGAAATGGAGCGACAGAGAAGACAAAAGGAGGCTGAGCAAAAGGTTTTATAACTAAAAACAAAATTATGTTAAAAACGTCTTTTTATTTTCATCGAATTTATGTTAAAACTGGTAGCACATTTTAGATTATAACTTGGTTTTGGTTTTTGCGGTAATACAGATATAGATTTCTTAAAACGTATACTAACATTTAAGTGAAGCATCTATTAGCTATGGACCCGAAGTTTCAATGAGTCATGATTATGTGGATATTTTGAGGAAAAAGACTTATTTACTCCTGTTAGTATTGCGTGTTTTATTTACGCCCATCATGTTAGATTTTACTTGTTTCTGATTTATAGTTCCTTACTTCTTTTATGATTTTTTTAAGAATACAACTCGAATAGTTTATTAATTTAAGTATGTAGGAAGACTAATTGTTCAATTGCGTCGTTTGTTTTCTAGTTAGAAACTTCAATTTTTCTCAAATATGTTGGGGAGTTCCGAGTTCGGTTTTTTACGTTTCAGTCAGTAATATTTTTTTACATTTTGAGACCGTGTCTCTAGGTTAAATTCAGTCCCCCTGGGTATAGCGAAACTCTTTGAACAAGTAAACTACCTACATAATTAGCCTTCAATCTGTAATGTAAATTTTTTGTTAGGTAAAGCAAATTAGACAAATAAAATATCTATTCATTTATTCGCAGGTGGTAAGTTTACTTTTAATTGTTTGTTAACTTTTGATTTTTTTTAATAAAATCTATAATATTTTGTTTATTTTATAACCTATTTAGATAATCGAAGAAGAAGCAGCCAAAAGAATAGAACTGTTAGTTAAAAAACGAGTAGAAGAAGAATTAGAAAAGCGAAAAGATGAGATTGAAAAAGAAGTTATCAGACGTGTTGAAGCGGCCAAAAAAGAAATGGAACTTGAAATGATGATTGAATTGGAAAAGCGAAGAGAACAGATTCGTGAAGAAGAAAAACGTCGTGAGGTGGGTTATCCTTCTTATTATGTTTGTAGTAAAATATACTGCTTGAAAATACTATTTTTATACATAATGCTATCCCTGTAGATATTATCATTATTATGAAGATTGTGAAGGATGATGTGCAAAATTAATTCTATACAAAATATTTGTTTTTATAAGTTATAAAACACCCACAAAAACAGAACTGAGTCTTAGAACTCCTATTGGGGTGGAAGTGGGATGGAAGATCCTAGGCACGTTTTTGTCGCAATGCATGCTCCTGTTCCAAACGCCTTTACAACAAGATCCACTGAACCCCTTGATAGTTGACGAACATTACATTAACATTTTGCCGTCTTCTTTCAACAACATCACTGTCATTGCCTCGTGGAATACACACAAATTGTGAAATTTTTAAAATTATTTTAAAGAGGCTGCGTAGTTGATACGAAAATATCCCTAAGGTTTTTGACGACACATACGAAACTCTACCCCATGATGCTGTCGCGTCAAAACATCATAGCATAACTATTGTTAATATTAACAATATTGAATAAATTGTAAGTGGAGTTATATTCAGTGTGACTTAAGACCTCAGATATGAACTTTTTTTCTAGTAGTCTTTTAAGTTTGGACTCCTCTTGTTTTTTATTTAGTTTTATCATTACGATTTCAAAAACCGCAGTAAAACAACTTTTACACAATCAGTCAGAGGACGTCAGAGGCAAAATCAAGTGTTTTGATATTTCGTCAAATAACAAATGCACGCATACAGACTTGTTTTTACAAACCCTATATTACAGATTGATATGAAATGACTGACCGTGTAAAGGTCGCTTAAGGTTTTAGCCACATGAGTGGTGTTGTGGTATCTACTATTGTCAGAGAGTGTTTGTCTTCATTACTCTGAGTACCTACATGACCGGGGGTCTATTTTTCATTAGCTATATTGTAGTACACTGACATTGTGTATCATCATCTCTGCTCTAATTAAGGAGTCTCACACCTGAAGACCTATGCTTTAATGGCATCATTTTTTTGGTAAAATTTTCGCATTTTCTTAGCTTTTTGCTTGCTTTCTCGTGTTGATCGTGGACTTTTTACTTTTCTCGTAAATAAAATGAAAATCAAACGATAAAACAATGAAATCACGATAGTCAAATAAAATTAAAACGATAGGCATTAAAATAAATTGAAAGCAAAATACATGTTTTTAATGTTCACTCAATGTCATTATACTCTCATTTGGAAGTCACTTCTTTTGCACGTGACACGCAATTTTCAGTATTTTTATCATTTTCTTCTTATAGAGTTCAGTTGTAGCTCTAGTATCCTTTCGCAGTACCGGTCTTTTTTTTTTGTTTGGCTGCATGAACAAACATATCGGCATTTGTCGTTGAAGCTGATTTTTTTTTGTTGCGAGATTGCAAACGTTTTGCTGACTTGTGTCATTCTTCCCACTGATTTTCCATACCTTGATGCCAAGAAAGAATTAGATACGAACTGTGTAGGCTTCTTGTAACCAATAACAAGTTAGCTTTACTTCAAAAAAAAATTACAAAAGAAAAAAAACAAAACATGATTCTACCAGAAATAAGCCAAACGACCAATACCCATTCAGAAAAAAAAGTAAGTTAAATTAGTTTAGAGTTAAAGAGTTTTTGCTACGATATGTGATTGTAGGAGATATGTAAGTACTTCGTGAACTACGCTGCGTTCTGAATCTAGAAAAACCACTTTTAGAATATAGAACGAAGTGAGTAATGTAAACGTTGTTTTGGGTTTTTTTTAAACATATTCTTATGAGGTAAAATGGCATAAAAAATGTAAGTAACAGTTGATTTCTTCATAATTGTAAATTTAATTGACGTTAATGGTTGAAAATGTCTTTTTGTTTCCATTCTTTTTACCACTAAAAACGACAATAAAACAAATGTTGAATAAATTTAACCAAATAATTCGATATACATTGGCTGCATTTTATTATACATATCTCCTGATCTGATCCGGATAGGACAACAATAGTACAACAACAATACAATATCCAGCTTTGTTTCTAATGTCGAATTCCTTGGAAATAAAAAGTCGACTTTTTTAGGACTAAAGTCGGTTTCTTTCGGACTAAAAATGCTTTTTCTCCGAAAATCATGATCCATGGACAAGAAAAAAATTCAACTTTTCTTCAATCTCGATTTGATAGCAAGATTCACACGTATTTGCACACATACTTCACACATTTGATTTCTTCTGACAGACGAGCCTTTAAGTTGTGTAATTTGATTTATTTTAAAAGGGATTTCCTAAATAAAATAATTTTAAAACAATCTATTGAAAATGAATTTCGTTATTAATAGTAAAAATTGTGAATTAAGTGCGTTACAGTGAAATGTTTAGATCGCGTCTTTAAAACATAAAGAATACATTAAAAAAAAAAAGCAACTTCGTTGTTTCAACATCCATGGAAAGGAAAAAAGTCAACTTTTCCAATCAAATCTGAAAAAATGCCAAGAATTCGACATAAATCTTAGAAAACTCCAAACTGTTCCGGATCAGAGGGGATAGTAAAATACGGCCATTGCTGGCTTTTTCAGGCGAAACATAACATAGACTAAACTTTTCGTTCAATTACCAATAATTAACAAAAAAGCAGTTAGAAGAAGACATTATCATCCATTAACGGAAGGATTTTTTTTTATAATTATTTATTTATCTAGGTAAATTTGTTTTTATTTGATATCATACCTAAATAAGTTTAATATTTGATCACACTTAAAATGTTAAGATTTGTTCACATGAGAGCCACCAAAAAATAAACGATATTATTTGTATCATCTGCTCTGAATTTAGTCAAGAAGTTTGACAGTTTCATTTCTTCGTCCATTCATTGGTCGTTGGTCTCATGTGGAAATTACTTAAGTTAGTAATTACTAAATAGCGACGAGATACATTTGAGTTTTCATGTGTTCTAAACTTAAGATCTGAACAAAATTAGCACTTCACTATTTTGCTGTAAAAATAGAGCATCTCAATAAAAGCTAAAAGGCATAAAAATGAATTAATGTTTTGCTGGAGACCACTGACATTTTGATCAACGCTTTTATAAAAATAAAAATGTCATACAAACAAAAAATATAAATGGACTATTTTCGGTGAGTTCTAAGAAATACTATTTTTTTTTAATTACTTTATTAAGATAAAATATTAAAAGTATCATTTAAACTTATTTAAATTTTTAATAGACTTGAACAATTTAAAAATTATTTGTTATTAAGTTCTAACTAAAACTTTGTATATATTTTAGGAAGAAGAAAAGCAAAAGAGGGACGAATTAGAGCAAATACTTGCTGAAAACAATCGTAAAATCGAAGAAGCTCAACGCAAATTGGTGAGTGAGATTGTTATTTTAAACAAATTTTAAATTAATTTAATCAATAATTTATTGAATAGGCCGAAGAGCGATTAGCAATAATTGAAGAACAGCGTCTTATGGACGAAGAAAGACAGAAAATGCGTAAAGAACAAGAAAAACGCGTAAAAGAAGAACAAAAAGTCATATTGGGAAAAAACAACTCTCGACCTAAATTATCGTTTTCATTAAAACCTGGTGCTTCATGAGTTTAAATATAAAAAAGAAACAAGTAGATTTTTATTATTTTTTTTTAATTCATTCCTCTTATTTTTTGTATTTGAAAACTCTGACAGTGAACTGTTCGCGTTTTGTCAGTTAATATTTTCGCTTAATTTATGTAAAGTAAACTGCTTCTGTGCAGCCAATTTATGTTTGGATTTGATAAGCACATAAAAACTATTATTGCAAAGTTTTACTCTCTAGATAAAAAAATAAAAAAACTTTTCTTTAGACATATAGCCCCTTTTTGTAATTTAAAACCAAATATCTAAGAATTACAAGTTACTTTTTCTAAAGCTGGAAGTTTAATCAATATCAATATAAGTTTAATTAATAAGGGTACTTAATATATTATACATACATACAGTGGTCGGCATAATTATTTTTTTAAAAATGTAATGTTTCTTTCAACGAGAATATTTAATAACGAGTAAAGTATACTCAGTAAAAATTGACAGTTATTCAAAGACTATGTTATGATTAATCAGGATGTATTCAATTTCAATATTTTTTCAAGTTTTGTGCAGTAGCGCGGCTCTTGTTTGATTGACAGTTCTTTTTTTTTAGTGACAAAAGTATTTTGACAAATCTTTTTTGTGCTAACTTGGTAATATTATATAACTTTTTGTAATTTTTGAGGATGAGATCATTATGTGCAATTCGTACAGATTCTATTTTGTCCAAAAAATGACAAGTCAACTGAACTAAGTATTAAAGAGAGAACATTTATTGTTGCAAGGTATAATTTCGGGATTTCTGGTGAACGATTGAGCACAGAACTGAATTTATGAAAGCAGACCATACACTACCGAATACGACAGCACAACAAAAAAAAGAAACATAAAAAAAGACAGCCACATGTGAATGGACTGCGCTAAAATCTGTGCATTGACCCCTTAAAGTCTTGAGCTGGAATTCAAATTGCACCAACAAATGTTGATGACTTATAAAATATATTTTTTGGACTTTATCGGAAGAAAAGATAAAAGTACAGTTTGTACCAAAATGTTTTTATTTGTACCACTTAAGAAAAACCTGAAAATAATGCAACTCGCCAAAAAGGATATTAAAAAACAAATTTATCTTCTGGAACAACGTTTTATGGACCAATGAAATTTTTTTCGAGTTTCACGAATCAGTTTGAACTTTTAACGGTCCATAAAACGTTGTTTCAAAAGATAAATGGGTTTTTTTATCCTTTTTGGCGAGTTGAATTTTTTTCAGGTTTTTCTTAGGTGGTACAAACTGTACTTTTATAATAACTACACATAAACTACTTTGTGTCTCGTGTCCGATAATAATACAGCCAGTTAATTTGCCTACGTTTATTTTAGCCAATTTTCAACAAATTAGCATATTCTACAGAATAATCATTTATTGAAGATTTCGTGAACATAAAAAAAAATTGAAAACAGAATAGTTATTTCGAATTTTTGCATAATCAAAAGCACCTGTTTAAAAACATTGTCTTATTGGTTCAAATCGTGTACTGGATGAAATAGCGGATGTCTAGAGTAAGATTAACATTTTCCCAAAGAGTTTTTGTTTGAATTTAAGTACTGATTCAGGTATAAAAAGAAGCTACCTCATTTAAATAATTTCACGTGCAATACTCGGAGGGTTCAAGCACCCTTCATTTTAGTAATGGTAAATTTATTTCCTAGTCGATTGGTAGAAGAAAAAGTTAGTGGAACAGAAGAAAAAATCAATACTTTATATTTATATATATTTATGTCAAGGTGCAAAAAACGACTTTTTCGAATTGTTATGATATTTCTAATAACTGAATATTGTTCATATTATATATTTCTATTATGTGACAGTTAGATTGTGTTTTTTGAGTAAACAGTTCAAGTTAAGAATATTATTTTATATGAATCATAACATCTATTCGTTTCCTGATAAAATAAATTTTTCTCAAAATTGCCGTTTTTCAAGGAATGGCCCAAAGATATTTGTTTGAATTTTAGAAAAGCTAGATTTATTAGTCTCAATCTTACTCAGAAACCAAATTTTAAAAGAGCAATGTCTCCCAGGCGACACCGTGCAGAAACATGTTCAAAATAGCTCTGCAGTGAATTTTGAAAGTAGTGGCAGGCCTCAAAAATCCTGGAACAAACGAATGCAAAGCCACAATGCATTCTTGCTTTTCAATGTTTTTTAAGGTCAAACCGGCGAACCCACAAACAGATCCCTAAGCGAATCGATGAAGTGGGACCCATTCGAGATCATTAATATCATTAAAAAAAAAGGAAAAATAAGTTTGCCAGGAGATATGGTTTTAGAGAACTGGAGGGGATCTACAATTTACCACCGAATCCACGCGACTAAGATGAGATGTATTTTATCAAGACAAATTATATTTTCGAAGGACTATTATCTTGCTTGGAAGAACTTTTGAAACATTTAAGGTGTAATACTAGATTTGAAACCAGACATCTGGCGCATTGTATATACATTTCTATAGTATTTTCATGCTGCAAAATCACCGCCTGGCCATCTTGAGAAACGTGTGATAAACACATTTTTAGGTTCGTGCATTTAATAGTTGTCTATTCTGTAACCCTGACAACAGTCGTAAACATATATTATTTTTGTTTTGTTTACGACTCTTGTCAAGGAAATATGGATTTTAGAGCCAATAAAATACATTATATATAATTAATTTGTTTCGTAGACGACTATTGTTAGGGTAACAGAATAGACACTTAGTAAATGTAAGAACCTCCAAATGTGCAGTTAACAACTTTCTTTAGATGGCGCTGCTCCATGGTTGTACTATAGAAATGTATATACAATGTCTGGCGTAAGAGCCCAATAAACAATCACACACGGGCACACTACATCGGTGACGGTAATGAACATAATTGTATCAATATTTAATATCATATTAGAGTTATCGTAGAATAGAAAAGCTCCTGACAGCTCTTTGACGTTGAAAATGCATCCTATCATCATTTGTCCTTAAAATTTTACATTGAAATAATTTTTTCATATTTATGTATTTGTGTGTAAGTTAATAAATTTCTGAATATACCATAAAAACGATTATGTACATAGAAGTTATAAGCACATTTATGTATGAAGGTAGATGGTGGTTTCTGAGCAATTCTAACTTTTAAAAAAACAAAAATTGAGCTCATGATGATGACTTGAGTGAATCCAGTTTTCGATTTACTATTTTTTGTGAGATTTTAGTTTGAGAGATTTTAGTTGACGTCGCCCATGAGGTTTGCAATGGAAAATTAAAATTGTATCAAAACAATTATTTCCTATCCTTCTACTGCTTCTAACTAGTGTCGTGCAACACCTGTTGCATTTAAAAGGCAATGTGCTTTACACAACACATAGTAAAATTATTATTTCTTCTTTATATATAAAATTCCGATGTACGTGTTTGTAATTCTCCTACTTTTAAACGGTTCCACCAATTTTGACGAATTTTTCATATACCTGTGTAGTTATCTGAATGATTCTTAGTTATAGTTGGACTCAGTAGGTGGCGGTGTTGTGGAGATCCAGAGTTGTTTTGTTTTCATTATATACAAAAGTGCACTATGTGTGTGTTTGATGAACTTTGTTTTTCATACTCATGAAGTTATCTGGATGGTTTTTAGCTATAGTTGACCCTAAAAGGTGGTGGTGGACTCGCGATGCAGAGTATTTTTGTTTTCTTTAAATACAGAAGTACAGTTTTGCGTGTATGTTCCGAAATTTTAAATTTGTTTTCTATACTCATGGGTTTATCTGCATAGTTCTTAGCTATAATTGCACTCATTAGATGGCGTTGTTGTTGCAATGCAGTTTTTTTTTTTATAAAAAAAATGTGTTTTCTGTTAAATTTCTCACATAATAAAACATAAAACCAAATATTTTTTTAAACTCACAGCACCATTTGGCAGGTGACGGTGTTGTCGAGATTCAATTTTTTTTCAATTTTCAAACAAATAATGAAATTTAAGTGTGCGCGTGTACTTAATTCTTCTTCTTCTAAACGACTTGACAGATTTGGATTCAGATTCTTTTATCTTCTTATAAGTTACGGTTATGTGGATGGCATAACGAAAGTTGAACGCGGAAGGTAACGGTATTGTACAAAGAATTTTTTCCTTTTATTTTCAAACCAGCTGTTTTTATATTTTTGGGTCTGTATTTAGTATGTACTTCTTCATGCAATTTTTTAAAGGTTGACTTATTAGGTAGGTAGGTAATAACCGTTTTTCCTGAAATATATAAATTTATATTTCGTGAGTGCGGGTATAAAGGAACAAGCCACGAAGAGCAACCACAAATCTTGGGCAACGCAAAATAGACTAACACTCCAGACAAAATTTGTGTATCCAAAAAGAGGAGAGAAAGAGACAACGTCCACCGGGACGGATTACTTTTTTTGAAGTGAAACTTCTTCAGTGGGGCTAAAAAATTAAATAAATTAAGAAAAATTATCGGTCACCCTTCGGATTTTCTCTTTTTACTACTGATACCAAACTGAGGTAGTTAATTATTAAATGTAGTTTACGTAATAAAATAAAGTACACATAAGTGTCAAAATGTAGCTTGGGTTTTCAGTTTTACTGTTAAATTAAGTAGAAAAAAAACTAAAAAATCTGCGCAATGTACTTTTTATTGTGAAAACAATCAAATCCACTACAATACACGATAAAAAAAAAACATAAAATTTATCAAATTTAGTTTTTGGGCGAAGAATATATTAAAATTGATAGCAGTTAACGCTACGTGTAATTCATTAATTTACAGTAAATTAACTACCCAAACAACCGCAATAGCTTCATTTTTTTTTTGATTTTTAAAAATTGTATTTTCACGAAAAGTAGTATTTGTGTCATATTGACTACGAGAATATAATCGCCATTTCTGGTTGTTTGGTTATGGTTGGTTGTTTTTCTTCTTCCCGTTCTCGAAAAAAAACTTCGTTGTGGAGAACTGCGGTGAAGCAAGCACATTGCAGTCATGGCACATCATTGCATTATTCAGCCCTATTACACAATCCATTTGGGGATTCCCGAATGGATTTCTACTACGACGGAGCTGAAGTGTCGGAGAAATATATGTTTTGTTTCTGTTTCATTCGGATATTCTGATAGGTATTTCCATTAATTTCGAAATTCGTATAGATATTTTCCACTACGAAGGGATTTGGTGATAGTTATTTCGGGATTCGGGGAATTCTTTGGATTACGTGTGATAGGGCTGATTAACATGCATTGGGGGATTTTGATTATGCTTCTTCCGACTGACAAAATCCCGTCAATGGTCGCTTCAATACATTAACGAAAAGTCATATTTAGCAGATAGTTATTGATATCCAGTGAAAAGCTGGGCGTACGGTTATATGTTATTAAACAAAAGTTTTGATAAAATTTTAATCCAATAGGAAGCGATGTGGAGGAGATGCTTAGGAAAATAGTAATTCCTGTATATAATTTTCATATCACCATCAATAACATTTTCTTTATCTAAATCAGGACACTGACTGTATTTAATAAAAATGGGAAAATACGGAACAAAGTCTGCCTGGTCAGCTAGTATTATTATATATATTTTTTTTTATTTGCAGTATTAATTTAAATTACCAAATCTCTTGGAATAAAAAAATTCGTCAAAATCATTGCAGCCATTTAAAATATAATCGGTATCAACAAAGTACCGTCTACTGGTATACATTTAATAAGAAAATGTAACGATTTTTCCTAAAGAGTTCGAGAACTGGAGATGTTCGTTCAGTGGTGCCACAACACTATGTAGTATGTACCGTTAGTTAGCGCCATCTAATGAAAATTGTAGGAAACTGGTTGATTTACACATTTAGAGGCTAGTACTTAATTTATAAAGGTTTAAAAGTGCTTATGATTTTTTGTTTTATTAACTACTTTTGTAAAGTACCTAATATTTTAAATATTGTTAATTTGATTTATTTGCGATTTTTCATTTTGAGAGATGGCGCTGTGATTATTCTCAATGATATTATGTACTATAGAAATGTAAACACAATAGTTGTGTTCGTTGAGCCCTGGGGTCGCCCTGAAGTCGCCCCAAAGCGTTTTTTGAAAAACCACAACTCGCCCTGGGTAACAAATTCTCTGTTTTTTTGAGACCTTTGGTCGCCCTCAACTCGCCCTAAAGTAAATCTAGGTATTTTGCTGGGGCCAGTTGAGGTAAACAAATTGACATATGTGTTGTCAACCATATATTTGCAATTGAATATTTTATTTTGCTTTTGCAATGCAAAGAAAAGAAATTATAGATTTATTTTAATGAAAATATATATAAAACTTACAAATAAAACAAAATGTAACTGTTTTATGTTTTGGAATATACCAAAATCAACAAATTTCAAGTTTTAATTTTGGAAACAAATATTTTTGGTTTCTTTCTTTTTGTCAACAACACAAAACCTACCCTTGTGCGTTTTTTGAGAACCAAAAAACCTGGGTCGACCCTGGGAAAATTTGATGAAATTCAACGAAAACAACTAATGTCGCAAGTAAAAAAAGAGAGATTACGTTATTCGAAATTTTAATTTGCGGATATCGTACTATTCCAATACAAAATCGTTTTAGATAGAATACCTATCCTTTATATTTTCTGTAAATTCTGTAAAATTTAAAAATATGTTACTCATAAGTTCGCAGTCATGGATGAAATATTTCAAACTGCAAAAACGACATCTTCCTATCGATGTCGGTTTCTTGGCTGATGATTTTAAACCGTTGCGTGGAACTAGAACTAGTTGGACAAGCCATATAAAGCTCGCCTTATGGTGTAGCGACGATTTTAAACCAAAGCGGCCTGCTTCTTGACTTATATTTGCACCAATTGTGAAAGACAGATTAACAGACGATGGGAGGGAAAAAAACGGCGCGGCATTTTACATAGATGTCTCAATAAAGTGCTGTATAATAAAGTATATAAAGTCCTATCGTTTATCGTAAGATTTGAGGATGCTAATTAAATTATAAATAAGTTAAGTGCAACTGTTTAATTAAAAGGCCAAACGGTTAACAGCTTTTAGATTACAATACTGAGCCCACGAACCAAAAGGGGTGTGCACCCGAACGCACGCATTGACACATTCGTATTCATGTTGTCCTGAATTTCGTTCCGTTGAAATCTTTAAAGCAACTTCTTCATGTCCGTGGTTACAGGGTACGCCCAACCTATCCATTGTATGTATAATCCGTTTCTGTTTTACGGGTAAACTCGAAGGGAATAGATTAAAAAGTTACGAGCGCCTTAACACATGTAAATGAAACCTTTAATAAAACTTTAAGCATCAAGAAACTACTATTCAGCCGCTACATGGCAACTTTTCGTTGATCCAATTTGTTTTGGAATTGCATTATACGAGACCAAAGATTCCTGGTCGTGGTTAAAGTACTTTTCTGGTATAAAATGATAAAAATGTGCAACAGATATTTTGCAAATTTTGGGTACAATAAGACCTTGCTATAAGCTCATACAAAATTAAGTATGTAGGCACATACCTTTTTAGTTCTTGAGATACCGAGATACGTGTATTGTAATACCAATTATGTTTTTAATTCATTAATTACATTTTAAATTAATACTAGAACTTCGAACACACTTAATAAAACTATAAAGAAATTTACTAAACAATTTATGCAAAATATTATAAAATAAACTTGAAATCAACGACCGCACCGCGATTTATTTTCAAATAAACGCAAATGACATCCAAATCAAACTGCACTACCGAGCCGACACCTAGTTTAACAGTACACCGCGTAAGAATGCAAGAGTGTTCCATTGGAGTACGCTACTCTGTACACCTTGCTACAAGAGGCTCGCCTCTTTTTTTAAATTCTTCTTTGAAAAGTATAACATTTATATTTTATATTTTTAACTATGTGTCTGTAAGGCACATTGCCTTTTTAAATGCCACGGGTGTTGCACGACACTAGTTAGAAGGAATCGAAATATAGAAAAGAATTGTTTTGGTACAATGGATAGAGAGCTAGTTGATTTTTATTTTTTATTGCATATCCTCATGGGCGACGTCCGCAGCATATGCTGGGAGGTATGCTTTTTACCCGAGTGAGGATTGAACCTGTACCCTCTGGGTTAACAAGCAAGCACTCCATCCATTGGACCATTGCCGCCCACTTTTTGAACGCAGTGAGTGCGAAAGAGAAAAACAATGAAACAAACAATCAGCCGATGGCTGCGATAATTTTTGCGTTCTCTTTTCTCTTGGTCGTTATTTTTCTATTTCGCTTCATTCCTTTTCAGTTCTGAAAGCAAAGATTAAAAATATAAAGATGGGAAAGAATGGCTGATAACAGCATTTGCCTACGAACTCGAACTGTCATTTGACTGATTAAGTTGCAAAAATGTGCGTTAAAAACTCATACCAATGCAACTTAATCAGTCTACCACAGATTTCCCCTGTGGGGAATTAATTTGTCTATTATTTTTAAAAATCAGCAGTTATTTTCAAAAAATGATGAATTTCGTGGGGTGCGTTCTGGATTGAAACTTTCAAACTGTGCTTTCACTGGGAGTCACAGGTCGACTCGAACCTGTCTTTCCGCATTCTTGAAAAATTTTGTGAATACGTGTCGAAATTCACGGGCTCACTCATTCATATATTTAAGATTTGTTATAAAATCAAGGTCTAGCCTGTGTGCAATATATTATTATTTGTTATTGCTTGTCAGTGGTTTTGGTATGAAACATATACAAATACCTAAATATTGAAGATATTACTCTACACGACGCAGTATATTGAGCAATTTATTGCAGATGCTTTAATAATGCATATTCATAGATGTTTGACAAAAAAACAAAAATATACTATGTTTCCATCAAGCACTTAATCTTGATTTGAGCAGATTTATCCATAATCTTCTTCTAATTCATTAGATTTACCATACAAATTTAAATCCTTAATCTTCATTATTAAAAAATTTTATTTTACTGGTCGACTCGAACCTCTCTTTCTTAACGGGTTCAAAATTATTTTTGTTAGAAACTTATTATTGGTTTGTAACTGTTTGTTAGTCAGTACAATCGTGGTTTAAGGTTGTTCAAATTTTTAAACCACTGATTTCTATAGATAATCTGCCAAAATCGGTGGGTTAAAAACTTGACCCACTATTGTACAACTGGTCTGGTATTTTTTAGTTTTATATTTCCTGCACTTCATAAAAAAGCTCGTTCAGAAAATCTAGCTCTACCCTAACATGTTCTACTTAAAAAAAAAACTGATTGAAAAACAAATCAAGCAAATCTAAATACGTCTACAGATGAAATTGTCTCCCTAAATCTTGCTTCTTAAATTTTGCTCTTTTCTACTGAGAGCAGTTTAGAACAGTTTAAAGCAGCTAAGTAAACCTGAACTTTATGAGTACTCTAATTTCAAAGATACCAGGAGAACCTATAACGCACATAACTGTTAAATTTTCCGAGGTGAGTTTCCGAATTGTCATATTTCTGTCATATTTGTAAAAGTCAAAATATTTCAAAAGGAAAAGTAGACATCTTTCTGTTTTTTTTATTGTTAAATTTTTCATGGCTTTTCCTACGCTCAGCTCTCGACAAGGTAATTTATCAATTATTTAATTTGAAATGTAATTAATGTTCACTAAATTTTTTTTTTAGAAACAAATAGAAAAATTCTAGAAGATTTCAAATTAAGAAGCAGCTACTCCAGAAAGGAGTGTCGCCAGTTTTACCAAGTGCTATTTCGGGAATAATCCCAGTCCCAGGACCAAGTCCTGTCCCACAAATGAATCAACCGGTAAGTTATTTATTTCAATAAAATTGACAAATTACCAAGATATTTATAAAAATTCTTTAATAGCAACTTATTCCATCACCGAGCACAGAATTTAGTCAAAACTCTGCTATTCGTGGTGCACCTTTCAATCTAACCAACGCACCCACATTTGGTTCCTTTGTGTCTCAAGATTCATTTTATGGAAATAGCTTTCTTCCAGTACTTCCCCGCCTTGAACCTATTCCCGGTTCTCCACAAAAATAACAGCAACATCTATTTTTAACGATTAATACTCCAAATGGCTCGAATGAAACTGAAGAAACTGGAAGAATACGTCCCACGGGGTTGAATTGAAAGGCCATCCGGGCCGAAGCGAAATTAATGCCATTGCCACAGGTATTTATTTGGGAGTATCTGTGACTGATCACAGCTGTAAGCCAAACGCTGTGGCAACATTTGAGGGAACAGAATTGCACATACATGCTACAGAGGATATGGAATGCCTTGACTGGTCAAAGGTGATTTACAAAAAAAATGAAATAAATGAAATGAAGGATAACTACTTCTTTTTGTGCACGTGTTCCAAATGCATCGATCCTCAGGAATCAATTGAAATGAACGGCGGTGTTTGTCCGAATAAAAACTGCAGCGAGATGGTTGATATGTCATTAATTAACTGTTCCAAATGTGGAAATGGAATAAGTCCCGGGCATTAAAAGGCATACAATGAAATTCTCAAATTGACGAAAATGCATTTGGAGAATATGAAAGATACAACATGTAAGCTGGAGGTTTTTGTTTAAATCACAAATTGAATTAGAAACTCTTGTATTACTTTTAGATCTTGATATTTGTAAAATGTGCCTCCCCAGGCAAAAAGGTGTGTTACATCCGCTGAGCCTTTGGCATGTTAAAACTCTTGATGCTGCCGTCAAAAGTGCATTTGCCATGAAAAAATGGAATGATGCCTTAGATTTTGCCATTCAACTTATCCCAGGATTTAGGTATATTTAATTAACTTCATCTATCAAAATTACACTTATTCTTCATCTTATAGGAAGTACTATGGTAACTGGAATCCATTGCTAGGTCTCCTTTATGTCAAGGTAGCCAAACTCCAGATTTATGAGGGTTTTTTCAAAGAAGCACAACACAATTTAAAGGAAGCTTTTAAAATTATAGAAGTTACACATGGTCGAGATCATAGTTTGTATAAAGAAACATTAGCTTCATTGATGATGGAAATAACTTATGAACTATCCAAGTAGTTTAAAAAATTTAATAATACTTTGTGATATATTTTATGTTAATGTATATTTATAACCGTATTAATACATTTAACACATGTGTGTTTGCAATTATTTACACTATTGATGCTAAGGCATTCTCACGACGGTCTGTGTTTTGGAACAACGCTCGAATTAGGTGCTTAACTTCTTCAGCCTTATAGTTTGCCGTCAGAATACCATGACCTTCACACCATTGGTCGGTAATTTGTACCAAAGAAGCACCCAATATCATTTTTAATTGTTGTAGCTTTAACCATGCCTTGACATGAATTATTTGATGCTTGTCCTGATCAAATAAATATATTAAAATAGCATACATTTAAATAGTAATTTAATTAACAAACCTTAAACAACGTTGGTGCTTTTTCGATAATATCTCCAATTAATTCGGCTAGTTTATCTCCAACTTTGGCAGATATATCTTCCATGACCATAATTTTTCGAATGATTTCCAAACAAAAATCGTTTATCAGACTGCATGTGAGAAGTATGTGACCGAAAAATTCCTCCTAAGCTGAAACGGAAACTCTACACTTCAGTTGTTCGCCTAGCGTTCACCTACGACTTACAATGTTGAACAATATATAATGAGATGAGGATATTTCGCATGACAGCAGGAGTGTACACTGTTTCCTGTTGTCTAAAATAAAACAGTATTATGAGATGTTTTTCTTTATTTTGTATTTATAACTTACCAAAGCAATAGCTGCATTCCAGCCAAAGACCGCATTTGGGAAATTATATGCTGATATTACTCCAACCAACCCCATTGGTCTCCAAGCTTCCAAGATTGTGTGATTGCTTCGCTCAGAATTTATTTACGCTTTACGTTTTCGACTTGGTGCAGCTGTAGTTTATTCCTCTGAAAAATATAATTGAAACATTAAATTGTAATAAAAGTTAAATTTTCTAGTAATCATACCATCACTACTATCATCTTCCATTCCTCGTTTTCTAGTCTTCTTTGGACCGTCTGTATTTTCATGATCGTCATCACTATCGCTACTACCATCACCTGACCGGAATCACTGCCAGTAAATTTATCACTTATAGTTAGTCAGCCATCGTCAGCATAAATATTTTAAAAGAATGAAAGTTCTTATAGAAATACATAAAAATGTTTATTAATTGTGCAAACTAGACAAACAAAAAAAGGAGAACTGTCAAAACAAATAAATTCACCTCGGTTCCCCTCTCAATTTTACACGGATACGAATCGAAATTACAAATACAACAATGTAAACAAATGGGTGTTGGAGGGTAAAACGTACGAAAGTTTCCCATCTTTATATTCTTAATCTTTGTCTGAAAGTAGAGTGTGCATGAATGCTTTGCATACAAAATGCTTTTGTGCGCTGTGGGTACAAAAGGGGGAAAATGATTGTAAAATTTCAGTCATGACTCTCTGAAACACAGTGGCGCAAAATTATAGTCAATATAACACGGCCCTAAAAAGAATTTAATACTTTGTTAACGTTTTCACAACCTATAGACAGATAAAGCTAACTCTTTAATGAAGCATACTTTAAAACCAGGAAATCTCCATTTTATCTTTTTAGATCCGAGTCTAATTTTCTGACAGAAAAACTGAACACTCTCTAGAAAGAGAACGAAACTACACACAAACACTATTTAATTCCAACAACAAAATCTCTCACTGGAAGATATTACTGGAAAGTGTATAAATTGTTTATTATAGTCGTGTTTTGTTGGTAATTTTTAGTTAGTCAGCACTGGAAGGAACCAACAAAACGCTATATTCACTTTTGTATCCACTTTCTTATTTTATTTCAAAGTTGGTATTCTTGACTATATGCCAAGCCGAAGTTTCAAATAATTTTATGGATGTGTCTGCAAAGTATGGCTATTTGAATATGCCGAGTTGGTCAACTTGTACCTCACCTTCCACTACAAACAAATAAAAACCGGATAAATAATCATTATTTAGCTTGAATATTACCAAATTAAATCCCAAATTATATAATTTTATTTAAAAATCTGCTTTAACCAATTTGTGTTTGTTTTTAAGCGAAAAGTTCAAAATCATCAAACCTTTTTTGCAACTTTCGTAGCTTGAAAGCTTCTTACTCCTTCCGCAACACGCCGCCCTAAAGGAAAACACAATGAACACAACCATTAATAATCTTTGTATATGGAGTCCATGTCTTAAGCTGTCGTAGGTGCCACCAACCTTTAAGCAAAAAATGTATTGACATTATATTTCGCGCCAAAAATTTCCAGGCATTCCAAGATTTTATCTTCACTTTTATGTTCACTTTAATTACTGACCAATTTACCGCCACTTTTCGTATCACATACAAAATTTTGCTAAAGTGACTAAACACTTACCAACAAAACACGACTTATATGATACAAACTTATCACGGTGATAATGTTAAGTTGATGTTAGTTAGGATTAACTTAACTGATTTAAAACGAGGCGACTATAGTTTTGCGCCAGTGTAATAGCGTGAGCCTCACTGAATATTTTTCAAAGAAGAACTTAAAAAAAGATGCGAGCCTCTTGTAGCAAGGTGTAACAGCACACATAGATCGTGTTTAGACTGGGAAATTTGAGACCGGACTGACGAGAGTTCGTAAACGAGAGGGATGAGGGGTGAGTACTCTCGTGAAGCAGCTTCAAATTATAAACACCGGAAGCGTGAGTACTGTTCCAATTCCAAATTTAAGTTTTTTCCCATTTTGTTCATTATCTCCTTGACTGCCGATGTGTTAACACCGCAGTATTTTCATAATTAAGCTAAACACAGAGTGATCAAAGAATATGAATTCTTGGAAAAAGAAACAGAAGCAATAATAATAATTTATGGATGTTATTTTTTTTTTAAATGCAAAAAACTCGCGTCGTACAACTGTTTCACTTCACAAAAATTCCACCTGACTCAAATTTCCCAGTCTAAACACGGTCATAGGGGTACAGCTCAAATGACCATATTTCCACGTGTAGAACGTATTGTGTTTTCACGTAAGGAACTTACTCTGTATATTTCGCTCTTCCCTTTGTGTTTTTCGTTTTTTTTTAAATGGCTGCAAATGAAATATTTGGTGTGCATCTACCAGCGCTGTCTAGAAAATGTATGAAAACTACTGTTTAATGTTTATTCCACCACTACTTACAAGAAGCGACAATATTCTGGCATGCACACTACAAAAAGAGAGCAACACGAAAGAGAACGTCAAGCGTTCTTCAATCAATAGAGTTCTTAAGCAAACGGCTATATAGAAATATTTATATTTAATTTCTCTCTCACTCCAAGGCATCAAAAAACGACAAACGAAATCCTTTGTTGGAAAACAAACCAAAAGTTGTGATTTTTGCAAAGAAAAGAGATCGGTCTTCCACAAAATATAAAGAAAAATTATCTTGGACTAGAATTTCTTATTATTCTTTGCTACTAAACAATTAACAAATAGTTTCTAAGGACCAGTTATACAATCAGGGTTCAAGATCTTAACCCACCAATTTTGACAGACTATCTATGGAAATCAGTGGTTTAAAAATTTGAACCACGATTGTACAACTGGCCCTTAAACAATTCGATTAAAAATAGTGGAAGTGTTAGTGTTAATACGGGATTGAAGTGCGAGATTGTGCTCCGCCAGTACAAAATGCGATTGTTTTCCATCAAAGGATTTAGCTGTCAATTTTTTTCTTAATTCGATATTTGACTCTGACGTATTCGGATACTTCTCTGATTTTTCCCCGTACAGACGTCTCTTCAAGATACCCCTTTCACCCTCATTAATCGTGATTTCTACATGTGGAAACATGGACAATGGTAGTGCATCCAATCGTGTATATTAATGTGAAGACGCCCTTATAAATTAGGAAGTGTTCCGACTCAACCGAAAGTGCACTTCGAACACCCTCATTTCTTCCACGTTCCACTTCCAATAAAATTATTATTCCAAAAGGGAACCATTTCACATCTATATTTTTTCTTTTTTGAAAGTACGCCATTGCAGGCGTGTAGTGTTTTACAAATTCGGTCAAGAAAATCACTAAACATCCAAGATGGTACGTACAATTTATTTTTATATAATAATACCAAAATCTAAAAGAATTTGTAAATAATTGAAAAATAGTTTTATTTGATTGAACTTTAAACGAATTTCATATTAAAATAATAAAAAAGTGAAGTGTGTTTTTTTCCACTTTCATATAAAAGCCTCCATGTTTGCTAGTGACGTGTTCTATTTCACCACATAATTATTTAATAATTGATGAAATAGTGAAAATATTTAGCTAAAAAAATGCTATTTATTTTATTTTTCTATAGGTTAACTTCACCGTAGATGAAATCCGTGCTTTGATGGACAAAAAACGGAATATCCGTAATATGTCTGTCATTGCTCATGTCGATCACGGAAAATCTACTCTGACCGACTCTTTGGTAAGTATTATCAACTGAAGGGCTCTTTTTATGAGAGTGTGCTTAAATATATTATATCCCCCTTGGTTTTGGACATGTAGGTCTCTAAGGCTGGTATTATTGCCGGAGCCAAAGCTGGTGAAACTCGTTTCACTGACACCCGTAAGGACGAACAGGAAAGATGCATCACCATCAAGTCAACGTAAGTTAAATACATTTTTTATCAACATTTTCCAAACATATATTATTTCAAAATGATGATACTAGATGACGAGACTGATAGAAACCGAATAGAGTTTGTGTGTATCTTTCATACAAACTTTATGCAAGTTTTTAAAAGATTATTCTAGCTCACTGATGGATATAATTATCCTTTTAAAACAAAAAATAACATTGCGAACATGAAATAAAATAATTTTTAATTAACAGTGCCATCTCTATGTACTTCGAAGTTGAAGAGAAGGATTGTGTGTTCATCACCAACCCTGACCAACGTGAAAAGGAAGAAAGGGGTTTCTTGATCAATTTGATCGATTCACCTGGGCACGTTGATTTCTCATCTGAAGTAACTGCTGCTCTTCGTGTAACTGATGGCGCTTTGGTCGTCGTCGATTGCGTTTCTGGTGTCTGTGTACAAACTGAAACTGTTCTGCGTCAAGCCATTGCTGAACGTATTAAGCCAATCTTGTTCATGAACAAAATGGACCGTGCTCTCTTGGAATTGCAATTGGAAGCTGAGGAGCTCTACCAAACTTTCCAGAGAATTGTGGAGAACGTTAACGTTATTATTGCTACCTACAACGACGATGGTGGTCCAATGGGAGAAGTTCGTGTTGACCCCTCAAAGGGTTCAGTCGGTTTTGGTTCCGGTCTTCACGGATGGGCTTTTACCTTGAAACAGTTCTCTGAAATGTACTCTGAAAAATTCAAGATTGATGTCGTCAAACTAATGAACCGGTAAGTTTTGTTTTATTTTCATTTCATTTTATAAAAATGCTTCTAGCACAATAAGTGTTTTACATAGGATAGATTTATTTTAAGTTTCACTTAATTGAATTTGTCCTACGACTGTGTGACGAGTGCGTTCAAAAATAGAAGTAGAAAAATTCTAGTTTTTTTGGTTTTACCTTGAAACTTTTTTCAACTTATGGCAACGCTGTCGAGCGACCTCTTTCTTAATGTCTGATCTCAACAAGCTGAACATTTGTTGGCACAATTAAAAACAAAAACAAACCAATTTGTGTTCTTACAATTGTTTTTCTTGAAATTTTTAGTCTTTGGGGTGAGAACTTCTTTAACGGTAAGACCAAGAAATGGTCCAAGCAAAAGGAAGCCGACAACAAGCGTTCTTTCTGCATGTACATTTTGGATCCCATCTACAAGGTCTTTGATGCTATCATGAACTACAAGAAGGAAGAAATTCCAACTCTTTTGGAAAAGATTGGAGTTACCTTGAAGCACGAGGACAAGGACAGTGACGGCAAAAAATTATTGAAGACTGTCATGCGTACCTGGTTGCCAGCTGGAGAATCCCTATTGCAAATGATAGCCATTCATTTACCATCACCGGTTATTGCTCAAAGATATCGTATGGAAATGTTGTATGAGGGTCCACTTGATGATGAGGCTGCTGTTGCTGTAAAGAACTGTGATCCAAATGGTCCACTTATGATGTACATCTCAAAAATGGTACCCACAACTGATAAGGGTCGTTTCTACGCTTTCGGTCGTGTATTCTCTGGCAAAGTTGCAACTGGCCAGAAGGCACGTATCATGGGACCCAACTACGTTCCCGGCAAGAAAGAAGATTTGTACGAGAAGGCCATCCAACGTACCATCTTGATGATGGGTCGTTATGTTGAAGCCATTGAAGATGTTCCATCTGGAAACATTTGCGGTCTTGTCGGTGTTGATCAGTTCTTGGTAAAAACCGGAACAATCAGTACATTCAAGGATGCTCACAACATGAAGGTCATGAAATTCTCTGTGTCACCTGTCGTGCGTGTTGCTGTCGAACCTAAAAATCCAGCCGATTTACCCAAACTTGTTGAAGGTCTTAAGCGTTTGGCCAAATCCGATCCTATGGTACAATGTATTATTGAAGAATCTGGAGAACACATTATTGCCGGTGCTGGTGAATTGCATTTGGAAATTTGTTTGAAGGATCTTGAAGAAGATCACGCTTGCATTCCTCTGAAAAAGTCGGACCCCGTTGTGTCGTACCGTGAAACTGTTTTCGAAGAATCCAACCAAATGTGTTTGTCAAAGTCTCCAAATAAGCACAATCGTCTCCTTATGAGGGCTGTTCCAATGCCTGATGGTCTGCCAGAAGATATTGATAGTGGAGATGTGAGCTCAAAGGACGATTTCAAGGTCCGTGCTCGTTACTTGGCAGAGAAATACGATTATGATATTACAGAAGCCCGTAAGATTTGGTGCTTCGGTCCAGACGGTACAGGTCCAAACTTCATCATGGATTGCACCAAGTCCGTACAATACTTGAACGAAATTAAGGACTCTGTTGTTGCTGGTTTCCAATGGGCGACAAAGGAAGGTGTTTTGGCTGATGAAAACATGCGAGGTATGTAAACTTTTTTTTTTTTTTTTTGTTTTTTTTTTTTTTTTTGCATATTTTTGGCTTTTATGATGAAAATAAGAATTCGTAAATTTAATGTCGAATATTTATTCAAGCTCAACAGGCCTGAGGTCAAATTTTGTAATCTTTTTTTGTTGTTATTGATTTAAGTAGGTAACTTTGTATAACTTATGTATTTTTTTATAATTTTGCACAGGTGTCCGTTTCAATATTTATGATGTTACTTTGCACGCTGATGCTATCCATCGTGGTGGTGGCCAGATCATTCCAACTGCTCGTCGTGTCTTGTACGCTTCAGCTATTACAGCATCTCCACGTCTTATGGAGCCTGTTTATCTGTGTGAAATCCAATGTCCCGAAGTTGCTGTTGGTGGTATCTATGGTGTCTTGAACAGACGTCGTGGTCACGTTTTTGAAGAAAGTCAGGTCGTCGGAACACCCATGTTCGTTGTTAAGGCATACTTGCCTGTAAACGAATCATTCGGTTTTACAGCTGATTTACGTTCCAACACCGGTGGACAGGCCTTCCCACAGTGCGTGTTCGACCATTGGCAAGTTCTGCCAGGTGATCCAATGGACATTGGTACCAAGCCATACCAAATCGTGCAGGACACACGTAAACGTAAGGGTCTTAAGGAAGGTCTCCCAGATGTTACTCAATACCTAGACAAATTGTAAAATGGCGCAGAGCACACTTCCCCATAAGGCTTTAAGTTTTGAGGTTATATCATAATATTTTTTAAAACAGTACCAACATAAAAATAAATGTAATTTGTATTAAATATTTTTTTATTATTTTTATTTGAGTTCCTGACACTATTTACCTACATATTTATTTCTAAAATTACTACAAACTCTACAAAAATATTGGCAGCAGAAAGACAATTTAAATAATTATTTCCTCAGCCTTTTTTTTCTTCTCTATTTTACATTTTTTTCGTAAATAAACTGGAAACTTAAGGCAAAAGAAATAAATTTAGTTTGAATGCGTAGAATATTGTTTTTCCCAAGTTATTATAGAGTAGGTTTTTAGGAAAATTGTAAACAATGAATGAACGTGATGTTATTTACTCCCAAGATGTTTTTGTGACAGGAAAGACAGCTGCTATAAATTAAGGTAAATATTTGAACTAAACCATTTATTATTATTGTTCTGTGTGATGATTTTTTCTAGACCTGTACTGAGATTTTTGACAGAGACAGAATCACTGATATTTTTAAGAAACATATATATTTTCTAAATTTATTTAAATGTTATTAATTTATTAGTTTACTATCATTTTCAGATGATTTTCCGAAGAAAAAAACTAATTTTGATAGTTAACGGTGAACAAAATGAGAACTTCTCAAAAATTAGAGGTAAGTCGCTCAAGTTGTTTTTTATATTTACATTGATTTATGTGATGAACTTTCTAGACCTGTACTGAGAATTTTGACAGAGAAAAGAATCACTGATGTTTTTTAATTCTAATATATTTTCCAAACTCACAAAAAAAGTGTTTGCTAACATGTTTTATTTGTATTATTTTCAGGTATGGAATGACCTTCTTTAAAAGAGACAATTGCCCAATTTTTATTTCAAAGATCTGAGAAAGCTCATGCTCCGAAAAAATTTCTCTGCGCTATCAAAAAACATATCTGAAATTGATTGCATTTCCTTCACCATTTTTTGTCTGAAAAGAGGTGGAGAGTTTGTTTGGCATTTAATTGAGAAATTGTGTTTATATTTCATGCTTTTACACTCAGTGGAGATGAAGTAGTAAATTTGTTGAGAAGTTACAAATATAAATTGGTCTAATGAGCACTGTTGGCTACTCTAAGGTTAAATAATCTATCACAGTGACAACATCTCAAAAATTGAGGTAAGTCACTATTTGTTTTATCAATTTAATAATATGATTAATGTGATGAACTTTCTAGACCTGTACTGAGAATTTTGACAGAGAAAAGAATCACTGATATCTTTAGTATAAATATGAATGTTCTAAATTTACTTGAATCTTGCTAATGCTTTTTTTGTTTATTAACATTTTCAGGTAATAACTTGATTTTCTGAAAACAGTGATGAAAAAGAATATCTTATCTTGCGAAAGCCGAAACAACGACACATCATAATATTGTACATAAATAATAAAAGTAAGTTCATTTTCTATTATTTGAAAAAGTTTATTTGAACTTCATATTTTGGCTTACATGATGAAAACAAGATTTCGTAAAAATAATGTCGAACATTTATTCAAGCTCAACAGGCCTGAAGCCAAATATGAACAAGTGTACATATGTATATATGTATCTGCATTTATATAAGTCGAACTAAACATTTATGTTTTGATATTTTGTAGGACTTCAACGATGAATTTATTATGCAGATGAGAATGATGATATTTGAAATGTTTTCATGACGTATAAACTCAATTTGGAAAAGAATCAACATGTTGTCTTGTGGTAACGAGAGATGTTGCTGATTAAATAATAAAAGTAAGTTAATTGTATTTCTTAGTTAATATTAATTTAAAAACAATTTGGCTTACATGATGAAAATTAGAATTCGTAAGAATAATGTCGAACATTTATTCAAGCTCAACAGGCCTGAAGTCAAATATAAAATATATATATGATGTATCTATATTTTTACAAATCAAACTAATTTTTTTTATATATTTTGTTTACAGGATTCATCGATGACTTAATGCCGAAATTAAAATTATGATTTAATAAAATAAGCGGAGCTATTGGTCTTCCTAATGAATAATGGAAATAAAATGTTTAACAAAATATTTTACTGTTTGTTTTCTCTTATTAAAGATGAAGTGTTATTAGTTTGATTTGACAATGATCTGATTCCTTAATGTTGAATAAATTTCAATTGTTCATTTTATAACATAAACTACGCAAGTGTAAAGAGGGAGGAAAGTGCCATAGTTTAGATAAACTTGTGACATTTTATCTTAAAAGAATTTTCCACCTTTAAGAAAGCACGCCCAACTATATCGACTATTTTTGTAGAAACTCTTCAGTGGCTCGATTAAGAAATACGAAGCGAGTCGTTTTTGGTGGTAAAAATGAAGTTTTATATTCTTGTTTTCGCTTTCGTTTTATATTTTCGATAACTTTTTTTTTGGCGGATTAGTGTATTGACGGTGAATGTTTTTTGGTTAATTTCCACGAAAATACAAAACGAAAGAGATAAAATCAAAAATGGTTTTTCATACAAAACTTCATTTTCGCCTTTAGAATCGCATCGTATTCCCTAATCGAGGGCCAGGCCCAGGGTCCTTCATACAGTTCAAACGAAAGCAAATGTATGGGAATTGGATTGAACTTGTTTAGGCTTGTGCTGTGGTATGACGCTGAACAAGAGGGACATCACTAATTACCTGTTTGCCGAATTTGAATATTCATCTGAGGTGGAGCTGTGCAGTTAAAATATCGAGGTGACAATCATGCCTATTACGTTGTCGTTTGTCGTAAGTGGACAAACGATAACGGTAATATACTGACTATTGATGCTTTCGTAAGTGACGACACCTATCGTTTGTCGCCTACGATAGGTGTCGTTTTCTCTGCCGTGTCGTTTTTTACGGATTTTCGTTACAGGGCATTAGGGCAATAATAATTACCCAATATACTCATTTAGCGACATCTACTTCGGTGAGTTTGAAACTATCTTGATTCCTCTATCAGCCTTATTGTGAAGTTCGCCCGAACTACATTACCCCCGAAATTGTTGACATTTCACTTTTCGCCTAATGTGAATGTTCGGGCGAAAATTGTGAATTTCCGGGCGAAATCAATTAATGTTCGAAAAATTCCCCTAATTGTCATCAATTATTCCGGGCGAAATCCGATGCGATCGACAGGTAAAATGTTCACTTATTTTTTGAAGGCGAACGAGTGAAAAAGTTGTGAACTGCAAGACATTTGTTTATTTTTCGTCAGCTCAAGTATAACAAAACGCTAATTGGTATTATTGTTTAAATCTGTAAAACATAAATGTATTGAAATATTTTCACAAACACATGGAATGTTTCAAAACATTTAATACCAAATCATCCCTCAAAATTGTCTCCGAACAGTTACCTTTTAGAACTCTTCGTTTTGACTGCACTTTTGAAAATAAAACAATATTTCTTTTAAATAAATATAATTTGCATATATGTATTTATATTTAAATGTCGTAGGTATTCCTTTGATTTTGTCAGGATTGATCGGAAGAGTTTACTTTTTTCATTTAATGGATCAACGAAGTAGCTCTTTTTGTGGTTTATTGTAGGTACCTACATACAAGGATGTGATTATTTAACTTTTAACAATTAACTATGATTTACTTTATTCACAAGTTGCAATATTCACAACAAATACACGTCCAAAAGATTGTTTAAATAATTTAATTTTGCAATCCCTTTAAAAAAACAACACAACACAATTATTGCTCTTCTTTAGATCTGTCAAATCAGAAACTAGGTGTGTTCATTTATTTTTTCAAGTAAATTCTTGAACTTGAAGGAGTAAAAAATATTCTCTCAGAGTGTCTCAGAGAAAGCATTTATTACAAAAAAAATAATAGAATATATTTTAGAAAGTTGTACTTAGTAGCTATTTAATTATAAAAATGTAAAATTCAAACCGAAAATATTTCAAAATCAAGATTAATGATGTTTTTTTGTTAGAAATGAAAAACAAAACTGTCACAATTTGTTCCGGAGTAAATTAATGTTACTTTTAAGAAGTGCATAAACACGCCTCGCTTATCCGAAATGTCACTGTTGACTCGAAGTGAAAAATCGTTCGGGCGGAATTCCCAATAGCTTTTAAAATTCCGGGGGAACAGATTTTCGCCAGGCGAAATGTATTCCGGGTGAACTTCACAATAAGGCTGTATGTGTTTAAACTCAATCATGTAATGTATTATTTTTTTTTTGTATATTCATAAAAATATCATTAATAATTTGTTTGCCTAAGCTGCCCCAGCCAACCAAATTATAATAAGACAGCATACGAACTGTTTTCTTAAATATTTTTAAAAAAATTGTTTAAAAAAATGGATTTTCAAAAATGTTCGAAAATTTTCAATTTTATTTTTCTTATACAGAAACCTACTTAGTTCACTGCGCGTTGCTTTGATTTTGACATGTCCGATTAATCAATCGGTAAGGTTATCATGATACGAAGTTCTTACATTTCGGGCAAATCGAAAACAACTTTTCTCCGATCGATTACCATATAGGGCTATTTCATATTCATATTTCATATTTACCTAAGAACTTTGTTTTGCACAGATTTCAAATTAAAATTTTGTAAAATATCGATTAAACGATTTTAATAAAATTTGATACTTTTGTATTTTATTTTTTTTTTTAAATTTTTTAATTATTTTTTTGTGTGATAAGTCTTCAGACAACCTTCCACTGGAGCAAGTTTTTTTCAAGTGTGTCGTTCGCTTTATTTTTAGGTAGTTTCGTCCTTTTAAACCTTTGTAATGTTTCTTCTTGTATTTTTCACATTAAATAAAATATATTTCATGTATGTTGTTTTTTTAACCACAATGTTCGCGGACAATTGTTTGACCGGGTTCATTTTGTTTATTTGACGTTGATCAAGAAGAATTTCCGTAAGAATGACGAATGCATTTGCGTCATAAAATGACGATCATTTGCCGATCCAAATGACTTTAATTTGATGTTTTTGAAAACGGTCTACTTTCTAATTGTTTAATCCAACTTATGAATAAATAAACGAAATTATAAACATACAAATTAGTTCCGCCTTTCATTGGTAATGAAAAATATTAAATCTGAAGATACCAATGAAAAACCACATCAGCTTGCACCCGAATGTGGGCATTGTCATATCATGGGTGTGTACTGCGCCTTATAATAAAATGTGACTGTGGCTTAACATCGCAAGAACTATGGTAGATTTTCTTTCAATTAGAACATACTCACCTCGGTAATTCTCCCCATTTCCCCTAACAAAATTTCCAACACTTTTCACTTGTTCAGAGATTCCAACAAAAAAAACTTCGATTCTGCTGTACTGGCTGTGGTGACATTGTAAAAATAATTTGTAAAGCAGAAAAGAAATAAATATCCTGCATTTTGCAATTGTTAATTTTTTGATAAAAGTTCTCAGTTATCTAATATAAACTGTAATTAATATCTTTACCAAAAACATTATAAACATGGGGTAAATAAAAATTATAGAATACTGAAGTGTGAAAATGTCTACTATTAGAAAATCAATTTAGAAAAGATACGAACAAACTGTTCCACCCATTTGTTTAAATTAAAATTTCTTAATAAAATAACAACCCCCCCAAATGTTAAGTTTTTTTTTATTTTCATTTTGATAATTTGAGCACATTATTCAATTTACTATTTGGCAATGGAATGGGGTCGGTGAAAGGAACAGCAAAATATCTTTCTGCAATAAATCGATTGTTTTATTCATATATAGCTAAATCTGTCAACATTGTGTATCGCTATTTTGTATTAACACTACTTGTTATCTTAATACATACAATGCAATTATGATAATGATGTCTAAAATTAGATTTATCTTGCAATATATTAATAACAAATGACCTTTTTAGCTAGAAATAAACTTAACGCTCATTGAAATGGATGCATTGTAATAAAAAAGAAGATTGAAAATAGGAAACCTTATAGTTTTGTTTAAAGTAGTGCGAGATAAAATAAAAAGAAGATGCTTTCGTTAATAAAGAATTAAAATTTTTTTGCAGGGAACAACCAATCTTCACATGTCAAGCTCATGTCTTTCATATTGATCCTAAAACGAAAAGAACATGGATCACCGCCAGCATGAAAGCTGTTGCAGTAAGTTTCTTTTATGATTCATCACGAAATCTTTATCGAATAATAAGCGTAGAAGGAAGCAAGGCAGTTATTAATTCTACGATAACTCCGAACATGACATTTACACAAACTTCACAAAAGTTTGGACAATGGAGTGACGTCCGTGCTAATACAGTTTATGGATTAGGTTTTGCATCAGAAGCTGAACTAACAAAGGTGCGAATACAAATTAATTCATTTCCACTTATTCGTGTAAATCTAATGACATATTATTTTTAGTTTGTAGAAAAGTTTCAAGAAGTCAAAGAGGCAACAAAGAATGCAATGGCCAAGTCCTCTGCAAACGGTAAGTTAAATGAATTTTCCACCAATGTTTTTAAACAAATTGTTCTTAGGAAGCGCTGCCGCAACACCAACAACATCGGCAAATACTTCGCCCGTCACATCTCGTAGTGGTTTAATGCAAAATGACAATGCTGCTATGATGGAGCACACGGTGGAACCACCGAATTTATCAAATACAAATACTCAAAATGCCAATCCCGAAAGTCCTTCGCATAAAATCATTAGTAGCAATAACGCAACCACTGATATCAAACCGCCTAACACCCAATTGGTGGCTGATATTGTTGGTGGTCATAGTGGTGGTCCTGGCGGTGGAGGTGAACAACAATTGAAATATGAAAACGAGAGACTTAAAATGGCTTTGGCTCAAAGGTAAGAAACATTTCTTAATTAAAACAAATAATACAATCATGTTTTTTAAATGTGTGCAGTTGTGCCAATGCAAAAAAATGGGAAATTGAACTTTCGACTTTAAAAAACAATAATATTCGCCTAACCAGTGCACTGCAGGTAAGTCAAATACGGCGACACTAATTGAGGCACTAAAAGCAGAAGTGGCGTATTTTCAATTTGAAATAATAACGTTTTTTTCGATGCAAAAGTAGTGAAATTAATTTTAGCTTCGGAATAAATCAGAAAATATTGAAATATTGGTTCTCCACTGGGACATTACTTTAGACGCGAGCATTCTTAAACTCAATTGTTGCATTTTGTGACTACGCCACTTTTGCTCTCTCTCCTTCAATTATTATTTGTAGGTTACATTTGAAAATATTCTTTTCTTATATAGGAATCAACAGCAAATGTTGATGAATGGAAACGACAACTTCACACATACAAAGAAGAAAATATTCGACTTAAACGAGAAATGGAATCAACTAGGCAAGGTCCAGTACCAGGTGCAGGTGGAAACGAAATAGCCGAAGACCTTCGTAGAGAGATTGGTCTACTCAAAGGACGAATAGAATCTTTAGAAAAGGAACTCATGAATCAAGAAATAGAACTGAAGGCTGCTAACCGAAGTTTACTCGACAAAAATAGTGATCAAACTGTAATACAATTTTACCACTCATTAAACACTATGTTTAATTTTTATCATATTTTTAGATAAACAAACTCGGAGAGTTAAATATTCAATTTGCCAAACATCTATCAGATCTTCTTGATGTTCAAAAAGATATGGATAAGTTAATTGTACCTGCAAAGAGTACTTGAGACATGCATTTAAATTTGCTTGATAAGGTATGTTTTTTTATTTTTATTGATTTGATTTGTTAATAAATTTAAATGTTTTTTTTTTATAGTTCTCTGAATCTGAACAAATGGCTTCAATGGAAATTAATATTCATAAAGGAAGTGGCAACATTCCAGCTATAGAAACTGAAAATACACTCTCTAATGTAACATCAATACAATCACAATTACAATCTTTATATGATTGTAATGATTCAACAAAAAACTGCTATAAATACAATAATTATAAAAACATTAATATGAACAGTTCAACAGAAAAACTTTTAAAAATGCATGCAAGCAACATCAACGAGAACTCAAATCCTCATTTTAATTTAAATAAATCCTTTGATGATAATGGTAGTAGCTCAAATGTTGGTAGCTCAACTAATATAAGGATGACTCTAGAGACACAACATCATCAAAAAAATCAAAATCCTGATTTAGAAATAAAAACAAAAAAGATATTATCTGAATTGAAAAAGAATTTATCGCCTCTAATGGCAACAAAACAATACGCCAAGGAGATGACTAAAGAACAAGGCGAAATCGGCCAATCAAATGCTGTCGAAACGGCAAATCCTTCAGGACTTAATAATGCTAAAACGGCTACTATACTTGTATCAAAGTCAAAAACTAAAACTGGACTTCCGTTATTGTTAAAAAATTCAATAAACTAGTTATATAATTTTTGTTTTCGAACAAAAAAAAAAAAAAACCGGAATATTTTTGCTTAAAAAACAAAAATGCAATGTCTGTACACATCTATATTCAATTTTAATGTATGTTAATATTGGCACAACAAATGACTACAAAAATCTGCATTTATCGATAAATATATATTTTGTGTGTTGTTTCCTTTAAGCTAAACTGCTCAATTTTATTTGTTTTGTATCAATGTTCGTTTTTGTACACAAAATACTAATAAGAGTATTTTTCAATGCATGGTCTAATGATAGAACAAAAATGTAAATAATAATCCGACTAAAATGCAATCCGTATTCGAATATTAAAAAAAACTGCAATAAGCGTTAAAAAAATGGAACGAATTAAAGTGTAAAACATAGTTACATAAGTTAATAAAAAAAATTATTTATTCTAGGCTTAGTTTTTAATTAACAAACATTTATATGACAACCACAACAAAATAATACCTACGAATGTTAAGTTTTAATTAATGACAATTTATTTGCAGACAAATAAAATAATAAGTAATCTTGAATAATCTATTGTATTTTAAGTTAAAGAAAAAAAAAGTTGGAAGGAAAATAAATAAATAAACTTATAAAGAAAAATAATTTGATAGTTAAATATTAATACATCAACAAAAAAATAATATAAAATTCTTTTCTACTTTTCATATTACGTGATCATTTTTCAAGTAGAATTTTGTAAAATCTGGTAACAATAAAATATATGAAAAAAGTTTTGCATCCTAAAACATTAAAAAAAAATTTTGTAATAAGAAATCGTTTCGAAAAAAAAATTTAAATTGTTTTTATGAATAATTGCCCCTCCTATTTGTTTTTAAGTTTTATTTACATCTTGGCATAAATTAGTATTCGCCAATAACAATACTCATGAAAAGAATGTATTAAATCAATAAAACTATGGAGTGAAATAATAAAACTACAATATAAATAATATATTAAATACTTTTGAATCGTGTTAAATGCAATGAGCCAATAAATATGAATATGTACACTTAAAGAAAAAAATAAACGTGTACCACTCAAAACAAAAACATACAAAAATAAATAAAAATATTTAAATAAAATGATCTGAACTTTGTGTATAATTTCTGGTGTTCTTTGTGTTCCATTACCTGCATTTACTGATCGACTGGCACTTTGGACATTGCGTCCGACTTTCCATTTGTATGGTAATTTCTTTCCATTTTTAATTTTAATGAAAGAACATAGAAACAACTCAAGTTAGTAAATTTATAAGTTAAATTTAATAGCGATACGACATTTATTTACAATAAGGTTAACTTTATTCTACAATAAACGCAACTACGTTACAAACAATGACCTATAAAGTTCGTTCTTTGATTCATCTGTCCACTCCGTTGTGTCATTTGGTGCCATAAAATTGACTAGTTTGTTGTGTACAACGTACCTATAATAAAATAGTTGTTTTAATCAAATAAAGAATAAATTGTTTAAAGTATGCTTACCTTATTTTGCGACCTTTACTGGCTCTGGTATCAACTTTTTTCTTCATTTTTTGTCTTAGTTTTTGTAGTTCGGCAAATTGTTTTGTAACATCGAATGCAGTAGATGAGACATTTGACTTAAACTCGATTAGTTCTCTTAATTGTGAGTGATAAAAATCTGTATCATCGTATATATGCGGACTAGATATTTCTGTTGCATTAGGTTTTTCGTCTGAGTCGGCAGTTGTATTTTGTTGGCCAAATAGTTTATAAGTTCCTTTGAGTTTCTGAGATTTTGCAATGTGTTCATCACGTTTCATTAAAATGTTATCAACTTTTTTAACAATATCATAATCATCAGCAAGTTGTTTTCTTTTTGTCCCACCTGAGGGCGCCAATAGTTTGGTGCGGTCTTCCCACTTAAGAAGAACTGCATTACGATAAGGTCGGAACTTTTCAAAGTTTTCTTCAATTACGGGAGCAAATTTTTTGGATGAATAATCATTGTTATCACTAGATCTTGAGTTATTTCTTTTTCTGGCAGAAAGTCCAAGGTTTTTGATTTCAGAAAATTGATTGGCAAGAGTAACTTGGGTTTCTATTAATTTTTCTAAAAGAATTTCTGCGTTCTTCTTAACTTCTTGGACAGGATCTTTGATGATTTCGATGGCACACAGTTTATTAAATTCATTAGGAGGTGGTAGACTGTTAGCTTTGTTAAGCATTTTTTGTGAATGAATTCGAATTTCCAAAAGTTTCTCCCAGACAGACAATTGATTTTGCACGCAAATACCTTTTTCAGCTTCGAGTTTATTATTTTTAGAAGAAAGTAAATTACTTTCATGGGTTTCTTCATCATCATTATCATCAGTTTCGTTATTGACTAATGATTTAGCATTACTTATTTCCGAATCGTCATCGTCCAAATCTGATGGATCATCTTTGGAAGATTCAGAATCATCCTTTATATTATTATCGTCACTATCATCATCAGATGTACTATCATTTTTTCGAGATGCAATTACACCACTGTACTTAGAACTTTGTTCTGATAACAATTTTATATTTCGCTTGCGAATTTCACTTAAAGATTTATTTGTTTCATCGTGGTCAAAATCATAATCTTCCTCATTGAATTGTGAAATTTTGGGTGTATCTTCATCTTCTGAATCGGTTTCCGAATCCTGTAGATTGAGAGACAAACTTTCTACTACTCTTTCGGAGAGGGATTTATTTTTAATTTTTTTAGACATTTTTTAGAATTTAATGTGTTTTTAAAAGAAAAAAAATGTGGGTAATTATTATAAAGTTTTCTTTTTTATAGCGTTTTTACAAAAAAATCTGAAAATACACAGCCGAACAGATATGTCAAGATGACAGCAGAAAAGTCAACCACGTGTAGATCGCGTTGCCGCCATATATCAAATAGAAAATCGTTCAGATGACAGACAAGAGTATTAAGTGCCTTGCACATGAGATGCGACCAGCGAATAAATGACTGGGTTGAAAAATTTTATTCTACGGGAGGAGACGGAGGAGTACAAGTAGTTAAGGAAGAACTATAAAGCTCATGAGTTAGCATGACCTACTGTCAAAATTAAACGAACTGTTTCGTCATTTTTAAACAAACACGATGAATGCATATAAAAGTCGTGTTTTGTTAATAATTTTTAGTTAGTCAGCACTGAGAAGAACCAATAAAACACTATATTCACTTTTATATCAACTTTTTAATTTTATTTCAAAGTTGGTATTCTTGACTATATGCCAAGCTGAAGTTTCAAATAATTTTACGGATGTATATTGTATTTGTATATGCCGAGTTTTTCTGTTTATATATATACGCTATTTATACATAAAACATATTACAAAACAAAAACAATTAAAAAAAACAATAAAGTAAAACTGATTACGATAATCGATAGGTAATGAGAAGTTCTTGGTGTTTTTTTAGTTTTGACAATCTAAAATAAAAAAATAACACAATTATTGTTTAGCACTGTGCTTTGTTTAAGTTCTCAACCATAGGTGCCACCAACCTTTAAGGAAAAAATTTGTTGACTTAACATTTCGCGACAAAATTTGCAGGTATTCCATGATTTTATCTTCACTTTTATGTTCACTTTAATTGCTGACCTATTTATCGACACTTTTCGTATCCCATAAAAATTTTGCAATAAAACACGTGAAAATCTTTTGTTTTTATTATTGTTTTATTGTACTATTCATACTAGAATGTCAGTTTTATTACTTGAACATTGAGGACCTGTGTAATTACGAGAGTACTCACCACGCCAGACTCAAATTTCCCAGTCTAATCATGCTTTGCATACAAAATGCTCTTGTGCGCTGAAAGTAGAAAAGAGGCAAAAGAGGATTGTAAAATTTCAGTCATGACTCTCTAAAACACAGTGTAAGTGTGCTATTACAAATTGTTACAAGAGGCTCGCCTCTTTTATTAAATTCTTCTTTGAAAAATATTCGTTGAGGCTCACGCTATTACACTGTGTTTCAGAGAGTCATGACTCAAATTTTACAATCCTATTTTCCCTCTTTTCTACTTACAGCGCACAAGAGCATTTTGTATGCAAAGCATGCATGTACACTCTTTCAGAACCGAAAAGAAATGAAGCGAGATAGAAAAATAACGAACAAGAGAAAAGAGAATGCAAAAATAATCACAGAAAAGTCGGACCGTGGCTCACCCGTCAGCTGACTTTTTGACTCATTGTTTTTCTCTTTCGCACTCATTGTGTTCAAAAAGGGGCGAGTCTCTTTACAAAACGCATCCACTCCTTATGCCATGAGTTACTTACAGATGAATATATTATCGTTTTCATTTAAATTCTAATGAAGAAATTAGTACACGTATTTAACACTAAAATATGATGGCGTTTTTAGACTGTTTTTAGCTGGAACAACTTTTCTTGGCTGTTTGTATGAACGTCAATGATTCACATATTCAACACGTCAATGATTCACATATTCAACACAATGCAATTTGTTAAGTCTGGCATTGGAAACAGATACTTCAGCAACATTGCTATGGTGTTTGTTTGATATTGCATAGAATAGTGTTCAATTTGAAAAGACTTTTAAAATTTTATCCAATGAAAGTTCAGAAACAAGGCACAGATTTACTGGGTTTTAAGCATTGTTCCTCAAAAATTTAAGACCGTCCAAGGAAGTGCTCAAATCCTATTAATATTTTTCGATGAAAAATGTACTTACAAAAACGACTTTATCACCAGGATGATATACAAAGCCGAGCATACTCAGTAGACCAGATCCTTACAATGTTTTGAAAAAAGAGCACCAATTTTTAAAATCTCAATAAAACTAAAAAAATATTTTTTTAGTATAATGTGCGTAAAGTCTTACAATCTGGAACAACTGCACGATTAGTTAAATTTAAATTAATGGAAAATAAAAAACATCTTTTTTTTCGTACAATAATTTAATTTTATTTAAAAGTTAACTTTTTCGAGAATAATATTATATTCTCATCATCAGACAAGCAAAACTAAAGTTGAAAATAATTTATTTACAAATATTTTTTCTATTGAAATATTGAAAAGTATAAAATTAAATTTATTCAAAAAACTATACTACTTTTAATTCTACTGTAAATTTTTTGAATAAATTTAATTTTATAATTTTCAATATTTCAATAGAAAAAATATTTGTAAATAAATTATTTTCAATTTTAGTTTTGCTTGTCTAATGATGAGAATATAATTATTCTCGAAAACGTTAACTTTTAAATAAAATAAAATTATTGTACGAGAAAAAGAAGTTTTTTATTTTCCATTAATTTAAAAAAAAATTTATTTGAAAAAAAACATTAAATTTATATTAGCTTTTTTTTACTAAGATTTTAGTTAATAAATTTATCTTGCGGCCCGGGCATCATGACTAAAACATATTTGTGGCCCCTATACAAAAAAGGTTGAGTATGGCTGCTTTAGACGGTTCCTTAACAAAAACATTTTTTTATTAAATTATTAATATTATAATTATTAGTTTTATGTTATTTAATTTATTATTATTATATATTGGTATAAATATTAATAACATAATTATATTTGTTACGGTTTTTTTTATATATTTAAATATGTGTCTGTAAGGCACATTGCCTTTTTAATTCAACAGGAGCTGCACGACACTAGTTAGAAGGAGAAGAAGGATAGGAAAGAAATTGTACTATGGATCGAGTTAGTTGATTTTTATTTTTCATTGTATACCATGGGCGACGTGCAGCATAAGCTGGGAGGTACAGTCATTGGCAAACTTATTTGCAAAATGCATTTTGTATATTATATCTCGTGAAAATAGTGGTATTACTCTTATATAATCTAGTATTTTACATATCTATTTATGAATTATTAATATTTAATATTTTTTTCAAACGATTACAAACCAAAAAATTATCAAAATTCAATACATAACTGTTAAAAACATAGGAAAGAAAAATGCAAAATTATTTGCACATAAGAAAATTAATTATTTGCACAAGTGCAATTAAACAGGAAAACGATAAATTAACCGTGTATTTTGTGCTCATAGTGGAACTTTGATTAAATCTTGTAGAGGGATTCCTTTTGAGAATACAAAAATCTTTTTCTTGGAATTAAGGATCGTAAAGTTAGGCCGACATTTTAAAAGTAGTCTTGATAGTCTTAAAGCCAATTATCTCGTAAGCCGTTAGTCCTATACAGTAAATCAGCCACATACAAATCTGTAGAAAATTGAATTGTTTATATTTTTTAATCAAACTTTTTTAATGTATTTTTAATATTTCAAAAGTTATACCTAAGCAAAAAAAAAAATTAATTTACAGGTTATGTTTTTGGAGTCGAAAATTGTTCCTGTTTTTAAGGGAAGTTGGTACCTACGATATTTGTCATTTTTATAATAATAAATTATTATTACATAATATAACATATAAAGTGCTGCAAATGAAAAACGATACAAATAATAATAATTGTTGTACAAAAAACAATTAGGTTTTGTACCAAGAAAATTATAACCTGTAAATTGAAATTTTTATTTGCCATGCCACTTTTATTTTGATGTGCAAATAATATTTTTTTTCGTTTGAATAAAATATTGAATTTTAATAACTCATAAGTAAATATGTACAATATTAAATTATATAATAGTTATACCACTATTTTCACGAGATATAATATAAAAAATGCATTGTGCAAATAATTATGCCAAGGACTGTGTGCTGAAAAAAATGCTGTGTTCCCGAGCGAGTGTTAAACTGGTGTAATAGCCAAGCACTCCATCCATACAAACAAATCGTATCATGTTATTATTTTATAACAAGGCAATAAGTTTAATAATTTATAAAAGTTTTATAGTAACGAGAGTTTCAATATAAAATTTCGTTGAAGTATAGCCTTAGCCGTAATCGAGAAAATCGAAATTTGAAAAAGCCGTTATACGACAGGAAGAAAATTTCCCTAACAGTTTCGTTTTCATTATTTGAAAGACCTTTAATGCATCATAACACACTTTAAATTTGGTTGAAGTCGTTAGAGTCGTTGAGAAAAATAAACTTTTCGATAACCGTTATATGGCAGGTACCATTATTTTTAGACCTATCCTACGGTGTATTGAAACACAAAATTTGGTTCCAGCCAAACTTAACTTGTCTTACAGTAGGTACCTACAATTGGCAAGTATTATACAAAATAGCAAATAAGCAGGTAATAAAAAGTTAAAAAACAAAAAAACAAATTATAACAAAATAAAGTGCACGACTGGGTCGCCCTTGTAGCAAGTTGCTAACAAAAAATTTATTTAACAAAAATTTATTTAAAATTTATTAAAAAAAATAAATTTTGTATATTTTTTTCTAATAAATGAGAAATACGAACAAAATCTTATGAATAGTTTTTTAAATTGCTAAAACTACTTTTTAAAAAGATTCAAGCCAAAATTGAAGTATGCAGAAAATTGTGTTGCCTGAAAATAAGTTTACCAAAAAATAATTCCAAAATCATTAGAGCAGTTTTTAAATAAATCGATTTATTAAGTAATCATTAGAGCAGTTTTTAAATAAATCGATTTATTAAGTAAACTAAATAAATTTTATAAAAATAAGTTTTTTTTTTTACGAATTTTAAGCCGTTTTCCAAATATTGAATTTACAAAAAAAGTAAATTCAAAAATTAATTGAAACCAAAATCAAGCACTTTAGCAAAATTTTGGTTTTGAGGTTTTATCAAGTGATCTATCAAAAAATGGTTTAAAATCAATTAACGATAAAAATAACGGTTCTATTAGAGGTACCGTTACAATAGGCTTGCCAACAATTTTGTTTTGCAACTGAACAAAAGGCAATCATTTTTTCTTTAAGAAAATCGTTGGAGCCGTTTGAATTGTTGGTGTAGCATTTAGAAATCAAAAAGAGAACTGGCTAAACAAAAACTGCTAAGTAACTAAATTCGAAATGATAAAATAGATATCGCGAAATGAAAAGTTGCCAAGGAAAATTGTCAAAATGACTCCTACTTATAGCAATTTACCTACACCATTAATATTCACCCATCTTTTTCAAAACTTTACTTTCCCGAATTATTCACCTACAAATTGTATGGTATCAGGAGGACGTAGTATGAGGATTCTAAGATAAAAACGTATTTGTATAGCTGATAACAATAATTATGATTTCTCTATCAATTATAAAACCATGTATAATATTTAATTGCTGTCAACTCCGAAATAATATCGATTTGGTATAATTTGGCCAACAATGCCAAATCGTTTCTTTATTATTAAAAAAAAAATACATTCATAAATGTATCTACATAAAATATTGCATTCACAATTGGTTTGGTATAGTCAAACAATGTCCTTAAAGGACTATATGACACATTCTTATCTTGATAAACCATTTAACCTCGCAGCAATAACTTTTCTACTGTTGTTGTTCATGTCCCTATATTACAATCAATGTGAACAAATCTTTTTATAATGACATGTTGTTTTATAAGGCTGATGTACTGGTGCATATTGTAAAAGCCTTAAAACTAAGCGAAATGTTGAAACGTTGTCAATGTCGTTCCAAGTGTTGCTTGAAGTGTACCGCCGCAATAAAATATTAATTATAAATCAAATGAAAATAAAATCCAAACAAACAAATAATAATTCTGATAAATAATAATTTTATTTCCGAATATCACACATTTCAATAATTTAATGCAAATATTTCAATGTATAAATGAAAATTGTCATACATGTGTTTGTAAATATTTATTCGCTTGTAATCCTGAATTCGATTTCGAACTTTGAGCGATTTTTGCTTTTTTAATATGGTGCGGGTGGTGAGGTCGTCCGACTATCTGCCTTATCTCTGAAATGTACCTACATCTATAATCTCGTAGACTGTATTGCTGGTACTTAATAAAAACAACATCACACAGCATAAGAATTCGATTATCTCGCGCAACACTTAACTCAATTTTAGTCAAAGAATCCGCTGGATCGGCTGATCATCAGCGGGAAAAAGTTTTCTTAATTTTTTTATTTTCTTAAACGAAACACAAAATTTTGAGTTCCTTTATTAGAAAAATAGTAAACTTTATAAAAACATATATCTACAAACTATGTATGGTAGTGAAATAATTATTACATCACACAAAAATAGCTTTTCAAAACTGACTCTAGGAATAACAGGAAGCGTTTAATAAACATATAGATTCGTTTGAACAGTGCAAAAAAAAAAAAAGATTTTGGTGTGCAATTAAATAGTTCATTTTAATCGTCCGGTGATCACAATAAAATAAAGAAAACAATAATTTATTTGTTCTCCAGTGCGTTGATGCCAACACGCAAATGATCAACACAAAGCTTATAACCAAAGTGTAATTAATTCTATTTACAAATGAGTAAACAATAAGGTAACATTTAAGACAAGGTGTTTAAATTATAACACTATTGAATTTGAATTTATTAACCTCTACAGTTCAACCTAAAGAATTAAGATGCCGAACTCTGAAGCAATAGAAAATGTTTACGACCATCGAACCTTAACCGAATGGTCAGAGGTTGATACTGCAAAAGAAATTCATTTACCGATAAACATGGTGTTCAATGATGGTCATCGTTTGTCAATCACTGTTTATAGGTAAGTCAAAATACTGATATCAGGATATTTACACGCATTTTTAAAACGATTTCAGCATTCTATTGATAATATCTACCATTGGAAATACAACAGTTTTGGTTTTATTGACAAAGCGCCGTCTGCGGGGGCCATCGAGGATCGACATAATGCTGATGCATTTGGCTATAGCTGATCTCTTAGTAACACTTTTGCTTATGCCTTTGGAAATTGCCTGGGCATACACGGTAACTTGGAATGCGGGTGATTTTATGTGTCGCCTGATGAGTTTCTTTCGAACCTTCGGTCTATATTTGTCCAGCTTCGTTTTGGTTTGCATATCAATCGATAGGTATGGATCAGCTAATAAATTTAAACTAATATAGGTAAACTAATGTCTATTACAATTTTAGATACTATGCTGTTTTGAAGCCCTTGAATCTTTCAAGTTCTAGGGGAAAAGTCATGCTCAGCTTTGCGTGGATAGGTTCCATTATCTGTAGTGCTCCGCAAGTATTTTATAAAACCATACATCAACCAATTCATTTATTTCGTTATTTTTTTTTATTCAACTCTGGTTGTTGTCCTCGTTTCTATAGGCTATAATCTTTCATCTGGAAAGGCATCCAAAGATCCTCTGGTATGAGCAGTGTGTAACATTTCATTTTTTCGAAGATGAATTCCATGAAATGTGTTATCAAATTTTGGGAATGTTAGCTATGTATGCGTTACCATTAACTGTAATACTATTTTGTTATATTTCAATTTATGTGGAGATCTATCGGAAGAGCAAGCGTTTCATAAAAGGCTCAGGTATAGGTATTTAAAATACAGATATGCTTTTGGAAGAAATGATTTATTTCTTTAATATTTACTTTTAGAGAGATTTCGTCGATCCAATGATGATGTTCTAGGACGGGCTAAACGTCGAACACTTAAAATGACAGTGATAATTGTTATAGTTTTTATTGTCTGCTGGACACCTTATTACATCATATGTATGTGGTGGTGGTTGGATAAAGAAACTGCTCTTAAGGTTGATCAACGAATTCAGAAGGGATTGTTTTTGTTTGCAGTAACCAACTCCTGTATGAATCCGATAGTTTATGGTGCATTTAATATTCGAGGAAGAGAACAAAGTTACAAAAGGGTATTGCATATAACATATATTTCATATTTATTTTTAATAAATAAACATGTGAATCATATTTTAGTCGGATAACAGGCAGATAACTATATCAAAAAGATTCAGAGATGGAAATCAATTCAAAAATGGTAGAGGCATTTCTTCGAACAGCATGACTGTTGATGATAGCTTGACCACAATTATAGCGCCGCCACCAAAGTTACCTGAAACCAAACTAAGTATAAGGTAATGAACAATGTGAGCTATTTTATTTTATTGATTTAATTTATCAGCTTTCGTTTTCAGTTGTGGTGACTCTATTGAACTTCATAATCTACAAAGCCATAATAACTCATATCACCAAAGTATAGATCTTCAATGAAGCACTTTCAGCAAATCTAGTTTTTATATGTACGTGTTTAGTTTTTGTAAATTATTTAGATTTGATTAATTTAAGAAATTTGATTTAAATATTAGATTTTCGAAACTACATTATATTCCTATAAGATTATTGTAAACTGTACAAATATGTATATGTAAATTTGTCTTACCTATTTTGTGTAAAAAATAATTAATTAACACATATCTACTTATAAAAAATTGTCTATTTTAAAGGCAAGAAAAAAATTAATAGTATCATTTTATAATAATAAGTGTTTATTATTTATATCCCACATCATTTGAATAAAAGTGGAAAAATATAATTTAATTTGAATTGTAATTAACTCAAGCGCTTTTCTATAAATCTTAGGTATTTTTCATAATAACTAGTGGTATCATCATACCATTTTTATTAATTTTAATTCTTTTAAAATATAATCTTATATTTTGAAAATACAAATTTTGATTACACCAACTGATGATTTTTCTCACGTTTATAAGCAAATAAGTTATGAGAAAATTGGTTCACAAATCACAACCAACTATACAAATAATAAGAAACACAAATCATTTTTTAATGATTGCATCACCAATCAGAGCCCCATAATTAAATACTTGTAGATACGTTTAGTTAATCAGCATTTTAAAAGGTTGTTTCAATGATTAGTGTTTTTTTTTATTTTTCATAAGCAAGATTTGTCACTTCACTTTAACCGAACTATTGGTCGTGTGTGCAAGCGCCACCTCTTGCCATGTGTCACTTATTTTGTTTTCGTGAAACAAAGTTAAATTCATATTAATTAAATATAGGCGATGACAGAAAATATATATATATAAAGTAAGATTTTTGGGTACATAGTTAAGTACATATGTTTACGTATTTCCTCGAGTCTATAAGTACTATTATTTCCTTATTAACAGAAAATTTTGTTTTCATATTATTATGAGCAGGTAGGTACGTTTATCAGACAGACAGAATTATAGGATTTACTTTTTTTCGTCTTCTGTGTCAAATTAATGACATTAATGTCTGATTTTCTGCTCACATTTTTTTACGAATGCATAACTAGATGCCTTAACATAGTATCTATCAGCTATATCTATATCTATCATCGCAAGCGAGATCGCAAGTAAAGAATACCATGACAATCAAAACAATTTTGTTGGATCTGAACAATCATGATGATTTCTGTATAATCGAAACCCCAATCGAAAAAACTAAGGCTCCCGGAAATTAAGCCAGAACTTTTTTTTGGAAAAAACGCCGGATAAATTTGTCTGCTTCAGAGTAGAAAAAGACGCAGACGCAGACAGAAATGGAATATGGAAACTAGAACAGAAAACTAATTTTAATTCTGGCGTAATTAATTTCCGGGATCCAAAAATAAATCTCCAAAAAATTTTATCTTGTATGTAAAAATGAATAATTATGTTTATGTATGTATGTATTAAAGACTCCAAACGGTTATCTGGCAAAAATTTGAAACAGACTAGGCTGGAATAGAAAATAGGCTACTTATTATAACAGAAAAATGTACAAATCCCGTTTGATAAATTTTTTTTCGCTTTTCACAGAACAAGAGATTGTCACGATTTTTTGTATAGTATAGTATGTAAGTTAAGGGTGATCTCTTGAACTTGCGAAAGCGAGACATCCACGCGTAGATATAGTTCAGCTATAGAAAACTGTTTCCATATCGACTCCTGCTAGACACACTAGAGACAGTGGAAATACTAATCCTGGCTAACGGAGATGTAGTTAAGATCCCTTGATCTAACGAAATGACTGAAGTTGTTCCTCACAATCTTAAGTTAAGTAATTAATATTAATATTAATAATAGTTAAGTTAACAGAAAATCGTAAATAATAGTGTAACTCCTGTGACTTTAATGGTTTAAAGGGCTAGCGACCGATTTTCCTACATTTGTTTGCGCACCTAAATTTTTGCCCAGTTTTTGCTGCAATGTCACTTATCAATGAAACAATTATGCCTTCCGGAAATGGCTGGAATCCAAAGATACAGCCCTCCAATTGCAAATTGAAACAACTTAAGAAAGTTAATCGAACATTTGTTTCACTAAATTGTATTATTTGTAAGAAATACGTAAATAAAATACAATTGATTTTTCGCAAAAAAAATTGCTAAACATATCATATAAATCTCTCAGTATATCTCTTAGTAATGCGGCAAAGGCTATAGGCTGTTACACTATAGATGTTGCGGGTTCAATACTTGCAAGGTTACATAGCATTTTTTCTTTTCAGCATGCTTCCGAGCCTAATAAAATGAAATATAAAAATCGACTATGTAACTCTGTCTCAGCCTCAATACAATTCATTCTTATAAATTCGTGCAACACCTGTTGCATTTAAAAATCAATGTGCCTTGCAGGCACATACTTAAAATATTATTATTATTATTATTATTATTATTATTAACGATTTTGATTAAATTCAACATAAGTGATACGGCATCAAAAGCCATTCAGATGGTTTAAGCTGTAAGTATTTCCCATTCCCATCATTGAGTTTATACGATAAAGAAATTACGTGTAGGTTTCAAATACTGCTCGTATCGATGTTGTTATAGTCGTTACTATTGACTTGTTTGTTTTTACTCTTTTGAAACAATTATTCTTGAGTTAAATTCTTGAGTTCAAAAGAGATTCTTCTGCATACAGAAGAATTTTGTTTGTTTCGGTTTAAGTGTTTTTCGTTACAGGGAATCCGGGCAATAATAATTGCTCGATATGCCCATTTAGCGACATCTACTTCGGTTAGTTTGAAAGCATCTTTATTCCTCTGTTCTATGTAAACTCAATGCTACCATATAAGGTTTTTTTTTTAAATTTTACTTTCTCGTTATCGACTCAACGGATTTTAACTAAATTTAATCTAAAAGGCCTCCTAGGTAGCTGAATAACAATAGCGCAATTAATTAATTAATTTCATCATAACTTGAAAAAAAATTTAGTTACATTATGTTAATTTAAAAAAAAGTGTAAATTGAATATTTTGAAAACTGGGTTGAAGATTTTTTTTAAATTTTTGATTTTATGTTTAAATAGAAAGGCTCCTAAAATTTGTTTTTAACTAAATTTAATAAAACTATTTTTTTTTATTCTTTTTTTTTATTCTTTTTTTTTATTTTTTATTTTAAAGCGTTTAGCCGCCTTCACACACAGTTGGATGTATCTCAGTTTTAATCACGATCAAGGTGACACAAGTGCCAAGTAGTACCTACCTACGGCTACGACAAGATCGACCCAGACGTCCCTGTTTTTCTATTTGCCCAGTTATTGAAAAGAAAATAAAACAAACAAATCTTTATCGTACAGGAGAAATCGAATTTTTTTTTTTAGCTCCAAACCATATAACGGTTTGCGAAAAGCTTAATTTTCTCGAAAACGCCTTCAACGATTTTCTTCAACAAATTACAGATGGTTTTTATTTGGCTGTCTTTTGTAATAAGAACTATTATTACTTGCGATTATAGGTACTATAAGGCAAATTATGAATTCGTGAAAAAAAAGTTTTTAGATAACAATCAAACATGGCATTACGATGATAGCGAAGTCGGAAAAGTGGGTCTGGCAATATTGTGTGTGTGTTTGTCTGTCAGTCTGTCATTCGCACCTGCAGCCTTAACGCTTGGACCGATATCACTTAAACTCGGTATACGTATACAGGATGTTTAGGGTGACAGTCAGGGGGGGGTTTTGGTACTTGCCATATAACGGTTATGAAAAAACTCGGTTTTCTCGAAAATGGCTTTAACGATTTTGATAACACTTGACATAAGTGATATTAAACTAAAAGCCTTTCAGATGACAGGAACCATATTTCTTTAGGAACAGTTTTAACGGTAGTGGATTTTTACAAAATTTTGTTTCTAAGAAGTCCTAGATAGCCAAACAATAGACGTTTCCTAAAATTTTAGATCAATTAAATAATTTTTTTTTGAAAATTTAATATTTTTTAAATTTATTTTTCAAATGAAAATTATTAATTAGCTAAAATTGGCATTCTCCAAAATTCTCAAAAAAAATATTTTAAAAAAGTTGTTTGAAAAAAAAAAAAATTAAATACATTGTAATATTTAATAATTACTGGCATACCACGATGTTCTCGGAAAACTCTCGTTTGTTATAAAGTGATTTTCAAAGTTATTTGCTTTTGTTGTTTTTTAAAAATTATTTCTTATTCAATTATTTGAAAAAAAAAATTAGAAATAATTTCATATAAAATAATATCGTGGCAGGTTCTTTTAAGCTCTTATTAACTGGACACAAGAGCAAGTTTGTGCGAACCAGTCGTGCATTTTATTTTTTTCTTGACTTATCTTGTCAACGAGAAGAAGAAAAGAATTTTGAAGAATTTTTTTTAGAAAGACTTGTATGATTTGATACAATTTTTGAAAATTTTTTCCAAAAATGCTTGGTTTTAGTTTAAATTAATTTTTTAATTAAATTTTTGTAATTTCAATATTTGGAATACGGCTTGACTAAAAAAATTTATTTTTTGTTCATAAAATGCAAACTATTTAGCACTTTAAGTTAGCTTTTTTTACATTCGTAAAAAAAAAATTGTAAAAATTATTAAGTAAATATCGATTTGTTTAAAAAACTCTCTAACGATTTTGGAAGAATTTTTTCGGTAAACTTGCATTCAGACAAGAAAATTTTCTGAATACTTTTATTTGCGTTTGAATCTTCCTAAAAAGTAGTTTTAGCTCTTTTAAAAACAATTCATATGATTTTGTTCGTATTTTTCATTCATATTAAAAAAAAATTAGTTTATTTTTATTAAATTTAATTTTAATTATGTTGGAATTTCTTACAAAATCAAGTTCGTGCGACCCAGTCGTGCACTTTTATGTATGTATAACACTTTAAGAGTTATGTTATAAGTAGCAGTTAAGTTTTTATTAAAATTTTTAAAATCAAAATTAAATAAAGAGCACGACTGAGTCTCACGAACTTACTATTGTGGCAGTTACTTTCTTGTTAACGACTTAAAAATTATTTTGACCAAAAGAAAATTAATTCTGAAATAAAGTTTTTTTTTTAATTTCCAAAAAAAAAATTAATAAATACTTTTTTCGAAATATTTTTATGCCATATTTATCAAGCATTGTGGGACTACCTAAATATGAAAATTTCATCAAAATCGGTCAATAAAATAAAGAGATAGTGGATACGAAAAAACGATTCTATGTTAAATACCGTTTAAAACCTTTTTTCGAAAACAAATTTCTGATAAAAGACTTTATCGTTGCCAACAAATTACTCATGTGAAATTTTATCAAAATCGGTCGAAGTTTTTTGGAGAAAAATTGGATTTTCGTTTACGGTTGTATGGCAGGTACCAATGTTTTTTAAGCTAGAACACAACTTTCAATATCTCCTCTAGGTAATGGTTTACGAACCCTTTATACCTAATTTAAAGCTAATCGGTTCAGGCGTTTAAGCTGTAGTTGCTTATACAACCAGAATGACAGACAAAGAGACAGATAGACAGAATTTCCGGACCCACTTTTTTCGTCTTCTCTATCATCGTAATGTCATGTTTGATTGTTATCTCAAAAATTTTTTTTGCACGAATGCATAACTTTCCTTACCTACATACCTTCTATGTATAATCGCAAGTAAAAAAGCATTTCGTTCTAAATTTTGAAAATAAAAATAAACACCAAATCTCCTAAGCCTTCAAAATAAAAAGTTGTAGGCATGCAAAACAAAAAAGAAAACCATAATTAGCTATGTTCTATCGAAAAACTTTGAATAATTTTTTCCGCCAATAAGGCATTGTTGAGTTATTTGAGAAAACGCATTATTCAATATGGCGGCTAACGCCTGCCATCCCGATTTTTTTTTTTGATTTTCCTAAAAGACTAACAAACTATTGGCAAAAAGTATAATTTTTTTTCTTTTATTGTTTTTAGGTTTTTTCGATTTTTTTTATACTTTTAGATAAACTGAAAACCAATTTTTTTTGTACCTACCTATCTATCTTATATTGAATAAGTTTTCTTATCCCAGTAGCTATTAAGAGCGCATATTTTAGGATTTTATTGTAACGACTTCCGCAATAAGTTCGAATATGTTCACCCTGTAGGTATCCACTCAGCTAATAAAGGCTACACCTTCAATATAAATGAATCTTTATTAAATTTAGCTATCACAACACTACAATGTTTCGTGAGCAGTGACTTGTATAAATAAATAATTCCAATAAAAGAAATAAATTTGTATACCTTCCCCATGATATGCGTGAACATCAAACAAAATTCGATTTAAATCTTCCTCTTTATGCAAACATGTATAAATTGTAATTAATTAAGTCTTCGTTCTGACAAACAATCAATTCTTCAAAAAGTAAAACAACAAACACTTGTTCCATTGACCTTCACCGACTCTCCATCAGATGTAATAATAAGATCATAAAAAAAAACCGATAATCAACATTGTGAAAAAAAAGTGCAGTAAACTTACTTGTATCTTTTTATCCTATACTGGGCAGACGCACGCAACTCCCAATTTATATGACGTATGTATATACCTGTGCTGTTTGACAACACGATGCGTGGGAAGTTTTCGATGCTGGATAAACACTGTGCGACGTGCGTGTCTCCGCCGTGTTGTCGCGTCGATCTTAAAGAGTTCTTTTTTGTTCATCGTTCGACTATTAAAGTTTGGCAAGATCTTTCGGAAATCACTTTGAATTAGATCTGCTCGTTGTATGGTGTGTAAAAATGTCGTTTTCTTTTTTTTTTTTTATTTTTATACTATGTTGTGTTTTATTACATGAATGACTGTGGGTGATGCTTTTCTACCGGGAACTTTTTATGATGATATTCTGTTCTGGATTGCTATAAGTCAACAATTCAATCAGATGACCTGAATTTCATTCTATTTGATAGAAAAAAAGATTTAAATTCTTTCTTGATCTCTCCGGCAGCGATGCATGATGGTATTTAATAAAAAAAAAAACGATAGAACTGAAGCACAGGAAACTATAAAAGTATTGTCTACATTTTTGTCTTGTTAAATGTGTAAAGTGATAAATCAGGAATTATTTATAAACAAAACGGAATTGAGTAGGCTTGAAAATCTGAGGACAATTCAGGAAACGTAACTAAGGTAAGTTTCCTTTTATGGATCATATCCAAAGCTGTTATACAAGTCAGTCGGCTACAATAAGAAAATGACAATACGTAGGTATAGAGGTACATGAAGTGTTCTCATATGATTTAAACAGTTTAAATTTAACAACAAAAAATAACGTTTTAATAAAACAAAATTGTGAATCAAACCAAACGAAAAAGAAAGCATTCGTTATAGTATTTGGTATTATAAATATGAATCAGAAAAAAATATAATGATACACAAGTTACCTGGCGCTTTTAGATACACGAACTTACAAACCAGATATATATCGGCATCTGCTAATCGTACGTAGGCGTTAAAATGTTGATATATATTTTTTCGTTTTTTTTTTTATTTTGTATCTCAAGTCTTTTCTGAAAGAAAGAATCACATCACTTTTTTCCTGGTGCCCAGTGCCACAACAAATAACAAAGTTGTTGGATTATTCCGTGTTGGACTGCGTTGCTTTAAAGTTGTTGGTTAGCGCAACAGCATCAATACCTCAAGCATATTGAGTTAAGATTTACTTCAGTTTAGTGTTTTGTGGTATTCGCTTCGTTTAAGATCGTGCTCTTCTCTGTGGTGTGTGACGCGACGACAAACGTTCTATCTTCTGTTTAGACCTTCGGGACACAAGTAGTTATTAAAAATCTGTAGTATAGTAGCAAACTATATAGTGTTGTTGTTTTGGTCTATTCAGTGTGTATCTGATTATATCTGAATTTGTTTTCTATCAACTGGGATTGTGTAGGGAGATTTGATCTTTGCACATGGCTTCGGTAGATCAGTGGAACTTTTGCATTTGAAGTGTCTGTAATTAAAGTTTGTAAGTGTTATTTTTGTGTTCTCAATTTTTGTTATAGTTTTATTAGCTAATAATTGTGCAGTCAATATGACGTACCACCTGGTAGTAACATATGAAGTTAAAATTACTTAAAAAAGATGTTAAAACTATTAATTAGTGTGTGTAAAAAAGTTTGTGTCACATCTTCAAATGGATTTTGTTTTCTTGAAATATTTAAATACCTTATTATCTTGAAAACATAAAAAAAGGCTTAACTTTGGAAATCGAAACACCAACCATCATGAAACGGATTTAATCTTCTTGGAAACAGATCACAACTTCTCTATATGCCATCTTCGTATACCCACTTAGCCGTTACTTATTTGTAAAAATATCCGGAAGTGATCTTTTTATGACCTTGATTTATCTTGATTTGTGAAAAGTTAAAATCTTTCTAATTATTTAAAGAATTTTAAAACGCCAAAAATGTGTCTTCTATTACGTAGTTCATTTATAAAAACTTCATAATTCAAATATCTTTCCACATTCAAGCTTAAAAGTCTTAAAGTGGCTGTGCAATACAATAATCTAGTATGAAGTGCGGTTCAGGCGAAGAAAAAAAAAATAGTGCTAAATATGGACTGTACAACTACCGAGTTTGACAAGAGGACCTTGTATCCCCATTTTTGTAAATGATCAAGAATTTGTCTATTATCTACGACGACCACTTATTTCTTTTCCTCTTCAATGATACATAGATTAATTCCATTTGATCGATTTAAGCTATACCCAAAAGTCGTATATAGGGTATGCATTCTTTTATATGAAAACCTATTTGTTTTACAATTGAAAATAAAAAAACCTGCAATGTTTCAAAGGCGATCTTAAGCAGGGTTACGAATTAAAACTTTTTAATAATCACCATAATCCAGATTAGTTGCTATTATACCTCTACACACGTATGAATGTATATTGTATACTTAAAATGCTAAAGAAGTTTCAATAGATCTAGGACTTATGTGAAATATACTGACATGTATCATTCAATATGATATAATCTGATTAAAATCTATATCTATAATTGAAAGGGTAATGATAATTTTAACATATCGAATACGTAATACCAACTTATATGTATTATTTGTTGTTGTTTTGAAACATTGTTTTTTTTTTGTTGGATCAATTTGTTTAAAATGAACACATAACCTGTCATATGGAATCGAATTGCATTTCATTAAACACTACAGTAGTGTATCTATGAATCTGTCAAACAAGTTAAAGCCTATCTTATGTAGCCATTTGTATTTGTTTTTAAGAGTGCTTTTCTAGGTAGTAACAGATATAAAGTACATACACTTTTATTTGCTTAAGGCAAACCATTTCCATATTTTTTCTTCTTTATATACAAAACTATCTGACTAAATATGTATGAAATTATGTTTTCCCTTTGACTGTCATTATATCAATTTTTATTTTTAATTATATTTATATTTTTATATCAATTTTTATTTTTAATTATATTTATATTTTTAGGTCAGGCAGTAAAACTTACAAAAATATTTTTGTGTGTTTACCCCATATGATCAAAATGAAGCTGTTAGGTGTGCTATTGTTTTTGATTGGAGTTGTCAGTAATATATCAGCCCTATCTCTAGATCCAGGTAAATAAAATTACTATTCAATAATTATATTTTTTCTTAAACAACAATATATTTTATGTTTACTTTAAATGTTTGCTATTAGCATTCAAAGTTTGTTTATTTATTTCTTCTAACTAATTATATATACACAAATTATTATACAAAATGTGTTAATTAGTGTACGAGTATAAAAATAAAAGTACTCGTACAAAATTTGCAGAAGACCATTTGAATTATAAATTAACTTAAATGTATACTGTTTAAAATTCCAGTGGCATCCAGTGAGTTGGAACAATATATTAAAGGTGACTGTGTAATATCTATGAGGCACATAAGGTGAGAATTTGGTTAAATCTATTGTACAAAAGAATCATGGAATATAAAAACAAAAATATTTAATATCTAATAATTATATAGACCTCGCCGAAAGCTTCATATATCCATTGAAGCACTATTCATGATTGACTTTCCAAGCCTCAAGCATAGAATGTCATTTTTTTTGGACCGAAAACAACAACGTGTTACACTTGATATCAGCTTTAACTCTGTAACTACATCTAAACACTTTGAAATTCCAAATATAAATGAGACCAGTACTATACGATCACTGGCTCTTTATTTCCACAAAGATAAAATATCGCTAATTGTTGATTGCAAGGAAGTTGCAAAGCATGAAATTGATCTCAATCTTTCAAAACTGTATACACAAATGGAAGATCCTGTAATTAAACTTGTAAGTTGATCAGCTGGTCCTCAAAGTTATATTTTGGAGTGATCGTGTGAATTAATCGTTCGATCGTTTTTATTTTACGCGATTAGGGCCCTGATTTTCCAAAGTTATACTCACTTTTTTGCATAAACATTATTTTATTTGTATTTTCTTAGTTCCGTGAACGAAAGTATCCCCTTCATTTTGACGGTAAAGTGGAAGAAGCTCTTTCACGCGCTAATTGCCAGAAAGGATTACACCGCCGTGGGAATAAAAAAATGCTTAAAAACCGAACGAGTGAGAAAGGTGAGGATGTTAACGAAGTAGGAATGTCTGTAAACAAACAATAGCGAAGAATTATCGCTGCGCATGGGTTATTAGAAGTATTAAGCGACTCTTACACGTTCAGTCATTTGACATCAATCTGTAATATAGTGTTTGTAAAAATAAGTCTGTATGCGTGCATTTGTTTGACGAAAAAATAAAAACCCTCTAGATTTTGCCTGATGACTGATTTATATGTGCAGGACTGACGTCCTGTGACTGACCGTGTTAAAGGTCACTTTAGGCACATTAGAAGTATTAGGTACTGAATTTCTACTTTTCTACTGAAAAGACTCACATAGTCCTTTACCCTAGAAGAGCTTTAACTTCTTTTTGTAACAATGTTAGGTAATAGAAATTCGGATGGTGCAGTATAGAAGTTTGGCGTATAACAGATTAGTTTTGTTGAAACTCAAAATAAATTTCAAAAAAAAAAAAAAAATGTATACGCAATAACTCCCAAAAACGATGATTAGACCAGTCCTTTTTCTGTACGTTTTGTCAGACGTCTTTTTGACATTTTGGGTGAGGGGTGTATGAAGGAGGATAGAAGTAACGAAAGCACGTATGAAAATTTTAAGACTTTTTCTGGTTGAACTTTGACGTTTCTTGTTTGACACCGGAAAGCTAAATTGAATTATTTAGAATATTAAATTTTGCAACTGTTTTGATATAATTTTGTTGTAAATGTGAGCAACAATTGAAAAGAAACTATTAGCAATGATATTTAACAATAATATTTGTTTTTTTCAACAAAAAAAAACTACCACAACTTCCACAATTTCGTTTTCCGGCGTCAACATGACGAATTTAAACGGGCAAACATCAACGAACCGTCTAATCACCATAGTACGTACCTGTCAGAAAGACGAAACACGTCTGTACGAAAAAAGGACTGGTGTAATCAGGGTCAAAGTGTAATGCCTACTAAAACAAATTGCAACCAAGAAAGAAAGAATATCATATTTTTTATCGAAAAGCTTTTAATATTTTTTTTGTACGATAAGGCATTCCTTAAGGCCCAACTATAATGCGCATGAGTAAGCATGAGCTACTGTCAAAATCGCATGTATAAATGAGCGAATACACACAGTGATATGGCGTTGGCTATAATGGACACACATGCGCATTTCTTTGAGTTTCGTTTAACATGAGCCGCTCTTACATATGTAAATTTGACAGCTTCGGGCATTTGACAATCCGAAAAAAATTAAATTGCATTTTACCAAAAAAAGACTGCGCGAATTTGCATTAAATTATCCATTTCATAAATAAATCAATAAATTATGCATTTTTAACACAATTAAAAGGAACTATAAAAACAAGTGATTTTCGCATGTTTCACATGTTCATTATGTGCATTCATCATGTTTGTATAAACATGACGAAACAGTTCATTTAATTTTGACAGTAGGTCATGCTAGCTTATGTGCATTATAGTTCTACCTTTAGTTATTTTAGACAACGCGATTTCCAAATAGGAGGCTAACCCAAACACCCCACAATTTTTTTTTAAATTTTGACTACCTACTCCGAGACCTACTCCTAAAAGATTAGCGAACCATATCCAATCAAAAAATTGGATAGGTTTTACTTTGCATTGTAGAACAAAACCCTACATCAGGTTTGTTTAAACTTTAAAGAAAAAAACTGTGTCTGACCTGAATTGAATACGCACAAGTTAGACTTTAACTCTGGAAAGTATGAATATACCTTATTTATGGTTTAAACAACATTTTAATTTTGTGTTAATTAAATCCTTGACATTTATTTCAATGACTTGATTTTCACTAATAAACTCATGACACTCACCTCGATCTCAATTTCAGAGAAAAATAAAAAACGCGATGTCCGAGATTGGTTTAGCCAAGAGCCAGGAAGTAACGAACCCTACCGTCAATCGCAGGGCTTATCGACGATTGAAAATATTAATGATGTGCAAAGGCGTGGAGATATTCCAGTGATCCCCGGTGATTGTGAAGGTATGTATCTACAATTCTACATTAATATAGTCATAGTGTGCTAAAACTTGAAACGAATCAATCTGCATACAAGTTTTTACCTTTTGGAGCGCGAGTCGAGTGCTTTTCAGAAGCGCTATATATGCTATTCCGTTTCGTTCATACAAAAATGCGTAGGTTCTTTTTGCCAATTATTTGCTGTATCCACTACTACTCCAATATAATATGAAGCACAGAGTCTAGTATTATGTGTGAGTTTATCTCGTCAAACAACTGCCCACATTTTGAAATTCGCATACACGTATATGAATTCCAAATAATAAGGAGCGCTGAAGTTAAATCATTATGCTTCTTATTATGTTTTAATGTTTTTTTTTTTTTTTTATTTTTTGTATGTTTATCATGAAGACGCCCTCGCAAAATCACTAGCGGATTTAATGGCATTAGTGAAACTTCTCCGTGAGGATATATCCCACCAACGCAAGGAAATTGCATATTTGAGAACGCTGATAGAGAACTGCGCTGGTTGTAAGCCAGAAGAACTTAAAGCACCATCATGCCGTACAGCAAATCCTTGCTATCCTGGTAAGTGTGATACTAAACAGTTAAGGTATTCTTCTTAATGATCTTGTGTGTCAGTGCGTCCCTGGCTAATGCGTATCAAAGTCAAGCTAGATTTACATTGGCGGTATCCATATCATAGTCAGAGCTTTCGTTTTTTTTATCTTTTTTATCTCGATTTGAGGTTATATTTTTATAGATATTTTTTTTTTGTTTGTCTTTATGTGTACACTCAACATAGGTGCTGAATGCTATGAGACGCCGTCCGGTTTGAGGTGTGGCCGTTGTCCTCATGGTCTTGTTGGTGATGGGAAAAACTGCAAGCCTGGATTATCTTGCGTGGATAGACCTTGTTTTTCGTAAGTATTATAATTCACTTAAAGTCCTAAATAAAAGCAATGCCGACAAAGTGATTATACTGAGTAAATGCAAATAAACACAAGAATAAAGATACCTCTACATGTATGTTGACAATTCATAATATAAATGCGAGCTTCAGATAAAATTTTAAGTACCTAGAAGTGTGTGGGATTTGAATAAACACAATGGAATAGATACAATCATAAATTTACCGATCAATAGGGAAGGGACACATGTAGATATTTTTTTTTTCTTCATCAAATGTTTTACAAAACAAAATTCGGTAAATTTCTGTTAGAATTCAAAAGCCATAAAAACTCCCACCCTTGGGTAATCGATCTGGTGAACCATTTTTACTATGGTCGTAAATTTGGAAGTCTATCGAAAGAACAATTGAGAATAAAAATATGTATCAAAGGCAACTGTCAATTTTATCCTAATGTTATAACTTTTACGAACCACCCTATTATAGAAATTGATTTAGTGATAGGTTAGGTATGTTTTTTTTTATCTTTTACATCACCTGTGAGGTCTTGGAATGTAAAGGTACCTATACTATACCGGCGATGACAATGTATCTTTCAGAATTTTCATTTTTAGATATTTTATCTACGCCGGATGTATCTAAACATAAATATATGTAAATGGGTTGGGCACAAGCAAGTGGTTTTCATTTTTAATTCTTAACACCTACATATGTACATGCGATCAGGGCGCCTTTAACACCATATCCATTGTATCTATTGTTTTTCGAAGTAGCTATGGGTATGCTTGTATTTTATTATTATTATTTGTTTGATAAACATTACCAAATATAAAAAGAAGATAAATAAGGATTTGTTTCGGATATGTTTTTTTTTTCTTCAGGTGAAACCCAGAAATATTCAATTATACCTACAATGAAATGAACATATGCGCCGCCAGCTTATGATCTTCACGGTATTGTTAGCCTGTTTGTAGATTTTTTTAATTTTTTTTATAACTCCTTTGGCCGTGTATGAGAGTAGATATGGTAAAGTATAAAGAAACTCATGGCGAATTGGTAAAAGTTTGTGTGATGTTGACGACTCAAAGGCGCTGTAGTATTTTGTTGCGTAGGCGAACTCGATTTAAGTTATGCGACCACTCTGGTTGCACGGTGCTTACGGTGTGTTCCATGTTCACGTTGGCGTCTTCTACAGTCATCACTACTGAAACGTATCTGTGGGAAAGTATGTATGACTATTGAAAACCCCAAAGACAAAGTGATGGGTTTCAGTTTTTGTTTTGTTTTTCGTCTTTAGTGTCAGCATGAGCGTTTATCAAACTTGTTTTTTTTTGTATTTACTTTTTTTTTACTCACCCTGATGGGTATAACTATCTTGGCAAAGAAAATATCTGTCATTGGATGGTGAAGTGATTAGTGAACTTAAGAGTTTATATTATTTTGTATGCCTCATTTATTTTTCAAAGAATTATCTACCTACATAATTTTCATAACCCCATAATTAGTTAGTAGTTAGTTCCAATATTAATTGCAATTTCGTATTTTTATTATAGTGGGGTTCAATGTCACGACACCATTAACGGTGCACAGTGCGATCCATGTCCAATTGGCTATGAGGGTGATGGAAAAACCTGTACGATAAGAAATGCATGTTTAGATGGACCATGTCCTCCTGGTAAGTGATACTAATTACGTGTCAACACTTCTAAAAACTATACTCTATGTCTAATAATATTGGACAAGCTTTAGACAATTTAATCGGATGAAATATGTAGATGTAGAAGCTGCATTGACACCAAAGATTCACATTAAGATTAATTAATACAATCAATCAGAATGAATTGTGAATTGGGTCAGATTAAAAATAACAAGAGACATGTCTCTTTTGAATGTAATTAATATTGATTGGATTGGCCAACATTCTTTTTATTTGTTAAACTTAAATTAATTAATTGGTGGTGTGGTGCAATAGATATGTTTTGTTTTAACTAAGTTGAAACTTAAATAAAATAAAACAGAAATCTTTTAAATTTAAAGAGGTGATCCTCAGAAAAAAAATAATTTTAAACACTTGTATGCAACCCATATTTGAATTATATTTAAATTTTTTAATTGCCATTATATTTATAATAGGTATTTATATACATGAATATAAAATTTAATGCAATTTATTTTAGGCTATAAATCTATTGTATAAATATTTTAATACTAATTAAAATACTATTTCTTTGAATATCCTAGGAGCAATTGTTGTGCCAACACATAATGTTCAACATTATCAAAGACAGTATTCATCCAGAAAATATTCAGTTATGACATCGTAAATTAATATTTTCAAAAATGTTAACACATAACTAATTATATTAAGCTAGTTTTAATACAAACAAATAATAAAACAACAAATTTAGAACCTAGCAAAAGTATTATCAAACCATTTTCACACTAAAAAATATTTTGTTAAAATATAAAAAAAAAACAATTGTTAAATTATATCTATAGTACGTAATAGGTATATACTAAGTTTTTAATGTGTTATTTTATTAAACAATATAATGCCAGAAAATGTAACTACTGAATAATTGAAACGCAAATTTATGATTTTGTAAAAATACAACTAAGCCCAGTTATTAATAAAAAACAAGTTTAAAAAAAGTTATAATTGTTTTGTGTTATTTTTATTTCTATAAAGTTAATTTTTTGGTTGTTTTTTTTTCGACTAAACAGCTTGGTTTGTCGTTGTTTCCATTTTCTGGTATTAAATTGCCTTGCGCTTTGTTTCCTCTCTGCTGTACCTACCTAATTCGTCGGATGTTTCTTTCTCTGCACTAATGCTTTTAAGTAATACCAAGACTTGTGAAGCATCGAGCGAGAAAAGGATTTTTATTAATGCTCAGCTTTTCCTTTCACTAATAACATTAACCGTGCTTCGGCTTGAAGTGTTAAGACGGTTCGCCAAAATTTTACAACTTAAAGGAAAGATAAATCGTCGCTACAATGCAGAGCTAATCAACATCTAGTTGGCAAACTATGAAAAAGAAAAATTGTTATATACACTATAACTATTATACAATATAACATATGAACAAAAATTAAGAGCTTTTCGATAGAAAATATGATTTTCTTTCTATTTTGCTCATAGTATTTCGCTTATAAAGTTAAATAGTGTATAACAGTTTAGTTTTTTTCAGCTAATATTCCGGAATTGCACAATTTTTCATACAAATACGCAATATCAAAATCATTTCAAACCAACTCAAATCTCAATGAAATTGCGTTGAAATAACGTGTTTTATAAAAAAATTACATGAAAGACATCACAGTTGACAACAAATAACACATATGAAATTTTATCAAAATTGATCGTATTTTTTTCAATTTAGTTTTTTTTTCAGGCCATGAAAATTGAGAAATACTACGAAAAATTGTCTTTGTATTTCTGAGCACACGAAGATTTTTGAAATAAAAAGTGGGAAATTTCTTTCAGTATATGACAACTGGAGCTAAATGTTCCAAAACGTAATTTTTTTTCAGTCAGACCACAATGTGTCAGAATACAGCTCAATCTTGAGCTCCAGCCGCTTTTCACCATTTGAATAAAGGGCATGACTGGGTCGCACAAACTTGATCTTGGCCGTAAACGAGTTAGTCGAAATTTAAAAATACCGTTATATGACAGGTACCGTTAAACGAATAGGTCTCCTACACTTTATTACACATGCGAAATTTGGTTGAAATCGTTAGAGCCGTTATCGAAAAAAATACAATTTTCATAACCATTATATGGCAAGTACCGTTATTTTTAGACTTACAGTGATCTACAAAAAAAACTCTGGGCATATAACCCTAAAAATCATACCTACCAAATTTAAAGTAAATTGGACCACCCGTTTAGGCTGGAGGTGCCGATACAAAGAGAGAGACAGACAGACAGACAAAATTGCCGGACCCATTTTTTTCGTCTTCTCTATCATCATAATGTCATTTTTAGTTGTTATCTCAAAAAAAATTTTGTTTGCACGAATCCAAGATTTGGCTTATAGTACCTATAGAGCTGTGAGCTGGCTAAACACTTTACGCCGAAGCAACCTTAGTGTAACACATTTTTTTCACAATTTACTACACAACAAATAATTAAAAAAATTGTGTGATGTAAACTGTGTAATTTTTTATATACACTACAACTTTGCATGTCCCACTGTTTGTACACTTTCAACAACACTGGGGCTGTACTTCCCCAATATTGACCCCATTAAAAAAAAAATGTTTCTGTACACATAAATAGGTAGGTACTGTATTTAATTTTTATTTTCATTTTTCCAACTCAATGTTTATGTACATATTATCATATCGTAATATTTGCATCTGATTAAAAATATTTGTTCTTATAACCTCATAGGTAAAATATGAGCTATTTAAAATATTACCCAATTTTAATTTAATTAGGAGTGGAATGTGTGCAAACAAGTTCAAGACCTTTCTATCAATGTGTATCGTGCCCAAGAGGATTTTTTGGTAATGGAAGCAAATGCCATGATATTGATGAATGTGACCTTTACGAACCATGTGATTCCAAGGCAATTTGTGTTAACCTCAGTCCTGGATTTAGATGCGAGCGCTGTCCTCCAGGGTTCCATGGCAATCATGCTAATGGTAATATAGCTAAACTCTCCAGTAGTTTCTTTAAATATTTGCAATTCTAATTTATTTATAATTTACCAAAATTTAAAGGTTACTCTGCAACATATCTTTCTCCAAGCTATAAACCACAATCATGCCGCGATATAGATGAATGTGAATCTGGACTTTCGCGTTGTGACAAAAATTCTGAATGTATAAATGCAATTGTAAGGTTAGGATAATTTTTAAAAAATTGGCTCTACTTACATTTTTGCATCTCATTATTATATCAAGGGCTCCTACCAATGTAAATGTAAAGAGGGTTTTATAGCAAACAGTACATTTGGATGTTTTCCAATTACCGGTATGTGTCCGGATGGCACTATCTGCCACAAAAATGCCCAATGCAAATACACTGGTAGCTTCAAATACGGATGTAAGTGTAATGTTGGCTGGGCGGGTGACGGTTTTATTTGCGGCAGAGATAAAGACCTTGATGGTTGGCCAGACTTCCAGTTAAATTGTTTTGATAGCAAATGTAAGTCCGACAACTGTCCCAGTATACCGAATTCTGGCCAGGAGGATGCTGATAAAGATGGAGTTGGAGATGCTTGCGATGATGATGCAGATGGAGATTTAGAACAAAATGACAAAGATAATTGTCCCTATATGTATAACCCTGATCAGAGAGATTCAGATCATGATGGTTTCGGTGATTTGTGTGACAACTGCCCGTATGTTCCTAATAGACGTCAAATTGATTCTGACGGAGATGGCAATGGAGATGATTGTGATGAAGATGTGGATAAAGATGGTGTCCTTAATAAATATGACAACTGTATTACAGTTCGTAATCCCAATCAGTCAGATATTGATAACGATGGAATCGGGGATTTGTGTGACAACTGTGCAACAATTCCAAATCCCTCTCAAGAAGACAGAGATAGTGATTTGGTTGGAGATGCTTGTGATAGTGATATTGATGGAGATGACGACGGAAGACAGGATAGTGAAGATAATTGTCCTATGGTTAGTAACCCCGATCAGTTGGATACAGATGGTGATGGCAAGTATGGGGTTAATATTTTTTTTAAATATGAGTGTCTTGCTAAAGTTCTCAAATTTTTAGAGGAGATGCCTGCGATGATGATATTGATGATGATGGTATACCAAACTACAAAGACAACTGTCCGCTGGCATACAACCCAGACCAGTTGGATTTAGACAGTAAATATACAATTATGATTAATTTATTTTCTTTATTAAATTATTTATTATTGATTCTAGAAAACGGAAAAGGTGACATATGTGAAAAAGACGAGGATCAAGACCGAGTACCAAACTTCCTCGATAATTGTCCAAATAATTCAAAAATATATTCAACCGATTTTCGGTCGTTTCAAACAGTAATATTGGATCCAGAAGGAGAATCTCAAAAGGATCCCAATTGGGAAGTACATGCAAATGGGTCTGAGATAGTACAAACATTAAACAGCGATCCTGGATTAGCCATAGGACATCCTGCCTTTGGAGGAGTTGATTTTGAAGGGACATTTTATATTGACACCGATACTGATGATGATTATGTAGGATTCGTATTCAGTTATCAGAGTAATAGAAAATTTTATGTGGTCATGTGGAAGAAGCATACACAAACGTATTGGCATTCAACACCGTTTAGAGCATCTGCTGAACCAGGAATTCAAATAAAATTGGTTGACAGTTCAACTGGGCCAGGATCAATGTTAAGAAATAGTCTTTGGCATACAGGAGATACTAGAGATCAAGTTAAACTTCTATGGAAAGATCCAGCCAATGAGGGTTGGAAGGAAAAAACGGCATATCGTTGGGCTTTAATGCATCGCCCTGATATTGGTCTTATAAGACTAAGGTTGATTAACTCATTTTACTTATACTGAATTCATTTGTTATAGTTAAGAGAAATTTACTTTCAGAATTTTCGCAGGCGATGAGTTGGTAACCGATTCAAAAAATATTTACGATTCAACCCTCAAAGGAGGTCGTTTGGGTGTCTTTTGTTTTTCACAGGAGATGATTATTTGGTCAGATCTGGCATACAAATGCAATTGTAATTTTTCTATATTTTTATTGTATGGTTCTTCAAGTTATTATTATTTTTTTTAATTTAGCTCGTGTGCCTATAAAAGTTTATAATGAACTCACAGAAAATTTAAAACAAAAAATTGAAGTTGATAGCAGCAACTGATGCCATTTCACCATCACTACAGGAGAAAAACAAGAAGTCTCTGTAAAAACCCATGTGCCAAGTAGTATTCTACACTTTATTTATAAATTTGTTAAAAAAAAACAAAATTATAAGTTACAATCAAAATACTAAGAGATTTATGGATATTTTGATATTCAACGAGTTTATAATAAAGTTAAATTTTGTTTTCATACAGCGTAAAATCATGTTTTGCAGACATTTTCCGTTTCAGAGACGATTTGAATTCTGATTTATTGTTTTGGTTTCCAAATATTTCTGGACATTGTGTTCCTACTTATTTATATATCACACCAGTATAACATAAGGTTTCATTTCTATTGTCGATTGATACTCAGGGCCGGATTCAGTGTTGTGGGGCCCGGGGTCAAACAAACAGTGGATGCCCTTTCAAATAATAAATGTATACCTACCTAGTTTAAAATTTTATTTAGACACTTAAAAATAAAAAATAAGATAAGATCAATAACACATATTTTTCCCTTTCTTTTGAAAACTGAAGGAGCAAAACGGTTTATCTGAAGTTCATTTCACAATGTAAATCAATCTCTATACTGATCATTATTACAATTTTTATTTATTTTCAATCAGCCAAAATCAATACCACGTACATTCACAATGTTGAAAAAGCAGCCGCAATGTTGTTATCAATCAGAGGGCCCTAAGCTTCCCCTGGCTTCCCAGACGTAAATACGGACCTGTAGATACTAAATACTTAGCAAAAGAGATGTGTGTTTATCTTCAGTTAGTTAAGGGATGAAAAAATGTTAAAAAACATTGAAAGTTCACTTTCGATTTTATATTTTATTAAACCAAAGTTAGTTAGAAATATTTTATAATAATTTCAACAGGCAAATAATATTAACACTTCGTAGAGATATAATATTGCTATAGATAGGTACTTTATACACTTACATTTTTTAACAGTTATCCAACATTCTTTTATAATGACTGAACTTCTTAGCACTTTTAAATGTGCGAAACAAAACATTTTGCTAATTATCTTATAAACTACGAACACATTACTAAAAACATTTTGTTTTCATTCGAAAACTTTCAGTTAAAGAGATAAATATTTTATTCAGCTCTTTTCAATTATTATTGATTCGAGAAGTACCAAATTTGGAATGGCTTTGTTAGTTTTAGATAGATATATGTATGAATTTAATATTTTTTTATACGTTAAATTTGATTTTCACCAGCATTGGTTTTTAAAAATAAAAAAAAAATATTATCTGTCATCTATTAAATACGCGATATTTCGATTATTTATTCATTTATTTATTTATTCAATGTTTTTCATTTCGTCGTACAAAGTTAAAACCATTTCATCTTTGTTAGAAATTTATCTTTATAAATAATTTTATTGTCATTTTTAAACTCCTTATACTATTAAGTATATGTACAAGTTCATATAGAACTCTTAATATTTTTTTTGTTTCAAAATTAATTTTGACATGGTGTAAATTATTTTTTGTACAAAAAAAATAACTATAACAATAACAAAAGTAATTTACGTAAAATTAAATAAAGCGAACACATCCATGTAAAATTAAATAGGGCGAACACATCCATTGTTATATTCATATTCGATTACTAATAAAAAAAAAGAATAAACAATCATTTATATACGATATATTTTTATAATCGTACATTTTACAAACAAAAACAATAATTTTTACGATTCTTTTTTAAATAGCAATAGTTTTCTTTTCGTTTACGGATATATAACAACTAAATATGTATCTTTTTTTAATGCTGGTTTCTTTTTAATATTTACATCTCATATCAAATTTTATGTGGGAAAGTTCGCTTTATATTGACTTATATTTGGGGTTATATAAATTTATAGAAGAAACAAATTTCAGTTCTTATTCCTTAAGCTCATGTCCATTGCTAAGCTCAACCAGTTCGTGTGGCTCAGCATTGCTCTAATAATATAAAAAAGGATTAATTTACAAAAAAAAAAAACAATATCATCATATTCTATATTACTCTGTCAGCTATTTCCAGATCTTTCACTGATAATTTGTTAACAAGTATTGTTCCAATTGCGTCACACATCACGTTGATTGTAGTTCGGAAACGATCCCTTAAAATAATATAAAATACCATTTTTTTTAACTTCAAAAACTGGAAAAAGTTTGAACTTACAAAAGCCAATCGACGGCAATAATAAGTGAAACATCTTTAGCTGGCAGTCCTACAGTATCCAAAACCATAACCATTGTAACAAGACCAGCTTGTGGAATACCAGCGGCTCCTATCGAGGCTGCAGTTGCAGTTATACTAATCAAGGTAAATTAGTAAGCTTTTAGAAGATTAATTTCATAATGATATTCTCACCTTACAGCTATAACGGTTCCAAAAGAATAGCTAACCTGTCTATATTGAGCTATAAAAAGTGCAGCAACAGCTTCATAAAGAGCAGTACCATCCATATTTATGGTAGCACCAACTGGAATGACAAATCTTGTTACACGTGGATCCATACCCATGCCGTCAAGGCATTTAATAGTGCACGGCATGGTGGCAGAACTTGATCCAGTTCCAAATGCTGTAGCCAAAACTTGACTAAGTTTTCCAATATACTTGTAAGGAAGTGATCCACTGCCCAGGAAAAATAGAAGGGGAATTGTTCCTACATACAAAATAAATAACCTTTTAAGTATTTTTTTCTTCGGTTATAATTACTGGCTGTCATTATAATTACCAAATCCATGAAGAATTAAACCTAACATAACTGTTAGGAAATACCACCCAAGCTGTTGCACTACCAGAACTAAAGAATGCATTTCAATAATTTTGGCTGTGATCAAGAAAGCTACACCAAGAGGTGAAATCCTATAAAAAGAAATCCATTTTCAAAAGCCATAACAAAAGACAAAAAACCATAATTACCAAATAACCCAAGAAGTAATTATCATCATAGCTTCACTTAGGCTTGTAAAGAATTCTTGTAAAAGTTTGCCCTGTTCCCTCATTCGACCAATTGTTGTTCCTAGTACAATGCTAAACATTACCAAACCCAAGACGTTGGACCCAGTTTTATATTTTCCACTGAATTCCCATAATTCCATGGGTACTAAAATTAATTATTTAAAAATATAAATTCATAACTTCGGAATTGCTAAATTACGAGCAAAACTTACAATCTTTTTCTGTGATGTTTTTTGGTGCAATAATTTCTGTCCGATACTGTAATTATAAGAATGTTCCTTTATTTATATTAGATACATTTAACTTTAATAAACTAAATTAAGAAAACATGAATGGCCATTGATTTTCTAATTAGTTTTGCACTTCGTTTGAGACACCTTTATGAATTATTCAAATTTCATTACCAAGTTGTAGGTTGTTGGGTTTGTTAATTATAAATTGATTTGCATAAATGTTAATTTGTTTAACATTGTAAAAAAAAAAATTATATGATGTATGATTGATTAGTATACAAGGGTATTTCTCCATAACAATAAATGCCTGCCATTTATATACTTTTAAAAAATGTACGCGTCTATCCACAGAATGTGCATAAATAAATAGAAGTAATTTTGATGTAAGATTGTAAGAAGAAATATATATTTAAAAGTATTTTTATAAACTTTGGGTTGCCGTTAAATGAATTTATTTTAAGCCAAATGAAATTATTAAAATATATATATAAATATATATTATAATTGTATAAATAATTTTATTGGAACACTGGAACACTGAGATTAAGTAATGACATTTAATCTGGAATCCAATTGTTTTAAACGATTTAGGGCAAATAAGGGATAAACCTAGAAAGTTTCGCAGGAGTTTAAAAAACCGGTATTTTTATAGATTTTGAGATCCTCTCTTCAAATTTTCACTTTGAGAGCTAGATAGTGTTTTTCCCACCAGAGCCGCTATTTTGAAAAAAAAAAAATATCTGATGATAACAATTATTTGTCAAAATATTCAAGATACACATTAAAACTTAGAGGTTTCCCACATTTCTCAATATTTTTTTTTGTACGATCAATAGTTTGAGTAGGCCAGCGCCACAGTCTACTATAGCACATACAGTGGGGTGAAGCTCATATTATTAGAGCCAACTTTAAAGAGCGGTGTCACCAAAACCTGAGATTTTTGTCTGTTATTTGTTTATATAACATAAGTTATGTATTTAGGATTAAATATGTTATATTATACAGATGAAAATAAAATGCTATTAAGAAAATATTTATGGCTTCTGTTTATTTAACATAAATACTTGTACAAATACTTGCGATTAAAAGTACTTAACATAAGGCAAGTTATGCATTCGTGCAAAACAAAAAGTTTTGAGATAACAATCAAAAATGACATAACGATTATGGAGATGACTAAAAAAGGAGGTCCAGAAATTCTGTCTGTCTGGTGGTCAGAACCGGCTGTACCGATTTGCTTCAAATTTGGTTTAAAGGGTTTGTAGCGCATTCCTTAGAGGAGAAATTGAATTTTTTTTAGCTCAAATAATAACGGTACTTGCCATATAATCGTTATAAAGAAGCTTAATTTTCTTGAAAACGGCTCCAACGATTTTATTCAAAAATATTACAGATGGGTTTTGGCAGATTGAATTTTGCTCAGTTGCAAAAAGAAATTTGGATTTTTTTTATCTTGAACTATCTCGTGAACGCGTTTATCGACTTTAACCCAACATCTTTTTTTTAAGATCTAAAAGACATGATAAAATTTCAATAGATACCAACATATTGCGTAAATGCTTAGTTTTATTTTTAATAATTTTTTTTAATCAATTTTTTGATTTTGGATGCATACTTTGATTTTGGATAAAAATTAGTTTTAGCTCTTTTAAAAACAACTCATATGATTTTGTTCTTATTTCTCATTAAATTAATATAAAAGGAAATATTGCCAAAAGGTGTTTCTGGCCTTCATTTTTTTTCAAAATAACAGCTCTAGCGTAAGAATTGTTGGCTACAAATAGAAAGAACCAGAATGAAGCAACAACAAAATGTGTGTCACTAATAAAAATGCTGTTTTTTTTTAGTGAATTGATGTCGAAATTGAATTGAAATTAAAAATATACATATCTTCATATCCGTAGAAGAATTGCGTAGTACAAGTGACCTGAAATCAATCCTTCACGGTAAAAACATGATTAGGTTAAATTTTTTGATTAGCGAAATAAAGTGTTTTTTAATGAAAAAGAGATTAATTGACCAGCACTTCAAAAGGAGTCTGATGAAATACCACCGTGAAATAGCTATAATTCCCACCAAACAATTATTTCTTGCACACTAGGTTGTTCTTGGCTTATTCAAATACTTCTCTTATACTTCAACTTATGGAACGAACCACTGATACGAAATCTAAGGATATACTATATAATGTCATTATCCAAAAGATACGAATTAGGTACGTTATAAATCCCTTATAATATTATAAGAAATCTGAAATAAGAAGCGGTGATGCATTCCAAATCTAATGAGTATTAAAATTGTAAAGAAAATTTTAAGCAATAGAAAACTTTGAAAACCAAATATTTTAATCCTTTATATGGAATTGAATACCCAAATTGAATTGGAACATGATTTATTGTCTCTCTTTCGAAAAAAATAAAACAAACCTTGAATAAATGACTTTTTATTGGCTTGCATTCAAAGCTGAAATATTTTAATTGTTTGCACAACACTTGTAATCGAAGGCTAGGTCATGGTTTACTAGTGTGGAATGGAAATTAATTTTAATGCATTTCATTTCAAAGTGGGAGTCGTTAGTTCAGAATATTGAAGAAAAAAACTGCAAACAACCACTTACAAATGTAATTTATTATAATTTATACAGTGTGTTATGCAAAACAATAACTACTTTTTTAATGTGGGAATATCAGCTAATTGAGTCAACAGCATCATAAAATATGTTACTATACCTATACAAGTAATCTCAGCTTGTGGTGTTCATATGAAAATTGTTTTACAATCCGCAAAACTAAAGCAACTTTATTTTGAACTATATGTTCCGCTAAAAGGGGCACAATAAAATATTCTTTATATAATGTATAGTTTTGTTTTAAAGAGATCCCTCTTATGTACATGAGCACAAATTTGATTACGAATCGTTCTTTGTTATTATGGTCAAGCCTGGGGTAAAAAAGTATGTATGTGACTACACACATTTAAGTATGCACTTAAAAAATTGCTACACTTTTGAGTGAGTGGTGCTGATTTGAATGGGTGGAAGATAGTTCTAGTGGACTTAAAGCCAAATTGAAATTGATGCTGTTGAACTTCGAACCGCAAATTTCTTTCATTGGATAATTGGACGAATATATTTATGTTATAAATAAATTGAGACTGTTTTTTGTAATGGATGACGAATACATCAGTATCTTATTTTACACTTCCTTTTAGAATCAATCTACAAAAACAAAAAAAGTTATCTTACCTGAAACATTGTTGCTTGAACTATGTTATCCGAGAACATATTCCTGTAAAGTTATATGAATTCAATGTATAAAATTTTAATAAATTAATTTTTTTGTAATCATATTAACCGTATGAGATCCATTAAAGTATCAGGTGTGAGAACTTTTGAGTTCTTTTCGACATCATCAGTCATAAACTCATCTACTAGTCCGACTTGTCCTGGGCGAATAGTTGTTACGAGCACTATACCCAATATAACTGCAGATATCGTCGTTAAGAAATAATATACGATCGCTCTATTTAAAAATTTAAAAATAAAAAAAAAATAAAAAGAATTCAAAAATAAATATGTCTGGTTTAACGAACCTTGTTGCAATTCGACCGGACATACTTAAATCTAGTGAACCAATGGCACTGGTTATTGACGATACTAACAGTGGCACAATCAAACACTTGAGCATCCTGTAATATGTGTCCATATATATTTTTGTATCAAATCATTGGGGCAAGGAGAATTCTTTGTAGAAAGTTACCTTAAAAACAGCTCTCCTGGGAACGCAATGTACATAATTTCACGTTTTGTCCATGGTCCCGTGCTGTTTTTTAGTATCAGTCCTACAATGATTCCAACTGCAACACCTATTATAGTAAGAATAGTTAAAGAGTTCTCTTGCATGAACCCTTTAAATTTGGAGCTATTCTTTGGTCGAGTCATATTGCTTTTGCGATCAATTGTCTTCCGTTATTACAAAAACACTGAGAGAATCTTTTTTCTTTGCTCTAGGCTTTTCGATTGTTGATTTCGATAAAACAATTATAATCTTATCTGAAAATCAAACTAATTTTCACATTTGTTTAAAATTAAAACTGGCAACGTTAAAATTTTATTTTTAATTTTGTTTTAAAACATAATTAAAGTTAGTATAATAAATTAATGAGTATTATTTAGTCTCGATTGTTATTATAGTCCTTTTTAAAAAAATATAATAATTTATTTTTAGAACTCTAGAAAGACACGACTGATCTAGAGCCTGTGCAACGGTATTACTGAATGAATACAAAAGCCAAAGCCTAAAGCTAACTTGCTATTTTTTTTTTATGAATAGATACACTAGCTGCCAGCGAAGATGTGTTACCAAAACAAAGTTCACTTGACAGCATCATATCATCACTGTCATTATAATCAAATAAATTGCACGACCAACAATTCACATGTAGAAGTAGATGGATAGATACATCTATCTGTGTTTGGGTGCAATTCATCGTCTCTCTGTGTAATACTTGGAACCATATCATATAACTCATTATCCATTAAGCCGGATGATAACAAAACAGTCATATTATCATAATCTAAAAGGGTGAGGTTTGAGGTAAGTTTGCGTCCCATGCAACAGTCGCATAATGAATGACAGAAATTGTACTGTTCTGGCAATAGCGCTTTTTTGTTTATTATACTCTATCTATTCGATCATATTGTATGCCTACAAGCTAAGTTAAACTATAGGGAGAAATATGATAGGATATTAATGATCTCTTAACTACTACATTGCACCACGTTTCCAGATTATATCTAAATTTGAATTGGCTTCTAGTTTTATCGTCCAATTCATAAATATGCAAATGAACAAATAATTTGTCTGTGTATTAAAAATTAGTTTGGGAGTGTTACGTACTTAATCATATTGTCTATACAACATGGTAATATTGTGTGCTATTTAATAAAAAAAAATATTTTGTTCAATATTGAAGATCATATTAATTGGGTCGTATGTTAATAAAAATTTAATGATTAAAAAATATAAATGTTTTGCAGTTGCAGTTATATTTAAGTAAATGACGTTACATGGAACAGAGATGTTTGCATAGGTATGTGACACACATTCGCAACTTACACCCTAAGTTGTAAGCAAATTAAGAAATTAAAAAAAAAAATACTATTTTTGATAAAATAAAAGTTGATATTCTAATTAAAAATTGTTTCTTTGTATGTAATATATTCAGTTTGAATAAACTTTCATAATGATTCTGAGCAGAAAATTCTAGTTTTGGTTTGTTTTATTAATATAAAGTGGGTGAGGGAATCTACAATATTTCATATAAGTTGATTTGCATAAGATGTAATGAAAAAGTATAAAATGCATTTAGATATATAGTGTCTGTGTGAATATATACTTATAAAGAAATTATTATAGTTCATTACTTGATCGCACGTACACTTAACCAAAAATAAACTTTGTAAAATAAAATATCAAGACTTTGAGTCAAAGTAAAACGAAAACAATTAAGAACCAACTACGGAATTTTTAAAATGAAAGGACTTTTTGAATTTTTGTTTAAAGATGCTCTCTTTAATGAATAAATTAATGAATTTTTTAACTTTAAAACAGCACTAATAAAATATACATAGGTCGTTGTTTTTTTTTCTATGTGTACAATTGCTTCTAAGAAACAGTAACATTGGTACTTAGGATTGTGATAACCTAAAGTTGTGAAGTATATGTACACTGCAAGTCATTATGATAGAAGCTGATACAAAACTGATTTAACTATTAAAAAATTAAAAAAATAATAATCCAGCTAAAGATACCTATTAAAATATAAAATTTCGTTATAATCGGTTAAGCAGTTCAAGAGATAATTGGTATGAAAAAAGTACCGTTCTAGGACAGATACCGTTAATAAGCTAATGCTGGAAAAAAAATTTAGATGAAAGACATAACCATTAGCAAAAAAGCACTGATATAAAATTTTATCACAGTTTTTCGGTTTTTTTCAAGAAAAATGGAATTCAAAAATATTTTTAGAAATAACTTTTTTTCAAAAACTTTTGATTGTAGTATTAATCAAACTTGGAAGACCTATTAGAATAAAAAAATTTGTTCACATCGGCTTAGCCATTTAAAAGATAATCGGTATCGAAAAAGTACCGTTCTATGGCAGGCACCGTTTATAAGCTACTCCGGAAAAAAAAATGAGATGAAAGACATCACCATTGACAATAAATCACTCATATAATTTTTTCTTAAAAGTGATCGTATTTTTTGCGAGAAATTTGGAATTATCGGTCTACCTTTACCCCTTCCCTGTTTAGCCGGGTTAGGTAAATAGTTTTTGAAAAATTAATTTTCCAACTCAAAATTTTTGAAAAAAAAAACTCCTTTAGCAATTTTTTTTTTTAAATTTTACATTTAACGTACTACTTTTGTTTTCAAAATTCAATATTCTAATTAATTTTTACTCAATAAGAGAAAACTAGATGCTCAAATTTCTTCTTCTTTTCGAAAATCCATTTTTTTAGTTGACAAGCAAACAAAATAACCCAATTAAGGGTGAGGATTTCGGGTGATATCAATAAAAAAAGGTTTAACCCGGTTTCTTTTTATTTTGTTGTTTAATTATACGATTATGAATTTTTTTTAAATAAAATTACATAAAAAGCCAACAAAAGCAGATACTGCGGCAAATGCCTTCTTTTGCCTTTTTTAATCTTAAATGCCTTTTTTTGCCTTTTCCCCCATTTTCACTTTTTCTATTTTATTTGTATTAAATGGATAAAATAAACAAAATAACACACATATTGAGCTGTCCTCAAACATGGAACAATTCGCAACTGTCGACGCCGATGTTTTTTGAAGTCAACCAGGCAGGCCCCACAAGCAGAGGCTTTGGTGAAGCAGTGAACTGGTGAAAAATTTAACAGTGACAAAAAATAAACCTGAAGTTGAAATTTAAAGAAATTGAAAATGTGAAAGGTTATTTATAACTTAAAAAGTGGATTTTCTTTGAAAAGGTGGTTTTCGCGTTATAGTATACAAAACATTTGATCTGGTTTTCTGTTTTTGACTTAAAATTAACTAGAATATTGAATTTTGAAAAGAAATGTAGTAGATACTTAATAACGTAAGATTTTGAAAAAAAAATAGCTAAAAGAATTATTTTTTAATTTGTTTTTCCAAAATTTTGAGTTTGAAAATTATTTTTTTAAAAAGCATTTAGTAAAACAACTTTATTTAAAAATAAAATAAAAGAGGAGATTTCTGGCTTTTGAAAAATGTATAAGCGTTATTTTCCGTTTTAAGTAATTTTTTAGAAAATTGCCTTCGCGGGTTTTTGTCTTGACCCATCCTTCCCGTTTCATTTTTTTATTTTATGTGAATCACTTTTTATGGGTGGTTTTTAAGTGGATTCATGAGATGCTTTCAGAATGAATATATCAGCCAATCGACTTTGGTGTAGTTATTTAAAATGTAAATTAAAAATACGGTCTATCATAATATCGACTTTTTTAAAATAAAATTAGCCCGAATTGGCGGATGTCTTGTTCTTTGTCTTATTTAACAAGAACAACCTAAATATTTAATTTCCCACAAACTAGTTCAATAGTTAGGGATATGGGTTGAAAACCAAAAAAATATGGTTCTATATAAACCATATAGCTTATTAAAATAAACGTTAATAAACTTTTTTTTTGGAAAATGTACCTATTCCAACCAAGAAATAATACTGCATAGAATAAAACTATAAAACGATTTGAAAGTAGAAAAATAGCTGATATTTCTGTCTGATCAAACTATAAGAGTATTTGAGTACAGTTGATACGCTCTCTATAAAAGCAACTGATATGAATTTGAGTTGTTATGTACATTTTACATACGTTAATTTAGTCAAAGCCGGGTACTAGAGTGACCGCAACGCCGAAGAAATTTTTTTTGTCAAATTCTTTACGGGGGAACCCCCTTAAATGATCAGCCTTTGCAGATATTCATATAGCCAAAATTTTAGCTCAATTGGATAACTCTAACTGATGCCAATAATTGTTCAAAGTTTCAAAAAAACGTTATTTTTTTTCGTGATAAGGGGGTTTCAAGAGCTCCTATAGTATTTTAGTTGCATTGTTTTTGTATTTTGATGGAATTCTAGCTTTTTTCCACAAAAAAAGTACTTCTCTAATGAAAAGTCTTGCTGATTCTTGCAGGTTAAATTTAAAAATTAAAATTAAAATAATATACTGATGCCAGGTTGCTTTATAAGTGCGCCCTGTATGAATGGTTCAAAGTTGCAAGAATTCAATGGTCAATATTCCTTTTTTTGAACATTATTAGCATGGGTCCCAATCAAAAAATGTGTTTTTTACTTTTTTGAACATAAAAGTCATGTATGGTCAGCATTGATTTGGGAATCATTAAAATTTAAGTTATAAAATTGTAAGCAAAGTAGTCTCTATACATAGAAGTAATTTGTTAAGGTGCGACATGTCTAGTCTATTTATGCCTTATAAGTTATAAGGTAGCGATAGGTATAGTTACATAGATAACCTTACACGTCTTTATTTGTTGATGGATTTGTAGTTTATGTCTTGACAATTTAAAAGAAAAATTACGTATTCCTAGACATACCTTAAAAATATTATCTATCGATCACTTCAAGGAACAAATGTTCTGCGTTAATCTGGTTTTGACCAGACCTAGTCAGTATTCTGCAATTGGTTATGTGTAAAGTTGGTAATAGAACACAAGAACAAAACGTAAAGTCATTATAAAATCAAAATGTTCCACTCGTTGTAATTGATCATATTTGGTTGATTTATACGATAAATTTAATTAAAAACAAAGTTGTTATTATCTTTTCTATAACAGTTTAGTAAACAAATCCATAAAAATACAATTTTGTTCGAAATTGAAGCGCTTTCATTAACTTTACAAATATAATTTTGCTGCCGCCTCCCTTTCAACCAAGTGCTGATGGGATTATATATTTCGATTGCATTTAATCTAGGTCAAAAAAGTGCATGATTCACACGCCATATTATTATGCACGACTAATTCATGTCGATGTCAGTGTAATTTCCTCTAAAATTCAGTTAAAACTTGTTTCGGTTAGTCCGAATGGTTGTAGGCACAATGTTCTATTAATTGTTCTGTTAGCAATAACCAACTTATAAAATATACAATTCGTTTGAAAGTAGAACGCAAAGTAAACCTCTGTTAGAATGCATTATTTAAAACCAAGAAAGGGACAGAATTAAGAATGCTCTTTTTGGTAAAAAGAGTTGCCATAAAAGGACATTAATGGTGTGCTGGAATTCGACCGATAAAACAGTAATATTTTTAATACTAGCTGTATTTTATTATTCTGATCCGGAATTGGAATTTTGCAAGATCTATAAACAAAGCTGGATTTTGTGTTGTTGTTTGCATGTATTTCACGTTATTCCCTAAATTAATATTATAATATATTTACCAGGCAACTGGACCTTAATAAAAAATATACATTTAAAATTTGCAGCCCTTATCATCTCATATAATTAACACTTAAATATAATGTAAGTTCCTGGAATGAATGAATTGTAAGAAAATGTCTCCGGACATATGAATGTGGTTATCAATGTTTTGCCTCTTGAAGACAACCTTTTAGTATATTTTCGAAGATAAGGGCGTTTTCACAAATATAGCTGATGACTGTCTAGGTAATTTTACTTGCTCTTTTCTATAGGTACTATAAGGCAAGTCTTGGGTTCGTGCAAAAAATAAAGTTTTGAGATAACAATCAAATATGACATAGGGATGATAGAGAAGACCAAAAAATTGGGTCCAGCAATTTTGTCTGTCTGTCTGTCTGTATAGGCACCTACAGCCTAAACGGGTAAGCCGATTTACTTCAAATTTGGTAGGTATGATTTTTAGTGTAACATACCCAGAGATTTTTTTGTAGGTCACTGTAAGTCTAAAAATAACGGTACTTGCCGGTTATGGAAAATTATTTTTTTCGATAATGGCTCTAACGATTTCAACCAAATTTAACATGAGTAATAAAACGAAAAAGGTCTATTAAATACTGAAAACCAAATTTTCAAGAAAATTCGTTTAACAGTACCTGCCATATAACGGTATTTTTAAATGTCGGATATCTCGATAACGGCTTATACATATTTAACGAAACTCAATTTTTTTTCAAAAATGTTTTTGTTAAGTTTTAAAAAAATTGTAAAAATCTGTTTTTGTGAATTCAATATTTAAAAAACCAGTTGACAGATTTTTATGAAATTTAGTTTTAGGGTGTAATAAATAATTAAAAAACCTGCATTCTCACTTTTTTTTAGAAAAAAAATTCAAAAAAATATTTTGAAAAAATCGATTTTTTCGAAAACCGGTGCAACGGTTTTGAAATTTTTTTTTTCTTAAACTCACATTTAGTAAAAAAAATGTTTGCATACTCTGATTTTGGTTTGAATCTTTGTGAGATATAGTTTTCAAACTCTAAAAAAATTCCATACGATTTGTTCGTATATTCCGTTTGTAGTATAAACCCTCAGGTAACTTGGCCCAAGAGCAAGTTTGTGCGACCCAGTTTGTTCGACCTTTATTACTTGCGATTAAAGGTACTATAAGGCAAGTTATGAATTAGTAAAAAAAAACTTTTGAGATAACAATCAAACATGACATTACGATGATTACGAAGTCGAAAAAAGTGGGTCCGGAAATTCTGTCTGTATGTCTGTCTTACAGTCTGTCATTCGCACCTGCCATATAACGGTAATGAAAAAACTTGTTTTTCTCCAAAACGGCTCTAACGATTTTGATAATATTTGACATTAGTGGTGCATGAAAGGCCTTTTAGACCATTGAAACCGTTATTCTTCAAAAACAGTTTTAACGGTACCTGTCATATAAGGTTTTTTTTTTAATTTTTACTTTCTCGTTAACGACTCAGCGGATCTTAACCAATTTTTTTTTGAAAGGCCTATATAGCTGAATGATAATGGCGTACTTAAAATACTCTAAAATATATTTTGTTATTTAACAATTACTGGCATACCACGATTTTCTGGGAAAACTCTGGTTTGTTATAACTTATAAGTTATTTTTCAAAGTCATTTTTTTAATTATTGCGTTTTAAATTAATTGAAAGAATTAAAAAAAAAAAAAATTCATACACAAAAATTGAAAGACTACAACATGCAAGAGAAGTACGCGAGACACATTTTATGCGTTAGCCAAGAGCAAGTCTGTGCGACCCAGTCGTGCCTTTTATTTTTTTAATATAATCGTGTCAGCAGTAAAACATAAAAACACTACACTGCGACTGCACTCAAAAGGATTGGTTGAGAGTTTACGTATATAATTCATAAGGCCTATGGTTACCGTCATGAACATGATGGAGGGTTTAATGACGAATATTTTTAGTACAGTTACAAAACAATCATTTATTTAACAAATTCATATTGAATAGTAGACAAATAAAAAAATACGATTGTAAACGATTAGGTAAGAAGTTGAGCCATGTATAGCAAATAAATTTCTAATATCGAACTCGTAAGGGTTTCAATAAAAGGAAGAAGACCATTTTCTGAAAACTGAATTCTAAAATTTGTTTCTGCAAAACATAGTTATACTGAATTGGCATTAGTAGATGCAGATTGGGCAATAATCGCCACCATCGCCGAGCGAAATGGACCCAGTTCATTGTTAATTTCGAAGGTAGAACTTCAGTTAATTTTTCAAACATTAAAGAAAAAGAAATCTGCGGGGGTCGATGGTATACCCAACATTGTGTTACGACATCTCCCTGAGGAAGCCATAGACATTTATACCACACTGTTCAACAACGCATTGAATAATGCATATTATCCAATGAGTTGGAAGACAGCTGTGGTCCATCCTCTCCCCAAAAAGGGAAAGGACAGCTCCAATCCGGCAAATCTTCGGTCGATAAGTCTTCTTCCAAGTATCAGTAAAGTATTCGAAAAGATTCTCAATAGAGCTCTGTTCAAGTGGGCTGAGGACAAAAATATTATTCCAGATAATCAGTTTGGCTTTAAGGCGGGGCATGACACTATTCATGCCGCGTCTAAGTTAGTTTCTGATGTTCAATGGAACAAAACGAAAAATCAATGCACGGGTGCCGTTCTGGTTGATTTAGAGAAAGCTTTCGACACCGTATGGTTAGAGGGTCTTTATCTGAAGCTATCTAGATTTGGCATAAGTAAACCACTGTTATATATGCTTCATGACATGCTCACTGGTAGAAAGTTTGTTGTCAAAAGTGGCAATGTAACTTCTACCACAACTTTTGATATTAAAAATGGTCTACAGCAAGGAGCTGTGAACTCACCGATTCTTTTTAGTATTTACACCAGCGATCTGATAGGTAGTCTCACTCATGCGATTGCGTATGCCGATGACCTTGTAGCGTACAGGACGGGTCCAAAAGTTGAAGTCATCAAAATTCTCTTGCAGCGTGACTTCGACCAGATTCAGCGATATTGTGATGACTGGAAGTTAAAAATTAATTTTCAGAAATCAGAAACTATCCTGTTTAGAACCCCTTTGTCTAAGGCTTCTAGGGATACAAGAAAGAACTGGAGAAATCTAGTGATCGTTGGACCAAGTGGACATCCACTAGCGAGTAAAGATGTAGTAAAGTACCTTGGTATCTGGCTAGACCAGTATCTATATTTCAATCGACATATAGATGCTGCTCTGGCCAGAGCTAGGGGAGCGTTTGCTTTGACAAGACGGTTGTTTTATAGCAGCCGCCTTGAAAACAGGGTAAAGGTGATTTGCTACATGGCCCTCATCCGGCCAATGATTGCCTATAGGTGCCCTGTGTGGTTTAACGTTGCCCCATCTCAAATGGAAAAGATTCGGGTGTTTGAGAGGCAGTGTCTTAGGACCTGTCTTGGATTACACAGAACACCAGAGTCGGAGTACAAACATTATTATGCCAACGAGGTCTTATACAACGGGGCCAATATAAACAGGATAGATAACTTTTTAATTAAGCTGATTCGGGGTCACATTACAAGAGCGATGTCCTCAGCCAATGGACTTATTTTCGGGGCTTACTACCCCAATAATGAATATAGTGAGAGCGTTCGTCTTAACGGTTTCATCCCGCCCGAGACATTCCTCTATTTAGACAGTCGAGGGCTGATACAGGATAGATTGGCGGTTCCGTTAATCTACCACGTCGGCCGTAGAACTGTGGATCGGCGACTCCTGTATGATCGAGACGTCGGCTCTGGGAACGGAGCAGAGCGTCTGCGGTTCAGTAGAGCTGTGCCCCTTCGGGACAGAAAGGACTTGGTTAAGCAAGTAAAACAATTCTGGTGGTTGGGGGACCACTTTGATATTGATGGTTGACTAAAGTTGTTGCCTTGGCCGACCTACGTATTTTTAGGTATTAATAGGTAGACATTATATAGGACAGTGGTGGCACCAAAAAAAAAAAATTATAAAAAAAAAAAAAAAAAACTGCATTTGCTTGTGGATATGTACATTGGACGCTAGTACATATGCATATATATTCATATATGCATATGTATGAGTGTTTGTGCATTTGCATAAGCTGCTGCGAAAAAAAAAAAAAAAAAAAAAAAAAAAAAAAAAAAAAAAAAAAAAGCTGCGGGTGGCTGTTCTAGTTTTAAGTTATTTTAAGTATTTGTAAGTAGTTTTAAGTTCTTTACGTATAGTTATTACGTATATTTTAGTTTTATTTAGGTTAATTTAGTTTTATTTAGGTAAAGGGTAGTTTTAAGTTTTTATATTATATAAAATGTCATAGAAAAACGAGTTTTTAAGAATTTTCTCGTTTAGTTTTAAGAAATATTGAATTTTAATTTAAGTTAGTTTTTACGTCGAAAGGCATTTTTAATATATAGTTATAGTATAATTTAGAGCGCCCGCATGGGGCCAGTAAGTTAGTTAAGTTATTCGGTAAGCTAGTTTTTAAGGTTTTTGTCTAGCATTTAAGTAGATATAAGTTAAATTGAAAATAAAAAAATGAATTATAAAAAAAAAAAAAAAAAAAAAAATTGGGCAATAATTTTTTTTGAACACGTTATCTGCCCGAAGTTGTTCAGTAACAAATTCACATATTTATGTTCAAGCAGGCAGACGAGACGCCGACGATCAGTGGAGGAAGCGCAGAAAATCTCTAATATTATTTTTTTTTATTTTTACCGTGTTTGGATATGCTGTTGTTTTTTTATGAGTTGAAGAAAACAGTTATAGCTTTTTTTCAATTTTTTACTTGCGAGGTACTATGTAAGGCAAGTTATGCATTCGTAAAAAGAAGTTTTGAATAACATTTAAACATGACATTACGATGATAGAAAAGACGAAAATACTTTATATTAAGAGTAATATGCCCAATAGTATTTTTAATTTTTATCCTAGGTCTCAAAATAACGGTACCTGTCATATAAACGTTACATATAATTCCATTTTTTTCGAACAAATATGTGATCGATTTTGATAAAGTTTTGTATGAGTGTTTTGTAGCCAACAGTGATGTTTTTCGTAAATTTTTTTCCCGGACCTAGGTTACAGATTCGGTTACAGAGATAAATATATATTTCTCGAAAAAAAAATTCCACGATGTTGATAAAGTTTTATAAGAGTTATTCGTTGCCAATGGCAATGTTTTTCATGGAATTTTTTTGTAAACGGTGCCATATAGAAACACTTTTTTAAATACAAAAGTTAATATTGTAAGAGTTCTGTTAGATTTTAATAAGGGGCCAGTTATAGCTATTATTGAAACGCAGCATTGAAAATTTTATAATGAATTATAGAATTTTTCTTGATCTTGATTGGCGTTATATTATCACTATTGTGATTTCAATGATCATTGAAAAAATTTTTTAAATAGGTAGATACATACACATAGGTACCCAACAAAATTTTGTTTGAACGATTTGGCAACCATAACATTGTTAATTGAGATACAGTAAAATAGTTTGCCATTGGAGCAAGTTCTTGCGACCCAGACGTGTTCTTTATTTTTTGTGTAACTTCAGGAAATTTGACGCTATTACTTTACCTCAAAAAGTTTTTTATTTTTATAAAAAGAATCCTGAGACACAAAGAAAAGGAGAAACGAATAAGATAGCTCCAATTTGTAAAATATGACATTCTTTTACTATTCTTTGTTATGTCTGAAAATTTCACAAAAATCGTTAAAGTAGTTCAAATTTTACTGAACCAAGAGCAAGTCTATGTAGATACAAAAAAAAAGGAAAAAGAAATAAATAAAAAGGAAGACGGACATAATACCGAAATCCAAAGACCGAAAACCCAAAAGACCGAAAATCCAAAAGACCGAAATCACAATAGACCGAAAACCCAAAAGATTGAAAGGCCAAATGACCGAAATTGAGATTGAATTTTTTTTTCAAAATTTTCATTTTTTGTAAATAGGTAATTTCATTGAACAAAAACAAAATAATTTTTTAAAATCATTAACAAAATTCTCTCTCACCTCAATTCAGAAAAAATGTTACTATTAATACCAAATAATAGCCCTATTTTAATTCCCGGTAGGATTACCCAATCTTAACTGTAGGGGGCATAAGTTAGCCACCCAGGTTCTGTTGAACAAGGAAACATTGGACTCAGGTGCCTGCCAGATGGCTGAATGGAGTAACGAAGTTGCGTAAGCGGGACTGACTACAGAAAAAGAATTAAAATCCCTTGAACCCGAGAAGCGGGCCAACCAGGTGCTGTTGAACATGGAAAAATTGGACTCAGGCGTCTGCCAGACGACTGGACATACCCTAAGCGGAGCAACAAAGTTCCGTGAGCGGGACTGATTACAGAAAGGGAATTAAAATCCCTTGAACCACTTTTAAAGTAAGTAAAATACCCTCAAAAGGTATATATATAAAAAAGAAAGTAAAGAAAACCCAAAATCCTGAAAAAGTTCTCCCGAAATCCAGAAAAATTATTTATAAACTGACTCACACATTCAAACTAACAATTATTATTTCTTAACCTATACGATTACTTAATCAAGAGAAGCTCAACTGTAGCATCAATAAAAATAAATAACCTAACTCAGTTAATTTAAATTTTCTTAATGCATTCTACTATACTTAACCTAAGATAATTATACAAACTTTAATGTTAAATTAAATGTATATTTTGTCAGACTATTGATAAATTTTTATTTTTAGTAAGTATAATACTTATGTTTTTTTTTTAAATTACTACATAATTGATTGGCACACTTGCTTTGCCAATCAATTATGTAGAAGATTAAAAACACATAAATATTATATTATCTATTATAGTTTGCAATCGCTAACTTATATTCAAACAACCCAAGAATTCAAACAAATTTATTGAACATCTTGATTTTAACAAAGAAAAACATAATTTTTCACACTGATTTGTTAATATATTTCAATACAATATGGTTTTCCGATTATTTATCACTATTGGTACTTAATATTTTAATTAGAATTACTGATTGATGCTAAATAGTTTTGATGTAAAATGAAATAAAAATGCAGTTTTACACGAATCGTAGGTATTCAATCTTTACTATACCCTTGGTTAATATAAAAAAGGTAAGTAAAGACATATAAAAATACAGGTATAGGTATTTGCAATCTATTGAAGTTTTTTTTTATACGAAAAAAAGAACACATCATTTAGCAACAATAGTACTAAATATAGGTCGGTATTACAAGCAAACCTAATAACAAATCCCATACTTTATGATGAGAGGATGGATTCAGAAAAAAATATACACCCTAAAGGACACTTCTCACAAGATGCTCTCATAATAAGAAAGATTGAGTTGCTATTGAAATGTGCTTATCATCATATTGTGTATAGGTACAAGAAACACGAAGGTGTGCATGATAATTATTTTTTTCTCTTCTCAATGCCTATTTTAGTCCTTTTTATAATACAAATGACTGGTTCTAATAAGAATTTCAATAAGAATAACTTTATCATAAAAGTAAAAAACAAAATAAATTTCATAACATACTACTGATAAATAAATTGTATTCACATTGAGTTGTCAGTAGGTACATGAATAGAATCTACTAAAGGAATATTTTATTGGTGTTTATGAGAAAATAGGTATAGTATTTTTACAGATTAATTAGCCTAGACGTTATTGAATAGTACTTGTGGAGATACTATGTCATAATCAAACCAGAGAACTTGTTTAATGACTTGATTTATAGAACGGGGTGCGGAATGATTGAGTTCAATTTGATAATATGCTAATAAGAACTATTAAATAATTTTACATAGTATATATGTAAAATATTTATATAACTACGTAGGTACTTGTAAATATAAGTAATATATTTTATATTGATATTTTAAATATTTACGTGTGTGTGGATATTACAATTTTGCTAACCACTAAAATGATTCAATTGGACTTTTCGTTGAACTATCATTACTTTTTTGTTGCCCTTTCAAATGTTGGGAAGCGATTGTAAGACTTACATACTCAGATTAAAGAATATTTTTAGTACATACTATGACAATCTATAGCTTCATGACGAAAGCTTAGACCTTGATGTTGACTTATATTCTTAACCAATCTTTTTGTGTGCGTTGCTAGTTCTACAGAACTAAACCTATAAAATTTACCGCCAAATTCTGAAGGGCTTATCATCTTAGACCTTGACAACTTTGAATCTTAACCGATCATTTTGTGCGCATTGTTGTTTTACAGCACTGGAGCTATAATTAATTGCCCAAATCTAAATGGTTGAAATGAGATGCATCTCATCCAGTATCCAGACATATGTACTCTTGAAGGATTTCTCACTTTCTCGCTAGAGGTATTGCCCCTGAAAAAAAAGTTAGGTATTTAGGCTAAACTTGAACCCAGACCTCAGTCGTGATAGGATTTGGTGTGTGTCTGTTACTGTATCAGTCTGTCTGGATGTATAAGCACCTGTAGCTCGATTTGGAGTACTAGGTCAAAAAATAACGGTAACTGCCATACACTTTTTATGGAAAAGCTTGTTTTTTTTTTTTTTAACGGCTCTAACGATTTTATTTTAATTTGACATAAAAGTCCAGATGGTTCAAGCTATACCAGTTTCCAAACAAATATTTTAGTGGTAGCTGCCATATTTTTATTTCTGTGTGGAAATTATTAGGTTCACAATATTTTCGTACTTAATAAACAAAAAAAAACATTTATTTTTGAACTGGATGTAAAATAGGTACTAACATTAATCGATTACAAGGATTTTTTTGGAAAACTCTGGGATCTTAGTTTTGAATTTTCATACATTTTTACTGTTATGAATTCGTGCAAAAAAAAAAGTTTTGAGATAACAATCAAACATGACATTACGATCATAGCGAAGTCGAAAAAAGTGGGTCTGGAAATTCTGTCTGTCAGTCTGTCTGTCAGTCTGTCAGTCTGTCTGTCATTCGCACCTGCAGTTTAAATAGATATCCTTCAAACTTGGTGTGTAGGCTCTAACAATTTTGATAAAATTTGACATAAGTGTTAGTGCATGAAATGCCTTTTAGACGATTGAACCCGTTATTCTTCAAAAACAGTTTTAACGGTACCTGTCATATAACGGTTTTTTTTTAATTTTTACTTTATCGTAAACGACTGAACGGATCTTAACCGGTTTTTTTTTTAATTTTTACTTTATCGTAAACGACTGAACGGATCTTGACAAAATTTTATTTTAAGAAAGGGCTAGACAGCTGAATGATAATGGCGTACTTAATTTTTTCATAGCTTTTCGAAAAAAAAATATATTAATTAAACAAATTTTTTTTTTGAAAATTTTTATTTTGAAAACGATGAATTTTTTTTAATTTAGTTTTCGAATAGAATATATTAATTTTTTAAAATTGACATACTCAAAATTTTTCATAAAAATATTTTTAAAAAGTTATTTGAAAAAAATCAATTTTTTTCAAAAACTGGTCGTTTGATTTTCGTAAAAAAAAAACTCTAAAATATATTCTATTATTTAATAATTACTGGCATACCACGATTTTCTGGGAAAACTCTTGTTATAAGTTATTTTTCAAAGTATTTTTTTTTTAATTATTGCGTTTTAAATTTATTAAAAGAATTTAAAAAATTATTTCCTATATATAAATTGAAAGACTACAACATGCAAGAGAAGAACGCGAGACCCATTCATGCCTTTTTACTGTTAAGTCATAGCTTACCTGCCACAAGAGCAAGTTTGTGCGACCCAGTCGTGCCTTTTATTTATTTAGTATTTTAAACTATTTATTATCTAACTGAATAAAAGATTTATTTTTTTTTAATATTTTATATGAAAAGTTCTTTGGAAGATTACAGCATCCAAGTGAAAGTACGTGCGACCAAACCTTTTATAATATAATAAATATACATTTTTAACGCAAATGGCTTTTTAAAGTACCTACTCATTACTTCACTCATCTGCTGGCAGATTTTCTTTTTTAATTGTTAGTATTTATTTTTTTACAATTGATATTGTGGAGATGTTCTCAATGCACTTCAACTACCATAGAGTGTTTTACAAAATTTGTATCATAAACTAAAACAACAAATCCTAATCGGGTGGTTCTTACCCTCAGACCAAAAAAAAATGTATGTATGTTTCTTGGAAATATTAAGATTTAAAAATATGGTTATGCATGTAATAAGTTATATAATAAGTAATAAGTTTCTTAGTTTTTAAGTTATTATTATTATAGCTTGAATTAAGCCAAATAAATTGGGGTTTTTGTCCCCATCAAAATTTAATTAAAATTATGTATTTCTCCGTAGTAATGTATGACAAGACATTTTTTGTTTCAAATTATTAAATGCATAATTTATCACATTTTATATTGATAAACTTTTATTAAAGCTTGAGTTTAACTGATGAGTTTTTCATTGGTAAAAAATCAATTTATTTTTTATCTGTTAAAAAGTCAATTTCGACAAGTTTTAATGTTTCACTGGGAAACAAAATGGATTTACATATTTTTTTTTAATTTAAGATTAATTTTCCAAATGGGGGCTTACCCGCACTTTTATAAAAACCCCCAATGCGTTCATTTGATTGCAGTTTTTAGCTGTAAATGTAATTAATGTAGTTTTCGATTTTTTTTATTTTGAAAAAATGTTCGATATTAAAAAAATCGAAGAATTTTTAAATGAATTATACTAAATTCATAAAGCTATTTATGTACATACATATGTAAGTACTATACCAATTTTTTTCGAAAACCATTTCGAATTGAATTTGAAATTTTAGAAACCGTCATTATATGAGTCGTTCACAATTTAATCTAGTGTATTAATAAACCCACCAAAGATACTATTGAAATTGGGTGGTTAATGAAACAACACCAAGGATATCCAATAAAATACTGTCTACTCGACTGGTAACAGTATGTTTTTGTTTCTATAATTTTTTTTTTGACAAGTACACTGTACACATTTTGGGGGTATATTCGTAGACACTGTTTAAGCTGTTTTAAAAAAAACTAGAGTTTATACTACATTGTTTAAACGAAGGCTAAGCGAAGTCGTATAGTTTAAAAACAACTACATTTGAATATGCCGCAGTTGTATTTAAATCTCGATTCATTATTACAAAGGGACTTAGATCATTATTACATGTATTCTGGACGTTTCATATATGTATACTTAGATATTTCCACAGATAAGATATTTACTTATAAAAAAATTCATTTTGCAATCACTTTTCATTCGAAACGAACTAAATTAATTTTTTAAAATGAAATCTGAATTAGCCAATCCAAAATCCCATCACAATATTATTCTGTAAATTTTACAGTGAATATGCATTTAAGTTTTCTGAGATGGTATATTTTATTTTTGTTTATTTATAACTTTTTGGATGAAAGTAAATGACACTGTCGCGCAGTTTATTTCATTTTCAACATAATCTAAAAGTACGTTAAATAATTATAGTTGCAAACAAATTTGTTAAATTTTTTTTCTTTATATTTGACTGCAATTTATATTTTATTATAGTTCATAGTTTGACGATATTATTAGAAAAAAATTTGTCAGCTTTGTTACTACAAAGTGTTTATTACACAATTCCTTAATATTGTACGTAAATATATAAATAAATATTCCATCATGTGCAACAAACAAAAATGCATATTTTTATTATTGTATTTGGATAAATAATGGCATCATTCATTCAATAAATAGAATATGTACATTATATAGTTAGTTCCTCTGTAGCTTCCCATTTGAATGCGGCTTTAAAGTTATATCAAAAAATAAATAACTATACAAACGTCAAATCAGCACTGCATGTGCTCCATGCAATTTAGCAAAAAAAAACAGACAAATATAGGATCACTCTTGAGTGCAACTCAAGTGGCAAATAACTTTATATATAGTTTTTAGGCGTGTAGTAAGTACCTACTTGATTAAATAAATTGCACTTTTGGCTTGATTGCTGTAACAAGCACTCAATCGGAATAAACGTCAATTAATTAAGTCAATTCACCATGTGCATGAATGCACTAACAAAAATAAATGTTTATGAGTTGGTTTTTTTTTTTTTTTTTTGTTGTAAACACTATTTGCACTCCATCTCTGCTATTGGAAGCGTATTAATATTTTATTTTAATTCTGAAGAGGCAATTAAAAAAAAAAAATAAATATTTTATAATATTTAAATAAAGTTGTTATTGCACTTCCTATTCACTATTATATACATTTAAGTAAGTAACGTTTATTTATTATTTTTTTTTTAAAGGAACTATACAAACACAATCGAAATGAAAATATAAATACAATAAAAACGGTTAAGCAAATTTTAAAACTTATGTAAACTTATAGTTATATTATTATTACATATTATGTTAAAAGACTACCAACCAGCTGCGACTAGTAAGTACAAAATATAGACAAGTTCGCTCAACGAAACATCAATTTGTACTAAACAGCAAAAATCACAATCAGAACGTATCACGGTCGGGTATCGTCTGGCTTTTTGTTGAGGGTGCTCTCACGCTGCTCTTGGTTGATTGTTTACGATTATTGCGATTCGTTTAAGCTTTTTGAACAAAATATTGTTCACCGCGCAGGCAGAGTGGCATTGCTTTTTTTCGTTACAAAAAAAAAAAAAAACTAAATGCGCGACCCACTCCAAATCAATGGGTTTCCTCCTTATGCTTGATTCAGTCCACAGCTTCTGTCATCTCATCGGTTATCGTCTATGTGTTGTAGTACTTATTTGGTAAACTTTAGGTACATCAACGTCAGTCCCAGAGACTGACATTTATCGCCCTCACAATGACATACATAATTCGTGCGGGTGTACCTACTTCTTAATGCCTTCAGATAGAGTGTATCTAATAAATAGCTTAACTTTTGAATCTAACGAGTATATAGGTATATACATATATGTATGAATCTAACGAGCAATGAAATTTGACAAAAGAACACTCTTTAAGAATCAAACGAAGAACTGTTTGATAACTAGAATTACATTAAGGCAGGGCGTAGACCGTATATGTCTGGGTTGAGATTGAGAGTTGACCTCGTAGTTTGGATCTTACATTAATTGAATTCTTGATCACAGCTAAAAACTAATGTAATAGGTATGTGTATTTATTTGACATTGAAATATAGACGTTTTGATATTAATATTTGTTAATAATTAAGGAACCGGTTCTGTTAAGGAATTGTAGTGTAAATTAACAAAATTTTTATGTTTACAGTTTCATATTTAGTTAGATAATCTGCGATCAAATTAACTTATTTAAGTATATTATACCTGCAACAAAATGAACAATTTTTTTAAAAACATCAAATAATATTAATTAAAATAAAAAATATAAACACTATACATATATGTAAGTAGGTACTTTAAAATTGTTGCCATCAATAAAAACAAATAACATCACTACAATATAACCAAAGGGTGGCACTTCCCAGAAAATTTACAACTGTAATTTTTTTATGAGCTACCCCCTTGAATTAAAAAAAGAAAAAAAAACAAACATCATCCATTTTATATACTTAATATATTGTTATAAACCTAAACATGAGTTGAGTGAGTGAAGACTCTCGAAAAAATTCTTTGCTACTATACTATTGAACTTTGCATGAGTGATATATGCTTGACGAATATTTTTTGATTTAATTGTGATGGACAGATCCGGCCTCATTCGCATGAGAATGTGTCAGGTGGCGTCCGCTTCTGGGCCATTTGTTAAATTATAGATGATTTTTCGTGTCTTTGTTTGGTAAACTCGCTGTTTTTTTTTTTTTTATTGATATACCTAATACATAATCCGCCCGTGTTTCAATAAAGAACATAAAGTTTTTAATTAATTGTACAATTAGTAAAGGAACAATTTTATTTAATTTACTTTCTTATAAAATAAATAGGTACATTACTATAGACATTTTGCTGAAAGCAACATATTATATATGGTCAACCGTTTCAAACCTACTTCTGCCGAAAGAAGAAAATACAAAAGTCGCTTGCGAGATAAGTTGATGTCCAATTATGTAACCTCACTTTTGATAGGAATTATTCAAATTCTATGGAATAATAAGACTTAGTTTGTTTCTAACCAAAACAAATAACTAATAAATAAAATAAATTTAATATTTAACAAACAGCATATTATAAAAAAATATTCCACATACGCCACAGTGTAATGAAGCTATTTATTGAATATGCTATTTGTTTTATTCAGGATGATTTCACATTTGCCACATTTTTTTGTAAATGATTGCTCAAATACAGGAAATATAATTTGTATACGGAAGTGAGTTCACTCAACAATCCCTCTCTCCTTTGAACTTTACAAACATACATATGGGTGTCTTAATAGAGGGACACTTTTTTTGGAAAATGATTCTTGGTATATTCTAAGAAAAAAATCGTTGTACATTTACATTAAGGGTCTATCTATAGTTTTAGGTGTTCTTAGCTTTATACTATACTGCGTATAGTCAACATAAAGTTGTACCATTTTTAATTGCGGTTAAATAAATATAAAGCAAGTTATGCATTCGTAAAAAAAGTTTAGAGATAACAATCAAACTTGACACTACGATGACAAAGAAGACGAAAAAAGGAGGTCCGAAAATTCTGTCTGTCTGTCTTAAGGAGCTGCTGAGCCGAAAACTTTGTAGGTATAGTGTTTTTAGGGTGATGTATTTTTAATTGGCGTTCTAGGTCTAAAAAACGGGGTGTGCTATATATAACCGCTTTTGAAAAGCTTATTTACTCGTGTACTAAAGCATGAAAGTTCTATCAGCTAGTGGAAACGAGACTTTCAGGAAAATTCTTGCCATATACCCTTTTTTCAAATTTCAACTTTTTCCATAACCGCTAAGCGATATTAGTAAAAATATATTTAAATTGAAATAAGATGGAATACCAATTTTTTTATTAAATGTTTTTGGCTCGGTTTTTGGTAAGTTTTAAATAATTTTTCTAAAACTTTTTTTTGATAATTATAATGTATTATTTTTAAAACCTATTGACGATTTTTTATAAAACTTTGTTTAAAGTTGTAACAACTTTAGTTCTCAAAACATGCATAGGTAGGTGCTTACTTAAAAAAGTAAGTCAGCAGTCGTGCCTTTTTTTATGTCATGGATCCTGGAGGATTTTCCGAATTTTTTCTAAGTTCGGTTTATAATTCCTATTCTATGCATTCTAGTGGTATGATGGTCACTTCAGCGGCCATCTCAACTACATTAAATTTGCCACGATAATAATTATAATTTTTATTTCAAGATCAACTAAAAAAAAATAAAATAAAAAAAAATAAAAATAAAAATAAAATAAAGGACGAATGTTGGTTTTCAAAAGCATAATATAGGCATAGGCAGATACCTATAAGACATAACAAAGGAAGCAATATGGCCCCTTTAAATTTAAATATGATGGCGCATCTGGGTTTTCCCAACTCCCTGGATGGATGAAATCATGTAACATACAAGGGCATTACATATAAGATGACAACATTTTTCGTTACAATTTATTGTATTTTATACCGCACTTTCTATGAAAATGCTTAGTAGTATAAGAAGTAACTAAGAAGCTACTATCGTCGGAATTAAGTGTTAGAACATTGTTAAAAGTATTACTTTTGGGTGCTATTAGCAAATATCTGAGCTCAGAGTATAAGCATACAGAATTACGAGTATGCAAGATCATCCACAAATATACAACGAATTTTTCAGGACAAAGACTACAATCTAGCTTGGAGATTTTATACCCTAAATTCTATACCAAAACAGTAAAGCCTGCTGTCTCAGGATTTCTCCAGTGAAGACTGCTTTTTCGAATTTCTACAGTAAATACCTGCTGTCTCAAGAGTTTTGCTAAAGTACTGCCAATATTTTAGTTTGTATACATAAGACTGAATTAGTGTATAAAGCCAATGTAATTACATAATTATTATATTAAAGAAACATTACGTTTAATATAATAAATTGAAATAATCTGGAATCAATACTGTGGAATACTATATATAACTGATAAGATTTAAGATTTAATATAGTGATTTTATATGTAATAAATAAAGAATACCATAACCTCAGTTAACTTCCGCCAACAGAGTCTTCAATTATATTTAAGTGTACTTACCTAAATAAATTAGGTCAACATCATGTTACTCAATTTTAAAAGTCAGCCCTATTATTTCTTTTATTTAAATTTATCATTCACCCTTAAAATGTATTCATTTCCCGAGGTCGAGATTCAATTAATTTGACCCATATTCTTATTTTCAAATATACATAATTTAGTTTGATACTTCGAGGAACGCACGCGTAATCTGTATGTATCATTTAAAACAAAATGATAAGGGTCGTCAACCTTGATCAATTTATCGCTGTGAAATTATAAATCCATGTTCCATAAATGGATAAATAAGATTTTAAGGTATAATAAAATCAAAACACCGTTAAATGCAGGTTTTAGAACAATGCGCGAATTCAGCTTTTTTTGATTTGTTCCTAAGTTTAATATTTGACTTATTTTTGAAGAATGGAATGGTAACGTTTTTACCTTAATTTTTATTTGCATTTAAAAACGTCTATCGAGATTAGTGCAGTAAAGTTCGAGTTTTTTAAAGTATGCCTTCTTCAATTTTGTTATGAATTAATTGGTAAATTTTTTTTCACGTTTCTTATCACGAATAGATACATAAACTTAGAGAAAGTTAATAAAAATCAAGTGACTGAAAAGAAACGAGAACACTTAAAAGTGGACTTTTAAAAATAGAGATTTGAAGTTGGTGAATAGTAGAAATTGTAGAAATAGTGATTTGAGACGTGAAAATAAATAAAAGGATTTTGAAAAAAAATTAAGTAGATTGAAGCAGCAATAATTAGAATATATAAATTCTATTTACCTAAGTAGGTAGAGCGATAAATTATTTTGATTGCGGATTCTTTATTTGGCCATTATTTTTTGGTGGAAATATTAATATTAATAATATTAATTGGGGTAAATTATTTGTTGTTAAATTTCTTTAAATCTTTCGGTAGCATTCAATTCATCGGATAAACGGTTCCCCATAAGCTCCGTAAAAGTTTACTTACAAAATGCCAATTAGGGCAATTTAAAATTGCCATAAGTTTAAAATTGTATACCTACCTAATTATAAAAAAAAAATCTTCCAAACGAACTACGACCAGCTAAGTATACTACAGCTATCTTCGTAAAGGCCCTAACTACATTTTCACTTTTCGAAGATGAAGAAGGAACAACTGTTTCGCCTACCTACATATAATATAAAATATTAATACATCATAATAACAAAACAGTGACAATAAATATGTCATAAGCTCAAAATAAAATTTTGCCTTTACGAAGTTAGCGGCAGTATAAAGAACTTAACGTCTATTTCAAAAATAGTCATACCTATAGTATTTTTTATACGTGCTACGTGTTCTCTTCGGTGCGCATTGATGATTAAATAATTTGTTTTGGCTGTATCATGAATAGATTAGTTAATGTATTAAATACCCTCCTCCTAATCGAGTGAAAAAGTGCAACATGTAAAAGATAAGAAGAAGATGAAGCAGGAAACAGTAGATGGACGAGTCAGAAAAGGATAAGAATGTTTAGTTCTGCGGAACTTGGTCTGCACGCTAAGCGCAGCTCAACTCTTCGGAATGGGGGATCTTGTCCCCTAAACTAGCGATCACCAGCAACTAAAAACATAGATCAAATCGAAACAGAAACATTGGATCTCTACCAGAAAAACTTAAACTTAAATTGGGCAGTTTGTATGAAAAGTAAAAAGTCTCAGAGAAAAGTTAAACTACGAATATAATTGCAAGATTATGTTTAACAACAAAGTTGAACACTTCATTAAACGCCGAACATATTTCATTCATTAAACGCAAACATTATTCCCTCGGGATTTTTCCCTTATTGTATAAGGTAATATAAACGATTTTCTGAATACCTATAATGCAAAAATTCCGTGGAAAAAAAGATTCCCGATAACCCCATCAATTAGCTCTGTTAAAAATGCTCAAAAAAAAATCAACAAATTTTTAAGAAAACTGTTTAAATCGTGGTAAGGAAGTCCAAAACCGAAGTTATTCACAAAACGAGAGGTAAAATAAATTTTGTATGTATAGTGGTTATGTTATAAGATAGCTGGATTAGGTTTTCAAAAAATATTAAATTATTTCTCAATGTGGACCTGGACAACAAACAAAGGTGTCCAAGTGGTTTTATGATGATCATTTAGAACAGGTATATATGTAATTCACACATCCTGTGTGTGATTTTCCTGTTTGGGCCTGTGGCACACTACAAAAAATAAAGTGCATGACTGGGTCGCACGAACTTGCTCTTGTAGCTTAGTTACCACATAAATAAAATTAAATGTAATAATTTGTTTTTAATAAAAAAGAAAAATACGAATAAAATCATATGAATTATTTATAAAAGTGTTAAAACTACTTTTTATGAAGATTCAAACGAAATCAAAGTATGCACAAAATTTCGTTGCCTGAATGCATGTTTATAAATTCCAAACTCGTTAAAGCGGTTTTTAAATAAATCGATGGTTTACGTATAAAAATGTTTTTTTTATGTTTTTATAAAAAAATACGAATTTAAAAAATGCGATCCTCAATTTTAGGAGATTTGATCTGAATGCACTCACACATAGACATAAAAATAATTTCAAAAGTGTTGAATCTTTTATTGTTGCTATATGTACATATGTTATGTTATAAGACAGCTGGATTAGGTTTTCGAAAATTATTAAACTATTTCCCAATGATGACCTGGACAACAAATAAAGGTGTGCAATGGTTTGTGTGTGTGATTATTTTCTGTGGCACACTACAAATAATAGAGTGCACGACTGGATTGCACGAAGCGGTTTTAAAATAAATCGATGTTTACTTATAAAAAATTTTGTTTTTATGTTTTTATAAAAAAAAATTAAGAATTTAAAAAATGCCAATTAAAAGTGCTAAATAGTTTCCATTTTATATGCACAAAAAATTATTTTTTTTAGTAAGGCCGATATCCAAATATTGAATTTACATAAAAATTTATTAAAAAAATAATTAAAACTAAAACTAAGTATTTTTGCAAAATTTTGGTATCGAAGTTTTATCAAGTCATCTTGTTCTTTCTAACAAAATTTTTTAAATTAAAATCGATTAACCCGTTCACGATATAACTGAAGAAGAAAATAACGGTTCTATGGGAGCTTGGATTTTTTTTTGCAAATTAACAAAGGACGATCGGATAAAAACCATCTGTAATTTTTTTAAGGAAATCGATGGAGCCGTTTTCGAGAAAATTGGGCCTTTCCAAAACCGTTATATGGCATGTACCTTTATTTTTTGAGCTAAAAAATAAATTCAATTTCTCTTCTAAAGTCTAGTTTGCAGCTAGTAGTGAAACGAAAAATCCCATTCAAAAATGACACAATGAAATCATGAACTAAATTTTTCGTCGTTCTCTTAGGTTCGTGCATTTACTAGTTGTCTATTCTGTTAACTCTGACAACAGTCGTAAACATATATGATTTTTGTTTTGTTTACGACACTTGTCAAGGAAATATGGATTTTAGAGCCAATAAAATACATAATATATTATTAATTTGTTTCGTAGACGACTATTGTTAGGGTAACAGAATGGACACTTAGTAAATGTAAGAACCTCCAAATGTGCAGTTCAAAACTTTATTTAGATGGCGCTGCTCCATGGTTGTACTATAGAAATTTATATTCAATGTCCCGCTCAATTAAATTGTGTGCAAAAAGAGTGTAGAGAGTAGTGGAGACTTGAACCGGTTATCAACCGTTTCACTAATTAATTATAAAAAAAACAGCTTTGAAAGTCAATTTCTAACGAATCGAAGTTTTCCTAGAAAGTCTTGGCTTGATACGCCATTAGTTTTGATTTACACTTTTTTTTAAGTTGTGAAAAAATTAAGTATGCTATTGTCATTCAGCTTTGTAGACCTTCTTTGATATAAATTGAGTCGTTAACGAGATAGCCAAATTTTTGAAAATGTTATATGGGGTGATACCTACAGTTAAAACTATTTTCTAGGAAAGATTAAACCATCCGAATTGCCTTTAATGCCATATTGGTACTTAGAAAAGTTTAATCAAAATCGTTAAAGCCATTATTGAGAAAAATAATTTTTTTCAAACCCGTTACCATTATATTAAAACTTAGAACTCCAATTCTTAAAATAAACCTTCTGCAGGTTACTCTACAAACCCCATGAACCCCTAGTTGGGAGAAAATAGGCCAAACGGTTTGGGCTGCTGGTGCTTATACTCGTATATAATATAATATACAGGATTACAGACAGACTTACAAACAGACGCGACAGAATATTTAGACCCACATTTTTCGATTTCGATATCATCGTAATGTCATGTTTGATGGTCATCTCAATTTTTTTAATTGTTTGCCTTTCTTAACTTCAGAATAAATGCTTACAATAGTAAAAAAAACGCACAAGTCGATAATAACGACATATTCTACGTGGAAAGTTTGAGACTTACTTTTCAAAAGATGATTTCTCTATGTATAGATACGAAATGCTATAATCGCAAGTAAAAAGTGTTAAAATTTGTTGTAGGTAAAACGCTTTCACGAGAACGCTGAGAGATTTTCATCCCCACGTCCTAAACAAAAAATCTAACAAGCTGCCCAATTTAACTTTTAATAAAAACCAGCGGACGGACTTCACAAACCTACTGATCGACATATCCCATCCAACCATCTGAAAATCCAATGGCTGTTTCAGATTTTTCCACACGATTTCTGTCATCAAGTTAGACTTTGTTACTAAGCTAAGATAAGGTGACAGACACTAGAGAGGACCAAAAATCACCCGAAGAATTCTTCTCTCAAAACAGCCTAAAACGTATAGCCGTCCATTACGATGACGTTTTGCAAGAGAAGTGTCGTGGGTGTTGGTTGATGCTGAGATGATTAATGATCAAATTGGCGACATCGCATCTTAGTTTTTGAGATTTGATCTTTTTGTCACCCTTTTCATTTAAATAAAATATCAAAAACACAAAAGAGCAAATCTTTTAGTAAATTAAAAACGCTATTAGATAGTGTCAATAAAAACTTATTCTTATTATTTAAAATGTAGGAATGGAAGGTAGTAGTCCTTTTTCTTCTTTTTTTTTCGAAGGTGTTAATGATGTCAAAGTAACATTTCCATGTTACTGCTTTACTGAAGGATCTGTTTGGGATCCAAGCCTCCTGTCCAAGCATTTGTTTATTCATAATTCCTGTTTTTGTTGTTGGATCCCTTCCTACACTAGTGATCTCCGGTCGAGTAATCCTAGAATTAGCATGAACGCTTTTGGTAAATCTTATCAACTTAGTCTGATTTGCCAATATATGACTCATCGATCCCTTAGGGTCACTTGCTCAAACGATACTTAAGCATTTATATTCTTTATAAATCCTTAAGTAGTACTTTTTCCTTTGCATAAACTGTTACTTAAGGATTGATGTTGAACATAAATGCTTAAGTATCGTTCCAGCAAACGGGTCTAAGTCACATATTAATACAAGCGGTATTTATTTCAGAGTTAATGTTGATAATTAAAATTAATATTTTTGTTTCCTGTAAGGTGATTATTAAAGTTTAGACTCTTGGTTTTATGCCACTACTTCGCTTGTAACAGTTCAGAATAGTTTGTCTTCCCTTTTTCAATAATCTGAATTTATCCAAATAAAATACATTTACAAATTTCCTTTTAATGTTAATTTTTATTCTTAAAAATAGAGTATTTGTTTGAAGGTAACAATAAAATCACAAAAAAAAGTGAACCGAACAAATCTTATACAGAAGAAAATCGATTCGATACAATTAAGAACGTCGACAACTCATGCTTATTTTTTCAATGAAAGTAGCTAGTGTCATTTAGAAACAAGGTAACACAACATAATACATTTATGGCACCCTAAAACAAAAACTACTCGAGAATTCCAAAAAGCATCGTTATGCATAGTAACTTAAATTGTTAAAATAATTATTTATGTAACTGAACTTAAACCAAAAAAAAAAAACTGAAGACAATACGACCTGTCCTTCTGCATAATAAATTGGAAGTTCCTATTTCAATTCTTTTTTTTTTTTATTTATTATAGCCGATCTTTTTTATTTACAGTCCGGAGAATACTTCTTGTTCCTTGTGGTGCTACTTCCTCTCTCCGAAGATTAAAATGACACTATTACTTTGTTGTTGGCCTACGGAATAGTAAAATATGAGGTTCGGGTTTATGTATCATGTAGTGCACCCAGCCCCTGGATTGTTGGACACCAATCGCTCGCCATTCATTCTCAGACATAAGGTGTGTTTTTGGAACAAGTTTCACAAGTTCCTTTGGTAGGACAACGTGCCTTTAATTAAAACACAATTTTTCATATTGTAAAACAAAACAGAATTTTATAAATGATATTTACCTATATTCAAACTCATCGTCGTAATATTTATCGGAATAGTAAATTTCCTTGGGATTCATGCTGTCGTCCGCAGTTTCGACGCTTGGCAAATTTGATAAAAGGATCTTGCGACAGATGTTTCCTTACTTTTTAATTGCGAGACGCAAAACAAAAACGCTACAATTTATTTAAAAAAATTAAAATATTTCAATTGAAGAAGTAAATGAAAATTAATTTTTGTATTTCTTCTATAACTTGTTGAATATTTAATAGTAAATTTTAGAGCAAGTAACAAAGTTAAACAAAAGAAATAAAAACAACGCTTTCCAACCGTATATTTTCAATTTCAAGTTTTTTTGTTTTTGACAGGTAAACCAAATGCGAAATTCAACCGCCGCGCTAATTTTATTTAAAACTTCTGTTTCAGTTGCGAAATTGGTTACTCAGTGTGATAAAAAGAGACAAAACGTGTGTTCATTTTGTTATCGGCTAGCGGCTAACAAATATTTGTCGAACTGGTTTAATGTATGTTTGTTTTGATGATATTAATTTGTACGGATATTATGTAGGAGGTTACACGGAGACACAAGACTCATTAAATAAAATGAAGAGTTTAAACATTTCTTGAAATAGGTGTGTTGCCAGTGCACCTGCTCACTTAACAACTGCAGTATTGCACACGCGCCTTTTAGCTTAACAGCGAAAATATAACCGGGCATTTCTGAACGCCAAAACAACACCATTTTAAGGCCATTTTAAGATGTCAAACCAACCCGCCATAAATCTTTCTTTTGCGCAAAGGGCTTTTTATGTAACAACGATATATCTATTTCTCGTTCGCAAAGCAGTGTCAAAATCAGCAGTACGCGGATGACAGCTGAACATTTTTTTATTTATTTTTAATTTTTTTTTTTTTGAAAAATTGATTGAAAACAAGTGCGGAAATATTAATGTTGTGCGCGAAAATAGTTTATGGTGTGTTATTAAACCTTTTAGTCACGTAAATCTCAAATTTCACAGGAAAAAAAGAGATTATTTACAAAAATCTTTTACAAGATTTTGAGTTTGACAGTTTGAAAAAAGCGCGATACATAATTTCAATCTGTCATCCGCGTAGTGTGAGCTGTCATTTATTTTTTGACAATATTTCAAAATTCCCTATTGAACCTCCAATCAATATGACGAACATTACGTGTAGATTGACGTTTTTCTAACACGCAAACGCTCAATCACTTTGACATCAAATTTAGTTTGTTCTTATCTTCGTCGAAACGACACGGGGTTATTTCAAGTAATAAAAAATCTTAAATATTTTTCTCTTGCAATGGAAATTTGTCAAAAATGCCATTACACACAACAGTTTGATCAGTCTTCAAGCAAAATCGATTGATTTTCTTCAGCTAAATTTCAGAGAGTATACGTGGCACATACAGTTCTATTTTCACGAACATATCTATTTGATTGAATCAGTCATTTGATCGTGTAAGGGTCGCTGACGTAGAGTAAAAAATGTTCAATAAAACGATCCAGTATAATATGGGTCATCACTGAACGACTGCGTGGCTGCCACCATCGTGTTTTGGAAATTTGAGACCAGACTCACTAGAGTTCTTTGGTGAGAGAGATGAAGGGTGAGTAGAGTACTCTCGTGAGGCAGCTTTAAATAATAAACATCGGAAGCGTGAGTACTGTTCCAATTCCAAAATTCAAGTTTTGTTCCCATTTTGTTCATTATCTGTTTGACTGCCTATGTGTTTACATCGCAGTATTTTCATAACTAAGCCAAATGCATAGTTATAGAAAATGATTTCTTGGAAAAGGAAACAAACAGAAACATCAATAATAATTTATGGATGTTCTTCTTTTATATAATGCAAAAAATTCGCGTCTTACAACTGTCTCACTTCACCCGCTTCAAGTGAGGCATCCTCACTTGAGGACCTGTGTAATCAATCACAAGAGTACTCACGACGTCAGACTCAAATTTTCCAGTCTAAACATGGTCATATACGAATAACTGACCATGTTAAGGAATTGAATTGAATTGATTTTTATTGAGACTTTTTGTTGATTACAAAGATACAATTCTATATATTCTTATTTAATTATGTTGACTGCGGCTATACGTATTGCCAGCTTTATCTAGTTACAAGAAAGCCACATGGCTGTCATTAAAGTGTTGTTTGCTCTTGCTCAGGAGCAATGTATATGCGATTGCATGTGACTATGAGGGTCAAAATAAATATATATACATATAACTTAAAACTACAGGAACAAGAGAGACGAGTATACACAGTATACATTCGAATTCAAGTTCTCAGGTACGAAAACACCTGTATGGTTTCAACATTTATAGTTATTTCAATGAACATTGAGATGATGAAGAGATACAATAATATACATATATGAATATAACATATTAAAAAGCGAGAGCACATGATTTGTACAGAGAGTATTGATTCTTATATGAGTGCTGAATACATAATATTATTTGAAATGTAAAGATACATAAGTAGAGCTACAAAAATGAATTCCAATGAAGTTTATATTTTATTTTGATAGGTTTTTTTTTCTTTTTTTTTTTTTTTTAATTCTTGTCTTTTAAGTTACGTATCATATGTGCTGCGTTAATTTATAGAACATGTTTGATATGATTCAAATAAAGATAAATCTACTTAAGTGTAGGTATAAATCATAAGAATAAATTTAACAGTGAAGCAATACAATAGTGTTAGTCATTTTAATAAACAATTATAATGATAAATTCGAGTTTTGTCCAACCATTTATTAAAAATATAATTTTCAAATAAAACAGTGAATCGAGAATACCCGCAAGTAATAAGGTTAGTTTTTAACCACGATTTTGGCCCAGTAAGGCTTTAGCATAAAAGGAAGTGAGGAGAGCATCAGCTGAACTAAGATTCATCAAGGAAATATCCAAAGGGGTGAGATATCTCACCGAGTCCTCAGAGGACCCTGTCCGATTTATAACAATATCTTTTATTATAGTATGTTCCCACCTAGCACTAAATTGCACAATTTCAAGACCTCAATTTCAAAATTGCGAAAAGTGTTCACACTACAATCAAAATGATTTTGTTTGGCAGTTTACGTCAAAAAATCCAAGCTGTCAAATCCCAAATAAAAAATATTTTGCACATTGCACAAAACCAATTAAATATATATAAAATAAAATATTAAAAACATGAGTGAATCAGTTTTAAACCAACTTATAACATACTACGTACAGGAAAAATACAAATTCCAATGTCAAATGAGTATTTTAATGAATAAAAAAAATGTTCTATTAAGATTGCGCTACCAACGCCAACGAAAACTAGCTTTTTTAAAAAGATCCATTATTTTGATGCTACAAAATAGGAAATCTGGTGTCTCAAGAAATATCTGGGTAAAGGTTAGTATAAAGAATATTTTGATAAAATCATATGTGCAAATTATTCCTGTGACTTTCAGTATCGAACCAGTACGTTCTGGGAAAAAGAAGTGGTTGAAAATGATGACCACTTCTTCAAAGAAAATTTTAGAATGAATCGGCAAACGTTTAATGTTTTATGTTGTGCTTTAAAAGGCCTGGAAAAATGTGATACCAAGTACAGAAAATGTATTCCACTACCAAAACGAATAGCTATTGCATTGTACTCACTTGGATCTTCAGCAGAATACAGAAGCATTGCTAATTTATTTGGAGTTGGGAAATCCACTGTATGTAAAATTCTCAAAGATACCTGCGAAGAAGTCCACAAGGTACTAAAGCCAATATATTTAAACAAATATCCCTTACATGCACGTGATATTCACGAACTCATGAGCGGTTTTTGAACGATTGGGGTTTCCCCAATGCATTGGAGCTCTGGGTAATATCATGTCAAGTTTTTTCATATAACAACATTTATAACATTTGCTAATTATTTCTAAGATGGATGTCATATTGAAGTAAGACCTAGAGCTGAAGATGCTTTAGATTATTATAATTACAAAGGATGGTACTCCGTTGTTTTACTTGCATTGGTAGATTACAGGTACGATTTCAAACTCATTTTCTGTTAAAAGGGACCGATTTCTTTATATCAATGTGGGAAGCCCTGGACGATGCAATGATTCTCAAATATTTGAAAAGTCTCTCCTTAAAAAAGAACACGTTAAACCCATATATAAAGAGATCTCAAAAGAAATATGTGGTGTTAATGTTCCAGTTCTTATACTTGGAGATTCTGCATTTCGTTTTTCGGATATTCTAATGAAACCCTACCCATTTAGCACAACTTCAAGTTTCAATGAAAAAACTTTTAACTATCAATTGTCTAAATGTAGAAGGGTAGTTGAAAATGCCTTCGGACACCTTAAAGCAAGATTTCGAAGGATAGGTAAAGGGTTGGATAACAGAATTGAGAATAGCAATCTTATAATAAACAGTTGTTGTGTCCTACATAATTTCTTAAATGAAAACAACGACAACATTAACAACCAATGGCTCAATATCCAGCGACAGCAAAATGCGACCCGAAATAGATCCGAGCCAACTTTTAGCTCTACGCTTACGGATCACGACCCATCAGCAGAAAATATAAGGAGTGCTATAAGTAGATATTTTGGTAAGTAGGTACCTCTTCATGTACGTTATTTTTTTATTATCTTCATTTTAACTTTTGTTTTTTTTTCCTCGAAAAGAAAACGCAATCCTTCACAAGTGTTATTTTTTTATTTTTTATTAAAAAAATCTAACATTGCCTTTTGCAATTGTAGCGAACTGCTTACAGACCGCTCTAATAAACTATTTCTCTCTAGTTCTATTTCAAAGAGCTTCTTTGTCGCTGCTTGGTTCTCTAAACGCTCACTTTTAAATTCTTCTTTTAGTGCAGCGAGTTCTTCAGCCACACTTAAAGTAGCTCTCTTTTTTTTTGCAGAACTACAACCTGGAGTCTCTGCAACAATGGAGGCTTCCGACCAAGGAGAAGGCGATGGGGTTACTGCTTCCGAGTTCCAGATAGAATTGGAGTCATTTTCAGGCAATTCTAGGCTTTCGAACCCTGACACCATGTATTCATCATCATCTCCTTTATAAAAAAAAATTAATAATAAAAACAAATGGAAAAAACGAACACAAAAATATATTTTACCTTGTTCGATGCTCTCCACTACCAACAGATCAACATTGCTCATTTTAAAGCTACCTATTATTGAGTTTATTTTTTCATAATGAGGCCAATCAGTTGGTGAACCACCAGAGCAGCCAATTTTTTCCTTTTCTCTTCTGAAATGAACATTAAACATTTTTACTATACCTTTATGCTTTAAAACTGAAGTTGTAAGATAATGGAATCAAAAACTATTGATGGCATTTTGAAAGGGGCTATAAGAAGAATCGATGAAGGTATAAATCATACCTAAAGGATAAGAAGTTTAGAAGAAAAGTTGAAAAACAAGTTGGAATTTTCAATTTTTTTCCCACTTGGATCAGAAATGCAGAAAATTTCAAATTGTTTTTCCACTTGTCTCCAAAACTACTATTCCTGTAACAATGATTTATACCTCTATCTACTCCTTTTAACATCCACAACAAAGTTGCATTCGAATCAAAATACAAAAAAAATCGTTTCAAAAACTTTTTTTACCCTAGGTACTGACTGACAGTATAACCAAAATTGTTCACTAGAGGCCGACTTTTTTATATTCTTACCAAAATCAAAAACTAAGAACGCAGATTTGTTCTGCATGGTTAAACAAATTGTCTGAGGTTTAAATCATTGTAATAGGAATAGTAGTTTTGGAGAAAAGTGGAAAAACAAGTAAGAATTTTCTGCATTTCGGATCCAAGTGGGAAAAAAATTGAAAATTCCCACTTGTTTTTACACTTTTCTCCAAAAGTACTATTTCTATAACAACGATTTATACCTCAGACGATTCGTTTTATCATGCAGAACAAATCTGCGTTCTTAGTTTTTGATTTTAATTAGAATATAAAAAAGTCGGTATCTAGTGACAACGTGAGCCAAGTTCTTTACTATATAGAGAGCGATTTCCTTACTGCTCATAAAAAAACTCACCTGTACCTGGTCGTTAAATTATTAATTTTTACTTTGACTTCCTCTGACGACCAGGGAAATCCTCTTTCGCTTAGGGCTGCAGCCATCTCTTGATATACGTGGCTGTTCTTCCGGGATCCTCTTAGCTCCCCAATATGCTCTTCCCATAGCTCGAAAAGAAGCTCCTCTTCTGGCAGTGACCATTTTTTTTTTTTTTTATATTTCCTTTTTGAGATTACAGCAGACATTATTTATTATTTATTTTATTTTTCTTTTTCAAAAATTTGAAATGTTGTTCAAATTTGTATGACAGTTAATTCAAATATTTTTTTTCAAATTTTCTTGTCAGTTTAAAAATTCTGTTCGCTTAAAAATTTGCAAAAAACTAGTACAATCTGTTGTGAAAAGGCAATTTCAACGCAATTTTGTAGAAATTGAATTCATTTGAGATGATTTTGAAATTGCGTATTGATATGGGAAATTTTGTTATTTCGGAAGTGATTTCAGAATGTTTGCTGAAATTGAGCAATTTCGTTAGGTGGAAACATAGTATTAGATCATTATTAGAGTTGAGTAGGTTAGAAATTGTGTTTTTTAATAAGGACAGCGAGTATTTCATTAACGGAATGATGTTGACCATGTTAAGGTTCGCTTAAGTTCTTCTGTCATCTCAACGCGTCTGTAATGGTGTGTAACGTAAATGCTGCTTACACCAACCCGACTTGAAATCAGAAATAACAGCGCCTGTTTACACGTATTCATCAATAAGTAAAACAAAAATTATTCTGGTAGGGGACGGTTGAGTTCGAGTTGACCACATGTGATACGAATTCTCAAACAAACTAGTCTTTTGCAAGAACTAGTTTTGGTTTGTGTCCGAGCTTATTTGTTGATTTTGAATTTCGGCGGTTCAGTTATTGTGAATGGATCACTTTTTACAGTTAGTTAATTCAATTTTGTTTACAAACTGAAATATGAAAGAAAGTTGTGTCTTTTGTGTTTTCGGAAAATAATTTCAGTGTTTTTATTGGTAAGTACATAATTTATTAAATAAATAGTTTATTTGATGGTAAGTACACGCTTTTTAAAATTTCAATGGATCAATGTTTATTTGATGTAGTAATATGAGTTGTGTCTGGCCAAGCCAGTTTCGGTTTTTCACAACAAGTTGATTGACGTACCCCCTTAATTGCGTCCGACATCTGAGTCACGGTTTTCCTTCATTAGTTCAATGCATTTGCATATTCCCTCATGGTTGTAAAGACTTCGGCCCATATCATTGGCACCTGGGGGTAGAAATCCTAGCCATTTCAGTCGTTTGATCATTATTAACTTATTAACTACATACATACATTTTTATCCTGACACAGACTTTAAGGTCCGCTGTTGAATTTTCTTCCTACTCCTCTTTTATGTTTAAAGGATCACACATCGACAGAGTCAAGTCTGCATCCTCTGTAGTTGACGCTGTTCAAACAATGCTGAGGTTTCCTTCCAACATATTTTGAGGGTTTTGCCACCATATTCCAAGTCGTATGCACCGAACTGTTGCTCTGCGTCGTTCCGTTTGAATCAGGAGGCAATTTATCATTGTCATTATAAAATGTTCACTACTTGGTATTCAACTATCAGCACTGATTGTATTACGATGTTAGTACTACGATTTTGGTCTTGTAAACTTGAGAATTTCTTTTTTACCTTTTGCTAACATACTTCAATTTAATTAGTTGCTGAACGCATAAGCAGTTTAATTGAGTGCAACGTTAAATGCACTTGTTCTTATGAAAAGCGCCTCATAGGTTGCGTTTTGCCTATTACAGTATATGACGAATATAAGACAGTCAAAAATCCAAAGAATTTCTTTCTTATATCCGTGCTTTCTTATAAAAAATAATTAATATAAGAATGTGCATGGTGTTTTGAAATGTCTGTCTTATAAGCGTGTTTTTCTTATATGAGACTTTCTTATATCCGTCATCTACTGTAGTAGCTTCTCATAAGCACCTGTTTATTTAATATTGCACTCAGTTAAAAGCGACCATTTAACGCACGCAATGCGTTCTATCATTGAGTTTATACACATAGAGAAATTATTTATAAGTTTCAAATACTGTTCGTAGGATGTCGTTGCTATCGACTTGTTTTGTTTTAACTCTTGTAGCAATTATTCTTAAGTTAAAAAGGAAGAGAAATAAAGAAAAACAAATACAAATGTATACAGAAGAACTTTGTATAGAAAAATATTAATATCCTGGTGGACCTTTGGTTCTTCATAAAACAAAATAAGTTATATAATAAATGTTTTATTATAATTGAGAAACAACCTTTTAATAAGGCAAACTGAATGAGAATAAAAATAATTTAGTTGTAACATAAAGCTTTGATAAACATACATATTTGATAAAATATTATAATTTGAACGACAAGTAACTATAACATTTTGTTCGGTTCGTTTTGAGTAATTTTCGTTACAGGGAATTTGGGCAATAACAATTACTCGATATGCTCATTTAGAGACATCTACATCGGTGAGTTTGAAACTATCTTGATTCCCCCTATGAATATAAACTCAATGGTTCTATGAATTTAGCCCTTTAGCTTCATGGCAATAATGTGTCTCATACTCAAATATGTATAAAATGAAAATTTATTCAAGACTCGAAACGGAATGAGACCTAGTAATCTCTTCCGCTTGCAGTCAGCCGAAATCGTACGTCCTGATAGAGTTTTGGCATTGATACGGATATTAACTTTCTTGCATTTTTCGACACTGGCATACTCGTGGTTTTGCTGTGTAATCCACTTTTACTATGATGGTGATCTTCAGTCGTATCCCTGGGACTCGCAAGGAAAAGTTTTTACGTTTTATTGTGTCGCTTAGCTCGATGTTATTTTCCTGAGTGTGATTTATTATTCAGTTGCTTCCTGCGTTTACATCTTGGTTACACGGGACGGTGTGCTGTTGGATTTAGACTATCCTCTGAGACAGACTGGCATTCGATCAGAGATGACTGACATTTTTTAGATTAATATTTTGTTTATTTTTTAAGCCAATGCCTGTAGGTAGAAAAATTAAAAATCGATTGATGTAATCGCTGAGACGCTGAGTAAGGTCAATAGAAGGCTCATATCTAAAGTAAACGGTTGTGTTATCCGATTCTCAGTGCGATAGCAGATATGCATGTGAAACCATTTTGACGAGAGAAATGCGCAGTTGCTCGCGGATAGGTTTCAAGTAGAAATAAAGAAAGCCGTGCAGGGGCCTTGTCATATGTCCAGAAGATGAAGATTATGATATCATCAGCAAATAGCTTGGTTTTAGTCAAGCTACGGTATCGCAGAATATGATTTCAGTAGTCATGATAGAAAACATAGTTGCACATGAAAATTATTGGCTCAAATTTCCAACTAGCAATAGGAAAATAACAAAAGCAAAAGGGATATGACAAAGAAAAAATAAGTTTTTCACAGCAATTGGTGTAGTCTATTCAACCTACATAGAGAGGGATACTAAAACTGAAAAAGTATGGTGATAAGTATATTAATTGAATAGACAAAAAGGCTTCATTGATTGGTCAACTCTTTGTGGTTGTGATGACAACAGCTTTGTTCGCGTACGAAAATGAAACAGTTTTCATTCGTTTTCATACGTTTACTTTACCCCAAAAAACGTTCGTGTACTGAGAGCTGAACGAAAAATAAATACAATTATATTATTCTTTCGTTCATTTATTTAAAAGTTTTGCCCCACCATCTGGCAAAAACTTGAAGCTGCCGAAATTTAATGACGTTTATAAAAGTAAACACAAATATTCTAATCAAAAGTAAACAAAAATCGGAATATATGGAAGATTGGTTTGGTCTGGTCACACTATCATTTGAATGAAAAACATTTCAAAGGAAGCCGTGGCTACACACAAGAAAAACTTTAATTTAAATGAAAGCAGTTTTTGATATTTTCAACGCAAATAATAAACTGAAAATTGAAATTATTTTACGTGGGGGTGGGAGTGGGATATCAAATGTATGATGAGAGAATGAAAATAATTGTTTGGAAAGGGAAGGAGTTCTGACAACAATAATGGGATAGACAAGAAAGAAATACAAAAGAAAATAACATCATTTGAGAGAGAGCCGATAATATTTTCATATCCTTAGAGTAACTGAATTAACTCTTTCGTCAACAAAAAAGAAATTAAAGGAGAGAACATTCATTCAAATGAGTTTCGGTGGAATCTCGATGTATTCAGCTTTTCTCCCTCAGTCTCATTAAAAATTAACCTGTTTCTCTCGGACAGTCTTTCATTCCTTCGCTAATGTGGCCCAGCACTAAGAACTTATAAAAGGCTTAGATATAGAATAACTCTACTAATGAAATTGTCTGAAATGCATTTGATTAATGTTTAAGCAATTTTTTTTTCAAACTACAATTTAATGTAAACAATTTTTGTTTCCACAAGAAATTCAAACTTGACGTTTTTCAAGAATTTACACAAAAAGCGTTCGCTTACTTTTCGGTAAGTGAGAGTGATTTTACTCTCATTTGCGAAATTTTGACAGTCATTATTGGGTACGTTCAATGCGCCGCCTAAAAGTTAGTCGACGAGCTCTGATTGGCCAGTTCCCCTCAAAAGTTAGTTGACATTTAGCTGATATTTAGTTTAGAATTTAGTCGAAAATTTTTGCATTAACAAATTTAGTTGGTCTGATGTGAAACGTCAACACCAGCTAATTCGTTATTTGAAGTAGATACTACACAAAAAAGTTGAACTTCGTTTCATTCATTCAGTTAGGTGGTGCGGTTTCAAATATTATAGACGGAGAGCTAGCGACAAAAATACTTATGTCATTTGATAACGAAAATAATTAGCCCTAATATCATCTACCAACAAGTGTGATATGTAATCGGGAAGTTTGCCAACCCTTCGGTGGTGAGTCTGGCCACAATGCACTGTTAAAGTTAAAAAATGTATGGCGACATTTTTTTCGCTGCAAACTTATAATGGGATCTTGTTTAGCAAAAAATACAAGAATATTTTACTATTGGGAGGGGGTCTATCTCCATTCATTTCGCCGGGAGAGGCAATTTTCTAAAAAATAAAATTAATTTTATGTTGATCTATGTTAAAAATTGATCTTCAAAAGTTAAGGGAGTAGTCATCTCTTATAATATAACTTTGTCATGAAAACAGGCATGACATTTCTGACATTCCACTAAATTTTAAGTTAGTTTTGTCGTTCAATGGTTTCATTTCAACTTAACTTAAGTTCTTAATTGTATTGAACGTACCCATTTTATTTTACACTAAAAGAACGCGAACAAAGCTAAAATTTAAATTAGTTTTGACGTTTGTTGGCCTGGGTTCGCAAAATGACTTGAAAATGTAAAAAAGTTCACAAGTCAGAAATCTAAGCAATTTTGTGCTTGGGCCTCCACACAAGTGACAAAACGTCACAAGTATTCTGTCATTTCATGCTGTGAGCAAAATCAAAAACAAAACAATAAAAGTCAACCATGTGGTTCATACTATAAAAGTAAATTGATTGTGCAGGCAATACATTTATAGCCGCGGCGTAACTCTTTTATTATTATAACTATTATACTTATTCACATTTGTAACTAGAACTAAAGTCTCAATAAAAGAAAATTACAAAAATCCTCCACACACGGGATTAGTTCATCCTAGTAGAACACTGGTTTCACGTTTTGTTTCAATCACACACGGGATGAATTAGGCTGGGGAAAAAAATTTATAAATTAACCTCTTCCTTTTGTGTTAGTATTAAATTATTTGAGAGAGAGCCGATAATTAGTCTTGTGTGTGGAGACTGGAGGCCCAGCAAAAAAAAAGCAAAAAAAAAAAAGAAAAAATAAAGAAAGAGGATGGAAAGATGTTTTGGAAAACTAAAAAGTTTATTATCTTACAGAACGTTTGTAGCGTGAAATTAAAAACAAATTAACAAATTGTATCGTCTTCACGGCTAAAATTTTAACTTTAAACCGATAAGGTTATACTTGGGAAAATATCATCCGTTCAACTTGGCTCTTTATTCTGTTCAAAAAATTATTTAAAGAAAAATTAATCAAAAATTATTTTTAACTGACTAATTTAAATAAAACGGTACAAACAGTAGGTATATCATAAATAAAACAACAAGCAATAATTGAGTTATAACAATAAAAACAATTTATATTTCCGTATTCATGTTCAATTGAATAGTACATTATTTACAAAAAAATTAAAACAAAAAAGAATAATTCAAAATCGTCCTTAACAACAATTGTATACTACTACCTACCTACACATTCTACTTAAAATAAAAAAAAAAATAAAACTGGTAAAAAGTATGTGGTATGATTTTCATCCATATTTTGTTAAATATATTTACCTACCCTAAAAAGTACCGCATATCTATCTTAAACTTATGATAAGAAGTTTTATTTCTCTTGAAATTAATATATTGCTGATTAAATTGTAAAATTGATTGTGCCGTTTCCCGATTTTGGAAAATATATAACTGTATGCGTCTGTATTGCTACATACATATTAAAATCAAAAAAATCTCTTAGCTATTGCACGAAGTAGCAAGCCCAGTACCAAATTAATTTCGTTGTCCATTCACCACATCTTAGTAGCCAGTTTCTGGTTCCTGTTTTAATGTCATTCTATAACTTTCGTTATCCTGAACACCCATTAAAAAACTTGATGATGATGGACTTGACATGCCGTCGGTGCGACTCATTTTGATAGGCGGCCGTCTCATAATATCGTCGGTTGATGTACGATTGTATTCATTTAATGTCATCTCTGTTGGACTACGAACACGATCCATTTGATTACTGTTCATATCTTGACGGTATGAATTTCTATGCTGTTGATCATGGTGTTGATGATGATGGGCATTGGTTTGCTGTGTTCTATGTTGGTGATTGTTGTACACATCTGTTTGATCTATTGGTGAGTGTGGTGAGTTGTTGCGCAGGGGCGACAGTAATTGGGTTCGTGAATGTCGATGATCAAAACTGTTTGCCGGTGGCATTGAATCAATTAGAGGTGTTATCATTGGCACATCTAACCCAGTATCCATGCAATTAGGCATTGATTCCTGTGATATTTGATCTGAATTGCTTGGCGAAAGTGGATCTATACTTGAGGATACTTGACTCTGATCCATTGGATTTGTTGGATTGTAGGCATTAGCAATAGGTGGTGACAGCGGCGATGAGTTGTCAGCTAATTCACCTTAGAATATATTAATATTTTATTTATATCTAATTTTGTTAAACTTTTATTAAATAATAGACCTACCTCCGAGGAGCATCTCTTGCAACAGAGAATCTATACGTGCGACTCCAAAAAGCTTTGCAAATTGAATTTGTTCAATCATTTGCCAAGTAATTGATTGTAACACTGGTAAAATAAGGAGTATCTCACCAAATCTACCTCGTGACTCGTATTGTCTGTCTGAAACATAGTCTTCTAGGTTATTCAAAACCTGGTGTCTAAGGTTTTTAATCCTTTGTGGTTCATTGAGACCTCTGGCATCTAAATTAGAATAATTGTTAGTTTTGCTATTAAAATTATTTTAAATATGAACACTTACTTGGATCAAAAAAGACGAGTGCTTTAATACAAGCGAGCTCAGTATCATCGATATTTACATCTTTCATGGCAAAAACCAATTCATCAATTATCCTAGCTCCAATGCGAGATATATCTAAATTTGGTGAAAGTCGTGCATCTAAAAATTTGTAAAATAAAAATCTTTATTTCTGTTTCTAAAAACAAATTTCATTTAAATAACCACACCTGGACAATGTTTTGTAATGACACAGTTGTTTCCTAACAATAGAATATCTTTTAAATGCATCGATCGCCAAGACAAACCCAATAAAAGATGTTCACCGGCATGTGCCCTAAGCAAAGCAACTTGATCATCTAAATGCAGATCATTAAAGGCGGGTATTTGCTTGGCCCATTCAACTAATGTTAATAGTTGTTGCTTCATTGATTCACAAACATCATTTATACTAGCGAATTGTTTACTCGATAAATCTTCATTTTGTGTTGTTTCCATTGCAGCGCCAGCTTTTGACTGGCGGCTCTCTCTTTCAGCCTTAAGAAGTGATATCACAGATAGTCCATTTCCTGGATCTGGATCTTCGTTCGATGTACGACGACAACTAATGCGATCGCGTTCATTTTGAACAGCTTCCTTTTTCATTCCAGCTTTGAAGCATTTTCGAAGGCGACAATAACGACATTGATTTCTTTTGTCTTTATCAACTACACAGTTTCGAGAGAATCTACAAATAACCTCACAAATTAGTATTTGCATTAAAAATGTTTTGTTTAAGTATTATACCTGCATGTGTAAAGGTGATTCTTTCGAACACTTCGTCGAAAAAATCCTTTGCAACCATCACAGCTAGATGCACCATAATGTTTGCCAGTGGCTCTGTCACCACATATTGCACAAACAGTTGCTGCTTGGGAATTATTTTGCATGAAACTACTACTACTATTTGTTCCTGGTACAATGCTACTGCTTCCAGTACTAAGTGCTGGGCTAAGATTTTGGTCAACTGGACTAGGTGCCGATTGGCTACTACTTCCTCCATTACTAGAATTTAGTATATGATTTTCTGCATCTGAAAATAATAAAAAAAAAACACATTAACATATCTGTTATATGTTTAAACCTGTCAATAACAAGCCACGTTATATTGAATTGTTTAAGGGATTGGATTGCAATATATTACCTATTGATTATCTCGTTGAGATAATAACATTTTTAACAGTACAATTGGTTTTTATTGTGTTTTAAAATTTTACTCTATCGGCGATCGATATTTTTCAAATGTTATTCAACTAAACCAACAAAGTTAATAAATTAATCAAAGAATTTTTAATTGACGATATGATGGTGTTTATAGATAACATGCGTGTGGTATTAATATTTGATTGCAATATATAAATGACTTTTCAAAGAGGTTTCTCGATAATGATATTTGTTAAGTCCTTTAGATAACCTGCTTAAAGGACTAACAAGTGCATCAGCTATTTGGAATTTGTTAAACGTGTCTTATAAAGAATTAATTTCTGAAGATCCTTAGTATAATAATCATATTTGATTACATACTGCAGTTGGGCTGCATATCTTGCGCTCTATAATTCAATTTACATTGAGAAGTGGGGTGAATTAATCAACAACAACATGTGGACACCAACACTATTTTTGGCAGGAGTTATAGCCATCGAAAATCATCTGACTCGGTTTTGTTAATTAGTGTCTCTCGTCCATTTACAATCACCTGTTTCTTCGAAAAACACAGTTTTGAATTTTTGCCGGCACCAGGAATCGAACCTGTCCCTCCACAGATGGTCATCGCACTATGCAACTCTACCATTTTAGGTATATGTTACCTCAATTCATTTGTGATTATCGAACGACTGAGAAGACGGCTGTTTTGTTAGTGTACTATTGAGGTAACATATACCTACAATAGTAGAATTGCGTAATCCATCTGTGGAGACACAGGTTTGATTCCTGGTGCCGGCAAAAATTCAATAACGCATTTTTCGAAGAAACATTAGATTGTAAATGGACGAGTGACACTAATTAAACGGATTCAGATGATTGGCAGTGGCGGCCTTGAAATAGCTATGAATCCTGCCAAAAATAGTGTTTTTGTCCACAGGTTGTTGTTGTCTAATTCACCCACTTCTCAAATAATAATATTACTTTATTGAACCGGTGTTTTATTTCCAATTTTATTTCAAATGTTATTTAAAATAAAATTAAAAACGTTTTTTTTTTCTTTTATTACCAAGACGCAGGAATTATTTACTCGTAAATAAAATTGTTGATCTATAAAACTTTTCCTTATCTAAAAATGACTTGACACTGTCTGAGTTCATGTTTTATTCTTGGTAAAAATTATGTTATCATTTTAAAGACCTTAACGATGATCTTTTGACTTGTCCTCCGACACAGACGACTTCATTCTTTGACATTCAAAATTTAGCAAAATTAATAATTTAACGTTAGGTTTGTTATCGGAATTGTTTTCAACTAAATTATAGTCTAGGTATATTTTTTATTGACTATTTGCAATACCCCTATACCGACGGGTATGTATGTGCAATGTACAGTGAAGCAATAGGCAGCAAATTGTAGAAATCATCTTGGGTCTCAATATTTTTACAAATACCCCCTCCTATCTAGTCAATTGAATTAGGGACGCAAGAGACTATTTAATAGGCTAGGCTCAAAAAGGTTATAGGTTAAGTTCAGTTTGGCGATAATACAGTCAGTTTAGTGATAATACAGTTTAGTGATATTATATTTCGGATCTCCCCGCTCCCCGGTTTTTATTTGTTGTAAAGATAGAAACAGAAAAAACTATAGAAATAAGAGAGCAAAAAGAGTTATTGGTTGGGAATGTTGATTAGTATGTCTTATGGGAAATGGGGTGACACCTTGCACAAATCAGGATCGATCACAGAGAAAGTGAACTGAGCCCTCGTATGCAGCTCATAAGAGGGACAGTTGAGTCCAGCTTAATTTAAGTAAAAATACTCGGTCTGATAGCGTAAAACTAAACCGACTGAAGGACCGTCGTTTCAACGCTACTCTCTCTATCTTTCTATATACAGAGATATGACAGAGACAGCATCTGCGGCACGAGTACGATAACTTTGGCGCCAAGAATTGATAACTGTTTTTTGTAGAACAGATCAATACAAGCATTTTTTACTATGGGTGGGGGTCTATCTCCCTTCGTTTGGGCGGGAGGGGCAATTTTATAAAAACAGTGCTAAAAATTTAAAACAAATATTAAAAAATAACGGTAATACTTACAACTAAGTTTTATATCTTTTTTTAAAGCCAATACTTTTTTCTATTAGATGTTTTTTAAATCAAGTGAAACCTATGCATAGTCTTTGAAAAAACGGACTTTAAACTCAAAAATTCCGAGAAAAAAAGGTAAAAAAAACTTTAAAGTGTGATTTTTCAAAACTGTAAAATAAAATACTACCTTTTTTAATAAAATTTGTTGCTCATATTAATTTTAAGTCATAAACTGAAAACAAAATTACTTTATGTTTTCTGGTTTTCGAGAAAATGGAAAATTACTAAAACAACTTTTTTATTGGATACTTGTTTTTTGCTTGCTTACGTATTAAGGCGTATAAACAGTGAGGTATGTAAGGGGGGGCATGCTGCCCCCTGCAACCCCCCTGCTTGGACACACTATAGGATTTGGGGTGGGTGCGAGGTGGGGTGGGTGCGAGGTTGGGTGTATGCGAGGTTTCTGTTGCATTTAAAGATGCCCAAGCATCATTACAAAAACGAACCTACGTACAACATTCACCGTATACCAAAAAAAAAGAAAACTCTTATAAAAACTCTTTTGGTCGGTGTACGTTGTTCGTTTTTGAACGTATGCGAAACAACGATAGTGTAAATGATAAAACCGTTCGTTGTTCGGTGTTTTTGCACGAACAACGAACAAGTGTAAATGCGATTGAATGTTAATAGAACATTGTTTTGCAGTGGCGTTCAAGGAATAATGTAACAATATGCAAGAATTTCAGCTAACTTTTGCTTGTTACCCTACCAAAAATGCCGCCACTGCCAACATTGTGTTGTTATCTATTTTGTATTTAGGAACGAACTGGATGAAAAAACTGAATAATGTAAATGCTTCTAGGTTGTTTGTTGTTTTTGACAAAGAACAAACAACGTACACCGAACAACAATAGTGTAAACCCAGCTTTACGCAGAAGGAAAACTCAATGTGATAACAAGTGGTGATCAAAAATGTGACTATCATCTTACGCAATTCCACCCCAGGTCTGAAGTGTTGACCATCTGTCATAACGATTTTGATTTAACTTGAAAACCATTCAGATAGTTTATCATCCCTATTCTGATATTCATCCATAACATTTTTTTTTTGTTTCTTATTTTTTTGCGATTTAGTTTTAGTTTTAGTTTTCTCTTGTTTTAGTTTTCTGTTCAGAGGTGGAAAAAAAGTCCAATGATGTCCATTTGTTTCTATTTTTTGTTTTTTTTTTTAGAAAATAATCAACCAAAACATTTGTTTAAACTTCTTAAGAATTTCACATGAATATCAGAAAGCAACTACTGTCAAATTAATTTGGGATAATGTAGTTCACCCGACGGATAGCAGAATGAAAAGGTAGGGCAAAAAAGAATCGAATGGGTTCAGTGAATTACGATCAACGTGAATAGTAGAATAGGCCATATAACGTTTTTTTTTTTAAATTTTGTTTTTCTCTTTAGCGACTCAAAGGATTTCAATTACAGGACATCGGCCGCTTTTCGTACAAATTGGGGCAAATTTTATTTAAGACGAACACAAAAAAAAAAATCGGTATTATGATAGAAAAATTAACTACGAGGCCTTCCCCCCTTTTAGCCGGCAGAGGCAATTTTCTAAAAATTTACCTAAAACAGAAAAATTTATTAGACAACAACAACCTGTGGACACCAACACTATTTTTGGCAAGAGTTATAGCTATTTCATGGCCGCCACAGCCAATCATCTGGCTTTTCAAAAAAGTAAAGTAGGGAATTGTAAATATAACCGTTATTTTTAATTTTTAGAAAATAGCCCCTGATAGAAAAAAATTACTAAAGAGTAGCAAAAAAGACGACTACTATTTTCTCGACTACTTCGGTGTTGTTTTATTTTGTTATATGAAAAAATTTTTCTAAGGGTTTCTGGAAATAAATTTAAATTGTGGTAGACAAACTTCAAAACGTACATATGTATGTAAAGAATTAAAATACAAAAAAAAAAAACTTTCCTGAAATTTTTCTTTTTTTCCGACGTTGCGATGGTATGACATCAAATGTGACAAGTGCCATTGCATTTGTTTGTTTCCTTTTTTCCTTTTTATTATTTATTATTATAACATATTATATTATTATTATTATTATTATTAGCATTTATGTGATTTAAACCCAATAGCTATGAATGGTCTTATAAGGAGACACTGGCTAAATAAAGTTGATAGACTTGCGTTGTATGAATTGATTTGAGTGAGTGTATTTTTATAAAATCTTCTAATTGTAAAAAGTTTTTTTTTTTCTTGATTGTTCTCAAACCAATGAAAAAATGAGTATGGAAGTTTTTATTTCTCAACAGGTTTATTATTATATAACAAAAAACCATTAGCTTTCGATCATCCTGTTGTTTAATATGTATTGCCTATTTGCCTCCCTCCTTTATGCAAATCTCAACAAAATTATTCACCAAGATTGGCCGCTTTGCACATAATATGTATGAATATTCAATTACAAATACAATTTTGATAAAGAAAAGTAGCCAAGTCTAGACCAGTTTTTGATTTTGTTGAATTTGAAATATTGTAAACTTGTAAGACAAAACAATTGTTTACTCTTATCACAAGATCACTGAAAAGAGAAGTCGTATTTATGAAATGAGTCAATATTTTTGCAGCAAACAATGGAAAGATCAAAAATTACAACAATAAAATTGCTGACTTCATTATATAATGTACATACAAACCTCTATAAACTCGCTAAGTAATAATTATAGACTACAAGATTAATTTTTTATTATATAATTCTATTGAACTGATTTGATGTCAACTCTAGCATAACAATAAAATAGTAAAACAAAAAAAAAATATATTTATAATACATAAATTGCAGATTTCTCTGTTTTATTCATATACAAAAGGTAATTAGAAAAAAAAAACGTTTAGTTAAAAAAAAAACAAACTGGCGTTTGACACTACACCAGTTCAAGGGAACATTTTATATCGTCGGCACAAACACTCACATATAGGTATGTTGAATGTGTTTATGGATTTATATTTGCAGGTTTCAGTTTCTCTTCATATCTAGGTACACACTTTTTAAACTAGTAAATAGGTATATTAAGTCAACAATTATATTTTAATTTCAAATAGCTTCATGGCAAAAAAGTTCAACTGCACTTATTTCGTGTTGTCTATATTTTTTGTTGTTGCTCTCGACGACTACTTTTTTCTCATTTACATGTCCCAGAACAGTGTGGCTGTTATTTTCAGATTTAAATGGCCATTATCATCTAACTATGGCTTATTAAATTGTCTCTTGTATATAAGCCAGGTACCTATGCATATGATATGATTGGCAAAGTAAAATTACGATGTACATTAATCAGAGACCTTTTTTTTTAGATTACTAAGTTACCTCTTTTTGTTTAATCAATAAAAATGTATAACAAAAAAAAGAAGCAAGATTGAGCTGAAGCTTATCGCTCTGAGTCTGAGTAATAACGTATTTTTGTAAATTTCGATAAGAAAGCAAAAATGGTGTTAATCGCAAATCTATTGAGTGTACAATTAAGATTAATTTCATACACACAAGGTGATCAGGTAAAAAAAACCTTTTTGTTATTCATGACAAAAAACAAAATTATTTAAAATTTGAAAAGAAATAAGGTTGTTGAAGAAAAGGTATAAGACAAAAAAAATTAAATTATTTTCTTGTTCACAGAAATTATACCATTTTGAAATCGATTTTTCATCTTTATAACTAAAAACATTTTTATCAAAATTCCATTTTTCGCAAACTATCGCAAACTAATCTTGTTTTCTACTGGGCTCGAACTTCAACACCTTTTAACTGACTTTATTATCAACAGAGTGAAGAAGTATATAAATGTTTCAACTGCATTTGGTCGACCATGCGGTTTATTGGTTAAATTTGATGAGGCATTTATGATCACTGTGAGTCGACCATGGTTGCTTTTTTAATAATTTTTTTTTTTTTTTTTTTTATAATTTTTCCTATTGTAAAAATTTTCCAACCACTGTCTTTATTGATTTTAATCAAGGATCGCTGATTTAAAACATAAAATATATTTTGGAGAGTTTTTTTGTACGACCACGACCACATACTGCAGTTAGGCTGCATTATCATACGCTCCATAATTCAATGAGAATTGTTTGAATTTTAACAACAACCTATATACACGAAAATTACGGCGGCCAAGCGATTATTAGGTTTATTTAGTAGTGCGTAATACTAATACAACTACAGTCTTCTCACTGAATTGAAAATCCTCGATGGCAGGATTTCGCAGAGCGAATAACTAGGTTATTCCTTTACACAAACGTTGGATCCACCTCAAATTCAAAAACTGTTTTTCGAATATACATGATTTTATAAATAAACCAGCACCACTAAATGCCGTGTAATAGCTATAATTCCTGTCAAAATAAATTGTTCCTTTTTTGTTTTTCAATACCATTAACTTGAATCCAGTGCTAATTTGGATCCCGTGTGAATATAAGTAAGAGAGCTTTAGGCCGTGTGCCATTTGCGTTAAAAGTGCTGTTAAATTTGATCCCATGGCTAAATTCTGACACTACTGAGGTGAATACAGACATCAGGAGCTCGTTAAAATTTTAGCAAGTGGTTAATTTTGGACATTTGTTTTGTTTGCTGCGTTCATTTGTACACCTTTTTATTGTTGGCCGCGTTCATTTTTGCATTTTTTTTATCGATTGTATCTAAAGCCATCTGGATAGCTTCATGTTGTTGTGAAACACTATTTATGCATTTATATAAATACTGAGACTTTCTTGAATGAAATTCGTAACAATTTTGTATTAAAGGAACGATAAATATTAATTAAATAAAATTAATTAATATTTTTAACAATATTGTCAACTATTGTTATTAACGTACTAAAGGTATCTGAATATTTCTGGATAGGCTCTTGAACACAAGGAATCTCAATGGGAAATTTATATCTTAAAATCTGTTTAGTTCAATTGACATAGCAAAAAGCTTAGATTTTATTCACCCCAATATAAAAGGATACAATTTAACGGGTATTAAATTTAAAAACAATTTTAACGCAATTGGCACACAGCCTTAGCTGTAAAAAAATATATTCATTCTCAAAACAAAATACCCTGGCAATCAATACTCGAAATAATCTACCGAAATATATTTTGTCAAGTGAAAAGACAAATAAAAGTATATCCATTATTGTGTACTAACATCTTTCCAAATATTGAAAATCTTGTTGACATTCAAAAAGAACAAAATATTTATAAGCGTAGACACTTATCAGTGCAACTTTGTTTTTTGTATATAAATTTATGCGGCAACATTAATATCGCCACCCACGACAATAATTCTATAATTGTCTATAGATGATTTTATAACAAAAAAAAAATATAAATAAAATTTTTATATATTCAAAATGTTTTTTTGTTATTTTTTTTTAGTATCTGGGTTTACCGAAAATTTCGTCATTATAAAATTCCCCTATCAATCTTGTTGTTATTTTTCGGCGTATAGGTAAAAAATAATAAATATACAGACAAAACAAAATAACAACTTACCACTAATCATACTAAAAAAATTCTCATCCAAATTATTCGATAACATATAAGAATCATCAAACGCACTTGGCGGCATAATTTCACTTTTCATTTTTAGCATTATAAATAGATATTTAAGTATATTATGGAATATGAATGTTTATTTTTTTTTTATTTATTTAAAAATATTACAAAACTGCACATTATTAGAAGGTGATCGATTGTCAAATAATATTTGCACAGATAATATTAAAACAAATAAAGGATAATTATATTGTCCGTATATTTAATTGTCATCACTTAAGCACTGCAAAACTATACTGTCATGAATGATAGTGTATTAAACTATATCCATAAAGCCGCTAAAAGATCGATAGACTTATCTATTTACTAAGACTAGTGGTTGTAATATCGAACCGACTAAACAAATATCTCTCGACTAACTGTCTTAGAAATTTCATAAGTAAAACTGAGAGGGCTGAAAGAGAGGAAACACAAGGCAAATATCGAGAAACTAAAATTGTATGCTTAAGCCAACAACAAATTTACATTGGGAAGAGTAAAAGAGCTAATAAATCGTTAAAATTGCTGTTATCACAATCGACGAAGTAATCATTATTTAGTTAGAGCTAAAGGTACTCAAAGACGTTGACGACTGTGATGATCTACACTCAACATTATAGTCATAGAGATAAAGGTACCTCGTACAGTGTATTTGTATTGATCAAGTGCTGCCTTTGGAGCGGAAGATTGTATTATTAATATTTGTCACAACTAATCTATCTACATAATGTACAAAAATGAACACCGAACGCGAATGTATTCGATTTTTTTTTATTATAAATATGTTTATTTGCTCTTTTTCTATGACTCTCTATATGGCTTCTTGGCTCTCTCGAAATCGAACTTTCTTATCAAAAGTCAAGCAGCCAGCCATCGCTGAGACTGAGAAATGATATGACCCAAAATAAGTAAATATAAAATAGGATTATCGCAGTTGATTAGCGATTAATAACTCAGAAAAATAATTTCTCATTCTCAATCGTTAAGGTGAACATGAAGAGGAAATAGTGGCGACGACCAATGGAAAGATTAATAAGTTTCGAGGTATGACGACATGTAAATGAACTTTGCTATTAAAAAGCGTGATTCCTTAAGATTACTTATGGTTTTTCTGTGATTCACTTTAAAAGATGTTATCAAAGGATATTGTTTGTAGAACTTTAAACAATAAAAATGCTATATCATTGTAAAATATAGACATAATTTTTAATTTGTATAACTTCCATTTCTATATTTTTACAATACAAGAAAAATACATGTGGATTGTAAAATAAAAAAAAAGATACTATAGTTAGGATTCATAAAAAAGTTAAAATGGTATCTAAATAGGGCACGTTGCAATTAAAGCTTATTGAAATTATTAAAACTGGATTGCTGAACTTGATTGAAGAAAAAAAAGTTGTTTTGTTTTTTTGTTTGTTTAGTTTAAGGCATATGCATTATTATTTAAAACATAGTTAAAACAATTATTGCAATCAATTATCGATAACCAATTATTTGATACGCATTTACAATTTAAAAGAAAAACTTGTACATAAATTGTAGGTTTATTATGCCGATTAGTATAGCTGTGAAGAAAAACACATTTGATGTGGCGGATTTTCAAAAGATTTCTATAGCGTTTTTCATTTAAATTTCAAAGATTCTTTTAAATGAAACAGGGTGTTTTCATAAACGTCAGACTAACTAAGTTCTGCAATAACAAAAATGAAAAAAAAAAACACTTCTTAAACAAAAAAAGTGGTTTGTTTTTTTATTTGTAAGTATTTAAAATAATAAGAAACAAAATGTTAACCTTCAGAAATTATGTGTTTTTTATGAATTTTTTTAATGCAGATCTTGGTTAGCCTGCCGTTTATGAACACACCCACATTCTCTGCTTTTTTCGTGGTGTTGCACAGAGGATAATCACTCATAGGGACATAGGCTATAGGTAATATATGTATTGGGTACTAAATCTCGAATGACAAAATCTCGAATGCCAAGCTACTGTTGTACTAAAAAATTAGTATCAGCTTCATTGCGTATAACACGGTGTCTCCACGATCTAGTTTTCATAGAATGCTTTTTATTAAAATTGCTCATGGAGACCGCAAATAGTATTCTATGAAAAATTTCTTGCTATATCTTTCTCAGCTCATAGCATCCTAAAGATAGTATTCTATGAGCTGCCATATTCATTTTGACTATTTTCTGTTTTCTGTGTAATTGGACTGAAATAGTATGAAATAGTAAGGTAGCAAATGCCCACCATACATTTTATAGCATTCTAGCAGTCTTTCTTTTTATGGAAAGTGACAGATGGTAATCTATGAAATCTTGCTCTATGAAATCTTTCTTGTAGTATTGAGAAGTACTGAAATTCGAGATTTTCATTTTGTACTATTCGAGATTTTTGCTATTCGAGATTTTGTCATTCGAGACCAATCTTAATCCGTCTGTGTTTCAGCAATCACTCCACCGATTTACAAGTTCATATATGCTGCATATTTAAGTTGCACTTCCTGAAAAAAAACGCAGATGACGTTTTCAAAAACGGCCATTCTCAAGAAATTATTAGAAATACTACAGAAAAAACTACTCTTTTCGGCGATCCAAAACATTTTATTTCTGTTTTAAAAAATTCAGATTTGTTAAATATCTGCTTTTTCTTTAATTTGTTCGCATTAATTAATTAATAAATTCATTTCATATGCACCAATTTTGGTGACGTGAAATAGCGCCAAACGAAATAATGCCAAATTGGCCTCGTTGTGTTTTCAAAATCGAAATAACACCAAATTTGGAGTTTGGTTTAATTTCAATTTAGAAATCGAAATAAGGCCAATTTGGCGCTATTTTGTTTCCAATCAACAAGAACAAGGTATTTCAGGCTTGCGGCGTATAAACATTGAATTTTGTAAGGGGGGCATGCTGCCCCCTGCAACTTCCCAGCCAGGGCATAGGATAGGATTTGGGATAGGTGCAAGTTTGGGCATATGCACAGTTGTTTACTCAAAAACTTTGCATTTACCCAAACTCGCACCCACCCCAAACACTATCGTAGGCCAAATCAGGGGGGTTGCAGGTATATATGGGGGGGGGGGGGCAGATTCAGATTCGTAAAAAAAGCTATTTTTTTCATCTAGACACTTTCTGAAACCTTCTTGGAACTCAGAATAACAGTTCCACTCCTGAAAATAAGAGAAAAATGGTTCAGGATTTTGAATCAGAATCAAAACCAGAAGCACTCACACATTCACGTTTTAACTTCAAAACTATTTCATTAATCGTTTTTCTATTTGGGCATTTGAAATTTGATAAAAATTAAAAAGTTAAGTAAAATACTTAAATTTAATGACGTGAAAAAAGAATTTTGCGTTGGTATTTCACTACTACATAGTTACACACATACTTCAAAATCAAATCAGCTTTGTTTGCTGATAGATTAGCAACTGAAAACGCATAAACGAAACCAGACCACCTAACTAGTTATGGTATCAAAGTAACACATAATAGCAATGTTCTTCAGTTCCAGGTGTTTCTAGATCCGCCATTTATTTATCTACTTATATGATTTTGTTTGAATTTAGCATTATTATAGCCCAGTCAATAAAGACATCGAAGGTCGCAAAAAATCGCAGATCGCTGATTTTTTTGGGAAACTGTTAGGATAGATACCAACAATGTAAAACCAAGTTTGCAGCTACGGAAAGCTTGTGCTGCCTTATAAGTTCATAATAGTGAATCCGGGGAATTTGTACGCACTTTTAAAGTAGACACAAAAAGTTCTGTAGGTATAATAAGTTTGGAAATACAACACTTCAAAGATTGACTATTTTTCCTAAAAAGTTTTATTTAAATTGTAAAAATCTTGAAGTTTTCCCCCCCTTGCTGCCGGTATTAAGCCATTTTCTCGTGAAGTACTACACCCACAGATGTCTTTATGTACTCAAAAGATAGGTGCTTAAATTTGCTACAAGCTGATATATTCGGGTGCAAACATTGTTGAAGCATGAAAAAATACATTTTGTTGAAAATTGCATGTTTTTGAATGATTATATTTCGACTCAGACCTACAAAGCTCAATTAGGGGTTGAATTAAAACAAATTTAATGTAGTTTAAGTGTGGCGAAGTTGTTACACCACTACGATACATAGTCTGGCCATTTTGAGCCGAATTCCGAGAAAAGTCCGAAAATTTTGCAGTTTCCCCCCACCCCCGCTTCCTTCAGTAAGCAAAATCAAATACGTACTGCTAGAACCATACCGGAGAACATGCAAAAGTCAAAAAGCAATGCAAACAACTAACAAAACATTATTGGAACACGGCTAGGTCATAACAGTACCGCTGTAAAATTCTATTTATTACAAATAATGAAAAAAAGTCAATATTTGAAATGCTGTATTTCCAAAGTTATCATACACTGCAAGTTTTTTTTTCCAATTTACGTCCAATTTTACGGTTCCAAATATCCCGGGATTGTTGTGTCCTAATCCCGTGATTTTCGGGATTGGTAAGCAAAATATTCGTTTCAAAAAAGTTTTTTTTTCCCGAGATTTTCTCGGTTTCAATTGCAACCAGGAGAAGTAACCAAAAATTTATTTTGTTGTTGCATTTTCGGACCGAGAAGTAGCTCTTGTCAATGCTCTGTCAATGGTCTGATGTTGTTTACTATTTATCGGTCGCAACCACTGTTTCTCAGACGTTCGAATTTTTCATTGCTGCTGAAGACGATGAAAAGAGTTGCTGAAAACGCACTGTGTGCTGGTTGTTGAAGATAAATTGTTTCCTACTTTTAAATGAAGTGGATGGTTGTTATTTTTCGGCCGAAAAATACAATTACACAGACGGTATAGTAAATTATTCTGGTGCCGTTCTTAGCTACGGGAAAGTAGCTCTGATTTTCTGCCTATCATGCAAATGTAAAAATAAACATAAAACGAATTTTCTTTCGAATTCCGGTTCAAAATAATTGTATTTGATAAATAATATTATGTGAATATTGGCTTCAGTCTAATAAACAGTCAAAGATGCTGCTCTAAAATGCTTTGAGCAGTGAGATTTAAATAATTCAATACCCACCAAAAAAATATGAGATAGAGCTTCATTAACTCCGGAAGCGGCGGCAAGCATAGCTAGCTAGTGTTCTTATTTACAAAACCAAAACATACCTAAGTCGGTTTCAAAAAATTAACATTTGAAGTTTGTTTTTAAGCCCAAAAATTATTGGAATAAGGGCCTGTGTTTTCAGCTCTGATTAAATCTCTAGTTTGGTCACCATAGACTTTTCTTAACCAGTTGTTTTGAAAGTCGTTTAACCACAGTTCGTCTTTTCACCATTTTATATACTTTACCAAACCAGAAATAGTTCAAGTTTTCCAGTGGTCCAGATGTGAAACGGAAACTCTGGTCAAGTTTGTTTATAATTATTTGAATGCGAGGGTACATAAAATATAGGGGTGGAATTTATTAAGACGGTAGATCATCATTTTCTTTAATTTTATTCTTTACGATTAGTAGTGATAATCAATTATTATCTAGTATATTATTTATCATTCAACACAAATCGTTAACCAAGCAAGCAAGTTAAAATTGCTGAAAAGACACAAATCTCTGTTAACAACTAACACTCACAGAAAATAAGCTGGTTAACGTAATCTATGCTATGGTAACCATAGATTATCTGGTTAAGATTTTGTTGAAAAGACAGAATCTATGGTTACCATCTGATTAAACTTAACCCGAGCTGAAAAGATTAGCCCTAAGAAAGTAAATTGTTAGTATTGTAAAACTGTTTCGCGTTCCCAGAAGTCAAAATGAAGATTTTGGGGAGAATGTTTTCGAAGAAGATTCAATTAAACAAAACGAACAGCAGTGGAATCACTTAGGATTGCCGAAGAACAAGTAAATACTGAAATAGTAAATGTGAAAAGATAGACGATTGTTTTTGAAATTAGATTTCGAGTAAAATGTTTAGAAAAAAAATTACTAATGTTTGGTTGTCTATTCCTCTACTTCAGTAATTAACCAGAGTGCTTTTCTGCTGTTGCGCTCATAGACAACAAAATAAAATTTAAAATCTTTAAATTATTTTTGTTATTAAAATAAATATTTGAAAATACCAAAAATTCAACTTGTGTTTATTTCCAGGGTGTCAATAGTGTATGTGCTCATTAAATATGTAGTAAGAAAACTATTTTTCTTTGAAATAACAAATATTAAATGGTCTACTGTTATATGCATTCAAATATTTTTTTTAAATCCCGGATCTCGTGATAGCAATTTTCAAATCCGGAATCCCGGAATTGGATTCCCTCACTGCAAGTCATATAGTCAAATAGAGAACTTGTTAATTTTTTAAAACCTGGTTTAATAGAATTCAGAAAAATAAATTAATTAAAATCGCGTCATAAGATTAGAAGCAGTGCCAAAATCATCGTTTTTTATTAAGGGGTAACATCTTTTTCCACATTTATGGATCATTTTAGCACATTAATGCCCAGCTTCACCAAAATACACCTAGAAGCATTTTAGTTAACGGAGTAATAAATTTATTGGCATTTTAGCTTAAAATGGTTTGCACCAACATAAGGAGGTGAATTTTTAAAAATGAGGAAACTTGATGCCATCCCCGGATTTTTATTTACCACTCATGGCTCTCTTTCATTAGAGCAAGCGCGAGGAGAGCATATCAATCGAAATATTTCTACGTTCTCTTTGTTTTCCATTTTTAAGCCGCCTTTAAAATTTATTTGGAACAAAATGGGACTTTAGTTTATTGGCCCTTTTAAAAATCAAAGTGGTTGGTGATATTAAAAAATGCCATTTTAAGATTTAACAACCCAATAAATATTTAAATGTGTTTGGAGAAACTGGCCATAAGTCGTATGTTTAAAGGAAAATATGAAGAAACAAATCTTTTACATTAGAGAAATGAATGTTTACTTGCTGCAGTATTTTTTAAGAGCTCTATAACTCTCGTAACCAAACGCCAGTGATTATGTTATCAGCCATTGTTTAAAAAACCGTAATTTTCCAGGGCTTAATAGAATAAAAACATTTTTTTTGCTTAAAAGCTTTGAAAAATACAAAAGAATCACAGAATCGCATCGAATTGAGCTCTATCAGCAGTAAATATCAGGGATAAGGCTATCGTTGAAGCAAATTTAATAACATTGGAGCGTCTAGGCCTGAGAAAAAACGTCCTTAAATAATGTCAGAAAAAAGCATAGGATGCGTTTTATTTCTGATGAAAAAAATGGGCTGAATGTTTAAAACTATTTTGTTCACTATCTAGAACAGGGAAGGACTTGATGATACAAAACACAAAAATTAATGGAAACAGTTACAAATCCTTGCTTGAATGATTTTTTTCGGAAATGTATGATATTTTTGGGTAAACCTCATGGATTTTTTAACACGACAAAGTTCTTGTACTTACATACCTAGTACCTAAACCATTCATTAAGAGCCAAATTGTACATTTTTTTGTCATTTATGAATAATCCGCTTAAATCATGCAATTTTTTAAGTTATTTTAAACTCTGATTATTGAAAAATAATCAATTTAATATGAATAAATTAAAAACTAAATAAAGAATAATTGCAGCTATCTATTTCTTAAGTGATGCGTTTAAATTACACAAAAGTATGGGTTTGATGTTCTAATGCAGTATTTTGGATTGAACATTTAACATTCCTTCTTCTGCACTAAAATTTTGTATCCAGTCTGTCATAATATGAAAGAAATTTGAGTTTTACTTCTCGAAAACGCGTGCTTCTATCCTTATGACTTGCAGTGTACCTACCAAACTGCTGTTGAGCTTAAATTCTAGCAAATTGTGTCTTTATTTAAAAGGGAATACAAATATTCATCATCGGATTGACCACCACCAAGTTAGCACAAGCTTTTCAATGCTGCAAACTTGCTTTTACATTGTTGGTATTTATCCTAACAACTTCCCAAGACATTCAGCGATCTGCGATTTTTTGCGACCTAAAGCGATTTTTTTTGTCTTTATTGAGGCTATTAATCACATTGCCAATATATTATACGCTTATACTTCTTCTTTTGTGATTTTATTTAAGCTATAACCTTTTAGATCACCTTAGCTAATTCCACCCCTTTTCTTTTAATCAAGATTTGTCTATCTTTGGATACTATTTCCCAGGATATACAAAATTATGTTTCCGGCAGAAGCCAAAAAATATTCTTTAGGCACAGAGTTCTAAGAAAAGTTTTAATAATAGAAATTTGTAATTTAAAATTTACAATTTAAATTTAACTACTGTTGTTCTAAATTTAGTCTTAATTTTACATTAATTTAAACTTTGTATTTTCAATCAATAGACCTTCTCACACTTGAACACGATCTTAATTCTCATTGAGCTTAATTTCTGTCTCATCTCACAAAGTTCCGCCTCCACAATAACGCAGTTAATATATTCTTTGTTTTTGTTGATTTTATTTTGTAGGAGTGATTTATAATCTGTTGTGGTTATGCATATGACTAACAAATCAGAAAATTAAATTAAAAAAAAAAATATAAATACAAAACAAAGTTGAAGAATATTATGTGGAAAATTCTGCATAGGTTATCAGTCGAACTCGACCTGTGTTGATTATTTAGTGAAGGGTTCAAAAAGTTATTTAGAAGTATACATTATTTGTTGGTATACAAGTGTTGCATATAAATGCTGGAGGGCCATTTTACTTTTACTATCTATGCTTAATCACCCCTATTACCGTTGTCGTAAACGACTTTAAAAAATACGACGAGATCAAATCGGCATTCCATTTTTCGTTTTCGACAGCTCAGTGTCGTTTCAACTTCGTATATAAATGTCAAACGTCGTAGAACGTCGCCAATCTGTATTCTGGAAACGAAATGAAACAAAACACCTAATGTATTAAAAGCGTAAAAAACGACGGTATCTGTCGTTTTCATTTTAGCTAACGACATATAAATAAAAGGACGAGAAAACGCTAAGTTTTCATTTTATTATTTATTTTAAAATTAAATATACATATTTGAAGATTTAATAATCGTTTTTTATATACATAGAAATGAAAATAACAAGCCAAGAACAATTTAAAACGCTCGTCTTGTTGATGAAAAAATCATCACTTGGAAAGGATTTTTTTTTTGTTAAAGTGGTTCAAGTCGATAAAAAAAAAGAATGAAGATGGTTGGCAAACGATTTGCTTTAATTTTATACATACATATTATGCACATAAAAAATATATCATATTTGTCACTAGTTCTTTAGGTTTGGACCGAAATGATATTTAAAGTAAAAAAAAAAGTTGTTCACAATACAAAGAAGTAGGTAAAGGCAACAAGAGGATGACTTAGAGATCTGATTTAGAGTAGCTACAATCAACATAAGTGGACATAGTCGAAAATTTTATGAATTTCAGTATGATATGATGATGCCTTAGCTTTGTGAAATTCTTGATCTTCGTCACTGTTGCTACTTGTATTGTAGTACACGTCACTCACGTCTATTAAAATAAATCACTTATTTATTATAAATACATATATCCAACAGTAAAAGCGAACACGAATGCGGAATTCAAAAAAAATTATTCAGTTTTGACAGATTAATAATGTTATATAGGTGCTGCCATTTGATATATTTAAGTACTTTTTTGTCATGAAAAAATCTACTACAAATCTGTCGTGTCGAAAAAGTTATGGAATGCCGATTTAAAAACGACACGACAAAGAAAACGTCACGACAACGAAACGACGAACGACAACGGTAATAGGGGTGAATATATGTATAAGAAAATATTTAGTTCCTCGCTTCACCCGACCTCTAAAAATAAAAAATTCTTGCCAACCATTATTTTCATTTTATTATCATTTTCCTTTTTAGATCGTTTGGAAACACTTCCTGATTTTGGGATAAGACAACGAGTTTTTTTTTGCTATTCAAACTGTTTTACTATTCAAACTGTTTCCTGTGTTTTTGTTTAGGCTTATTTTTGAAACCCTTTATGGGTCCAAAGAAGTACATTCGACATAATTTAAGAAATTGGGAAAACCTGCAGCACGTAAAAAAATGAATTGCATTTAATTAAAATATTAAAGAACAACGGTAACACAAATTTTCAACGTTTGCAGTTTAAAAAAAACGACAAAGAGCGCAGTAGGAAGAGGAACATGCTAATTATCAAAAAAAAATTACCTTTGTATTTAAGATCAATTTCTGGAAGAACATCTGGTTTCTGTTCCAGTTGACATACACTTGTTGGAAGTTTATCCTGTGAGTCCTTCATTTTAATTCATTTTAGTTTGATTAAATGCTGAAAATGAAAAAGTACTAATTATTATCTGTTTTATACATATAAGCAAAAATTTTTATGTGTAAAATATATTTTTGGGGCTTATTTCTCAGAGCGAATACAACATTATAGCACGTAAAGTTGTATGATTCTATACACTATTTATGTTACATTTATGTAAAATCAGTAAAATCACGACCTTGACATCATAATAGAATATCTGGTCTATTTTCTATTATGATGTTAAGTACACCACTATATTCTTAGTTGATTAATAAACACAATTTTTTAATAAAGCCTATATAGATTGCGTTTGTTTTAACAATTCTTTACCAGGGAACCCTATAAAATTACCATCTTTTAGAGATTTTTAGATATCCAGAATTTAAGCTCGATTAGATAAGCCACAACTGTCGGCACAGTCGCTCTCCTCAAAGTTTCAAAAAGCATGTTTTTTTATTTTTTTTTTTATTTTTATTTGAAGTTAGTTTTATGTATATTGATGGATTTTTTTAATAATAATATAATAACATTTAAGCTATGTGTCTGTGTCTGTAAAGCACATTGCCTTTTAAATGCAACCGTTGTTGCACGACACAAATTATAAAAGGAGAAGAAAGATAGGAAAGAATTGTTTTGGTAAAATGGATAGAGAGCTAGCTAGTTTATTTTTTAGTTTTTTATTTCATACCCCATGGGCGACGTCCAGTATAAGCTGGGAGGTATGCTGAAAAGAAAAAAATGCTTTGTACCTGAGTGAGAATTGATCTGGCAACCCCTGGGTTAACAGCCAAGCACTCCATTCCATTTTTTTAATATTTAATTAATTTTTTATTTTTGCATTTTCTTACATCTATCTTAATGCTAGACAAAAAATCTTAAACAACTAGCTTACATATTAACTTAACTAACTTACTGGCCCCATGCGCTCGCTCTAAATTATACTATGACTATATTTAAACAATGCCTTTCAACGTAAAATAACTTATATTTAAAATTCACGATTACTTAAAACTAACGAGAAAATTATTAACGCATTTTCTATATCATTTTGTTTTAATTTTTTATAAAACTTAAAGCTACCCTTTACCTAAATAAAACTACTTAATAAAACTAACTTAAACTACATTATATCTAATTAAAACTACATAAAATAACTTAAAAACTAGAACAGCCACCAGCATATTTTTTCATACGCATATGCATACTCACGAACGCCCATACACATGCATCATATATGTACATATACATATATATTGGCAACCGCAAGTACCCACATACAAATACATTTATTTATGTAAGCCAAGCACTCCATCCATTGTACCATTGCCGCCCGCTGTATCATTGCCGCCCGCTGTATCATTGCCGCCCAGTAATTTTGGCTTTTCCTCAAAAAAAAGTACGTCTCAAATGAAATGTCTCGCTGATTCTTTTAGACTTAGTGTAAGAATTAAAACAAAATAAAAATACTGATGCCAAAACTAGATGATTCGAGTGTTTTATACAACCTATTATTTGATGAGAGGCGCCTATATTTTTTTTTTAAATTAAAAAAACAGATTTTTTAAACTTTAACCGATTTTCGGCACCATTTAGCCTTATCTGATGAAGCTTAAATGTTGGCCAACTAAAAATCTGCAAAAGCTAGTCATTTTAAGGAGCTTCCTCCGACTCATTTTCGAATAAGAATTTTCCCGGCCACCCTTAAGTAACTCTGTATTTTCATGGTATGTACATATATTGTACATGCGTGGATTCGAATCTCATCTCATCCTTGGTAAAATCAAATGAACAATTAGGTTCCAGAAATCGATCGAATTGAAACCGAAATCGAAATTTCAAATCGAGTGACTTTATTTTCATTGTTCCACATTTCGACCATTTTGGCAACTCGCAATATTTTCCGAAATCTCTTTTTGTGAAATTGAAAACAGTTGGAATATAATATAATTATTTTTGCTTGTAATATACATTTTGTTGTTTACTCATTGTTTATAATAAGTTCTGTATTATTTGCTGCCGTTGCTGAAGTATAAATATGCACATTAAAACATCAAAAGATTAAGGCAGCGAGATATACCAAAATTCGAACCCATTGGAAATTGGAGATGCTGCTTAAGATTCTGATAAAAATGCCAAGAAAAGTAGTTAAAGTTCATTTCGAGTGAAAGTAAAATATAGTATTGGAACCTAGATGAAAGTGTTTTTCGAATATAATCATGAGATAATAATAGACCAACAACACTTACGGAACCCGATAAGCGACTTGGCAGTCGTGAAACACTGATTATTGAAATAATCAGTGTTTCCAAAATCCAGAGTGCAAAATTTCAAATGAAATCTCTACAATAAAAATCCAGAGTATGAAATTCCGACAACCGAAATTCCCACTACTAACATAACTAACAGGGGTTTTTGCCCGACATCAAAGAATCTTTTTTAAAATGTAACAGTGCATTTTCTGTTAAGACTCATTTCTGTCGAGGGTTTAATGACCCACATCTTTTTACTTGCAATTATAGGTATACTCGTATAACAGTTTAAGGCATGTTATGTATTCGTGAAAAAAAAATTTAGATAACAATCTAACATGAAAGTACGGTGATAGCTAAGTCGAAAAAAGTGGGTCTAGAAATTCTGTCCTTGTGTCTGTCATTAGCACCTGTAGCCTAAACGGATAGGGTTTTTCATGTAACAACGATATATCTCTTTGACGTTCGCACAGCAGTGTCAAAATCAGCAATATGCGGATGACAAATACTTTGTTTATCATCGTTGACAAATTTATTGAAAATAAGAGGGGACATTTTAATGTTGTGCGCAAAAATTGTGAATAGTGGATTATGAAACTAAGTCACGGACATCTCAAGTTTCGCAGAAAAAAGAACATGTCTTAAAATTATTTACAGTTTTAAAAAAGCTCGATACATATTTCAATCTGTCATCCGTGAAGTGTGAGCTGTAATTTATTTTTTGACAACATTGTAAAATTCCCTACAGGCCGATATCCTTTAAACTTGGTATCTAGGGTATTTAGGGCGACCATCAGATGGGTTTTTAGAATTTTTGTTCTAGACCTAAAAATAACCGTACCTACCATATAAAAAAAGTTATAAAAAAAGCTTGTTTTTCTCGAAAACGACTTAAACGATTTATAAGATTTAAACTATTATTCTTAAAATACAGTGTTAACGGTACATTCCTGCCATATAACAAATTTTGTTTATAAAAAAGGCCTAGATAGCCAAACGATAATGGCGTGCCTAATTTTTAAATAACTTTTTTGTAATTTTTCCATTAAGCCTATTCCACAGAAAAAAAAAATAAAATGCAAGACAAAGCCGCACAAACTTGCTTTTGTTGCAAACTTGTATCATCATATTTTTCTATTTACGTTGTTTAGCTTAAAACCAAATATAAATTAAATCGGTTCAGCCGTTTTGAAGTTCCGACCAAATTTGTAAGAAGCCAAATCTTCGTTACGTGTGTTTTTAACCAAAATCCTGAAATGCACTTATATTCCAAACAATGCAAGTATAACGTAAACTAAGTTTCATAAAAATCGTATGAGCCGTTTTGAAGAAAATTTGGAAAAACTAATACAGTTCGGGTTACTCTCATATAAACGTTTTAGTTTTTCCGAATTTTCTCGAATTTCGACCGGTCCAAATCATGGGTACTTTTGAGGATTTGCTCAAGACATAAAAACAAACATCTTCATAAAAATCCAGCTTTGACCGAATTATTTCGTAATTTTTAATTTTGTTTTGTCTTATTATCCTGGGCTATACGTATACCATGACGAAAAACTGGTTATAAATTAATTTTCTAAATTATTTTTGTTTATTTAACAGTTTTTTTAATTATTGCATTTTAAATTAATTGAAATAATTTCAAAAATTATTTCATATTCAAAAATTAAATCAGGCAAATCGAAATCAGGCAGCACTGAACTGAATAATGAAAACTTTTACTTTTCTGCATATCTGTTTGGAGCACAGCTTGTTGAACAGGCCTATTATTCGAAATTCCACCCTGGGCAATTATCTATCTTTTCTTCTACGTAGTAACGTAGTAACACCTTCGATTCTTAAAAGTTGTCTCAAAAATCAGTAATTCGGAATAAGGGGCCAGTTATAGCTATCATTAAAATTCATCACTAGAAATCTTTTTCAATTTTAGAGCAAATTATCCAACAATATTGGTGTTTAAATTAAAATTAAGTTTTATTTAAAACTAAGGTAATGAATTTATATAGTTTTTCTATTAAAAATATTGGGGCATATTCATAGAAACTGTCGTAAGTTGTTTTTAAGAAAAACTCGAGTTTTTCCTATCTAAATTACAATGCTTAAACCAAGGCTAAGCAAAACTGTAGTTTAAAAACAACTATGAATATGTCCCATTATCTCGATTTGATCGTAATATTACCACATTTGTAATATCAATATCATACTGCCTAGCTGCAATATGTAATCACACAAACCACCCTTAAAAAAAAACATTGGTGCAGAATTTTCCTTAAAATTGAAAAAGAAAATTTTCAGTGATGAGCTTCAATGATAGCTATTAACTTTCCTCTAAAGATTAAATGGGACACTAAGAAAGAAAATCAACAAAGTTTGTAAGAAATAAATAAATATGTACCTATGAATTCAAACATCTTACATTGGTACATTTTGTGCTGGTCAGGGTTTTTATTATTTTTTTAATTAAATGCCTATGTCTTTAATATGCCCAATAATTCATACAAAATAATTTGTACTAATTGTGTTATGCACAATAACAGGCAGGTAAGCTCATTAATCAATTTCTGATAAGAATAAACTTATCTTGTTCATTCTTCCTGTCTACATACGCTTATCTGCCAATTGAAAGTAAAAGCCCCACAATATCGTTCGGGTTCCATATATCCGATCAAAAACATGCGACATTTTATCACATTTTTGTATATTCTTTCCAGAAAGAACAAAATACAACCACGCTTGTTTATATGATTTTGCAGCATATTTGTATAAGAAAACATTTTTAAACAATCATAACTATGTTATCATAGGTATTGTTTTAATAGATTATTAAAAAAAAAAACACAATTCGATGGATCTATGAATAGAACTAACATAATGAATGTAAGAAGGGTTAACATTATGAAAAACCTTCCTTAAGTAGGTAAAATGTTTATCGAAATCTATAGCTATTATGCGATTGTCAAGACGTTTTAATCAAACCCCATCATTATTATGTACATGAATTAAAGAAAAATACTCGTTTCTCATTGGGTTTATTTAAATTGTAAATGAATGGACAAACAATACAAAAAATGTTGAAGAGCAAAAAAATTAAACCTAAGCATTTAAGTTTACTTAAAAACAATAAGGAATCAATAATATATTGGCAGTAAAATTATACCTATTCATAATTTAATAAAATAAACATGGCATTCCATAGCCGCACCATCCCCTTTCTTAAATCATTATTATTATTATTTTTTTTTTGTTGTTTAACACTTTCAATTAAGTGACTATTTTGTACGACAATAATTTATTTTATCAACTTACACATTGGTGTATAACATTGTCGTGGTCTTCGCATGCAATATATTGATGCACCACTACGAACATCGGCCAACTGTTGAATATGTAAGTTAGGGCTTTTTATTTAATTTATTTTAAATCATCAAATGCCTGACGTACATTTTTTAGCGAACAATTTTGATGTATTAATATTTATTTTGTTCGATCATCAGTTTTTTCATGTTATCCATTTAAGCTATTTTACCATCACATATAGAGGATGGTAAATAAATCAGTAGCACTCTATTCACTACACCTTTATGATATCTACGTAAGCACAAATACGTTCAAATGGCAGCAAGTGTATTAATATGTGATTAATTTACATATTCGCGACGTTTTTTTTTTTAAATTAAAATATTTAATAGAACTATAAACGTTGTTAGAAGTTTTGGTGTGTTTTTGTTTTGTTAAAACCCTATTTAATCTCTATAATTAAACTTTGTTTTGATGTATTCTTTTTGTCGGAAAGAAAGATCCGAAGCGATCGTTTCCGAGTTCGTTATCACCACACAAGTAGTGTTTCTTTTTTTTCGCACCAATAAGAATTTTGACAGGCGAACATAGTGGGAAGAAACGCATTTTCAATGAGTTGGATATCAATTTTTTTTTTGTAAGAGAGTGTAAGACAGGGATGTGATATAACGGTATTTTTGTATATCGCATTTGATGTCAGGTTCTGGCGTAATTCTTAATGCCGTACATGTCTTCAAGGTGATAATAATTGACTGCGTAAGCTGATCACATTCGTTAATTCGATTCATTTCGATTTTAGTCATTTGGTCACTGACATTATTATGTAAAACATTGTTCCCGTAATAACATTTTCAAGCATATTCATTAAAATTATTAAGTTTTAAATAATTAAATGTAATATTTTTTTAAATTTAATCATAAATTTTGAATTTTTCTAATACATATGTATATGTAGTTAAAAAAAGAGGGCACGAACTTGCTGGGAAATTCGGATTTTTTTTTTTTTGTTGATAAAAATGGGAATACAAAAACTAACTTTTTCCTATCGTTTTGATTGCAGTATAATCAGGCTTAGCTGAACTTTTAGGATATAAAATTACGTCGAAATCGGTGCAGCCGTTTAAAATATCAACAGTATCAAAAAAATTAAGTTTTATGGCAGGTGGCACGTACCGTTAATATCATTTTCTCTGGGAAAATATTTTTAGATATAAGATGTCTAAAACAATGGAATTTAAAAAAACTAACTTTTTAGAAAATACTTTTTTCCAAAATTTTTAATTGCAGTAGGTACTAATCAAATTTAGCAGAACTATTAAATATTAAATTTAATTGAAATCGATGCAGCCGTTTATAAAATAAACGGTATCGACAAATCACCATCCTAATGGCAGGTAACGTTAATAACTTTTTCTAAAAAATCACCGCGAAAAATCCCTCATAAGACATAACAAAAAAAATAAAAAAAACATTGGGCATATTACTCAAATAATATTTTTTACCGAGTTTGAAGAAAATCGCTCCAAGGTTGTAGGTGTCGGTATAGACAGACAGACAAAATTGTCGAGCCTAATTTTTTCGCCTTCTTTATCATAGTAATGTTATGTTTGATTATTATCTCAATACTTTTTTTTGTACGAATGCGTAATTTGTCTTAAGTACCTATAATTGCAAGTAAAAATATAGTTTCAGTTAGTTTGTGAAAAGTCACATTCACAACAAAAAATTGAAAATCCCACCGTCAACTTTATACCATGCTTCCACCAACTTGATTTAGCTAAATAATGTAATTAATTATTTGATTGGTTTTCCTGATTTATATTTATACGTGATTTAAACATGATTTATTTTAAATTACACAAATGTTTATAAACATAGAGCCTATTCTGGTTCTGTGAAAACGTGAATCAAAAAAACTTTTTTTACATTCGCTTTCAGGCATTACTTTCACCTTTTCGATTCACTTGGTCCAAAAAAGTGATTCTTGTTCAGTGAATGATCCAAATAAAAAATTTAGTGGTGGATTTCAATTCTTTTCGCTGTGGTGATTAATTTTTGTTGTTTTTTGTGTATTTTCCTTGTTGTTGAGGTTTCTAGGGGCCAATACACAGAACCAGAATAGTTCCCCTGGTTACATTTTTTTGTCGACAATACAGAAAATTAGATGTTCAAATAATTTTTGGCTTCATAAGTTCAGTGAAATTCTATCCAAAGCATAAGAATATTCCTTTTAATTTATTGCTGGTAATTTTTTCATTTTTCTATTAATAACATTGAAAGTTTGAAAAGAAATGTCAAGAAAGACATAAAAGTCAAACTAAAACACGAAATAGTTCGGTGGGACCGCACTTCGTGATCGATGGGAACATAGTATTATGTAAAAATGACAATCACGTTATTTTTGGGATCAGATAGATATAGCTATTATTGAAACGCATCATTGGGTACGTTCAATACAATTAAGAAGTTAAGTTAAGTTGAAATGAAACCATTGAACGACAAAACTTTAAATTTAGTGGAATGTCAGAAATGTCATGCCTGTTTTGTTTATACTCAAACATTTGCTTTACCTACCGCCTTTACTTTTGGGAACAATTGAAATTGTATTTTTGTTCATGATAAAATTATATTTGAAGAGGTGATTACTCCCTTAACTTTTGTAGATGAACTTTTAAGTCGGTAATATTATCATTTTACAATTATCTTTGATACTCAAAATTGAACATTATTTTCTTTTTTTTAATTGTTACCTACATCAATTCGACTTTGTTGTTGATTATAGCATTGGCAATTTTTGTATTTCTTTTAACCAAAAGCATTGGAATACTTTAAGCGAAAATAAAAAAATAATAATATTTGCAACCGCACCATGAAACAAAGTTCAACTTTTCTGTGTAGTATCTACTTCAAATAACGAATCAGCTGTTGTTGACGTTTCATATCGACCAACTAAATTTTTTAGTGCAAAAATTCTCGACTAAATTCTTTATTAAATGTCAGCTAAATGTCAACTAACTTGTCGACTAACTTTTAGTCGGCGCATTGAACGTACTCATTGAAATTTTTTTTTTTCAATTTTAAGGCAATCATCCAAAAATGTTGGTGTTAATTGGTATTAAAATGAATTTTAATAATAGAATTTTTCTATTAAAAAAAATAACATAATTTGGGCTAAATGCACGAAAAAATAACAGTTTTGTTTTTTCAATGATCATTGAAATCACAAAAGTGACAATCAAGATCAAATTGAGTTCTTTTTTTAATAGAAAAAATCTTTAATTCATTACCTTAATTTTAATACCAATTAACACCAACATTGTTAGATAATTTGACTTAAAATTGAAAAAGAAAATTTTCAATAAAGCGTTTCAATGATTGGTTTGTGATTGAAATTTTTCCATTGATATGCTCTCCTTTCGCTTGCTCTAATGAAAGAGAGCCACGACTGGTGAATAAAAGTCCAGGGTTGTCATCAAGTTTCCTCATTTTTAAAAATTCACCTCTCTATGCTAAAATGCCAATTAATTTAATTACTCCGTTAACTAAAATGCTTTTAGGTGTATTTTGGTGAAACTGGGCATAGGTAGCTTTATTTATAATATAAAACAATTTTAATTTTGTCATAACCATTTTATACATCTCTGAACAAGAACCTGTGCCCCAAGTTTACCAACCTAGGAAAAAAAATAACATAGAAATCATCGCATTAACTAAAGGCAGCTGTCATTAATATTAAATGTCAGTATAAAGCACATTACAGATGTTTGTGGTAGATACTTGATTTGTTTTCTTATTTTGTTCATATTTTATTTGTTTTGTTCATAAAGATAATATTAAACAGTGAATTTATCAAGTGTGTTTTGTTCTTAGACTATTGTGTGTTTCAAAAGTGTTCTCAAATACCTATGTACATATTGTAGGTTCCTCTATAAACATTATGTACATAGAGCAATGTGAAAAAAGAAATGAGAATGGTAAAACAATTTCTAAGGTAGGCAAGAAGTTCTTCACTGTTTTTATATTGTTTAGTAAAAGGAACTAGGTAAAAGTAGCATAGCTTTATTTTTAGCAAATGACGTAATTATATTGAGTGATACACAGCTTTATATGGACATATACATATATATTTTGCTAGAGCTAACAACAACCTGAACCTGATCTTCCAAACAACTTCATTCTTTGTTTGGTTTCAGTTTCACTGGGTTAACAGAAAAGTCTAAAATCAGAATTATCAAATAATGAATTCGGTACTATCGATTAGTCACCAATGTAGTATGTATCTATTAGTAGCAACGAAGGTACCGCTTGGAAACATTTATCAATTATATTCTAACAATTTGTCATTCGTTAAATTAAAACGAAGTTTGAGAATAACATGAGATTTAATAGTAAATTTCCTAATACTAGGTTCATTGAACTTTAACTTCTTGTCGATGTGACAGAGTTCACTTACGTACCGTTCTTCTCCTTCTCGCTTATTGTTTTTCCATTTTCTTATTTTTTGTTTAACCAAATAGAACACAAAATGTGAAAGTTCGAACGAAAGAGATGATGTCAAAGTAAAGTTTGGAGTGGATACCTATTTCAACATTGAAATTGTTGTTAACAGTTAACTTGCTGGATGAGCTACGAGTAGCCGTAGACGGCACATAAAAGTAGAAAATACCTATTTGCGAATCTGATGTCATTTTTGTATCATTACATGTGATCCTTGTTCGCGTATGCTCTGAACATCAGCAGATTTGCAGAAAATAATGCTGACATTTAAGATTATTTTCAATCAGAAAATCAGTTTTTATTTTGTACTATTGGAAACCTACATACGTTATTGATAGTGTTAAGTGTATGTTTTCTGAGTTTAGGTACACAGGGAATGACCGAATTGTAATTTTGTCGGTCCCACAAACAACCAAGATAATGAGAGATATTTATCGTAAAACATAAGTAGAAAAGGTTCTTTGGAATTTGGTGCAACGCGCTGTGACTAGATCTGTTTTTGAAAAGATTATTTTTCTATGTAAATACAGAGCAAAATCATGAATGTTTGGTACCGGGTAACAATCGGGTGAAGGTAAATTTTTGATTGAAGTGACTATCAAAATTCTATCGTTCAGCTTGAGTAAAGTGTCCTTTACTTGATAGCTAAAACCCAATCACAAAAATGAGTGATTGTCCCCTTTACATGAAGGTTTGATTATAATTTTTATTATAGAGTTACCACTTGAATATATTTTTTTTTCCAATTTTAGTCATCAAGTATACAAAAACCATATTCCTTTTACCATATTAGTTTACTATAATCCAAAACAAATGATTAAATTCAGAATAATTGCATTTATCTACTAAAAACTACAATTGCAATGAATATACTTGAAAAAGTCACTACGGCAACAATGTTTTTTCACAAAACTGTCAGTGATATATTAAGTCTGTTCAACATGCTGTCCAAAACTACGAAAATCAACGATTTTTTTTTCGAAATCTTACTTCAGAACAAACCAGTTTCGTAGTTTTTCAGAGATAAAAAGGATCCCGAGAAAGTAAAAAATTCCACATGCTTTTCAATCCAAGAATTTTTTTTGGGAAAGAAATATTAACATAGAGTTCTATAAAAAGTGACTGCCATTTTTAAGTAAAAGAACAATGAAACTTATTTTTTTTTTCTTTGTAATTTTGCTGATAAGTTATTTGCTGGTACATTTTTGTTGCCATCTGAAAGAAGATATCTTATAGGCAACATTTATAAGATGGAAAATAGTTGCAGTTGAATCATTAAAATAAATGCAAGTAAATCGCGCAATCTATATACCTACATTATATTCTGCAAACACAGTTTTGCAACAAGATTAATGATTCTTAATTCTCCCATACTGAAATTTTGCCCAATCAATAGTAAACTAATTTTTTTTCATTTTGAAAACTTTTTTTTTTTAATCCTGAAAGAATTTTCGAGAAATTCGCTTTAAACTGCCGGTGATATTATGTAATATGTACATATATAGTGCAAAGTGACAATTCAAATCCCTTTTTGCAAAGTTTTTATCATCGTCAAAAATTTGCCCATGAGAAAGAATATCACAAAAAGAACGCACACTCTTCAACTCGTTAAATTATTTGCACATGTTAATAACTCGAGTAGTGGTTAGTTTATCAGACCATCGCAAACGCTTTCAACTTCCTAAGCCAATTTTTTGTCAGTTCACTTTGTGAACTTTCTAAAATTGTTATTTATTGCGAACATATATCTTCAATCTTCATATCAACAATTATCACAATGATTCATTTATTTCTTAATCCCTGAAACTAGCGTCTAGTCGTCTCAACTACATGCATTCTTTGATTTAATGAAAACTGCTCATTTAAAGCGATGACATCAAATCAAATTGTATTCTAGTAATAAACTGTCATAAGCAACGATCTAAAGCCAGGTAAACAAATTGCTTGAGCGGGTGCAACAGTCACGTCTATTTAATTTTTAAAAAAGTGGCATAAAATATATTTGTGTATGAACTAATGATATCATCTAATGCTATCCTATGAACCCGGTAGAACAAAGGATGTTATAAGTTAATAGTATAAGCTATAAACTGAACACTCATGATTTGATTCATAGAAAATTTTCAATTCATAACAATCATTTGTAAAAAAAAATTGTGACATTGTTATACTCTTATTTAAGAACTTTCAAAGATACTATAATGTTGTTTATTCATGACATGCTTAAACAATGCCTTCGTTATACTAGTAGTCACGAGAGTCAACAAATCCATGCAGAAGATTTGTTAAATAAATTTATTGGATGAAGAATTTAGTTCTTAAATGACCTAATTCACATCTTGAGTAGTATGCTATGGCTCGTTGCACAATTCAACTGTTTACTTACGGCATCTCTCCCATTCACTTGAAATAAAAAATAAATCATTTTCAAAATTTAAACTGTTTACATTTGCATTTTAATGATTCACAAATTGTTGAAACAGCTTCGTAAATCGTAACTAAACAATCATTCGTAACGGAAATCATAACAATTGGACTTCATTGAACTTATGCATGGGAGACACAACAGAATCCATACAATCAATGTCATATTAAAATTATCCGCTTACTTTGGAATAATGTGCGTTTAAATAAAGAAATTAATAAAACAAAGCTACATTAAGCTTTTTACTCACTTGCGCTGACTGAAATGGAACTGGTCTGGTTTGTGTGCTTTTTAAGAGAGTCTATATAGTTGAATGTGAGTTGTGTCTTGTGTGTAAATTCGACAACGATATCGCGAGACAAGAGTTCAAAATTTCCTCTTTTAGAAATTTCAGAACAAGTTAGTCTTTCGTGAATCTCCGCGCGCGGATAACCTCCATTTTTGTTTATTGCTAAGAAAGCAAGAATTAATTTCCAAAATAATATTATTGTGTACCTATGTGTGGGGTACAATCGGTTGTATAAACAAACCATTCCATCAAATCGGAAATATTTAAACGAAGGTTCATTTTTATTTGTTTTATTATTGCCTTTATTAATAACAAAAAAGACTGACATTCTAATGTTAATCTAGAGTGGATAAATGATTTGAATTCATAATATATTTTGGATTATGTGGATGTGCTGACGTATTTATAATCATATTTGACTGCAGTCTATTGAATAAAAACTAAATAATACGATAAATAAAAAAAAGCATGCGGTTTGATGTTATAAAATTAAAATACAAATATGAATTAAAATTCTACGTCTTTTTAATATGAAGGTGAACATTAAATTATTATTTCTGCAAATATTGTAAATTTACAAAGTGAATTTAATTATCTTATATCTTGTTTCCGTAAAGGTTATTTATTTATATTTTTGTTTTCAATGGCTAAGTTCAATATTCATATCATTGAATGAATTGTAAAGAAAGAAGTAGCTTTAGCGCTTAAAGCACGTATAAAATCTCCTCATAAAAATTTACTGACGCGCTAACTGAGAGACTGTTTTGTACCTTGGAGCAGTGTGTTTCTGAAACGTGTGGATCATTTCTAAAAATATAAAATTAAATTATCTACCGGGCAAATAATAAATTTATTTACTTTTGCGTATAGATGGAACAAAAACATGTTTATATTTTTTTATACAACAACTTTTCATCGGTAATAATAAATTGTTTTCGTAGTTTTGTGTGATTCTGTCATTTAATGATAATACTCTTCAGAAAGGAATAAAAAAAAAAACTAACTGTTAATGGCGTTGCTACTGTTGCTGTTATTGTCCATACATTTTGTAAATGATGAATTCCGGGTTCGACACTTCAATGAACATAGTTAACGCGTTGATGTTTTATTTTCTGTAAAATAAAAGATATTAATAAAATTTTGAAACATTTTATAACTGAGAAAAGAAAAATCAAACCTTACTATGGGATCCACAAAGAAAACAAAGTCTTCCGATACACTTCTTCGTTCGACTACTGAATGCAGCATATTAACCACCACCACTACTACCACTACATACCGCAGCAGTTCAACTTCTGCTATTATGGCATCGGTGCGGCCTCAAACTTTAAATGTTAACAACCCACGGGAAGCACCAACAGTTGAAGCAAAATACTTCATTGGGTAGGTTTTTCTTTTGTTTTTTATATTTTTTATATGTACTTTATTATTTGATATTTTATTTTATTATTCTTGTTATTATAATTTCGGGTTATGTCATGTTCTATTTACTTAAAGCACTATTGGTTGGCCCTGAAATTTTCTATTTGTTTTACTATTATATTTATAATATAATATTTTAAAAAATAAGCAGTTTCTTTACATGTTGAATTCCATTTATTTTGCGTTAACAGTTATAAAATAAACAGAATAAACAAACTTTTTCTGCTATACACAAATGAAAGAACTCGATGGTCTCAGATCGGTCTTGAAACAATATAAATCCTCGTTTTCTGAACTTGAAACACATTTTAAGGCTTCTTCCTTTTTAGTTACTGAAGAGTTATGGGTTAAGTAATGTTTAAGACCTAAATAATGACTATAGATTTTAGATAGTTAGGATTTTGACCATGCATAATATATCGGGCTCTTCAAAACTTAGGTCAAGGTTTTTTTATTGCGTGGAATTTAAAAATTGAACAAAGTTTAGAAATTATTAAAAATAGCTACCCATAGTTGGGTGTTGCTTGGCAGTATTCTATTTTTTCGGTTGATCTGATCGATACCAAACTTCACAGGATCCCTTTCTTGGCTAATCTGAAGATAGATTTAATCAAAATCAATTCAGCTGGTCGCTTCTCATCTCATCCTAAATTCGCACCATACGGTCACATTTTGTAGATAAATTGAATCGTTTGAAGCACATGTGGACTTATTGCTGTCCAACAACTCATTTTTGCTTATTGACAAAACAGCAAGTATGTGCTTAATTGTTGAAGACGATTTTTCGATGAAATGCAGAATTTATATTTACAATTTTTATAATTGATTTTCTTTCTTGATTTTATTTTATGTTTGTTGTCACATTCCTTTAGTTTTAGGCCTAGAACAAAAATTCCAAATGTCCCCCTGACCTGACCCTAAAAACCTTATATACCAAGCTTAAAGGACATCGGCCCAACCGTTTAGGCTGCAAATGCGAATGACAGACAAACTGACATACTGAAAGACAGACACGCAGACAGATTTCCAGACCCACTTTTTTCGACTTCGCTATCATCATAATGTCATGTTTGATTGTTATCGCAAAACTTTTGTTTGCACGAATTCATAACTTGGCTTATAGTACATATAATCGCAAGTTAACCTTTAAACACATTGGGGCATATTAATGGTTGATTTTAAACTACAGTTTTGCTTAGCCTGGGTTTAAGCTATGTAATTTAAATAGGATAAACTCGAGTTTTTCTAAAAACTTAAACAGTGTCTATGAATATGCCTTGTTGTTATGGCTTGTAGTTGTAAAAAACAACATATTTTTACTAGTCGAAATGACAGCATTTCTGTTTGATATCCTTAATGAATGTATGTTCATTAAACTCCAAATTTCTCTACCAAAATCATTACACTATTATTCTGAACATATGAGACATGTTCTAATTTTATTTGAAACACAAATGCTACATTAATCGATGACAATTGCAGAATTTTTTTTTGATAATAAAATTTTCAATTACGCACATATTTTTTTTGTGAAAATTCTATTATTTTAATTTGTTTTTCTGATGGAATTTACGTACGAAAAATTCAATTTAATCAGGAAAATATATAAATGCATTTTTTACAATAAATATTTGTTCAAATCAAAATTATATCATCACTAAAAAATGTTTGAGTTATTTCTCATCGATAAGTGTAGCAGCATTGGTGTTTCAAATCGAATGAAAGCTTAAACTATTATTGAGTGTAGGTACACTCTGTACTTCGTTCCGAAAGTGAAATCGTTCGAAAACAAAAATTTTACTTTGTGTTGTTTTTGTAATATAAAAACAAAATTAACACAAATTATTTGTTGTCGAAAAATTTCGGAAGGAAATACTAGACACCTGAAAAATGTACCTGTTTTGTTTTAATGAGCGATACAACTCGCTTCTTATTCTATGGTTTATGTCTTATTGCACGAACTTTGCCTTTGCCATTTAAGTCAATATTGATGGTCTTAAGTCTGAACTACTTGTCTGCGAACAAGATGGACTAAAACGAAAATATTTTAGTTGCTCATTAAATGTCTTACTTTTCCTAATTTATTCGCTTCTTTTATAAAGTGCTACACAAACATCAAGATTCTAGAGATTCAAAATTAAAAAAATCTTTCTAGACTCGGGACTAAAAAGACATGGATCTAGAAAGACTTGGAATTGATTTTTTAATTCTAATTATGTTTTAGTGAAAATATGGTCGTGTACATATATAAAATAACAAAAACGTTATAGAAAACCGTTGACGTACTATATATGGGCAGTCGGTTGAAATTTTCATACAAACGGCCAAAAAAAGTTGTTCCAGCCAAAAGCGGCATCATCTCGTAGTGTTAAAATCGTGTAAAAATTTCGCCATTGAAATTTAAATGAAAACGATGACATGTTCATACAGTGCCGCTCATTTGAATAGCTCCACCTTTTGTCACACCTTACTTAAGCCTCTCTTCATATTTATGACAATAACACAATTATGTTTCATATGCTCTACTGAAATAGTGCGAATATCCAATTAATTCTAGAAAAAAAAAATCTTAGTATAAAAACTAGCCGTTATTCTTCAAAAAATACTTGATTAAATTCATTGACAAGAACATGAAATTTTTTTTGGCTCATTTGAATAGCTCCGCCATTACAGAGGTAACGGTCAATTTTAAAAATCTAAAATGCTTGGTTTATAACATACTGAAAAGCTGTTTATCAAGCCCCACCTTTAGGATTGGTTAGGTTTATGTGGCTGTCAGGAAAACTACTGACATAGATAGGTCCGTTGTGATGCCACGAAACGAGCGAGGGAGTACCTCTTCAATTAAACTAGTTGAAGCTTCTTATAAAGCGATGTGAAGATGGAATATCTAAATTCGCCAGATCGTTAGGATCGTCCCAGGTGTAATTCACGTCTTTGGGAGAGAGCTGGGCATGAGCAGAGAAGAAAACGGATAGTCTCCTCCTCCTCCTTGTCCAAGCAACTTCTCCCGAAATCGTTAGAGAATACGCCAAGTCTTTTGGCGTTTCTTCCTATCAGACAGTGTCCGGTTATGACACTAAGCTAAGATGGAATCTGTTTATAGATAACAAAAACTTAGTGCGTTTAAGATCCAGTTTTGTTCAGATTTGCTTTGTCGCTGTGCCCGTCAGTTCTAGAATCAGGTGTAATTCATTAATTTTAAGAGAATTTGCAGGAAAATTCTATAATTCTTGAAGATTTTAGATAATAGAAATTACACCTCGGCTTTAAACCTTAGAACATTTCTGCAACAGATGCAGAGAAGAAATTCAATCACATAATCTGTAAAGAGATGCAGCAGAGTCTCTCGCGTCTACAATGCACTTTTGTCTATACAGCGTGATTTACCAATACTTCGTAATTGAATAAGTCTTCATAATTAGTTGATAATTATGTCATGATTTCGGCTTCTTCACGCATTATTACTTTCACGAACTGTAACAAAACATAAACACACGGTACTGTTATGGATTTGACATCCATTTTTTCGTAATAAAAAAGCCTATGTTAGGGAACACACCCATCGATTTATATATAAGAACCTGCAAGGTTCTCGAAAACGGCTTTAGGTTTTTTTTAATGATTTTTCAAGGCAATTAAACGTTCAAAGACGGGGACAGCAACGGAAAAGTGAAAATAAATTTAAAAAAAAAAAATATTATTAGTTTTAGTTAAAGTTTCCTAAGTCGAAAGTATTTTATCAAGAAACAAACGAAAGCTAAAATAATATGAAGCTTAAGCTAACATTTTTTAGCTGTTTAGCGATAAATATTTTATTCACACGAAACAAAACCGAAACCATAACTGTCTTAGCTTTTGCTGCTAGTTAAAGCTATGACTTAATTTCGGTTTGAACTGTAATTGAAACGGAGCACCAACTTTTGATTATTTGTTTCAATGTTTTTGTTTCGCTGCTGCCAATGTCCTGGTTAGTTATATTTTCTAGGTAAAAGCCGTTATTCTTCAAAAAATACTTGATTAAATTCATTGACAAGAACATGAAATTTTTTTTGGCTCATTTGAATAGCTCCGCCATTACAGAGGTAACGGTCAATTTTAAAAATCTAAAATGCTTGGTTTATAACATACTGAAAAGCTGTTTATCAAGCCCCACCTTTAGGATTGGTTAGGTTTATGTGGCTGTCAGGAAAACTACTGACATAGATAGGTCCGTTGTGATGCCACGAAACGAGCGAGGGAGTACCTCTTCAATTAAACTAGTTGAAGCTTGTTATAAAGCGATGTGAAGATGGAATATCTAAATTCGCCAGATCGTTAGGATCGTCCCAGGTGTAATTCACGTCTTTGGGAGAGAGCTGGGCATGAGCAGAGAAGAAAACGGATAGTCTCCTCCTCCTCCTTGTCCAAGCAACTTCTCCCGAAATCGTTAGAGAATACGCCAAGTCTTTTGGCGTTTCTTCCTATCAGACAGTGTCCGGTTATGACACTAAGCTAAGATGGAATCTGTTTATAGATAACAAAAACTTAGTGCGTTTAAGATCCAGTTTTGTTCAGATTTGCTTTGTCGCTGTGCCCGTCAGTTCTAGAATCAGGTGTAATTCATTAATTTTAAGAGAATTTGCAGGAAAATTCTATAATTCTTGAAGATTTTAGATAATAGAAATTACACCTCGGCTTTAAACCTTAGAACATTTCTGCAACAGATGCAGAGAAGAAATTCAATCACATAATCTGTAAAGAGATGCAGCAGAGTCTCTCGCGTCTACAATGCACTTTTGTCTATACAGCGTGATTTACCAATACTTCGTAATTGAATAAGTCTTCATAATTAGTTGATAATTATGTCATGATTTCGGCTTCTTCACGCATTATTACTTTCACGAACTGTAACAAAACATAAACACGCGGTACTGTTATGGATTTGACATCCATTTTTTCGTAATAAAAAAGCCTATGTTAGGGAACACACCCATCGATTTATATATAAGAACCTGCAAGGTTCTCGAAAACGGCTTTAGGTTTTTTTTAATGATTTTTCAAGGCAATTAAACGTTCAAAGACGGGGACAGCAACGGAAAAGTGAAAATAAATTAAAAAAAAAAAATATTATTAGTTTTAGTTAAAGTTTCCTAAGTCGAAAGTATTTTATCAAGAAACAAACGAAAGCTAAAATAATATGAAGCTTAAGCTAACATTTTTTAGCTGTTTAGCGATAAATATTTTATTCACACGAAACAAAACCGAAACCATAACTGTCTTAGCTTTTGCTGCTAGTTAAAGCTATGACTTAATTTCGGTTTGAACTGTAATTGAAACGGAGCACCAACTTTTGATTATTTGTTTCAATGTTTTTGTTTCGCTGCTGCCAATGTCCTGGTTAGTTAGTTATATTTTCTAGGTAAAACTTTATCCAGAAATGAAAAGAGTAGGAATACCTTACGTTTGCAGTTTAAAAACAATAATGTTATGGCTGAGCTGGTCAAATACTCTTAAGCAATCTTTTTAAAAAAACGCACACAATTTTTAATTTTTTTTTTTAATTGAAAGCAATAATTCAGCGGAACAAGGAAGTTTGGCTGAGTCTCTTACCCCCTATTTCTATAACGGATGACAGTAACCGTTATTTTAAAAGCTTACAAATTCAACTACTTTGACAAAATGACAGATAAAATTTGAATACAATTCTATGATATTGTAATGTCATACCTATTTAATTTATATCTGTAGCTTTATTTTACAAATGTATTTACACCGAATGCATGCGCAATAAACACACTTACCCATATTCACAATTCAAAAAAACAAAATGTCTTTAAAACGACTTAAAGCTATCATCACAAACTGAATGCTACTATGTGCCGCTTGTTCGACAAAACAACAAATTATATTTTCCACATAACACCCCGCAGTCGACATTGCGTCTGCATTGAACTTATTGCAATGCAAGACGGAAGTTAAGCGGAATGCATTTATTTCTCATGACATTGCTTGCAAATGCTGTTGTTATTACTCGTCGTTATTATATTTTTTTTTTCTGTTTATAAACAAAAGATGTTTTCCTTGTGGGTATATCGAAAATTATTACTTTTTTGCCGAACCATTTACGGCAACGCTATTTTAAATGTCCTTTGTCTCTTCAATTCAAAATGTGTGTTTCTCATTTTCATCACCTCCATTCAAGAATTAAAAATAGCAGGATGACAAAATAGAAATTGTTTATTTTTATACCTTTTTGCTATGCTATGTTGCTCTTTACGCATTTATTAAAATCCGCTTGATGAATTCTTGTTTATTTTTTTTTTCAATCGAACTGCTGGAACTATGGTTCTTAATGAACTAACCCATGAAGAAACTAAAAAGAAATGCATATTAAGTTGGCTTATAATAAGAAATCTACTTTTATCAATGATATCATTAAAATGATGTTTTTGCATTGTTCAGTTCCTTTTATACAGTTGACCGGTTGGTAGAGCGAGGAGGGAAAGCTCTAAAGTACTCGAGCCAGTTTGTTGAGTGAACGAACCAACAAAAGAGCCATCACCCCTTGCCACGATTCTGCATTGTATTTATGGCATTTATTGAACATGTTGGCTTTTAATCGGTATCTCTCTGGATAGATAGCGAACATCTACACAGCTAAAAAGTGTTTTACATTCTTTATAAATATTTAGTCATTGGTGGCTTATAGCTACAGCCGCCGGATAAAGACCGCACGACATTAATAATGTTGAGTAGGTACGTAGTTCAGGTAGGAGTAGGTGGTGTGTAAAGCTTTTTGTTCCTTTTTAAGTCACTTTACTACTACCACAGTTGACAACGACGACGACGACGTTGAGATTTGTGAGTAGCTAGTGAATGTTGTTGTTTGTTTATTTGTTTCACCATCATCGTCGATCGATCTCTTCATTTTATTTTCATATAAGAAAATACCAAAGAAGAGAGCTTTCCGAACAGAAAGAACACCCAATTTCGAGCCAGCTGTTTTTCTCTTACCATCAAGTCAGTTTTATTATTAGTTATGACCTCATCCCCGATTATTTAGCTGATGGTTGTTGGTTCTTGTTGGAATGAATGAGTCTCTGCTGCTGATGGTTTTCTGCTCTGTGTATCTAATGGATGTTTGGTGTCCACAAAAAAAAAACTTTTCTGTTTTTAACTTTCTTTTTTTGTTTTTATGGTCTTACTTTGGTGAAGGTGTTTTCACTATTATTTTGGCATTATACCAAATAAACATAAATACTATGCATCATTGTTAAGTTTATTACCTTAAATTGTTCACTTTTAAAATGGCACAGGTTAAACATTTGTATATACATGCCTATGCACCCATTTAATATTATGAGAGATGACGAGCAAATAAAACAAGTTTTGTTATTTGTTGATAAAGGTATTAATATTAATGTATAATAGAGCAATCAAATAAAATTGCGTTCTTAGAGCCTACAAACTTTTATATGCTGAGTATGCATAATAATGCAATAAAATACTTTTAATTGATACCTACTGGAGTTAATTTTCAATGTGTTTATCGATCTGCAAGTCTTAAATGAAAGACAAAAATCAATAGAGGTATAACTAAAAGGCAGAAAAGATGTATAAACCTGAAAATCGGTAGAATTTTCTATCCCTAGGTTGAACTGACAGAAATTGTAAGTAGAACAGCTTCCCTCATATCTTAGACAAGAAGTGGAAACAGGGAAATGTTAATCTTGTAAAAATGAAGGTTATAATTATAACAGCTCGTCGTTTTTTTCTATTATAGATTACCAAAATGAAAACTTTATAGATATTTTATGATTGTACACCATGTATAATCCAGTTCCCCCTGTCATAATAGTTATTAGTAAGTGTGCAGTGAGGTCTGGGTTCAAACCCATCATGAAACCTAATTTTTGTTGAAGAGAACTGTTCTTGAGAGTGTTAGTCACCAAACCCTGGCTCTCGTCATAAGGTTGTCGTGTCAAAGTATGTATCCCATAAAAAATCGATTTTAATGAAATGACTTTTCGAAGAATGCTCACATAAAAAAGATGAGAATTGGAATTGAATAACAAATGCATCAGAGCTAGAGTGACAAAACTTGTAGAAGTTCAAAGATCCTAGGAAACCTTCCCGTAAAAAATAATATCGTAAACAAGATATAGTATGACGAACTCAGATGTTACTGTCTTGTACAAAAGAAAGACGCTGTGAATACTGCCTATATGATTTTAATTTTAAGGCCAGAACCTATACACTTAAGAGCCTCGAATGAAAATGTATCCATCTGCCACCATAGGGTGTATTTCTTTAGAAAGAATAACATTGCTTAAACCAAGGCTAAGCAAAACTGTAGTTTAAAAACAACTATGAATATGCCCCATGATGTTTAATAATTTCTCTTTAAATAAATTGATTAATTTTGAAATTCGAATCACAAAACTATAAATAAAAAATGTTTTGTTTTGACAAATATGTACTTCTATGCTGATTCGTCGATTATGGGTGACGTGTTCATTTAACAGATCGGAAAGGAACGTTTCGTTCACTTCTGACATTATCTTTCGTTTGCTTCCGCCCATTATAGTTAGTCCATTAAACACGTGTGAATTTTTGTTATGGGGTTAAGGAAGAACCATAAAAGCACTGTGACACAATTTAAGAAAAATATTCGAGACGAAGTTGGCATGATTCCTCAGTTATAATATGTAAACGCGTTTTTGAAAATATCTATGGTAGAATCGAAGAGTGTGTTTGTTGATGGTCACCATTTGTTTTTAGTTATGAAAATGCAAATTTGTTTTTAAATTACAATAAACATATTTTGTATTACAGATATAGTTTTTGTTATAATGTTTTTTGAATTTCGAAATCTGCCACTGGGGGCCCACTGTATAAATATACAAATATACCTAACGGATTGAAATGTACAAAAACTTTAAAAGTGGTCTAAACGCAGCCTAGGAAGATATGATAAGGTTCGCTTAGCAGCAAGATCCGGGAAAGTCTTCACGACAAAAAAAAAACTATGTATCTTGTGCGAAATGGAATGTATCAAAAATGGCAAAAACAAGTAACTGCGCCATATTTTTTAGTCACAAAAGGGGAAAAGCTCATATCCATGTTTTCTAAGATAAGCCCAGGTAACCCTATAAAGAGAATTTATAACCCCCTTTAAGCAGTAAAGTGGGAGCTTTTTATTTAAATTTATAACGGTGTCTTTCTTTAGTGGATAGTCTTGGAAATTAAGATATTAAAACATAATTTTTTTCAAATATGTACAATTAATCTTTTTACTCAAACAATAAATTACTGAAACGACAACGCCTATCCCATCATTTATCTCTTTTATTTGATCGGCTTCTTCAAAATCTTAGATAACCTTTAAATATATCAACATTTTAATTAGCTTAAGCTAATATACTTTACCTACCTACTTCCATTTGTGTTTTGTTGAAAAAAAAAAACTTGTGTCACCATAATAATAAGGTTGATCGCAATTTATTAAATCAACAACCGAAATCTAATAATAATAATAAAAAAAAAAATAACAACCTGTTATAGCCGTCCCATAAACAACACTACTCATCATCACTATTTTTGAATTAAAAAATGCGTTTCCAAATTTGGTCAGAACATGACATCACAATCATAGACGCAGTCTTTTTTGTATCGCATTTTGAATTGCTGCCATGTAGATATTTTTAGATTAAGTTTGTGTATATATAATATTTATTTATGAAAACATTCTTCGGCATTTTTAAGATGAAAATATAGGGTAGACAAACTAAACAGCAGTAATTTGAGTATTTGATGCCCACGATCAACAATCTTTGGAAACTTGTTTAATGGTTTTTCATCGCGCCTACCTGCTGATTAACAAATTAAATTAAATACAGTAGGCGAAAAGTATGGTGTAATCGAGTACGAGATTACCGATTAAGGTGTTTTATTTAAAATAATGTTTTAAAACATATTAAAAGAATTTATAATCAAAAATTGGCATCTCAGAGCAAAGTAAAATGAAAAAAGCTTTTACTAGCAATCGACATGGAGAGAGAATTCTAAAGTTGTAATCAAATTGTCTGTGAAGAAACTAACATTTTTACTTTAGTGCGTATTTATACAAAAGCGTCCGATGATTTCATCGAAAACTTTTCATTCAGTCATTGACCAAATGCGCGAAAAACTTTGACAAAAAACATTGAACTCCACAAACATGTAAGAGTAAATTATTTGTTTGTCGTTCTCTTGATATTCTCTTTATTTTGTATCTCAATTTTATGTAGTTGAAGCAGATTCTTTTATTATTATGTGATGCAGCAACGATTTGTCGTTAAATTTTCTTTTGATTTAAATAAGATTGTTCTCCCAAACTAACTTAAAAACTAAGCACACGCTTTATTTAGTAAAAATATCAACAACAATTTATTTACGCACATAATAACGTTATTGCGTTTATTTTATTTATATTCCGTATTTGAAATATCTGAATTTTAAGTGGAATACATCACGTCACCCACTTTCGAAATAATATAAAAACTCAAATGGTTAATTCAGTTATTGTTATGTTGACAATTTTATTGTTTATTACGTTAGTCTTGTCTATTCCTTGGCTACATTTTCATATATTTGTTATTGCAATAAAGGCATTTCACTATAAAGTGCTTCATTTAAGTCCATAATTGGGTTTTATTAGACAAAACACTTAATTAAATTGAGTAGTTTACATAAATAAATTATAAGAACATTTTACAAACAATAAAAACACTATTAGATGAAAATAAGTAATTTGTTTTGTTTTTCTTTAATTTTTCATCTGTAGTGAAGCGTTAAATGCATGGCGTGCAAAAGCAAGATGCAACGTAGTGCCGGCAGAACGTGTACAAGAGCTATTCCATGAGCTTCAATTTAATCCGAGTGAAAGACAAAGTAAGTGGTCTTTGAATTAATGATTATATTTTTTTATTTAAACAATCAAATTTTTTTTAGTAAGTGAAATGTTGAAAACAGCAAAGATGTTTGCTCGAAAAGGCAGCCGTCAGTGGCACGGATTAACGTTTGGTGAATTTTGTGTTCTGGCAGCAGATTTAAAACGTTTTAGGTAAATTTATTAAATTAAGTTAATAAATTTAAAAATTAATTTCTGATCTGTTTAAAGAACTTCGAGTTTTACACCAATAAATGAAAAATTAAACATCCTTAGTGGTCGCAACGATGAAAATGACACAGATAGTAATCCTGATGTAAAGTTAGCACCATCAACGTCAGGAAAAAGAACTCAAAGATCTCGTCACAAAAGTACAAAACCAAACGATCGAAATAAGAAATTAGACTTTGAAAACATCACATCAAAATGTACACCACCTGCGAAAGAAACTGGAACACCAATAGAAGTTTTCCTAGGAGGTTCTTGTAATCCAACAACTTGGAGGAAAGATGTTGCCATACCAGCTCTTGAAAAACTTGGAATTTCATTTTATAATCCAGTGAGTATTCTTGCCATTTTAATATACTTTGATAAAAGAGAAAATTTGTAAAACAGCAAGTATCTGATTGGACACCAGATTTAATTGAACTGGAACACCGAGCTAAGGAGAAAGCAAGAGTACTATTCTTTGTGATGGATTCAGAAACAAGGGCATCAGCTGGTGCCATTGAAGCAGCTCATATTGCAGGACAGAATTGTCAACAACTGGTATTAGTGTTGCATCCTTATAAAGCAGATCAATTTATACTTAATGAACCTCTATCGCAACAGTAAGAAAAGTTGATTCTTTATGCATATGAAATATACAAATATGTATTTATTTTATTATAGAGAATACATTGACTTGACAAGAAACCAACAAATGCTGCGAGAGTTAGTGACACGAAGAAATCTACCTGTCTTAGATAACATACCATCAGGTTTGCAAAGAACTAAAGAAATTTTAGCTGGAATCCGGGATCCACCATCGAATATTGCCTCGATTTTAATGTGGGTAAACTACTTATTTGAAAAAAGTAACATTTTTTAACTTGCATACATATTTCTACAGAGTTGTACGTGGAGCTTTTGATAGAGTAAATGCTATGAAAGATTTAATCTCTTTGGAACAATGTCAACGTGCCCTTTCGATTTTGGGCTATGCACAAAGTCTTTTAACTTTAGATAATCTTATGAATGTGATTAAATCGCAGCGTGAATCATTAGATATGTCACCAATGTTCATGTCAGAATCAGAATCATTCAAACCGCAAACGGAAACAATTACAACACAAAACAGAAGATCTGTGAAAAAGGAAACCATAACGCCAATAATGCCTGCTAATGCAAAAAGGAATGAATTTCAAATTGATTTCGATCAATTTTGCATACTAGCAGCGTATCTTTCAGTATTGCAACAGGAAATACATGAAAGTGGATGTATATCGCCAATAAAAGGAACTAATGTACCACCCCCTCCAGTTTTTTTGGCGAACTTGCAAGGTAAATGTAATGTTTAATCTTATCAACATTTAAATAATATTTATTTGTTTTTTTTTTTATCAGGATGCCATTATCGACCTGGAGATGAGAATATAACAATAAACTTCTACACAAAGCACATTTTTAGGACAAGCAGTAGTACAAGTGTACCTAGTGAAGAACGTCACAGTGATATTGGCAGCCGTAATAGAGACAGTGGTACATCTTCTCCTCAACCTCCAGAATCAACTGGGACGATAGCTAAATCACGCTCAACCCAAATAGGACAATGCTCAAAAATGCTCGTCAACGTCGAGCTTATGATGTCTATAAACAGTAGCGAAAACAATACTACAGAAGAAGAAAGTGATTCAAATGATTCGGTATTCTCAAGCAGCGATAGCTCAATAAATTCGTTCCATTGCAATGGAGACTCTGCATTTTCCAGTTTTGAAATACGCGATGTGTATTTGGGGGGCAGCTGTTTCTTACGAACTAAATGGCGACAAAATTATGCAATGCCTTATCTTAAATCTAAGAAAATAACGTTCCATTTACCTGCCTTACACGAGAGTATTAAGCCGTCCCAACTTGATTTACCGGACAAATCATTTGAGGATTCGAATTCCCAGGGAGGGAAACCAGACGGAAGACCTATTACTGGACACTTGATGCGGAAAATGGAACAAGAAAAAAATATCGATACTGCATACGATACATCAAATCACGTAGAATCATCAAATTGGCCACTTAATATACGTCCAAATCTCTATAATCCATCTTTGATGGATTCAAGCCGAGTGCTTCTGTTTGTAATAACAAATGAGACGAGATCACTTGCCCCTATGACACTTGCAGCTCATTGTATTGGTCTAATGTATAATGTTGTGCTATGCGTTCAAATGCTACCAGAGAATTGCGTATTAGGGAACGAAAAAGTAAGTTTTGTCATAAATTAATTAAAAATATTTGTTAACAATGTTGTTATTTTTTCAGTTAACGCCTGCAGCAATAAAGGACTACAATCGAGGTAGATCATACCTTATTGACTTAGCTAAAAGACAAGGTGTTCCAGTTTTCAACGATCTCAAATTAGCGCTCGAGTGTACTGCAGAAAAAATAAAAGCTTTACATTTCCAAAAAAGATGTCAAACAAACGAGAATAGCTGCGAGGAAAAGAAGGGGACGTTGAACCTCGACGTAAATTAATTGTTATGATCTCGTGATATTGGTCGTCTTAAGTCTGACCAACAGAAAAACATTTTGTTGTCACATATTAACAGAAAAAAAAAACTATATAAAATTAGAAACTAACGAATATTATAATTTATTTTGATAATATTATTTTTTTGAATGTATGTATGTTAAACCAATTAGAAAAAATTTACTGACTTACAACTTGTCTAAATTTTGACAAAAATATTGTTACCGAATATATTATAGTTAATTTAAATGATTTAATATTAATTTATTGTGTAACGGTTTGAAATGGAAATAACTCTTGTGTAAATACTTTTTGTACATAAATAGCTTATAATTATGATAATAAAAATATTAACAATAATTTCACTCAAATATAAAAGAATCATTTTCAATGCATAGTAAGTTTTTTTCGAGTAAATAATGGATACTTTCAGGGGGGTTACTCTGTAATCCGATTCGAAAGTGAAATCTTTCGAAAGCTGAGTACATTCGGATAGCAATTTCCGAAAATCGGAAATGTATCTTTTGTTTAGATACATTTTTTCGAAAATCGGAAATTTCGTACTTGGTAGCTCTATTTTCGTTGATAAATTGCTTTCGATATTCGAAAAATTTATTAGACGGCTAATTACCTTGCGAGAAGGATTGTTAAAACGGAAGAATGAAGTTTTTGTAAGATAAAAATAAAAAGTGCGTTATATTTTCGAAACTTTATAACAAAAATAATAAAGAAATCATTTTTTTATTTTATTTTATTTTAAAGGGAAAACTTAAATAAAAATATGAACACCAAGCAGTATCAATTTGAAATGATTGTTAAATTTATGTGTTCACATCCGGATTTATTTAAAGGATATTTAAAAATGTCTGCTAAGATCATGAAGTTTGACTTATCTCGGATCATTTTTCTTTGCATTTTTTCTTGCGCACAATCGTCTTCTTCGTCAAACCATAAAGCTATCCTTATTCATAATTAAAAAAAAAAATACCACAAATCATATTAATAACTCACAAATGAGAATACCTACTTTTGTTGAAAAAATGACATTTTTGTATAGAGGTAGACAAATATCGATTGCACTATCGGTTACTATTATCGATTTATAGTCGATAGTTTTTACCACTATCGATAGCTATCTAAAGTCATAATTTTTGGAATAAGTTGTTGATATGATAAACAACTGTTTGTTTTGGGTTAATCTGTAGGTACAGAAATGTTTCAAAAATTGAGTGAATCATGTGTAGATAACGGGGGAACTCCGATAGTTTAAAGCAACTATCAATAGTAATCGATGACGTAGGCTATCGGTATTTGTCCAGCTCTTCGTTTTTGTCATAAAAGCACGAGTCTCGAAACATTTATTCGAAAGTTGCAAGAGTTGCTCAGCAACATTTTTGTTCGTTTCTAAAGTCTTACAGAGTCGGAAACAACTTTCGGACAGATTAAACTTTCGAATCGGATTACAGAGAAGGCCCCCAGCATTCATTTTCATTGCTATTTCGATTCCTTATTTTTACGTACATCTCTTTCCTTTTTATGAAAAATCATTACCTTGCGTATACGTTTTTATTCAAGTTATAACCAGCAAAGTCAAAAGCAATCAGCACAATGGGCAGCAAATTTGTATCAAACACATTGCCACCATCGCCAGCACCATTTGACATTTTGTAGTTCTCTTTGGGAGTTTGGTGCCATTTATGGGACTTTCCATTGGTAAACACATATTTCAATAAATAAATTGATTTAAATGAAACGCAATTTCAAATAGATTTATTTTTGTCATTGTGTTAAACGTAATTTCATGTCTGTGAATCTATTAATAACATGGCCGTATTTGAAGGCCTGGAATTTTTTTTTTTGAATTTTTCAAAAGATCTTCAAGAATTAAAAAATCTATTTAAAACTGTTATATTTTTTGATAACAATTATTTCTTAAAATAAAACACAAATAAAACCCATTCACCAAGTCATCAGCTGATTATTGCATTGGTGGTAGTACAAGGAGGGGTAAACCTGCCGAAAAATCCAGATCTGCAAAATTGATCGGAAATCAACAAATAAATCAATTGCCCGATGGAACGCGTTAACTGTCAAAAATTGATCGCCGATCAAAAATAAATTGATTTATTTTACCAATGTAAAGTCCCATTGACATCGTAATGGGAAAGTTGTAGGCAGTGCACCAGAAACTGCAAAAACAGAATTTGGGTATAACGACGCTGTTGACGTTGCTGGTGCTTTTAATCTGTTTTGAACAATCTAAATACATTGGATTTAAAATAATGGCGGCCACTGTTGCTGGTGCTGGCTTAATAAAGTTTCGCGCATTAATCTTGACGAAATGAGCTTTGTTGGTGCATATCCCAGTATCGAATCGGATGAAGCTAAAATAGGATTGTCCGTCAATGAAGTAAAAATAAAATAATGCTATCAACGAAAAAGAAATCATACACTCGGGCAAAACGTCACGATGGATAAATATAACTTCGAAGTTTTCAAGGACTTGGATCGACTAACTACTACACTACTTCGCATAATAACAGGATTGCAGAGATCAAACAAAGAATGTCAAATTGATATCCGCTGGTTCTTCGAGCCACAGTGATAGGTCTCTCATGGATATATGGACCAGAAGCATAGGCTCTGAAAGATTTGGATGAAAACTTGCGTCGGTGCTTTGAGAGCTCTCTCTTCTGAATTTTTTGGTCTTGTGTGCATTGAGGAGTGTCTAAAAGACCCCACGACAAGCTTTACGGAACATAAAGCGACTTCAATTTGACTTGTTTAAAAAGCTGAAAATTCAGGGACTTACTACAATCCTTATTTTGTTAATTTGATTAGACTTTTACCAAATCATCAATTTTTGAGTAGTCCATTCCCCACGAAAGATACGAAAGCAAGGCTGATTAAACAAAAAACTGATAAACTCTTCACAAACTTTAAATTTTAGAATGGAACACTTTTATGAATAAAAGTGGTAATATAATAAACATGCTTCTGTCGAGTAAGTACATACCTCTATATTTCGTTTTCACACGGTGACGAAGACCCGTATTTCAAGGTCATCTACCGACTTGCAAAACAACAAATTTATTATAACGTACTGTCCAACAAAATAAATATTAACCAATTACTTCTTTAATAATCACCATTTTAAAATTATATAATAGTTTTTAATAAATAATAACACAAAAAAAACGTACGAAAAATCCAAAAACCAACTTGACTTGAAGAATAAACGGTAAATTCGTATTTGCTAGTATAGTGACATTTTGTGCCGTTAGAAATCTGTACTAGATTAAGAAAAGTGATGTGCTTTGTGTTTCATTTTATATATATTTTTAACTATCGAGATCTTAACGCGGCGCTCGATAAACTTGATTTGACTGAATTAATCGAAAGGCGACCCTTAAGCGACATTTACACGGTCATTTGACATCAATCTGTAATATACTGTTTGTAAAAATAAGTCTGTATGCGTGCACTTGTTTGGCGAAAAATCAAAACCCTTTTGATTTTGCTGATAACTGATTATATGTGTAGATGACAGACGTCCTCTGACTGACCGTGTAAAGGTCGCTTAATCTGTGTGTTATCTATAAGTTATCGATAGCTTGTATGAAAACTTCAATTGTTTTTAAGGTCATATGACACGGTCAATGGATTCACTGACCACTGACATGCTAGGCGTTTTTCTTTTTTAACTCAGAGCAGAGCACTAAGCTGTCAAAAATGGATGGTGTTTCTTTCTTAGTTCCGCCGAGCGCTCAACTTGTGTTTCTTATTACGATCGAGCTTGCTCTGAGAGCGCTCAACTTCATGCAGTTTTCATGTTATTTGACAGATTGTAAGTTGATTTCTATTGATATGACAGTGAATTGCTCAAGTGTGTTTCATAAATAAAACAGAGCGCTCGGAGCGCACTCTACTCAGAGCTCACTCGATAAGCTCAGGCTCTTCTCCGTGCTCTGCTCAGAGCTAAAACAGAAAAACGTTATATGCCGTTTCACCGTGGTGCTGCGTACCACCAAATGGAAAGAAGGACGGAAAATTTCGTTTATGATTTCGCTGTGTCATTTTTGTATGGGATTTTTCGTTTTACTTCAGCTGCATACTAGGCTTTAAGGTTAAATATTTATAAAAATCCAAAATCCGGAAAACCAAAATACACCCTAAGGGCCAGTTGTACAATCGTGGTTCAGTATTTAACCCAGTGATTTTGGCAGATGAAGACCAATCGTAAAATCTTGGTTCAAGTTTTTAACCCACCGATTTTGAAAGATTAGGGCCAGTTGTACAATCGTGGTTCAAGGTGGTTCAAATTTTTGAACCACTGATTTCCATAGATAATCCGCCAAAATCAGTGGGTTAAAAACTTGAACCCCGACTGTGCAACTGGTACTTAGCTATGGGAATCAGTGGCTTACAAAACTGAACCACGTTGAACCACGATTGTACAACTTGCCCATAGATATGGAAATCAGTGCTTTAAAAATTTGAACCACGTTGACCACGATGCGTTAAGATTTCGATAGTTCTTAAGGGCCAATTGCACAATCGTGGTTCAAGTTTTTAACTCACCGATTTTAGCAGATTATCTATGGAAATCAGTGGTTTAAAAATTTTAACCACGCTGAACCAAAATTGTACAACTGGCCCTAAGTAAAAAAATATAAAATAAAACACAAAGCACATCACTAATCTGAATCTAGTACACATTTCTCACAGCAAAAAACGTCACTAGCAAATACGAATTTACCGTTTTTTTTATTCATTCAATTTCAAGTCAATTCGAGTTGGTTTTTGGATTCGTCGTCCGTTTTTTTTTTGTTTTTTTCTTGTGTTATTGTTTATTAAAAACTATTAAATATAATTTAAAAATGGTGCTAATTGAAGAAGTAAGTGGTTAATATATGTTGAACAGTAAATAATAATACATTAGTTGTTTTGCTAATCGGTAGATGACCTTGAAATACGGGGCTTCGTGTGAAAACGAAATATACCTAGCTACTTGCTTGAATGAAGCATGTTTTGTATAAATATAGAAATATGTAGCTACCTACCTTTATATTATTTTCATAAAAGTGTTCCATTCTAAAATTTAAAATTTGTGAAGAGTTTGTGTTTTTTAATCAGCCTTGCTTTGGTATCTTTCGTGGAGAATGGACATTTTTCTCAAAAATTTCTCAGGATTTGGTAAAAGTCTAATCAAAATACCAAGGTAAGGATTGTGGTTTGCTTTAATTAATGGTCTTTTTTATTATGGTTTTGACAGGAATTCTTACTAGCGTCCAACTAGAAAGATTCGAGTTAGGTAGATATGTAGTCACATACCTTGTTTCCACTAAAACAAAATCAATTAAATTAATTCGAAAAAAATTATTCCAATTCTTTTAGAAGAGGTGTTGATCTTTACTTATTGTCCAATAAGCTCAACGTGTCTCAGTCTTTTTCACACTCCATCAATGCACATAGGACCAAAAATAAAATATGGAAGAGTCCTCAAAGCACCCAAACAATAATGCCCATTCCTAACTACCTATTTAAGTGACTTCTGAGCTCGAAGAACCAGCATATGTCAATTTGGCATTACTTGTTTGATCTCTGCAATGATTTTATTATGCGAAGTAGTGTAGTAGTTAGTGGATCCAAGGTAGACAGTCGTTGACTACTTCGAAGTTATATTTATGCATCATGACGTTTTGCATGATTGTGTGATGTTGCGATTTCTTTTTCGTTTATAGCATAATTATATTTTGACTTTATTGACAGCCAATTCTATTTTAGCCTCATCCGATTCTATACTGCGGTATGCACTAACCATAGCTCATTTCATTCTGTTGTCAAAGTTAAGACCTCTTTGAAATAAATACAATAACAAATTTTGTTTTATCCTGATGGTCTTCTTTGGTTGTTTAAATACCGTTGTCATTTTTGTGTTGTTAACTTAAAGTTGAGAGACGCGGCTTTTAGCCACGATGATTTGCTGACCCCGATGGCAGCGTATAATGAGTTTTCCTCGTTTTGTTAAGTTAAATTAAATCTTCGTCAAGTAGTACCCCCTTCCGGATAGTAAGTTACCTCAACTCATTGTCTTCGAAGATTCTCTTGTTTTCTTTTTATCCTATCGTACATGCACTTGCAGTATTTATTTTTATTTTTAGTAGGTACAAAGTTTACAACTGCATGAGTGTTGAACCGGAACATCTCGTTGGACTGTATTCTTTTGTATTTACTATTTAACGCTTTTTAAGTTGTCTTCCGTCGGTAGAGCGTGATTTTTCGATTGTAAGAACTTACTCTATGAAATATCAACAAAATTCCGACTGTTTGTAGCGAAAAAAAATTCAAAATTCCCATCGACAAAATCCCGACTGCCGAACTTCGGCTAAAATCGTCTTACTAACAGCAATATATAACTATGTGTGCTATAGCTCAAAAAATGGAACGCGAGTTTAATGTGATTCATCTTTGCTTAAAAAACGAAGATTTGTGTAGAAACAAATTGAAAGGGAGTAAAAAAAAACGGCAACAATAACAAACTATCGACGGACAATTTTAAAATGTGCTTTCATTTTCGGCAAAATAAAAATGGAAAGCCGGTCTTTCTGCAAGAGTTTCAACAGTCCTAAGAGTAACGAACAGTGTAAATCATCTTAAACAAATGAGTCTATAAATGAAACCACATTTGTACCAAGTTTGAAGTCAATCGTCTTAACCGTTAAGGCTGAAAATGTCGATACATCCAGATCCAGACAGACAGACAAACAGAATTTCCGAACCTACTCCGCTATCATCGTTATGTCATATTTGATTGCTATCTCACGAATACATAACTTGCTATAATCGCAAGTAAGAAAATGTTCAGTTCTATTCTGCTATGCGATCCCGTCGAATATTGCGATTCGCGTGAATATCTTACTTAATTGTTAACTATTTATTTTCAAAAGTCTTATATCGTTTGAGCTCAAAGTTTAACCAATATTTGTTTTTAAGATTCTTAAGAGAATCTAATTGTTAAAATTTATTTTTGATCGAAATTTATATGGTTTTTGAAATGGTCCGTTTTTTTCGTTGTCGGATAGCAGTCTACAAATATTCAAGTGAACGTTTATTAAAATATCGCTGGTTGTGAATCATTACATGTCTATTTTTTTTATTTTAGCTTAATATAAAAAACTGCTTCTCCTTACAAAAATTGGCCTTACGTTTTGAAAACAAATGCTTTGTAACAATATTTAACTGTAAAATATCTTATGAGTTAAAACGTATACTAATACTAGCAATCGGACCATTTTTATCAAAAAAATATATGAGACAATCTTTGCAAGGCAATGTTGGCGTTGACCCTGATGAATCCAATGTTAGAATAAAATTTACAATTCCCAAAAATGAGGTAAATTAATTTAATTCAAATATCAATTACTTACAAAATAAAATTAAAATATAATGAATTTCAGGCTGATCATAATATTTGTATAGAAGCAATGCGAACTAATAAAAATCCAAATTTAGTTTATTATTATTTTAATGGAGAACAATACATCGATAACATTCATGTTTTCTACGAACGTTGCCAGATCGATGTTACATCATTTTATCCACTTTTGAATGAAGTATTCTCAAATGAGAACATTAATTTAATGCATATTTGGATAACAAATCCATGTCCTTTACAGTAAGAAAGAAAATCAACCTTATTTCCGCACGGAAAATATTTCGCCTAAAATTTTAAAAATTAATATTTAACAAATATCTTAAATTTCATAACCATTTACGTTCGTCTCCAAATGAAGGAACATTTTAGTTGTAATGACATTTGCTTTTCGACCAACAAAAATTATTAAGAGTTTTTCGAACATTAAACATGTTTCGAGTGAAATGCACAATAAGAAAGTGAAATTCTGGGTGAAATGTCATTCGGGCGAACTTCACAATAAAATTGAATAACTTATAATTCTGATTAAACTTTAGTTAATTTATTTTCGCCAACAGCATTGAAACTGTAAAATCATATGAATTATTTGCCGATTACTTAGACGTATTCCATACTCGACCTCAGTCTGAACGAACAGATATTGTAAAGCTAACAGAATCAGTTTTAATAATTGACAAAGAGTCCGATATTTTGAACAAACGATCGTTCGTTGTTGTGGCAAACGAAATTGGCAAAATATTTAACTATCTTACTTTTTCTAAGTATACAGTAAAGTTTTTTATTCCATTAGCTGGAGAAAATATAAAAATACAAGAACTGGTGAGTAAAGCTATTTCATCAATAATTGTAGGTATATAAATATTATGTATCTTTTATTTTGTTTTATTAGCAATGGGATGACATGGATTTGAATAAAGTCGAAACATACATTCAAAAAGAAAATGTAACCAATCTCTTGTTATGGAATAAAGCAGAACCAGGGTTAAAATATCTTTTAAAAATTTCACAACTGTTAGCATTGGCTAAACATCTTGGACAAAAATGTATCATAATTGAGAACACTATCATACTTCAGAATTATCAAAATCAAGAGATGATTAGAGAAGCTATATTAGAAAATGCTGAAATTAAAAATGAATCGGTAAGTGAGTTTTGTTTGTCATTAATGCTTATCAATAGAATATTTCTATGACTCCTCTTCAGAACTGGAAAAACAAAAATTTTTTAGAACGCATTGTAAATGTGTGCAATGAAATAGAAATAATGCTTTTTATAAACTACCACGGTGGGCTACCCTTGCCACCAAAGGACGCAAATATAATTATGTGCCAGGATTTTGACGAAACAAATGATACGTCTATTTATGTTTCTAGGGATATGGAATCAATGAGCTTACAAGAATTTGTTTGCTTATTTACACCTTGTAACAGTTTTTAAATAATTTAGTTTAAAGATATATTTTTTTTATTAGAAAGTTACTTTTGTTCATCCTACAAAAAAACTAAAATAATGGGTACATAAAGAAACTCATAAAATTGGTTTAGTTGATTTATTATTAGTTTTCTGTGTTGAAATGTTTTTAGTTTTTAATTTTAAAAATTTGAATAAAAACTGTTATACGCTATAAATCCTAAAGTGTTATATCTAAGAAAAAAAAAATGTAGGCATGAAAAAAAGAAAATCATATTTTCTATCGAAAAGCCTTCAATAATTGTTGTAGTCCGGTAAGCCATTTCTTTGCATCTGTATTTTAGCACTGCCAGACGTCTTATAGAGGTGTATTAGATTTTGCAAACTTAAAATTGGGATGGACTACTTTCTGCAACGATTGCCACAATTCTTTCTAGTTTTTGTGTTTGTATTGACCAAGTGCCCTATTGACATCTCCTCATACATTTTCTATTAGATTTTGTTTTGCAGACGAGTCCATAACCTCGATTTCATTGCGTAAAAACGAAGCTTTTTGTTGATTCAGACGTGTATTTGGGGTTTTTATTCTGTTGGAACGTCTTTTGAAGCTGCATTTCTTTCTCATAAAGTATTTACATTATATTGTCAAGAATGATATAATACATATACCCTACCAAGCGTGTCAAACTGAATAGCTTCTACGGGCCAATCCAGGGAGATCTAATTTTGTATGGGTCGCAAAAATGAAAAAAAAAAAACTAGATTTTGTATAAAACAAATTTATTTCAAAAAGAAAAAAAAAAGAAAAGAACAATGGTAAGATTAAAAGGCATGACCAAAAACACAGAGGAATTGAAAGAATCAGAGAAATTTTCGTGTGTTCAAAAAATATCAAGTGATTTTTCATTTTTTCTTAGATTTTTGAGGAGAAATTTTGTATGGATTAATTCCTCAGTTTTCTTCCTCAATGAAAAGATGATCATTTGACATTTTAAAAACTATTAATTTGGAGCCATGAACTTCTCTTCAAATGTAGTTATTCTGCATTCAGACAGAGAACGATAACAACAGGAATTGATTAGTGGAGGAATTTGAACCGCCTCCGTCAAATTGTCAGTGTTTCCTCTATGAGGAAATACAAGTTGGCGCACGCCTAGCATCTCTTCTATGCTACAATCTTTTCTAGTTGTAGCTAACCCTTACCTTATTGGTAGTTATTCAAAGCAGACTTAAGATGTTTAACACTTATTCTGGATCTTACAAGAGACTTATTTGCCTTCTCTAATATATGTGCTAGAACCGATAGGTTCATCCAAACATTCAAATAATTTCACATGCCAAATATTGAGTGCTCTGCAATCTGACTGGCATTGTACCGAATTCAGATCTTGATCGAGTCACACTGGATTTGAACAGGGAAACAAAATTTTAACGTTCAGAGTGACTAATTCTATATTATATAGATGACTAATTCTATATTGAAAAAGTTGAAGAAAATAAAAACAACTTATTGTCTTTCAAAGACTCGAATTCTGCAAACCTTTTTTTTAAATTCAGTTCTAAGAATTAAATTTTTTCCTGCGTATTTTTTAATTCTTTACATAAACTTTATTTGTACATATTGTAAGTAAGGAATAAGTTCTTATGAAGGAGTTCGACTTGGTTTAGTTTAGTTTAGTTTATTTGAATCTATAATCTACGAATTTACATTCAACAGATTTATCAAAAATAAAGTACAATAAATTCAATTTATAAAAGTAAATATTAATATTGAGTAATAATTATGAATACACAATTCAACAAAATTAATTAAGAAGACTTAATAATCTATTTTTAAATAAATTTCTTGGCAAAGATATATCCAAATTTGAATTAAACAAGTTAAACAAAATACAACTTGCAGACATTAGTTCACGTTGACCGTACAACGTATGATGCGAATCGATGAATAATAGCCGTCTTGCTCTTAATGAAGTTGATGAAGCATACAGATGTAAGCAACATTTTCTTTTCTCTTTTTATTAAAATCAGTTATTGTAGAGCTCCAAACAACACAATTATAGTCGCACAATACTGCAATATAAAGAACTAATCGTATAAGAAAAACGCATTTGGAGCTTCAGCATTTTTCTAAGCGCCTTTAAGTATGCTGTTTTGTTCCGCCTCAATTTTTCTCCTTACATTATTTTGATATACTACAATTCGTAGCATATATCAAAGGGGGGAGGGGGAGAGGTTGGAAGAATGGAGGCGGAACAAGAAGGCCTGTGTCTTCAGTGGTCATAAGCGGTGGAATGCGTAGTGCATACGACTTCGAAAACTGAGCAATGCGTGGGTTCTAATCTCATGATGTGCACGTGAAAAGTTTTTCATAATAAAATTGGATTATAGCTTGGCACCATTAATAAGGAGACTGATAAAAGAAATTGGCACTCCTTGAAATAGCTATATCTCCAGCCAAAAATAAAAACGAATAATAAAATTCGTAAAAACGAATAAATAAAATTCGTTTAAAAATTGTTGGTAGCACTTTTAAGTTGTTGTTGTTGTTCAAACATTCAATGAAAATTGACGTAATAAAGAATGGTCAAGTAAAAAAACTGACATTCTAGTACGAATAGTACAATATAACAACAATAATAAAAGTATAATAGTTTGGTGGTCTGATACTCAAATCAGACCGATACATATAAAACCAACTTAAACATGCTTTGTTTCCTTATCATCTCCACGAGATATTCTTATTTTTTACACAGCAAATATAAAGAGCATTTGTTGTCCTGCTCGCAAACATCAAAATAAAATATTTTTCAAGTCTATTTTATTATCGTTTTTCCTTTGACACTTAAACTATGTATCATTACATTTAACCCATTACTTCTACTCGCACGTCGCACATAGGAGTATTTGGGTCGAAAACATAGACAAAATTATTTTTAAAAATAAAACAGTTTATTTTGTTTAGAAATAATTATTAATAAAATTCAAATTTCTGATTCAGAAAGTTAAAAATCTACTATCAGTGACAATTGTGTTTTCTGGAAGAAGCATTTCTAAAGTTTGCTTTGAAAACGATTTTCTGAGCTGAGGCAACTTAAAAGTGGATCAGAACTCAAAAGCAGCCTGTTGAGTATGTCGAGGTTCAAGTCTCTTCTAAAGTTCAATAACTAAAACATATAATAATTAAAAAAAAAACGTATGTCGTATGAGTGTTTTTTTACCTAATGTTATTTTTTTACAATCATCGATTCATTTTTAACATGTTTTGTGAACAACCAATCACTTAGTTGTTTTGTAAGTTTTTCTTTTATTTCTTATACTTTTTTTTTCAAAACAATGTTGGCTGCGACAATTTTCTCTTGTTCTATCATTTAATAAATATTTTGAAAATAAATAATGAATTTTTCTCTCAAAACGGTCTAAAGTCTTCACATCCAAAATTTAATAATATCGATGCCGCTGCACCATACATCAGGGCCGAGATTATAAGTGTGTTATACAGGGACTTATGTAAGTTGTTTGAGAGAGGGTTTCGCTCTTCAATAGCTATCTTAGCCCAAAGAAGCAGGGATTGGTAATATTAATTCTTCGTTCGATAACTCGTATTGTTCACTGAGCTGATAATGGAGGAGCCTAGGTACACAAAGGGCCTTACTAATAATGAAATTTAGTAACAGCTTAAATAAAAATCGCCCATATTTTATGAAAAAATTTGTTGTATATTTCTTCTAAAGTGTGGAGATTTTAATTTAAGCTGAAACTAAATTTGATTATAATTAAGGCCGAAAGTATGACTACCTGTCTATGGTAACGTTTTGTCCGCAATGTCAGTGTTGGGTGTCAACAATGATGTTGATGTCAAATATGATGTTGACAACATTGAACTTGCTTTCATTCAACGTTAAACCCATCTTCTGGATACTCACGAAAGAACCACTTGTTAGTCCCATTATGTCAATATCGTCGGATTAAGCGAGTAATCGATGGACTTTTGAAAGATTGTGCCTCTATTATTAAGGTGAAATTTTTGGGCAATTCTTTCAAAAACGATTTTGAAGAAGTCACATGACAGCTTATGGCAAACTTTTCAGGCCTAAGACTACACTGATTTGGGCCTATCAGGTTTTTGACGAATGGCTTGAGGTGTTCACATAGTACCGCAGAAAATATATTGTTTTGATGTTAAGAAGGCTGATGCCCCTGTAGTTGGGGCAGTCCAGAGGATCGTCTTTCTTCAGGATATCGGGATGACAATTCTGATGTTCCATTCATCGGGTAATCTTTAGTCAGACGATATTTTGCAGATAAGCTGGTTCATGCTTCTATCCAATTAATTTTGTTAGACAATGTTTTCACTGGTTCTCGATGCTTGCTTAAAGAATGTGGCATATGACTTTTTAAGAGGTTGGGGTGACTCGATCGGAAAAAGACCTAACGATCTCTTAGGAGTTATCACTGCGTCGAATTTCTTCACAGTATTACTGTGTTTTGGCTTTGTTCTCGATATCCGTGGCATTACTTTGGCTACAAAGTTGTCTCCTCTGAAGTTCCGTACTCAATGATACTGGAGGAGTGCCTTGCATCGATCGCTTTACTTTTATGTTATCTAATCACCATCGCACAATTCGTGCTTTTTTTAAATCAAAAAAAAATCTTTGATAATTGGTTATCATGTTTTTTAATAGCTTGATCATCACAGTGTTTTATTGATTCAACACTCTCTCCGTCAAAATACAAGTCTTTAATTTTAAATTAATCTATATTTTTGTGTTTTATTTCTTTTTAAATATAGGTATTTATTTACATATATTTTATTCAAATCTTCTATATATTATACATAATTATTAATTCAATAATAATAATCGATAGACAAATAATATAAAATGTAATGAAAAATAACAAAAAAAAAGCCAAAAACAAGACAACCAATAAATCTTGGTTCTTACAGTTCTTAACATTTGCCAAGGTGGTGGTGTTTTTTTTTTCTTTTTAAATATTTTAATAAACTTTTTTCGTCCAACAAAATTTACAACTTCTCATAGTTTGATTATTATTTTTTTTTTGCAATGAATTTTTAATTTATTTTTGTTTCTATTTTAGTTAATTAAATATAAATATACAACAATTTATTGTTCATAAGGTAAATATTGAAATGTGTTTGAAAGTAAAAATGTTCACCAAACACAACAATAAATGGGATTAATTGCAAAACAAAACAAACAATTATAATTCATAATAATATAGTAGAAATAATTCTAATAAATGTAGATATTAATGTTTACGTAAACGCTGCACAATTTTGTTAACTTAATTCTTAACTCTCTTTTACACACTCACTTCTTGCTTCTGAAAAAATTATTTTTAAATTTAAATTATCAGTAACTTGTGTGTTTTTGTAATATATTTACCGAACTACTTTTTCCATCAGGTTATTTATTCGGGTTTCAGAGTAACCAGGAACAAGTTTATGTATGACTTCTTTCAAAAACAAATCACTTATGCCCGGGCTAGTTCGTTCTGCCGTTTCAAAAGCTGATCTTAACTCAACAATGTCTGATACATTTGAGTTTCTACTTGAATGTGAATGCTTACGTTGTAACTGAAATACATTCATCGATTATGGCAAATTTCTTAAAAAAAATAATAGACAGATTCTCACCTCAGATAAAAGTGGAAACAGAAAATTGTTTAGGCACGGACTATTTGTTTGAACTACTCGGTTAACATTTTTGCTGTTAGGATTCATCGCAGTGCTTGTTCCAGTCGCTGAAGATCTGTCTGCATTGACATTGACCTTAGAATTGCCATTGTAACTGCTGTTGTTGTTTCCAGATGAAGAACTGGCTGTAGTTTGACTATTTGAAGCCGAATGGTGTTCCTTATGACTCCGTCGTTGATTAGAAGGTGCTGGCATCGAATCATCACTGTGTTCTATTTGTATTGGCTAAAAATAATTATTTTTAAATCAGTCTAATATCAATTTCAAATTGTTGAATGTTATTTCGATGCTTACCTCTTTAGATGTTCGCTTATCTTGTTCCTTCTCTTCATGCATTCTCTGTTGAATTCTTTCGGTTTCCTTACTAACATCAATACCAATTTTCATATTTCCATCCATATTGCTACCGGTACTTGTGGGCGAAAAATCTTGATGTTTATTACCAGAAGAACTTTGTTGACTATGATGCATTGGTGCAGATATATTAGATGCAGTATTTTTATTTTGCAGGGCTGACGAAACTTTGTAGTGATTTAAATTGGCATCACGAGAAGATAGACCACTACTCGCTGTTGAATATTGTGATGGCTGAACACTTGATCCATTGTGATGTTTATTGGATATGCCCATCATTAGTTTTTCGCTTTCATCAAGTTGGACATTTCCTGATGCTGCACTGGCTGATGATTTACTTGATACATTGTTAAAATGTAATCCTTTGACTGTCATTATCCAAGGTTCATCCATATCACTATCTTGTTTTGAATCTTCCCTGTGTAATAAGAAATGTAAATATTGGTTTCTTGTGTTAAATTCGGTTTTTGTTTATATACGGCGTGAAGCTAAATTCTATTCTATTCATCAAGTTTCGGCTGGTGGGTAATTTTCAAACAAACAATTTGTATCATCCTTGCAGAGACCTTTAGAAAAATTAAATGGTACATGCGCACAAAGCAAAGAGTAAAGCTGTTTTCTTTAACATGAATAATCTTCTGTGTCAAACTATCAAAAGACTCTAGAATGAAGAATTTGAATTCTTTGCAAAGAAAATGTCTTCAGATAAAAAAAATCACTGAACTCAAAAGGGATAGAAAACATGGTGGTGGAGTGATGAAGCCAAACAGAAAAAAATTAATTTAAAATCTTGGGCAATGTGCCACTAATAATTAAATTTAGTAACCGCTTAGTAAGGCCCAAGGACTTTTAAATTCATAGTTTAACAGACTATACTTTTATGTAAAACAGCGGCACCTAACTGTGAAGCAGTTCCCGAAATTGCAGTCGAAGAGGTTAGTGCGTAGCAGACGAGGTATCCTCTGAGCTCTGGCAAAATATGTGAGACATAGATTTTAGGTATAATTATATCCAAGCTAATCAGCGGTGACCAATTCAATAATCAGTGAAGGAAAATATGCCTTCTCACAATTTACAAGAAGAAGCTTTCTGATAACAATGCGGGTATAGTTTCCAATAAATCCAACACATTTAGATCCACCTAGGCCTAATCCGGACATTTATTTTATCTACGGTTGTTCGTCCAGCGTTTACATATTATGTTGGGCAGTATGAAGAGTGTAAAATTGAGCAAATTAGAAGTAAGAACATCCGAGGAAGCCTTAATGTCAAAAACACAATATTGTTTTTGACATAAAGGCTTCTTTGGATGTTCATGATCAAGAATATTATGTCATGTACAAAGAAGATAGGCTGAGAACTGTGTTATTAAATATTTTCCATTAGAGACAGGTCGGTGTTGAGTCTTTCAGTTAAAATGTGAAGGAGAAAACGTGCACAAGAACTCTAAATTTCGCATAATAAAACTTGGTTAATTTTGCGTCGAAACATATATATGTTAGATCCAACTGACCCAGGAGCTCAAAGCTAATGATCAGACAAAGCTATCTGTTTACTGATTAAGTTTCGAAGTTTTTTGAAGAGGACTTCAATTTTGATCCAAAAATCATGTCCGAGATGCATTTTTGGATGAATAGCTATGTTAGGACCCAGTTATAGCGATCAGGAAAACGAAACAAGAAAAATTTTCAGATCCAATATTTATTATGTTTTAAAACAAAAATGTTTCACTTATCGATGGCAAATAACTCCAAGAATTTTTTATACTGATAAAATTTTGAGTCGAACAAATACTTATTGTAAAAATCGCATTTATTTATTTTCCAGATGAAATTTAAGTTTTCGTACGGAAATTCCATCAGGAAAATAATCAAATGTATTTTTTTACAAAAAATACGTGCATAATTAAAATTTGTATCATCAGAAAAAAATCTGTGAGTTATTTGTCATCGATAAATGTAGCATTTGTGTTTTAAATAAAATCAGAACATATTTAATTATCGATTTGAAAAGTTTTTTTCTGATTATAATAATCGGCCCCTTAAGAAGCAAAATTGCCTCACAATGCATCTACAAATCTAAGGGCCTATCTTTTCATCTCTGGTTAAATGTAACCATTGGTTATTATTTTTTTTTCTTTTCAGCGTACCTCCCAGCTTATGCTGGACGTCGCCCATGAGGTTGTGGAATGAAAAATAAAAATCAACTAGCTCTCTATCTATTCTTTCCTATCTTTCTACTCCTTCTTACTAGTGTCGTGCTTGTGTTTCGAAATATTTTGAAAAAAAGAAAATCTTCTAGAAACCGGGGGGCCTAGCATGTAACTTGATACAATGGAGTTTAGTTGATACAATTGGATATACATAAGGAGTCCTTTATTTTCCTTAGACAACTATTTTTGATTGAACTGAACTAAATAAAGAAAAGCAAGTGATCGATTTTATCGAGTAAATTCGATTGTTTCAAGTTACGTGCTGGCACCCCAGATTTAAAGGATACCAGCTTAACAACAAAATCTTCCGTTTTATACTATATGTATATTGCGCGTTGCGTTATTTAATAAAAATTTAAATAAGCTGATCCCTGCCACTAGCGATAAATATATGGCAAAAAGCAAGCAGATGGAAAGCAAATAATTTTCTCGGGCGGTTAACTAAAAACAAAATAAAAAAATAACGTAAATTTAAAATGTACATTGAAAAACTTAGCATAATTATGCGTTGAAATCATGCTTTTTGTAGCATGCTATGAGTTCAGATCGGAACTCTAGTTGCGATCGTGGTATCTTTTTCGGAACAGAATACATAAAGCATATAAACGGACTCATTTGACATTTTCCATCAAATGCTTCATTCACGTACAGTGTGAAAAATATTCTGATAATTTAAAAACATAACTATTAACAATGAAGTTAGAATTATTGTATAATGTACATGCCTTCAAGCAATTAATCAAAACAATTCAAAAAGATTGTTTTTTCTTATTATTCTGTAGCTTGAAAATACAAGCATAGCAACTAAATAACAAAACCAATTTATTTTCAATCGAATGAGCAACAACTTTTTAAAAATAGTTTTGTATTCAATGTTCCGCAGAAATTTGTTATTGGAGAACTTCTTAAAATATTTTCCGTGTAGCTGTCAAAAGTAAATTGATCAACGCACATCAATAGTCTGCGTTTAATTTTATCGTAAGTTTCTCCGATTTGTGTGTCAGAACAGATGCCTCAATTAAAAATTCTCCGATTTTTTACGAATCGGACAAATTTTTCTCCCGAACGGATACCTCGATAGGGCTTACAAATTTTATTCGTAAGTGGAATGTGTTGACGAACAAGAGCCGATTTCGCTTCGAAGATAGAAAGACTCAAAACAAGTAATCCTAACCGATCGGAGAAAAAAATTCTCCGATTTGTACGAAATGTACGAATTTTGTATCTTGGTAACCTTTCCGATTGATGATTTGGACATGCCTCCGAAAAAAATTAAAGTATGCGTCGAAAATGACAAAATCACATTGCTATTGTGAGGTTTGTGTATGTTCCGATTGCCTTCGACAGCTAATTGAAGGCCGAATTTCGTTCGATGATATGAAAAATAATAAATAAAAAAAAAAAATTGATGTTACTGCTGTATTTGAGGTTTGGTCTGGTATGGTGACCAATGAAACGAATAACTTATTTTGTTTATTTTTATTATTATCCATGAGCCAACAGGCGTTTTTATTTCTGTTACGATTCGGATACCAGGAATAAAATAAATGTTCCTATCGGCACTTTTGTCCGATCGTAGGTTTCTTCGAACGGATACGACGATAGGGCTGAATAGGATGCAACACTTTAAAACATGCAAATATTCTTGTTCTTAATAAACTATTTTCGACACAAAATGAAAATATATATATGTATGTTTGCAGCGTAAACTATCGTGACATTTTAACACGTTTCCACGTAGCGCATCGCCATGGAGTAATACAATTCCGACCCCTTAGGCTTCCTCGCTCAAGTTATGTACAGAATTTTTTCATTCTCTAATAACACAATTACTATTTGGCGAGTAACTTTTACTTTTGCTTTTATTCCTAGCAATTCTTATTGGCGACAATCTGTGTCTTACCTGTCAAAGTTAGTTCACAAGCTCATAAATAGATATTTTATTGAAAATTTGTTATTCCACTTAGATTTTCCTAGTAAAATTCTCAATTAAATACACCTAATAATCAACAGACCAACATTTATAATCGGTCTAATTTGATTTTGATCAAGAAATTTATAAAATTTCTTAATTAACTTGCAATATTTATATTCGATGGTAGATAAAATTGAATAAACAATACTTACGAATCTGAATTTTCCGATTCTGTTTCACTTTCTTCACCCTTCTGTGTTTTCCACTTTTTGTACCGATCTATTAAATCGATGAGATATGAATTTTTCTTTGCTTTCTTGATAAATTGATATTTGAGCAGCTCCTTTGCTGTCGGCCGCTAATGTGAAATAAAACAGTTGTAAATATAATTTGATCTCAATGTTTTAAAAAAATTTACTCACGTTTTCCGGATCTTTGTTTAGACATGCCTCAACGAAATCTTTGAAAGATTTCGTATAATTACCAGTAAGTTGAGGCGGATTATTTTTTGGAATCAAAAATAATACTCTCATTGGATGCAGCTCAGAATTTGGAGGTTCTCCTTTAGCTAGTTCAATGGCCGTGATACCCAATGACCATATATCGGCTTTTGAGTCGTACATGGACTGTTTAATTACTTCTGGAGCCATCCAAAATGGTGTACCGACGAAAGTGTTTCGCTTTGATGTTGTATTCGTGAGTTGGCCAGCAACACCAAAATCTGCTAATTTAACATCTCCCATTTCACTAAGCAACACATTTGCAGCTTTTATATCTCGATGAAGCTTTCGTTCGGAATGCAGATAATCCAAACCTTTCAAGACTTCTCTCAAAATAATCGCAATATGCATTTCTTCAAATGATCCGGCCTTCATTAAATCCAGGGCGGATCCACCGCCCAAATATTCCATTATAATCCATAGTTTCGTACCCTGAAAATAGTTTAAAAATTTGAAATTAAAAACACAATTATTTAATTTTGTTTTCAAGAACCACCTTTAGATAAGATCCATAATATTTTGTTACATACGGAGAGTCGCATTGCGACAATACCATAATTTCCTGCTGAATATCTTCTATTTCGTCTTCAGCTTCCTCCAAATCAATTATTTTTATTGCAACAACCTGTTGAAAAAGTAAAAAAAAAAAAATAATAAACACAAGATACGTTTATTGTTTATGTGTTAAACGTGCTCAACAAAAAAAATGATGTGGCATTTAATTGAACAACGTTCACATACCTGTTGGGTTCTATTATCGATTCCCTTAAAGACCTCACCAAACGAACCCTTTCCGATTCGTTCTTGTTTAGTAAAAATTAGTTCCGGATCCACTTTCTGTTTTAAGAAAAATTTAATATGATTTATCATTCAAAAACAACCTCGAACATATCGAATGCATATTTGAATAACATTCCAATAGCGAGTGACATAATTTTTGTATGGTTTCGTATAAATTAAAAAAAAAAAACTAGTGTAGGTATATAAATGTTGTATGCAAATATTTCATCAATATTTTTTTATGTACATACGTACCAATTCACTTGGGCTTTGCCGTAAATTCCTTGAAGGCCCAGCTTTTACAGGTAAATTTCTATCATTTTTATTTCTGTTGCCAGGTGGGAAAAAGTCAGGAAAAGGCCCACCATTGATTGGCGGAACATCATACATGGACATTGGTCTTTTCCTGTCTACATAAGACGGTGCCACATTCCCTACTTGGCGATTAGAGGGTAAAGCTGTTTGGCGATAGCTTATCACTAAGTTATCGTTGTTTTCCGGAATATTTAATAAAGATGACGCATGCGATAAATATCCTCCTCCCCTAGAAGGGGGACTTTCAGTGTTTCTGTATCGCATATTGCTTGCAGCGATCCCTGGATGGGGCAGGGAGTACGCACTTCGCTGCGCAGAAGAGTTTTGCTTATCACCATTCCAAATACCACCTGATGTGGGTGCTCCTAGAGATGGAATAGTGCTTACGTTCCTTTCATTACGCCACATTTTCATCACAACATATTGCATTCAGAGTACATACATACACTTTAATGGCAATTTGCTACGTAGTCAGAGCTAAAAGCTGAAACGGCAGTTCCCGTATACAGACAAGATACAAAAACTTCACTAGTGCTTGCACGATCAAATTTTCGTGTTTTATTTGTTTTTCAAATAGTAATATGTCACCAGAGTAACCTTTTTGAGGAAAATTGGAAACTTTTCTGGGTGCGGCAGAAAATTCAGACGACACAAATTCTTTTTTATATTTTATCCAAAGCACATACAAATAAAAACGATCAAAATTACATATCACAAACACACATATACACGTAAACCTATTATTCAGGTGTGTATCATAATTAGATTTCTTGAATATGTAGGTAAACAATGCGATGTATCGTAAAAACAACACTTAACTCCATCCGACGCGTTGTAAGCATAGGTACAAACTAAGTCTTAGAGATCTCAACTCAATCCAAGAGCTTAAGGTAGAAAATGAGTAACATCAGCTTAATGTAAAAAAAATACGACGACGTATCATGAAGCTGAATTTTTTCGCGCTGACATAGGTAGGTAGAGGTACTCTGTTCAGAGTAGTATACCGTCGTCTTCGTCGACGACGTAGGTACCTACCGTAGTAGATAAAATATTTTTTGTTTGACTCATAGCACAGGTGAGCGAACATGGTCAGCAGTTACTCGCTGGAAGAGCTCAACTCTATTGTATGCCACGATCATATCTTGTTTGTGCAACAAACTGAGTTTCAAAATACTAGAAGTTATTGCCTTGAGTGGGGAGAATACAATAAATAACAAGAATGAAATAAAAGAGGAAAATGATAAAAGAAATTATTGGCGATCTGTGATTAGAAGATTAGACTTCAACAGGTAAAATTAACAATAACAAATATCAATATAAGAGCACAAAAAGATATCAAAATGAGAACCTTTTAAAAGGTCTTTAATTTGTCTAGAACATTTTGAAAGTGAGGTAAAGGCATGTAGAAGACTTTCCTCTTGATTGCACCAAGAGTAATTACTCTATCAGTATTTACTTAATCTATCTGTTACACAGAACGAAGATATCGGCAATCTTATGATTACATTGATAATGGTGATAGGTTTATTTTAAGAGACACTGGCACGAACATAAACAATAATTAAAATCAAAAAGTACAATATAAAAATTATGTCATTTTATGTCGATAAAAATTCAATTGATCTTACATTTGTGTTAACCTCCGTCCAGGCCATTTTGGCACAACCAGGACAATAATCTCGACTTGTAGGTTTTGTTTTTGATTTGTTGGACGTATGTTTTCTTCTAACTCCTTTAAAATGTCTATTACTGCAGGTGGTGACAGTCGAGTGACTGCTTCTCCAGTCCCAATGATGTTTACTTTGCTGAATGTTGGCCCTTGGTTGGCGTTCTCGGTGGTAAATGGTAGAAGAGTTTTCTTTGCTTGTCAAATAGCGTAGACAAGTAACCACAGAACTGAGTAACCCACAATACTTCCAGCACAATTTTGATAATTTGATAAACAGCAACTTAAAAAAAAATATAAAATATATTCTTTTAAAATATTTAAATCGCAAGGAGATAAATATTTTCAAGAGAAAATTAGATAATGGCGAAGTTTCTTTTTCTCTTTGACCGGTTTTTGTTAAAAGAAACACGAGTGGTTTTGCGGAACCTCACTTTGTTTGAGCGACTTCACTATACAAAATTTCATTAACTAAATGTTTACTTTACATAGATAAAATTTTAAGAACGCACAGTTTTCCCGAATTGTATAAAAACCACACAAGTCAAGTCAGATAATTAGAAAGAACAAAAAAAGTTTTATTTTGCTTTTTTGACATAAGTGGCCCAGTTTGTGCAGCCAACAAATGCCAACGTAGCTCTTTAGTTTAGAATTATTTCAGAAGTTGATGACAAAGTGTGACACAAGAAGCACCGATCAAAGCAAAGCAAAAAAAAAAAAATGGAAAAACTGCAATCCACTAAAAATTAAGGTTTGCAATTGCCTCAAACGTCCATGCATTTTGTTTATAGATATTTTTTTTTTCTCAACCAACCCTTCTCGCTTTTTTAGTTACTTTTCGGTTTATTCTATTAAATTAATAACATACATCTTATTTATTAAAAAAAAAACATATTTGACGCGTTGTTTTACATCGTCTTATAATTGCTGCTGGTGCTTCTATTGAAAAAAATAATAATTAAGAACACAGTGCTTACACAACTAAAAAAAAAAACTCGGATTTTTTCCTGAGAGTTATTCTGATTCTCGAAACTTGGTTAGAATTATTATAGAAATGTTGGATGCCTTTTTGAATGACCCTTATGTAAAAATTTGTGAATCTTGAATTTTCACCACCACCGTTCACTGTTTTTGTTTTCTATTTGACAGATAGAGCGTTCTCAAAGTAGTTTGGTATAAAGTTGTCAACTTTTTTTTTGACAACCACAGTGACGTCATATGCTTGTTTTTGCATTGTTGTTAGAACGAGAGGTTCAGATGTGATGTGTAGTTTTTTCGTTCTTACAAAAGATGGTGGATGATTGAAAACAGTTAAGGATGCTCTGTGATTTTTTATTCTCCAGGGATGGGTTAGTTTTGTGTTCATAAAATGTATAAAGCTGTTCTAATTTTTGTATTTTCGTTTTTTTTCAACTGGATTGGATTTGCTTCTCGAAATACATGCATACAACAACGGAACAAGATTCAATTTTGTTCCTAGAATTTTGCTAATAATAAACTATGAGCCTTACGCATACTTATATTCATTTTAATAGTTAACTTAACGATATCGTCGCCTTAAATTTTATAGTTGAGAGACTCATGTTTAACTTTACCGTTAAGATTTTCCCCGCGTTTGTAATGTCAATTTTTTATAACTCAAAGCAAAAGAGTTTTTTCTCTCTTTTGTTTTGCGTTGTCAAAATTGACAATTATTATTATTCTTTTCAGTCTGTGTGTTGATGAATTGTTTTTAATTTTCTTGGGCAGTAAAAAGAAGTACCTTAGGACCAGTACAATCGTGGTTCAAGTTTTTAACACACCGATTTTGGAAGATTATCTATGGGAATTAATGGTTTAAAAATTTGAACCACTTTGAACCACGATTGTACAACTAGCCCTTAGTAAATTACGGATGCAGACGAAGTTACCATAATAAAGATGAACATGTTCATATTAAACACTATAAATTCTGATCTTTACCTATAATCTTTACTCATAATTTATTTATGAATAGCCCAGTTTATATTTCTAAGATCTCCAAGATCTTCGTATGCTCAGATATAAACACAATTTTTCAGTGAAATTTTATACTAATGCTGTCAAAAAACTGAGTCTGAAAATTTTTGGATTCGCTTGCTCAGCTGAGCGCTCGGATATATAAACTCACCTAATATATTTGCATTTTCATCTTCCCTTTCTGTCAAACAAGAAAAGTTTTCTATTGCGTATTTATTTTTGTGCAGTTCTGCAAGTGACATGTAAATCTACCATAATGCCTATTTACTCCAGCACCAAGCCATTTAAAGTCATTGTTGGGATATTAAGTTGAAAACTTGTATATTTTCTAAAAATTAATATTAATAAACTGATTTGTCAACTTAAATAACACATTTTCAATCAAACTTTAATATATAAACTGTAATGTTAACACTTTCCCAAAACAAAATACAAAGAATTTTTCTTCCAACATTCTACTGCAGACGAGCATAGTAATTTTAACAGCAACACGTTATAGGAAGTCAAATGAAATCGGTATATGTGTACTCTCTTCGTATTTAGGGTTTAAGATTTATATCTTTCTTTTTTTTTAGTTTTCTGCAGTTCTGGAGTTGCAGACATGTAAATCCACCTAGACTGCTTTTAAATTAAGCAACTCCTGCGTGCATAAATCGTTTGTTTTTCAGTTTACTCGTTCATTTCAGCTTGTAGGAGAGATACGTATACAGGGAGTCCCGCAACTCAACGTCAAGCTGGTACCGGGTGATAGGGTAGGTTATACCCGTACTGCAAATAGTAAAAAATAAATTATCTCGCTGGGTTACGTAATAATAGCAATATTTAGAAAAATTATGAAAATCGATACCCAGGGCCACATTTTTATGTACTGTGGTCACAAATTTTGATATTTTTCAGTGATTTTTTTTCTACGTAATCCTTAATAACCATGCTACTGAATGCAATCTCGAAATCCAAAATATTGTAAGTTTCGCAAGAAAAGTGAAGTTTGACTGAGTCATTTTTTAGGGGCCAGTTATAGCTATCAGTAAAACGTATCAGTAAAAATTTTCTTTTGCATTTTTTTATATTTTTGTACACTATTTGAAACAAAAAAAAGATGTGAATCGATAACATATAACATTAAATAATTTTTTCTTGAAGAAAATCTTTATTTTGATATATATTTTTTGTGAAAAAACCATTTATCTATTTTACTGATGTAAATTCATTTTACGTATCAGCTGACTGTCATTGCACCCAAAATGAAACAAATCGTTCCAATGATGTGCGTTCCAATTTTTTACTGTTCCAACACATCAGTAAAAATTTTACTGAAGCAATTTGCATCCAGAAAATCAGTTCTATAGGTAGGATAGCCTTTTTACTGAGATATTTTTAGTGATTGCTATAAACGCTCATACGTAAAAAATTTCAGAATTCATTTGTTCCATCATTTACTGATGGTTTTTACTGATAGCTATAACTGGCCCCTTAAACAAATTATCGAACAAGTTAAAATTGAACTCAAATAATTGGAACGATTTGTTTCATTTTTTTAAAAATGGCAGTCAGCTGATACGAAATTCAATCAGGAAAATAAATAAATGCATTTTTTACAACAAATATTTGTTAAATTGAACATTTTTTTAGCACAAAAATTTCTCTGAGTTATTTGTAATCAATAAGTGTAAAATTTTTGTTTTAAATCAGATGAATTCATGGCTAATTATCGACACGAAACATTTACAACTGTACCAGTTTTGTAAATCTATTATCATTTATGTTTTTGGAAGTATGTTCCTTTGGTTTTTTATGGTCACTGTAAGTTGCAATGAAACAATGTTACATTGGATTTTCCCGACGTTTCGGCAAGGGTTGTTGCCTTCTTCATGGGTTATTTAAAGAAAATAAAAACAGATATGTAGGTACATATGTAAAATTAAAAAAATAAATTATTGAATTATTGAAATTTTAAAATTTAAAAAAAACTAGCACTTCTGTTAAAGAAGTTTTTCGTCAATAAGGAATATTTTAATAACGTCATACCAACGAGCATGGCAGCGAGCTTGCAAATATAATGACGAATACTCAATAATCAGTAAGAATATTTTATCATCATTGATTAAATCTTGCAATTGCTTTATTTTTTTGCCTAATAAACAATATTTGGCCATTACGTTTATTTAATACCATACCAGAATTATATTTATAAAAAAAAACTATAATAACGTTTTTTCAGTACTTATTTTTAACTTATACAGCAAATTATTCTGTTGTATTAAATGTATGATAATTTAAAATACATTGTAGTCATACAATGTGTGATAAAAATTTGTGAAACAGAATTTTACTGGAATAATTCCGCTCAATTACAACGTTGGATGACAGTTATCAAACAACAATTCTGTGAAACAGAATCGATGTATCAAAAGTATAAAAATCATACATTGTATGTGATGTATGATCTGTGAAATAGGCCCCAGCTTTGTAAGGCTATTATCAAAACTTAACCCTCACAAAACATTTACAGCCCTATTAATAAAAAGCGCTTATTTCATCTCTAACTCATCACTTAACTACACCATGGAATAAGAGATAGGTATCGAGTTAAAATTTCTTATTAATAAAACAAAACAAATCATGGAATAGTAAGCCCACATTCGTTAAGAAAATCTACTACAGTTCTATTACAATTATTTGTTTATGGTCTGTGAGCATGTTTTCACCTGAAGAACGTAATGTGTTTCCACGTAAAGATTTATGAGTACGTTGTTTATTTCTTTTAATTTTGTATTTTTAAAATGCCGATAAATAAGTTTTGCGTTCGTATCGTTTCGTTTACAGACAGATGAATCGAAACTCTCATCAAAGGAAATACCAAATAATAATTTTCTTGTTTGAAAAGGTTAAAATTTAAAATTCAAATTTTCACCGGAAGTTAAGACCCTTTTAATGATTATGATGACTAATTTTCTCAGCAATCACTGAACCGATTTACATAGTTCAGATGTTGTTGGATAGAGGAAATTTATAGGGCGAAAAATACACTTAAAATATTTTTTTTCCAAAATAATAATAAAGAAGAAGAAAAAACCCGAGAAAATGCATTTGGCATGAATATTTGTTGTTGAAAAGTATGCGCATAACTTGTAAAAGCAATTCAAATATTTTTTTCTCGAAAATTCAATCTTTTTGCCTTAATTACCAAGTTTATATGCGTTTTGAACCCAGGTTAAACATAGGTTCAACATTTTGTAAGGAGCCGGTTATAGCGATCAGGAAAATGAATCAGGAAAAAATTTCAAGTCGATAACTAGCCATAAATTCATATGATTTAAAACAAAAATGTTACACTTAGCGATTACAAATAACTCAGAGAATTTTTTGTGCCAAACAAATGTTCAATTTAGCAAATATTTGTTGTAAAAAATGCATTTATTAATTTTTCGGATTGAATCTCATTTTTCGTATCAGCTGACTGCCATTAAAAAAAGAAATTAAACAAATCGTTCCAATTATTTGAGTTCAATTTTCACTTGTTCCACTGACAGATTTCTGTCAGAAAAAGTTTTTCGTGTGCATTTCAATCAGGAAAACATCCTGTCCACTGACACATTTTTACTGATCGCTATAAACGCACATCAGGAAAAAATTCCTTTTCTCATTTGTTTCTATTTTTGCTGATGGTTTTTCCTGATCGCTATAACCGGCCCCTAAACGGGGATGAGTTGGAACGAAATGGAATTCAACTTGATCGCACTCGAGCAGTGCTGTGGAGTCGAACATTAAATGAAATACCTGGGTTGAAATGTTGAATACACAACTATTTCTGCATGTAATCAAATGCATATTGATCGAATGAATATTTGTTGTTGAAAAGTACCTATGTGCTTTACTTGTAAAAACAATACAAATATTTTTTCTCGAAAATTCAATGTTTTTGCCTTAATTACCTAGTTTATATGCAGGGTCGAAAGATCGAGTTTGATTTGAAACGAAATTCCAACCCAGGTATTTCAGCCAACTAGTTGAATGCTTGAGGAGTTGAGTTAAGTGCGAAAAAGTTGAAATGACAGAAGAATATCTGCGTTGCTTTGTAGATATTAAGACCAAAAGATTGAATTTTCGAAAAAAAATATTTGTATTTCTTTTACAAGTTATGAGCATACAACTGCTCGAGTGCGATCGAGTCGAATTCCATTTCGTTCAAGCTCGCTTCAACCATGCATATAAACTAGGTAAATGCCTACAAAGCAGGTATTATCCATTATCCTGTCAACTCAACTCCTCGAGCTTTCAACTAGTTAGCTGAAATACCTGTGTTGGAATTTCGTTTCAACTAAAACTCGATCTTTCGACCCTGCATATAAACTAGGTAATATTCTTTAACTAGACATAACATGCTTCACAAAACCAAAAAATTATCGTGCCACATTAACATAGGTACTCATGTTTAGATTCTTCAAAATATGAAGAAATCTTGAGTTTTTATGACAAAAAAATGTCATTCTTTAATCTCGTATTAAAATAACAATTGAACGAGACACAAGTTTGAAAAGGGATATAATAATTAAGAAAATACCGTCTAATATATCTGCCATTTTTTTTAATTAACTCACTTTTACTTTTAACCAATAAACACAACTATTTAAGACTAAAAAAGCACATGTTTTATTTAAGCTATCACAAAAAACTGGCAATTAAACTTTGATGTCAGATAACTTTTAACTTAATCAAGCTAATTGTAATTCGACTGCAGTTTTGTGATCAGTGGGGTATTGTTATTGTTTAGAATTACACCAACAACAACAATGCAGAGTTTACTTTTTTACGTCTAGTATGTTTGAAAAGGTCCACTGTGCGTCGTGACATAAATATTCTTGTTTTCCTTTGCCCATTTCTTTAAACACATGTTTATTTAATACATACCTACATTTTGTTGCTAAGTAATTAAAAAGTAGAAGTAGTACTATCTTTTCAACAATATCAAGAAAAAAATGTGAAAAAAATTCTTACCTTGCAGTAAATTAGATTTTTCTTGATAACATGAAATGGCTAAAAAATGTAACAAAAAATCGGTAGTGTGATCTTGGCTTAAATGAGAAAATAAAATGGATGCAGATAACACAGGTCCATGAATAAAATAATACAAAGTTTACGACACTTTGGCAACACAAGTCTACAGTGATTTTGGTGCCGCAAAAAGTAAAACTGATTTTAAGTACATTCGGTACCCTGATCAAAACTTGATACTTACTTTTTTGATGCTACATGCTACGTGTAGTTTTCGTGATTTCGCAAGGGTAAAATAGAAAGAAAAGTTTTTTTTTGTGTCTTTCGAGGTTATATTATAACGCGAGGAAATTTGTTACAACATACATTGCAACGGTTTTTGAAAGAATTATTTTTTTGTTTTCAAACTCCGTTTAAATCTTTGTTATATCCTTTTTCTTCTTTGAAAAATCTTCAGCTGAAGATAATGTGTTTGGCATATTATAATTATATCACAGATTCACTGGTCAACTAAATAAACTTGCCACAAGAGCAAGTTTTTGCGACCCAGTCGTGTTTTTACTAAATTTGTCCGGGACGATGTTTTGAAATCCCGGATATTTTCTATTTATCTGCCATTTGTCCCGTCGAACTGCGAAAAAAATCTGGCAAACCTACGAATGGACACAAGTAAATGCAGCTTGCAGTTCGTTCGACTGTCTACGTCTAGGTAATTCTCTTAGATATTGCTGTTATACTGAACACTTGTATAATGTATTTACGTGAGCAGACATTTTTTCAATCCTTATCCGCATAAACGCTTAGTAAAATTTACTTTACTATGGGTGTTTTCATAAACGTCAGACTAACTAAGATCTGCAATCCGGGGACATTTCTCTAAAAATAGTTCGTACGCATGTTTGAAGAAAATCGGCCCAACCGTTGAGGCTGCAGGTGTCGATACATCCAGACAGACTGAATTGCCAAACCTACTTTTTTGTCTTCTCTATCATCGTATTGTCATGTTTGATTGTTATCTTTAATCTTTTTTTTTTTTTACGAATGCATAACTTGACTTATAGAACCTATAAACGCTAGTAAAAATCCGGCACGGTTATATATAGTTATATCTGTGTATATGACCGGACGCATTTTTGTTATTCATAGGTCTTAAAATAACGATACCTACCTACCATTTTTTTTTTATTAACGAGACCTTTCATAGAACCGTTTTTCCTTTCTACCGACTATAATTTTAATGTCGAATTCCTCTTACCAAAAAAATTGATTTTTTTATCAACAAATACAAAAAGTACGAAAAGACTGGATTTCAATATTCTGAAGAGTCCCGAGTTCTAAAAAGTGAGGCAGGTTGAGTCTTTACTTTTGGAAGGGACAATTTTTTACAAAAAAATACCTAAAAAACAAATTTGTAAAAATCAACGTTTATACTTACAATCCCATGTTGTACTTGTTTGTAAAGTCAAAACCTCTTTTTTCTTTGTTGCTTAAGTTGTTTTAGTGAACAGATTTTGAAAAACTAATAACCCAAGAAACCAAAGCAAGTTTTTGGGTCGGAAAGGTAACCGAAAAAAAGTATATGAGTCGATAGCAGGTGTGATGTTCATGATATAAACGCAAGTCTTGCAGTTCATGATGGCGGCTTTTGTGAGTTATAGTAGATTTAAAAATCACTTTTTTCAAAAAAAATGAGATAATTGATATAACCGATCAAGTTTTATTGTAATAAGAGCTCTCATCTCATCTTAAAGCTAGGACAATTTCAGTATTGAGTTATATCAAAATCGAGATAGTCGAAATTTAAAAATACCGTTATATTTCAGGTACCATTTAACGAATTTTCTTGAAAGTTTAGTTTTCACTATTTTATAGACTACACCTTATTGCTTATGTGAAATTTGGTTGAAATCGTTAGGGCCGTTTTCGAAATAGATGCAATTTTCGATAACCGTTATATGGCAGATACCGTTATTTTTAGACTCACAGTGACCGACAAAAAAAATCTCTTGCCATATTACCCTAAAAATTATACCTACGAAATGTCAAGTAAATCGGCCCACCCGTTTAGGCTGTAGGTGCCGAGACAGACAGACAGACAGACAGACATTATTGCCGGACCCACTTTTTTCGTCTTCTCTATCATCGTAATTTTTGATTGTTATCTAAAAACTTTTTTGTGCACGAATCCAAGACTTGCCTTATAGTACCTATAGAGCAAGTAAAAACTGAAAAAAGAAAAAAAAAATTAAAAAGACGGGAACGCTGACAATTACATGTTATACCTTTTTTTTAAGCCATAAAACTTTTTTTAAACAAGGTTTCTGGCTTTACAAAGAGGGATAACATGTCATTGTAGGCGTTCCCGTCTTTTTGAAATCATTCGTTTCTTTTCTCAGTTTTTTTTTTTGAAAATTGCCTCTCCTGGTTAAGAGGGAGAAATAAATCCCCGTCTAATACGATAAATTTCGATAAAATTTTATATGAGTAATTTGTGGCCAATTGTGATGTCCTTTATCTGATTTTTTTTTTCAGAATCAGCTTATTAACGGTACCTGCCATTGCCGTTTTTTATTACTCCGACTATCTTTTGAACGGGAGCAACCATTTTGACGAAATTTAATATTCTAAAACTACTGCTAAACAAAAATAATTTTTTAAAAAGTTTTTTTTTTCCTAAAATTGATACATAATTCCAGTTTTCTCGTAAAAAAATACCATAAATTTCGATAAAATCTTATATGATTGATTTGTTGCCATTTGTGATTTCCTTCACCTGAGTTTTTCTTCAGAATTTTATTGACGGAAGAAGCTTATTAACGGTACTTGCCATAGAACCGTTTTTTATTACTCTGAATATCTTTTGAACGACTGCACCGATTTTCAATAAATTTAATATTCTAATGGCCAGTCTTTTCGGCTCTGGTTATTTGTAACCATTGGTTATTTCAGTTGTTAACAATAGATTTTGTATGTGTTTCTATGGTTACCAGCAAATGGTTAAATTTAACCAGAGCTTAAAAGACTGGGCCTAAGACTGTTGCCAAACCGGAATAATACTGCAATTTTTTTTTTTGTTTTGAACAAAGAGTAAGTTTTTTTTCCCAAATCCAATAAATCTATGTTTCTCGAAAAAATAGAATCAATTTTGATAAAATTTCATGTAATGGAATTTATCCCGACGATGTTATCTTTCATATAAATTTTTATTTATTCCATACATTTGTTCCTCATTCTTCAGTCGTCAACACGAAAGTAACTTGCCATAAGAGCAAGTTTGTGCGACCCAGTCGGGCCCTTTAATCCTTTATTTCTAATAGAACAGGCTCAAAATTCATAAAATAAATAAGACAATACGAAGTTCTTATAAAATATATTCTGCCAATAAATACTCTTAAAGATTCCTCTGCGCTCCCCAACGGCGCGGCGGTTGTGCAACGGTTCTGATGAGTCTAACAACATCTGCTTGAGCCAATTTTGCCACAAACGCAGGTTGAGTCAAGGTGAACAAAAATCGCAGGGAATCCGATCAGAAATACCTATGTATTTCTAAACATCCGTTCCAAATTTCAGCAACTTAACATTTTGTTGTTTATTTTTGTTAATTTGACTAGATATACTAAATACCTTCTGCGATGATAACTTACTTTTAGTCATCGAAAAACCAGGACTTTATTAACTTTTATTAAGGAATGGTTATTATCATGGTATAACTTCCAAGTTAATATGTATGTAATTGAAAATAAATTAAAACACATCATCTTTTTTAAGCTACTACCATTGTTTTTTATTGTTTTGTTGTAATTCCAAAGTTTGTGCAGTTAACAATGTTCATATTTTATTCGAAGAGGGTAAATGTTCACAATGTAAAAAGCCTAGGCAGCTGAAAAGCAAATTAATTAAAAAAATATTTAATTGTATTGCTTTAAATTCTGAACACATAAGGCACAATTTGACTTTTTTGCTGACTTTGTATGAAAATGCAAAACTCATAGTGAAAATTGGTGGGTGATTTTTTTCTTGACACGATTGAGTAGAATGTATATAATGATATTGAACTTTCTTTTATGCATGTATGTAATATTGAAGGTACTTTTAAAATGTATGAACGAGGCACAATTAAACAAAAATATGTAAAAAGTAATGAAAACCAAATCATAATTAATACAAAATTAAATATATAGATGCTTTATTACTTCGATTTTTGTTTCACATAATTTTGAACATAATATTTTGTGTGTTGGTCAAACATTTTGTTTAATTTTCTGAAGAATAAAGCACTATTTGCGCAGTTATGATTTAAAAAAAATATGTATAAAAATTCTTTGGTCTAACAATAGCAATAATTTGTTTTACTAGAAATATCCTAAAATGTACGTTAGTGTCTTTCCTTGAGTTTCCTTTTTTTTTTATTTTTTGTTTGTTGATGTTTGCTATTATGTCTCATTTTCTACATAGAATATAAAAATGAGTTATTTGTTGTTGGATGGTTAGCAGGTACGGCCTCTGGTAGTTAATATATTTTTTTTTTTAAGTACTCATGATATGAAATTTCACAGCTCGGCAAGTTCCACTCCCCTGTCTCCTAAGGCCTTACTTCTGTTTGAAATATAAAAAATAAGTATTTTGTCATAGATATGTATATGTTTCAGTTGAAGAATTTCAAGAAAAATATTTCACTTATTCATAACGCATACATATATGTAAATTTCAAATTGAGTAATTCGAAAACTCGAGATGAACCTGACTTGTTTATATACATAAGTAATTTAAAAAAAAAAACGGAAGCTGCACATTCAGTTGGATGCCAAAACAACCAAAGCTTTCTTTTTTGTGCACTCTCCTTTTATTAAATACTGGTTAGAAAAAAACCTTTCAACAAACCTGTTTCGATATTTCATGATAACAGCAAAAATAGCTCCATTAATTATAAAAAGGCCGGCAATTAAAACACATGGAATGATAATATCTTCATAGAAATAAATAAAATAGAATGGAAAATAATAAATAGATGAACAAACCAATAGTTATTGAAAAACAAACACAATAAATGGAAAACATTCCATACCAGTTATCATATCAGCGTCGCTTTGGGAGGGCATTTTTGTGACAACAGACAAATCTTGTTTCTTGCCAATTAAAGTTAATTTTTCTTCACTTCCAGTGAGGTTTTCTTGTTCTGCAAAGTTCAAATATATACATATAGATATTTATATATAACAAAGATATTTATACAGATATACATACATTTATAATGCAACAATAAATTAGTATGTACACTTAAATTAATTTAAGTTGATATTAGTTTAAAATAACAAGGCAGGCAGTAGTGCCATATTGTGATAAGGTTTACTAATCAATAAAATGTTCCTATGTAGATAAAGTACATACTCGGATGACTATACTAATAGCTCACGCACGAGATGAGTTCAAATTAAGGCTTCACCATATACAAACAACAAAATAGGGAAATTATGTTTTAATTAAAGCAAACAAAAATAGATACAAAACAACGAGTATGATTTTTTTAAAGAAGAAAAATTAAATTAATGCAACCTTGAATGAAAAAATGATTATGAATGATTTATAACTAGCTAAAGTGTTTGATAGATGAAATTTTATAAATCTTACCAGTGCAATCGGGTAATAGTTTATCCCAAACAGGATAGCTGTTGCAAGTTAATATGCGAGTACTTAATCCAGAATCAGGAAACACAAATGACGGATAACATTCGTAGAATGCGGTCGTTGGTTTTCTTTCAACAAGTTTGACATGGGTTGGAAGTGGTGGATTTACGCAGCTGTCAGCTAAAAAAAAATGTATTGAATCAGGGTTGGCACTGAGAAGATGTGATTAATATAATAATTTGTAATTTAAGATATAAGTCTAGTATGCAGCTGAAGTGAAACGAAAAATCCCATACAAAAATGACACAGTGAAATCATAAACGAAATTTTTCGTCCTTCTTTTCGTTTTGTCGTACGCAGCTCCACGGTGAAACGGTACATTACCGGTTAAAATCTCCACTTCTCTCTACACTCTTTTCGCACACAATTTAATTGACCGGGCTTTTAAATGCTCGCCCAATTTTGACATTTGTATTTTGTTGGTGTTTTTTGTGGTTATTATTATTATAAAATAGATTTCTGTTCTTTTTATTTGTTTTTTTGTGTGTGTTTGAAATTTTTTGTTTGCAAATGACGAAACTCTACATAACAATTTGTCCGGTACCGTTTCGTTATCATTTCGTCTGGCGACGACGGAAAATTTCGTTTCACTTCGGCTGTATACTAGGCTATAGATGTAAATTTAAGATTATTTTTGGAGACTTTTGCATCGCTGCACTCCTGTAGAACTTTAGATATATAAGTTAGTGCAGCCCGTGCTTTTCAAGTTGGATGTTGATTTTCTCAAGTTGTTTGTGCAGGTTCGTGCATTTACTAGTTGCCTATTCTGTAACCCTGACAACAGTCGTAAATATAATTTATGATTTTTGTTTTGTTTACGACTTTTGTCAAGGAAACACGGATTTGTGTACCAATAAAATTCTTTTAATATTGTTAATTTGTTTTTTTTTACGACTATTGCAAGGGTACAGAATAGACACTTAGAAAATGTAAGAACCTCTAAATGTGTTATTCACAAGTTTCGTAGATGGCGCTGCTCTATGATTGTACTATAGAAATTTATATGCAATGCTATGTACTATAATAGGCAAAGGCTAGACCGATTTTCTCCAAACTTTTTATCTATGTAGTGGAGTAAACTATAATTACACCATTAGCTGTAAAGTTGAATGGGTGAGTGGTATATGTAATAGTACCTACAATTCAGTAAGGACTTTTATACTGTTCTACCAGTGAATCGTTTTCGTCGAAATTCAAAGAGATACCTTTCATCATTTTGATATTAAGTGAAAGAACAATACAAATAGAAGTACCGGCTTGCATCTATTCAATTAATAATTGTTTGGTAGACTGCTTACCTATTCGTGAAAATATTCGAGAACTGCAATAATTCATATCTCAACAAAAAAAATTTAACAGAAAGACTAATTTTTTTAGTTAAGACCTTTTTAGTGAGTTTTTAAACAAAACCGACTATTCTTTTAGTTCAATTCACGATCTGTAAAACTTCTTTCACTGCTTAGCGTTAAATTCTATTTTCGATCTGTGAAAAAGTTAATTCAAACGTCAAAAACTTTTGATAAGATAATCAAATTATCACAGTCAAATCGTTCTCTGAACTCTGAAGAGCTGTGAAACATCTGTGATAAACTCACACAGAGAAAATAAAGGCAACTTAAAATTTTATAGATTTTACTTGATTTTTGTATCTGAAATTTCGTAGGTACATAAATGTTCTAATACTGTTCTGATTTTTCGATGGTCCCTACACTTTGTTATTTGAAGAGCTTGTACAGTAGGTAGTAGTTTAAACAAAGAACTGTACGATGTCTTCACTTAAGTAAATTCGTCATATTGTCCGGGATGCGACCGTAGGACGTAGGAGAACACGTTTTCTCGTGTTTCTTTATTTCAAAGCCATAGAAATTTACTAAAAAAAGATTTTAAATAAACTGTAATTATTAAAAAGATTCCACAAAAAAGTTAAACTATTCCTTAACTTGTGTTGGAAATGCAATAAACTAAAAGTAAAATCTATTTCTCACAACAGGGTACTTTATTTCCCGTCAAGTTATCTCCCTGCACCTATGAGATAAAATTCTTGGTAAAAATAGAGGGCCTTGCTCCCATTATGCCCGCACAAAGAAACAAATTATTTTTGTTTTGTCCGATTTCAGGTATATGGATGGTTTTTATTCAACTTTGAACATGGGATCAAAAACATAGTATACTTCTAGGAGTTTATTAAATTAAAATATTCAATTTGTGCTTGGATTCAAAAACTTTAAATGCTCATAACTTTTTTCATATTTATTTTAGCAGCAAACAAATAGTATTTTCGTGTTATGCATTTTAAAACCAGGTGTAGTGTAGAGAACAACTTGAGGCTGAAAGTGGCCATTTTTAGACCAATCGTACCTGAAAAAGTTTATCCGATCATCAGTTTTGCAAATGTTAGGGATAACCTTTCGGTTAGTGTTCATTATTCCAAAAGCCGCGATGAGGTAGGTAATCTTACGGTCGCCTCCCTTACTAGCTACCAAATAGCGGGATTATAAATAACAATAATTGGTAATGTAGTATAAGAGGAGCTAAAAGGGGGAAATTAAGAACAGGTGGGTAGGTAAAGTTATTATCTGCATCGCTGGGTGATTTGCAACTTAAAGATGATGACATGAGTACTGGTTGGTTCGGATTAACAGAAAATGGGTAGGTGTCTTAAAACTGGAAACTGACAATGTAATTTTCTTTCTATTTTAAAATGCCAGTTCGGGTCGAGTCTATAGGGTCGATTAAGGTAAATTTTGAGGGAATTTAGCTATAAAAGAAGATTAATAGATCTTTGTAAATGGAGCTAGATAATTTTTGTATTCAAGCAAGAATGAGTTGGAGCCACATTACATCAATATATTAAGGAAGACTTTTGACAAATTTAAATTTCTTTGAGGGAAATTCTTTTGCCCAGAATTGAAACGAACCTACGTATGTGTCATATATCAGTCGGAACTATTTCTCTACAATACTGATGCTTCCCATTGGCGAACGGCACCCTAAGACAGCATTTAAAGGAACAAATGGGTCAATAGATGTGGAATATGTTTGAAGATTAATACTAACAAGGGCAACTGTTATAGATAAAAATGCAAGTGTTTCGGTTTTGGAACCTATAAACGGTGGTGGGATATATATGCAGGGAAGAGTTGTAATTATGTTATGGTGATTAACATGCGTGACTATTCAATTATTGTTCGTTGGTTTAAGATAATGTATCAACTCGTTTATATTTTCTCTTTTTGCCGCGACATCAACCGAGTATTTTAATATGTATTTATTGAATCACGTCACTGATGACAGAGACATTAGTTGAATCAATGATCGTTAAGTAAAACTATATAATAAATTGCCGGCATTTTATAAATTGTTCATTTTTTCTACTTAAGAATAACATTATTAAAATCAAATTCAAATGAATAAATTATTTTGAAATAATAACATTTTGTTACTTAAAACTCACCCGTATAGTGTAAGAGTACCCCTCTTTTAGGATACGCAAATTTAGAAGTTGTTTTAACTGTAACCTTAACCCAATTAGAAGTGCTCATAACTCCAATTGGTTGTATAGCATCAGCGCAGCTATTAAATAATGTTGTGTTTGTACCGAAATCTTCGATTTGAAGAAAATCCTTGCAAATATCATCAACTGTAGATAAACAAAAATATAAACATTAAAAATACATACCTATGTATAAATACAAATAATTTAAACATACAGCGTAAAGAGTTGTCTAATATGGTTACCCATATTCTTATACCCTCCGGAGCAAATATATTCCAATGGCAATCGAATTCTCCTATATAAAATTTTGGATAACCAGGTGTCATTGCAAAACCATGCAACAATGGTGATCTATATGATGTCCTTTGAATGCTATTATATGTAACACGTGAGGTGTTTTCTTCATCGTCAGTGTCTTCATCATTTGTTTCTATGAAAGATTATAATAATAACTTGCATTATTAGCTTTGTTCCACAAGTTCCCAAAACTACACATGTCAGTTTGACGTTAATTGCATTGAAATTGCATTGGTTTGAAAAGAATTGGATAACAAATGTGTAGTTTTGTAAAACATCTGGAACAAAGCTATAGTGTCATTTCATTTAAATGAAAACATACCTTCTTTATGTGACTCAGTAGAAGTCGGAGCTGACTGTGTAAAACTCTGCACTGTTGGATTAGAATCATTTTCAAAATTTATTTCGTTGATCGCAATGTGACTACTTATAGTCTCATTTGCTTTTGGATAAATCATAACATATTTAGCTCCTTCGCGTATAGTCAAAGTAACATTTTCTAGGTTTTCAGTTTCACTCTTTGTATTATTAGTGTCTAGGCTGTTCTGTTTGATATTTTCATCCAAAGTATCTATTTCATTTTTAGGAGCTGCAGCAGTTGCTGCTGATTCATAATTGGCAGTAGTTGAACTTGGATCATTTAAACTAATATGTTCTGTTGATATATCTTCTTTTTTAAAAAAAATTTCATCACCTATTGTTTCTATATCGTTGAAATCATCAAGATTACTAGGAAGAATTTTCAAAACACGAAAATCCTTAAAATTAAAAACAAAATATTAATATTTAATAATAAAATATTTTTAATTTTCATACCTGAGAATAAACTCTATTTTTATGTCCTTCTGGTGTAGTTTCTTCTTGTTTAACAGGTTTGGACATTTTTAATTTTCTAAATCCATTTGTGCTAGAATTTCTTAAATTTTCTGCCGCATTAATTTTATCAGCCTTAATTATTTTTAGTGAATGGAGAGCAGTTTCCCGTGGCTGAAGTCTTGCTTCAGCTTTTGGATCACCTTTACCCGTATCGAGCATCTGAACATTGGGATCTATTTCATAGCCTATCGTTAAATGCTCTCCACAGTAGCGATTTATTCGAAAGTCTAAATGTATTGTATATAAATAAATTGTTTTAATTCTTTTACAAAACATTAATTCAATGTATAATAATAAAAGTTATTTGACTATACATATACAGAACGAAAAAGAATGACATGGTTCATTGGGGCACATTGATACGGTCATTGAGACTCAAAAACAAGGCAGCACATATTGACAATAATATGATAACAATGTAAAACGTGCAATACATTTGATGTGTTCAGGGTTTTTAAAACTAGCGTATATCAGAAGAATAGGTTTACAAAAAAATATTGTGTCGTTTGTATAAAAAAAGGAATTTGTAGCAAACTGCCCTAGTCAGGGGGGGTCTAGGCTAATTCACTGTGCACAGTTCACTGTGCACAATTCACTGTGCAAAATTCTGTGATGAATAATTCACTGTGTGCATTTCACTGTAAAATGCACACAGTGAATTGTCTATTTCAGTGAACTCGCCCTCATGCCATTCTTTTAGATTATTTAATTGGACATTATTCTATATTGTTACTTGAATCATTACCTTCATAGAACAAAAGAAAATAAAAAGATTTCGGTTCCGATTGTATTGATAGAATTTAAACATGGTCAAGTGTTAGAAAAGATATTAATTTTGATTTAATTTCTTATTAGTTTCTCAAAGTTTCATATATCTATTTGAGATGTAAGAAAACAAAAAAAAAAATATCATCTATTTGAGATGTTAATTTACATAAATGCAAACTTTGTAAAACGCGAATCAAATTAGCTGTGTTCGAAAAAATAAACCACAGTGAATTGTGCACAGTGCCGGCTTCGGTCACGGGGTACATTGGTACAGGTTAGGGGCACTTTAATTCAGACTCCATTAATCAGTATTTTATTGAAAAAAAAAGTAAAGACATAAATATTAGCACGCCCAGTAGTTAGGTTAAGAATAAAATCATGGTTCATTCTAATGTTTAATAGCGTAGAAATGTCATAGGAAGACAAACATATCTCAAAATTTTGTATAAAGACTTCTGCAAGTGCCTGTCATGACTATCGAATTTGTTCATTTTAGGACAGTGTCAGAAATATTTGCAATTGTTTTTTGTTTTTGTAAATATTTCTGATACTATCCTTAAATGAGCAAAACCGTGACGAGTTTCAAATGAGCAAATTAACATAACATTTCTATGCAAGCGGATTAAGTTGTTAATCTAAATTCTTCACCTCAGGGAATAAATACAAAATCAGTCGACTTATGCTTAAATAGAAATACTTGAAAATCGTTTCCCCAACCATTTTCGTATCTTAATATAACGTTCCTTACAAAATGCTTAAAAGTTCGCATTTCATAACCCTCTTCCTGAAAACCACTTGTGTATTTTGATACGAATCATACCACCCCGAGGTCGAGTGTATCAATGTGACCCATCTACTTCACATAAAATTAATATTATTATTATTATAATGCATTTTTTTTTAAAACGGCTTCAACGATTTTGATAAAACTCTGTGAACTTTGTATAGGTAGTGATTAATCTAACTGCATTAGATGTTTTTGGCTCACGTAACGGAGATTTGGTGTTAACGGTATCTAATCAAATTTGGCCATACATTTATGATAACAGATGAACTGGGTTTGTTCTAGATTTTGTTTTTTCTTAGAATATTATTAATTTTCTCAAAACGTACAAGATATTTAAGTAAAGAAATTTTCCTTTCCCGACTAAACGAAGGGGAATAGACGCACCTCCCATACAATTTTTTTTCTTGTCTTGTGCCAACCTACTCACTCCAGCTATTTTTTGCATTTTATTTGAATCACTTTGTATTGTGATGGATAAGTGGGCAAGTTAGATACTTTGAAAGTAAATATCTCTTCCCCCAATTGACTTAGAACTTTGGTGTAGTGATATAAAATGTTTATTTTAATGCGGTCTAGCATAATACCATTGAGTTTATACATATCGAGGAATCATTTTTTTAGAAAAACAGTGTTGAACGTATCTGCTTATAGGGATCGCTACGGTCGCTGAGTGTATTTGCGTTCTGCGTTGAGTAAGGGGACAGTTAACTATCATTAAAACTCATCATAGAAAAATATCTTTTTTAATTTCAAATTATCCAAAAATGTTGGTGTTTATTGGTATTAAAAAACTAACTCAATTTGATATTCGCGTAATTTAACCATTTTTTTTGTGTAATTTTTTTTTAATAGAAAATTTCTATAATTCATTACCTTCATTTTAATACCAATAAACAACAACATTGTTAAATAATTTGCCTTATACATACGTAATTTAAAAAGAAAATTTTCAATGATGAGTTTATTATTATATGTAGCTATACTATAACTGGCCCCTAAATTGAAGAAACAAAGAGTCAAACCGAGCTAAATAAAAACAAAATATAAAAAATTCAACTACCCAGTGCGTATTTTTTGCTTCTTTATTGCAGACTGCAATTCCGCTCATTGAAATGAAAGATATCCCAAAATCAAGTAATGATAATCTTTATCATCGTTTTACTGTATCTCATACGTATTGAGTTTTTTTCTTTTTTAAAGGGCCCACGCACAAGATAAATATTTCGGTGCAAATTGACATTTGTACCACAAGTGCACAACAGTATGGACAAGGCGCTAAAACCTCTATTAACAAAATGTGTTATGAGTGGAGTAAGATGGGGGTTGTTTTTCAAAATCATTTTTTCATTATTTCGGTCTTGCTGCTGGCCGCTGTGTGTTGTGTTGGGGTGGGTGATGATCGGCTCATAGATGAATTACTATAATACCATAACCATTACAGTGATATTGCTTTTCTGATCTCGTTCTCGTAGAAAGAAGGTAGATCGTTGACGTTGGGGCTAAATTCCGCAGGCGTGAGGTTTGCTGTGCCAATGTGTACACCACAGCCTCATTCTGATTCCGCAAATGTACCTTTGCTGTGAGTTTCTTGCGTCAGTTTTAAATAAAATTTCTCACCTTATATCAGAGCGTGAGCGTGAGTATAAAATTTATAAAATAACAAAAATAAACAAAAAATAATAGTCAAAATAAATTCAGCTCACTAGGCAACGAACAAAAATTTATTCAGCGCTCTCAAATACAAAACATTTTGCGGAATCTCGTGTGCAAAAGGGGGTGTGAGTTTCAGGGCTGTCGAAGTAGGTACTGCAATTGCAGTATTTGTACTGCTTTTTGAGACTCCGTACTGCCGTACTGCTAACACAGACAAAGTACTGTTTTTTTGTAAAAAAGAATTATATACAAAATCTAAAAGATTAAATATTTGTTCTACCAGGTTTCGAAATTATGAGCCATCAAAAAACGATACGAAAGTAGTACTGTTCAAGATATTTTTTAAGAGGATAGTTTACCAGCGTGTCCATAACCTTGGAGAGAACAAACTTTAGTATAATTGGTTAAGAGTAGACATATATCCGCAACAAAAATTCAGGGCTGAAGGATTTGTGAATTTCGGGTTCTTTGAATACTCGTCGCAAATTGCAAGTTGCAAGGGAATCAGCTTTAAACTGAGGAAGGAGTTTTGCTAAAGACAAGTATCGCAACCCAAAACGAAGTTGAATTTTGATTTTTATTCTACAATTTGTACTTTACAATTTATCTTTTTGACTTTGCAGTACAGTCATATTTTTAGATTTTGTTTGCTTATTCTCGATTTTATCAATGAAGTTGTCCTTGCAATATTGTAAACTTAATTCCCTCAACTTGTGAGCCTGTTTAAAACAAATCAAACCTTGTTAATTTTGCGTCTGATGATTTTTTCTTCTATTTTTATGATTTTTTTTATGCGTACATTCCGAAAAAAAATCCCATCCAGTTAAAGAATAACATTTATGAATCAATCTATTTCCTTGTTGATGAAGCATAGTTCCTGAACGGCCAACGAATGGTTCTTATTGAGGTCTTTTTAATTACCTTTTCAATACAAGAAATTTGCTGATATGACGATATACTGGCTAAAACACATGTTCAATGTTTTTAATAGGTTGAGAACTTAAGGTCTATAAACAACATTGATTGAGATTCAAATCATAATGACACTGACTTAAATGGTGACCGTATTGAGTTAAAGTATTTAAAACATCTTCATTTACCCCTTTAGTTGTTTCAATATTCTTTTCTGGGCAGTGAAAAGATTTGATTTTAAGGATAAAATAATAAATAAACCCAAGAAAAGCTCTTTATTTCCTAACGTCGTTGTAGCCTTGTTGCTCAAAATTTTGCAACCAAAGCTCGATTTTGCTGGAGACTTGCTTTGTTTTCATGGCTTGAGCGAATCCTAAAAAGTACCCATGATTTGTTAAGGGAGGGACGGGAAGGGGTCAAAACTCAGTTTAAGCAAATTTTTTGGAAATTGTGAACTTTTTGGGAAAACTGTTACGGTAAGAGTTGTTATTTATATAACTTTCTACATAAAGTGTCTTGAAATGTTTTATCAAACCATGAATCAGTTTTGAGAAAAACGAACCCTTCCGAATCGCTCACATTTAAAAATTCAACTGTAACAAAAAATTTATTTTACTGGCGTACTGCATTTAACTTCTTGGTGATTTCGTATTGACGTACAAAATGAGGAAATAATTTTATTGTGTTCAGGGGCTAGATTCCGCAAGCGTGAGTTTTGTTGTGAGTTTCTTCAAAACTCACCAGGGCTGTCGTTTCATTTCTCAAGTTAGCAGTACCTCACTAGAAAAAAAAGCAGTTTATGAGATTTTTTTCAGAATTATTGCAATACCTACCTAAAAAAAATGTCATATATCTCACATATAATCTTCCCAAAAAGAACGAACTAACGTCACACCACAACTTCATACTTTACACTTAAAAAAGAACTCAATACGTCAAAAATCATAAATAAGTGGAAATGCCGTACGACGAATATTTTACACTCAAAGTGAAAGCCATAACGCCATATCGAATCAGATACTTCTAACGTTCTTGATTCCTCTATGTGCATAAACTCAATGGTAAAACTCACACGGTTAACCCTGGCCTAAAAGAGCTGCGAGCAGGTCCATTCTTGGGTCGCTCTCATATATGAACACTCCTTGGAGTTGGGGGTCATTTGCTAAAACACTCTATGTTAACTAACTCAGAACCCTGTAAAATTTTGTTCCTAATGAAATTATTTAGAACTTTGCACAAAATGCCTACTATGGAAACCCTAATTTTCTGTTGTCCAATATGTATTCACAAAATTTGTTTTTGGGGAGAAGGTTTCTTCCACGACATGAAACACGAAATCAAAAGGTTGTTGCAAAATTCAAGCTTGAGTTTTCTTCTACACAACTGAACTAATCTGAAGTCATATATGTAATTGAAGAGGTATGCGAAATTACTATTTTGGTAGACCGTGACATAACGTCCCTTGTGGGGTTGGGTTTGTTTGTTTGTTTGTTGACGGAATTCTCGTTTATATATATGTAAACAAAAAAAAAAAAAAACACAATTGAAAATGAACTCACCTTCCATACAAATGTATTTAACACGAACAACACCACCCTCCCAGACTTTGGCAAATGGATGGTCGATGGCAAAAATAAAACTGCAATGATTTCTGCCGGAACATCTGAAACAAATTAGGAAAACATGATGAAAGTGTTATCTGTTGTAAATAACTAAACGAGGTCAATACAAAAAAAGTTTTGTGATTTAAAAATATTCAGCATTTTTTTAGTTTTTGAACTCAGCCACACGTATGAAGCTCTTACAAACATGTAATTAAAAAATATATATATGTACATATTATATGGACTCTCTATATAATTCCACCTTGCCGTTCATTCATCAACCTATGTTGTGTGATTCATTTTGAAAGCACTGCAAATAACTTGTATGCGTTCTTCTAATGATTTCAACCCTTCAGCCTTCTTTGATTACATTGTTTTGCCAAGTTGAAAGCCGGAATCTCCCCATTTTTTTTTCTTCTTTTTTTAAAGGCGAAAAATACCAAAACACTTCAAATGTGGTAGAAGCACTTCTGTCTACACGTGATTCAAAACATTGAGGGTGCAAATTGCAAGTATGATTGATGTACGTGCGTGATGGAATTTTAAGAGGACATTACATAAAAATCAATAAGCGAAGATGAGATATGTAGATGGTTCTTTTTCTAGAGTAGTCCTCTACATCGTAGGTATAACAATAAAGAAAGGATTATTATCTTACCTTTTATTCAGTACCCTACGTATATTATATTCGTTTTCCGACTGATTCCTATATGATTTTTCCAGATCCAAACGATTCAGAGAAGATATCTGTCTTCCTTGTTCTTCACAATGAGGTCTAGCCGTTTGTTTACGTATATTATCCTCATCTTCACTGGTATCCACAGCCTTAATAGTTTCAGTGAGATGTACTAAAATGGGGGATAAAAAGTTGAATATTTCATAAAATTGAGTTGAATTTACTATAATGTACATAAAGAATTTTTATGATTACCTGCAGGCGTAGCATTATGCAGTGAACGTGAAAAACGTCCCCCTTCTAGTTCTTCTTCTGGTGATATTCTACGCAAGTAACGTATTATAAGTCGCTCCAAAACCAACCGGAGCGACGTTCTATTTTTATGTTGGCCTAATAAATAACAAGGGTAGTTTATTTTATGAACTTTATTTAGGTGGGATGCAAGGGATTACCATTAGTACTGCGATTTGCTTTTCCATTCGTAAAATCATTATCTTCTAATATTTCTACATCTGTGTCTTCCTCGTTGGAATGACTTTGTCGCAGTGTTTCGAGGAACTTTTGACCTGCTTCTTTTTCTGCATTCTTAGATTCTTCTATTTCTTCAGACGCAAATGTTTTAACAAGTCTTAAATAAAAAAAAAAAAAAATAAATAGGAAATTAAATTATTGTTTTTTTTTTTACTACAATTTTTCTATACCTTTTCATATCTAAACGTAAACATTCATCATGTGTACAATTTGGTGTGAATGTGGCTTCTAATATTGCCAGTTTGGAATCCAAATTGCCACACGTTAGTCGTAGCTCAGTGTCATGGCATCCTAATTCCTCTACCACTTCTAAAAAATCGAATGTAGGAGTATGATGTATGAAGTATTAATGAAATTCAAAAATCAGAATTAATAAATGGGAAAAGACACTTGTAGATAAGAGGACTTTTGAAACAACATAATTAAGCGGGTGTTTCCACTTGCAATTTTTCAACAGAAACCCGACGTACAGGGTTTTACAAACAGAACGGTGCAGCAAAAATAAAAAATTAAAAATAAAAATGACCTAAACGTGACACCAAGTTGTATTGCAGCTATCATTTAACGATTGGACACGTTCAAAACATTTCGTCGCCCTAGTATTGGAATGCCATAAACGCCGTTTTTACGTTTTTGGGAAATCGCATTTAAAGGTTTGGCAGTCTTGTGCGGAAAAACTGACGGAAGGAATTTTTTTAATTTTTTATCTGTTTGGAAATACTCTTTTCAGAAACGTTCCGCCTGTTTTAGTTTTTAAAATATTTACATTTTTGTTCAAAATGATTATGCCGTATACACCACCAAAATCAACAGTTTCTGTTTGGTCGTACATCAAAAAATCGAAAACATACGGCATTTCAATACTAAACACGTTTTATGACATCACATTAAACTCCTTGGGAAATTTGACGTACGTGCCAACCTTTTTTCGTTTAGTCAAATATCTCACCAATTAAAAGCGATAGGAACAAACAGATAACAGATTTGAAAAGAGCGCCCCCGAAAACATAAGACTGCATATCCAGCTCAAAAAACGCATTTTGGCGTTTACGGCATACCAATACTAAGGTGACGATTTGTTACCTATATATTTAGTCAATTTTCTGGTCTCTGATTGTTAAGATGTCACAAAACTCAATTCCCATTTAGGAAGCTATTTCAATCTTTATAATTGCTGATGTTTAAATAAATAATTTCGAAAAAAGGAAATCATTCTCTTTTGGACAAAATATGAGACTGCTGGCGAGACAAAAACAAAGAAACAAGCAATCAAAAATGTTAACAAAAGTGGAAACATATAAAAGGTGTGTTTTTATATTAAATTGTTTAAAGAAATGTTTACAGATCTTCACTGCATCGATTTGATGTTAGAACAATCGAGATCGGTTTAGCTGTTATCAATATATGTATTTCAAAATTATTAAAAAATCCGTTATGTGCATTTTTAGCCAAAAAAATTATGTGCAGTATTAAGAGCACTACAAATATTACGTTCAAAAAAAGATTTAAGCTCAGTGGGATGAGCTGATTTTGTTTAGCCTTTTTTTGTTAATACCTACGCGATTACATATTTCATCCGAAATAATGACTATACTTTGTTTATATCGTGTTTGCACCACAGGCCTTATGGGATAACTTTTTTAAAAACAGTGAAGCTTGTCGCAGTTTGCACGCCGATCAAGTACGTTGTTAGTGTAATTTCCATTACATCCCACCTTGATCGACCTGCTTCTCGACAGCAAGAAGACTGAACGTCATTCGCCAATTTGTCATCAACAAACAACCCTCGCCTGAATATATTCATGTCTGATTGATCAAAGTTCCCGTTCTCCAGTTAAGGGAAATGTTTATGATTTTTTGTTTGTTTTATTTTTTAAAGAGCTTTTAGTATGCTGTTACAACATGCTCTCTTCTTACTTTAAAGAAGGAATAGCAGAACTTTTTGTATATACAATATCGTTGATAATCAAAAAAGTAACGCTCTATGGCATCAGGTATGGTAGGTACCGTTGTCTTAAGACATTGGAAAAAAATATAAAAAACATCCAGGCATGTTACTCAAAGAATATTTTGTTGCCAAGTTTGAAGAAAATCTGTTCAACCGTTTAGGCTGCGGGTGTCGATGCAGACAGACAGACAGAATTGTCGGACCTGCTTTTTTCGTCTTCTTTATCATCGTAATGTAAGCTGTTTTATTTGAAAGTGGAATAAGTCCATTTTGAATTTATTCAAAACAATGAAGCTAACGATAATATTAATACATTAAGCAGTGCAATTAATGTTTCTATTGAGAGCAATTTTTTCTCGAAAAGAATAAATACCGTTAAGTTACCATTAATTTTATCAATATTTTCAAAATGGACTTATTCCACTTTCAAATAAAACAGCGGTCAAATCAGGGGTGGAATCGCGTAAGATGATAGTTGATTGTCACATTTTTGATCACCAATTGTGATCAAATTGATTTTTCCTTCTGCGTAAGGTGATCACATCCACCAATTCAACACAATTCAACTTCGTTCAATTTGTCAGTGACATTTGTGAAAAACATTGTTGCCGTAGTCATATTTTCAAGTAAATTCATTGAATTTTTTAATTTTTTAGTGAATAAATGCAATAAATCTAATTTTAACCATTTATTTTCGATTGTTGTATACTCCTATGGTAAAAGAAATATTGTTTTTGTTGATTTGGTGACTAAAATTGAAAAAGAAGTTGAAAATTGTATAATGTTTTGTATGCGTGTGGTAACTCTAGTAACATTGCAACAAAAACAAAAATGAAACGTCAATTTCATGAGAAGGTGACTATCACAATATTTTTGTGATTGATTTTTAGCTATCACTGTGATGATCACCTTACGTAGACAGAAAGTGTAGATTTTGACGGTCACTTATCACAAATCACCTTAGCCGATTCCACCCCAGCTCGTGTCATGTTTGATTGTTATCTCAAAAACTTTGTTTTTGTACGAATGCATAACTTGCTTTATAGTTATAAGTAAAAAGTCTTCTTGAATTCTGACATTTTGTTTGCTGCTCTTTGGTACATTCTTCATTACGTGTACGAAAAGTCAGCTTTTTAGGACGAATTAACAAAAAATCGATAGAACATTTATTTCTAGCAACGTTTTACTAAATAAGGCATAATCCATATTAAGAAAGCCATTGCGACAAAACTATTCATTTCTGAAATTAATAATCCCACTAAAACTTTTTGAACAAATAGTATTTGCTTGTGGCGTATTCAATAAAAAGGTATTATCATCTATCCGATGTTAAATGATATGCAATATAATAAATGATATGCAATACGGCAGTGACCATGACCGTGCAAAGATTGCCCAACCTACATAGCATACAAATTGTGCTCACCAAAGTGGAACGAGCCCATTAGGATATCGTTGAGTTAGGATAGGACTAGGAGCAGCCCTTAATTAGCATAACTCTTAATTAGCATAGTCATAGGCTTCTACTCTAAAAAAACATTAATGTCGTGAAGAAATTGTTTTTTTTTCCAACTGTCAGCCAGCTGGTTTTTTGAAAAAGACACAAACAGTTTGAAATATTACACAAAAAAGTGTCTCTCTATATTCCTGGAATTATTCTAAGTAAAATTCACAAACATATACAGGTGCAATACATAGGGAAATAGAGGCTCTCATTACCTACCACATTTCCCTCTTTTTATTTTTATTTTGCTCCACAAGTAGGACTCCAAAGGTACATAAATCAACACGTTAAACGTTTAGGAGAGGGATTCGGGGTTGTTGCGTAATTGTGCAACTGGAAAGTCAATAATCTGAATGAAATATACTTACCAATCGGGTTAATCAATCCTAAATGTATACATTCTATACAACAGAATGTTAATCCAAAACTAATGAGACACACACGAATTATAATCGAAGCACTCATGTTGTTAGCTTTATGTTTTATTTTTAATTCCAATTTAAAGAAAATAACAATTTTATTTATAACTAATTATACACTGCACATTCATAATATATTCATATTGCACGAAATAAGTTTATTTATCCTAATCTCCAAGAATATTAACTTTGAGGATAAACGATATGTTTTGAAATTCTCATATTGATATAATTTTCTTTGCTTTCAAACAGATAGATGCGAATTCTTTTCGCATTTTTTTACTTTCTTAATAATGTAGTCTAATCATAAAAAAACATTATTTTTGAAAAACTCAATTTGTAAGAATACAAATGTTCGACTTCCAAGTAAACGATACTGAATGATTTTCTTATTCTTTGAACGCATTATTTTAAAAATCACTTATTTATGTATTTGCAAAAAAAAAACATATGTACTTCAAAAATAATATAAAAAAAAAACACTAAAACGCGGAACTAGTGTATCTTTCACTGACAATGACAGCGGAATATTTGTCTAAACTCTTCACATAACGTCCTTAAAAACGGTCGATAATTGCTTGTCGTTCTTTCGTTTGATTGGAGATGTAGAAAATTTTCTAGCAGTTTAAAGTTAATTTCTTTTTGTTTAAAATTTTATTAACCGATGTTTAAAAATGTTTTAATATTAAGTGGTGGTTGTTGCTTCTTGCTATATATTCTAAAGTTGTAGGAGGAGAGATAAGCAAAATTTTTTTGATTTTTTGTCTGCCTCTCGGTGCTTGGCTATTTATAGTATCCATCCGTATTGATGTTTCTTCGCGGACTGAATACTGAAGCACTACTCACTGCTCACCTAGTGAATTCGGTTGTGACGAACGGCAGCCGAGCGACGTTCATCCTTCCAGCTGTGCACAAGAATTGTTTGGAAAACATCCGAAAGGGGGAACAACACCGAGTGCAAACAACCTTCACACATGATTTTTTGGGGTTGTTACCTTCTGTTTTGTTGTTGGCACGAGACACTTGCACTCTCTTGGATAAGTACGCTTTGTGGAGAGCAACACATCTTCTATGCGCAATGTTTTATTCCAAATTCCAATGTCCTTGTTTCTCAAAAAACAACAAGAATAACGAAAAGAAAAAAGTTCTTATGTACGCTTTCACTCTTCGGCAGTTACGTGCACTTGTGGTATGAAATTGCTGCATTCGGATAGCATAGATAGGGGAGGAAATATGGTATCGTGTTATCCTCAACAACCCTTGGGATATTCTTTTATCCTTTGTTGTAAAGAGCGTTTACAATAGGGAGTTGAACATTATTGCACTTGGCTCTTTAATTCGCAACAAATAATATCGACCCTGATTATTTGTTCAAAAAAAAGAAAATGAAACGTTTTAAATATTTAGTTATTGTTAAATTTATTTCCTGTGATGTACCGGATATTTGATGAGTGTCCTCAGGCATTTTAATAATAATAATAATAATAATAATAATAATAATAATATTATCTAGTCAAATAAAAATGTCAGGATATAAGATTTGACAAAACTATGAATATTATTTTTATTCTCTTTTTGGACGAAACTTTCACTTTTTGTGAAATCGAGAAATAAGATTATTAGATTTGGGTCATAGGATCATTTTTAAAATTTAAAGTATATTCTGTTTTATTAAGACAGAAATGTTTAACATCTCGCAAGTATTATTTACAAAATATTAGTAAGTTTAAGTTTTCTCTTAATTGGCTCTCAATCTTCTAAAAATCCTTTAGCTTAAAATAAAAAAAATGAATTGATTTAGTACATACAGATAACTACAAAACAAATCCCATAAAGAATATTTCACTGATGGATCGAAAACAGGTATATGACGGGAGTTATACTTTGCTGACGATGGAGCCTTCATAAGTAAAGATCCTACATTCTTGAGAGTATCTCATGAGTGCCAAGAAAACTGAGTACTTATACTGCCCATTTTCTGATCCAATCAGGCTTATTCCGGACATTTATTTCAACGGAACAGTGCTTCCGAAGAGCGAAAAGCTTAGATACCTCTGATCGATGAGAAGCATCTAGTGATGGCGACATCAACCATTTCGTAAACGTTTTGTGAATGAATAAGGACTCTGCCATCTTCTTTGAACTAAAAATTACATCTAAGCTGAGAGAAAAGTTCTACACGTCTTTCGTTCGTTCAGCGCTTGCATACGGTTCACAATGTTGAACTATGTACATAAAGTATTAGAGTAAATTGCAACTGAGATAAAGATGCTTCGCACAAGAGTAGCATAAAGCAGCACATCAAAAATACCATCATGAGCCAAATAAAGCACGTTCAACTTTGCTGATACTGTCATGTACTAACACATGCAAAGTTCCGTTACAAAAGCGGAGACCTAAGAACTCCTGAAAAACAAATGCAACGACATCAATCCGGCGAATTCCGCAAGGCCATCCTCATCTTTAGTTGAAGTGGGAATGTTGTGATCTCATTTGAGATCATAACACATCAGAAACGTGGTTCAATTGTTTAAATAATCTTACTTGATAAATCCAATTTTCGGTTGGCAAATAAAAACTCGATAAAAATTTATATTAATTATTTAATTTATTAAAAAAATGTTTATCATCACTTAGTTAATCGTTTTAATATTACATTTTTTATTAAAGTATTTATGAATACATTTTTTTTTTATATAATTTACAACAAGTTTTGCTCACATAATTGGACAAAACTGCAGTATGATTCTTCTCATTTAAGTCAACTTCTAAGATTTAAAAACTCCCACATTGACGAAATTGTGTGCACCTGCATAACAAACATGAAGGTGTACTCTCACAAAAAATGATTAACGAACAAAATGCAAAAAATATTGCATTTTGTTTTCGTTCAACTGTTTTTTTTTTTTTTTTTTTTCTTTTTAAATTTTTAATTCAGTCCCGACCCATTGCCAGTCACAAAAATAAATACATAAAATATTTTCCATTTATATCCGTTTTTTCTCTTCTTTTTGTGTTTTTTTTACAACTATTCTGAATAATGGTAAATTAATCAGCATCATCATTCGACAAAATATATTTCATTCATTCCATAAATCAATAATATATCACATTTTATTATATGCTTTATACATTTGTATAAATGTAAAGTGTGTTTTATCAACATATCATATTGTATTCATTTTGTTAAATTATTTTCCAGGGAAATAAGAGAAAAAAGCTACGAAACTTTATTCTTAAAATATAATATATATTTTTATAAAATACTCTATAAAGCGTTTACTTAGAAAATGTCTATGCATAGCTTAAGTGTGAAAGATATAGTTTTTTTTTCGTTAGTGTTAAAAAAAAAAGATTTATATTCGCTTAATTGTGTTTCATTTTAATTTATTTTTTAAACAACATTTTGCTACATTGAAGAAGAAGATCAATCTCTTTATTTTATTTTATCACGGGCAATAGCGCAAAAGAGGATTTTATTTTGTTTAATAGAAATTTTTTGTTTGATCAATAATTTTAATTAATAGCGGCATCCATAGACATTTGAATAGGAGCTAATAGTGGTTCGATAAGAGTAAATAATCCGATACGATGACCGGTTGTGTTTTCGGCGTTCTTCTGAAAGAGAATTTTGTTTCAAATGAAAAATGTTCAAAAACAATAGCGAAAACAAAAAAATAAAATGTCTAGGCAGTGTAATTATGATAGTTATGTAAATAATAATTAAATATACAAAAATGGAACAAGGGAAAAACAATGTCATGCACTCTCTTTTTAAGCATACACAAAAATTTATAAATACATTTAAGGAGAAAATGTCTTGGTTTTGTTCCAATTGTAAAATCTTCCACATATCTACATTATTATACCATCTTTCACATCATAAAAAATATTCTTGATTTTTGTAAACGGATTCAAAGTTATAAAGTCGATTGTATTTTTTTTTTTAATTTTGTTTTAATATAATGTACTCTTATTAATACATTGTTTCTTAAATCCTAAGTGGTTGTTTTGTTGTTGAGAAGATCAGAAATTTAAAAAAAATTCACGAAATCACTATATTCTAAAAGTAAAACTACATTAAGCTAGATTATTAAATTAACTGTAGTTTTAACAATTATTATTAATCTTGAGACATGGGAGGAAATTCGCTTTCGTCTTTAGCTTCAAGAGATCGATATTCATCGGAATCATCGGTATCTTTTTCCAACGAACAACTGCCAATGTTTGCTAATATTTGAATTGGTATTGGACTGCGGCTGGCAGTTGTTTTTGTGGTAGAGGCGGCGGCAACTGCTGTGATAGTAGTGGTTGCAGAAGTCATTGGATAGGAAGCAGATGCATTATCCTAAATAATAAATGACAAATGTGACAAAGTTCTAATCGCGTTTTCAAAGATGATTGTTTGTGTGTGTGTAGGGTGTTTTGTTTGTGTTTTGGATAATTATTTTTTGTGTGATTTAGTCAAGGGAGAAGTACATGAGTGACGAATCGTTTGCTTCATAATTAAATGAAGTGAATGGCGATGAAGAAGCTCTTGGAATTTCGGCAAAGCTTACCATCGGGGGAAAGTATGATGAGGTTGGTTGTTCTGTTATCACAGATCGGTTAGTTTCTTCTTCTTCGCTGACACTAATATAGCGACAGCGTTCGCTAAGAAGTGAAATTGGTTCGTCATCTTCTTCGGTGACGCTGGTTATGCTAATGGTACGCTCCTTAAGACTTGGGCTTCTACCCAAATCTACAACATCATGACGAAAGACACTCAGATGTGTATGAGGTGTTTCACATGAATCACTTTGGGACAGGGAACGATTAATTGATACGTTTGATGACGAAGCTATAAAAAGATAATATTAGAAAGTAATTAAAAATGTAATTGAATAATTTAAAATTACATTCAAGGCGTTCACGTCTGCTGGTCCATTTAGATTCATTACGTGAAAGCGCTTCAAGTTTGATTCGGTAAAATTTAGAACCCCTATTAACTCTATAACGGTTTTCATCCTGGAATTTCAGAAGTAGCTATAGAATATTTCTTTAATTAATCATTTTTTTAATACCTTTCTTGCTTGACAATATTCTTTATGAACAACACGTCCTAATGCATAAAATGGTGTTGGCATTTCCAGTTCGCCAGGTCCTGGTAGGCGTAAATTTAATGCACTTAAACAATCTCCATTCACAAAATACAAACTAGCCGAATCTTGTACGACCATAAATTGATTGTGTCGCATGCTCCAAACTACAAAAACGATGTCTCCTTTCGAACAAGATTCAAGTACCACATAACGATGATTTGAACCACTTGATTTAGATCGTGGCAGTGTACTCGCTTCCATAGTTGATCTAATAAATAGAATGTTTCATTACAAAGTTGTGAATTTTTAGATACAAAAAAAGAGCATTTTTCAAGTACTTACCCTCTAAGTTCAGCAAATGATTGTTCCATCTCAGTTCGCCGAGATTTTTCCACCGTCAACTCCTCTTCAATGCGTGATTTTTCACGATTTAAAAATTCTATTTTTTCCTTCAACCAACTGTTGACCTCTTCATTACTTAAAACACTCAATTGTGTTTTAAGATCCATATTGTCTTGTGTAAGAACAATATTTTTTTCTCTTAACATGTCTATATACTTTTCCTTATCATCGAGCATAACTTTCAACACACCCACACTATTGTCAATATCTTCATTTAGACTCTTGGGCAATAATTTTGCCTCCCAAATAGAACGTTCGATATCAACAGCTTGTTCAATAGCCTTTTCTTTTTCTACTCGTAAATCATCACGAATTTGTGATACAATAGACTCGTGACACGCAAATTCAATCATGTCTGCCGGTTTTTCTATTTTTTCCAAGCTAGTATCAGATGGAGAACGTTCCATGCTAGTCATTAATTTATAACGACATCGAAGTGATTCGATTTCGGTTTTATGATCGTGAATGAGTTTTTCGGTCACTTCAGCAACAGCTTTTAATTTATCAGCATTGGCTGTCTGTATGCTTTCATTTAAAGATTCGATTTTTTGCTCTAGCTGATGATATTTTTCTTCCAAATCTGTACAATTGGTTTTAAGTTGTAAGACTCTCTCGGCATTGCTAATGTCTTTTTGTTGTTGGATACTTTTTAAATCCAGAATTTCCTTATCTTTAGCACTGATTGCCATTTCTAGAGCATTTATCTCTGTTCTATGTTTTGTTGTTATTTCTATAATATCTTGTTCACGAGATTCAAATTGCATCTGAACAAGCTGCCATTTTTCAGAAATGTTTTGGAATTCACAACGCAAATCAATTTGTTGGTTCTCCTGGTCGGATTTGAGTTGTTGGAAATTTACACGAGCGAGTTTTATACATTCTTGTGATACTTCAGACATTGCTTTCAAAATTGACTTCAGGCGTTCGACTTCCAAACGTGTTGAACCGAGATTTTCCTGAAAATAAAAAGGTTTTATTTTAGTTACCATTTATTTTCGTTTGATAAAAACTGACTTGAAAAGGAGTTAAGGATAAATGCGATTATAATGAATTAAGGATTTGGATAAATATTGAGTATTTTTTTTTGTAAGGAAAAGAAGGTGTTTGATTGTGGGCCACCAATGCTGGAAATGTATAAATACTACCAATTGGGAGTTCAACAACTAAAAATTAAACATTTGTATTTGTTTGAAAATAAAAAATAATTTAGGTATTTTAATGTTTGTTTTTGTTTTGTTCTTGTTCCAATACCTGCAGTAGACCCAATACTGTCTCCATTGACTCCTTAGTTTCAAAATGTGGAAGTTTGCTGGTCTTATTTTTATCATCGTGATTAGGATAAGTAAATGACATTACTTTGTTGCAACGGAAATCGGTGTCCAACAACTGTTCCCCTATAGAGCTGCTTCCAGACTGCTGTAATATTATTTGCTCATCATTATTGTCATCTGCATTACCATCTGCATCACCATAACTTGATGGCAGAGACTCGTCTATATAAAAATCTGAATTAACGAATTCATTTTCGCCATATTCTTCGGTGCTATAATCCTTTATTATGACCGTAGTAGTGATTAATGGTTCGATAGTTCGATGATCAGCACTATGGTGACCCAAATAATTTATAGGAAAGGGAGCTATAGGATTGTAGGTATCCGAATCGCATGGTGTGGGAGTGTCTTTTTCAGAAATAACAGAAAGTGTGCTCAAATGTTCGTGATCATAATGTGAATGTGCGATATTTTTAGGAAGAGCAAGGATTGTATTAGTTTGGATAGGGGGATGAAGTGCAATTTGGTTTTTAATATGCCTTGGGGGTTTTTTTGGCGGACGAGGTTCGTTCTTTGTTTTTTTTTTTTTTATTTTATTTGATTTGTTTTGGTTACATATTTTTTAAGCATATTTTTTTTTATTATTTCGCGTACGAGAGAGAAAAAGCATATAAGAAAAAACACAAATAATGTTGTAGGAATTCATAGCCACATAGTTGTTAGTAAGTAAGTTTTTAATTATTTACCTCGGTAAGAGTTTCGACGGTATGGGTTTGTAATGGTTCTGTTGAGGTTCCCATGTGAGCTACTTGGTAGACATTATCCCCGATAGACTGAGGTGGGTTATCTGTTGGGCTCATTTCGGGTTGGATAACCTTTTCAAATTCCTCTGTATCAGTTTCGGATTCGGCACTATATAACGAGATTATTCTGTTAAATGACTCGTTTCTTATGTGTTGAAATATTAACTTACTCTTTAGACTGAGACTGCAGGTCTAATACTCTTTGATGGTGTGCATTTACAGGTAGTATTTTATTTGTTGTTGAACTCGAGGAACTTTTAACATTTGGATGATGGTTACCAGATCTTTAATAGATAATAAAGACATTTGTATCGATAATTGTTATCAAAACAAAAATAAAAATCAAGTACCTTGATATAAAAAAATTAATGACAGGCCCCATATCCGGCAGTTGTATGTGATGTGTCAGGTCCGGTAGATAAGAAGTTAAAATATCAATATCTATAAAAGAACAATGAATGAATGCAATAAAATCATACTGTTTTTATTTTTTTTTTATTTGATCACTTACCACTTTTTGTTATGTTTGGCAGCCTAGCATCAAAAATCAGTGGATTTTCATTGGCAAATGCTGGTGGCATATCATTCATTCCAGGAAAAAGAATATTCAAGAAATGACCTTCGAAATTGGCATTGAAATTCCGTCTTCGGTTTATTTCTTCACTATGTATAGAATCAAAATCTTCGGCCAATCTGGACGCCCACTGACGGAATTCTCCGGAAAATATTTTACGTCTTATAACTTCGGTAACAGCAGCCACATATATACAAGGAGCCTGATGTATTTGTTCAATTATATTTATGTGACGTTCTGCCCTTCTTAAACAGCGATGATAGAAAAGTTGTTTATTATCGAACTCACTCATTTTATTTTCCAAAACAATAATACGCCTATAAATAATCAATTAAATAAATAAACTTGTTGACAAAATGTTCATAAAATCACTTACTTAAGTCGTGTGTGTAAATTTGAACCTAATTCTTCCTTAGCCTTTGATATACAACGGCGTAGATCACGAATTTTTAGATGGTTCTGTAACATAACCAATAACTGACCTCTGTGGGAAGCACAAAGATCCGGAAGTATTGAAGCGTCTCTAAGATTTATTGCACGATTCTGGTTCTTTTAGGGATTTCGTCGATTAAAATTAAAAAAGTTTCAAAGACAACAAAAAATATCATACCTGCTGAAAAGCTGTCGATAGTTCCCTCTGGTCTTGCACCATATTTTTGATTTTGTACTTAATTTCTTCTAATTTGCATAAACGTTCGCTTAAACCCTTCACTTCTTTCATATCACTCTTAAAAGAAGAAAACAAATTTGTTTAAAAAAATTTGACTTTTTGTTTATTTGAAATTGTTTACCTGGTCCGCGCTTTTTATAATATGATTTACTTCTTCTTTCAGTTTTTCGTAAACAGCTTCATCAAATGTATTTAAACCTTGTATGCACTCCTCAGACATCTCTGTGAGTTTGTTGTGATTTTCTTTGGCAGAAATCCACTGCAAAAGAGTGAGAGTTCTCCTCGTTCCACTTCCGCCACTAGTTATACTCAGTGTATCACCTTTGTCCTCGTCGCATCCCATTTTTGGTTTCTTATTGGGCGACGTACTATCTCGTTTTTCGTCATCCTGCGACTCAATTGAATCGAGACGTTGTCCTGCAGAAGATTGCACATCGTTGGCCATTAAAACTGAAACATTTTGTTGAGATCGTGAGAACACTTCATCGTTGTCTAATAGCTCATCGAAGCCATGGAAATCTTCTTGTGCCATTTGCATTAATCCAGGCAAAATTGGAATTCGAGACAACTTGGACAAGTCTTCGGAGAAATAATTTAAAAGTTCTATATAAGCTTCACGTTTTTCTAAATGTCGGTCGAACGATAGACAAAAGTTCCTGAACCTTTGACGAAATTCTTCCGTCAAATCTTCCATATTGGCAACAACTGCCGACCAGCCTTGCTGTTGAAGATGCTGTTCGTGGACTAGACGCTCGCAGATATTTTCTTCTTCGCGTGCTAATTCGTACATTTGTTGTGCTAATTGGGCACGAGTAACTACGGTTTCATAAACAGCAGGTAACTTAAGGCAACGTTCTACTTGATCGTTTAGATCTACATCTAAAAGAATAAAAATCAGTTGTATTTTTTTTTTTTATAAAATATTAAAGTATCATTTTACCATTTTCCATTGCGGGAATGGCAGATGGTAGTTTTGCATCTCCTAAAAGGAACATGTATATAGGATTTGTATCTGTGCCAGCGGAATAAAACGAGACCTGTGTGGATTGAGTCAGCATTTCTCCGCCACTGACCAGTAATACTATATTTTCCGCTGATATTCCATGAAGGCGTTCTATTGTGTCCTTTAAATTTGATACACTAAAAAATAAAATGTTACATTAGCACTTATATTTTTTGTTTTGTTTATATAACATAGCCTAGTTTAATACATCTTGATAAAGACCTTTAAAAACTTGTCCCTTCTTCGCAAGAGTAATTTCTTTAATCATGCTTGTTGTGAGTTGCTATAACAACCCGAGTTTTGGAAACAAACGATGACCCACTCTTATAATAACTGTCGCAGTGGGTTTAGAAAGCAGTAACTAATGCCTCATGCGAAGAACCAAATTGTCACTGTATAAAGCGAACTTTATACGGTCAGGCTTTTGACATTAATTTATAATAAAGTATTTGTGACAACAAGGTTGTATGCGGGCATTATTTTAACGAAAAATCAAAACACTTTCTATTTTGCTTGATGACAGATTCTTACCGAGTAAGGTTCGCCTAAGAACCTTAGAAGTGCGAACATTAGGGTAGAATTGGTTCAAGGAAGGAATGCAAGTGGCTTCAGCTCTATTTTGGATTCTATTCAGGAAATTTAAACAAGTTATAGGCCAAATATGAGAGTCGACTCTAGTTTTGGAAGGATCATTTGGAAAAAAAAAAACTTGCTTCGTGTATCATGAGAAACATTTCGCAACGTTTTTGGCGACTTCAAATATGTGGTTGAACATTACTGACCCACAAATGTTGAGAATAGAAAGTTTTTTTAGTTTCTTCGATAGTGGTTTAGGGGATATGTTTCGCTTAAGCGACAGAAAACAACATTCAGTTTTCAATTACACGCGACTGCATTTGACAATGTTGTCAGGTCCAAATTCAAAGTGTCGCCGCTCCTGTTCCACATCCGTAGAACAGGCTTGTGAATCTAGAAAATATAAAAAGTCGTCAGCAAAATAATTTAGTTGATTAAAGTTTCCGAGATCATTGATAAAAATTAAGAGATCTTTCAGACTTGAAACCATCTACATAATTTTACATGTATTGAACGGTACTAAAGCTAATTTCTAATACTCTTCATTGCATTCGTCAATACCAAAAACAAGCATTTTATGCATTTTCTGTATCAAATGAAATATCAAACCCAATAATCTGACTTTCGATGTAAAGATTGGTTCCTTTTATTACTAAAAGCCGAACCGCCGGTCTTTTAAAAACTTTCGCTCTTAAAGATATTTCTTATAACCATAATCAGCTTTAGTGAACTTAAGCTAAAACCGTACGAAAAGCTACCATCAAAATCAAAAGTGCTCATAATTGCTTCTGATAACTGATAACTTAGGCAGCTGTCAAACTTTCAAGTTTTAAAACTTTCAAAATCGGAAAATGGATAACAACAAAAAACTTAAATTTTGCATTACAATTGGAATTGGCTTTATATCGTATAATTTTGGGAACATAATAAATAAAACACACAAAAACTAAAGGAAAACTTACGACAACTGTCATATTCGAGATTTACGTACATAGGTCGGTAATATGCCAATGCGATCGCTCTCACTTAAGTTTCCGAAAGTGTGTGAAACTGAACAAAACGAAGCAAAGCGGCTATTATGAGCTTTTTTCTATAAAATGTTCTGTCTTCGCTTCTTGTTTCTTAAGCTAGCTTAGGCAAATCAATTTTAGTTGGGTCTTTAAGCGACCTTTACACGGTCAGTCAGAGGACGTCATTAATCTAAACATACATATAATCAGTCATCAGTCAAAATCAATTTTGATTTTTTGTCAAACAAATGCACGCATACAGACTAATTTTTACAAACACTATATTACAGATTGATGTCAAATGACTATATATAATATAATACGAATATTTCGATACCTTTTATTTTGCACTATATATCTTAAGTAGAATGATTAATTTGTTGTTTTATAAATGAATTTGTAGACTATGAACAGTTATAACACATATTGATTTGTTGATTTATTTTGCGTTGATTTAATACACAGTATGCTTAAGTAGCTATAAAAAGTAAACATGCAAAAAAAGTCTGGACAAACGACGAAATCAATTATAATCATCATGTCAATCTTGATACTATTTCAGTAAACTTGTATTAAAGTTTAAATTTAGCATAAACATTCCATAAATAAACACAGCCTACCTACATAATTTAAAAATAATGTAGTGTATGTACATATGTAGAAAGGTAAGGCAGGAAATACATATTAATTCAAATTGTCAACAACAACAACAAGTAAATAACAATAATATGCTCATGTGCATTGCTTTGAAATTAAAACTTTCAAAGCGTTATGATAGATATGCAAAACAAAAATGATTTGCGTTTGAAAAAAAAATGAAAGCATTCGCTATCGTTCAAACATGAAGCTTTGTAATCTTTCCACACGCCTTTACTCTATTATCTCATATCATTAAACTACTATAATAGAAAACATCAGACACAAATACTAGGTATCGCTGTGAACTTTGCTCAATCTCATTATAGAGGGAATTTCATCAAATTCTACGTAAATTAATTAATAGGTTGAGATCGTTTGTAAGATGATTATCCATCAGCTAATCATTGCTAAATTAATATTTAAATTCATTAAAATGCGCTTTACGAATCTATTTATTTACTTGGCACCTTTCTTTGGCTCTAATATAGAATAAAGGAACTGCGTCACATAGGCATTTTAGTCTATTTGCAATGTCGTTGGATCTTTGACCGAGTAATATTTTTATAGGAAAAAACAAGTTTACTATGTATTTGGCTGATTCACAAAACACGTGTTGTTTTATCATTTCTATAAAAAAAATATAAATAAAACAAAGAATTGAAAACAAAACTGACATAAATAGGTACGTTGCCTTCAAAAAAGAAACTAAATTAAAAAATAGGCTATCTAACCCAATTTGATTAGTCTACTAAATGATAACAAAGATAGATAGACGACGGCGTAGACAAACCATCGACGATAGAAGGCTATCAGTGATTAGAGTGCATTATTTGTATCCAATAAATTGAAGGGCTTCTGTTTGTTTTAAGAACAGTTTTATTAATATACGCGTCAAACTAGAATTATTGTTTGCTTACCTTGACAATGCGACGTTCATGTCAAACTTCAACATCCTTCCCATATCGACGTGAAATACGTATAACATGATTACGTTGTTTTTTTTTGTTGTTGTTTCACGGACTCGAAATTTGGATTCAGGAAATTTGTTTAGGTACTTAAAAAAATTTAATACTACGAAATAAAACTAATCATTTGCACTTATTTTATTGTTGTTGTTTTATTGATAGCACAACAACGCTCGTGTGCTTTCAAATTAACTGAAATGTTTATAATAGCGTGGTTTCATATATACACTATGTATGCAAAGAGGCAAAGCTTGTTTTTTTTTGTTTTAATCTAATTGTTGTTGCTTAAAATAATGAATGAAATTTATATTTTTATATGTATCACTTTACTGCGTCTATCCAAGTACATTTAATTTTAAGAAAGTATTCGTTGACATGAAGAATGATCTGTAAAAATAAAAGAAAGTATTTGAGTTAGTATTTTTATGATTTAGGTTTATTCTTTAAATAGATTGGATAAATAATGGACCTTAGTTAAATTATTAGAATAAGTATTTTCTGATGAATTTTTAATATTCAATAGACACTGTTCGCGCACGCAGATGTAATGATTCTCTCATCTTTCTAAATTTACATTGTGGGTACCAATGTACCTATACCTACATTTTTAATTTTTACACTTTTCTACCACATGTTCAGCCAAACAAAGAATTATTGTACGATGATAAATTTATAGCCAAAAAGAAAAACAACTAATGTGTGCGATTTTTATTTTTTATTTTCTCTCAACAAAAGCACACAGAGATAAAAATGATTCAATTAGGTTTTGGTAATGTGACGTTATGCACATACATAAGTACAGATATACAAAATGTAGACAGTAGATTTGAAACGAAGGTTAATGAACTATAAATTTGAACATTTGGGTTGAGCGAACGTAGGTCAACAATCTATTAAAAAAAACTTCATTACATTGAACCCAACCTTGCAATTGCAAATTTTAAATCAAAATTAAATGAAAGGAAGATGGTAAGGACGTTATTGGTATTGTGGGCTATCAGATTTTATTTGCTGAAACAATGCAAAAGACTTCGTTTCAATAAATACAAGTTTCACAGCAATAAATATTATCCTACAAACAAAATAAGGACTATAGCCGTGTTTTTTTGGCAAATTATACACAGTGAAGTGGGAAATTCTCAAAAAAAAACCCATCCGCAGCCGCTTCGGCAGCCGCGTGTTTGTATTTGAAATATGTTACTACTGAACTGTCAGAAAGAATGAAATGAAAAAAAAAAAAATTCATAAAAGAAGTATGTTCAAAAAGAAAAACACATATAGAACTGAAACGGAAAATGTAGAAGAAAATGTGGTAATAACAAATCTAAAAACTTGAATTTTATAACATATTTCATGTTATAATTCATGGCAAATTGGCATTCTTACAGATGTAATTGAAATTTTGTTATTTTGCAGCAACAAAAATGAACACAAGATCAAATGAGGTTTGTTCGTAGAATAGATATGTTTTTACACATATGTTATGAATTCACTCGAGGTACACTCTTTTTAAATTCCATTTTTTATTGTCTGTTTCATATTAAGTGGAACCAAATATTAAGCATATACTTTAAACGAAAACCTGTTAACGATTTATATATAGCTTCGCGATGATGGTTCGCACTAAATAGGTAATTCCCAAATGTCAAGATTTCAGATCTTTTAACCTACAAAATTTCAAATATATTGACAGCTAGTTCGCACTGAATATTCCGCACATTGACGTACTAGATATGGACCGCCAGTCGGTTGAAATTTTCATACAAACAGCCAAGAAAAGTTGTTCCAGCTAAAAACAGCCTAAAATCGCCATCATCTTTTAGTGTTAAATACGTGTACTAATTTCGCCATTAGAATTTAAATGAAAACGATAATATATTCATCTGTAAGTAACTCATGGCATAAGGAGTGGATGTGTTTTGTAAAATAAAAGTAGTTTGATAATAATTTCCACCAAAATATTTCAATAGTAAATAATTAATTAAAGAAATCATATCACTGCTACGCAGATTCCCTGCTAGTAGTTGATGGCGCCCCTAGTTATGTTGGAACACGCGTGAAGTTGGCTACTGGCGGTCCATACCTTATACGTCAATGATTCCGCATATGCAAATCTGTCAAACCACAAAGTGAAAAAGCTCAAAACTGAGAAAAAACCTTTAAACAAAAAGAACTTAAATGTCAGATTTGACAAGATACTGTTTTATTTTTTTTTTACTCGAGAAATATAAAAATTGCACATTTTTGGATGGAACTGGCAAATGTAATGTCCTCCTATGTATAAATTTTCCAAAAGCATTTGATTTTCCTTTAAAAAAATGATAATTTGTTCCGAGATTCGGGTATGTTTGTGGGCAATCGAACATAAAACAAGTTCACACTTTAAAAGAGGAAGTATTCACTGCAAAGTACCATCGGGAACAAAATACATCTTGACCAAATAAGCTGGAACTATCATGTACAGCGAATAAACGCTTAGAACCCTGGGACAAACAGATTCAACGACACCAGCATTAAGTTAGTCTCAGTGAGGGAACAATCCAAAACTCTTTAGGCTTCCCAACGAAAAAACGATGAAAGGGAAAAGTTGTGCTCCCCTTCGTGAACATAACGTTTTAGGAAAATAAGAAAATAAGAAAATAAAGAAAATCATTGAACTTAAAGAGAGTCACTAAGTTTTCTTATAAAGATTAAACCACACTGATATAAAAGATCGTGATAAACCCGTCCAAATGCAATCGCATAAAAAGAACAAGCATACAAATATTCAATCTTCTTGTAGGTATAACAAATTTTATTGTATTAAGGACTTTGTTCGTTTCAAACTCTTGAAACGATTAAAACACTCGAAACTTACCGACGTACCGACGTTTTATATAATTTATAAACAGGATCAGTGCCTAAGTAATACTTTATAATAATTACGAAGGAGTCGAAGACATTTAATACAATATACATTCAACTTGTGCGTTAATATATTCAAAACAATAGCTAAAAAAAAAAAAAAAAAAAAACAGTCTGACTGAATGAAATGCCGCTTTCAATGTTGATAAACAAAAAGACGATCGCAATATACACGCACATATATAATATACGTTTTTCCCCCATTTTCACCTTGAATAAGTAAATACTTTGTCATAAAACGTAATGTTCGGGCGGCACGTGTATCGGTTAAACAAAAATAAAAAAAAACGGTTCAGTTAGACTCTAAGTAATCACTAAACACACATAATAATTTTTTTACAATATTACATACGTATATTTTGTTAAATAGAAGCAAAAGTAAATACGTTATGATCTCGTCGGACGTTGAAGAGACTGAAAAATTCTTAAGCTATTTAATAACTTCATAATAGTATGAACAACAGAACAACGTAAAACCCGTTGTGTTGTGTGTATAAATTCTAATTTTAAAGGCGTACTATATTGTGCGTTGGGCTTTTAATTAAAGCAAAAATATTAAGATTGTCTGCTGTATACCTAGAATAGGTTCCAAGGTTGTATCAAAAGCTTATATAATAGTCATGTGTGTAGCTGTGTAGCGAAAATGTTTACGTTTTGTGTTTAGTTTGCTGCCCAGTTTAAGCTGTTCTTCGATCCATCTGAGCGCGTGTCATAGTGTTTCCAAGAACCTGTTTCATAAAATTGTTTCACTTTTTTTTTTTTTTTAATTCATACCTATATAGGAGAAAGATTAATACATATATGGAAGGTACATAGGTACACCAGCTGTGGCCTGTTTTTTTTTAAACAATATAATCTAGATACTGGATTGTTTATTGTCTTTCGTTGTGTTTTTATATTTTTTGTTGTCTTAAAAAGTTTTCTTTAAAGTTATAGGTATTCAAGGGAAGATGATACGATTAACCGCATCTCATTTGGATCTTGGTTATATATTTGTATGCTCATTCAATCTGAATATATACAAAAATTTTTCAAAAATAACAACAAAAACTATTGTCAGCAATTCTCTCGGTTTTGGATTGTTCCATAACTGAGGCCATCGGAATACTCGTGTCGATGTATTTTTTTTTTCTTTTTTCCAGGAGTTTATAGACCTGCTACTACTTCTTCACAAATGTAACAAAACGTCTCGTTGGCGTATGATAATGCCTATTGTACTTAGTTTTCGGCACCCCTTCTTTGTACATGACAGTAACAGCTGAGTTGATCATGCTGTAATTTATACATGATGATATTTTTGATTCAAAGGCTCCCTCGGATCTTCTTACTTCCCATTCTATGAATCTGTGTCACTTCTATTTACAGATAAGCACCTTCATTTCATTAGCCGTCAACTTACTCTCATACTTTTTGTGCGCTGTGAACCGTATGCAGGCTATAAAGGAACAACTGGTTGAGAATTTATTAATGTTGATTTGTCGTAGCCTGGTTTGCATAAGCAGCCGATTCAAATATTTCTGCTTTTAAGTTAGGCATACTTTCGCTTTCTTAAGGCAAGTTCGTTGCAACGAACGTTGTTTTATACTTCACAATCTTCATTCTTAAGCCTGCTAATGCCCTTTGCTTTGCCTTCATCTGCCAGTTAATTCTTTTTGACTCTAGAGGTTAGTATGCTTATTTTCCTTGTCTAAATAAATATTTCTGTCACCAGGAGATGGTGTTGATGAGCGATCGCTTCTCCCTGTATCATTTTGTAATACTTAATCCATACCTTAGTCTCCTCTAACAACAAATGTGACTTACTGCAAGGAAAGGTAATTTCTAATAGAACTAGTACCTATCTGATTTGCAAACCATTTTTTTTAAACAGAAAAGAAAGTTTATCGTAGGTTGAAAACTATTTTTTTTTATTTGGATTTATATTTTCAAAAACAGTCGGAGCTGTACTTTTTACGAACAATAATTTATTTAGAGGAAATAGTATATTTGATGATCTTGCAATGTTTGATCTCGAGAACATTACAGAAAGAACTCTAATTTTCTACGAAAAAGTTTTACTCTGCTATTCCGATGAGAATTCCAACATCATTTTCATGAAATGAAAATCAATGCATTTTTATTTCACACCTAATTTTTGTAATGTGAATAGAGAACTACTTGCCAAAATCTTTTCTATCCATTCTATTTTCATTAAGTTTTAGAAAATCTGCTGGCGGTATTATGGATCTACATAAAAATTGAAAAACAAAAATTAAATCCTTCGTAAACCAACAAAAAACTACCATTTACCACTTTTTCATAATCCTCTTTATGTGGTTCCTGTACCGACATTAATTTATTATTTAAGAAAACCGTAAACATTTTCATTTCTGTGATTTATTTTAATATAGAAGTTTACAGAAAAGACGAAACTAAATGCCAATCGACGTCAACTGAATTTTTATGACAGCTGGCCAATATGGCTTTTTAGGTAACAACGATATATCTCTTTCTTGTTCGCAGAGCAGTGTCAAAATCAGCAGTACGCGGATGACAGCTGAACATTTTTTTATCATTGTTGAAAAATTGATTGAAAACAGGAGCGGAAATATTAATTTCGTGCGAGAAAATTGTTAATAGTGTTATTAAACCTTTTAGTCACGTATATCTCAAATTTCACAGGAAAAAAAGAGATTATATACAAACTTCTTTTACAAGATTTCGAGTTTGACAGTTTGAAAAAAGCGCGATACATAATTTCAATCTGTCATCCGCGTAGTGTGAGCTGTCAGCTCACACTATACAGATGACAGATTGAAATATGTATCGCGCTTTTTTCAAACTGTCAAACTCAAGATCTTACAGAAAGCAATTTGGAAATAATTTTCTTCCAATATAAGTGGAAAGACCAATTCTCTCAATGTTTATATTTATTTCTTAAAATTACTACACAATTTTCACAATTTTCGTGCACAAATCTTTAAAATTCCCGCTTTTGTTTACAATCAATTTGTCAACAATGATACAAAAAATTCAGCTGTTCTGCATACTGCTGTTTTTGACAATTCTGTGAGAACGAGAAAGAGATATATCGTTGTTACCTAAAAAGCCCTATTAGAAGGCAGATGTTTCACAGTTCTATCTGTCAAAAGGCGTCGTTGAACGCGCCCCTTCTAACTTGTGTCGTGCAACACCTGTTGCATTTAAAAGGCAATGTGCCTTACAGACACATAGTTAAAATATTATTGTTATAAAGATACAGATAAGAGTTTCCTATTGTTAACGCTAATGCAAAAAACTGTTATTGTTTACCAAATTTGCTAACACACCAAAAATAAACAATAAAATTTAATCATTTCCACTACATTAGCTTAATAAGGTATATACAACAGTTATTATTATATATCAATATTTAAGTAATTTCTTTTGATTGTCGGTACCTACCTGAGAGGTTAGATGAACTCTAAGATATTCATTTATAATTATATTGTAAACAAAACAATAATCTTAATTTACCAAAGACAAAACAACAAGTGCAACGACATTCAAATTCAAGGTTTTTGTGTTCCCGAAACTAAAGTTCTTATATAAAACGCAAGTTAAGCATTGCTAAAATAAATTAGATAATAATCAAAGATGACACTACGATAATGGGAAGGACTAAAAAACAAGCTTCTACAGTTCTGTCTGTCTGTCTATGTACCGACGCTTGCAGTCTAAATCAACGGTCAACTTACCTCTTGACAGACTTTTTTTTAAATGTTTAATCAATGTAGATAACGAACCTAAGTATGCGTTATTAATTCTTCTGAATAAGAACCCCGTTTCACACTTTGCTTGAATTACACACGGGATAAATTATTCTTGATAAAAATGTATTCATGAAGACAAATTTAAGACGGGATTATAATAATTGTACTCAATTGCTTTGGACAAATGTATGCCTTTATATATAACCACCAGATGTTAGGAAATAAAATGCCCTGTCTTCAAAAATTTGATTTTTTAAAATTCTGAAAAAAGGTTATGTATGGTAGCTATTATTTAGTTGTTTAGCGAAAAACTGTGAATGCCATTTTGTGTTAAATAGCTAATTTAAATTCCATATCAAGTTATGGCCAAATTTGTAAAAACCGTTAACAAGAAATCTACGTTACCTGCATTTTTAGCCAAAAACACGAAATACAGTTATTTTCAGACTACTGCAAATAAGGTACACTAAGTTTTATTAAAATCCTTGGAGCTGTTTTCGAGAAAATGTGTAAGAACTAAAACCGTGCATGGCAGATACCCGTTATAGCCGGGTTTAAACAAAAAATCGAATTTGTTCTCTAGGGAATCATAAAAAAGTACTAAACACGAAGTTTGAAGAAAATCCTTTCAACCGTTTAGGCTGTATTTTGGTGAACATCCAACCAAACATCCGGACAGACAGACCGACGGCATGACGAAACATACTTTTTGGGGTTCTCTATAATCGTAATGTCAGGTTTGAAACCAATACTTGCCTTTTGATCAAGTAAATATTAGAATACAGATCGTTATAAGGGTTGGACACGATATCACGCGTCACAAAATCCCGTGTAACGAAATTCTGCGGGATTTCGTTACACGGGATATTGTGTCGCGGGATATAGTTATGTTCCCGAAAATTTGAATAAAACCGTTTTTTGGATTGTTTGATTAACAGTCACCCAAACTAATTTAAATTAAATTTAATACCCTGGTAGTAGGTAATGTTATAATAAGCAGATACTGCAAACGAAGAATGCCAATAATTGTCGATTAAAACAAAATATTTACTTATATGTCAGTACATAATATGAAACAAAAATACATTTGTGATTGTCCATAATAATCGTGAACTTGTTTTAAAAATTATCTAATTAAATATATTTGACCAAGTTGGATTTGTTATATTATGTTTTGTAGATTCTAATTTCTCTTCCGCTGTTTAGGTCACTTTCAATAAGCAATGAAACAAAATAACTTCATTTACTTTTCTCAATTTTGATATAGTAGGGGAGGCGACCGTAAAATCACCTATCTCGTCGCGTCCTTCGATAAGATGGGAACTAAACGATAGGTTTCGATGGAACGTAATGCAAAACTAGCTTTTTCCGGTACTTTTAGTCAGAAAATGGCCACTTCCGGTCTCTTTTGAAGCTGTTTTCTACACTATATCCGCTCGAAAAAAAATATATTTTAGAATGGCATTGGACTGCACAACACCAATATACCACTTTTTTGCTGCTTAAATGTATATGAAAAAAGTTATGAGCATTTAAATTTTTTGAGTTCCAACACAAATTTATTATTTTCATTTAATAGACTCCTAGAAGTATGCTTTTTGATATGCCTTGTCGAATTTGGAACTATATCTGGTTATACTTATACATTATCCAAGCCAAGTAACGGAAGACAGTTAATAAAAAAACAGTGTTAACTTGAAAAATTAGGTTAAAAAGAGATATTGAAATACATAATAATTAAAAAAAGACTGCAATAAATGAGTAAATTTAAAACTGCAGCAGCCCAATGCATATTAGCGACTATACGCAGACAAGTAGTTTTAGTTCGAACCTGACTTGCAAGCAAGACTATGTATGTAGATGACGAAAAAATTAACCGGGAAAAGGTAGCATTTATTGGATAAAACTAATCACCTTGTTCTCAGAGTTCCAAGACTGACATACGAAGAATTTATACTGTTAGCTTTAGAGACTGGCTGAATTACTAAACGAAGTACTGCGTCGCCAAGCTTTTCAAAACGCAACAATTTTGTAGTGATGCAGTGCATAACATTTCTAACGCAGTTTTACCACATGTAGATCAAAAATATAATGATAATTATGTTCAATAAACATCAAAAATAGGGAGAGTATGATAACTGTGACGACAAGAAATGATAATGGGTTTTTGTAGAACAATTCAATACAAGCATTTTTTACTATGGGTAGGGGGGTCTATCTTCCCCCGTTTGGGCAGGAGGGGCAATTTCATGATTCTTGGCGCCACAATTATTATACTCTTGCCAGGGGGAGAGTAACTGTGACGCCAAGAAATGATAATGGGTTTTTGTAGAACAATTCAATACAAGCATTTTTTACTATAGGTGGGGGGTCTATCTCACCCCGTTTGGGCGGGAGGGGCAATTTCATGATTCTTGGCGCCACAGTTATCATACTCGTGCCTCAAGAATTCATAGGAGACACGCAGTCGTGGAACAAAATATCTTTTCATGCATTCATGATTGATGAAAAGTTGGGCACATGTTATCAGTAGGTATAGGTAACCTATTTAGTCCATAATGTGTACCTACATCTGTTTTTTTCTTCATCACTTAATTTACTTTTTATAAAGAACACTTTGATGTTATCTTGGGCCCAACTATGTAACTCGATTCTACAATTAAAATAATCGAATTCGCAAAATCCGAACTCTGTAATTCTATAAGAACGCTCTAATAAACGAAAGTCGAATGAAAAAATTTCATTTCGCAAATTTGGAACTACCTAACTCGAAAGTAGATGTCAAAACCATTCGAATTCACATAATATTGTTCGCATGCAAATGTGTTTGCGAGCAATCCTTTAAAATTAAACGAAAGCATACAATATGCATGAAAACATATTTTTTGTAATTGTTAATATTTATTTAACTGTTTTTAACTAATCAATAATACATTTTCAACGTAAGGACTCACTTAAAAGTGCGAACACAAAAGCTTCTCAATTCAATGTTCTTGGCCAACACAATGACGAAACGCACCGATTTTTACAAAAAGAAATTCAAGGATCAACACATAAATTCATCTTCTAAAAGCGCTATTTTTATTGCAAAACTGAAAATAAAACATTTCACTATGTAATCGCTTTAATATATGTACTTGCATTTTTAATAATTCTTTTTGCGATAAGCACCATTATACCTACCTCCGTGTTTTTTACAAAGTACAATGTATTGCATTTATAGCGTTTTTTCTTGTTCCAATTTACTTCCCATCGGAAAATCTGATAAAACTTAACAACTTAAGTTAATATTTTCGTTCAAAAACTTGATTTAATTTAAAATGTTTCACAAAAAAAAATGTTTATTGAATCCTTTTTCAATTCATCTGTCAATAGAATGCGAGACTCGTTCGAAAATCGGAAATATTGTGGGATATTTTTGGGACTTATTTTATTCGATTCTCATTTCATACATAGTGCCAGTTGAAAGTAGAATCGGAAATGATTTGCGAATAGAATCAAAAGTAGAATCGAGTTACATAGTTTAGCCCCTTATATATAAATGAGACTGCCGTACGTGTGTGCGCTTATAACTCAAAAACAGATCGTTCGACTTCCAAGATTTTGGTTTCGATGGATTCGTATTGGCCAAGGAAGAACATAGGGTAGGAAAATCTTGAATAAAATCCATATATGGGTAATCTGTGTATCTGCAAAAATCTCATTTATTTATTTATTTATTTATTGAATTGTTCTACAAAAACCATCTCATACAAATCAACTTTGTTTTTTTTTTTTTTGTAATCTAATCGAATGCAATAGAATTGTGTATCAATTAAATTAAATTAAGTCAAACTTGACAAGAGTCGTAAACAAAACAAAAATCATATATGTTAACGACTGTTGTCAGAGTTAACAGAATAGACAACTAGTAAATGCACGGACCTAAAATTGTGTTATTCACAAGTTTCTTAAGATGGCCAGGCGGTGATTATTCAGCATGAAAATACTATAGAAATGTTTATGCAATGGTGACAATAATCCAATGCACTACAATACACGTAAGGCAAAAGGTTATTAAATCACTCAAATTAAGATTTTCGGCGGAAAATATACAATTTGACGGCAGCGCACTTAAAAATTCAACAGTTTGTTGGTACTACATTTATTTACACTTGCATATGTACGCTACCTATATTATACCTACGACAATTACACATATTGAACAGATTTGAAAACTGTATTTTTTGAAGAAGTAACATTTTTGCCTCGTTGTTAATCGCGTAGTATATACATACTTGACGTAAACTTAGTTGGTTCTGGTTGGTTGATTTTCTTCTATCCCGTTCCCGAAATCATCTTCTTTGAGAAGAACTGAACACTGCGGTGAAGCAAGCATGAAACACATTGCATTAATAACTTGCAATATTGGATGTTGATTAATGATTATGCTTTTAACGACTGACAAAATCCCGAATCTAAACTTCGAGCAAGTACCAAATTTCGACTGAGAAAATCCCAACAACCAAAATCTCAACTCCAAAATAGTGATGAGTATTAAATCTCGACTACCGAAATCCCGATAAATTCGGGTATTTTATTTTTACTTACCTCGAAGGTGCTTCAGTTTTTGGTGATTTTTGTGTGATTTCCGGGAATTTCGTTTAAAGAAAAAATGCATTTGGAAAAGTGAAAATACCCAACTGCTTTTGGGAATCAGTGGAAATTTTACTTATTTTTCTGATTTAAACGAAACCAACTGATGTTTCGAATGTTTTAATTTCAATGGGCCTTCGGTATACTAATAATCAAATTAAGCAAGGGCTTAAATTAAAATCTTCACACTTTGAACATTTCGGTATATATTTTGTCTAAAGTATGGAGATTTTTATTTAAACTGTTAATGAATTTGATTATCAGTAAGGCCCAATGTTTTTCTTACGATAAATTGATGCAAGCAGTTGATAATGGAAATGCCAGCATTTTCTTCCTTGCAAGATACGCACGGTGGAACTGAAAAACATTCATATGATTTCACTGATTTTGGCTACGATTCGCATCTTGGAGGAGTGCATAATGGCTTACAAACGCACGTTGGAAACTCTAAATCCCACGCCGAAAGATTATCAGAATGATAAACGACGTTTCGGTGGCACAATGATTTTGCCGTCCGACGATTTTCGTCAAACGCTGTCTGTCATTCCAAGCAGATAAATTGAATGCTTGCTTAAAGCAAGGAGTCGGATCGAAGATATGTGAACAAATTTCAACTGAAAACGAACATTGTTAAATATGGACGATGGTGTGATTCCAGTAGACTCTTTCAATCACCATCATGATTGATTATCCACCAAATTTTTTGCAACTGTACAAATACATTGGAAGAGCTAATTTTGTACAATAAAGTACTTCAATGAAAAATACGAAGATTGGCTTTAACTATTTCCATTGCATTCAATAGAATTTTCGATTAAAGAATTCTAATTGACCAAATTATAAAGAGTGCGTGCATGCTAGGATTTATTATTTTCATTACATTAGGGGCCGGTTATAGCGATCAGGAAAATGAATCAGGGAAAATGTTCAAGTCGATAATTAGCCATAAATTCATCTCATTTAAAACAAAAATGTTACACTTATCGATTACAAAAAACTCAGAGAATTTTTTGCGCAAAAAAAATGTTCAATTTAACAAATATTTGTTGTAAAAAATACATTTTTTTATTTTATCAGCTGACTACCATTTTGAAAAAAATTTAAACAAATCGTTCCAATTATTTGAGTTTAATTTTCACTTGTTCCACTGACAAATTTCTGTCAAAAAAAGTTTTTCGTGTGCATTTCAATCAGGAAAACAGCCTATCCACTGACACATTTTTACTGATCGCTATAAACGCACATCAGGAAAAAATTCCTTTTCTCATTTGTTTCTATTTTTCCTGATGGTTTTTCCTGATCGCTATAACCGGCCCCTTAACAAATTTGGGCGGAATGAAGTGTGCTTGGTCAGCTAGTTAAAAATAGTCCCCGGGGATATTTTTTCAGAGAAACAAATTTCATATTTGTTATCTAGAATTAATGCCCTTTCAATGCATTTAACTGACTGTGTTTTCCGCTCATAGATTTTTGGCCATTCTCCTTTTAAAAACATGCATAATGTCAGAAGGTAGGTAGGTTGAATAGAGTTTTATTGTATTTGTTAGAATGGTGTTTATATATGATTATCCTGCCGACGTCGCTATCCTCATCTTCTTCGGGCGGGGATAGATACAAAAAATTGCAAAATGACTAGCTGCATTTCTTGTTTCGCTACCATCAAAACAGTGTTGAAAACCAAGGTAATAAGGTGGTCACAACAGCTATCGACCCACTTGTCCTCTTTACTTTTTAGATACCTACTTAGGTTAGATATCTAAAACAACACTTAAGCTCGACCAACGGATTTTTTTCTAATGACAACACAAAAATTATGTTAAAATGCAACTAAACAGATGTTGGCTTCTTTCTCACATTATATATTTCATCCTTAGTGCACAGATAGGTATACAAAAAAAAATCAATAATATCCAAAACGCTTACCTATGAATATTTTTGTTGTTAGTTTTGGCATTTAAAATCAACTTTTACCTGCGTTGTTGGTGTGTTTAGTGAAATGTAGTTGGGATTGTTTTAACAGCTTGATTTACCCCCGAACAAGGAATAAGATAGGAAGGACAACTAGCTATTTCATAGAATTGGTAATGTTGTAAATTAAGGGTTCAAGCACCAGCACAGGACAAAGGATAATAGAAATGTAGGTATGAGTGTATTATGAGCTCACGAACAAAGCAAAAATAATTTCGCACTTGCTTTTCGATTTATATAATGTTGTGTTTCACAAGAAGAAAGTGAAGCAGACCTTTAATGAAAAACAATTTACGAGAAAAAAGAAGAAACAACTCGGACACAGCACACAGATCAGGTTATTTGAGGGTTTTTTTTTGTTCTTTGATTCACTTGTACACATTTACTTTGAAGATTCGAAAAATAAGTAAATAGAAATTGGAAGTTTAATATTATTACTTTATCACTCACTCATGCAAAAATAAAACCTTTGTTGACGTTGTTTTACAAAAGAAAATATTCCAAAATATTTTTTCCTGGCTCTCTGGTTGAGTGCCTTGTTTTCGCTTCTTCCACTTCTTACTTCGACAGTAGAATGAATTAAATGATGAAAAATGAAATGTCAAACAATCAAGATAAATAAAAGAAATACAATAATGTTATCTCTTTTGTTTTTATATGCATTCTAAGAAAGAAGAACAGAGAAAACTACTAAACTGAAAGATAAGTTGGTAAATAAATGGGAAATGAACTCATAGAAAAGCTCAGCTCAGCTGATTATTGCTTTCTTTTATGGATTTTGCTTTTTTAATGCATTCGTATGTAATTCTTGTAAATTTCCATTTAAAAAAAAAATAATATAAATTATAGGTATTATTTATTGGGAATATATATGTCATCAGCAATGAAATTGTGTTTTTGTTTATTTTCGAAAGTTAACAAGGGGATTTTTCAAATTATTATATTACTCATGTCTTTTTAGAGAAAACAAAAACAAAAAACAAAACCATGAACAATGGTTAAAGTCGCAGAAAGAAAAAAAGCATATACCTATTATCAATACATAATAATACCTACTTACTTACCAACATATCTAAATTAATTAAATTAAAGAAATACGAATTTAAAAGTAATACTTATGTTACAAAATCATCTTCTCACCTTTTTCTTATGATAATTATATTTGATGTTATGTATTTACAAAAGCAATATTTTTTTTGCTTAAAACTAATTTTAGCTTTTCACTCTGCGTATTCCGCCACTTCTATTCATTTCTTTCACTTTTTTCCTCGTTTTATTAAACTTTGTAGAACAAATAACTTTTTATTTCTCATTTATTTTTTTTTATTTTTTTTTATTCGCGCGACGAATTTAAATTTTTTTTGTTCTGCGAATTTCTTTAGTTGTTTTCGTATCTTGAACGGCAAATGGAATGAAAAAAATAAATGACTAGTGTGAATCTTTTTTCAGAAAATTCAAGTTCATTTTGAATTTGTTAAATGTTTTGTTCATTCAAACTTTGTGGCATATCCATATGTTCATTTGTTGTTCATTTCATAAACTAAATTGGTATAATAATGAATGGTATAATTTGAATAAGGCACCGACTACATTAGGGGGGTTCACAATAGGGAGTTTTACCATCTTGTCAAAGCTCACACTATGATGAAGACAAATTGAAATATGTATCGCGCTTTTTTCAAACTGTCAAACTCAAGATCTTGAAGAAAACAATTTGGAAATAATTTTTAAATGCGGTATTCTTTTTTGTGTGAAATTTGTGATTTCCGTGGCTTAAAAATTTATTTTAATTAGCAAAACCAACAATTTTCACAATTTTCGCGCACAAATCTTTAAAATTCCCGCTTTTGTTTTCAATCAATTTTTCAACAATGATAAAAAAAAAATCAGCTGTTCATCATACTCATATTTTTGACAATTCTGTGAGAACGAGAAAGAGATATATCGTTGTTACCTAAAAAGCCCTATCAACTGCAGGCATGACAAGCGCGTCAACATATGTTCATTTGTTGTTCATTTCATAAACTAAATTGGTATAATAATGAATGGTATAATTTGAATAAGTCACCGATTACATTAGGGGGGTTCACAATAGGGAGTTTTACCATCTTGTCAAAGCTCACACTATGGTAAAGACAGATTGAAATATGTATCGCGCTTTTTTCAAACTGTCAAACTCAAGATCTTGGAGAAAACAATTTGGAAATAATTTTTAAATGCGGTATTCTTTTTTGTGTGAAATTTGTGATTTCCGTGGCTTAAAAATTTATTTTAATTAGCAAAACCAACAATTTTCACAATTTTCGCGCACAAATCTTTAAAATTCCCGCTTTTGTTTTCAATCAATTTTTCAACAATGATAAAAAAAAAAAATCAGCTGTTCACCATACTGCTGTTTTTGACAATTCTGTGAGAACGAGAAAGGGATATATCGTTGTTACCTAAAAAGCCCTATCAACTGCAGGCATGACAAGCGCGTCAAGATGAGCTCAGTTTTGAAAGTGTGAACGCTTTATCATGCGGCTGGTCAAGCGGCATGAATTGACTAGTGTGAATCAGTGGTTAAAAAATTTGAACCACCTTAAACCACAATTGTACAACTGGCCCCTAAAGACCAGTACGCAGATCGGGAAACTTTTTTCTCCCATATAAATTTTTTCCTGGACAAAATTTTCCTGGCAGTACGTAGTTTACGCGCAAAATTGTGACGTTTGTCCGCTATACTGCAAAATTTCTCCAAAAGAATGTTCGACGCATTCTTTGACGCGCGCAAAATGTTCTATTAAAAACTTGAAAAAGGAATTATTTAATGAATATCTGGAAGAAAGCAAAGTAAATGACAAAAACAAAAAATATATATATTTTGTTACAGCTGTAGCACACAAAATAAACTTCAATGTAACTTTGGTCTATTTTTCAATAAAAAAAATTGCAATTAATATATTTAATCGAATACTTGTTATTTGACAGACACTTGACACATTCTATTTATCTCTCCAACTTCAAAATTTTACGCGGCTGTTTGTAGAGATAAAAATTGCCTTAGGGCCAGTTGTAATCGTGGTTCAGCCAGGTTCAAATTTTTAAACCACTGATTTCCATAGATGATCTGTCAAAATCAGTGAGTTAAGAACTTGAAGAACGATTGTACAACTGGCCATTAGGGACCAGTTGTACAACCGTGGTTCAAGCTTTTAACCACCGATTTTGACAGATTTCCATAGATAATCTATCGAACTATTTTGACAGATTATCTATATAAATCTTTCATAATCGGTGGGTTTAAAACTTGATAATCTGTCCAAACGATTTTGACAGATTATCTACATACATCTTTCAAAATCGGTGGGTTAAAAACTTGAACCACGATTGTTGAACTGGTCCTAATCTGTCAAAATCGGAACCACGATTGTACAAATGCAGTTTGCATGCAGACGACGTTTTCGAAAACGGATAATGGTTAAGTTTTATCGAAAATTGTAAATACAAAAGTTCATCCTTTAACGTTTTTCGCTGCAAATTAATTATAAATAGTTAATAGACAGTTTTCACATTAACGCATAAAACCACTTAAATGTTTTCCAAATTGAATTTTTGAACAACAACAACTTAAAGGTGCTACCATTGTATATTCATTTATATAGTAATATCATGCTCAGATGCCTTAGCAAAATTCATTCTACAACCATGCAGCGCCCTTATATTCTTGTCACAGTACTAGCAATGGGTTGGTATGGGGAAGAATTTGAGCGGGAAAATAGAACGAGAACGCTTTATAGTAAATTTATGTCAGTTTGGAGGGATTAAAAGATTTTATTTTTTTGACGTTTCTTCTTCGATTCTGAATAAAAATGTTAAAGGCCACAAAACCTTTATAATTGAATTTCATTCATAAATAGCTACTCCCCTTAATAAAATTTAATTAGGCTATATTTAGAATTTTTATTGTTTTTATTTTTCAAAAATGTTTATATACAATGGGTGCTACCAAGAAGTATTCAGCGATGACTAAAAATACTAAAATAACTAAATTTGCCCATGCAATGCAGTGCTTACATAATACATTTGCAAATGAGATTTATTTTTTTCTCTCATAAATGAATCTCATTATAGCTGACCGAAACATAAAAAAAAGCAAAATAAATGTATCTCTCAGACCTTGACCGAAAATTTTTATTTTTTTAAATAAAGGTTCAGTGACTTTTATTAAAAGTAACAACAAAAAAGAGTTATTAAAAAAAACTTTTCAAAAGGTTGAGATTTATTTCTGATCTCTGCAATTAAGACCTGGGAGCAGATAGCGTGCTACTATTTTGAAACTACAGAAGTGCGAACGAGAGAACAAATTCGAAAAGATGAGACAGCAGATAAACAGCCCTGTGCTCCATGGCTTTTTTTGCATTTCTTTTCATCTGTTCGTAATTTTTCTCTCGCTTTATTTATTTTCGCTTTTTGAAGAGTGCACATGCATGCTTTGTATACAAAATGCTCTTGTGTGAAAAGGATGGAAAAGAAGACTGTCGAATTAGAGTCATGACTTTCAAAATCAAGGTGTAATAACACCGTGACACACGGAACAAAAACCAAAGAGAAACCAGGTGTAATAGCACACAAGATTTGTTCATATTTGGTGCATAAATGACGAAACGTACTGACAAAGGACTGGTCTAATCAGGGTCTATGTGTTGACTCGAAAGTGATCTCTTCCGAGTAATGTCACTTCACCTATTCTTGTTTCACCGTCGTATATTTTTTTTCGTTTCGCTCTTCATACAAGTGTTTTGAACTCTAGATCCAGATGAAAAATATATTGATTTATTTTACCAATGGAATTCATAAGTTGCGTTGGACGCACTCATGCATACGAAAATTAAAACATGATAGAACCGGAACAATGCGTGTAGAAGTAATGTCATGTACAAATATGGGGCCATCTTACTAGTAAACATCACGGCGCGCGCCACCATCTGCCAAGTGTTGTGTGATTGGTTTCAGTTTCGGTTCGTTTCAATTAAAAAAAAAGAAGATTGAATTGGTTGTGTTGTCGCTCATTTCGAAACGATTGAAATTAAGATTGAATGGTTTGTTTTTGTTTGGTTGCAATCATCAATCTTTTGCAGTGAACAAGTCGAAATGACTGAAGTAATTGCTTCCGACGCATTTTCCATAACCATATCTTTTCCATAACCCATCTTTTCGGACCCCTCAACACAAGTAGTATTATAGATGGTTTTAAGCGGCCAGTTTTAGCTATCATTGAAACTCATTATTGAAAACTTTCTTTTTCAATTTTTAGGCAAATTCTCCAACAATGTTGGTGTTAGTATTAAAATGAATAGAAAAAGGAAATGCTCAAAAATGAAGTTTAATGATAGCCATAGGGGCCAGTCGTTCTTTTGTTGGATCGACTGTGGATTGTGATCTACCCAAATTAAACAATTTTGCTTGTTGACGAACCCATTCTTGAAATTATATCCGTCACTGAAAATGACTTTATGACTGAAATTACCATTTGCAAATGTTGTTGAAGGCTATAACTCTTCATATCAATTTGGCAGGACAGACCCAATAAATAATAACCAATTTGACAGCAGTTTCAACAATATGGCCACAATCACGATAAACAGAAATATAGAAGGTATGCTCACTCAAGATAACCGCATCGCCATTTTGTCGATTTCGCGGATGATAGTGAAGTCACTATCATCTTTGACAATTATTTTATGTCTTATGTAATGACTATATTATAAAATTAAGCATTTAAATCCGTTATTTTTAAGTTAAAATAACTATGAGAAAAGAAAAAAATAATAAAAACAATAAAATGGAACGAAATACTTTTTTCATTTTTAGACATAAACAGATGATAGTGACGTCATCTGTTTATCGTGGGCCGCAATCACCTGTCAAAGTTCGAAAATCCATATTGAAAAATTCTTTAGATTGTTTCCTACGCCGCACTACACGATGCTTTTTCATTCAAATCGAATATCAATCGATATTTTCTTTCATCCGATTCTCATAACGATCTTACTGTACCTTTTAATTAATACTTAGGACGTTCTTTAGTGCATTTTATAAAAACAAAATCCATTAAATAAGCATAATGAAAAAAAAAAAAAACATAAATTAAATTTAGTGGCACCGATAGCTCCGAAGAACCACGGCCTAGTGGCTTACACTCTCAACCAATCCTTTCTAAACTTATTAGAGGGGACCTACAATTTTTTGTCCAATTCGAACGACTAAGGTAAAATGCACTTTTCACTACAATGATACTCTTGTTGGATTTGTCAATTCAGACCTCCAGTGTGATAATCCAACACACTAACCTAACCAGTACACCACCGGGCACTACAAAATTACCATAATAGTTACCACTTTTACCACAATCTTATCTATATTGATATTCCAAATACTACGATTGAAATTAACTTCAATAAAATTAATAATTATTGAACCAAAAGTTAATTTATTTCGGCTATATTTTTAACAAAAATATCAACAAGGAAATAATTTTTTGATTCGCACGGAAGTCAAAGTGTAAAATAATAATAAAGTTTAACAAACGATTTGTTTTTTTTTTTTTAATTAAATTTAAGCAATATACTATGTGTTTTGTAATATTGAACTGAAAAGGTTTATAAATATAATATAGCTTTGCTCTATATTTGAACGGTAATATATAGGATACTATTTTTTTTTAAATTGCTGTGGAAGAGTTTTCAGTATTGATTTTTTTTTTTTTTTAAATATTTTTTGTTTTGTTTTAGTATAATTAACTGTTATATTTTTTTGTAAAGAAAATGGTAGACCTAACTATCTTAAACTTAGCTAAACATGTTTAGAGAAAATATAGTTTTATTTTAATTTTAATTCGTTTATAGTTTTGGTTTTTTAAATTACTTTTTTTAAAAACACATATGCACTACATTTTATATAAAATTGTATTCATATAAATTATTTATATTAAAACAACGAGGAACCAAAATATTTTTTTATATTATTTGCTTAAATTAAATGAATGTTAATAAATAAATTATTTAATTGATGAACGAAAATAAAACCAACAAGATTAACGCTGGATTTTACTATTTGCACTTTTAAATGCTTTTCTTTATTTTGTTATAAAACAAAAAATAATAATTTGTAGAAAATTTAAAATAATAAAAGAAAAAATTAATTTAGAAAATGAATCGAATGAAAAATAAATGTTTATCACACGCCATACCGTTCAATTATTATTATTAAATCAATTAATTATGAAATTTATAATTTAAGGCTTTATAGATCTTAAAAATATTAAACTGGCTAGAATAAAGTCCGGAAACACTTACCATATCGAATAAATCATAATTTGTTTTGTTTTATTTAATAAAATGTTTTGTTTTATTTGCTTATAAGTAATAATGCTTACAATAATTATTAAAATAATGAACAAAAAAAATGAGTTAATTATTTTATGAATATCAAATGAGAAGGAGGAAATGCATCCCATTCAATTGGGTGTTTAGTTAAGCATTTCCTATAAAATTTCTACTGGCACAAAATGTCTATAAGTATGATAAAAGGTATTGCATTTTCCGGTCCCATAGTATACTTCCTTATAAAACCATTAGGTCCAAAATTAAGTTTTTTTTTTATTTTATTTTAATGAGCACATTAGTTTATTTTTGTATGTAGATATATTTAATTCTTTTTTTTTTGTATTCCTATTTTAAATTTTGTTTTTTTTTCTATAATTTATCTAAATAGTATAAAATTCGTTAAGATAATAAAAGTTTATGTTTAATTATTTTACGTTATATTTCGAATTCCAAAAAAAGCTTCAAGATTGAAACATAAAAAGCCAATTAGTTTGAATTTCAAAAATTCTAGAAATCCATTTTTTTTCTTCAATTTACAAAATACTTTTGCTTATTTTCCCATTTTTAAGTTTAATGTTTTATTTTTAAATCTACAAATATATAGCCCCAGTTTGAATTCACTTTGTTCTTTTATTTATAACTGGGTAATTGGGCGACAAAATTGAATATAAAGTTTTTATTCACCGAATATAATTTGAAAGTAAAAAGATTTTATTTATTCAAGTATTATCTGCTGAATATGTATTTATTCTGTTTGTATTGGCCTTAGCCAATACATATGATTTACAAAGCCAAGAAGAAGCTTCCAATTGATGCTATGTTAACATCTTAAAGAACATTATTCCCAATGCAATGTTTGCAAAAAGCACCAAAATCACCAACTGTTGACGCGAGAACCAATCCTGTGAATAGAATAGAAATACATAGAATAAACGATGTTAAACAAACTACATATATGATTATTGTGTAAGATTATATTTATATTAATATATGTAAACAAATGCAATTTTAAGATTAAAAAATATATTTAAAAGTGTTAGAAGCACCTTCTTTTATTAAATCAACAAACTGTTATACTGATTCCTTTCGCAAATTTATAACAAATTTCGAAATGATTTTTTCAGGTTAGTTAATTTTTTCTTGTCATTTTAACTGATTAAAGATTTTATTGCTACAAGTTTGGCTAGCTTAAGTAAGTTCAAAATTCTGAATATTACTTGACATTTGACTAAATATGTCATTGGGTCATATGCAAAAAGATGGGTTCAAGCTTTTACTCACATTTTCTGATAACTTTCTTATCAGAAAAGTGAGTAACAGGATGAACTCATCTTTTTGCATATGAACAATTCGAAAGTCATAATGGGAATTAATAATAATGTTCGCCGGTTTACTACATAGATAGACCAGGGACCTATATCATAACACGTGACAAGTTGATAAATCTTAATTCACTAGTCCAACATTCCTAGTCCGACAAGGACCATTTATTCTGCAAATCGTTAAACTTGTCAGAATAATAATTTTCCCTTGACTTGTCCACCACACTGTTTGACAAGTTTTCAGCGAAGAGAAAATGAGACAAATTGCGAAGGACAAGAAGATTGCTTTATTAACAAAATAAGAGAATACCAGTTTGTTTTTTTCGCATCGATTTTGTTTATTTTTTTGAATTTTTTTTTTCGTCGGAGTCAGTATGATAAATATATTTTGAGTTTAATATTATTTGAATTATATTATTATTCTGTCCTTTTTTTAGGAAAAAGTGCTCTTGTAGGCGTACGGCAATAATCAATTCACGTATCCAAAACAGCTGTAGTTGTACAAGTATTTCTTTATACTTGTCACGTTCTGTCAAAGAAATGAGAAAATTAAACAATTTCCCACTTGTCATATTGCATCTGTACATTTGTCGATGTGTGCAAAGTCTTGTCATTTTGTGTTACAGGATTTTTTACAAGTTGTCGAATTTCACTACTGGATCACTGGTCCTACAAGTACTTGTACAACACATAGTTATAATAGGTCCCAAGGGTTTCTTTATAAGAAATTGTTTTCTTTGCAATTTTCAAACAAAAAATCACTGACTTTGAAATGATACATGATGATGTGTTGACTTTCTTCTGGCATCCGGAATTGAAAATATCCTATGTTCAAATTGAGGTACCTACATCATCTTGTATGGACAAGATACAAGAATATTGAATTCATAGACCGAAATTCCACAGAAAAGTTGGAGTCTAATTGAAAATATCCCAATAAAATTGGTATGAATTATTTGATAGCACTATAGTTGCCATTTTTAAAAGTCAACCTCTTTGCAGTCCAAAGTGGGTGATTTGTGGTAAAGAGTGCTTTTCTTTTTCGAGAGAAAAAATAATTTTGATTAGCATTTCAAATTGATACAAAATACCAAATATTGTGTTGCACAATTTTTTTTGGTGGGCTTTCTGCAATTTTTGTAAATGTGTCTTTCAAACAGAAAACCAATTGCAAATCGTCTATCAACACAATATTTTATATAAGGGCACATTAGTTTTTAAATTAATTTAAAGTGCTTATCAAAATCATTTTGTCTCTCGGAAAAAAATATGCTTGCTCTGCTATGCTGGGATAAATTTTGAGATATTTTAATAAATGTGCCCTATCCATCTTCTCAAATTCATATTTGACAGCAGAATCATTTTAGATTTCCAAAGTTTGCTCTTGTAAATCACATGGCAGCAGATCTATGTCAACATGAAAAGGATCGGTCGCCAATAGATATACAGTTAAAATCGGTAATAACGACATTTGTTATAACGTAATACTGTTATTGCGAATTGATTTTGAAGTCCCGTCAAAAGTTTATACAATTTGTACTATTCGGTTATAACGAAACACCAGATATAACGAACAAATTCTTCAGTCCCATCGAGTTCGTTATAAGCGATTTTGACTGTATATTATACTATCGCGTCGTTTCGTCCGTGAGGGGTTGCAAGGGTTCGATATTTGGTTCTTATTTTAAAATTTAGGAAAGCATTAATAATTGCATATCAAAATTTTTCTTTTCCAGAGTTTGCAACTTTTTAGTGTATGCTGTGATTGTGTTCCGATGATAAATTATGTTCGATTTTTCGCCTTGTCCAATGAGTCCAATAAATCGAAAATGTCTTACAGGTTAGCAAATACTACTTGGACCCATGGTTCGAAGTTCAAATAATCGGGCCAGTATTTTTCCTTTCGAGAGCCAATGTACTTCCGTATAAAATAACAGTGTCATATGTTCTGTGCCCAAATTGCAAAAAAGAGCAGTAAAAGCCACGTATTTAATGCACTCTTTTCAATATAATTTATAATCATGATGCAAAATTTTAAGACAACGAAGAGTTCGTCTAAAGTGTTTTAGCCACCAGGGCTTAACAGTGTATAAAACAGTAGATAATAATCACGTTGGGATTTTTTTCTCTGACCAGCTGTACGAATCCTGAGCGAGATCCAAGTATTTCCGGAACACTACCAACTCTTGTCATGACAGTTCAGTTCGAAGAATTCACAAATAATTGCGCTCTCATTAGCTATGTATTTAGCTATGAATTTTACCCATCAGGGTCGAACCAAAAAAAAAAAACAATTACATTTTGTTTTATTTTTATGTTTTTCATTTATTTTTATTAAAATAAATATATATTGATTTCTTTTCTTTGGCTTGCAAAATTAAAATAAAACATTCAATCCAGCGCAAGATTGTTAACATATTGAGTTTGATAACACACATGTCACTTTGATAAGCTATTCTCTACCTCAACTCGCCCCAGAAAAAAACCTAGAGCTACTTCAGGGCGAGTTGAGGACGACCTCAGGTGTTAAAAAACACAGAATTTGTTCACCAGAGCAAGTTCAGGTTTTTCAAAAAACGCTTTAGGGTGACCTCAGGGCGACTTCAGATTTCAACGAACACAACTATTATATCGATTGCTTTTGAAGTTGTCCATAGTTGTGTCAAAAAAGCGCAGAGCAAAGTAAAACAGCTGTGAAACTTCAAATGAAGTTAGAGCAGACATTTCAAATGTTCAAATGTAAATGTGTGTGACTGTTGTGTTAACCCAGCAATAATTTCCCTTCAGAATTGAAATATAAATAATTCACATTACTGAACAAAACCTTCATTTATGAATAATTCATTTCTGATTCGAATCATTTTTATGGTATGATGAAGTAATTCTTCACTTAAGTGAATGTAAATAAAACGCTTATTCATTCACTTAACTGTATGTATTCATTTTACTGAATAATTTATGATTAGTTTTTGAACCTTATAATTGAGTAAAATTATGATTTTCATTAAAATGAAGATATATTGAATTTTTTCCATTCACTTGTGCGCATTCACATTATATGAAGGAAATTTGAATCTTGTTGCATACATTCATATTTGATCTACAGAAGTGAATGAATGTTTTTCGAAAAAATATTCTTCACATAAACTAAATGTTTAGTGAATATTGACAAAAATGTTTGCTGGGAAGCGAACAGTCTATTAGAACTTTTTGCTTTCGTAATTTAAGTTAATTCCAGACGATGCATTTTTCGATATTTTAACATTTTTAATAGCAAATTATAATTTTAATATGTAACTTATATTATATTTATGTATTTTTAAGTATATTTATTTAAAATGATCTTACACGATGCAAAAATATCACACAAAAATCAATAACAGCTGATTTGACATTTCCACTCTAGGCGAAAGGGGTGAGGGGTGAGTACTCTCGTGAGGCAGCTTCAAATTATAAACATCGGAAGCGTGAGTACTGTTCCAATTCCAAATTCAAGTTTTTTCCCATTTTGTTCATTATCTGCTTAACTGCTGATGAGTTAAAATCGTAGTATTTTTATAATTAAGCTAAATGCAGAGTGATAGAAAATTAATTCTTGAAAAAGAAAAGAAATAGAAGCAGTAATAATAATTTATGGATGTTATCTTCTTTTATAAAACGCCGAAAATTCGCGTTGTACAGCAGTCTCACTTCACAAAAAGGCGCCCTCAATTAAGGACCTGTCTAATCACGAGAGTACTCACCACGCCAGACTCCAATTTCCCAGTATAAACACGGTCTATGCGATCTACCTAAACGCTGCACTTCCTCGCAAGCAAGTGCAGAAAATCCTACTCTAACTTACTCTGCTCTACTCTTAAAAAGCTGAGTGAATAGCAAATCAAACAAATTTAGAGCAGAAAATGACTCATTGAATAGTAAAATGCTGCTCTTTGCTACTCAGAGTAGGTTAGAGTAGCTCACTGAACAGGACTATAAACTCTGTAAAATAGCAACTTGTCTTTAATTGTTTTGTTTTGTATAACAAAGAAATTAAATAAATAATGATTCAAATTCTATATACTAATATGAAAATTAATTTAATAAGTTTATTTTTTATATTAAAAATATTCAACCAAGTAGAAGACTTAGCATCAGTTTATTTTAAGTGGACTTTTCTGAATTATTATTTAAAATTAAAAAAAAACGCTTTAATTTTGAATAATTGTTAACAACTGACAAGATTGTACAACAACAACATCAAAAAAAAAAAAAAGATTTTTATACGACCTCCCCTAACTAATTTTTTATGTCTTCGGCCATATGATCAATGCGACAGACGTTTCACTGTGTTATCAGAAAGAGGTATTTGTGAAAATGTTTGTTTAGTTTCTGGTCCAAGAGCGATATCAGCAGCAGCAGATTTAACAGGCAGACCGAGGGCAGGGCATGACATGTGTGTACCCGATATTATGGCTCTTTTTGTCCTTTGCGATGAGTAGCGAATTCAAATAAAGCTTCAAGCACTTTCTTAGATGATGTAACATATTAGCTTTAATTGCTAATATTTATTCAACTGTTTTTAACTAATCAATAATGTGTTTTCCGCGCGAGGAGGCACTTAAAAGGGCCAAAACAAAAATCATACTTGGCCAACGCACAATATGATAAAGCACCCGGATGTATGTACAAAGGATATTTAACCAAATCAACACATAAATGCATCTTTTGAACTGAAAAGAATATTCACTTTTATATGCATTTTACTAAATCTTTTTGCGATAAGCACCATTAACCTCCATGTCCATAAGTATATACAATGCTTTTATAGCGTATATTTCTCTTTCAAATGTTTTCCCCGTTGGAAAAGCATCAGATAAAATAAAACCTAAACACAACACAATTTATGATGACCAATTTTTTTGTTTATTCAAAAAACTTGCTTTAATTTAAATTGTTTCACATTAAATTACTGTTAATTGTTTTCATTTTCAATTCATCTGTCAATAAGTAGAATGCGAGACTCGTTGGAAAATCAGAAAAATATTGTGGGCAGCGTTGCCGCGAACAAAAACAATTTCGTGCCACATTGTGAAAAAAATGTGTCATTGTCGTGCCATTTAGAAAAACACAAGTTCTTCATAAAAAATACTAAGTATATTGCTTATAAAGTATACTTTTTCACAAAAAATCAATATTTCAAATGTTATTAGGTTATTAGCTTTTTTTAAGAATTTGAACCTATATTAAGATTTTATGGGACAGCAGAGTCATAATTTGCTATATAATTGCCACGAGAACATTTTCGTGTCAAAAAAGTACGATTTGTGCCACGAGGAAATTTTCGTCAGGTAACGCTGATTGTGGGATATTTTTAAGACTTGTTCTGTTCGATTCTAATTTCAAACTAATTGCCAGTTAAAAATAAGTATAGAATCGGAAACAACTTTTGAATAGAATTCAAAGTAGAAATACTTAATAGTTTGACCCCTGGTGATAAGTTATATCCCATAAAAAAGTCACCAAAAATTATACTGGAGCGCTTATGACAAAGAAGTGAAACATGTTGTTTTTTTCGGTTTTTTTTGCTTTTATCTTGGAAATTATTACTCAATCTCAAATCAAGAAATAACTTCTACAAAAATAATTAATTTCCGAAAAAAAAATATTGTGTATATTTTTTCCGCAACTGCATATTGCGTGAAACAGTTTAAGCGGCTTATTTAATTTCCTTAAAAATAATGACATTTATTTGGTTACTTTATGTGAAAGTTTTTAAAAATATATTTATCGGCAGTTAAAAGTGCCTTTTTTGGGTGCCAGGACATAGAAACACTTCAGAAATCTGCAAAGATGATGAAATCTCCAGAAATGGAACCAATTTGATTGAGCACATCTGGTCAAAACTAGATTTGTGGCGTACCAAAGGTTTGTTTTCTATTAGCAGACTATATATAAGCTCCGTAATTGGTGTCATAACAGGACCCTGCCTCTTAGGTAGGCACGCCACAAGAATTTCTCCAACAACAATGAAGAAAATACAATTATTTGAGGAAAAGATCTTAAGAATGTGTACTGGATTATATCGAAATCCCCCCACAAAGAAGCATTTGCCAAAAGGAAGCTCTACGAGACAGCGGGCATAATCTCCATTGACCAGCACATGTTAGAGCTATCCGGCTAATATTTAGGGATATTTAGGGCCCTAGAAAGACATCCTAACCCCGAGATATAAGAACTTCTTCAACAGGAAATCCTACCCAGCCAAAGATACTTAAACCCAAGAGCAATGATCGACGATAGATTTCAGGACATATTTTACAACGAATAAATACCTTCTACGAACGTGCAAACAGCGGACACGACAGGGGATGACGCCCTGATTTAAATTTTATTTATATATCTTAAACACTTAAGATAACATTGTATTAACTTTTATTTAAAAATATGTATTTAATATAAACTGTAAAAACCATTGTTAAAAGACATTTGTAATCAGTTGGTTATAAGCTTAGTTCTAAGTCAATTGTATATATAAACTTTAGCTAAAAATAAACCCAATCTTAATCTAATCTAAGACACGCCACAAGTAGATCCTGTATTCTATTGGATTCAATTATCGTGATCCAAAACCTAATTTCAATTCTGACATGGAATTCAACCTTTTTTATTGTTTCTGCTCCGATGCAACATTTGGAAATGAACTTGTTAATTTGATTTCGATTTCATCGACCCTTCGGATTTGGTACACGAAACTCTTGCAATAGTAAAAAAATGTTTTTTCTTTATTTATCTATTTCGTCAGCTAGATTCGTAAACCTTTGCAAAATCTGTGCATTTTGAGATAAAAAATTTCACTTAAAAAATTGCGATTTAAGTATTTTGCGATGTTACCGCAAAATGCGTTGAACTAAATACGTAAAAATATAGTTTGTTTTCTATCCGTCAAGCTGAAAAGTGTCGATATCAATTACAGGATGGCTTAGATATGATTAGATTAAAAAAAAATCCAAAATTTTGAAAGTTAATTTTAGTTTTTGCGGTGACAGATTGAACTAAATATTCTACATACTTCAAATTTAAGTTTCTATATTTTCTAGTTGTTAAGCCTAAAACTAAAAATTCATTCAAGGATTCATTCAAGGATGTTAATGCATTAAAAAACCCCTGTAAAATTCCGTTTTTTTGATATTTTAAATATTTATTTTTGATTTTGATGAAATTGTTCTCGATGCTTTTTTTTTCGTCAACTATTAATGTCAATTAAGGGCGATCTTAGTATTTGCTCTTTTTCATTTGGTAAATCAATTATTTTTATTGTTAAATTGTATTTCAAAACACATAATTCTTTCTGAATAGTGTGAAATCTACTTTACAGAACCAGAATAATATTTTTCCGATCGTTAAGATCGCGCTTCATTCATGAGATACTTCGTTATTGTTGTTTTGCGTGCTTTCTTTAGGGTTTTTGTTACATTATTTAGTGGAGCCCATCTGGTGCAGTAAATCCCAACTTATCACCAGGACTAATAATATTGTTGTCATCAGATGACTTTACTAAAAGCCGCTTGCTTTCAAACAAATCAAATTTTACGCTCAGATTTAAGTAAAATAACTGTAAACTTTATTATCACTAAGCCATTTTTGTATCTTATATCTTCTATAACTAGTATCTATCAATATGTACATATATAAAATATGGAAAAAAATTATTTGCTTACAAAACACAAAAACTAAGCTACATAATGGTGCTTGAAAAACAAAAGTTATAAAGGAACTTACCTTAACTTGCGGACTGACTAAATACAATAAAGGATTCGCTTTAAGCCTTTCATTCATTTCAATTTGCCTTCGGACAGCTTCCCGCCTGGCTGAACCTAAAGCCGATACTTCTTCGCGGCTCATCGCTTCCGTGGCGCGTGGCAGCTCTTGAAAATCTGGCAATGATTTTTTCCTTTGCAAAGTCACATTTATTGGGACGCTCTATAAAAATTATATAAAATGCGGTATGACATTGTTTTTTTTAATTTGTTAAACAAAAATTGGCGCCTATATTGAAATAAATTAAAAAAAAAAATAACAATAACCTCCACGGGTGGATCTACAATCCAACTTTCTGATGCTCTTCGCGCTAATAGCGCTGGTGAAAACATTAAATCTTCTTCATCCTCCTCCGGATACCACTCCATGTTTTTTTTTATATTCAGATATAAATTAAGAGATCCCTAAAGTATGATATCTAAACAAATGTTTTCAAAAGATCACCCGTTCTGGGTGATAAAAAGAACATCTATATTATATCTACAAGTAATGTATATTATATCTTTTTTTCTATTTTCCACAAATTTCACATTTAAGCAACCACGAGCCGAGCATATTCACACAAAATGGATTTTATTCTTTTTGTGTATATTTTTAATTCATCTATAAGCGGTTTTTAAAATTGACTGATTTTTTTTTTAATTTAAAAACAAAGCAAAACTTTTTCTATTTGGAATATTGCATAATTTATATAACTTGTCTGCGAGATAACGGCAAGTTATAGTAAAACAAATTGCATATTCAATCGTATGTTTAAAAATAAATCAACATTTGTGTGTTAAGAAATTAAAAAAAAAACAAAATATTTCGTTTGCAAAAAAAAAAAAAAAAATTGCAATATTTCGATTGAGCGTATACCAGGCTTCGACGAAGACTAAATAACCAAATTGTCGAAATGGTTCATTTTAGCTGTCTTTTTTTTTCTGACAAATCCGAGCGGATGACAATTCAAGAGAAAACATTTCGGTGACAGGTTCATACAACACGCACGAAAATAGAGCATTCTGTGAAGAGCAATAAAAAAAAGTGTCCTAAGAAGAGAAAATGTGACACACAAACAATTTTTCACTCACAAAAGCGAGTGATTGTAATTTTCTCAGAGTTTTCCTACAACCCACAAAATTTTATTTTTAGAAATCAAAAAAGCTTTAGATATCTACAATTGCAATATCTTGAGAGAGAATTTACTTTTGCTGATGAATAAACGGATCTTGAGATTGTGACGAATTCCACCCGCTATGGCTGGCTCCATGCTATGTATGAAAAATGCGTGTAATGTGAATGTTTAACAAGAAAAAGATCATAGTATACATATAATATATACGAGTAAAGTATGTAGAATAAAAAAAAAATTGGCACACGTAGATACACTTTATCATTCAATGAAAACATGAAAGATATTATGTCACAAAAATCAAATTTCAAATTTAGATTGACATGTCGTATGTGAGGGGCAAATGTTGTTTATGCTTTTGCAAAATATACTTAGAGTTCTGACCTTGCTTATGAAAACAATCAATTGGTTTTGTATGAGCAAGGTTATTTTTGTCTGTCTAGCACCTCCTTGAGTTTTGATTCTTATGCAGAACAATGTGATTTATTTAATTGGATAAAATTTATGGTTATAATTATTATGGAGTGGATACCTCGTATACCTACCATACCAGTGCAAAGTCGGAATGTTCGCCTTTAGACTTGTTTTGTTTAACTAACTTATGATATAAGAAATCACAAACAAAAACTATACTAATTCAAAACAAATCTAAAATGCATTCTACAGCTAAAAAATTACATCCTTGATAGCTTTTGTTTTGTGATTGTGAACTATGAATAAACGAATAGTGAAGATAACACTTTTTTAAAATATAAATACATACATAGATGATAGTGTTATTTTTTAATCGAGTTTTGTCCTTTTAGTCATTTACAAACAAAAGAAACTTTTAAGCAACTTTCTTAAAATAAGTTTTTTTCCGGAGTCCTTTATCTACTCTTACTTGTATGAAGCAATCAAATTGTTTGAACAAAACAGTATGTTCATGGCATTTCGTAGTTTGTTCGTGAAAAAATTTGTTTTTTTTTAAATTTTCTACTCCTGCGAAACTAAGTGCCTTCTTTACCAACAACAAAACCACTGTTTTACAAAACCAATTATTTACAAAGTTACGTGAGTACACCAAGTTCAATTCAGTACTTATCTAAATTGATAGAGGTAATATACTGGATACATTATGGAGAAAGGCGGATTACAAAAAATCTTTGAATTACCGTTAAACATGATACTGGATCAATTATATGACTTAAATAATATGATTGTTTTTGAAGCTAACTAATGTGTAAAACTAAAAATGTGCCGATTTTGATCATTCTGTTTTTTGATCTTTTTTTTTTTTATAAAATGTAGAACAGTTCTTGGAGTCACCTTTTAACGAGACAAACACCTTAGAAATATATCTATATATTTCAGTTTTGAATGTAATACAGCTTATTTCTAGACTTTACTTTAAATTTGACAAATGCAAAATCCCAATCTTATGTAGAAAAAAGAAAAAAAAAAAAAAACATCAAGACGAATGGTGGATAAGATTGGATACTGAACCATTGGTAACAAGAACACTTTCAGTCTTTCAAGTATACAGTAAGACTTCAATAAAAGCAAACTTTTCGATAAATGAAGTAAAATCAAAGCATATAACAGTTCGAAACAGATCAAAGCTTTAACGTCATAATTTTATAAAATACCAAATCCTTAACAAAATGAAACTCTTAAAACAAAACCGATCTTAAATTCTTTTCCAATTCCATCAATACCAATAAATTGAAAAGAATATTAAAAATGCACTTAGGGAATCTCTTGGGTCAAGAGTTAAAACTAAAGAAAAATAATCTTCAGTGAAACATTTTAGCTAATTATCAAAACTTACAAAATTAATAAAGAAATTGTATCAAACAATATTGTTTGTCTACTTTTTATATCACAATTTTCTCGACTCGGATAGGATATTGAAACAACCTCATAGTGGGAGAGAGAAATCGCAGAAAAAATTACCTTACTATGGTAAGTAATTTTGGCACGAAATTTTTGTTCACTAATATGTAGTTTGAAATGTTTAAAATAATAATATATAACTGCCATAACCTTATCAAGTCGAAAAATGGTTGCCAGAGCCACTCAAAAAATTCAATAAATTTCTTTTTTAAGTATTTTTATTCTGTTTTTTTTTTTTTAATTGCTCTGGCAACCCTTTCCCGGCTTGATAATGTGATAACAGTAATACATTATTATTTTAAACATTTTATTATTTTATTATTATTAGTATGTTTCCACAAAGCTTGAAATTGCGCACTTTGAGACCTCAATTTTGAAATTACGAAAAGTGTTCACACCTAAATTGAGATGATTTGGTTTGACAATTTTAATTAAAAACATTAGAGAAAATATTTGTATATGTGAGTCATACATTTTTGTTTTTGACAAGGCGATGAACAGCCATATTTTGTTTAGTTCTGTTTATTTTATTCATTGGTATAACAATAAAATCTGTTTTAAAACGTAACTTCAACACAATTTCGTTGAAATTGAGTTGACTTGATATGATTTTGAAATTGTGTAATTGTATGGGAATTTGTGCAATTTCGGATAATCTGTTGAAATTGCGCAATTTCGTTAGGTGGGAACATAGTGGGAAAAAACCATAGGTTATTAGCATTGACGTACTAGATATGGACCGCCAGTCGGTTGAAATTTTCATACAAACAGCCAACAAAAGTTGTTCCAGCTAAAAACAGCCTAAAAACGCCATCATCTTTTAGTGTTAAATACGTGTACTAATTTCGCAATTAAAATTTAAATAAAAACGATAGTATATTCATCTATAAGTAACTCCTGCCATTGGGAGTGGATTTGTTTTGTAATATAAAAGTACTTTGATAACAACTTCCACCAAAATATTTCAATAGTAAATAAATTATTAATTAAAAAAATCATATCACTGCTACGCAGATTCCCCGCTAGTAGTTGATGCCGCCCCTAGTTAAGTTGGAACAAGCGTGAAGTTTGCTACTGGCGGTCCATATGTAATACGTCAATGGTTATTAGGTTATTTTTCACTTTTAATGGCTGTATCTTTGGTTTCCGGTAGCCATAATTGTCATTCATAGTGATACTGAAGTAACAACTGGACAAAAATTTAGGCTCTCGGACTACCAATTAACCGAACTATCATTAAAGTTCTTATAATTTACCCAACACATAATTATCTACTAATTAATAATCTTATATGATTAAAAACCATCGCATTTCGCAAAAATCGAATTCATAATTTAATGTATCGAGAAACTATGTATATATTCTTAAATTATTCCAATTTTTCAACCTTCCAGTTTTTGACATTTGGAAGTTTCTAATCTTATTTTCAGCAATTTTCTAAAAAAATAACATTTGTATAAATTCATTCAAGCAAAAGAGACAATTGCAACCAATAAAAAATTCTAGGGGAAACTAATTTGAAATTATAGATTTCTTACTTTCAAGGCAACTTTAAAAAAAAGAGATTCAAAATATAAGAAATCAGTGGGCATTGAAAAAAAAAATGAGGGTTGAATGCAGATACAAGCAAATAAACATAAACACGTCTCAAAATGTCAAATCATATAAAGATTAAGACGACTCGGGGTTAATATAATGACAGCCCCATATTTTTAACAGCAGCTGGTAATTATAGTACGTGTTTCAAGGGCCAAATGTTAGTTGCAAACTACTCATTTACGAAAGCATTTGCTAACCACAGATCAGCGCACTAAATTGACCAGTTGTTCTACATACATTTGTATATAGAAATAACACTTCTGCAAAAATTGGTGATTTTTTGATAAAAAAAAAATCTTCTCTAATGGGGCACATTTCAACCTTCTGGATGTGTTAATAAACTAAACAGCCGCATAAGTGATGAAAAAAATTGGCATGATGGGGTATGCGAGCAACCAGTAGGTTATTGTGGTCCGATGGCGTAATGGCAAATTTGCCCAGAGCCCTCAAGTACCAATCTGTATTGCTCAAATTCAGTTGTGTATTGATTCATTGACAAGTCTTTTAAGCTTTCCAATCCTTGCATACGAAACTAACCGAATACAATATAAGAGTTTCGTACCTAAAAAGAGCTGCATAGCGCAGTTTGTTTACGTAGTTAAATTTGACAGTCGCGACGGCTAAATATTATGTTTGTAAAATGCTCTTGCGTTCGCATCCGACTATTATGGGCGAATCAGAGAACTGATATCACTTAAAGAAACTTGAATCAAATGTATGCCAAGAACTTCCGTTAACCTTCGTTTATTATAGTTGGGCCTTAAATGTCAAATTATAAAGTAAGGTAATGACATTTGACGCCATTTGCAAATTATGGCATATTCATAATAAGAGCTTTAACTTTCATTTCTTTCTTGAATTAGGGACTTATTTATTACACTCCTTCTCCATCAAACATTTCGTTTAAGAGATAATCTAGTGGAATATTTTGTACATTATACAAGTATAGATATTTATTGACTGATGTCAATGTCATTTTAGATGTCAACAATGAATTTGTCAATAAATTTTGCAATATATATTTGATTTTCGTTAACTTTTCTCCAAATTTTGTGAAAAAAGTGCATTTTATAGCAAATAGTAATAGAATTTCTATTTCGAGTTGTAAAACCTCGTGTCCACGTCAAGTTAATCACTTTATAAATCTATTTTACCGCTGGAAACGCTATTCAAAATCTTCTTCTCTCAAAACAGGGTTTTATATTTTGTGGAAACATAGCATAAAACAAGACTTAAAATTACAATTTATTTTTTATTAGTAATAAGGCAGTTAAATTATTATTAAGCTGTCATCTGGCTCACGCCGCGCCGCTAACACGCTCGATGACTGATTAGATTAATGTACAATTGTTAATCATATGAAATGTACATATACAATTAATAAAATGTTATCAAATTGATGAAAATTAAATCTTTATCCATCTGTCTATCTATCTTCTATCTTCTCTATCAGAAAGTTACTGTGACATAACGTCTTTTTTGAAGACAACTAACACAACTATCCATTAAAACCTCGATAATAACATTTTTGCATAATGAACTATTCGCTTATTCAAAAATTCCCCTTCGTATAAAAGCTGATGGCAATATTTTTAATCAATTTATTTACATACCTTAAGTTTTTTATTTCCACCGCTGGCGCTAGCAGCTGCCTTACCACCGGCAAGTGGAGTGACTGGCTTAGGCGGTACGTACAAACTTTCTGTTCGTTTTGGTTGCGAGGGTGAGGGAATGATATCTTGTCCTAAAGTTCGTTGGCGAAGTAAAACGTCTTCGAATGGTTGATTAGGTGTCGAAAAATGTGGCTCTTTAATTGGAGTGGAACGTTTTTGCATGCTAGGTGTGCCAGTTCGAGATAGTCGCCCCGATCCCGTAGGCACTGTTCCATTTCCAGTGTTTGTTGGTGTCGCTGATCTTGGACCAGGACCAGGAGTTGAACCTCGGAAAACTGAACCGGCTCTCGGTCTCGCAGTTTCGTTACTGGGTGTCGTTTCAGTGGGCGTAGATGTTCCGGGGGCAGCTGTGGTACCTCGATCGATAGATGCTTGGCGGGATCCGTAACCACCACTCATTCTACTTGCGGCCCGGGCATATCTATCCACTGATGAATCACGACTTGGAGGCCGTTTATAATGATCAAAGTGGTCGATGGAGGATTGTTGGTTTGTTTGGCCAAGCATTGGCGGCCTACTGCTACCATTTCGTCTAATCGTGGAACCGCTTCCTCCAGCTGTTGCACTGTTTAAATTATCTTGGCGATATTGCTGTTGTTGCATTTGCTGTTGCTGCATGTTTGTTTGGTGTTGTTGTGCATTAGTTTGTTGCTGTTGTTGTATTTCAAATTGTTGCTGTTGTTGTTGTTGCTGCTGTTGGGCTAACTGAGACTGTTGTTGTTGCTGTTGCTGGTACAGCTGTTGTTGCTGCTGATGTTGCTGTTGCAGTTGCATCATCTGTTGCTGTTGTAGGTTATTCATTTGCTGTGTTTCAACAAAGTTTGAGTTGTTCATATTACTGCTATTATCTCCAGTTGCACGATTTGAGCCAGGAGGTTGCTGTTGTTGGAATTGATATGCAGGATTGCTATGCTGGCTCGGGACACCGCCGATATGCATTTGGTTCGCTGGTATTAGTCCTCCCACTCCGCGGGTTTGCTGCTGACTTACCAATGCTGACAAATCGGTTTGTGGTGAAACAGGCATTTGTTGTGAGTACATGGAACTCGGAATAGGGCAGTCATCGGATTGTTGTGTGCCTAACTGTGAAGGGCGTCGGGCATTGGCGGAGTTTTGTGGTTGTTGATGAAATGCTGACATAGGTTGTTTGTTGGAAGCTTGTTGCGGAGTAGCATTAACTGCCGTACTTCGAGCGGCTTCATTTTGATTCGCCACTTGCGGATTATTCGATGATCCCGAAGGCCGATTCGACTCGATTATATCATTAGACATTAATTTATATCGTTCGCGGAATCGTAATTTCTCGAATCGTTCCAGCACAGTTGTTTTAAAATCGGGCGCAAATTCACGTGCCATTCCAACTGCTTGTTCGCAATCCAAACGTGCTTGTTCTGCTGCAATGTCAGCATTTTGGGCTTTGGCTGATGCTGTAGCAGTTCGTGATATCGCTATATCTGATCGTTGTAAAGCCATTTTTAGTGCCCTCTGTGCTGAACTTACAGATGCGGTTATTCGTTCTCTAAACTTTCTCGATCTGGCCACAAACAAATGCTTTTTCTTTTGACTTGTAATCAAAATATTATTCTTGTATTTGCCCTCTTCTACAGTGCCGTCGCGGAAGGTTGTTACACCATATCCGTTTTTCTTGTTGTTGTACCATTCTCCCTCGTACCTTAATACAGCAAACAAAAATATTTAAATTTTTTTTTTTTATAAACATTTGGAAAACTTACTTCAAACCATCAGTTCGTTCGGCAACTCCATAGCCGCTGCGCTTGTCTTTACTCCATTCTCCCATGTAGGTTTCCACTACTGTTGGATCTAACTGTTCCTCGTCAATTGTAAAGCTAGCATTTGACTCGGTATGAGCAGATCTAGATAAATATACATGAGTATGAATATTATTATTAAAAAATAAAGCATTACTCAAAAAACTTACTTGGCGGTTAAATTTGACTGTTCTGATCCAGTACTGAGCCAAGAAGCAGTTGACATAGTTGACCGAATACTTCCTGAAGCTAACGTCCCACGTTTCTCCAGATCTCCGGTGCTTCTTTGCTTTCGTCTCAAACCCTAAAATATATTTTTATTTCAGTTTTGATTTACACACCTCAATAAAATATACCGAAAGAAATCCTTTTTTTGATTTTTCCGTCAAACTATTTCTTCTTGCGGGAAGCTTATCAGACTTTGAAGTTAACACAAATCCGCCACGAATTTCCTCTGATTTATTGTTTCCTTTACCAGCAGGGTCAGCATTTTCGTTACTACGTAAAGAACTCATTGAAGCGTGAATATTTTTCGGTCGATAATGGGATGCCATGCCAAAGGGTGCTGATGTGCGTATGCCATAGCCGTGGCGTTTTCCTTCTTGCCATTGTCCTTGATATGTTCCTGCAGTAAATAGCGTGAGATTTTAAAATTTATTATGCTCTTTGAAATGTGTACGTATTTGAATAATAAATTAGATATACAATTCACTAAATTTTGCCTCTTAAATTTGGCGTTACGTTGCACCCAATTCCAAAAATAAAAACTATAAATTCAACTATTTTAGATTAGATTTAGGTTACATAAGGAATTTGAAATGTTCTGCTAGTTTTAAAATGAAAGAAGTTTTGGAAGTTCTTTTTAAATAAAATAAACTCGTGCAATCGCTTAAAACCCCACGTAAACGAACTGATTGGCCCCTATCAGTGTGGATTTGACCAGGCAAGTTTACCGTCGATCAAATGTTCACACTACGACAGATTTTGGAAAAAACCCAGGAAATCTAGATCGATACACACCACCTCTTTATCAATTTTAAAGTCGCGTATGGATACAGACGAACTGTACAGAGCCCGTATCTCGGCATCCCTGCCAAACTCGTCAGCGTGTGCAGGATGACGATGGAGAAATCTCGCTGCTCTGTCAAAGTTGGTAAGAACACCACCGAACCGTTTGATGTTGAGGAAGGTCTAAGACAAGGCGATGCGCTATCATGCAACCTATTTTAACATCGTTCTTGAAGCAATTGTACGAAAATCGCAAGTCAACACCACTGGTACAATTTATCAAAAGTCCGTTCAACTACTCGCGTATGCAGATGACATATAGACATAGTCGGCCAAAATAAGCGAGCTGTGACTGGTGCATTTGCCAGTATTGAATCGGAGGCGGCAAAGATGGGATTAGCTGTTAATGAAGACAAAACCAATTATATGCTATCAACGCGAAAGGAATCTCAACATCGTCGACTCGGGCAAAACATTACGATGGATAGATATAATTTTGAAGTAGTCAAGGACTTTGTTTATTTGTGATCCACTATAACAACGCAAAACGACATCAGTGCAGAGATCAAACGAAGAATTACTCTTGCTAATCGCTGTTTTTTCGGGTTGAGAAAGCATTTAAGTAGTAAAGCCCTCTCTTATAGAACCAACCAGACGTTATATAAGACCTTGATCATCCCAGTCTTGCTGTATGGGGCGGAAGCATGGGCACTAAAAGACTCGGATGAGAAGTTACCTGGTTGCTTTGAGAGAAAGATTTTTCCAGTGATTTTTGTTCTTGTGTATATCAAAGGAGTATGGAGAAGAAGATTCAATGACGAGCTATACGGGCTATACAGCGAAATTAACCTGGTCAAGAAGCTCAAAATACAGCGGCTGATATGGCTGGGTTATGTGGAGCGTATGAACACCAACGAACCAGACCGACGACTCTTCTAGTTCATTCCTGATGGGGTACGCAGCGATGGAAGACCTCCCAATAGAGGGCGCACACAAGTGGAAACCGACCTGAGCCAACTTGCGGTGCAAAATTGAAAGCGGCTATCTATAGAAACAGAGCTGGCTGGAGAGACATGTTGGTTGAGGTCGTAGTCCATCCTGGACTGTAAGCGCCATCTTAAGTAAGTAAGTAAATAACTCGTGCTTTACATAATGGCAACCCTGTATATTTGAGAGACCATTTGAGTCGAACTATCAGCGGAGCCACTAGGCTGCTACAAAGCAGTACGATGGGATGAGCCCGGAAAGATAAAACTAAAAAAATTGCGGTATCTACCACGGCGATTGTTACCACGAACAATGGCAGCGTCATTTTTAGGTGTTGAATCAACATCGTCAGAGGCAAACTCAGGGAAGAGTTCTTGAGTTTCAACTATACATATGTGAATATATGTCAAAGATTCGCCAACATTAGCCTCATATGCGTGCAGGCCCTCACAGAGGAGAAAGATGGGGACACCAATGACGAGTTCTATACGAGTTCCAGGACAAGACATATGAGCAATATCCTAGCTGTGATATTAAGGTTGTTTTTACGCTTACCTAGAAAGAGAAGACATCCTGGGTGCCATAACCGGAACCGGAATATATATCCTGCACGTTCAATTCCTAAACAAGTCACCGCCACACGATGGACAATCGCTGCCAGATTAAACTATTTTAACTCAAAAGGGACGAGTTTTATTTGTCATGCTGTGCTCTTTGAAGTGTCGCGCAATTAGTGATACATTGCATCTTAAATCCATAAACAACAGACAAACAAAGCAACAGGCATAGAAGGACTAGATCAACGCGAGAGCTCTACGCGCAGAAAAGGAGAGAGGAACACCAAATTCTACGAAGAAATAAAAGGAGCATGAGAAGCGCGCGAACAACGAAATAGATGCATGTCATAACAGGAATTAAGTTCTTAAGTTTTACCAAAAGTTAAAACGAACATCACAAGGCTGCAAGGCCCGAACTGAAGCCTGCAAGGACAATCAGGTGAATATTATAGTAGAATCACAGTCAGTGCTGAGAATATGGAAATTGTATACAACGGCGATGATGAACCAATTTCCGCTGCTATACAGATTGCACCAGTCCACCATCGACCAAATATTCGTACTACGGCATGTCTTGGAAAAAACCCAGGAAAACCTTTTCAACGATTTCAAGGCCGCGTATGACACAGCATCTATAGAGAAGAGTTATACAGAGCAGTGTTTAGTTTTGGCATCTCTATAACAAGCTCGTCCGTTTGTGCAGGATGACGATGTAGAATTCACGCTGCTCCATCAAAGTCTGTGAAGACCTCACCGATACCTTTGATGTCAAAAAAGGATTTAGACAAGTCGATGAGGAGAATATAGACCCTGTAGATTAAGATTTCCTGAATGCACTGTGTCCTTGGATTAATTCCCGATAACTTAATAATAAGTTTCAAAGGGCAGTTACGTTCATTCAAGAGGACACAAGAAGCGTCCGCTGGTTTTTTTAAAACCCACCTCTAACTACCAACGTTTACTTGGACCATTATCTCGTTGTAGTCTCTGCAATGCACGCAGATCCAGAGTACAGCCAAAATACGGAAATAATGTAAGGAAATCCGATGTCGAACGGCTACAGATCGTCAGGACCTTTTCCGATCGAGACTCATGCAACTTCTTAAGTAGTCTTATGCCGCCACCTTCAAGCATTTCGTTGGTGCTAAGGATATATCCGCTGCCATAATGATTGCACCATTCAACTCTTGATGACGCAGGCCAACACATCCGTTCACTCGATCTTGACAAAGTAAAGGTAGCTACATATATCTTAACTTGAGTCTAATAAAACTGCTGGAACTGATGGCCTGCGGGCGAGCTGTTCAAAACAACTGGCGATGAATTGATTAGGAGTATGAGTAGAGTATGAACCAACTTACTGTGGGAGAATAGCATGCCCAATGAATGGAACGGGAACCTCAGCATTGTTTGTTAGAACCTGAAGAAAGGTGATTTTCTGTGCATCAATCTTCTAAACATGGTCTACAAGATCTTCTCTGTGAACGCCTGAAGCCATTCGTCAACAATCTGATAGGCCCATTGTTTATTTCAAAATGTATTTTATTTTGTTTTCAAAATTCTTTATCTTAAGAAATGTAAAAATGTTAATGGATTGTGTTTAAACTGTCGTTAACGGATGGAATTGTAGAAGCAACTGCCACGAACTTTAGGTACACATTTCTCGCCAAGTCATAGTTGTGAAAAATATGCACCCAATCGAACGGGCAGCTAGAGGATTGGGTTTCAAACGCGTGAGACAAGACGTTAACCTTTTATTATTATTATACATTTTGTGTGTCTGGTCTCACGCGTTTTGTGGGGATTGGGATATACATAAATAGGTAATGTGATGATATAATAAACCTAATATTAATTAGTATACAAAAAATGATCAACACTGATGTTATGTGGGAAAAGCAGAAAATCCGATTCCCAGCGTGTCAGCATTTTAGTTGACTAAAATCGTGTACTTATTATATTGGTCTGTTTTTTAATGATTTTAACAAACTCCCCCCCTTTGAGGGTTCAAAACCCTCAAAAAACTCTAAAAAGGTGTTTCTACCTCGAAACGAGATGTATTTCGTCTAGGTTGCGGGGTAGGTTTCCTTGTTTTATATATGTAAAATAAGATAAATGCTATTAGGATTATAAATAAAAACGAACTTATACCGTAGTGATGGTAGTCATGAATGTTGGCGTTATCTGACTCCGTTTCTTTATCTAAACCTTGGATTACGTCACTGATTTTGCTTTTTATATTCCTTATTTCTTCATCAATTGTTGCATTAATAGAGGATGCAATAGCAGTTTGGGGTGGTGCGTTTTTTTCAACTGATTTGAAAACTTGTATGGATGGCGCAAATGAATTGTTTAAGGTGCTGTTGCTGAACACTCGTCCATTTATAATGACGGTCGGTAGCTTTAAGGTGCACGGTCTTAAAAATTCTATTATACCACTGCCACTTAAAGTTAAGCTTTTAGTGTTTCCTTCACATACAAGAAGACCAGTCTCTGTGTCTGCTAGAGAGAATATCCAGCTGTTTGAATTTCTCAGGCTGATCCATTGATCATAGAGATGGGAAACTTTTAATGGGCAGTTAACAAGTGCATCATTTAAATGATTTAATAAGGATATTTCGCAATCATAACCATTGCCTTGATGAATCTTGGTCGGTATTTGGCGATTGCATATAAAATGTTTTGTTGAAAAATGTTTACATGAAAGTAATTCATTTTCAGTTAGTGAGAAATATCTATCTCTTGTTGAAGTTACGGCAAAGTATGGAAATGATACTTCCACTAAAAAGCTTGAGCCATTTTTGTAAATTGGAAAAGGAATAAGATTGAAAAGTTGGAATTCTTGATTGTCAATTAAAGGAATCATCATTTCAAAAATTATTGAGTCGTTTAAACTACGTCCTTTGACTGAAGATACTTTGAACATATCCAGAACAGATGCTTTGGGAAGATTAAGGTGAGGTGGTAAATTATTTCTTATTAGTTGAAGTTGATCAATAAATTGTGTGGGTGAGATAAAATAAGGATTGATTTTTGCATTGTTTAGACTGAGAAGTACATCAAGTAAAGTATCTTGTATTTTTTCAAGATTTGTTATGATCAAAATTAAATAGAATGTTAGTGCAGAAACCTGTTGATTGATATCAGTGATTTCCTGTTGTTTTTCAATGCCGTTAAAAGCCTTTTCAAAAATGTTTCTAAGGTGTCCATATTGTTGATTAAGTTGCTTACTGCTCCGTTTTAAAAGATTAACAGTGGAATCTGCAATTGAAGCTTGTTTTTTTTAAAAGATTGGAAAGATGTTGTTCATCCTGATGAACCATAGAAATTTGGTTTGCTATTTCTTTAGCATCATCCTGGTCAAGTACTCCAAACAGAGTATGCGCCACGTTTCCTATAAAATTGAAAGGAGATCTAGCAATTCTAATCTGTTTGTTATGCGAGGTGTGATAATTGTGGATAAGATCGTTATTTTGCTCTATTGATGACATTCTGTGTCGAAGCGTGATCAAAGTGGGCAAGCAATATGGATTATTTCTCAGTTCATTTGAACATTTTTCATCAATGCGATTGAGATAAGAGTTTACTTCTCCAATCTCTTGCCAATATGATGATAAATTATAATAGACATAAATGTTCCAAAAGCTGCTTACAGTGCTAACACTACCGATATCTTCGAAGTATATACCTGCGGCATCTTGAAACTTGGTCATTTTAACTGGTTCATCTAAAGCTGATACGAAAAGTAATAACAAGAAAATGGCGAGAACAATTGATAGTAAACCACTGCGAATGGATTTACCACTTCTTAATATGCGTCTGGATTAATTTTTCTCAGATTCGGATGGATTTACTTCACATTGATTGTCAATTGGTAAGGGACATAGATTGTGAATTGCCCGTTGATAAATACCAGTTTCGGTTTTGACGCTTGCCACTCGCACTAATCCATCAGTACCCTTGACAACTTCGGATACACGACCCAGCTTCCATTTCATTGGAGGCAGGTTTGGATCCTTTATCACTACCATTGTTCCAGCCTCTAGATTTTGTGACTGTACCTTCCACTTCAACTTCTGCTGAAGAAGGTGGAGGTATTCAGCTGACCATCTTTGCCAAAAGTGCTGTTGGATATGCTGAATCTGACGAAATTTGTTTAATCTTGAGATGTTTTGATTACTAACGTCAAGTTCTGGAAGCGATGTCAATGGAGTACCGATAAGAAAGTGACCTGGAGTTAAAGACTCCAAGTCATTTGGGTCTGATGAAATAGGAGTGAGTGGGCGTGAATTGAGAATAGATTCAATTTGAATGACGACAGTTAGAAGATCCTCATAGGTGAGAGATGCCTGTCCTAAGAACTTTAACAACAATGTTTTGGCCGATTTTACTGCGGCTTCCCAAAGACCTCCGAAGTGGGATGATCTAGGTGGGATGTGTTTCCAATTGATTCCCGACCTTAAACAACTCAAATTGATTGTGGATTGTGTTTCAGAAAGATTAAACCAATCTTTCAAGTCCTTTAATTGGTTTTTGGCGCCGACGAAATTTGTGGCATTATCACAAAATATAGTGTGGCATACACCTCTTCTACCAACAAATCGCTTTAAGCAGTTAATAAAGGACTCAGTTGTTAAATCTCCAACTACTTCAATATGAACTGCTTTTGTAGAAAAGCAAACAAATACTGCCAAATACGACTTTGTTGGAGCCTTTCCTCGAACTTTGTAGTGAGTCTTTATTGGACCACAGAAATCTACCCCAGAGTAATAGAATGGGCGAGAAGGCACTACTCTCTCTTTGGGTAGATTACCCATTAATTGGTCTATGGACTTGGGTTTTGCTCTAAAGCATTTCACACATCTGGAAAGAACTTTACGTGGTTCTATGCCTGCACTTAAGATCCAGTATTGTTGTCTGGAAATTGATATAAGTGTTCTGTGGGATGCATGTAAATATTCTTTGTGAGTATGTTCCAGCAACAGTGTTGTTATTATGTGATTTTTAGGAAGCAATATTTGATTTTTAGCTCCGATAGGAATTTTAGAATTTTTAAGTCTTCCTCCTACACGTATTAATTTTGTAGTTTCATCAAAATATGGACTTAATGAATTTATTTTAGAGTTAATGTTGAGAGGTTTGTCATGACTGAGTGCAACGTAATAGTCAGGGAATGCATTCATCTGAGTGAATCTCAAGATCCAAACTGTTCCGTTTTGAAGCTCTTCTACAGTCAACTCACCAGTGCTTTTATTCGTATGTATGCGCCTTTTACAATTTATAAAAAACCTATAAATATATGCGAATATTTTTTGCAAAGTGTAGAATGAGTTTTTATGTCGTATAGAGGTAAAAAAGTTCATTTGTTGTGAGCTTAACAAAACAGTTTTTACCTTTCGAAGCCCAGGGACTTCGATGGGAGTTGTATAATCCATTTTTATATTAAATGGTTCTTTCAAGAATTCCGGTCCTTCAAACCAAACTTTGGATTCGATTAAATCCAGCATCCCTTGTCCCCGTGATATAAGATCGGCCGGATTCACCTCCCCTCTTACATAATTCCATTGCTTTAGTTCCGTTATAGCTTGAATTTTCGCTACACGATTAGCAATGTATGTCTCCCAGGTATATGACGGTGATTTTACCCATGCCAATACTGTTGTGGAGTCAGTATAAAATTGAACTGTGTCAATTTTTTTAGGGATAGTGCGCATTATTTTTTGTGCTAATTCTACTAATAACACGGCCGCTTGTAATTCTAATCTAGCAATGCTTACTGCTTTTAAAGAAACAACACGAGATTTTGAACACAACAATTGAGTACAAATCTTGCCAGTTTTGTCAATGGATTTAAAATATATGCATGCTCCAAAAGCATTTAGACTACTATCTGAAAATCCATGTACCTCAATTGTGTCCGCAGAATCAATTAAAGCGAATCGCGGTATGCTTAATTTTTGTATTTCTGAAAATTGAGATAAGTAGTTAAACCATTTTGAGGCTCTATCATTTGGCAAATTTTCATCTCAAGTATATTTTAATTTCCATAGTTCTTGAAGAAATATTTTACCGAGCAATATAACTGGTCCTAGAAGACCCAATGGATCAAAAAATCTAGCCAAATCAGCAAGGACGTCGCGTTTTGACAAGTTTTCATTGCTGGTAAATGGTTTAAAATTATACACGAATTTGAATTTGTCTAACGTTGGTTCCCAGATTAAACCAAGAGTTTTAATTACCTCTGATTGGTAAATGGTTAACATTTTCTCCTTGTTTTCCTCAGGAATGTCCTTTAAAATAAGCGGATCGTTTGCACAAAATTTGGTGAGATCGAAATTACCCTGCTTTAATAAGGAAACAGTCTCCTCGAGTAGCATCTTGGCTTCATTGATGGAAGCTGCGCCTGTAAGGCAATCATCAACGTAAATGTTATTTAAAATAGTCGCTGATGCTTTGGGATATGTATTCTGAAAGTCATTAGCTAACTTTACTAAACATCTTGTTGCTAAATAAGATGCGGGTGCCATTCCATATGTTACTGTGTTAAGTTGATAAGTTTTCAGTGGACTGTTAATGTCAGCCCTCCATAATATAAGTTGATAAGCCTTATCATTTGGGTTGATTAATATTTGTCTATACATTTTGCTTATATCCCCAGTAAATACATACTGATGCAATCTGAAGTTGCAAATGACAGAAAATAAGTCAGATTGGACTGTTGGACCAACCATAAGGGCATCATTTAGTGAATGGCCCGAAGTGCTTTTTGCAGAAGCATCAAAAACTACCCGGAGTTTCGTTGAAGAACTCTCAGGTTTAAGCACACAGTGGTGTGGAAGGAAAAAATTTGATTTTGGTATGTCGTTTTCTGACAATATTGGGCTCATATGACCTAAACGTTCATATTCGTTCATGAATTTTACATAGGACTCCTTTAGTTCATTGTTACGTTCAAGTTTTCTTTCCAATGAATAAAAACGCTTAGTGGCTACTTGACGAGAATTTCCTAGTAATTTAGTAGGATCGTGTTTAAAAGGAAGTCGAACTTCAAATTGAGCATTTGCTGTGGTGGTCACATTATTTTTAAAATGCTCTTCGCACTTGAATTCTTCTTCACTATATACCTTTGATTCGCCTTCAAAAGATTCACTTTCCCAAAATGATCGGACAAGTTTATCTAATGAACTTAGGGTCGGTTTTGTCACTTGATGACAGAATGATTTTGGAACTGTGTCCATGGCGCTACCTGCTATTAGCCAACCTAATTTGCTGTTTCGCAAAATAGGAATATTTGCTGCAACTTTGAATTCTCCTGGTAACAGAAGATCAAAGAAAATTTCGGCACCAATCAACAAATCGATACGGTGCGAATCAATAGATCCTGGATCAGCAAGAATGATATTCGGAGGCAGTACCCAATTTCGTAAATTTGTATTAAAGGTTGCTTTGTAATCGCTTATTTTTGGCATGATGCTTGCCTCAATAGTTGACCTATATGAAGAGGTTCTTGATTCTATTGAGACGTCAATGATAAAATTGGAATGATCTTCTTTACCCCCGATTCCACTTATTGGAATATCCATTCTCCGCTTTTTACAGCCCAGCTGCTGAGCTATAGATGCTGTAATGAAATGTAATTGAGATCCAGAATCGAGCATAGCTCTGCATGGAATTCGCATACCATTTTCAGCTATGAGATTTACAATGGCGGTAGCAAGATGAACTTGGCGTCTTTGTGTGCTAACCCCTAATGAAGTATTACCCGATGAACCTGATGGGAGTTCATCCCCCCGACCAATATGAAAAGTACACGACTTACCACTTAAGTGTTGCTTGGGTTCGGCTGCTTTAGAAGTCGTATAATGCAGCAAGGTGTTGTGTTTACCGCCGCAAGTTTTGCAATTTCTCAGCTGACACGCTGAAATAGGATGTCCTGCTGGAAGACAGTTGGTGCATAGTTGAAGCCTTCGCACCCCCTGATTCCGTTCTTCTACTGAAAGATTGAGAAATTTTTTACAATTAAATATCTTATGATTAACTGACTTGCAAAATACACATAACTTAAAATTAACTTCCCTTGGCTTCTCGGTTACCGTCACCGCCACTTTCCTTTTGTCCTCTCGGCTCACAGCTTCTAGGGTCTGGAACCTTCCTTCTAAGAATTCTAGAAGCTGCTTCATTGTTGGACAGCTTCTCGGTGCATCAAGGGATTCTTCGAATAGCATTCTTGTGTCCTTGTCCATTCTTTCTGATAGCAAATGGACAAGTAGTGGGTCCCATCCTGTGGTGTCATAGCCAAGATTGTTAATGGCTTGCAACACTTCTTTGGTTGTATCATGCAGCCTTTTTAAACTTTTAGTGTTATCTACTACACTAGATTGTTGAAGCAGCCTGTTGAGCTGAGCGGTTAACAATAACCGTTTGTTGTTAAATCTATCCACCAGTGTTTTCCATGCCACCTCATAGTTGCTGTCCGTTGCATGAAAGTGTTGAATTAAACTGTGGGCATCTCCGGCGACGTTAGCTCTCAGAAAATAAAGCTTCTGAGCTGGTGAGATAGGTTGCTTGTGTACCATTTGTGTATATAAATCATAAAACTGTGGCCAATTGAGATAGCTTCCATCGAATTTTGGTATCTCTATTTTCGGCAGATTTATTGCTGCCGACTGCATTGAAGCATTGGTGGTTTCATTCAGTGCAGAAGCACTTGGTAGACATGATATTTTGAGATCGAGTTGTTCTTGGAGGTCAAAATACAGCTCTATGTCCACTGCATCTGCACCGTCCCCAAGTCGTTGATATGCCGCTGTTAACTCCTCCCAATTACGCGTAAGAGTTTTTGTTTTGATGATATACTCTTGCGGAGAAATGTTTTTCAAATCCATGGAGCACTTGTTGAGAGATGCTTGATAAATTTTAGCAATCAATCGAAATTTATTTTCCATGGTCAGAGGTGTTGTAGGTTTAGAATGATTTGAAAATTGTGGTTTAGATACCCCGGTTGATAGTCCTGCTGGGGACGATGCTGGTTGTCCTGCTTGGGACTTTTCTGATGGTTGTCCTGCTTGGGACGTATCCGACGTTGAAGGCCTTGCAATTGGCTGTTCTGCATTCGGTCCTGATGGTGGCTCCGTCTGCTCATCCTTCTGCTCAGCTTCGAGTCGACGCATTATGTCGTCTTTCATAATTGTGTATATTTTGTTTATTTGGTCAAAATACTCGTTGGTGAAATACTCATGATCCTGAACGTCCGGATGATTGTCTCTGATTTCGCTGTCTGCGTTATCAAATTTTTCCCAAAGTTCGTCCAGGGTTTTCCACCTTTGTTGAAGATATATCAAGGTTTTTCTCGCAGCACCATCTTTTCCATAGTTCCTGGCGAGAACGACTATCTCCTTACCAATTTTTTCTTGGTGATCGGCGAGTTGCTCCATCGATAATGTCATGTTTATGATTATATATTTTTTTTTTTTTTATTTTAAATTCACTTCACTAACAACAACACACTAAGAACTGATAATATGTAGTTCGTTTTATTTTATTTTTTTTTTTTTTTATAGTTTGTTTTACAGGCCACTAAACTCTTTTTAGTTATGTCCTGTCACGGTCGCCAATGTTTATTTCAAAATGTATTTTATTTTGTTTTCAAAATTCTTTATCTTAAGAAATGTAAAAATGTTAATGGATTGTGTTTAAACTGTCGTTAACGGATGGAATTGTAGAAGCAACTGCCACGAACTTTAGGTACACATTTCTCGCCAAGTCATAGTTGTGAAAAATATGCACCCAATCGAACGGGCAGCTAGAGGATTGGGTTTCAAACGCGTGAGACAAGACGTTAACCTTTTATTATTATTATACATTTTGTGTGTCTGGTCTCACGCGTTTTGTGGGGATTGGGATATACATAAATAGGTAATGTGATGATATAATAAACCTAATATTAATTAGTATACAAAAAATGATCAACACTGATGTTATGTGGGAAAAGCAGAAAATCCGATTCCCAGCGTGTCAGCATTTTAGTTGACTAAAATCGTGTACTTATTATATTGGTCTGTTTTTTAATGATTTTAACACCCATATCAGGATAGCTTTTTGTCAGGAAAGTACACCAACAACCAAATAATCGTACACTGACTGATCTTTAAAAAAACGCATGAATTTCAAATCGATATACCCATTGAAAATTGAGAAGCAAAGCTCTCTCTGGAGCAACTAAAGGGTTTGTATATAAGGAAGAGGACTTCCTTATATGATTGGTTGGGGGCCTTGGTAATTTTCGAACTTTAGAGATCGCGTTTCCGTAACCTCAACTGGCTTCGAAGATTTTGTGATGCCGTTGGCTTTTCTCAAGAGTAATCTATACAACAAACAAAAATAAAACGAAAACTAAGAGTAGTTAAAAACCAACATTTGCCAATTCAAAACCTATCATTCAGATATTCAGCACTTATTGGATCACATTTTACTAATGTTTATATTTTGGATTTTTTTCTTAATCTCCCTAGTTTAATATTTTTCTTTCGAATATAAATTAATGCAAAACACAAAAGTTGCTTATATCACACATAGTGATTATTTTGCGGAACCGCAAACTCTGAATTGCAATTAAACAAAAATATGTCGCTGGTATTTTTAGCTACAAAACAATTGCTCGATGGCTTGACGGATTATCGGTGCGACGCGACGTGGCATTCCAAATTTAAAATACACGGGCTCCCCTTTTAGTTCATCGTGCAAAAGTATATAACCTATTGTTGTAAGATTCATTTCAAAAAAGATACTCGTCTCGGCACATATAAAACTATGTATGTACCGACATATACAACACCTCCTAGGTAAACTTTTCATTCAATGGCAATTATTTTCAAAAGCGTTCTGACAAATCTTGCAATACTACAATTATTTTTCCACTTGTTAATGCTTGTACCAAAGAGCAAAAACAAAAATTGACAAATACAAATAAAATAAAATAAAATTTAAATGCAACATTTACACCCCCAAGTACAAATTAGTTTACTTTTAGAAAGCTCCTTCCGTTTCTATTAATTTTTTTTCTTTCGTATTATTGTATGAGTATGGCACTATTCATAAATAAACGGATGACGTCATATTTTGAAATGTTACCACTGCCACTGGTCCCATTCAAATACTGAACGCGGGCCAAAAAGAAAGTGATTTTATATACAGAAAATAAGTCAAAACTAAAATGGTATCGGAAATGAAAACAAACATAAGTATGTATAATAATTTTATAGGAAGAGATTTATATGCATATTGCCCCCCTCTGATTTTTAATAAATAATTATAATTTTTGTAACATTGGCGTATACAGTATTGTACTTACCACCATCGGCATATGTTTCGCAGCCATAACCATCCTGAAATCCAACGTTCCATGTTCCTTCGTACTTGGCTGTGGATATTGTGCTTTGTCGAACACCGTAGCGGCCTTTGTGTCCATCTTTTGACCATTCTCCACGATATATGAGGCGACCCCTTTGCTCAACTCCCAGTCCATGTCGCCTACCATTTTGCCATTGACCTTCGTAATGTGAACCACTAATCATAAAAATAAACATATAAATATTAAAATTTATTAGCGAAAACAAATGCAAATTGGTATAGATTCCTGGAATTAAGTAGGTCATTAAAGCGTAGTCGACCAATATCAATGATTTTTCTTGTTATATACACATAGATAGCTATATAGTTATAGCGAGGTTTAAATACAAAAATACAACAATAAAAAAAAGGTTTTGAGAAATTTTCTATGAGTTCAAAGTTTGTGTTTATTTTGAATTTTGGTTTGGGGTTATTTCATTTTTTAATTTATTCTGGGTAAGCATTTAGAGCCAGTTTCAAGATTATAGTGGTTAAAGCCTCGGTTAGCCTAATCAGAACTTATGCGCCAACTAAATTGCAAATGCTAGTTTCAAATGTCTCAGTTAACCTCAACGTGTCGTCGGGTTAAGTGGCTGTTCAGGTCTTTTACCAGAACATGAGCAAAATATTTATTTAAAGTGGCTGTAAAAAAAAACGTTTATGCCCAGTTTTACCGAAATACACCTAAAAGCATTTTAATTAACGGAGTAATAAAATTTATTGGCATTTTAACTTAAAATGGTTTGCACCAACATTAGGAGGTGAATTTTTAAAAATGGGTAATCTTGATGCCAACCCCGGATTTTTATTCACCACACATGGGTTTCTTTCATTAGAGCAAGCGAGAGGAGAGCATATCAATCGAAAAATTTCAACGTTCTCTTTGTCTTGCATTTTTAAGACGTCTTTAAAATTTATTTGGAACAAAATGGGACTTTAGTTTATTGGACCTTTTAAAACTGAAAGTGGTTGGTGCAATTAAAAAATTATATTGTAAGATTTAACAACCCAATAAATATTTAAAAGTGTTTGGAGAAATTAGCCATTAGTTAAATTATTTCGTTCGCGAGCTTATATTACACTAACAAGTTTTCTAAGGAACCGGTTACAGCGATCCAGGAAAATGAAACAGGAAACATTTTCAGATCGATAATTGGATTTCAAACACAAATTTTACACTTATCGATGACAAATAACTGAAAGAATTTTTTGTGATGATAAAACTTTGATTTTAACAAATGCACAAATGTTTGTATCACGTTGTGTAAAACGGTAACTTGCTACAAGAGCAAGTTCGATAAAGTGTTTTAACTTAGTTAGTATGTACAAAATACTTCGAATTGTGTTTTTTGTATGATATGTCTGAAATAAGTCTCAATTCAATAATTCTTCAATTAAAGAATTTACTCCTTTAAGAAAATTACATATAACATGGCGGATATTTTTAATCTACATAAAACATGGCGGATATAAACATATGAGAATTGAACTCATCGTGTACCTAATCTACATAAAAATATGTTCCGAATGTTGTGTACGTTGATACATACTAAAATTATGCAAAGACGAAACAAACATATTTGTATGTACAATGTACATATATTTTTACAAAATTGACATATCGTAAGCAGGCATGGAAAATGAACCTAACGATGTGAATCGACAGTTAAAACAAAAGTGTATCGAATTGTACTTTTTCATTTTTCAAAAAATTTTTTCACAATTTCAATTTAGATTTTTTTTTTAATTTTTAAAACAAGTATATAATTGTTTATTACAATTTGAACTTTAAAAATGCTTCTACGTGAAATTTAAAAAATGTATATACATATATCGTTTTGCCAACGTATTTTTGGTACAAAGGGCAAGTTCTAGTTCTAGTTCTGTGAAAAACAGAACCAGAATTTACTCCATTTTAGTTCTTCTTGCTCAAGAGGAAGGGGATAATTTTAAATATTTTAAACAAATTACTGTTTAAATTCGTGATAAATAATTTTTGGAACTTTCTGTATGAGTTTTAATCCTTATAAAATTACTGTTTAGGTGAAAACTATAACAACACTTAGCTATTCTTAATTAAATTCTGTGTTGAATTAATGCTAAGAAAATCTCAATTTGCAGACGATTTGTATATCAAGGTCCAGTTTTAAAGTTCGAGATTATCAGGGTTACATAAACCCCGATTTAACTGTGATGAAAGCAGGATTTTCAGTAAGGTTTAGGGTCCGAAGTTAAATTGCTGAGTTAATTCTGAGTGAATGCGGTATCTTAAACTGACGTAAAACCGTGTTTCCATCAGCGTTTATCTAACCCTGGAATAATCTCGCACTGAAAAACAGGGCTAAAAGTCTTACAGTTGCTGCCGCAATAGCTGTAATAGGTAAGATAAAAAATTATAAAACAAGAACAAGCACCAGATTTTAGTTTTGATTTGCAATAACACAACTTTAGACAAAATCTTGAATACAATTAATGAAAGAAAGAGCAAAACACGATGCACAATAGAGACAGACGGATGACACTAAAGACAAAACTTGTTCAGTGCAATAAATGGTCGAACAAATTATGTTATATGGGATTATCAATGAAAATATCACCTACTAGGTGCGCCGTTTTGATGCCAACAAATCTTTAGACCTATTAAGTATATGGGTTTAGGTTGGGTAATCGTGTTTACTAGGGTGTGATATTGGGAGTATATCCCTTTAATGACATCCAGCCCAAGACGGAACGAGAGATCCTTGGATTCCTAGCTGAGAAAGACCGTTCGTGTCCCAGCCAGTTGGTAATTTCGGCAGTTAGCTCCGCTTTGTCTGGCTTCGCTTAGTGCCTATCTGGACATCGTACTGGATGGCTGAGGGCATGTCGGCTTCCCATCTAGGGTGTCCGATTTTAGAGAACAATGATGTGGTTCACGAAGCCACCATAGTCTGCCTGCACGGCTTTGATACTGGTTTCGACGGGAGTTCACATAGTTCTTTGATCGTTTGTCAGTCTGAGAAAGATGTGAACGGGTATGTTATTCAAGGTTCGGGTATATATGTAACTTGGTAGCTAGGCCCTTGTTTCCAAGTTACATAAGAAAATAAGAGATCTTTGGATGCCTCACCAATGGCTAGTGGCTAGTGGCCCCCCACCAGGCTTTATACCAAGGCTGTTAGCTTCGATTATTGCTGTCTTCGCTAAGAAACCCTTATAGGCAGGTTGCTGGATGGCTTAGGCTAGGGCCAGTTCGCCTGTGAGATCACTTAATTTGGAAGACAAGCATGGTTCCAGCAGTCGTCGTAGCCCGCCTACACGGCTAAAGATATGGCTTTTGTGGGGATCATGTTGTTTTCTTGATCCCTTTTGTTGTCCACTGGAAAAGGAGAGATATTTATAAAGTGAACAGTGATAAAAATAGTATTAAATTATCATGTGCCAGATTATACATCAAATTGAAAATGTCTGTGTGTTCTATAACGTGAAACGAAACGCCGCGCTTAGTAAAATCGTTTAACTTAAACGAAAAGTTAAACTATTGTTTGAGTTTAATGAGGACTGTGAAGCCAAAAAATTTAAAAACGGAAGTTTAAACTGAAAACATAGTTTAAACCCTGAAACTGGGAATGTAAGTCAAACCCTTAATTTTAAATATTCCTTTGAATTAGAATGGTTTCGATCTAAATGGTTAAGGATCTAACGGTAAACCTCAATAAATTATTTGCCATTTTCTATCCTTTTATTCAAGTAAGAGAAAAGCAGAAACAACAATTTGGTGGGATTCATTGCCAGAACCGCTCAGGAAAAATTGCAGAAAACTTTTTAACCAAGCTAAATATTCTAAAGAAGACTAGAACTCATATAAAAAATCCTTCAAAATGTTTAAAAAGAAATTAGAAAAAGCAAGAAAACCTTCTGAAGGAACTTCTGTGGCAAAATAGAAGACATTTCAGAAGCTTTTAGGTTAGGAAAAATTTTATAAAGAAATCCTAAAATGCCTAGCTCTCTAAAAACAGCATAAGGATGTTGGTCCACCATTTCCCAGGTAGCTCAAATAATATTTATGCAGCATTATCCCATTGTAGTCAAGCAACACAAAAACAAACAAACTCGTTTTATCATTATCTACACCTATCCTTGAGGTTGTTTAAATGGTTGTACGAATCTAAAATACATACCCTTATTATAGAGAAAATTTAAAGTCGTGTTTATACCCAAAGCGGGTAAATGTTTCCAGGTCAACCCGAAAGACTTCAGACCTATCAGCCTATCATCATTCATTCTTACAACCCTAAAAAATTTGATTCACATATATCCATCTGCGTAATGTTATCTTTTATTGTATCTAATAAAAATTATTCAAAAAACGAAATTTTGATTTTTTTTTCCAACGATTTGACTCTTATCAATAGTTTTTAGAGCATATTTTAAGAGCATATAACACGTTTTTTAGATCATGTTTATAGCGCTATAAAATGTTTTTTTAGAGCATATTTCCGGTTGCCCTATAGAAGTAACTATGCATAAAGTATTTACTTTGTGTCTCTTGCGGTCTTGCCCGACAATAATTCAAAAAATTAATTCGCCTCCATTTATTCTTCGTTTATTTTAACTTATCTTTGAACAATTATAACAAATTAGCACATTCTATAGAATAATCATTTACTAAGGATTTCCTGAACATATAAAAAAAAAAGAGTTAAAAACAATAGTTATTCCGATTTTTAAGAAAAGCTGCCGTCTTGTCTTATGGGTGCAAATCGTATACTTAATTAAATGAAGAGAAGTCTAGAGTAAGATTAACCTCTCCTTCCAAAGAATTTTTGATTCAATTTAAAAACTGATTCAGCTTAAAAAAATTATCTCATTTTTATAATAAATGTTTTGAGAGAGTTAAATTTTCACGTGCCCAACTCGGAGATCTGGAAATGCAACGGCATTTTCTTAACTGATTTGTTGACGTAAATAAAGCGGTATTTTCTCAATTGATTCGCTGATGCAATTAAACGGAATTTTCTCAACTAATTCTCCGATCCAATAAAGTGAGATTTCTCCAATTAAGTTTTTTTAAATGGGTCAAAAAATTATCATTTTTTGTCGACGGAATTAACTTGTGGTTATTGTTTTAAAATTATTCGCATTCTTCAATCTTTGTTTCTCAATTTTTAAGAAATTTATTAATTTTCCTGATACTAGGTTCTATACCAGATATTATTATTTAAGATGTCTACATCTATTTCACTTTGAAAACATTTAAGGATTTGAAAAAAATTGTTTTAAACTCATTTATGAAGTAATAATTTTGACCTAAATATAAAAATAAGTTTTTTTTAAATATTTATTTATTTAAATCAGCTATCTAAAGATTTTGCTTATTTCTTAAATGGTTTAAACAGAATTTTGGAATAAATTTACTGGTATACAGCTATGGACAAAGAAATAGTAAACTTATGTTTTTTTATTATAAAAACACTGTCTATTTCTGACTGAATAAATAAAATATTGATTTTTCGACATGTATAACTTAATTATGTATTTGTATTCATAAAAACATAAAAAATAAATTTATTTCATTTGCGATAAATTTAGAAACAAATGTTTAAAATTGCGATGGCTTGATTTTTGGTGGCCACCCACAGAAATAGCACACTTTCGAAAATCCGTTAAAAATTTTAAATTTGAGCAAAAAATACTGGCGTTTTACATGATTTCTGGATTAACCAAGTAAATACTTTGTTGCTTTACCTAAATTTTCCAGATTAACGTGGCATATTCTAGCCGAAATTTGTACCAATTTTTGGCATCTCTGTTGGGGGATAGGGAACGAAGATTCTTGAATTCCTGAAGCTGCTCTGTAGAGTTAAGATCGGTACTAAAAATACAGTTAATTGGCTTAGCTCGATTAAGAACGGTTCTGTTTTTTACTAAAAATTAACAAGAGCATTGAATTTTGAAAACAAAATACAGTTAATGAAATAATAATTTTTTTCAAAATTTTGAAAATTAATTTTTTAAAAACTCTTTACTAAAACAACTTTATTTGAAAATAAAATAAATCAAGAGTTTTTTGGCTTTCCAAAAAGGTATTACATGGCATTTTAGATCTTACCGTTGTTCTTAAATAATTTTTTTTCTAATGTAAAAAAAGGGCTGTGTATGCTTTCATATGCGTGTAGTAAAATACTGTTGTTTTGACATTACAAACAGACACTCCATTTTTATTTATGTGTATGTATAGATTAATTGTCTAATTCATAATGGTCTACTCGGTACTCGGAGCTTAGATGTTTTTACATTCTTTGCTTAGCATCGACGGCCCCATGAATCAATAATGCTAATTCATTTTAATTTTAATTGGTAACGACCATTCTCAATGATTATTCCTTAAATACTGAATTTTTTTTTCTGAAGAACGGCGTCTTTCGGATTTGTAGGTATGCTCTCAGTTTTTCTTTTAATTTTAATTATTTTTTTTTTGGAAATTAAATCTCCAAAAAAAAAATTCAAATTAAAAGAAAAACTGAGAGCATACCTACAAACCGAAAGACGCCGTTTTCAAAATCCATTAGTTTTTTTATGGCTATATATGTATTTATTTATTTCCTCTGCATGTATAAAATAAAAAAAAATCAGATTTTAATGAATTTCCATCAAATTCCTAACAATCAATATCGCAGTAAACGTAACGCATCTAACAATTTACTTTGCGTCTTCCCACCCCCAAAACGAGTATAAAAGAAAATTCAATAAATTGCTAAAAATAAATAAATTTTTTTTAAATAATTTTCATGAAATACAAACAAATTGATTGTTCATACATATTTCCTGATTTTATTAACCTAAATCTATAAAAAAAACTTTATTAATTAATAAGACAAGCATCATCTCATTGAAAAATCTGCAATGTTTAAATACTATTTCCAACCCAATTTATTATATTGAATTTGAAAGTCTTTAATTTTCTAAAAACACTTAAAATTTGAAAGAACAATATGAGGTAAAATGCATTTAAAATGAATAAAAACTGAAAATCAAAGCAAGTGAATTTATAAGATTTTGTATTTTTTTTTATTTATGTAAGAATGTATTATGGACAAAATAATCAAGATTCTATAGCACGATATTTCACTTGAAATGCAGACGTACGAGCCTTTGGAATGTGTCATAATGCAAGCGCGTTGAATTTCAAGGCCTCGGAGAATTTCATTCTAATCTGATACGTGCCATCACAGAGTTTTCTTTATTCCATTAAATGTTGTTCTGAATAGAATAAGAAGATATTGAATTATATCCTTTTTGAATAATACAAAAAATAGAAAGATCCTCTTCAATAGGGTGTGTAGTGTATATACTGTACATACATATTATAACAAAAAAATGTAAATGACTATGATGATGACTTCAGAAGTTGATTTTCATTCGTATTATGCTTATGATATCTGGAATATTTGTGAGCTGTGGAAGGCTAAAAAGTGTGTAATCAAATTTAAAATGTCTTCAAAGAAACTGAGCATTGTAATAGTTACTTCATTCTAAAGAAACTAACAATTTATAGCATAATGTTATATGCTAAAATAAATTTTGCATGTTACTAACGTGATTTATTGAATTTGATGGTTTCGATCGAGCAAGCGGCACAAAATCTGGGGCTGCACATAAGTGAAGGTAAAACAAAGTACATGGTAGCGTCAAATGCGAGAGGAACAGTTGGTCAAACAATCAAGGTAGCGGAGCACGAATTTGAAGTGGTGCAATCCTTTAAATACCTTGGGTCAATAGTAGCAGCCGATAACAATACAGAAGAAGAAAACAGAGCCTACTACAGTCTCAAATCCAGAAATCTCACCATAACTTCAATACTACTGCTGTACAGGACCATGGTCCTGCCAGTACTCACATATGGATCCGAGACTTGGGTGCTTAGGAAAAGGCACTCCGACCTCTTAGCCGCTTATGGTTTAATCATATAGACTTTGAAAAAAAAACAAATTTTATATTTACTCGGACAGAGCTTCGCTCTCTTTATTTGATTGATACCAACTCCCTAACTTATAATTTTACAAAGTTTATATATTCATAAATTGCATGTCGTCAAAACTGAGTTTAACAATACTCAGCAGGTATTTTAAAAGAAATATGATTTGTTGTGAAGTTGAAATTAAAAGTGTATTGAACTAAGAAATTTGATATTTGTTATTTTACTTTGCAAATTAATATTATAAAATTAAAAGTGGATAGATACAATAATGTGGGAAAGTGCTGAGTTTGCAATTGGAATAATATAATAATACAATAATAAGAGGTTGAAAGGGTATCGTAACTATTAAAGGTGGATAGGTACAATAATGTGGGAAAGTGCTGAGTTTGCAATTGGAGTAATATAATGATATAAGAGGTTGAGAGGATATCGTAACTCCTCCCCCCTAAGAATGAAGCGATGCCCATAAAAGACGGGATTTTGGTACAGGAGTCTTGATGGGTTGAGCGTCCTGGGATTCGCCGTTGTGGGTGTTATTGGTGGTGTTGATGCTGATGTTGTCGTCGATTGGTTTGTCGTTAGTTGTATGTTTCTGGATCCTAAGGATGATGAAGTATAGAAAGATGATTGTCAACGTTACTGCTGCATAGCTTATGATTGTATCTGTTGTTTTTGTTTTATTTTTTAGTAGGTCCAGTTCCGCAAGGTTTTGAAAACTAAAATCTTGTAGCTTCGAGAGTGTTATAATCTCAGCAGTTTTGGTGGTGTTGATTTTATTGAATAATGCTGGGTGAATTCTTATCTCGTCGAAGTAGGTTGTCTCGGTGTTGTCGTATGTATAGTTGTTGATAGTAATTGCACATTTTTTGAAATGTATCAGGGTTGTGCCATAAATTGTGATGCTTCCTGGGTTGCATGTTGTTCTGATCTTTGTTGGTGGTATGTTGATTGTTAATAAGTATTGGGTTTCGGGTTGTTGTATGTCTGTTGTTGTTGTAGTTTCAATCGCATCACATTCCGCATCTTGGTGTTGAAGTAACTTCCCAACGCATCTTGATGACTTGATGTTTTCTTCAATTTTAGACTCTGGGCAGTAGAATGTGCCTTCGATGTTTTTACATTTTTGCTCGTAGTATAGGATTTTAGAAAGAGAAAAGGAAACAAAAGGTTTTGTGTGGATTATCTTGTTGTTGATTGGAATGGGAATGAGATGGTAAAATTTATTTATGTTATCCGTGAACGTTGGAATTCGCACATTGAATATTATGTTTGTATCGTTATAATATGCCTGTAAATCAAGCAATTCATATATGTGCTCATCTGATATGATGTTCACATTCTGTTTTCTAAACAAGGTGTCGAGTTGTGTCAATTCTTCATGGCTTAGTATATTTTTAGAGATAATATTTACTTTAGCTAAAGATATTGCTTCGATTATATTGTTTAAATGATTTCCAAGAATTTCAATATTGTAATTTATAGTATGAATATGTTGTAAGATTCCCAGGGTGATAGTATGAGAAGCTATTTCCTTCCCGATAGCGTTTTGAGAATTTTGAAGAAAGTTGTTGATATGTGTTTGTTGCATGTTAATATGTCTCGTTATATTTTCGAAACGTTCAATCATTTGTTTATTTAATTTATTTTGTGTGTCTAAGTTGTTTTAAAATTTGTTTTCGTTTACTAGTATAGTATTTATTTGTTTGTTGATGTGGAAGGCATCGTCAGCGTCCATGTTCCCGGTGATAGTCTTTATAATATTTCCCAGTCCATTAATTAAGCCTCTTGGTAATCTTATTCTAGGTTTAATTGTTTCGAATTTCGTTTCTAAGTCTTTCAGTTTTAGTTTAAGAATGCTAATTGGCTCTTTTACTTCTGTGAATTTATTTAGTGTTTCCACTGAATTAGAAATTTTATCAATGTTCTGTCTATAGTCGTCTAGTCTTATTATGTGAAAAAGATTTTGGTGCGATTTTATTATTCGCGATTTTCCAAGCTTTAGGGGAAGTAGTCCATTACTGTTAGTTAGGTCCTGTATTTCCAGTACTTGTGCAAGGATTGGGGTTAGAAACCTGAAATTTTCTTTTCTGAATTAATTTGCTCTTATGTAGTTTTTGATTTTTGAGTGTAACAACTGTATATCTATTATTGTGTTTGATTCTATGCTTGCTAAACCTGGGAGTGATTTTATTTCTTCTGTTTTCTTTGCGAAAGATAAATGAACCTGATCTGTAAGACATTGGTTTTGTCCTATCTTTATTAAGCTTATCAATGTTTAAGTTTTTATTTCTTTCTATCATTTCTTTTATTTGAGGGTACAGTTTGTTTTGAAATTCATGAAGTTTGTCTAAGTAGTCATGGACATTATTAAATTGTAAGTCTTTAAATTTATAGGTTCGTCCATAAAACAATTCGTATGGTGTGAGTTTCGTTGAAGAATGTACTGCGTTATTTTATGTTATAAGGGTTTCGTTGAGAATGTCATCGTGATTTTTGTTTGTCCTTTTCATATGGATTATTCTGTATATTTCTGTGAGAGTTGAGTGTAGTCTTTCAACAGGGGCATTACTGCTGCTCTGTTGAAGCGATGTTAAATGGTGAACAATATTGTATTGTTTACAGAAGTCCGAAAAAATTGAAGCTGTGAATTCACTTCCTTGATCTGTAATTATTTTCTTTGGGATGCCGTGAAGGCTAAGAAAATGTTTAAAAGAACTTATCACTGTTAAGCTATTCCTATTTAAAAGGGTGTAAGCTGCGGAAAATTTTGAAAATTTATCGATAATTGTTAGTATTTGTTTATGGTTAATCGAGTATATATCCGCGTGGACAATGTCCAACGGCTGTTCAGGGGTTTCTGTTTTTTGGAATTCGATTTTTGGTGGGGTTCGATTGTATTTAAGTGTTTGACAAATGTCGCAATTATTTAAAAATTTTGTTATTTTATTTTTTATAAAAGGAAAAAAGGATGTTCTTTTTAGATGCACAAGTGTTTCGTTAATACCTCTGTGATTGTTGTTAAGGTGGTAATTTCTGATGAGTTGGTCTTGATCGTCTTCGTTAGTAATGTCTTGTAATTTTTCAGTACATCTTATTGCTTTATAACGAGAAAAATATTTTGAATACACTATTTGGAGTTTCTTAAAGGTTTCGTCGTCTGTGTATAATGCGTTAAGCCTGTTTGGTGAAGCGTATTTTTTAAAAATATCTATTATATCTTGTTCGGAAAATTGAGGTTGCTTAAGGGTACGCCTCTGTTTGTTTCGAAAAATCATTTCGAATGAATTTTGAGGTGTATTATTTGTTTCTAATATAAGTTGGAGAGAAAACTCATTTAATGGTCGTTCTGATATATGGATATGATCGTCCAGGTTTTCTCTGGCGGAATGAACTGTTGAGTCACTGCTTTCTGCTTCAGTTGCATTTATTTCGGCAACTTCATTTTGCTGTTTATTTTTATTTTTATCGACATCGATAATAATCCTGCTGAGGGCATCAGCATTTAAGTTTTGTGTACCCTTTTTGTACACAATCTCGTATTCAAATTCTTCTAACTTTAACCGCCACCTGACTAATTTTGAATTTGGATCTTTGAGATTCATTAACCAGGTAAGTGGTTTGTGATCAGTTACTATTTTAAATTTGTTACCGTAAAGGTAGGGTCGAAAGTACTTTGTAGCCCATACTATAGCCAAAAGTTCTTTTTCAATGGTAGAATAGTTTATTTCTGAGTCAGTCAAAGTTCTGCTGGCGTAGCAAATTGGTAGGTCACTACCAATAGGTCCTTGCGAAAGGATTGCGCCTATCGCGAAATTACTCGCGTCTGTTGTTACAACGAAAGGTTTGCTAAAGTCAGGGTGTTGAAGGATAGGATCGTTTGAAAGGATATCTTGACAATGCTTGAAAGTTTTGACAAAATTTTCTGTGTGTATTACTTTCCGATTTTTCTTAAGACATTCTGTCAATGGCTTAGCTAACCGGGCAAAATCTTTAATAAATTTCCGGTAGTAGCCCAATAGTCCAAGGAAGCTTTTTATTTCTTTTTGATTCTTGGGGATAGGGAAATTTTGTATAGCGTAAATACGATCTGGGTTGGGCTTTACACCGTCAGTTGTCACGACGTGCCCAAGGAATGCAATTTCTTTTCGGCAGAAATCACACTTATCTATCTGAATTTTTAGATTAGCTTCCCGAAGTTTAAAAAATACTTTCTTTATGTTTTCTTTGTGTTCTTGAAGAGAGGTAGAAAATATTATTATATCGTCCATATAGACGAGGCATATTTTGCCTATATATTCGCGTAAGAGGTTATCCATGACTCTCTGGAAAGTTGAAGGGGCGTTTTTAAGCCCAAATGGCATACGTGTATACTCAAAATGACCTCCGTCAACGGTAAAAGCAGTTTTTTCTATGTCGGCTGGATCCATCTCTATTTGGTGGAATCCGCTGGCAAGGTCAAGACTAGTAAAGTAGAGTGCTCTACCAAAGTTGTCTAGGATTTCGTTGATATTGGGCAATGAGTACTTGTCACAAATAGTTTTATCATTGATCTTCCTATAGTCTATGACTAGCCGCCATTTTTTGTTGCCACTAGAATCAGTTTTCTTTGCTACAATCCAAACGGGAGAGCTCCATGGTGAGAAACTAGGACGAATAATGTCATGTTGAAGCATCTCGTCGATTTGTTTCTTCACTTCTTCCTTATGAATATATGGATAGCGGTATGATTTAGTATGGATTGGGATATCATCGGTTGTTCTTATTCTCTGTTTTATTTTGTTAGAGAAGGTGAGTTTGTCTCCTTTTTTAAGGAAGACATCTTCGAATTCGTGACAAAGTTTAAGAACCATCTTTTTTTCTTCGGGGTTTAGATGATCGGTTTTGATTAATTTGGAGATATCATTATTTTGAATAGGTTCTTGATTTTTGTAGTCTTGGGTGAAATTGAAATTATTGACTTCTATGTAGTTATAATTTTCGTACTCTATAACTTTAAGAGGTTGATCAAGTGAAAATGTTTGATCTTGATTAGAATAGTTTAAAATTTCTATGTAGCTTAACCAATTGTTGGCACAAAAGAGTCCTTCAGGTATATAGAGTTTAGGTTTAAGCTCTAATGGCTTAGTTAGTATTTCTCCATCATGATATATCTACTGGTAGTTGTACTATAACTTTGGAATTAGCTGGTACAATGTAGCTTTTTTTTATAAAATTGGGTTTAAGCTGTAAAGGGATTTTCGTTTTGTTAACTGTAAGTTGTTCGTTTTTTATATCAATTTGGGCTTCTAATTTTTTTAGGATATCTAGGCCTATAAGGCCGTCGAAGTACTTATGGAATTTGAAAGCTAGAAATTTCATATTTCCATTATGACAAAATTCTTTGAACATAGGAAGTGTAACTTCTTTATCAACGTAGTGCTTTTGTAAGACAGTGGAAATAATTGTGGGTTTTGAAGTTTGTATGTCTTCTGGATGAATATATTCAGGATTAAGGAAGGATGCCGATGCACCTGTATCTATTAGAAATTTAAGGGTTCCAAATGGGGAAGAAATATTTATGTAGGGAAGGTTATTACCATTTGTATATGCTACATTATTTATTGGGTGTCCGAGGCTATTTCTAAAAAATTTGTGTCGGATATGTTTTCTGCTGTATTATTTCCTTCCTGAAATTGATCTAAGTTGGGGTAGTAGTTCATATTAGTTATATCATTTTGTGATAGGTCTTGACCAGGTTGGGTTTCATAATTGCCATTTGGTAAAATCTCGGTGCTGTACATTTGCCTATTCTGCCTAAAGTCATTAATTCTATTTCTGCTGTTACCAGAATATGTATCCATTGGTTCTGGTTTATTGATTTGTGTGCTACGAACTCGGCTGTTTCCCGAGGTAGTGTCCATTGGTTCTGGTCCGGAACGATTGTTAAATCGTTGTTGGTTATGATAGTTATTATTATTGCCTTGAGAGAAAATTCTATCACTATTTTGTCTTTGAATTGGGGAAGAGAATCTATTATTATTTGGTCTGTTTTGTTGAAAATGCGTCCTGTCACCATTCTGCCTATCATTTGAGAAAAAAGGTCTTCTATTTGCCTGTCTATTCTGTTGGAAGTAATTATTGTCACTATTTTGTCTTTGATTGTGGGAATTATATCTGGAGTTATTTGGCCTATATTGTTGGAATTGGGTTCTTTGTTGAACATTAGCGTCATAACGGGTGTAAAATATATTTTGTTCCCTGATGCAAAAAGAAAACGCTTGGCTTAATGAGTTTGGTTTCATTGCTCGAACTGTTGAGCCTAAGGGTTCTTTCAAACCTGAGAGAAAAGTGTTTAGGCACATCTCATTAAAAAGCGTTGATTTGGCTGTAATGACATTTTGATCTATTTCATGGATTTGTAGTTGGTTACACATTGCAGATAGTATTTCTATTACCATGCTATAATAATTTTCTACTGATCTATGGCCTTGGGATAGACCGTGAAGGTCCCTTATAAGTGAAGTCTCATTTCTTTTGTCTGCGTAGTGTAGTATGAGGTTATTTTTTATATCTTGCCATCTAAGCTGGGTTCCAAACATATTCAAAACTATATTTGCATCACCGACAATTTTGTTACGTATCGCTCTAAGCAATACCCTTCCTTGTACCGTGCCATCAATCGGTATCATTAATGAGAGGATTTCCTCCACATTTTTAATAAACTCGTGCAGTAATCTAGGATTACCATCGAATGTTGGTAAATCCTTGATGGCATCGGGTATTTTGAGTGAGCTAAAAAGGTCAATCGGATTTGCCACAACTTGTTGTTCGACCTCTGGATTGATTGGGTTGAGGTTATCATTGAAATTAAGAGCTATATTATTTGCTTGATTTACGGCCATATTTTTTAAGTCAAGTTTTTCTAATCTTTCTAATTCTTTTAATTCTTCTAATTCCACAAAATTCCTATTTATGTCAAATTTGTTCACGGATTTCATAAATAAGTAAAATAAGGATAGACTTACAGGATGAGCAAAAGCATTTCCTTTCCTTTGGTTGTTGTTATATTGTCTTTAAATTGATGCGATTGTTTCTTTTTCTATCTTCACACAATTAAGTATTTTTTTTCTTCTCCGTTTTCGATAACCCGTCGAATATTTTCTTCGAATGTACGCACTGTTCACTTTTATTCGATAATCCGTCGAATATATATATGCACTTCTGCGAGATTATAACATGTTATTTTAACTTTGGATTATTTATTATTATTTTTTTTTTTTTTTTTTTTTTTTCGATAAACCGTCGAATTCACTTTTTGATTGATTATATCACATTGACATCAGTAATTATTTTAAGGTTCTTTTCCAGACTGCGCCACTTATGGTTTAATCATATAGACTTTGAAAAAAAAACAAATTTTATATTTACTCGGACAGAGCTTCGCTCTCTTTATTTGATCGATACCAACTCCCTAACTTATAATTTTACAAAGTTTATATATTCATAAATTGCATGTCGTCAAAACTGAGTTTAACAATACTCAGCAGGTATTTTAACGGAAATATGATTTGTTGTGAAGTTGAAATTAAAAGTGTATTGAACTAAGAAATTTGATATTTGTTATTTTACTTTGCAAATTAATATTATAAAATTAAAAGTGGATAGATACAATAATGTGGGAAAGTGCTGAGTTTGCAATTGGAATAATATAATAATACAATAATAAGAGGTTGAAAGGGTATCGTAACTATTAAAGGTGGATAGGTACAATAATGTGGGAAAGTGCTGAGTTTGCAATTGGAGTAATATAATGATATAAGAGGTTGAGAGGATATCGTAACTCGTGCGAGAGAAAAGTCTTAAGGAGAATTGTTGGCCCCATATGTGAGGAAGGACGATTCCGGAGACGGTACAATCATGAATTATACGCAATCTACCTTGAAGCAGATATCGTGACAAAAATTAGGCTCGGTAGACTCCGGTGGGCAGTGCACCTAGCTCGCATGAGCGAAGAGGAACCTGCTCGGAAAGTTCCTTGTGGTACATTCTATGGCAGACGAAAGCGTGGTAGACCATGCTTGCGCTGGAGAGATGGCTTGGACCAGGACGCCCGGAGCATTGGAGTGCGCAACTGGATGGCGTCGGCTCGAGACCGAGATAGGTGGAGAGACTTGTTGAAAGAGGCCAGGACCGGACCCCGGTTGTCGAGCCGATGATGATGATGATCCCCTCTAGCATCCTGCTAACGTTGAAAACATCAATCCTCTGTATAATCAAATTACTTAGGTAAGTCTTTAGCATCGTACTAAACTCTTTTATAGGTAATAAACATTTGAATGTTAACTTATACCATAGTATTAGGTTTAAAGAGCGGGATGAGAGTATAACAACATATACTCGCAAGCTGTTGCCGATCGAAGTTTTGGAAATCACCTACACTTTATACGATTTAATAAGACATTTTCGGAGCTCAGGCCTATAAGGAGCGTTTGATCCGGCTTGCCGCCCTTGGAGTTATGCTAAGGTTTTGGTCCTCCAGGTTGTGCGTTCAGTGTGACTTTTAGTCCACTTAAGGCAATTAAATTGCGAAGCAACAACAAACCCCGGATACGGGCGGATTAACCGTTGACGAACCTCGCAAAAATAATTAACGGATGACCTAGCCTGCTACGAAGTAGATATCACCGCCATCCAAAAATTTTGATTGAATAAACCGGTCAAAAGAAAGCTGAAAAACTGCTATATCTACTACGGCGAGTTACCAAGAACATTATTTTGGGTGTTGATTCGTCGTTAGAAGCAGACATATGCAACAAGTCTTAGGTTTTGACTATGAGAAAGAGCTCGGCATGAATTCCATTAAATTCGCCAAATATGCTCATGCGTCATGCCTCCTCAAAGGAGAAAGATGAGTAGTAGGACGAGTTCTACGAGATCCTGGACAAGACATATGAGCAATGCCTTAGCTATGATATTAGAACTTGCACAAAACCAATCAGGTTAATGCTAAGTGGAATGGTCTGGTAGCCAGTACGCAGTTTCCACATCTAGATATTTACATGGGGACAGCATTGACTCAAACCACTACATCGTTTATCTCAAGGATATCCAGGCCAAAGCCAAAACACGGAAAAACTATGAGGAAATCCGACGTCAGACGGCTAGAGTCGCAACAGATCGCCAAGTCCTCTTCCAATTGAGTCTCTCGCAACTTCTTAAGTATCCATAGGCCACCACCATCAAGGATCGAGAACCATTGGAAACATTTAAGGAAGCAAAAGTTTTACCAATAGGTGAAAAGCAACTTTCAAAGTTACGTGGCCTGAACCGGACCCTGCAACTATAATCGGCATTCAGACAATCAGCTATAGATATTATACAAAATTAAATAAATTCATTGGAACCGATAGTTCCGAATAACCAAGGCCTAGTGACTTACACTCTTAACCAATACTTTATAAACGTTGGTAGTTCTACAGGTTTGGGAACCTTGTAATGAAGCGTTCCATGCGATGTTCCCATCCTTATTTATATATATTTGAAAATATTGAAAATAACCGCGCTATTTTCCTTTTGTCTATTAATAATACACATGTACTTTGTACAAGTGACGTCACCGAGAAATATTAAGTATGACGATTTTTCACTTACAATTCCCTTTTACTTATTACAGAAAACATAACAAGAGGACTGACTTGAACAGACGATAATCACCTCATCTTCTGTACTCAGTCATACGACAGCCATATAAGTACTTGACAATTTATTATAACTTCGATCGCTGTCCAGTACAGACGTTTTGTCAGCTAGAGTTAATTTGCTTTCTTGAAGCTTCTCCCAACAGTGGTAAGGGGTTTCTAGAAAAGTAAAGGTTAGGTAGGGACTTGATTACCACCATGCTTTGGTACATGCTTCATCAACCAGAGGGTTTCAGCTTGCTGTTGAGTGCCACAGGGGGCTTTGGTACCTGCTTGATCAACCAGAGCGTTTAAGCCTGCTGTTAAGTGCCACCTGGGGTGTTGTACCTGCTTGATCAACCAGAGCGTCTAACCCTGCTATTGAGTGCCACCTGGGGCGTTGTATCTGCCTGATCTACTAGAGCGCTTAAGCCTGCTTTTGAGTGCCACCTGGGGCGTTGTAACTGCTTGATCTAACTGAATGTTTGAAACTGCTACATAGATGCCACCTAAAGTATATTACCTGCCGTCTCCGTCCAAGAACCTGTTATTTGGATTGCCTGATACCAGTGCACCAGAAACACCAGTACAACGCGAGTCATCAGAAACCAGATCACCCGATACCAGCAGAAAACGCTAAGAAACCAGATGACAATATAAGTGATCGAGAAGGAGCTAAGCACTCCATACCAGAATAACAGTTTGCAAATCGAATACCGCCCGTATATTAGATTACCAGATTACACATCAATTGTTATAAAATAAGAATTGTTAAATAAATAAAGATTTTGCAATAAGGTTCTAGAGACCTTTTCTAATTTGAAGTTTTGTGTTTTCTTCAGAACGACCCTGGCGAGACCGACGATTTGAACCCCTCCTGGAGAGCAAAAAGCACATCACAACCTACAATTTTTCGTCAAATCCGAACGACTAAGGTGAGAATGTGAGATGCACTTTTCATGAAAATGATACTCTGGATTTGTCACTCCTCTTGTGAAGAAAGAGGCAGAGGATATAATGGAAAAATCATTTCTGCAAATTAATAACGGCGATGATTAAACGAATCCCGCTGCCACGCAGAGTTTACCACTCAATCTTGACGACGCATACTAACGATTCCGTCCACCCGATTTTGACGAAGAGAAGATAGCTATATTTAAATTAAAGTCTAATAAAGCTTATGGAAATTCAAAACAGCTGGTGATGAATTGGTTAGGAGTATGCACCAGCTCATCAGCAAAATGTGGTCGTAGAAAAGCATGCCCGATGAATAGAACCAGGGCACTGTTTGCCTGATCCTCAAAAAAAGCTATCCTCTGGACTGCACCAACTACTGAAGCATCAGTTTTCTTAGAATTGTATGAAAAAACAAGATCTTCTCTGCCGTACTATGTGAATGCCTGCGTGATTTTAGGTCATTAAAACTCACCTTCATCGACCAAATATTCGCACTACGGCAGATCTTGGAAATAACCCAGGAATTTCAACAGGACAACATACCGCATGGGCGCATGTGGACAATGGCCCTGCACACACGAGACTAATTCATCCGGGAGAAAACTGGTTTTCTAGAAGAGTGAAGTGAAGTGTGCAGTATGAATCAGACTAAAATCTTCCACCAAGTTTGAAGTGGAAGAACGAAGTGGAAAACTAATACACACAACTTTCTACATTTTAAGACCTGAAAAATTTTAAACAACAATACTAACACAACGGAAAAGATTCATGCATATGTATTCATGTATGTATATGTTTCCCCAGTCGTATTTATTTCGTGTGTGTTTGAAACGATGAGTGAAACCGGTTTTCCCCCAGATGTATAATTAGTCTGTTGTGTGCAGGGTCATTGAATAATACCAACTTTTTTAGGTTATCAATCACACCCAAAGATTGATGTGGGCGCTTAATCATTTCGAAAATTTTGCTTGTTGACGAACCTATTCATACTAAAATGATTTCTCAACGGAAATTTGGGCCAGTATCCTCGAACAAAAAAATAATGCTATCCCCTTTTTTCCTGTGGTTTATTTTTTGTATGGGAATTGTGTCCAATCTCCACTTCAGATCATTTTACAAAATATTTTTTTTTTAATAGTTGTTAATCAATTTAAACTTTATTTTTACAGAATTAAAAACATAAATTTGTTGAAATTTTAACAAACAAAAAATTGCAGGCGTTTGCTTGTAAAATATACAAAAACTCCTCTCCTGAACAATTTATATTTTTGCCAATTGAAGACTTAAGGCTGATTTCCAATGCCGCGTTGGGCGTCGCGTTGACATAATTTTATGTCAGCGCAAAAGTTCAGCTATAGCAATTCATGTATTGTGTTGACAATGCCTCGTTGAGCGTTAATGTTACGATTTGGCATCCACTAGCAGGTACACAAACCAACTTAACGTAAGCGAGTGCGACGCAGAAGTAGAAATATTTCAACTTTTGCGCGCTTTCAACAAGATTCGGAGCCATGCGTGGTTGAAAAGCGGGGTTAGTTGTACCCGATTAATTTTCTGTTTAAGTAAAAATATTATTTTTTACACAAAAGTGCCTGAATTGTTGATATACATATACAGACGAAGTGAAATGAAACCATCTTATCATTTGTTTGACCTTGTTTGAGTATTTTCACCGGGATAGTACCCCTCCGAAATACCTTTTCTGGATATGACCCTGTCAATGACATTTTGATTAACATCAGATGTGTGTGTTTGAAGGGAAATAAATAGATTTTGTAGTTGGGCAAGTTTTAAATGCATTTAAATGGAGTGATATAGCTTCATTTGGTAATACATATGATACAATAAAATACAATATTGTTTTTATTCTTAGGAAAAACACGTGATATTGATATCAAAATGGTAAAACAACTTTTTAAGACTGTTTTTGGAAAAATGATTTTAATATGATATTTCACTTAAGTTCTTCTGTCATCTCAAAGCGCCCGTAACGCTGGCTAAATGTAACGTACGCGGCGCACCGCCAACGCGACATTGGAAGTCAGCCTTTAAGAATTCAGCCGACGAGATGAATAGGCTCAACAATATGGCCGTCAAGTTTTTCTCAAATTTAGGAAATTCCTATTGGAAGAAATTGTTTAATTTCTGTTTAAGAAAAATAAAATATAGCTATATCAGACTATCTAAAAAATTCTCATTTTCGAAATCAATTTAATAAATTCAAATGGAAATATCAGAAAATGGCCTAAATGTGAAATCAAGTTTGGTTAATGAAAAACTTTACATGATGCCATTTTAAGTTATATAATTCATAAAAAAATCGGTTTACCCGTTATCAATTTATGGCCAATTTTGTAAAAAAAACTGTTAAACCAATTCGTGGGCAGCAATGGTACGATGGATGGAGTGCTTTGCTTCCGTTCAGCAACCGTGGAAGAGTGCACTTCGTTGGCGACTTTCACTGTGTTCATTTTATATAGAGACGCGAGTGATTAAAGTAGATAGTTTAACCTACCATTTTCAAGTGGCAAGTTAGCCTAGGTGGTAGAGTGGCAGACGAAGGATCTGAACGGCGTGGGTTCGAGCCCCACTGTGGTCCGGGCTTTTTTTTAAATAATTTCTGGGAGAAGGTGACCAGAAATAGAGAGGAACTAGAAAGAGAGATGGGAAAAGCAACGGGGACATCGAAAGATGGTCCCCCAACAACAAGGAAGGCAGTTGGAGCATCAGGTGATGTGTCATCCGACAGCCAAATAGCGGGGCCATCAGGCCAAGCTCAAAGAGCAACTGCAGCCGAAAGAGCAACAACAACAGCAGCAGCAGCAGCACGACCAGTAAAGCCCAAAGTGGCAACAACAACAGCAACGACAACTACAACAACATCGTCATCGGCACGTGCCGAGGTCGGAACAAGCAGCATGGCAACTGCAAAAACATCAAGCCCTATTAAAGGGAAAAGTCCAGGAGCGGCATGTGTCGAAGAACCAGACCCACTGAAGAGAAGGCGCTATATCAGATATAAGCCAAATCTGGTTGTTAAGAAGCGCACCTCAGATATAGAGGCAGCGCAGAAAATAGGAGGGCGCGGACGGTCAGCCAAGTCATCGGCTCAGGCCAAAATCCAGAGGCAGCTGGACAGCTCCTCCAACGACGAAGATGACAACAACAACGACAACAAGGGAGAAGGCGACGAGGCTGAGGCTGATGTCGTAAACGTCAAAGAGGCTGAAGAAGAAGTAGCGAAGAACCCAGAGCCAGCCAACGAGATCGCCGACGTAACAGGCGAAGAAAACGTAGCTGTCGTAGATGCCGAAGAAGACATAATATCCTACATGTCAGTAGAAGGAGAAGGGCACTACGTCAGTGGCGAGATAGTGGATCTGTCGGAGGAAGAAGAGGACGAACAGATTGAAACACTGACGCAGCAGATTTCCTCACTCATAGAGATGGTTGAATCTCTGAGAAAGAAGCAGGAAGCGAGAAGGGAGAAGGAGCGCCAAGTGACTCTTGAGCAGCGCACCCACCAACAAGCGCTCCAAGAGCAACTTGAAGCTACGCAACAACAGAAGCCTCCTCAGGAAAAACGACCACTCCCAGACCAGCAGCAGCCACATAAGCAGCAATCAAAGAAGCAGCCACAACAACAGCTTCACAAACAGCAACAGCCTCAGCAGCCGCATGCAAAACAACAACAACAACCACAACCACAACAACAACGACAACAGACACAGAAGCAGCAACAGCAGCAGCAACCAACGCAACAGCAACAACCGCAGAAGTCAGAACAGCAGCAGACCCAACAGCAGCCGATGCAGCAGCAGCAGAGACAACAGCAGCAGTCACAACAACAACAGCAACAACAGCAACAACAGCAACAGCCACAAGCAAAGAAAGGTAAGGTGCCACCTATAAATACTTACAAAATGGAGATAAAAGAAACTATTGAAATATGTAGGTCGGTCGTAGGCAACAATTTTATAATTAAGCGGCTAAACGCAGACAGGCATTCTATTCAGTGCTCTTCTTTAGAGCACTACAGAAAAGTTAAAGACCTTCTGTCTCAAACTAAAACTGAGTATTATAGTTTCACCCCAAAGGAAGACAAACTTCAAACAGTCCTCCTGAAGGGTATCGAATCCTCTACGGATCCGCAGGCGCTCTTAGCTGAGCTCCGTCAAGTGGCGAGCGACGATCTCGATTTTATCGGGGTAAGACCGTTTACCACAGTCAAAGCCAGACGGGAGAAACGGAAGTTACCATTCTTCCTAGTTCAACTTTCGCCCCAAAGCAAATTGAGTGGTCTAAGGAATATAACAGTCCTGGATTACCAAGTTGTACGATGGGAGAAATTAAATAAGCAGAAAGACATGCTGCAATGCATGAACTGCCAAGGGTTTGGACACATTGCAGTTAACTGTGGTATGGACCCAGTCTGCGTTAAATGTGGAGATACCCACAAAACAGGGGAGTGTAAACTCGGGCAAGATAGGGTCACAGATATGACCCAGTTAAAATGTGCGCTCTGCCGAGGCTCCGGGCACCCCGCAAACTATCGGGGATGTCCGAAGTTTCAGGAGATAAAGCAAAACAAAGCCCAAAAGAAAACAGTTGAGGTGAGACGCCCTGAAGTACGCCAGACAACAACTTCCGTCAATCCCGCAATTTCCTATGCCCAAATGGCGTCTGGAAATGGAAAAACGGTACAGCCTCAACCACAGGTAGCCAAACAGGTCCAAGTGCCTACGGCTCCTGTGCCAGAGGCAGATCTGATGCAGGTGTTGCTGACCATTCATGGTCAGTTAACCGACGTGCAAAAACAGATCAGGGAGCAGGCGGCTAGGGTGGATTACCTCTACTCTATTCTGCCGGCAACGCGAAATGGTTAAAGGCGCGCTGCCTGAGCGACCCTTTAAGATCCTAGCTGTGAATGTAAATTCGCTGATTAGGACCGAACGTAGAGCAAACCTCTTTCATTTGCTGCAAGACCAAGGTCCTGATGTGTTTATGGCTAGCGAAACTAAGCTAAACCAGAAACACAAACTGACTAATAAAAATTACAATATCGTGCGAAGGGATCGGCCCAACTCCTCACAAGGGGGTGGGGTCGCAATCTTCATACGAAAGGGTATTAATCATAAAGTTATATATAATAGTGAAGTGCGAAGATTCGGGTTGCTAGAAGCCTGCATCGTTTGCATTCCTCTCCAGCAGGGGAAAAGAATGTACGCAATCGCGGTGTACGCACCTGACGCACCTCAGCCAGCTAATTTTATCGCAGAGCTCGAAAAACTTTTCGAATGCTTAAGACTGAACTTGGATGAGAATTATTATCTCATGGCAGGGGACTTAAACGCCAAACATGTAGATTGGGGAAACCAAATTCAAAATCCTAGAGGGAACCATCTTTTTAATTGGATGGGTCGATACAGTGTTGAGTGTAGGATCGACCTTCTGGCTACAGATAGACCGTCATTTCCGAGAAGTGGTAGTTTTCTGGATCTTTTACTGCTTGACACACGACTTGTTATAACTGACGCAACAAATCAACAGACAAGAAACTGTTTACGAACAATTGAATACGACAGTGATCACTGCGGACTTGCCACCGTAATACAGCTTCCGAGCGACCTTGTGGAGTTGGATGAGTATGTGCCTGTGCACTCTTACAATTTCAGTAAGACGCGCTGGCCACGCTTCTCCAACGCCTTGGCAAGAGAAATACGTTCCGATGACATTTCTCCACCAAATGACAGAAACCTGACGAACCTCGAGATCGATGGGTTTCTGACTCAAATGGATACGACTATAAAACGAACAATAGACAGAACAATCCCAAAATATAAGGAACAAGACCCTACTGGTTTATACAAGAACGCGACAATCGACGCACTACACCGACAAAAAAGTGGACTGCTGACTAGATTGAAACTTCTGTACAGACGTTTCACGGACACACGTGATCTGGAGATTAGGACATTGAAGTCGTCGATCAAAAACATTAACGTTCTGATTAGACAAAACTATAGATTATCTATTAATTTATATTGGGATAACAGAATTCGGGCTGTTAATTCTAGCGACCCTAGTATGTTTCCCCAAATAAATAAAATATTTAGAAGAAATGATCAAAACGATCTTCCATGTCTTAAACTCCAGAGGACAACAGATAACGAAGACGTACTAACGATTGCGGGAATTGATCCGGAAGGTGCCGTTTTCGATGATAATTATTATATTATAGAAGATCCTCAGGAAAAGGTAGAGGCTGTAGGGGCTGCTTTCCAGCAAGTGTATAAGGTGAATGCTAGCATTCGTCCGAATCATGACCTGGAGAACAGAGCCTTACTGCACAACTTCTACCTTGGAAATAACATAACGCAATGGCGATCTGAGAATACTGGTTTCACCGGGTTCAATGACGAAAACTTGGCAAACGCCACCATCGCCGAGCGAAATGGACCCAGTTCATTGTTAATTTCGAAGGTAGAACTTCAGTTAATTTTTCAAACATTAAAGAAAAAGAAATCTGCGGGTGTCGATGGTATACCCAACATTGTGTTACGACATCTCCCTGAGGAAGCTATAGACATTTATACCACACTGTTTAACAACGCATTGAATAATGCATATTATCCAGTGAGTTGGAAGACAGCTGTGGTCCATCCTCTCCCCAAAAAGGGAAAGGACAGCTCCAATCCGGCAAATCTTCGGTCGATAAGTCTTCTTCCAAGTATCAGTAAGGTATTCGAAAAGATTCTCAATAGAGCTCTGTTCAAGTGGGCTGAGAACAAGAATATTATTCCAGACAATCAGTTTGGCTTTAAGGCGGGACATGATACTATTCATGCCGCGTCTAAGTTAGTTTCTGATGTTCAATGGAACAAAGCGAAAAATCAATGCACAGGTGCCGTTCTTGTTGATTTAGAGAAGGCTTTCGACACCGTATGGTTAGAGGGTCTTTATCTGAAATTAACCAGATTTGGCATAAGTAAACCACTGTTATATATGCTTCATGACATGCTCAATGGTAGAAAGTTTGTTGTCAAAAGTGGCAATGTAACTTCGACCACAACTTTTGATATTAAAAACGGTCTACAGCAAGGAGCTGTGAACTCGCCGATTCTTTTTAGTATTTACACCAGCGATCTGATAGGTAGTCTCACTCATGCGATTGCGTATGCCGATGACCTTGTAGCGTACAGGACGGGTCCAAAAGTTGAAGTCATCAGAATTCTCTTGCAGCGTGACTTCGACAAGATTCAGCGATATTGTGATGACTGGAAGTTAAAAATTAACTTTCAGAAATCAGAAACTATCCTGTTTAGAACCCCTTTGTCTAGGGCTTCTAGGGATACAAGAAAGAACTGGAGAAATCTAGTGATCGTTGGACCAAGTGGACATCCACTGGCGAGTAAAGATGTAGTAAAGTACCTTGGTATATGGCTAGATCAGTATCTATATTTCAATCGACATATAGATGCTGCTCTGGCCAGAGCTAGGGGAGCGTTTGCTCTGACAAGACGGTTGTTTTATAGCAGCCGCCTTGAAAACAGGGTGAAGGTGATTTGCTACATGGCCCTCATTCGGCCGATGATTGCCTATGGGTGCCCTGTGTGGTTTAACGTTGCCCCATCTCAAATGGAAAAGATTCGGGTGTTTGAGAGGCAGTGTCTTAGGACCTGTCTTGGATTACACAGAACACCAGAGTCGGAGTACAAACATTATTATGCCAACGAGGTCTTATACAACGGGGCCAATATAAACAGGATAGATAACTTTTTAATTAAGCTGATTCGGGGTCACATTGCAAGAGCGATGACCTCAGCCAATGGACTTATTTTCGGGGCTTATTACCCCAATGAAGAATATAGTGAGAGCGTTTGTCTTAACGGTTTCATCCCGCCCGAGACATTCCTCTATTTAGACAGTCGGGGGCTGATACAGGATAGATTGGCGGTTCCGTTAATCTACCACGTCGGCCGTAGAACTGTGGATCGGCGAATCCTGTATGGTCGAGACGTCGGCTCTGGGAACGGAGCAGAGCGTCTGCGGTTCAGTAGAGCTGTGCCCCTTCGGGATAAAAAGGACGTAGATAAGCAAGTTAAAAAATACTGGTGGTTGGGTGACCACCTTGATATTGATGGTTAGTCGAAGTTGTTGCCTTGGCCGACCTACGTATTTCTAAGGTATAACTAGGTAGATTAAGTAGGACAGTGACGGTGGCACCAAAAAAAAGATAAAAAATCCAAAAAAATTGCTGTCTGCTGTGGATATGTGCTTGAGCGCATACATATGTATATGTGTTAATATATGCATATTTATGCGCGTGTGTTCATGTGCATAGGCTGATGACAAAAAAAAAAAAAAAAAAAAAAAAAAAAAACGCTGCTGGTGGCTGTTCTAGTTTTAAGTTATTTTAAGTATTTTTAAGTAGTTTTAAGGTACTTACGTATATTTACGTATATTTTAGTTTTATTTAGGTTAATATAGTTTTATTTAGGTACAGGGTAGTTTTAAGTTTTTAAATAAATAAAAAACATCATTGAAAAACAAGTTTTTTAACGAATTTTCTTGTTTAGGTTAAGTAATATAGATTTAAATTTACACTAGAATTTACGCCGAAAGGCATTTTTAATATATAGCTAGAGAATAATTTAGAGCGCCCGTATGGGGCCAGTAAGTTAGTTAAGTTATTCTGTAAGCTAGTTTTTAAGGTTTTTGTCTAGCATTTAAGTTAGTTATAAGTTAAATGGAAAATAAAAATGAATTTAAAAAAAAAAAAAAAAAAAAAAAAAGGAGTGCTTTCCTTGTTAACCCAGAGGGCGCAGGTTCAATCCTCACAAGGCATTTTTTTCTTTTCAGCATACCTCCCAGCTTATGCTAGACCTCGCCTATGTTCCGATTCTATCATGTATCCATTTACTACCGAGATTGAAGTCGTAAGAGAATACAAATATTTGGGCGTTTTACTCAATATGAGTAAACACTTTGAAGCCAATTTATCAGAAGCGAAACGAGCATCTATAATGTTAAACGCTGGACAAGTGGAGTATTCAAACTACCAAACAACACTCCAAAACTACATAATCCATATAGAGACAGGGATGGCACCTATCTTTCTAGAAACTTTTAAGCTTCATTTTGATTATGTGGTTAAGGTTATGGAAATGGATGAAAGAAGACTGCCAAAATCGTAATGTCCCACATAATTGGGATACTTTAGCACTTAAATGTGGGTTTAACAATTTACAACCAATTATCACAAAAATTAAAAACAGTCAACAATATATAGAGTTTATTATACTAAACTCAACCATACTCTGGAAGGGAAAACGTATTTTCTGGATACATACTCGACCGAAAAAATAAGTACTCTATTTAAAATGAGAGGTGAACTAGTAAAGTTGAATTATATACCACACCTGGTATCCAAATCGAATGCAATCTCTGTAACCTTAAAGGAAGAGAAGATGTCATACATTTCATTGCGAAATGTCATATTTTTAGTGAATTAAGAAGGTTGTACTTGGGCCCAAATTATCTGAACACTGAAGAAGCTTTGTGTATTTTGAACGGTGACAGAGGATGGGACATTCTATACAAATACACTGTTAATACAATACGCTACAAAACGCGCATTATCGAAGGCAACTTAAAAAAAAACAACAATTAATCCTTTTGTATTTAGTTTAAATCAAACTCTTTAACATAGAAAATGAATAATTGAAAATGTCAATCTGGTAGACGGCTAAATGCCAAACTAACTAGACTTTAAGATATTACAACAAGTGTACATAAATTTACATATTATAAGATTTTAATTTTAATGGCGCAAAATTATAGTCAACCTATATTAAAGGAATTAACGTGACACCACTTAACATTATTTCAACTTTAGAACAGTTGTCTAACTTTTACTCAAGAATAAACACTTTTTTAACTTCCAGTTATATATTTCACTGAAAGGTGTTGTTGATGAATTTATGCAGTGTTTGTGTGTAGTTACATTCCACAAAAGCGATTTCAAGAGAGTGAGCTGTTATGCTCTCAGAGATTTTAGTGTGCTGCGTTAAAAATATAATGCAAAGGTTTGCTGTTTTTAGACTTAGACAACTTCATGAAAAAAATGGTATACTTTATGCCGTTTATAATACGAAAAAACGTATTTTTAACCAAGTTTCATATTAAATTGCTTTTAGTTTCGAGTTAAATCGAGTTAAATCGACTATAATTTTGCGCCAATAAAAACTAAAACTAACTAACTACAACCAATATTTAGTTATGTGAAAAAAATAATTCTAATCCATGCAAACTAACTTTAGTGAAGTAGTTCAATTGTATAAAAGTCTGATCAAAACTTTGAAAAGGCTCCGCGAAATTAGGCCCCAGGAAATAAGACCCCAAAAGAAAAAATGAAATAAGGCCCCAAATTGGGGCATTATTTCATAATGAAATTATGACCCAATGAAATAAGGCCAGAACGAAATGGAAAAATGTCCCAAAAATAAATGAAACAAGGCCACAGCTTGTTTTGACTTTTTTTTGTAAAAATGAAATAAAACCCCAATTTATCTTTTTTCAGAATCAATTTTATTTAAAAAAATAAAATTTCACCCCAAACTGTTACTTGCATTGTATCCTGCACAATTTCCCTGCAACAAGGACATTTATAGTTATCCTGCCCTTCAGCAAAAATCGCGCGATTTTTTGAAGCTATTCTGTTACTCCCTGATGGTTTGCAACACGATCTTTACATTTAAGCATGAAAAATTAATTTTACCTCGTCAAAATATTCTTTATAGATAACCAACACCTGCTTGAAACATCCATGAGGAGCAATTTTAAAAGTTCCTTCCATAAAGATGGTTCTGTTGGTCGGTGGAATGTTCTCTTCAATCAGTTTAGTTGTTTTATGGGATGAAAATAAACAATTGGTAAATTGTTCTTCTTCCATAATACACGATGTGTAAAATGGCAAGGGATCTGACTCATCTTATAAAAAATGAAATAAGGTCCCAAATTGTTTTTAAAATAAAATGAAATTAAGCCCCAAAACTAGTGTTGGGGTTTTATTTCATTGGGGCCTTATTTCATAATGAAATTATGCCCAAAAAAAATGAAATAAGGCCCCAAAAAATGAAATAACACCCCAAAATTTGGAAAATTTCGTTGTTGTTGTTTTGTGTTCTTTTTTTTGGGGCCTTATTTCATTTTTTTTTGGGGCCTTATTTGATGGGGCCTAATTTCGCGGAGCCCTTTGAAAAAAGCATTTGATTTGTCAGTTTACCAAGGATACAAAGTATATGTGATGTAGAGTGAAAGGAAAGAGTCAGCACATCAGTCACATACAATGTTATTTTTGACAATTTTCTGTCTTAATATTTGGTGTTTTTATTGATTTGGTTAATTTGGCAATGTTTATTCGGAAAAAAGCATTCAGACAAGATTTAGTGTTCAATTTTGATGATCAAGGTGTAAGATGGGCGGCAATTTGCGATCTGCCTAAAAACCTAAAATGCAGTTATATTAAAAGTACTCCGAATATAGTACAATCGTATAATCGTTATAGTCGTTTTCGAGATATTTTGAGAACCAAACCCGTTCGTGGGCAAAGGGGGTAGAGATGCATTTGCCAAAATGACTAACAGCCCTATTCTGCTATTAATCGGGAGGAATTTTACTTGAATTTTAAGTTGTTTCTTTTATGCTATTCATGCGGTGTGTATGTGGACTAACATTAATAATATCGGTAACACAGTGAAGTATTCTCTTATTCACATAAACGCAGTCACTCCATACAATTCAGATTCGTGCTTCGAAAATGTAAGTAAAAACAAATTTGTTGCTTAATTTAGAATATTTGATTATAAATAATAGATTAACATTTTTACCCCTAAAACAACAATCGATTCAATAATATACCTATTAATTCACATACTTCATCCGGCAGCTCAATACAATTTTTTTTTATTTTCTTATGTTTTTGAGAATTTTCCTGTTTGAGTTTTCTCTTATTCTGTTTGGAAGTTGAAAAATAAGTCCAATTTATTTCTATTTGTGGGTTTTTAGAAAATAATCAACCAAAATGTTTGTTAAAACTTCTTTAGAATTTTCACATGAACAGATAACAGCTGTCAAACTAATTTGGGATAATGTAGTTCACCCGACGGATAGCAGAATGAAAAGGTAGGGCAAAAAGAAATCGATGGATGAGGTGAATTAACGATCCATTTGAATAGTAGAATAGGGCTTTTTAGGTAACAACGATATATCTCTTTCTCGTTCTCACAGAATTGTCAAAAACAGCAGTATACAGAACAGCTCAATTTTTTTTATCATTGTTGACAGATTAATTGAAAACAAAAGCGGGAATTTTAAAGAAAATTGTGAAAATTGTGTAGTAATTTTAAGAAATAAATATAAACATTGAGAGAATTTGTCTCTCCACTTATATTGGAAGAAAAAACTAAAGGAATAAAACTAAATTATCAATTGTTGGAAACAGGAGCCGATTACTTCAAGGAGAGTATTAAATTGGAAAAAGATAAACAACAGTATGGAACTCTCCCAATATGCTAGATCCTTAGATCCATGTAGCAAAATTCGATATTTATCGAAAATTGAAAATATTGGAAGAGATCCATACCTGTTTTCGTATGAAAGTAAGATATTTCCAAAAAATGTAACATCTTATATTACCCACAGGTATTTACTTTCAAATAAGTCAAACTGCACGGGAAAGGAGAACAAAAACAGCAACAGTGTTTGCAAAGCTGAAGGACTCTTCGACGCAGGATGACTGAAGTAAATGGCTGGAACTTTCGTCACACGAGCCAATGTGTACATTGTGTTGGGAAAGGTACTTAAGTTTTCTATAAATAAATAGTCTATATTCTATAGTAAATAGTCAAATTGCGTTTATCAGTTTTTTTTGTATCTACTCAGGTTTTGCATTCCCAGCGCCTAAATAAAAAACCTTTGGAGGCCTGGATCATCATTAAGAAGAGTGGCAATGTAGAATATACGAAACGAACGGCAAAAAAACGATAGTCTAGAAAACGAAAGCCGCAACATAAAGGGATTACAAGTAACGAGAATAGTTTCATGAAATTGTTGCCAGATAAAACAGAGAAATACTATTTTTGAAGTGCAACTAACTTCACTTCGGTTAATAGATGTCAAAAAATGATCGAAATAAATAAAGACTTGAGTATTAAATTAAGGAAGTGCGGTATATTATCTTAAAAAACATTAAAATGTTTATTAATTTCTAATTTTCGCCTTTCGGGAAGCGAACATTGTTTCAAGGGGCGAAGACAGTGAATTATCAACAAATATTTCAACGAGAAGAGCATGGAGAATGTGAATATAAAAACCAAATAGTTTTTTTTTTTTGCAATTCCGGAATTTGTTTATTTATATGTAAGTGCAAGTGCGTTTATTATATGGTTGTGTTTTTAATATTGTTAATAAAATGTGCTTTAAAATGTGCTTTTTTTAAACAACACAAAAAAAAATTTTACAACAACGAGAACGAAGGCTAGGCGACAACCAAATAGCACTCGTAAGAAGAAACGAGTATCGTTGAAACTTAAACGATAATCGTTGTACGTAGTCGCATTTAAACGAAAACGAGGGTTTTTCAACGATTATCGTAATACGTAATACAGGCCCAGGTCTATTTGAGACATGCACTCATGTGGCGATAATTTTGCACGCCCTTAACGGCATACAAAGAGGATGTGCAACCTCAAAAGAACCAGTAAGAGAAATCGGCCACTTTTATATGTATATACAGATGTATTTGTTGGTTTTGCTAATTAAAATAAATTTTTAAGCCACGGAAATCACAAATTTCACACAAAAAAGAATACCGCATTTAAAAATTATTTCCAAATTGCTTTCTGTAAGATCTTGAGTTTGACAGTTTGAAAAAAGCGCGATATATATTTCAACCTGCAATCTGTATAGTGTGAGCTGTCATATTTTTTGACAGGATGGTAAAATTCCCTATAGGGCTGCAAGTCACTGAATTGATTTTGAATTCACTGACTTAAATCACTGAATTCAAAATGATTTCAGAAGTCAGAGCGTTTAAATCTCATTCAATAAAATCAATCAATTTAAATAGCTTTCATGATTTAGATTGTTTAGTTACCATTCTCTTTAGAATGAAAAAAAAATAAATACAATCGCATTGGAAAAAAATCTTTTTTATACAAAAAAAAAATTAAATAAAAATTGAGAGACTGAAGTCAAAATGAATGAAATTTAAATCAACTGAATTCAGTGATTTAAAATACTGATATCAAAATAAATGAGATATGAACACGCAGAATTCTGAATTAATTTTTGAAGTCAGTTGTTTAAATCACTGAATTCAAAATGAATGGAAATTTAACTCGTTGCAGTCTGCATTTAATTTAATGAGTTCACTCTTTTACAGCTCTGGTATAAATAATCGAATATCCAACAAACAAATTTGTTTCTGTTTCTCATGAAGTAATTAGGAAAAGAAGTTATTCGTAAAGTTACAGGCTCATTTGGAAATTTGGAAGCCAATCTAGCCTATGTCCTTCTAGGTCCTTCACATGCAATTTTCATACAACGATTTGTTTTATATTTTTTGTATTGTATTTGCTTGTGAGTGGCGATGCGTTGCTCAAGTGAGTGAAGGGCCTTAAGTCGTTCTGGATAAAACGTCGGACAAGAACAGCTTTAAATCGAAGTTCGATTTGTAAAAATAATAACAAACGGAAATGCTGAATCTTGTGAGGAATTTCTTGGGTTTCAGCGTCTAATGCTTTGTCAATTTCCAGTGCATTATACTCAAGTTTTTAGATGGCTCCCGACTTAACTTTAAAAAAATTATCTGGTCAAGGTTATGACTGTTTCTCTACAATGGCCGCATGTGGAGAACCTGTTGCTACATTTAAACAACGCAAGTATGCTATGGCTCTATTTTTTCACTGTGCTATAGTTGGCCAAAAGGAGACAAAATTTGGGTTCCATAATGCAACAAAATACCCATCCAATTTTATCATTTAACGTGGTTTGTAAGGCTTTTGGGAGCATCTGATAAAATGGCTAGTTGGTAGGAAGTTTGTGTTGTAAAACGCGTTGTCTTAAATACCTAAAGAATGGCTCAATAACTAAGTTTTCGACACAAAATACGATTTTTTTTTGTAAGTATAACGCTTTAGGAGTAAACAGTTGTAAAAGTATCGATTGTAAATTATTCATACTTTGACGTTTGACAGAAGTGATTTTTTTTTGGAGACGGACATAATACCGAAATCCAAAAGACCGAAAACCCACTGGACAGGGGGTTAAATTCTTTGAACCCGCGAAGCCGGCCACCAAGGTACTGTTGAATTTGGAAACTTTGGACTCAGGCGCACGCCAGACGACTGGACATTCCCTAAGCGGAGCAACGAAGTTGCGTGATCGGAACTGACTACAGAAAGGGAGTTAAAATCCCTAAAATCCGCGAAGCGGGCCACCCAGGTGCTGTTGAAGATGGAATCATTGGACACAGGTGGTTGCCAGACGACTGGACATACGCTAAGCGGAGCGCAAATTCTTTCATTTTAAAATTTTTTTCGGGATTTCGGGAAAAAAATATATGCAACAATTAGAATATTTTCTGAAAATTTAACATCGATTATGAAAGCCTTTAGAAATATTTTCCAGGGAGGCAAATAAAGCTATACTAGGCAGCTAGTAAGAACTTATGTTTGTCTGAAGCAAATTCAGACTTTATTTTAGCCATGTGTACATTATGGCAAAATATAGTGCCATTTTAGTTTTTTTTATTAGAATTTTTACAAAATTTTGCGTTATAAAATGCTGTTCCCACGGGAAGCAAAGTTCGTTAACTTACTTAAGTGAGAGCGATAGAAATTGAGCAAGTACAAAATAAAATTAAAATTAATTCTGAAAACATCTTGATAGCCTTTGTTCAAACATTTCTATTAAAAGCTGCTTAAGTAAATGAAAGAACTTCGTAAAAACTTAACGTTGAATTATATGTATATGACAGTAGCTTCAGTTTTCTTTCAACTATTATACATAGTTCAGCCTGAAGTCAAATTGAATACTTATAGTCCAGTAAAATTGTCGCCTGAGATTATGGGGTAGAATGCGTCAAATACGGTAGTTCTGATTTTTCGCAGACTTGTTTATGATATTGGGATTATGAAACGAACGCAACTTTGTCAAAAACCGAATAGGGCGAAAAAATGGCGTTTTTTCAGTTTTCGGCGATTATAACCCTAAAGGACTAGTTTTTCAAAAAAAAAAATCGCAATACGTTTTTAAAGTAGACAATATGATACTTAAACTGTCTCTGTAGACCCAATTAATAGTTTCCGAACCTTTCAATATCATTTTTTTCGAACTTCACATTTTCTTTGCAATTCTGTCGTTCTGAATGAATTTTGACCCTAATTCTATCGAAGCCCTGTAGTTTTTCGAAAAAAAAAATGATAAACTTTGAAGGTCTTAATTTCGGAAACTATTGGGTCTACAGGGACAGTTTTAGAATCATATTGTAGGAAATTTTGTCTACTTTAAAAACTTCTTGAGAAAATCGCCAAACACTGAAAAAAAATTTTTTTTTTCCGCGGTTTTTTTGGTTTTTGACAAAGTTGCGTTCGACGCTCGAGGTCACAAACTTGGATTATTCATAAGACAAACATCATAAAAAAGGATGCAAAAAATCAGAACTAACGGATTTGACGCATACTGTGATGTATAATTTTACTGGACTATGGCAAACTGAGCTCAAATCATCTGTCACCTGTCAAATTTAATGTCACTAGAAAAAGTGTTGTCAATAAGCAAACATCAGTAATGTGTATATTTACTATAAGATAATAGTAAAGTAATTGTTTCAATAATCTAATCTAAAAATCTAAAAATCTAAAAATACATTTTTAAAGAATGAGGATGGCAGGATATTCGAAAATCGGTTCTACTCATATGCCTAGCAGAATTATACCTACATACAAAGAAACAAAAAAAGAATTCAATACTAACCTTGGCCAAATGTAAACGCCGGACAGCTCAAATCCATAATTCCATGCGCCAGAATACGCACCTTGATGCTTAGGTCCCGTGCATACACCATGGCCATGAGCTTTGCCTTCTTCCCATCCACCACAATATGTTCCCCCGTCCTCAAAATCAAAACGTCCTCCACTTATTTGTGCCCGTTTACTTGTGCCATAAGTTCCCGGTGGAGAATTAGTAGTCGGTCCTCCACCACCGCCACCACCACCACCACCACCACCACCATTCTGAATGTCGCCTTGTTGCTGCTGCATTTTTATCTACAAAATATCCTATTTTTTTAATGTTTATATTTTCTCGATAACAATAGCTCCTGGATGGTTAGGGGACCTGCTTTTTTTTTTTTGAAATCCACTGTTTTCACTTGTCAACTTTGTATTGAGTTTGCCGTGGTTATAAGAATTGAATGGTGGTGGGAATTGATGAAGATGATGATGATGTTGTTGTTATTTTGCTACTTTGTTTGTGTCCTTTTTCCAAGGTTTCTTCGTCGTCGTAATTGATGAGCTTTTTGAGCTTTCTTGGTTTTCGTCGAATGACTGTAGTGATTTTATTTTGATTGCAGTTACAAATTTTAAACCTCTTTTTTATCATTTGAATGAATATGATGATGTATGCTTTCGTTATATATTTATTTTTTTTTTCGATATGATTTTTTTACTAAGGGAAGGACTTTTTTTTAACACTTGATTTTAATTTTTTCTTTTAAAACTTTTTGTTAAATTAAATATTTTTAAAAAGTAATTGTGAGTTAAGTTTAACATGTGAGTCATCAAAAACATTTTTTATTTTTTTTTCTAAATTAATGCTGCGTTTATTTAATGAAGAGAATTTAAGTGGTATTTTGTGATTTTATGATGAGCCATCCTTCAACAAGACTATTAATAAAAAGAAAATTTGTATTGTATTAGGAAAAGTGACGATTGATTTTTTTTTTAAATTCTTCTAAACATTTTGTTTTAATTTTTAAGAGTTTATTTAAATACATCGGCGATCCAGATACATATTTGAATGCTGACTAAAGCTATCAAAGGTTTATTTTATGACTCTCAATACGAACTTTCGTATTGAGGGTGACACACTGCTCTTTTGATTCATTCGAAATCAAAATAAACAATTCTCAAAAACTGGACATTTTGATTGAAAATACAAAAAAAAAATATAAACAATTTCCAGGCAAAAATTGCATTATAAATGTATTTCTCTTCAGCTTAACAATTCCTGGGCAAAAATTGACTTGCAATTATTTTTAATTTATAAAACCGAAAAACGTCAAAATAATAATATCATGGTTCTTAAAGATGACGAAGGCAAGGTACATTACATTTTTGTGAAAATACGAACAGAAACAAAAAAAAAAACAGGCTACAATATTTTGTGAGAACAAGAGCAACAATAACACCACAACAACAAAACATAAGAAAAATTATCTTAGGTTTTGTTATAAATAGAATCACATATTGAGGTAGATTTTTTTTTTCTTCTAGCCTTTATCAACTTTGTTGAAGATTTTTTTTTTTAAATAAATTTCCATTTTACTAGCTTAATCGTTGATATAATCAAAAATGTATAATTTTGTGTTGAATTGTCATCAAATATTATTTTCTTCTTTATAAAAATCAATCGACAATTTCCCTAAATTCATGAGCAAGGAATTTCCAACATATATGTATATATTTCTTTGCATGATAATGCATTTAAATTGTACTCGAACGGCCGCTGATTCTTTAATTTTTTTAAATTTTTATTTAAGTTGTTTTCGCACTGATTTATTTTTTCACTGACACTTTTTTCATGATTTATACGAGGTCACATACTAGTTGATTGATTAAATAATACGGATTCGAATTTTTTCTTTCAACAATTAAATTTTCAATTTATTGCTAGAAAATTTGTAATTTCTAAATTGAAAACTTCTCATCTCTAAACAATGCATTGCAAACAGTGTCTTTTTCAGTATAAAAATATATTTTTAGCACTATTTAACATAACACACTTTTTTCGTTCCATTTTGTATAAATATGTAACATTTTTTTTTTTTTTTTTTAAATTATATTTTATGTTCAATATACTAAACGTGACGAGGTTTTCAATTGAAATGTGAATAATTTTTGATAAATTAATATATGTATTGTATATGTAACTAATTGAAAAAAAAATTAAGTGCACATAAAACTGTATGTAAAAATTAAAATTAAATTCACTTGATTTGAATTTTATTTTATTTTTTTTTTTTTTACATTTAATTTCTTGTTCGGAATTTTCGGGGATATCACTTCATGATCACTCGAGAAAGAGAGGAGGCCAAGAAAGACTCTTCCAACATTTCGATTTTTCAGCCAGCAGTAACACATGTACGAAATACAAAAAGAAGAAAAAAAATGACAGAAATTCTATTTCTGCTCCCGAGAAGATGTTTAAATAAAACAAAAAAGAAGTGATAGAGAATAACGAGAAATAAAAAAAAAAATAGAAAAATGAAATGAAACAGGGAGAGTGAAAAAAGTATATGTATCTATTCAAAATTTAAATGAAATATAGGTGATCATTTGTTATCCTAACCAAACACTCGGGCGTATGCGTACTTTTTTTGCTCAATATAATCGAGAATTTTATAAAAGTTAAAGCAGAGCATGCGTAGAAGTTTAGGTTTTTGAATGCAGCAATTCCTATCTGATGATCCTTCGGCTGATCTCTCGAAAAGTATGAATAGGAAATGAGAGGGAAGCATTGAATGCGCTAGTCAGAACTAAATATATTGTACACACGGAGGAAGACTCCTGAAGTAACCTTAATATCTGAACGCATTGTGGCAAATTTGTTTTATTATTCATCTTTCAGATTAAAAAAAAAAATCTTCAAAATGATGAAGAAGACGGAATTTCTAAAGAAATTCTCAAAAACTATAAGAGTTCACCCATTTTTCTTACATAGGGGAAGTGTGTATTCATTTTAAGTAATTTTGTTTTGTTGTTGCTAGATGACTAGTATGCATGATGACTATGAATACAAATTTTGTTTTTATTTTTGAAGGGAGGTAGTGTTGTCTGGGGATAGTTTTATGTTTTGATTGTAAATAGTAAAGTAAACAAAAAAGCTATGTAGGAGTGGAACAATAGAAACTTCTTTAGTTTCTTGATTTTGTATTTTATTTAAAAAAATAGTGTGGTCTCTCGAAACTTATTGAGATAAATCACATTCTGTGGTTGCATTTTGTATTTGAACGAATTTGATTTTTTTGTTGTGGTTTCATGATCCACAGGTATTTGAACTTTCGATATTGAATTTGTTTCTTAATACATTTTTTTTTGTGCAACTAAAATTTAAGAAAAAACGTGATTACCCGCGAAGAATTTTTGTCAAAGAATACAAAAAAGAAAATCGAGGAAAATGGAAATAGCTCGCGAACGTTCGTTTCGGAAAAGTCGTCGTCACAAAACTGAAACGCAGTGCATTTGTGTGGCATATGTAGTGTTGAAAAACTAAAGTATTTTGGGAAAACCTCTAGAAAAAGCTTTCCTTGCTCTTAAATTTTCTTGCACCCAACCGCACTCTTTTACACGTTGGATATGAATACTACTTGTACATTATTCTTTTTTTTTGTTTTTATTTTTTTGCACATGTGTAGAAAATTGTATTGTTTCTTTTTTTTTTGTATTTGTCTTACAAAAAAATAAATGCATCCTTTTTGACAATAAAAAAAATTAAAAAAAAAACATCTCAAATAGATACTCTCGAAAATCTAATCTTTTTTTATTCATGGTTTTTTTTCGTTCACATTATTTTTCGTAGAAAATCGATTTTTGCCAAAGAAAGGACCTACATTAACCTAAACACGATTTGGTTGTGTTGTATCTTCTCTGCTGAGATAAATTTTATATTTCACATTATAAATGCAAGGACATTACATACATATATTTGCACTTATTTCATTAAAGAAATTTAATTCACAGATACACTCATACGAAATATCCTTTTTTTTATTTTAAGTGGAGCACTTTTTTAAAGAAGCATACAAAATTGAACTTGTAAAATTATATATTAAGTTCGACACTATAACACTCAACATCGTCTACTATACTACATGCGTTTTTCACGTACGGACGAGGCGACGAGGTTATTGGAAACTTGTTTGGATTTAGTCCTCTGGAAAAAAAATCACCTGCTGTGTTGCAGTATATTGCTGTCATGTGTTTGCATGTTTCTTGCAGAAAGCTTCAATAGATTGAGCTTTTTTTTTGTTCTCGCTGTATTGAATTTGAATCTCTCGGGTATTTTGGAAGTAAGCTTTTAATTGAAACAGGCATGTTATAATAGTTGATTGTTTAGTAAGTTCTTGAATTCACAACTGGGGGCAGTACTTTATTACGTTGATATTTTGTTGAAATGTCACAAGCTATAGCATTTTGTAATTTATATAGTAGGGATGTTGGAGTCGGTTTGCACTTTACGGTTTCTCTTAATATTACGGGTTACAAAAACCTAAAACTGAAATCTCGAGAAACTAAAATCTCACACTTAAAAAGTAGTGTTAGCTTACGACGTAAAAGTAGCGAGGATGCTATGGGGGGGGGGGGGTTAATGATGCCCATTAGCACTCCCCTACTTGATCTCACTTTAGGATTTGGTGTAGGTGCGAGTTTGGGTGTATTCAGTTCTCCAGTTTCTTTTGGATCTACCCCCCTATTAATAAACACGAAACAACAATGAGTTAACGCTAACACACCGCATAACTCGTAATTTCTATTAATAAATCTGTGTTACGTTTAAATGATGAAATAAGTACGAAATAACTTTAACTCACCAAAATCGGCAGAATAACTTTATGATATAAATGTTCCCTTCCCAGAGAACATTCTCACAATACGCTCATTTTTCACATTTCAAGTCAGTGCTGTCGCCTGTCGCATAAAATAACCCGAATTTATAAGTACGATTTAACAAAAAAAAAAAAGAGGGATAAGAAAACAAAGAGTGGGAAGCGATTATTTTTTTATTAATGAGAAAAGTTAACCAAAGGAGGAATACTGATTCAGTGTGTTAAGTAACTTATGAGTAAATGAGCGAATAGTTTTTTATTAATGGGGCTGTATAAGTTTAACTTTTTTTTAAATTCTAGTTCAGGAGTCATTTTGTTAATCAAATGATTAGCGAAGCAAAAAAACGCAAAATAACGGTCTATAAAACAGTAACTTGCTTGTCAAAAAAAAAAAAAAAAAAAACAAGTGTTCTTTAGACCACACGACGGAAGTAAAACAAACTCGAAAATTATTTCACAGCGACTACAAGCTTTCTTCTGAAAGAGCATTCATTGAAATTTAATTAAAACCGTTTTACGGCGTGAAGTAAAATTTAATCCTTAAAAAAACCAAGTATTCAATACATAAGTCAGTAATCAGAAGAAAATAAATTTGACATTGTATTTATATTCTAAAGCAATTCAATGCAGAAAAATTAGCTTTGGCCATCTATCCCGCCGAGCCAACCCTAAAAAAAAAACAAATTATTAAAAGGTTGTTGCATTACATATATCTAATACAACAACCTCAAATCTCATTAGTTGTAAATATGGTATACAATGTTCCCGTTCTATTTAATCCCACAACCTACAAATTTAAGGTCGTTGCATTAGATATTTATTTTGTAGTAGTTTTTTTTTAGAAAAATATGTAATGTAACAACCTTTAAATAATTTGTTGTTTTAGGGTTGGCTCGGCGGGATAGATGGCCAAGGCCAATTTGTCTCCATTGGAATACTATAGAATATAAATACAATGAAATTCAAAATGAATGGTTTAACTGTTGAAGTATAGATGGCGCTGCAAGTGAATTGGAGAAAAATATTCGTTTCTTAATGCTTGATAGCACTACTCCCAAGTGCTTCTTTGGTCCCGTTTTTCAGCCGAACCATGTATATCTGTCTAGCAATATAGTGCTCATGACCCAGTTTGACATTTCCTTTTTCCAACAGCATGTGAACCGTGTAAATCAGTTCTGTGATTGCTGAAACAACACAGATGGATTAAGATTGGTACTTAAAAGGCTTAACTTCTGGTGAAATTTGTTATTTTGAATTTAACTGAATATTTTTTCTTCAAACCATTAGCGACGCCATCCGTACATCATCATTTTCAAAACTAATAATGAGTTAAAAGTGAACATAACCGTTGTCAGCTGCGTAAACACTCAACGCCAAAACACGCCTTATATCTTATATTAATATATATCTTATATCTCCCCCTCAACTTCCGTTTTCCGCATTGAAATTATAGCACTGAATACACTATGGTTCATATGCAAAGAGATGAGTTCAAGCCTTTACGCACTTTTTCTGATAATTTTCTTAGCAGAAAAGTAAATAAAAGCTTGAACTTGTCTTTTTTCATAAATGACACAATAAATGAGCCAACGCAAAAACTATTTCCAATTGAGCTAAATGTGGAACTTCCTCTCAACCCGTTACCAACGTCAACTTCCGTTACCTACACCAACTTCCGTTTCGGCGTAACGCATATTCGAGCGAAAAACGTGTTAAAATGTTATAAAATCTGTTTTTTTTTTACAACAGTTCATTTTTTTTACTAGATTTGGAGCTTCTTAATCCACAGAAAAAATAAAAAGCACGACTGTGTCGAATGAACTTGCTCCTAATTCATACTATTAGTCCAGTAAAATTATACATCGTGTATGCGTGAAATCCGATGATTCATGATTTTTGCAGACTTGTTTATAATGGTAGCCTAATCAATCGACCGCCAAACGCAATTTTTTCTTTATTTTTTTCACATTTTGGCGAATGTAACGGACTAGTTTTTCATAGTACCTTTTCAGAACGTTTTTAAATTTGCTACAAAATAATTGTCTCTGCAGACCCAATAGTTTTTGAGATACAGCTTTTCAAAGTTTATCATTATTTCGAACTTTGCTATTTTTGTATTTATTTATGGTGTTTTTTTTACCTCGAGAGCAAAACGCTGTCAAAAATCGAAAAAACAGTTAAAATTTCGATTTTTTTTTTCAGGCTTAAGCGATTATAACCCAAAATGACTAGTTTGTACCTTTTTAGAACGGGTTTAAAGCTCTGTAGATCCATTAGTTTCTGAGATAAGCTCTTCAAAGTTTGCAAAAAATTATAATTTTTATAAATTCGTAAAATAGGGCTATACAGTATTGCCAAAAATAGCAAAGTTCGAAAAAATTATAAACTTTTAAAAAACTGTATCTCGGAAATTATTTAGTCTACACAGAAAGTACCAAATTTAGTTAACTTTAAAAACGTCTTTTCATTTTCAAGTAAATATATCTCATTTTACTGGGAGTTTCAGTTTAGTGGTTAAGACAAAAAAATAAGAACCTTCGCTGTAGAAACTTTTTTACCGCCTGAATTGTAAAAAAAAAATTTAAACATTTTTTCGCTACTCATTTATTCCTTGTACATAACCACCAATACTTTTCTGGCTTGAATTATAGAAATTTCTAAAGATCGGTCGTGTGACGCAATTCGCAATGCAAAGTAATAAAAAATTTAAAATGTAGGAGATGTTTTTGTCTTTCATCAGCAACTGTCAACACTTTTCATAACCAATATCTTATAGGTAGTTAATACTAGCTTTTAAATAGCTATTTAAATTTTGTTTTTGTTTTTGTTAATATAGAAAACATTTACCTATAATTCGTTCCGTTATTATTTATTCTTATTCTCCACAAACCAAATCGGCACATTTACCTTATAACACAAAACGCCATAAAGCGAGTGTTGAAATTTGGATCTAAGCCGCTTCAGAATAGTGATAATGAAGAACCTTCATTATGTTCTACGATTTGGGATATATACTTTCATATTTAAATTCTTCGCCAGATTTTCTTGTTTCAAATTTCGTTTTAATGTCTTTCGGCAACTTCATTTTTTTCTCGAATCGGTCATTTCCCTTTGCAGCGAAAAGGGTTTTTGTTGTAAGTTATACAAGCTCAAAAACGAAATCGACGAAAATTACGCTAATGAAAGAATCGATTTATAATTATATAATACTGATTTATAATTACTCAATATGCTCATTTAGCGACATCTACTTCGGTTTATCTGAAACCATCTTGGTTTTTTATGTATATATAAAACCAACGATAATACCTGAACTTCTTACCTTTACCTAATTATCTCTACATTCTGAAAAGCACATAGCGCTGTTAAATTAAGTTGTTTTTCATTGGAAACTTCAGATTTTGCTCTGAAATTTCAGTTTTTTGTTGCCGAATGAAACGCAAAAAGAAGTTTTTGTGTGTATCATTTTATGTTTGTTCATTTATAAACTGGCGAGAGGGAGACAAACTGAGTTCAAAATAACTTCACAAGTTGGCTGTCTCAAACATTGTTGTGTATGTGAAAGCAAATGAAAAAATCTCACTTCGAATCGAGATTTCGAGATTTTGATCTAGACGTAATCTAGATTTGTTTTTTTTTTACCAATGAAACGCAAAACCTAAAAAAGATGTGAAAAAATATATCTAGATCAATAAAAAAATCAATGAAAAACCACATTAGAAATAATAGCATGAGTTTCTTTTAAAAGCTGCCGAACTTTGCACAATTCTACACAAACTAATGTCTGTTCCATTCAATGATATTGCTTGCCAGAGCCTTCCCCAATATGGGCATTGTTCTAATACGAACTTTAATTTCCTGTGGCTCAAATTCACTGTCCGCAAGCATATCATTCATTACTGTTTTATTTACAGGAGTCCGAATCTTGACAGCATGTCTACTTGTGATGAGTTAGATGTTCTGTCAGATTCAATTTCCCGAATTGTTTCCCATTGTCCTCACACTGAAGTCGTGATTACGGGCGACTTCAATGTACACAATTCAAGTTGGCTCCGCTATTCTGGCCAGACAACACTCGAAGGAAGGTATACCGAGATCTTTGCTGAGTAAAACCATCTTACTCAGCTTGTCGATGAGCCTACCCGTATACCGGATGTTGATGGGCATTCCGCCCATACTCTTGACTTGTTCCTTACTTCCCACCCTGATAAATATACTATTAAAGTAACTTCTCCATTTGGCACCTCGGACCATTGTGTCATTTCAGCTAATTTCTCGATCTCCAACCATCCAGTTAAAGAAAAAATTCCCACTAGGACCGTTTGGCAATACGAGAAAGCCAACTGGGACGGTCTGAATAATTTCTTTCGCAACTTTAACTGGTCATTATGCTTCCTCGATAATGACATTGATGCCAGTGCTGAAATGATTACAGAAGTGATTTTTCTTGGAATGAGAACTTTTGTCCCTCACAGAACAAAATGTATCAAACCAAAAGAAAAGTCTTGGTTTACCGAAGAGTGTAAAGAAGCTATCAGGTTGAAAGAAGTAAGCTTCCGATCCTATAAAGCCAACCCATCTGAGGAAAATCGGAAGAAACATAAACAAGTTAGGAACTCGTGCAACTCCGTTATACACAAAACGAAATTTTTACATGACCAGAAATTACGGCAAAAAATTCTGCAATGTCCCAAAGGCAGTAAAAACTTCTGGTCATTTGTAAAAAACGTCAAGAACTCAACGTCATCATCAGTTCCAACGCTCATCGTCGACAATAATCCAATAGTCAGCTCTTCAGAGAAGGCGAATATGCTCGCAGCTCATTTTGCTGCAAGTTCTACGTTGCCTGCAAGCAACAATGTCCCTCCTGTACTTGAGAACGTTAATTTTTCTATGGGACAGGTATTTTTCCGCACTCGTACAGTAGCAAGAGTTCTTCAAGATCTTGATATACACAAATCCGCTGGCCCGGATGGTATACCCCCTATACTTCTGAAGAGGTGTTCTTCATCGCTGGCAAAACCATTGCGTAAGCTTTTCTATAGCTCCTATCGTTCAGGTATCTTTCCTAGTAAATGGAAAACAGCATTTGTCCAGCCCGTCCCTAAAAAAGGTGATTCCTCCTCCCCCTCCTCCTACCGACCAATTGCACTTACGTCCCTTCTTTCCAAGGTCATGGAAACGCTGATAAATCGTCAGCTCAAGAAATATCTCGAAGATCGGAAGCTTTTAAATGACCGGCAATACGGCTTTCGTAGCAATCGTTCCACTGGTGACCTGATGGCATATCTCACCGAACAGTGGAACAAATCTGTGCATCGCTTTGGCGAAAGCAAGATTATTGCGCTTGATATTTCAAAGGCATTTGATAGAGTTTGGCATGAAGCTCTTTTATCGAAAATGCGTGCATTTGGTATCGATGATACTCTTATTCGTTGGATTAGAAGCTATCTTCTGGACCGTTCAATACAAGTTGTATTAGACGGTTTCAAGTCTGATCTCCACAAAACAAATGCTGGTGTGCCCCAGGGCTCCGTTCTGTCTCCGACTCTCTTTCTCATTTTTATAAATGATCTCTTGTCTGTGACTTCTAATCCATTAAATTGTTTTGCTGACGACTCAACCCTCAGCTTTTCATATACGTTTGATAATTCACGTCCTTCGCCTTCGGACGTGTTATTACAACGAAACCGTATGATAAGCTCATTAAACTCCGATTTAAACAGCATTGTGAATTGGGGTATCAGAAATCGTGTGGAGTTTAATGCGTCGAAAACTCAATGCTGTCTTTTGTCGTTAAAGTTAAACATACCCCCTATGCCATTATCCATGAATGGTACTTGCATCGAGGAGGCCGAAAAGCTTTCAGTACTCGGTATGTGTATCAGTGACAACCTTCGTTGGAATGATCATATACTTGAGATTGCTAAGAATGCTGCAAGATGCTTAGGCTTTCTCAATAGATGCAAGAAGTTTTTCACCCCTTCTGATCTGGCTACAATTTACAAGGCGTTTATACGCCCTAAACTCGAGTATAATTCCCATCTCTGGGCAGGTGCTTCTCAAACTTTTCTTCACCTGCTCGACAGAGTTCAGAAAAAGGCGTTAAAATTGATAGGAGTGAGAAACATTGAGGAAACATTTCCATCACTCGAACATCGTCGAAATGTTTCTTGTCTTTCTTTATTTTACAGGTTCTTTTATAAAAAATGTTCACTTGAGGTAGCCAGCTGCGTTCCACCCCTTAAACATTTCTCCCGTAACACTCGTCTTGCTAGGAACGCTCATCAGTTTACACTTGAGCCCAATTTCGGTCGTACCGTGAAATATAGAGATTCTTTCTTTAGCCGTACAACACGAATGTGGAATGAATGAAGATCAATGTTCATCGACAACTCCTTTCCCTTCCTCCCTAAATTCCTATCGCTCGTGCTGTGACTTATCATTAAAAGGGCTATAACAAACCCCTTGAGCGCGTGTGCATTATAAAAAAAAAAAAAAATTAACGTCAAATTGACACTATAGTTTGTGTCGAATTCGCCGTACACTGCCGGTCATAAGGTTAGAAGCAGGCATTTTTGAGAAGTAAAATCGACATTTCTCCCGTTACATGATGAATTATAAAAATACAACTATGGTAAATGAGAGACTATTTTGTTAACAACAAAATATAAAATTTGGCTATAGGAGAGATTAAGCTAACGGAACTTTTATGACAAATTGTAAATTGAGTCAAGAATATGCGAAAATAAATCGGGTCATTAGATTAGAAGCAGTGAACAAATCAACGTTGTTTTGTGAAGTGAATAGTTTTTTTTTTTTGTTTTAAAGAGTACATTTTATAAATTAATTGTTTTTAATTGAGTGTAAATAAAAATGGGCAAGAAAAAATGTTTGACAGTGGAGGAAAGGGCCAGAATAGATGTTTATTGCTCTAAATGTCTTTCATGCCGTGCTATAGCCCGAAAAATAAATCGAAGTGATCATTGTGTCAGCAATTATTTAAAAAAACCATCGTCTTACTCGACAAATTATAAAGGAAACACTTCCTCTGCCTCAACACTGCGCGAAACGCGAAGTATTGTTAGAATAGCGTCAAATTCAGCTTTATCGGCAGCTAAAATTAGGGAGAAAGCTAATGTTAAGGCCAGCTTATCCACTGTTAAACGCACGATCCGCCATGCTAAACACTTAAAGCGTCTAAAGCTCAAGAAAAAACCACCACTTAATGACGCAAGGAAGAAGCAACGCTTGTGTTTCGCGAAAGATCACATGAGCTGGGATGTGCAAAATGGAATGACCACAAATGATTGGCGGCAGGTTATTTTTTCCGATGAAAAAAAATGTAACCTAGATGGGCCGGATGGTTATAATTATTATTTCCATGACCTGAGGAAAGAGGAGCGGTTTTTAAACCGTCACCATAGCAGAGAAGGAGGCGTTATGGTCTGGGGCTCAGTTTCATTTTATGGCACTATAGACTTGGTAGTCCAAGATACCAAAATGACTGGGAAAACTTACAAAGCCTTGCTGGAATCAGTATTCCCCAAAATTAGCGAGGTTTTTGGACCAATTCCGTGGATTTTTCAGCAGGACAACGCTCCCATACACACAGCTCGAGAGGTAAAATCCTTCATTGCGAACCAAAACGTCCACTTGCTGCCTTGGCCACCATATTCCCCGGACCTTAACATAATTGAAAATGTGTGGGGCTGGCTTACACGTAAGGTATATGAGGGAGGGAAGCAATACAATGACAAGGAAGCGCTAATTCATAGTATCAAATTGGCCTGGAGTGAGATTTCACTGGACTACTTGGAATCTCTTTATAAATCCTTAAAAGATAGAATTTTTGAAGTTATTTTGAAGGCTGGTAACAGCACACATTATTAAAAATTTAATAAAAGCTAAAATAAATAACAAAATATAAATAACTGCATTTTATTTTCATTTTTTTTATGTGCTTCTAATCTAATGACCCGATTTATTTTCGCATATTCTTGACTCAATTTACAATTTATCATAAAAGTTCCGTTAGCTTAATCTCTCCTATACCCAAATTTTATATTTTGTTGTTAACAAAATAGTCTCTCATTTATCATAGTTGTTTTTTTCTAATTCATCATGTAACGGGAGAAATCTCGATTTTACTTCTCAAAAATGCCTGCTTCTAACCTTATGACCGGCAGTGTATTTGGGATAAGTAAATAAAAACAGTTCATTCAAAAAACGCACCGCTAAGGCCCACTTGCACGAAACTTTATAAAAATATGAACTCGTTGCGAAATCCTCTTTATAATAAAAGCCAGTTCATGAGATGTTTTAATGCAGTGCAAAAAACTGCACGAGTCCACTTAAATTCATTTCTAGAAAACTGAATTTAAAAGTTGCTGGCTATATTTAAAGGAAAATAAAAAGTTGAAAGAAACAGTTCTAAGACCCAAAACAAAAACATAAATTAATTTCTATTGCATGACTTAATACATTTAATAGATTTTTTTTTTATTGAAGAAAGTATGTGACTTGTGTAATTTTTTCATGGTAATAAAACGTTTATAAGTGGAAACTCAGCATCGCATTTATCGGTGAACGTTGAATTTCCCCATACATGGTATGTTTTAATTTAATTTTTTGCTAGAATCACATACTTTTTACAAAAAGAAAATATAACATCATAAAGTATACACACAAATGTCTACAAATTGTTTAATTTTGGAAAAAATTGGACTTGTGCCGTTTTTCCCCGGGACCTGAACCCTTAATATGTTTGAGGAAATTCTATGCTAAGCAGAGATAAGCTGTGTTTCAGAAATCACTGGCACGATTTACACGGCTCACACATTGTTGAAAGTGAAAAACTTCAAACAACGTTGTGGGAAATATATTTCCGGTCAGTTGCCAACGGTTTGGCTGGCAAACAATCGAAAAGTTGCATTTCCGGAACAATACAATCAAATCAATTTTGGCTCCTGGAAATTTGACCAGTAGAAATCACGCCAGAATTTTTTTCGGAAAAAACACGAGAAAGTTCTTCATACAAATCCCTTATTGCGAGTGTCGTTTTTCTATCGATAAACGACTTGAATATAGTCGAACATCGAAATTTTGATTTGGTATTGCGAATCTCAATTTTGAACGAAACATTTCGTTAAAGCTATCGATCTTTGTCGTTCACATTTTTCAGATCGACTGCGTACGAGTTTTATTTTCTCAACAAAATTATGTGACACTACCCCAAATGCCAAAATAAATGTATATTTCCGTATTCCTTATCACAGTAACATATTATATATTTTTTTTTTTTTTTTTTTTTTTTTTATTCAATTTTTATTTTCAATTTAACTTATAACTACTTAAATGCTAGACAAAAACCTTAAAAACTAGCTTACAGAATAACTTAACTAACTTACTGGCCCCATGCGGGCGCTCTAAATTATACTATAACTTTATTAAAAAAATGCCTTTCGGCGTAAAGACTAACTTATATTAAAATTCAATATTATTTAAAACTAAACGAGAAATTCTTTAAAACTCGTTTTCCTTTGACATTTTTATATAAAACTTAAAACTACCCTTTACCTAAATAAAACTAAATTAACCTAAATAAAACGAAAGTATACGTAATGAATATACGTAAATAACTTAAAACTACTTAAAAATACTTAAAATAACTTAAAACTAGAACAGCCACCAGCAGCATTTTTTTTTTTTTTTTTTTTCCGCAGCAGCTTATGCAAATGCACACACACCTATACATATGCATATATGAATATATATACATATGTATTAGTGCCAAATGCACATATCCACAAGAGCAATGCAGTTTTTTGTTTTTATAATTTTTTTGGTGCCACCACTGTCCTACTTAAATATACCTATTGATAGTGGTACATTCTATGGCAGACGACAGCGTGGTAGACCATGCTTGCGCTGGAGAGATGGCGTAGACCAGGACGCCCGGAGCCTTGGGGTGCGCAACTGGATGGCGTCGGCTCGAGACCGGGATAGGTGGAGAGACTTGTTGAAGGAGGCCAGGACCGGACCCCGGTTGTCGAGCCGATGATGATGATGATGATTGATACCTAAAAATACGTAGGTCGGCCTAGGCAACAACTTTGGTCAACCATCAAACTCAAAGTGGTCCCCCAACCACCAGAATTGTTTTACTTGCTTAACCAAGTCCTTTCTGTCCCGAAGGGGCACAGCTCTACTGAACCGCAGACGCTCTGCTCCGTTCCCAGAGCCGACGTCTCGATCATACAAGAGTCGACGATCCACAGTTCTACGGCCGACGTGGTAGATTAGCGGAACTGCCAATCTATCCTGTATCAGCCCCCGACTGTCTAAATAGAGGAATGTCTCGGGCGGGATGAAACCGTTAATACGAACGCTCTCACTATATTCATCATTAGGGTAGTAAGCCCCGAAAATAAGTCCATTGGCTGAGGTCATCGCTCTAGCAATGTGACCCCGAATCAGCTTAATTAAAAAGTTATCTATCCTGTTTATATTGGCCCCGTTGTATAAGACCTCGTTGGCATAATAATGTTTGTACTCCGACTCTGGTGTTCTGTGTAATCCAAGACAGGTCCTAAGACACTGCCTCTCAAACACCCGAATCTTTTCCATTTGAGATGGGGCAACGTTAAACCACACAGGGCACCCATAGGCAATCATCGGCCGGATGAGGGCCATGTAGCAAATCACCTTTACCCTGTTTTCAAGGCGGCTGCTATAAAACAACCGTCTTGTCAGAGCGAACGCTCCCCTAGCTCTGGCCAGAGCAGCATCTATATGTCGATTGAAATATAGATACTGATCTAGCCAGATACCAAGGTACTTTACTACATCTTTACTCGCCAGTGGATGTCTACTTGGTCCAACGATCACTAGATTTCTCCAGTTCTTTCTTGTATCCCTAGAAGCCTTAGATAAAGGGGTTCTAAACAGGATAGTTTCTGATTTCTGAAAATTAATTTTTAACTTCCAGTCATCACAATATCGCTGAATCTGGTCGAAGTCACGCTGCAAGAGATTTTTGATGACTTCAACTTTTGGACCGGTCCTGTACGCTACAAGGTCATCGGCATACGCAATTGCATGAGTGAGACTACCTATCAGATCGCTGGTGTAAATACTAAAAAGAATCGGCGAGTTCACAGCTCCTTGCTGTAGACCGTTTTTAATATCAAATGTTGTGGTAGAAGTTACATTGCCACTTTTGACAACAAACTTTCTACCATTGAGCATGTCATGAAGCATATATAACAGTGGTTTACTTATGCCAAATCTAGTTAATTTCAGATAAAGACCCTCTAACCATACGGTGTCGAAAGCCTTCTCTAAATCAACAAGAACGGCACCCGTGCATTGATTTTTCGCTTTGTTCCATTGAACATCAGAAACTAACTTAGCCGCGGCATGAATAGTGTCATGTCCCGCCTTAAAGCCAAACTGATTGTCTGGAATAATATTCTTGTCCTCAGCCCACTTGAACAGAGCTCTATTGAGAATCTTTTCGAATACCTTACTGATACTTGGAAGAAGACTTCTCGACCGAAGATTTGCCGGATTGGAGCTGTCCTTTCCCTTTTTGGGGAGAGGATGGACCACAGCTGTCTTCCAACTCACTGGATAATATGCATTATTCAATGCGTTGTTGAACAGTGTGGTATAAATGTCTATGGCTTCCTCAGGGAGATGTCGTAACACAATGTTGGGTATACCATCGACCCCCGCAGATTTCTTTTTCTTTAATGTTTGAAAAATTAATTGAAGTTCTACCTTCGAAATTAACAATGAACTGGGTCCATTTCGCTCGGCGATGGTGGCGTTTGCCAAATTTTCGTCATTGAACCCGGTGAAACCGGTATTCTCAGATCGCCATTGCGTTATGTTATTTCCAAGGTAGAAGTTGTGTAGTAAGGCTCTGTTCTCCAGGTCATGATTCGGACGAATGCTAGCATTCACCTTATACACTTGCTGGAAAGCAGCCCCCACAGCTTCTACCTTTTCTTGAGGATCTTCTATCATAAAAAAGTTATCATCGAAAACGGCACCCTCCGGATCTATTCCCGCAATCGTAAGTACGTCTTCGTTATCTATTGTCCTCTGAAGTTTAAGACATGGAAGTTCGTTTTGATCATTTCTTCTAAATATCTTATTTATTTGGGGAAACATACTAGGGTCGCTGGAATTAACGGCCCGAATTCTGTTATCCCAATATAAATTAATAGACAATCTATAATTTTGTTTAATCAGAACATTAATGTTTTTGATCGACGACTTCAATGTCCTAATCTCCAGATCACGTGTGTCCGTGAAACGTCTGTACAGAAGTTTCAATCTAGTCAGCAGTCCACTTTTTTGTCGGTGTAGTGCGTCGATTGTCGCGTTCTTGTATAAACCAGTAGGGTCTTGTTCCTTATATTTTGGGATTGTTCTGTCCATTGTTCGTTTTATAGTCGTATCCATTTGAGTCAGGAACCCGTCGATCTCGAGGTTCGTCAGGTTTCTGTCATTTGGTGGAGAAATGTCATCGGAACGTATTTCTCTTGCCAAGGCGTTGGAAAAGCGTGGCCAGCGCGTCTTACTGAAATTGTAAGAGTGCACAGGCACATACTCATCCAATTCCACAAGTTCGCTCGGAAGCTGTATTACGGTGGCAAGTCCGCAGTGATCACTGTCGTATTCAATCGTTCGTAAACAGTTTCTTGTCTGTTGATTTGTTGCGTCAGTAATAACTAGTCGTGAGTCAAGCAGTAAAAGATCCAGAAAACTACCACTTCTCGGAAATGATGGTCTATCTGTAGCCAAAAGGTCGATCCTACACTCAACACTGTATCGACCCATCCAATTAAAAAGATGATTCCCTCTAGGATTTTGTATTTGGTTTCCCCAATCTACATGTTTGGCGTTTAAGTCCCCTGCCATGAGATAATAATTCTCATCCAAGTTCAGTCTTAAGCATTCAAAAAGTTTTTCGAGTTCTGCGATAAAATTAGCTGGCTGAGGTGCGTCAGGTGCGTACACCGCGATTGCGTACATTCTTTTCCCCTGCTGGAGAGGAATGCAAACGATGCAGGCTTCAAGCAACCCGAATCTTCGCACTTCACTATCATATATAACTTTATGTTTAATGCCCTTTCGTATGAAGATTGCGACCCCACCCCCTTGAGAGGAGTTGGGCCGATCCCTTCTTACGATATTGTAATTTTTATTAGTCAGTTTATGTTTCTGGTTTAGCTTAGTTTCACTAGCCATAAACACATCAGGACTTTGGTCTTGCAGCAAATGAAAGAGGTTTGCTCTACGTTCGGTCCTAATCAGCGAATTAACATTCACAGCTAGGATCTTAAAGGGTCGCTCAGGCAGCGCGCCTTTAACCATTTCGCGTTGCCGGCAGAATAGAGTAGAGGTAATCCACCCTAGCCGCCTGCTCCCTGATCTGTTTTTGCACGTCGGTTAACTGACCATGAATGGTCAGCAACACCTGCATCAGATCTGCCTCTGGCACAGGAGCCGTAGGCACTTGGACCTGTTTGGCTACCTGTGGTTGAGGCTGTACCGTGTTTCCCTTTCCAGACGCCATTTGGGCGTAAGAAATTGCGGGATTGACGGAAGTTGTTGTCTGGCGTACTTCAGGGCGTCTCACCTCAACTGTTTTCTTTTGGGCTTTGTTTTGCTTTATCTCCTGAAACTTCGGACATCCCCGATAGTTTGCGGGGTGCCCGGAGCCTCGGCAGAGCGCACATTTTAACTGGGTCCTATCTGTGACCCTATCTTGCCCGAGTTTACACTCCCCTGTTTTGTGGGTATCTCCACATTTAACGCAGACTGGGTCCATACCACAGTTAACTGCAACGTGTCCAAACCCTTGGCAGTTCATGCATTGAAGCATGTCTTTCTGCTTGTTTAATTTTTCCCATCGTACAACTTGGTAATCCAGGACTGTTATATTCCTTAGACCACTCAATTTGCTTTGGGGCGAGAGCTGAACTAGGAAGAATGGTAACTTCCGTTTCTCCCGTCTGGCTTTGACTGTGGTAAACGGTCTGACCCCGATAAAATCAAGATCGTCGCTCGCCACTTGACGGAGCTCTGCTAAGAGCGCCTGCGGATCCGTAGAGGATTCGATACCCTTCAGGAGGACTGTTTGAAGCTTGTCTTCCTTCGGGGTGAAACTATAAAATTCAGTTCTAGTTTGAGACAGAAGGTCTTTAACTTTTTTGTAGTGCTCTAAAGACGAGCACTGAATAGAATGCCTGTCTGCGCTTAGGCGCTTGATTGTAAAATTGTTGCCTACGACCGACCTACATATCTGAATAGTTTCTTTTATTTCCATCTTAAATGTGTTAATGGGTGGCACCTTACCTCGCTTTGCTTGTGGCTGCTGCTGTTGTTGCGGTTGTTGTGACTGCTGCTGTTGTGTCTGCTGCGGTTGTTGCTGTTGCGGTTGTTGCTGTTGCGGTTGTCGCTGCTGCTGTTGCTGCTTCTGCTTCTGTGTCTGTTGTCGTTGCTGTTGTGGTTGTTGTGGTTGTTGTTGTTGTTTTGCTTGCTGTTGCTGAGGCTGATGCTGTGATTGCCGAGACGGTTGTTGTGGCTTATGAAGCTGTTGCTGTGGCTGCTTCCTTGATTGCTGCTTCTGTGGCTGCTGCTGGTCTGGGAGTGGTTGTTGTTCTTTAGGAGGCTGCTGTTGTTGCGTAGCTTGCTCTTGGAGCGCTTGTTGGCGGGTGCGCTGCTCAAGAGCAACTATGCGCTCCTTCTCCCGTCTTGCCTCCTGCTTCTTTTTTAGCGCTTCGACTAGCTCTATGAGTGAAGAGATTTGCTCCGTCAAAGCCTCAATCTGCTGGTCCTCTTCTTGGTCAGACAGCTCGACTACCTCGCCACTGACGTAATGTCCTTCTCCTTCCACAGACATGTAGGAGATAACGTCAGCGTCAGCGCCGTTTTCTTCGCCTGTAAGGTTGGCGTTTTCGTCTTTTTGGTTTTTGGCGGTGATCGCTCCATGAGCCTCTTTGACGTTTATGTCGTCCGCCTCAGCTTCATCGTCGCCTTCTTCGTTCTGGTCGTTGTTGTCGTTGCTTTTGTTGTTGTCGTCGTCGTCGTTGGAGGAGCTATCCAGCTGCCTCTGTATTTTGGCCTGAGCCGAAGACTTGGCTGAACGCCCGCGCCCTCCTATTTGCTGGGCTGCTACAACATCTGCTGTTTTTTTTTTTACTACCAGATTTGGTTTATACCTTATGTAGCGCCTTCTCTTCATAGGGTCTGGTTCTTCGACACATGCCGGTCCTGGATTTTTCCCTTTTATCAGGCTTGATGTTTTTGCCGTTGCCATGTTGCTGGTTCCGGACTCGGCACGTGCCGATAATGATGTTGTTGTTGTTGCTTTTTGGGCTTTGGACTGCCCTAATGCTGCAGTTGGTTTTATTGCTTGGCCTGATGGCCCCGCTATTTGGCTGTCGGATGACACATCACCTGATGCTCCAACTGCCTTCCTTGTTGTTGGGGGACCATCTTTCGATGTCCCCGTTGGTTTTCCCATCTCTTTTTCTTGTTGCTCTCTATTTCTGGTAACCTTCTCCCAGAAATTATTTAAAAAAAAGCCCGGACCAAAGTGGGGCTCGAACCCACGCCGTTCAGATCCGTCGTCTGCCACTCTACCACCTAGGCTAACTTGCCACTTGAAAATGGTAGGTTAAACTATCTACTTTAATCACTCGCGTCTCTATTTAAAATGATTTAAAATGAACACAGTGAAAGTCGCCAACGAAGTGCACTCTTCCACGGTTGCTGAACGACTGAACATATTATATCTCATGTCGATCAAGTTACACAATACCAAAACATTCGCAATAAGGGCCAAAATTCTGGCTTTTTCCTAAGAAAAAATCCAAAACTTTTCTGGCAAAAATTTCCGAATTTTTCCCAAAAAAAAATATTTGGAAAAAAAAGCCACAAACAAAATTTTTGGAACAAAGGACAGAAAACTGTATTTTGTATAAATGGTTGTAATAAATAAACAGTTTTACTTAACAATCTTTGTCTCTATCTTCTATTATAAGTTTTATCACAACAGAAAATAACAGGCCCTGGCCCCTGACATCCACGGCACTTGCGTTGCAATTTTCGAACGAGCAACTACTGAACGGAATGCGCCAGTTTGGGATCATCACTTGACTGTGTACTTTCACTAGAAATGTTATACGTCAAGTCCGGAGTTAACGGATTGGTATTGAAGTTTAATTTATTTAATAAAAAAAATGAGTAATAAATACAATTTTGAATAAATAAATATACTTTAGTATTTAACGAATACAAATCTGCATTATAATATTTATCTATTTACGAGGAATTTATACTTGAAAATTTAAAAAAAAAATATCTCCAAAATATTTCGCCCTCCATTTTCTCTAGCACTTCTTCGGTAATGTTTGATATTATTCAAATTGATATCATTCAAGAGTTGTTATTTTTTTCTTACGCCTAAATAGAACGGGTTGCTTTCACCTAAATATAACGGGTTGCTTAGGTTATTAATATGTTTGATTCTTATTACAACCAAAAAAGTTTTACTTCAATATTTAAACCGCAGTTCAAATATTTTTATCTCATACACTAGGCTACTCAATTCAGATCTAGTTTTTTTTTGTATAAAAAAACAAACAATTATCACTTGAATCAAACAAAAATATTTGATCAAAATTAAATCAACACAATCAAAATGAAATATGGGTGCGTTTGGAAATTCTTCTGTTACAATCTGCTACAATGACACAAACATTTTATAGTTTACGTTCCGTCAGCTAACGTCGGTCACGATCCTGATACGTTCAATCGATTGACGTAGTTTTCATTGTATATAAATTTCTATAGTATTTTCATGCTGAATAATCACCGCCTGGCCATCTTGAGAAACGTGTGATAAACACATTTTTAGGTTCGTGCATTTAATAGTTGTCTATTCTGTAACCCTGACAACAGTCGTAAACATATATTATTTTTGTTTTGTTTACGACTCTTTTCAAGGAAATATGGATTTTAGAGCCAATAAAATACATTATATATTATTAATTTGTTTCGTAGACGATTATTGTTAGGGTAACAGAATAGACACTTAGTAAATGTAAGAACCTCCAAATGTGCAGTTAACAACTTTCTTTAGATGGCGCTGCTCCATGGTTGTACTATAGAAATGTATATACAATGTAGTTTTCATGAGCTCGATCGCCCGTCCGTTCACGGAGGACGCGATTCGGCTTTGGATTTGTAAAAACTGTTTGATACTAGAAAAAAGTGCTTTTTTGGCGTCATAGAAATTGAAACTTGCTTGAAAAATTAAGAAATTGCTTTTTTTGGCACCATGGAAATCGACATCAAAAATCAAAAGTTTGATAATTGTAGATACCTCTCACTCTCTCGAAACATTAAGATCAATGTGTAGGTACTATAAGGTACCTACCATTGTAGTGTCTTCTCTGGCGTTAATAACCCCCAAACTGAATGTAATGAAAAACCTATGGATAATTGCGCTATCCGGATGCATTTTAAAATTTCTTTGTTTCTTCAAATGCTTGAATGTTCTTATAGTTCCTGAAAAAAATACGAATTTTTTTCTTAAGTGAAAGAGAACTGGGGACAGTGACAGCGGAAGTGTATTGTCCTCTTGTACCTCTTTTTACCAAAACCACGGCAAAGGTCGTCTACACTCAATTTAATTTCCTATTTATGGTAGGTACCCACTGATAACTGAAGTTATGTGCGGTAATAATTCTGAGGACAGAAGACAGAGTTCAGTCCTAAGAGGCTTGTATGATTGTTTCTTTCAAAAGTAAAGAAATCAAGTGAACATTGTTGAACAACATTGTAAGTACAAATATTGTAGATAGTTTAATGTTGAGCTTTATAAGTCAGAGCTTTTCTATTATTTCTCCTATATTCATCTATTTACTAGTAGAAATAGTAGACTCGTTATTCACCCTGTCTTTACCTTATAGATACGTTTTATTGTTTATTCAAATAAGAGGGGTTTTGTTTGTTTGTCTCTCAGTTCGGCAATACTTGCGTTGCGCGCTCTAAATTTGTTGTTGTTGTATAGTTCATTTGGTTAGCAAATGAAACGAATAAATACCTAGATATATCTAATATCTATCTAATAGGAGGTCGGCGAAGACTAAAGAAGATAACACAAACATAGAACAATAGTTTAAATGTGAAGATGATGTTTCTATTTGATATAATGATAATTCGATACATATAGGTTAGGTATTCCTTAGATTTATAATAGAGATGATTACAAACCAACAAAACGTATGGAATGCATTTTTGTTGACCAAAAGCATACCTACCTATGTCGGAATATTATTTCCTGCTGTATCGATGTGTACGGCGAGTATGTTCCATTCCTATGATTGTTATTGCTGTTGTTATCGTCATTGAGGAGAGCTAAAACCAATGCGACGTCAATGCTGAAACAACAAACAAGCTTTCACAACGTCTTTTGTAGTTTATTCTACCTATATCGTCAACGTTGTTTTTGTTGTTTTCGTTTGCGTATACTCAACTTATACAACACTCTCCAGTACTCCTCTCATGCCATATTATAGCAAAAGCAAAGCAAAGCAATATAACCAAGCCAGCCCCAGCAGCAACTCGCTCGCAACAACATGAGTTGTTTGTCATTTGTGAGTTGGTTGAGCTTTTGAAAACACATAAAATTATATACTTATTCTATTTTTGTTAGACGCGCAAAAAAACAGAGTAAAATACGCAGTCCACATTGTCGTGTCTCTTGGCGTTGTTAATATTATTGTAACTAACTAAGTTCTTTATATAGTTAAATTCTATTGATGCAGAACAACAACATCAAAAAATTTGAAACCAACAAAATGGATGTATTGTTGGACAACCGACAAATATTGTCTTCTCCGGGCTCCACACCAAGAATCATGCAAGCCGATGAGGATTTCAATATACGTTTTGTGACAATGGTGAAGAAACATCGGTGTTTGTATGACAAAAAGGTACCCGAGTACAGGAATAGGGACTACCAGGAGAAGGCATGGTTGGTCATATCCCAGGAAACTAGAGAAAGTGGTGAGGAAAAGCTTTTTTGTATTACATTATTTTTTACTCTGTGCCAGTGCCTTTATTGTTCGGTTTTGATGCCACCACCACCCTTTTAAAAAAAATCTCCCGCCCATTCGAAAAATGCATGCTGCAAGCTGCCAGCATTTACTCTACCAAAACTGAAGAAAAGGTTAGGAGGAGATATTTTTTTAACGATGTTTACTTGTCAGTTTAGTAAGAGTTCTCGAACACAAGTGTTTTTCAACTTGGCAATTCCAAAGGTATGATGATGGGAGATGTGAAGTGTGAGATTGGAAGAGAGGAACATTGCAATCGATAAATTGTTTTCATCAACTTAATACACCTATAGATTACACATTAAGCTTCAACCAATTGGTTTATAGTGTTATGATAAACGGGGGAAGTGTGGTACAACAAAATTCCCCTTGATAACAACATCGTCGCAAATCGTGGTTCGATGTCGTAAATATAAATTGTTCGTACCTACCTTTACCTACTTTTCTGCTGTTTTTTTTCTTAAATGTTAATGTTTGTACTATTGCCTCTTCATCAAAGCATTCAGTCAACGTGTTATCATTTCGCTCGCGGCAGAGCTTCAATTTCTATAAAGATCTAACGTTTTGTAACACATGTTAAGGTATAAGAAAAACAGAAATAGAAAAAAAGAACCTTCATCATGATAATATAAAAATTTTCATGAGCTTTCTTATCACCCACCTTGCTTTTTTAGTAGCAATGTTTTGTAAACAAAATTCTGATTGTAGGGTTGATGCGCATTGTGGTTTGTGGAATGAAAAATAGAAAAGCTCAAGCCTGTTGTTTGTGACACGATTGCGTAATGTTTGAATATTATCATTTTTATGTGTATTTTACGTTTGTGACAAAATACACATTAACGAAAGTTAAAAAATTAGTGACACTTGATATGAAAAATTATAATTTCATTCGTGGTAGCTTATTTAGGCAAATTAACAAATAAGATTTTAACCTTTGTCTATTAACTGCCAGAAAGGTGTATTCATCATTAACTTAAAAAAAATCACATTTAAATATTACACGTACCCTATTCTGAAAATAAATATAAATCTAACAAGGGTGGTCCCAAAAGGACTCGAACTCATACAAACGGCGGAAGATGTTAAAAACAGACTACCTGTCTACCTATAAGCTTAACTTTAAAGTATGGTGACAACACGTTGTTGTTTTGGCAGCCATTAAAATTAAAAGTAAACGTTCTCAAAATAGGTTAGTCCAACTAATGTAAAAGCAATGATCGGTTCTTCTTTGAAGGCGAGTCTGATCCATCACCATCGTTTAGAACTGTAAAATATTAATGAACAAGACTTAAATGAAGCCTAAGATCAAAATCGAAGTGGTTCGGTCAAATGAGGTGGGTAGGCAAATGAAGTGGTTGCAAAAGTCCACCAAATTGCTGACCGTCGAATATACACCGTCAATTTGGACTTGGAATTTTCATTTGTTTTTTAAATAATTTTATTGAAAAAAAAGTATAAAAATCATACAGTGAAATAACTTTACTGGGAAATAACTTCACATGCACAATAACTTCCCCACTAGAAGGAAATAACTTAACTTTATTATTGAGTATTATAAATAATTTTGCATTTCTTTAAATATTTTTTAATTTTAAAAAAGAGTACTTTCGTACATAGTTTTATTTAATATTACATTTAATTCACTTTGATTTTAAAAAACGTTAATTTAGTTATTTATTTAATTTAAAGTTAGGTTAAAACCGAAAAAGAAAATATTTTTTGATCGTTTTTGTGCAAATTTATACAACATTTCGGGAAAACTTTTTCGGGCTTTTGGGTTTTCGGGATTTTGAGTTTTAGTTTTTTTTTGATTTTTACCCCCGACCCCTTGCTCTATAGGTAAAATGGTGGTTTCGCGAACAACTGTTCTAAGGAAAGGAAAATGAATCGGAAAAAATGTTCAAGTCGATAATTAGCCATGATTTCATTTGATTTAAAACAAAAATGTTACACTTATCGATTACAAAAAAATCAGAAATTTTTTTGTGCCAAAAAAATGTTCAATTTAATATTCGTTTTAAAAAATGCATTTATTTATTTTCCTGATTGAATCTGATTTTTCGTATCAGCTGACTGCCATTTAAACAAAAATTAATCAAATCGTTCCAATTATTTGAGTTCAATTTACACTTGTTCCACTGACAGATTTCTGTCAGGAAAAGTTTTTCGTGTGCATTTCAATCAGGAAAACAGCCTGTCCACTGACACATTTTTACTGATCGCTATAAACGCACATCCGGGAAAAATTCCTTTCTTATTTGTTTCTACTTTTCCTGATGGTTTTTCCTGATCGCTGTAACCGCCCCTAAGGGGCCGGTTATAGCGATCAGGAAAAACCATCAGGAAAAGTAGATCGCTGTAACCGCCCCTAAGGGGCCGGTTATAGCGATCAGGAAAAACCATCAGGAAAAGTAGAAACAAATGGGAACAGGAATTTTTTCCTGATGTGCGTTTATAGCGATCAGGAAAAATGTGTCAGTGAACAGGCTGTTTTCCTGATTGAAATGCACACGAAAAACTTTTTCTGACAGAAATCTGTCAGTGGAACAAGTGAAAATTGAACTCAAATAATTGGAACGATTTGTTCCATTTTTTTTAAATGTCAATCAGCTGGCACGAAAAATTAGTTTTCGTCAGGAAAATAAAGAAATACATTTTAAACAATAAATAATTATTCTATAGTAAAAATTATTAGCAAAAAAAATTCTTTGAGTTATTTGTAGTCAATAAGTGTAGTATTTGTGTTTAAAATCGATTTAAAACAACATAAAAGATCCATTCGAACATTTTTCCTGATGCGTTTTCCTGATCGCTATAACCGGCGCCTAAAGCAGGTCTTGGATTCGTGCAAACGATTTTTTTTAAATAACAATCAAATAGCAATCATGATCATTTCGTCCGTCTGTCCTAAACGGCTTAGCCGATTCGCTTAAAACTTGATATATAATGTTCATAGTACCTACTTTAAACGTGATGTACCCGATCGTATTCTTAATCGGCGTTCTAGGTCTAAAAATAACGGTACTATTATTGAAAAACTTATTTTTCTCGAGAACGGCTCTAACGATTTCAACCAAATTTCATATGTACGTACAATGAGGTATCAATAATGTCTATAATCAAGAGAAATTTCATTTATCGGTACCTACCATATAACGGTATTTTTAAATTTCGACTTTCTTGATAGCAGCTCAAGCGATCTGAACTAATTTTTTTTCCTAAACTGCATTAGAATAATAGAATAGAATATAATTTTTAACTTTTTTTTTGTTAATTCAATATTTTGAAAACCTGTTTAATGATTTTTATGAAACTGAGTTTGATATTGATAGTATGAGTTACATCGACTCAACAACTAATGAGAGGGGTTCCAGGAATATGCAATTTATTTGCAAATTATTTTCAATCATTGTATTCGTTGGACACTCTTTCCATTCAGGACATACCTTCTATTAGTAGAGTTGTTAACATTGGTTCGATTGTATTCCTTCAGTCCCATAGAAATATAAAAAGCCTTATCTGCGGTACATGCCGACAAAATTGAAGGGCCTGATGGGATTCCTTTTATTCTTTAAAAAAAATGTGATAACACCTTAGCACTGTCAATAGTGATGTTTTTTTTAAGGGAGGGGGTATTGGAAAGTTATCCATAGTATAGAATAGTTTTATATGAAATACAAACAACATCGGCAGTAGGTATATGGATACAATCGATACAGAATAAAGTCAAATCATGGATAGACATTTGACGAAACATAAAAACCGGATTCGTTTTGGGAATTCTTCAACTGTATTACTCGTATATATGTATAAAATTTTTTTTATTAAATACATATAAAATCCAAAAAAACACCACCAATCATAGACGCCCGCAGGATTTTTCCCAGGCAGACAAAATATTTTGATAAAACTTTTAAGACGATTTTAAATTTAATTGACAAATTACATTTTTGAATGCAACCCTCACCTTTTTTTTCTTTTATGGTAATAATAAATACTAAAATAATGCTCATTAAAAATTTATTTTTATTGTTTTGAACACAGGAATTGCAGTATTCGTGATGTTTTACCAAAACGATTTATAATTTTAGTATAAAAATCTGTATCTTCTTTTACTAAATTTTTTTCATACACAACGCATCAAGCATTGATCTAAACCAAGTTTTTACCTTCTTAGGCTCAGTTTTTCAGTTCGAGATTATACCAGGGTTAGATAAACCCCGAGTTAACTGTGATGAAAATAGGGGTTTCAGTTAGTTTTGAGGTGCGGAGTTAACTTAAAATTAATCCAGCTAAATTGGTGAGTTAATTCTGAATGGAATCGGGATCTCAAACTGACTTAAAACCGTGTTTCCATCATCGATAACTCGAGGTTAATCTAACTCTGAAATAATCTGGCACTGAAAAACAGGGCCTTAATGTACTAAAAGATCGCTCTGCTGTACATGTAGTTGGGGTAATTGAAAGTCCTATAAAAAGTGCTGCGAAAACCGAATTAAAAAATTCTTCCACATTTTTCAACATATCAGTATAGCATGACATTGAAAGTATTACTGTTTTTTGTATATTTTTTTTCTGTTTTAAGTAAATTTTTAGAAAATTGCACCTGTTTTCCCCACACCTGCCAAAGGCACCGCTACCCAAGGTTCGTGTAGAACCAAATTTGATGCCTCAACTAGTTTGAACATACACACACAAATTTAGCCTTTATACAATAACGTATGTCGCTGGCTCTCCATCTATTATGTGAACAAACTTGCAAATCAACATGAAATTATAAATTAAATCCATTTTTATGATCAGAAAACAATGTTCATTGTCTACAAGGGGTTCAAAACAATAGAACTTAGAGACTTATTCCACCAAGGCCAAATAAAGTGAAAAAAATGACCAATTAGTAAAAATTCAATAAAGAACTCTTAAAATGTTGGTAGACAAAAGTCATGCTTAGAGCAAGTGGAGGCAAATGCCCCCCCCCCCTTGCTCACCCCTGCGGGCGCCTATGTCACCAATGTTTCTCTTTCCGAAGGCCACAAATAAATAAATAAACAAATGACAAGCCAAAATTTCAGCAACTACCCGAGCATTTTTTTTTTTATTCAATTTATCAATTTCTCAACATTTAAGTGTTTTTCTTATAAACGGTTTTCTTATATTAGTTTAATTAAACACGAATCTTTATGGGAATGTGCATGGTGTCTTAGAATGTCTGTAGGAGATTTAAAATTTTAATTTTAATTTTAATCTTATTTTAGCCGGCCACCACATTTTATTAGTCCGAGAGCTACATAGCTTGCTACCGATTTCGGGACATTATTTTGGCGCGCCTCAATTTTTTGGCGAGCCAGTTATTGCTTCAGGACCACTCATTAATGAATTACACAATTATGGCTACCAGAAATGGCGGCCCTTAAAAGTGCAGAAAAAATAACCCAACTATGGCAAACAACATTTTAAAATATTAATTAACTGCCATAACATTATTAAGCCGGAAAAAGGTAAGTTTTAACAGCGCTTGTAAAGTTGCCAGAGCAAATTAAAAAAAAACAGTATAAAAACACTTTATTTATTGAATTTTTTTAGTTACTCAGGCAACACTTTTCCGACTTGATAGTATAGTACTCGTATTATGGCAGTTATACATTATTATTTTAAAAGTTTCAAACAACATTTTAGTAGATAAAAAAAATCGTATGGTAAGAATTATCGCCAGTAATTCTTACCATACTTTTTTGCATGTATCTTTGGTTTCCGGCAATTTCCGGTAGCCACAATTGTCATTCATTAATGAGTGGAGTTGAAGCAATAACTGGACAAAATTTCAGGCGAGCCAAAATAGTGTCCCAAAATCGGTCGCTAGCTCTCCTACTAATATTACTACACCAAAGTTCTAAGTCAATTGGCTGAGTATATATATTCACCCTCAAAGTATCTCACAAACACACTCATCAATCAATTTTATAATTAAAAAATTATAATTAAAATTTGCAATGAAAAATAAAAATCAACTAGCTCTCTATCCATTGTACCAAAAACAATTCTTTCCTATCTTTCTATTCCTTCTAACTAGTGTCGTGCAACAACTGTTGCATTTAAAAAGGCAATGTGCCTTACAGACACATAGTTAAAATATTAAAAAAAAATGTTCAAAAGTATTAATATTGTTTTAAAAATTCAACGCTCTAAATTAATTTTTAGTCAAAAACAGAAATCCGGATGCTCAAATGTCAGTAGTTTTTCAGAAAATTAAAAATAACAAAAACCACCTTTTCTAAGATTTTTCTTAATAGAGGTGGTTTTTGTTATTTTTTATTTTCTCAAAATGTGTGAGCGCATTAAGATCAAATCTTCCATCTTGTTGAGAATTGATTTATTTCCCCTTTTTTCATTTAAATGAAACATCAATAACGCTAAAAGAGCAAATATTTTTAGGGACTAGACTAGAATATCGTTAGTGCCAACGGAAACCTTCTTCCTAACATTTTTAAATGTAAAGTTCGAGTTTCGGAAATTACAATCCAATTTTGGTAACCAAAGTCAAAGTGCACTTATTTCACTATTATTCTGAACGCCCGCGCCGCCTCATTTATATGTATACCTTAAAATCTCTATATAATTCTCATGTAAGGTCAGTCCTAGAGTAATGCAACAATTTTTACAAGATATGCTTTTTTACTTGCTCAATAGGGCAAGTATTGGTTTCGTGTAAAAAAAAATTCGAGGTTTTAATCAAAAATGACATTACGATGATAGATAGACGTCATGCCGTCCGTTGGTCTATCTGTGCGTATGTGCGGTTGTCTGTGCCCCAATCTACAGCCTAAACGGTTGGACGGATTTTCTTCAAACTTCGTGTGTAGTACTTTTTGGTGATTCCCTAGAGGAGAAATTCAAATTTTTATTTTAGCCCGGCTATAACGGGTACCCCCCATATAACGGTTTTAGTTTTTTCCATTTTTCTCGAAATCGGCTTTAACGATTTTGATGAAACTTGGTGTACGTGATATTTTAAGTAGTTCTAATAAACTGCATTTCAGGTTTTTGGCGAAAAATGCACATAACGGAGATTTGGTGTTAACGGTTTTTCACAAATGTGGCCATAAATTGATAACGGCTGAACCGATTTCATTTAAATTTAAAACAGTACTTATGTAATGAAAGCATTCAACATAAGATGGCATTTAAATTTTTTGTATAATCAGCCATTTAATGATAGCTACCATACAACTTTATTTCATATTTAGAACACTTTTCCACATTTCAATATAATTCAGTAAATTACATTTTCTCAACCCCATAGTTTTCTACAAGGGCAAGTTCGTACGACCCAGTCGTGCATTTTATTTAAATTGTTTTGGAGGATTCCAATTCTCAGTTATGTGTGTTAACTTATATTGTATTGACTGTCTCCAGTTATTAAAGCTAGATAGTGGGGAAATGTACCATATCAAGGACTATTAGGAGAGAAACCTTTTAATGTCTTATATAGTATCTTATATTTCAATAATGGTTCTAACTTTTCTTAAATGTTTTTAAATTCAATGAAGAGCAATAAAAAATCTCTTTTACTTAATATTTGATAATATTATACTTTATGTTTGAATAACTTTTAAATTAGCATATCTTGTTAACAATTGGTGAATATAAAGAAATCAGAACAATAATGGCATTCTCACAAAACTCATTTTTTTATTTAAAAATATATATGTAATTGCTAAATTTCAACTCTCAAACTAGTGATTCATTGTAAGGAACGTTGGCGAAATCTTCGAGCATGCTTATCACGTTATATAAAACAACAAAGCGGCAACGATCCACAACATAAACCCTACTATTTAACCGAACACATGGCTTTCTTATTGCCATTCCTAAAATCAATTCGTCAATCGGTCGATAGTTCACAAAGTATATTTAATATTCAAAGTACATTGAACGAGTACAAATACAACCGATCTGTAGATTTAGAAATGAAACACTCAATGTCCGACAATGATGAAGAAACTATAGATGCTTTTGACAATAGTGTTCAAATAAATCGCCCACCAGAAACTTCTACCCCCTTAAGTGAAACTAATAGTGCACACACAAGTACAATGAATAATTTTATTCCTGATGTTCAAATCGAAATGCGTTCAACACCAGATCCACACTCAAATATAATATTTTCCACTTCTACGGCACCTCAACATAGCAATGGTCATCAGAGTCATCGAAATTCCAATCATCATAATATAAATCACCAACCAAAGCGTATTAAGATAGAACAACAGAGTGAGGAAAATGAAAGATCTCCAGATGGTTATTATAATCGAGGAGAACACCAAGATATGGAATTTTTTCGCAGTATACTTCCGGATATTGTTGGATTAACGCCCCAACAAAAAAGAAAGTTAAAAATTGGAATATTAGAATTAATAGATGATGTGTTAGTTAAATATCCTGCACCTGAAAACTAATGTGACAACAAACTATAACTATATTTTACATAACATTAACAAAAAAAAGTGTTTATTGGGGAAACTAATTTTATGCCAAATATTGTAAATAAATGATTTGCTTTCTAAACGTTAAATGTATAATTGCACAACATTTTGAAGTGTATTCAAAAAATAAGTCATAAAAACTACAAAATAAAACAAATTGTTTTTAGTCATTTAATATTGAAGAATTTCAGGAGATTATAATGAACCAGCACCATTAAAAGAGTCTGATGACCAGTTTGGTCGCCTTGAAATAACTATAATTTCTGCCAAAAATAGACCAAAAAGTTCTTACACTTTTCAATACACTCTTCGGACAAAAACAAAACCATTTTGGTGTGAATTTGTGTTCAAATGTTATTATCAGTCTTCTTTAAAAACACTTCTTCTTCTTTTGATCTACAGTCCGTGGTGAACCAGTAAAGTTGGTTCAACCCCAACAAGTCTCTCCAGCCAGTTTCGCAGAAGTTTTTTCAATCTTCTTTTCTCGAAAAAAATCTTCTCAGTTGTTATCAATTTACTTTCATACCAAGATTGTGAACCAAATGTAAGCGCTGGAATAACAACTGCAGTGTAGGAACAGCTTTTCTTTCTTAGGAGACATATTTCGGTCACAGAAAATGGCAGAGTAAATGTGACGCCACTTCATACACCCTACGCTAGCAAATAATAACTGATTCAATTTCGAGTCCCTCACCTAATCTTGATGTAGATAATGAAGAACTATAATAAAGAGCATTGTACTATCAACAGATAGTTTTATTATTTTTCACAAGCGGCCATCCAATAACCGCTCAACGATCTTCATGGTATGTCAACACTTTGACTATATAGCAGTTTCACGCATCATCCTTCTCCTTGTTGAAAATCGGAAGCCATCTAAGCCTGTTTGTGTTTAATCCCTTTTAAGAGTTTTTTACCTCCACACTGACGTCTTGGTGCAGCTGTTACAAAGTATAAGTTGGGAAAATGTTCGTTATAAAGTTCTTTGCAATACTAGTTGTGTTCGATGAATTTTACCTAGGGTCGACCCAGGTTTTCTTGATAGCCCCGAGAGCTGTCAAAAAAACCGGGTTTTAGGTTCTCAAAAAACGCACAAGGGTAGGTTTTGTGTTGTTGATAAATAGAAAGAAACAACAAATATTTGTTTCCGAAATTAAACATTACATTTTGTTTTATCCCTGCTGTATGGGGCGGAAGCATGGGCGTTAAAGAGCTGGGATGAAAAGCAACTTGGGTGCTTTGAGAGAAAGATTCTTCGAGTGATATTTGGTCCTGTGTGTATCGAAGGAGTTTGGAGAAGAAGATTCAATGACGAGCTATACGGGTTATTCAGCGATATTACCCTGGTCAAGAAGCTGAAAATACAGCGGCTGAGATGGCTGGGTCACGTGGAGCGTATGAACACCAACGCACCAGCCCGACGACTCTTCTAGTTCATTCCTGATGGGGTACGCAGCGTTGGAAGACTTCCCAATAGATGGCGCACACAAGTGGAAAACGACCTTAGCTAACTTGCGGTGCGAAATTGGAAGCGGCTAGCTAGGAGCAGAGCTGGCTGGAGAGACTTGTTGTTTGAGGCCGAAGTCCATCTTGGACTGTGAGAGCCATCTAAAGTAAAGTAAGTTATGGTTTGTTACAGAACAATTTGTATGTTGTAGATAAATGCTTTGTAGTTTGCTTTGTCTAGATTGTAGCACTTGATTCTTCTAGAGATATCTGTTTGTTTACTTCTCTTCCTTGTCCCCATAAAAAATTCTGTCATTCACAGGAGACTTTCAGCTCTATTCTGCTATCCATCGAGTGAATTGCATTATCCCAAACCAATTAGACATTTTCATGTGAACATTTTAAAAAGCTTCAATAAATTGTGTTGGTTAATTATTTTATCAAACAAAACAATAGAAACAAGTACAGAGATTGGAATATTTTACGATTTTGGAATATTGTAATAAGAGAATCCTCAAACCGAAAAGAAGGTCAATAAAAGTTGTTGTAAAACTGCAAGAATGCACAAGAATGAGTGCGAGCACGAATACTACACCGTATTACTGACATATTACTTTACCGACATATAATTACATTCACTTTGAATGAATAACAATAGTACTAGTGAACATTTAAAGAAAATTCCCCCGATGAATAGCAGAATGGTGCCGATTGATTGCTTTCCTCCTCATTGCTTTCATCCTCTTCTGCTTGTTGAAGTTACCATATCTATGGCCTTCTTTCTTCTCCTGCAAAAGTTATGGCGATAGTTTTAATTAAAATCGGGTTCATAAGTAGAAAAATACAGAAATTGTAGTACAGATTTCGTTAAATTTGCATTCATTAATAAAAACAGTGGCAAGCGCTTCTAAAAATTCTTCTAAAATTATGAGCACGCCTATTATAGCGTAGCAGCCGATTAAATTTTCTTAAACTGTTTTTCTTTTAGAACAAAAATTAATCAACAAATAAAATAGAAAAAGGTTTTTTATTTACTTATTATGTAACAACAAAACATTACTAAATTTCGGTTTTGGAACTAAATGCATTATACATTAGTTAATATTTTCGACGATACATTTTGTTTTTGACAAACATAAATCTCTTAAGTGCACTTATTTTCGATATCTCCTATTTTTTTTCGTTTGCCTCTTTTTTTTATGTGAGACCCAGCAGTACTATGTTTCTTTTTTTTCTGCTTAAGAGAGCTTGCAGTTTACAATTTAGAAGATGTTGATTTGACATGAAATTTCTTTGATGGATCCTTAGCCATATCTAATAAGGTTTGAGCTGGTTTGAAAGGTGCTCCATACAAATCAGCATATGATAACATTTTGTTAACTAATTTTGAAGCGGAATATTGATCAACCCATCTGAATGGACCACCTGTAAATGGAGGGAATCCCAACCCGAATACAGCACCGATATCTCCTTCTAGTGGGCTATCGAGAATTTTTTCTTCCAAACAAAGAACAGCTTCATTGACAAATCGTGAAACCATTCGCAATTGCATGTCTTCAATGCTGGTAGCACCTTTGGGTACAAGTGAATACTTTTGTTTGACAATTTCCAGAGCTTCCTGATTGACTTCTCGACTGCCTTTAGATTGACCTTGGTATAAGAATACTCCCTTTCCAGATTTACGACCCATAAATCCAGCTTTAACAAGATCTTGCATAACTTCAAGGTTTCCACCACTGAAGCGATCACCAAATGCCTTGAATAAAAAGGAAATTATTTATGTAATGAGTTACTTTTTGTTGTTTTATGTATTACCTTTGATAAATCTACAGCAATATGAGATCCAACATCAATACCAACTTCGTCAGCTAAAGTTGCAGCTCCTACGGGGAATCCAAAAGTTTTGCTCATTTTATCCAAGTCCTTTGGATCAACGCCTTCTTGCAGAAGTCTAAAATTTTCAAAATTTAAAAACTGAATTGGTATTTCTATCGTTTACATACCTAATAGCTTCAGAAAGCATAGTGGCTAAAATTCGAGTAGTATAAAATCCAGGACCATCACCAACTGTAATGACAACTTTTCCTTGTTTTAAACCTACAGCAACAGCAGCAGCTGCTGTGTCTTTAGATGTTGCAGGATGAGTTATGATTTCCAACAATTGCATTTTATCCACTGGTGAGAAATAATGCATACCAACAACTTTGTCTGGTCGTGAACTACCTGCAGCTATTTTTGTGATTGGAATAGCACTTGTGTTGGTTGCAATAATGCAATGCTTTGGAACAACTGCTTCTAGTTCCTTGATAACTTTGTGTTTAATGTTAATGTCTTCAAAAACAGCTTCGATTACAATATCTGCATTTTTGAAACCGTCATATGCTAAGGTTGGTGTTAAATTGGCCAAAATCTTATCCCTATCTAGACCGGTGATGCGTTTTCGTTTAACAGCAGTTTCCAAACCTTTTTGAACTTGTCCAACTCCTCTGGAGAGCCCAGCATCGTTTGTGTCTTTCATAACAACTTGGTAACCTTTATCGACGGACACTTGAACAATGCCAGCACCCATGAGACCTGCTCCGAGTACACCAACTGTTTTAATTTTACGCTCGGGAGCACCAAATCGATTCTTTTTGCATTCTGTCTGTCCACGGAAGAGTCCAATCAGACCCTTTGATTCAGGAGTCATAGCTAGCTCCCCAAAACCTTTCCTTTCGGCTTCATAGCCTGCTACAGGTCCTGCATCGGCTCCTTTTTTGATTACATCAATGATCTAGAAAGTGGTTTATCTTATGCAAAGTTCTTTTTCTGAAAATACAATTTTACCTTAAGTGGAGCTGGATATAATCCACCTGACATTTTCATAACCTGCTGACGTGCCTTATCGAAAACTTTATTCTTTACAAACTCAATGCTGAACGCAAAGTTCATCAATTTGTCTGTCAGTCCTTTCTTCTCTCTGTCGACCTGCAAAACAATAGTTTTGTTTTACTTTTCTATTTTTTTAAGTTCTTAAAAGCTTACCTTAATTTTGCCACTGGCAATATCCTGAGCTATTTGAATGGCAACCTTTTCTAAGTATTCAATGGTAGTGGCTTCTGGAGACTTAAGACCAGGACCAAGAGGATTAACCAAAAGATCAACAATTCCTAATTTCTTGGCTCGATCAGCTTTGACATTTTTGCCTGTCAATTCCATGTCCAATGCAGTAGGTATGGATGTTAATTTTGGCAGACGCTGGGTGCCACCACCGCCAGGCAATAAGCCAAGCATAACTTCAGGTAAAGCCAGAGAAGTTTTTTTGTCTTTAGTTGCAATGCGGTAGTGGCATGCAAGTGCCAATTCTAAACCTCCTCCCAGACATACTCCGTTGATGGCAGCAATAATGGGTTTTCGACTACGTTCAATGCTATCAAACATTAGTTGGGCACCATGAGAAATTTTCGTTGCTTCTTCAGCACTTTGTACTTTTTCCAACATTCCAATATCGGCTCCAGCAATAAAGCATCCTGGTTTACCCGAGATCAAAACTGCTGAGTTAACACTTGAATTCGTCTCAAGCTCTCGTAGAATACCCTCGAATTCTGCACTAATCTCTTCACCAAGGGAGTTTACCTTAACGTTGGGAGAGTCTATTGTGACAACCAGAACACCGTCAACCACTTTGGTCGATGTGTGTTTGTTAGTGGTTGCTGCAGCTGCCGACATCATCCTAGTCATTGTAGGAACTATAAACGAATGCATGATATGTTTTTAATGAAATAATCATATTTGTATACGGATGTGAACTTCATGATTTATGAAAAATATAGAATAAAAAATTAACTTTCTAAAGTTGGGTTATCCAATAGAATAGTCTCTTGATAGAGAATCTGTTATGATGGACGGGGCAAAGTCCACCACAATGACAGCCATTAAATTTCCACGTTAGAAAAATAATTTTCTATTTTCCGGCTTTGATTAATTCTTTTTATTGATTTATCTGAACTTACACTGAATAATTTTATTCTGCAAAACTGGAGTTTTTGTCACTTTGGTTAGAGCTCCCAAAATTCTCGAAGCCGACATTTTTACAACTTTTTTCGATTTTCAATTGCACTAAATTAGTCTTCTTAAGAATGGTTCTTCTTAAGTTAATAGAGCAAACGTTTTCTTGTTGGAAATAAATCAAGATGAAATATTTTATATTCTTGGAAGACGTTAGTGATTTTCCAACTAAGCTCGTAACTCGTAATCGACACAAAATTCACAGCACAAATGTTGAAGTTTGAAATGGAAAACCCATTAACCCAAGAAGAAAAACTTGTTGCAAAACCTTTGCCTTCTTGCCTTGATTTCAGATTTGACTTTTCTAGCTTCGATGTTCGATCTTCGAATCACCCTATTCACAGCGAAATGGCGTAAAATGTCAGTAGAAGAGAAGAGTGGTGCCAGTATATTTTTTATAATATAAAGTAATTAATTTTTATAAAAAAAAATATTTTTTAAAGTTATTTCAAAAATAACTTTATTAAAAGTTTAACGCCCATTAAATCCAGATGTAAAATTAAATTCAAAAATTAATTATTGACTTTACTCATTTCTTAGCCAAGTTTAATATTGTTTGTTCACAGAAAATAACATATATATAAGAAACAAAGATATCTAAAGAAAAAATCAATCAGAAAAGATGTTTTTATATGAAAATAAACGAAAACAAGAATAATTTAAATCCAGATTTAAGTTTTAAACCACTGAATAATATGGCCGTCAGGGCCAATCTTTTCAGCTCTGGACCCATGTTCTGTAACTTGGTCGAAAAGTTTTTCAATTGATTCAAAGTGGAACACAATATTCCACCGTTTCTCTATCTTGGAAAATAAACTGAATCTATAACATGATGCATGAAAATTATAGTTTCCAGTTTCCAATGGAAGGAGGAATGTTTCCTTTACACTCACAGTGACAGTTTTAATTAGTTTCTCAATATTTTGTAATGAACTTGCTATGGCTTTAGATTTTATTATTGAGTTTTTGTCTTGCACCAACAGCAATATTTTACTTCTCGGAGATTTTAATCTGACCCATATAGAGTCGGGTCCCTTCGGAAGATGGTTCTAATCAAGAAGCTACATCAACATCTTCACAAACAGAGATTCTTTCTTTAGATGGTATTTATTCTACTGACTGACTAACAGCGAGTAAACTGTATTAAACATTTCAAAAATAGAATACTCGATTTAGTATTTTCTTCTGATGCTATTAGTACTGTTGTTCTCGAATTTTTATGGCATTACTAATATAGACAACTACCAATCACCTCTGGGTATATTTTTTTTACCTGAGCAGCCATCTTCTTGATAATTGTTATAGACTGGCTCCACTGGGCATGAACGCTGCTCTAATTTTGAACACGCCCTGAGAACAATCAATATAGTTTGAAAAATCAATGCCCAATCAGGCGACATGTCGTAGAAGTTAGTTTTTTCGACAAGAAATGAGCGCTGTTGAAATATTGAACATGGGTTTTGACGTTTCGTGTACTGCTTTTTGTTGAATTTTGGTGTAGTATGTGTAAATTTTAGTTGGTGTTTGTTTAAGTTTGACGTCTCTATGCTGATTTGCTCATGGCCAACTTTGAATGGAAATAAAACGACATGACATAATTTGCCCACAGAAAAAAAACAGCACTGATTGTTGTTCAGATTGTTATTGTGATGTTGGACAGCTGTTGGACCCAGTGGAGCCAGTGTGTTATCCACAAGAATGTGTTTGATTTTCGTAAGACAAATTTTCAGTTGCTTTCTGATGTTATAAGTAGATCTAATATTGAAAATATATTAGATTCTACAAATTGTGTTGGCAAATCTTCTTTCATCTGCTGATGCTTTCTTTAAACTCCATTTGAATAAGATTTGAATAGTGTAAAAAAATAAACGGATGTTCTTACTCATATTCATTTGGAAGCACCTAATTAGAGGCGCCACCTATATTTGAATAGAAAAATACTTACGATATGACATATGTCATACATAAACGTCATTTTTCAATAGGGCTTTTTAGGTAACAACGATATATCTCTTTCTCGTTCTCACAGAATTGTCAAAAACAGCAGTATGATGAACAGCTGATTTTTTTTTTATCATTGTTGAAAAATTGATTGAAAACAAAAGCGGGAATTTTAAAGATTTGTGCGCGAAAATTGTGAAAATTGTTGGTTTTGCTAATTAAAATAAATTTTTAAGCCACGGAAATTACAAATTTCACACAAAAAAGAATACCGCATTTAAAAATTATTTCCAAATTGTTTTCTTCAAGATCTTGAGTTTGACAGTTTGAAAAAAGCGCGATACATATTTCAATCTGTCTTCATCATAGTGTGAGCTTTGACAAGATGGTAAAACTCCCTATAGGGAGTTTTACCATCTTGTCAAAGCTCACACTATGATGAAGACAGATTGAAATATGTATCGCGCTTTTTTCAAACTGTCAAACTCAAGATCTTGAAGAAAACAATTTGGAAATAATTTTTAAATGCGGTATTCTTTTTTGTGTGAAATTTGTGATTTCCGTGGCTTAAAAATTTATTTTAATTAGCAAAACCAACAATTTTCACAATTTTCGCGCACAAATCTTTAAAATTCCCGCTTTTGTTTTCAATCAATTTGTCAACAATGATAAAAAAAAAATCAGCTGTTCGGCATACTGCTGTTTTTGACAATTCTGTGAGAACGAGAAAGAGATATATCGTTGTTACCTAAAAAGCCCTATAGGGCTTTTTAGATAACAACGATATATCTCTTTCTCGTTATCACAGAATTGTCAAAAACAGCAGTATGATGAACAGCTGATTTTTTTTTATCATTGTTGAAAAATTGATTGAAAACAAAAGCGGGAATTTTAAAGATTTGTGCGCGAAAATTGTGAAAATTGTTGGTTTTGCTAATTAAAATAAATTTTTAAACCACGGAAATCACAAATTTCACACAAAAAAGAATACCGCATTTAAAAATTATTTCCAAATTGTTTTCTTCAAGATCTTGAGTTTGACAGTTTGAAAAAAGCGCGATACATATTTCAATCTGTCTTCGTCATAGTGTGAGCTTTGACAAGATGGTAAAACTCCCTATGCAACCTGCTCTGCATTTCTGCAAATCTGCATAATCAAATCGCAATCGAGAAAAGCAAACTTTTTTTCCGGCCGGCTTGCAAATTAATTGTTCATGCAAATTTGCGTTTAATAAAATCTTATTTAAAATCAGCTTTGTTAATAAATTTTCAAATTAATCAATCAAGTTTATTAAATTAATCAAACCAATATCCATTATAAATTTTGCGGCAAACTTGTTCTCTGTTGTAAAGTAAGTTTTCGGCAAATCTTCCATCTGCCCTTGACACGCCTTATTGATTTTATGCTTTTTTTTCTGTTACTCTTTCCTATAAATGGGAACACCTTAAGCTTAATTGTTTCAAGAAATGGACAAACGATATTTGGACAATCCATTTGCCGACTATAAAGCAGGAAAAGTAATTGAATACGATGAAGAACACGTTAAGAACTTAATTTGTACTTATGTTGATGCAATTTTGGAAACCACCCAACCTAGCAATGAAAACGAAGATCACCGAGGTGATTTATATGTTGGAAGTTCAGGTAAGAAGCTATTAAAAAAGTAGACATTGAATAAAGGGAAGGTTTATATGAATGTCTTGTTTGTTAAGGAATTGCATACATGTTTTGGCGCTTATCTAGATCAGCAAAGACCAATGATTTATATCCGGCCTTAGAACACGCCCAAACTTATATTCGCAGTGCCAAGGCAAATGCCAATCGCTACAAAAAACGACCTAGCGAACGTTATGCCTTTTTATGTGGAAATGCTGGCATCTATGCGGTGTCAGCAGTTATCTCTAAGGATCTCAATAAGACTGAAGACTTTGATAGTGATGTGGCGAATTTCAGAGAAGGACTAGCGCCCTCCAAAGAGTTTGTCTTTACAAAGCATGGTTGTGACGAAGTCCTGGTAGGACGTGCTGGTTACTTAAGTGGCTGCTACTGGCTAAACGACGTATTAACGCCAAAACCCATTGCTGAAAATGAAATTATATCGATTTGTGAGATAATGCTCACTAGTGGCAGGGAATATGCCAAGCAAAATAAAACACCTGTGCCTTTGATGTATCAATATCACGGGACTGAATATCTGGGAGCTGCACATGGCTTCTGTGGCATATTGCACATGCTAATTGAGAGTCTAGGCATTGGTGGCGAGAACAATCGACTTCCTAGATCGGATCTTCTTGATATCAAGAAGTCAATTGAGTATTTTCTCAGTCTGCAAGATGCCGAAGGAAATTTCCCAGTTGCCCTGGAGGATTTGAAAACCGGCAGAGATAAGCGCTTGGTTCATTGGTGCCATGGCGCTCCCGGGGCGGTCTACTTACTAGCTAAGGCTTATCTTTTATACAAGGAAGACAAGTACTTAGCTGCAACTAAACTTGCAGCAGATTTAGTGTGGAATAAAGGATTTCTACGCAAGGGTCCCGGCATATGTCATGGTGTCGCTGGAAACGGTTACGTGTTCTTGTTGCTCTATCGCCTGACCAAGGAAGACAAGTATTTGTATCGAGCTGTGAAATTTATGGAACTACTTACGAATTCTGATTTCAAAGATAGAGCGCGTATACCTGATAGACCGCATAGTTTATACGAAGGCGTTGCAGGAACTGTTTGCTATCTTATCGATCTTTTAGAACCGACTAAGGCACATTTCCCATTTATGGACATTTTCCACAAGAAGTGACACACTTGAATCATATCATAACAATGGCTTATTACTTTATATAACATTATAACATATTTAAAATTATTATTATTATATTGTATACTCTGAGAGTTAAATCATAAATAAGATTATAATAATATACACATTCATAAGTCTGATTGTTTAACTAAATTTTCGATTTTAAAAATTGGGTTTGTTTTTAGTTTGTTTGGCCATCTAGTACTAGAACGCCTAATTTACTTAATTTACAGATAATTTGTACATTGTTTTTAAAATTAAAATAAATTATTCTTAACATAAACGATTATTATTTTCTACTCTACTGTTACACATGATGACCATAATAGCCTGTGGCATTAACAATATTTGGAGTCGGATGATGATGATGATGGTGGTGATGATAACCATCGTAGACGTAGCCTTGTTGACTGCCAGATGAATATCCTGAATCGTGATGGACGGTTGGGGAAGGAAGGGTATTATCAAAGTATCCCAGTACTCCATAATTAGATCCATTGTCATAGAAACCTGCACTATTGGCAAATGGATTTATATCGTACTCGTAGAGAATTGTATCATTGTGTGGCAGCTTCTCGCCTTTTAGTTGAGAAACTGCCGTTCTATGGCAGTAAAGTTCATCTATAGAATTATTATTTAAATATGTTGAAGCCTTCTCCAATTCATGTTTGCTGTCGATTGTTTTGATTTGTGAATAATTTATAAATTCTGGCTGATTGGAATTGAGTACAGAACTTAGTTCATGAAACCCAGTAGTATATGGTTTAATGTTAGTATTTTCAGAATTTATATTAATTGAGCTGCAGTTGTTATTTATTGGACGGAAAGCTAATTGACTATCACTATATGGTGTAGTGGAGGGTGTTTCCATTACACTGCTACATGTGAGAGGTGTTGTTGTAGAATGTTTTAGGACGGGCTGATGATTGTATTCATATTGATAGTCACAACTAGGATTTATTGCAGTAAATGTTCCTGTTACACTATTCGATCGATCCGATGGAACATCATAATGATAGACATTCGCATGTGATGAGGATGAAGAAATAGGTTGACCATATGCTGGATAGATACTATTTGCTGTGCAGGCACATGTCGCTTGGTTTGGACACTTTCCGCAAACTGAAATTTGATTTAATGTTTAATTTAATTTTAACAATGAAGACGCAAAGAATGAATTTAATTATTATAATAATATAATAATGTAAAATAATTGTCTTGCAACCAGTTACATTGTATAGAACCGTGGCCTTGCCTAAACTAACAAGTTAAAATATTCCTGCTTGTTTGACAGATCTAAATTTGTTCTGAGATAAATGTTAGCGTGATAAACATTTCTCAGTGTCATATTTATGCAAACTTGGTTAAAAACCGTATGCTTATATACGTTAGAAAAATATGTTTTTTTCATCTGTATGATTCCATTGACTATGATTGGTAATAAACTAATATCAGCTTAGTTTCGAACTAATTTGGTTATAGTCTACAGTTTAGTGACTGTCTCAGAACATTCATCTTATTGCGGAAAACAAGAGTAAACGTGATGGTTTTTGATGTCTTTAAATTAAACTCAAGGTGCAAGGTGTGTTTATTTATGCAAATTAAATTATTTGTGCTGTCAATTTTTGAGTTTTAACGAACACTAATCATGCATTTATGTAGATATTTTAGCCAAGCGGAAATTTATCTCGTTAAATGAATATACATATGTGTAAACAATTGAGTAAATTGAAACGTACTGAACGCGTTCAAATGAATATGGCGGCTTTGACTGCACTAAAATGTCGTTTTCGTTTGGCGATCCGGAAGTCTATCAGTGAAGACCATCATTAAACTTTGTTAACATTTTCACTTTAGTGAAGTGTTTGTTTGTTTTTAAGTAAAATTGAATTTCAAAAGGTAAATAAATCTACAAATAATTTTCAAACATAAATTTATGTGAGTATTACCATTAAATTGATAAATTTCCATTGGAGGTGGCTGTATTATTTGATTGTGAGTATGATTATATCCCTTCTGTGGAGGAAATTTAAAATTAAATATTATATCCATTTTACAAATAACGGTGCTTACATTTTCTTTGAGTGTGGTCTCCTTTCCCAAGAAAAGATTATTCATTCTCTTGCTGCTTACTCCACGTCCTATTGTAGACATTCTTCCAAAAGCTCTCTTGGATACAGTAGAATTTTTAGGATCAGGTCTCGAATGGTCGTGAACTCCTTTAGCTTGGAAAAATATCGCATTACCTGAATGACGCCAAAAATGTGTAACAGGATATCCACAATGACCGCGACATGGTTTGATTTCTAATTTTCCTCCGTGGCAGTTCTTATTTGGGCATAGTTTTCCTTCTTGTTTTCTTCGTGCTTTATCGCATATAGCCGGACGAAGATTTACCTTGCTTCCATTTGATAGGACACAATCTTTGGAGCACACAAAAACGCCCAAACAACTCTTTTTCAATATATTCACATTATGATTGTTTGTATTTCTCATTGCCCATCCGGAAATGTGTTTTTTTGCTTCTTCATTTGTGATGGAATATATCAGGCGGACGTGGCCATCGGTCCATTCGCAGAACTCATCAAATTCACCATCACACACTTGCGGTACAATGGCGTCATTGATATCCCATTCCCTTTTATTGTTCATAGTGAAGTGAGTTCTAGAAATAAATATTATTTTTAATGCATTAAATGATTAAACAGAATGAAAAAAAAATAACTACTCGCAGTCGGTAGGATTCGAACCTACGCTCCCAGAGGGAATCTGATTTCTAGTCAGACGCCTTAACCGCTCGGCCACGACTGCTTCTTGTTTTGGTGGTTCACTATTGCTTATCAAAAAAATTATAATCTTGGAACCTGATAAAATGCTTAAATTTACAAAATATCGTTCTGTCTAATATTGCCATTGAACTTAGTTAATTAGTAAAGGCGAGATTATAATACATAGTTGGAAATCAGAGAAACATAAAATATAATTTGCCGCGAAGTTTTCTACAGTGGTGTTGATGAAATGAAAAATTGAAACGGTAGGTATGTAATTATCGAATAAAAAAAAATACTAAGTTTATGCAAGAGCTTTAGAAAAAAAAACATGACATTTTAGTTTAAGTCCACCAAGATTAAGTGCGACTGCATTTATTTATTTTTTTGCATAAACAAAAATTGTGAGTTTTTTATAATCAAACATAACATACCTATACCGATGATAGAGAATCCGAAAAAAATAAAGTGCACGACTGCGTCGCACGAACTTGCTCTTGTAGCAAACTACGGTAGGTACTGCAAACATTTGAATTTATTAAATTCTAAAGAAAGGCGAAAATTTAAAAAAATCGTCTAAGCCCGAGATCAAGTTGTATGGTAGCTATCCTTAAACGTTTGTTTAGCAAAAAACTTTAAATGCCATTTTGTGTTAAAAAGAAAGTATGCAGATCGGGAAAAGACAATATTGGAAAACCAGAACTTTTATATGACAGGTACTTGTTATAGTCGGGCTAAAACAAAAATTCAAATTTGTCCTCTAGCTAGGGAATCACAAAAAAGTAATACACACGTAGTTTGAAGAAAATCCGTCCAACCCATTAGGTTGTAGTTCGGTGAACATACAAAACCGAGCATCCGCACAGACAAACCGACGGACAGAATGACGAAACCTACTTTTTTGGGCTTCTCTATAATCGTAATGTTAGATTTGATTAAAACCTCGATTTTTTTACACGAAACCAATACTTGAACTATTGAGCAAGTGAAACATTTTTCTAAGTTCTTTCGGGACTGGACTTTTATGTTATTTAATGAATTTTAAAGAATCGACCTTCTCTTTATTCTTTATAAAATATCCAGAAAGCAATTGTAATTTTTGGAATATTGATCAGGCTCTTACAAATGCAAATGCTTTAGCCAAATGCAAAACCTGGCACGGATGGCTTTCCTGCCATAGTCTTAAAAAGTTGCTAGAATTCCCTTTGCCAACCTTTTTACTTACTTTTTTTTAATCTTATTTCTCTTTCTTCCGGAACATGAAAATCTTCTTTCTTGATTCCAATTTTCAAATCTAGCTCAAAAAACAACATTGAAAATTAAAATTAAACTTGATTTTCTTGTGAAGGAACATATCAGTTTTTGGCCAAACATAGACTCATTTCAGGAATATCGACTGTTACTAATTTAGGTTGTTTCTCTTCCTTCGTGGTTTATTCTATCGCAAACCAAAGCCAGGTCGATGGCATTTAAACAGACTTATGCAAGGCTTTTGATTCAGTATGTAACAATATACTGCTTTGTAAGCTTGAAGTTTTTTTTTCTAATTGTGAGATTGTAAGAAGTGAAAGTTGAAGAATATACTTCAGGGCCTATTAAATGTACTTCAGGTGTTGGTGTTCCTCAGGGTAGTCATATTGGCACATTGTTGTTTATTATGGGTAGTTACATATCGATGATAGCCAGATCCATTTAAATAATTTTCTTGTGCCCAGTTTCACCAAAATACACCTAAAAATTAACGGAGTAATAAAATTTATTGGCATTTTAACTTAAAATAGTGTGCACCAACATTAGGAGGTGAATTACTACAAATGAGGAAACTTGATGCCAACCCCGGATTTTTATTCACCACACATGGGTCTCTTTCATTAGATCCAGCGAGAGGAGAGCATATTAATCAAAAAATTTCAACGTTCTCTTTATCTTGCATTTTTAAGACGCCTTCAAAATTTATTTGGAACAAAATGGGACTTTAGTTTATTGGCTCTTTTAAAACTGAAAGTGGTTGGTGAAATTGAAAAATGCCATTTTAAGATTTAACAAACCAATAAATATGTAAAAGGGTTTGGAGAAACTAGCCATAATATAAGTTGATGACCTTTTATCATTTTTGAAAGTATCAAAGCGATAACGACTGCCTTAAACTTTAAATCTAGATTATTTACTGACAACTGTAAAACTAAAAGATTTTGACTCCAAGTTTTCGTTTGGTCCACATGTTGAATCTATAGTCGCCAAGGCAAACTCAATGCTAGGATTTATAAAAAGAAATTCTTCTGATTTTTCCGATCCTTATACACTTTTGTTGCGCTGTATACAACCTAAGTAAGATCTAATCTCGAATATGCAAATGACACCTTGAGTACTTGCCAACAAGTATTCTCTGATAGAATTCAAAAAGTCCACAAGGTATTTTTTTTATAAAATGCATTGGAATTTCTTTCCAAACTCTCTAGCCAGGCACATCGTTTGGGTTTGCAGCTGCTCAAATCACGAAGAACTATTCATGATATAGTTTTTGTTACCACATAAATGTCCATTTGCACCAAAATATAAATATAAATTATTTAAATGGGTTGCACCAACATTAGGAGGTGAATTCTTAAAAATGAAGAAACGAAGGAGAACATATCAATCGAACAATTTCAACCTTCTCTTTGTCTCGCATTTTTAAGGCGATTTAAATATTTATTTGGAACAAAATGGAACTTTTGTTTATTGGCCTTTTAAATTTGAAAAAGGTTGATGCAATTCAAATATAATAATGGTCTGAGTGCCTTTTGAAAAAAATGAGTTTTTACCTTTAAACAGTTATGATGTGTATGTACCTGTAAAAAAAGTTATTAGCGGCAAAAACATACTGTTACCAGTCAGCATTTATTTTTGATATAGTTGATATATTTTCATTAAACTCCGAATTTGTCGCACAAAGTCAAAGTGCACTTATTCCACTAATATTCTGAACTCCTCATTTAAAAGTGTTTGGAGAAACTGGCCATAGGTATAGGTGTCCTGCCATACTATCTTTAATTGGTATATATGCCCCAACAAGACGATTTTCCTGCTTTTTCAATCTACATAGAACTAACTACGGTATGAACGAACAAATTTCAAGGTCAGTTAAGGAGTTCAATGAAATTAATGGTAGTATCGATATTACATTCTCCAGAATAAAATTCAAATATAATATGTCACTACTGTTTAAACTTAATTTATAATATAGCAATCTGTTGAACTTAAGACTCGTAGATATAAAATAAATAAAATAAAAATAAAAATAAAATAAAAATAAAAAAAAAATAAAAATAAAATAAAAATAAAATACAAATAAAATACAAAAAAAATAAAAATAAAATAAAAATAAAATAAAAATAAAATAAAAATAAAATAAAAATAATATAAAAATAAAATAAAAATAAAATAAAAATAAAATAAAAATAAAAGTAAAAATAAAAATAAAAATAAAATAAAAATGAAATAAAAACAAAATAAAAATGAAGTACAAATAAAATAAAAATAAAATAAAAATAAAATAAAAATAAAAATAAAATAAAAAGTAATTAACAAAGAAATAAAATAAATAATGATACAAGTTCTATATATGAATTTATGTATATGAAAATTAATTTAAAAGGTTTTTTTTTATATATGTTTAGCGGCCTATAGTCCAGACCAAGGAAAGCGGACGAAACGCAATGATTTCTTGTACTATAGGCCGGTAAACGCTTTAGTTTTAAAAAAGTAATTAGCGTAGTTCAAAAGTACTGGAAATGCTTTTCTTCGTGTTTTTTTTTATTTAAAACACTTGAAAATTGATGTCAATTTTTTTTAATACGGCTACTTTTAATTTGAATGTTAACTACATACTCAAAACATCACGAAGTCAAACTATAACTCTCGAGAAGAATTTGCACATGTGCACTTCTCCTACCGTTTATCGAGAAGCCCAAAGACTTTAAGCTGAAATATGTGGGGAATCATCGACGCCGACTCCGTAGTAAAAAAAATGCAGGTGAATTTCCAGGTTTTATCAATGAAAAAAACGAGTACTTTTTTAACTTTTTGTATGCTAATAAAACTTTTGAAATATTCGCCTCATTTATTATTTCACGGCACCAACATAATCAAAAAAAAACGATTGACTTTTTTCTAAGAGTGGTTCGTTTTAACTTGTTACTAATTTGTTACAGGTACAACTCTAAAGTGACTGGACAAGTAAGTTTTATCATTCCTGTCCTTTTAAGCCGATATCTGACTGATACTAATTGTCACACACATTTTTGTTTATATCTTTTGTAAAACAATACATTTTTTAATTAAATAGGCCTTTGTTAAAAGCCATTGGTGGTCCGAACAAATAATTTCCATTTAAAGCAATTTGTTATCAAAAGGTCTTGTTATGATTCGACAAAATGTTTGTTTTTATTCTCAAAATAGTTTTACAAACTTATCAGAACATTGAATTTGTTTCTTAAATTATTGTGGGTGGCATCTCATTTTATCAATGGTTATCCAATTATCGAATTTAGCCCTTTTCTTTACTATCAATGAATAATTACATATTTATTCAAAGGCACACACAATCTGGTCGACCACACGACGCATACAATTATTATTTTTTTTTTTTTTTCAACTTAAAGATATAAATTAAAATGGTGGTTGATAACAAAAGCCTGTTATAATATAGTTCGTCCACCTCATTTACATGTGACATCGTAAATGTTCGATATCAAAAAATAGATCGCGCTATAAAAATCAATGTTATCACCGGATGTAACTATAAATTGTTATTTGTAGCGGTAAGGTGCCGAATGACCTCCTACGAAGACGTTAGATCTGATATTCAATTTAAAATAAAACAAAATATAATAAAACAAAAGCGATAAACATGAAAAAAAAACATGTGTTAAAGCACATCTTCAAATGTTTTTGAATATCGTATTACATATCACTTAACTATGGACATCGGATAGGTAAGGTATTTCTTAAGAGTGTCTCTATATCGCACAGCTACTGTGCTAAAGTTATTCAAACCTGTCTCGACACACGCTCTATATGAATACATTATCCTCACGATTGTTCATAAATTAAAAAAAAAATCCAAGAGATATCAAAACAAAACAACAACAACGACAAACAAACAAAAATAAAGACACCTCTTTTAGTGACGTAATTAGTAATAAATTCTGACGTATTTATAAAGTCAGCAGGTTGTCCAAACCGGAATCAAATGTAATCTTTAAAAGAGAGCCATTTGTTTAGATACCTGTGCATCTTCGATGGTCCAGACTCGACAGACAACAATAACAACGACGAGAAAACCATCGATTGACACATATTCTTTGAAAATGACTTTGTCACCTACGAAGACCAAAAATGGCTGTTGTTTTGGTTATTCAGGGGAGATTTAAGGTTGTAAAACAATTTAGAATATGTATGACAATGTCAGACTCATGTGGTTCTTTTATTGTTATAATTTCATTTGGGTGGTCTGCACTTGATGGAAATTTGTTATTGATATGTAATTTGGAGCTTTGCCTTTTCTAAGGAGTCAGGATTATTATATACAAAACAATACATTCAGGCATGTTTTGTTTTTTATTGTTTTTTATCACATATTTACATGCATATATAATATACATATGGATGTAGATTCTCGCCTAGAATTTAAACATCCGTACCAAATGAAGGGTCTTGAAACAAAAATTTAAATTTCGCGCCATTTTTTAATGATTGTCAAGTGCAGTGACACTGCAATGACTTTTGATAATTAAAACCCACGATAAACAAAAATAGAAGAAATTCTCACTCAAGATAATAGAATCGCCATTTTGTCGATTTCGCAGATGATAGTGACGTGACTATCATCTTTGACTATTATTTTATGTCGTATTGGATGAGTGATGACTGTATTATAAAATTAAACAATGAAATGGAATGTAATACTTTTTTTCATTTTTAGACATAACAGATGATAGTGACGTCACGCAACGAAGTGAGCATCTTGTATCTGTTTATCGTGATTAAAACCCAGGAGGTCGGCTGAGGGCTTGTTTCACAGTCTCTCAGTATGTTTCAAGTAAAATACTCAGCAGTTAAATTCGGGTTTACTGGACCAAAATGTTTCTTAGATACAGTGCATTCTCGATTATCGCAACTAATTAAAACAAGGGTGGTTGCAACGACCGAGGTTGCAATAATCGAGTAAAACATTTTTCAGACTTAATTCGAAATGCAAATCGAAAATCAGAAAATCAGCCACTTATATAATTTATTTAATGCAACAAATTTGTATTCAATAACACATAAATAATAAGAATCAAAACAAAAATAAGCTAATTCATTGATATAAGTACATAAATAAATATGTTTAGTTTTCTATCAGCTATAATTATTTTATTTGGAAAAAATTGGACATTTTTGTTTGGATTTTTTGGATTTGAGTTTTTTTAACCGCTATTTGTCGCAGTTTTTGAAGACTCATGTGTTCGAGCAGTAATCTCAACCTCGGGCATATTTTCATTTGACACGACTGATCATGGACAAAATTCATTAAACTAACAAGAAAATTTTGCGTTGCATAGCATACATAATGATGTACATTCATACAACTTCATCGTACCATCACTGAAAAGTAGCGGTAAAATAACTGCCGAGACAAAATGTAACGCAACAGAGAAAGAGAAACATAGCCAAGAACCTGAGTATATAAAGATATGCATATACGAGAAAACAAAAGTTGTACTTATCGCGTCAATTTTTTTTGAAGAGTTGCGATTACTGCGATATAAATTCAGCTGTTGCGTGAATCGAGAGTTGCGTTAATCGAGAACGTACTGTATATCATTTTCCCATCACTGAGCCTAAGTCTGAGCGATTTCAAGAATGCAAACAAATACTATAACTTTCAAGTTTCTTACTATGATAGTCTATTTAGAATTCAGGAACAGGTAAAATTTTTTACTAAAATTGCTAAAAACTACTTCAACTCAATCGTTTAAAGCTTTGACTAAAAATATAGTCAAATTGGCAGACAGTGGCAACAAAGTCACATGCATTGACGTTCATCTAAATTAAAAATTAAAAAAAGTTAAATTGAAATTTAAAAAAAATAATTTGAAAAAGTTCCGATCTTCAAAGAATAGGCGAGTTTATATTTCTGAGCGGTCACCTGAGCAAGCGAATCCAAAATTTTTCAGGCTCAGTTTTTTGACAGCAGTAGTGTAAAATTTCACTGAGAAATGGTGTTTATATTTCTAAGCATACGTTTTAATCCATCATACATAATCATGGCCAACCTTCAATCGTGTTTGACAGATTGTTTATTTTGAAAATGTTTAAATTTCTTTCTTTAAATTTCTTAGTTTAAAACTTGTGTCAGATTGACGATGTTCACATTGGATGTACTCGCCCGACGCATTTTGACGTCTATATGTTTTGTCACATTCCCTCTTCGTTGTTAGAAAGAGACGGGATTTTGCGTCCGGAGTTTTAGATTTTTTTAAAATTCTCATGGACTCATTTTGACATTCGCTATTCTTGCATTTTTAATTTTTTATTTTTTCGCTTTTTGCAGTTTTCGCAAAATTTGGTCACTTTTGATTGGAAATTGCAATTAAGCATGAGCCTATAAAGAATATTGTAAACATCTTGGCTCATTCCACATATTTTGTTTTTTTGTTTCGTGTGGTTTCGTGCATCCATTGTGTTCACACTACTTTGTGTCTAAACACGGCGGACTGGATGTACGTCCAATGTGAACATCGTCAAACGAATAGGGAATTTTACCATCTTGTCAAAAGAAAAAATGACAGCTCACACTACGCGGATGACAGATTGCAAATATGTATCGCGCTTTTTTCAAACTGTCAAACTCAAAATCTTGTAAAAGTATTTATCTATATATCTCTTTTTTCCTGTGAAATTTGAGATTTCCGTGACTTAAAAGTTAAATAACATACTATTCACAATTTTCGCGCACAACAATAAAATGTCTGCTCTTGTTTCCAATCAATTTGTCACCAATGATAAAAAAAAATGTCAGTTGTCATCCGCGTACTGCTGATTTTGACACTGCTCTGCGAACGAGAAAAAGATATATTGTTGTTACCTAAAAAGCCATATCTGTCAAACCCTCGAAAATGACATCTAACATATACCGTCGGGGTTTCAAATTCTGCTATTCAAAATTCTGCTTTCCAAAATTCTCTCTGTGAAAACAAAAAATTCAGCTTTTTTCTGATTTTTCTTAAGGAAGTAAAAGTGATTTGGTAAATTTTCTCTTGGCTTAAAATTTTTGGAACTAACTCGAGAATGAATTCGCAAATTTTCACTTCACAAAAAGTTGTCCAGCTTTTTATGTATCGCAAATGGCAACTTTTTGTTTCGCAAAAACATGTTTTGCTAACCATCAATTACTGTTTTATTATCTTGCTGTACAAATAATTCTAAATAAATATGTTTTTTTGTAAATCCAAAAGAAACAAAGCTGAAAGCAATGTTCAAAAACCTAAATAAATACAAATAAGCAAGCTACGTTCGATGTTGTGAAACACGAAGAACTGTTCAATACTGATTTAAACTCGCGCTTAAAGTTCTGTTGTAGAAAAAAGAGTCATGAATATGATCGTACAAGGAAAATTTAGGAGATTATATGGTGCTGTTTTCGGCATCCTAAATAAATTGACACGACTATGTAGGTTGACCATGACCAGCGTCATAAGCCAAGTACACATTTTTAATGGACAAGGGGATGGTTTGGCCTGCCTCCTTTTCAACCTGGAATTGGAGAAAGCAATCCGTGACTCTGGCACGGCAAAAAGAGGGACCATCTACAACAGGTCCAGCCAGATACTGGCTTACGCAGACGAAATCGACATCATCGGAAGGACCGAGCATGCTGTACACGGTTCCTTCATCCAGATCGAGCAGGCGGTACAAAATCTGTGGCTGCACATTAGTGAAGGTAAAACAAAGTACATGGTGGCGTCGAATGCGAGAAGAACAGTTGGTCAAACAAACAAGGTAGAGGAAGAAATACGCGGGAGGCTTTTAAAATCCAACAGAGCCTACTACAGTCTGTCAAAGCTCTTCAAATCCAGAAATCTCACGATAACTTCAAAACTGCTGCTGTTGGTCCTGCCAGTACTCACATACGGATCCGAGACTTGGGTGCTTAGCAAAAGGCACTCGACCTCTTAGCCGCGTTCGAGAGAAAAGTCTTAAGGAGAAATGTTGGCCCCATATGTGAGGAAGGACGATTCCGGAGACGGTACAATCATGAATTGTACGCAATCTACCTTGAAGCAGATATCGTGATAAAAATTATGCTCGGTAGACTCCGGTGGGGAGGCACCTAGCTCGCATGAGCGAAGATGAGCCTGCTCGGAAAGTTCTGTGTGGTACATTCTATGGCAGACGACAGCGTGGTAGACCAAGCTTGCGCTGGAGAGATGGCGTAGACCAGGACGCCCGGAGCCTTGGGGTGCGCAACTGGATGGCGTCGGCTCGAGAACGGGATAGGTGGAGAGACTTGTTGAAGGAGGACAGGACGGGACCCCGGTTGTCGAGCCGATGATTATGATGATGGTGCTGCTATATATGTATAATGTAGGTACCCTTAAGATGAACACATCTTTAACATGCGTAAAAGATCGAACACAAATTTGATTGCGTAAACAATTACGTAGCGAAATAAAAACAATAAATATCAAAAGGATCAAAAGCGAAATTGGAAAATACGAGACAAAACAAAAATGCTAAATGATCATTGCGAAGTGAAAAATGCCAACTAAAAAGTCACGTATTGAAACCTGCCCCAACATCGACTGCAACATTAGGTCAAAAATTATTTCGCAAAAACTTTCTTAGCCATATTCACAATTAATTTAGTTGACCAGCAATTTTTTGTTTAGCTAATATTTTTTTTGTAGACCGTTATTTCGCTTTGATTTACTTCGCCAATCATTTAACTGACAAAATAACCGCTTTACAGCATTAAATTGTTTCTCAGGAAAAACCTCGACTAAATTAAAATTGCTATTGAAGAGAAATAAGGATATGATAGTTCAAAAAATTAATGATTGTGTTTGATCATTATTTTAATCGAAAATTGCGAAATAATATTTTAGCATGTAGAAACAAAAATGTGCCAAAATTTTTAGGAAAAATACAAAGTTGGTAAAAGGAAAAAAAAAAAAAATACCCAAAATGTAGGGGTCATTTTGCAATCAAAATCTGAGAAAAGCTTTTTAACAACCAAAATAATTTTAAATGCAAGCGGCAGTCACTTGTTGTTCAATTTTATTGTTATGATCTTATGGTTAAGTAAGAGTCTACGCAAACAATTCGACTGATTTGCCCTTTATGGTTATATAAAAATGTGTTTGTGTCCACAGTCTGTAAAATCTTCGGCGCTTCATTGCTGAAAATTTAAATGGAAAGACTGTTTGTGCCTTCAGTAATATACATGACGCTACTCTCAATCTCTAACATGCAGTTACTATGTGAAATTGTTCTAGATTCTATGGTCATTGGTTTGGTCATGCCGAATTTTATTCATGAAACCACAATGTGAAACCATATTTGACCATGTGGTCAAAAAATGTAAGGTGTAGATAAGATTAGGGATTAATGTATTGATTACTGATTACTAACAGACGTTTCGCCTACATTAGTTGAAGTGAAATACGATGTCAGTTTCTTCCTTTTTTCGGATCCACTTACATATGATCGTTAGACATATTTTAATTTAATATAGTATATTTTTATGCACTACAAAAACACAAATGAAACACATAAACTTTACACAGAACGATGATCAAAACGGAACATTTTAACTATAAAAACACAAATCGAAAATACATTACAAACTTGAGACAGAACGTTGATAAATAAAGGGCACGGAGTTTAAAGTACAATCGGAATATACGAAAAAATCGTATGAATTTTTGTTAAAAGTTTGAAAACCATATCTTCAAACCAAATCAAATTATTCAAAAAAATTAAAAAATTGTTGGACCGGTTTTCGAAAAAATCGATTTTTTTTTAAATATTTTTTTGAAAACTTTTTTTTAAAAAAAAGTTAGTAGGCAGGTTTCTTAAACTTAATTTATTACACTTTGAAACAAAATTTCATAAAAATCCGTCAACTGGTTTTTGAAATATTGAATTCACAAAAAAGGTTTTTCAAAAATTATTTAAAACTTAAAAACATTCTTGAAAAATCATTTTATGCCATGTTATTTTAAATAGCTAGGAAAATTTCGGTATTGAGATTCATCAAAATCGCTTAAGGCGTTATCGAGATAGTCGAAATTTAAAAATAGCGTTAAACCGCAGTTACCGTTAAACGATTTTTTTTGAGTTTGGTTTTCATTGGTTTTACACCTTCTAGCCGTTTTCGAGAAAACCGTTATATGGCAGGTACCGGTTTTTTTAGACTTACAGTGACCTACAAAAAAATATCTGGGAATATTACCCCCAAAAACCGTACTTACAAAATTTGAAGTAAACCGGTCCACCCGTTTAGATAATGTTGGTGCCTATATAGACGGAAGACACAGACATACAGACAGACATACAGAATTGCTGGACCCACTTTTTTCGTCTTCTATAATAATTTTTTTTTTAAACGAATCCAAGACTTGCCTTATAGACTTATAGTACCTATAGAGCAAGTAAGTATACCAGAGTATATCTGAAAATTCCTCATACGCAAAAACGATTCGACTATACGCTTATCCTTTTCTTTACTATTGACCTATAGAACAAATAGTGAGAAGCGTAATCTTTCATCTATCTCATTGATTGCACAAAAACAAAAAATCTTAAAAAATTGAGTCCCATTCATCCGACGCGATAGTTAAATCACCTATGTATGTATGAGTTACTGCGTTTATGCAAACTCGTATGCGCGTTGCAAATATAGAAACACCATTATCTTTATTATTCCATTCAGATATATTCACAGTGATATTCAAAATGTGTGTGTTTTTTTTTTTGTTTGTGTCAGAAAGCAAACTGCATTGCCACTCAGTTAGTTATTCACAGCGGAGCATTGTTTATAAATGCTTCATATATCTGATTAAATTTGAATATAATTTCGTAGGGAATGTGATTTAAAATGTTCAGCAAAGTTTGTTGTCCAGCAAAGAAAGTACGAATTCTGATCATTCTATATGGATCTAAAATTGTATCGAAATATATAGAAGTTAAGTGATGTTTCAGCAATTTGGGGCCCTTGGTGATTGCAGGGCCTTGGGCCCGGGCCCATAGGTAAAGAGGGGTCTGGTCAAATGAATCAATCTTATTACAAATTTTAAAGTCGAAGCTTCAAAGTGAAGTCAATGCATGAAATCTTTTGATTGAATTTGCAATGAACGCTTTAAGGACTGCATTCACAAAAGATTGCATTCTTTTACAACCCTGCCAACTAGTTATAATAATAATACAATAACACAAGCACAATTATTTATCATTGAAATATATATCGCTGGATTACATACGTTTCTTTACGATACTAAGGTATGTTCGAGGGGTTTGTCACGAATGAAATTACCTGACCTTATACTTCCAATCATTTGAAATCACGTTGAAATCATCACTAATTCAAGTTATAAAATTAAATGTTGGTTATCTGTTTCAACTGATTTCTTCTTGCAATCATTAAAAATAATTGAAATCACTTTGAGTTTTTTTGCAATCATGAAATCAAAAATGCCATAATGAAATCACGAATTGAAATCATAATGAAATCACTTCAATTAATTTGCAATAATTTGGAAATAGTAAATTTATTTAAAATCATTGCTTGAAATCACCTGAAATCATATGAAGTCATTTGAAATATAGAAATCATATTGAACCACTAAACTGGCTAGTGACAAACCCCTCGGGTATGTTTTTAAATCATTTGTATATTCGTGTCATCTTATGAGAGGAGTTTAAAATCTGTTGCAGTCTAACTGGAAAATCTTGGATCTGCAAAGAGTTTTTAATTTAAGTTTCAAAATAGTGCAATCGTGTTCTAACAAAAGCTTTTAATTTAAATATTATATACGTAAGCATTTTACATTGACTAAATCGAACATGTTGTATTTATTAATTGAAACTGGTCAAATGTTTAAAACTCGAAATCTTTGCATACGATGTGTTCATTATGTTCAAATTACATAACTTCCTTTATTGGAAAATTTTATTTAAAATTATGGAAAAAGAAAAGTATATTCTATCAATCATTGGCCGTTGTTTAAAAGTAAAAATTGATCATTCGATCGAAACGAATGCGGTAATTTGGTCTCTGTTTTTATTTCTTATCTTAATGCTTTTGATGATAAAACCATTTTTGCTCTATGCGTTCTTAAATTCGCGTGTCAGTTCGTGTCGCCAAAAAGAATTAGTTGGCGTTTTAAAAAAGCTTCTTTATATTAAATAAAAAAAAAAAAACATAACGATATAGTTTCAGTAGAGTAGAACGTAAGTGTAATCATCCAGTGTCGTCCATTTAAGTTTCGTGTTTTTGTTTATAAACTTATAAGTTAATCCATAATCCAAGTTATGTCTTTTTGTACTAGAAAGCATCTTATAATATTGTCCTGGCGAACTGGCACCGATTATCGAACCGTTGCGTTTGGTGTTATAAAAAGCCTTTCATGCTTTTAAAACACCAAATGCCAGGAAATCGTTTTATATTTGTGAAATGGGCCTTACTTGTTTAAATTGATAACCCCAAGTTTCACACACAGTGCTTGTTTAAACTTAAACTGAAGTTCACTGCCTGCAAATTCTAAAGTTTACCTAAATTTAAGTTTAAAATATAGCACTGTGAAATTGAGGGTAAATCAAATATTATCAGAAATAACATAATTTTCTATTAAAATTCCTGTCTAGTCGAGATAAAAAAAATATCCCACTTACAATATGACCATATTCCACTTTTAGCAATGTTGTTATCCTTTTATGTGTCCTTTGATTGACCTATAGATAAGTATTTTTTTTTTGTTTTTCCACACACACTATGTATTCACTTTTTAATATTGTAAGTATGTTTAATTTATTTTATTCATAAATGCACGTTTAACAAAGTGGACATTTTAATCCTTTTAACAATATTCATTTCAGAAAAAAAAACCACCACCCGCCGGTATACGTAAATTCAAAAACTGTCTTGACATCTAATGTTTTAATTAATCCCCAACACCTTATGCTACTGTGCGCTCATCATTCACATTCGGTCTTTATGCTTAACTATCTTAAATGAAAGAAACAATGAATGAATGAATGATAAACAAATAATCAAACTTTAAAGAAATAACAAAGTATAGTTGAAGTTCTTCTTTAACACTGTTTAAGCATAACAACATGATAAGCTGAAAAACATTGGATTAGCTCCACCTACGCTTGCAATGAGATTGCTCCCATCATCGTCCAAAAACTCCAAAAAACCTCCAACTTCTCCTAACCCTAATCCGAATCGAACATTCATTTTGAATTTTGATTGGTCGGATAAGTTGAGGCAATTCATTGGTGTGCGCATCAAACCTTGCACACTTTTAGATACTTCACTACCACTTCTACAATAGTTGATTATATGTTTGTAAAATAAAAATGTGTGAGAAGAGAGTTTGGATAAAAATTGAGAATTTGTATCTGACTCTCTGTGTTCATCTGGTGGACGGTGCTCCTCTCAGAACTCAGATTTCGCTCAGAATCAGATACTTATACTTAAATCTAATCTTAAGAAGATGAAGTATTTTTTTTTTAATATTTGTTTGTCTTTTGAGTTTTTGTTTTGAACTTTTCCAATGGGATTTAATAAAAAAAATCCAACATTCATAATAAAAACCTTCAACTGGGAAATTTAATTAATGAATCCACACTTTTTCTACTTTTGGGATTTTGATAGATTTTCAGCAATTAAATGAGTGACAGATATCGATTAAATTGCCTTTATAAGGTTAACAATTAAACTTTAAAAGCGTTTTAGTTTTAAGAAGTTAAGTTGCTATATTAGATTGTGTACGGTTGCCTAACAAAGTTTTCTGTCAATAATCATACCTAATGTAAGTATATATAATAGATCATAGTCAAAGGTTGATCTGCTTTAGATCTAATATATGTATGTATGTATATCAAGATGAGAAAATTTCATGTTCAAATTATCAATTTGTGTGATTTTTAAAATTGGCTAACTGGATTTGAATGGGTTTAAAACCGAAACTATCACAAGTGAATCATAGGCGTAGTTACGGCCAGAAAAACCCTTAATCCTTCATGCAAATGCGTTATAGTAGTCACTTCTTGTTCACATTTCGTAATGTGGATCACAATGTATGAAATCGACGAAGTCTAAAACTAAAACTCATATTGGCTTTGGACCAACCTTTTAATTGACTACAATATTTAAATCCCAGTTTGTCTGCAGATAAACCTTTGACTGTAATATATATTGATGAGTCGATGATGAATGATATATTACGCTCCGGCGCGCGGGTGATGTTTAAAAGGTTGTTGGTCTAATCTTTAAAGTCTCTTATAGGTCTTAAGAGATTACCAGATCATAAAATCATTATAAAAAATTCCCATCTTAATGATTTACATCGAACAGAAACCATAAGTGATGTTTGTTTTTTTTGTAAGTAGTTATGTAGGTAGATATCTATAATTTAGTTTAACACGAACTATAAATAAATTATGTGTGTTACGATGGTCTTGATTTCTAAAATAATTAATTATCAGTTGATTTATTAATGTTTAGATTTGTATAATTGTTTCGTAATCTTAATATATTATTGGTTTTAAACGTTTACAAATTCTTACAAAGGTAAACAAAGATTTTGTTACTAACTAAATGATTTTCATTCCATTGTTTTTAAAGCTTAGCCGGTTTTAGTTTTATAGGTACAATTTTCTCGACATGCTGTTCCCATTGTAAGAACCTGGTTGGCTTAATATCATGCTATTGGTATAGGAAAGTAGAATGGCGGTACTATCAATTTTTCCAAAAGTTCTTCCCCTTCTGTCGTTTTAAATTTCTTCTCAATTTTTTTTTTAAATCTCAAGAATTTTCTCTATTGTGCATCGTTAAAATCCAAAGCAGGATTTATTTTTGGTAGGTATGGTAAACCGGAGCACATTCGCACCTAAAATTCAAAGCTTCATATTTACGAAACTAATTAACATTTTGAAACCCTTAAACATTAGATGAAACATAAAGATTTTATCTACATAATATAATAGAAATGTTTTTCGTATCACTTACAAAACTCTTCTTTTTACTTAATTTAAGAAAACAAGTCATTTCGCCGAATGTACCTTGACACGGGGCTGTTTCGTCAATGATTGGGGCACTTTTGGCATAGAATCTTTTTGCAGCAAAACTCAAAAACAAGTTATTTCAAATAATTTTAAATATTTATTTTATGAACAGAAAAAAAAACATAATACGATAACAATAAATTAAATAAAGTATATTTTCATTGCAGAAAAAAGTAGGTAACAAAGTAATTCATAAGACATCACACAGCATGTTGTGGTAACTTAGTGAGTGAGTCAATTAAGCTGATATCAAAGCAATATTTAGTCCGAGATCTAGATGTTGATGCTGGATAGGTAGAATGAGGAAGGAACTCAAATTCACTTTTCAGTGTTAAGGAAACGTCTTTTATTCGGATCATAAACAAACTTTTTGAATGTATGATACTTTAATCCATCATGTTGATAAATTGAACATTACTTCACATATTCCCCCAAATCTTCTTCTTGGGATTTGGCCAAGACTTGTCGGGATGTGGATTTTGATTGATATAGGTTCCTTCTTGAGTCTCTGAATGTGAAGTGTCTCTTAACGGGTCACGCTTTGTCATCCTTTGAGACCACCATGCTTTAAGGAAGCTGTAGTTAAAATTTCTCGCCCATGCCTTTATATCCGAAAAGGTTTTTTGTATTGCAGTTTCATATAAATTTACTCTTTCGGTCTTTTTTAATAGTTGCGAACCATACTAACCATGAAAGAAACAAAGACAAAATATAATTTACGTTACAATTTTTTACTTTAGGGTACATTCGGCAGATGGCGAATGTGCCCCGTCAGGCACCGAATGTGCCCCTTTCATAAATGACGATAATGTACCCCGATGTCCCAAATTTATTTTTACACTTTATAACAAAAATGGATTTGAAACCTGCACAGTTTTGTGTAGTTTAAGTTAAAGATTAAAACTTGATAACACTATTCACAAAATATCTTTCTGATTTAAAAAAAATAAATACTAAAAATTGCTTACTTACCTTAACACCAAAATAGCAGCCAGACGCAAAAAAAACAAACAATCACTTATAACTTTCGTAGCTAACTAACTAGAACTGTCAAACTACAAAGCATCCTATGAATTTCCAGAAAGTTGCGTTCAGCGTTAAAATTATGGGTTTACACAAAAGCGATCTTAGTGAAAACAGCAATGCCGAATGTGCCCCGGTTTAACATACCTATACCTAGCAATGCTCTAAAAAAGGATGTGAAAGTTGATGCATGCATATTATTTTTTTGTTTCATTTGATTTCTCTATTTAAAAGCTTGAATTAAAAAAAAAAAGGAAAAAAGAGAAGAAAAGGCAAAAAAGATACAAAAAGGTAAAGAAAAAAGAGAGAAAATACAAAAAAGCTGAAAAGGCAAATAAGGTAAAAAAGGCAAAATAAAATACATATATATTCGGTATCAGAAAGACGTGAAACGCATTTGTTTATAGTCTAGAGTTGTATACGATTGCGCAAAAGGCAAAAGTGAACAAAATCCTATCCCTCTGACGACTTTCATCTAAAAGATTTTTTCCCGAGAAGCTTATTAACCGATTTTGACGAAATTATTTATTCTAGAAGTTTTCCTATGTTTTAAGTTGAGGTATTTCGTTATCATTAACAAGAGGTTACTTGCCATAAGAGCATAAGTTCGTGCAACCCAGTCGTGTCCTTAATTTTATATACTGTAGAGGCCAGAGGGGTGCCTTCTATAAGCACCTATATGTATATCTACGAATTTTGTTTCGGGTTTCAGAAAATGCAAAGGCCGTCATTTTGAAAAAAGCCTTAACCTATAATTATCTCAAAAACCATTAGTCTGACTAAAATTTACAAATAAGCAAATCAAAATAAAAATAAAAATACATATTTTGTATTTGGAATCGAGGAACTATTTTGTTTTGCATATATTACACAAAAAATGTTAAAATCAAAGTTGTGTTAATAACAGCAAATCTTTAATTTACTTTTTTGTTTGATCTTAATTTTTAAAAAAAGTCATTTCAACATTGTATGTAATTTTTTTTTATTTGTTTGGCAAATGACTCTTTACCTTTCTCATATATTCAACTTGTTCTCTATAGCTTTCCGATCTGTACCACAATGTGCTTGGAATAAAATTGTTCCAAATTTCCCTTCTCTACTTTTATAATCAACCCATATGAACAGACGAATCGTTTCGCGACCTCGGAATATTATATGATCAATAGCTCAACTTCCTCTGCCATATCGACGAAATGTTTCTTAAAGCTATTTATATATGCACTTACGTTTCTTAAAAAGATGGCCCAACAAAATTTCCGACCCTTGCGTGATCTTATTTCTCTCATGCTTGAATGTTCAGCTCCGTCTAACGTAGATTCCTTTAGTTTGCTCTCTGACGTGAAACGCGATCCCCTGATCCTTTAGTGCTCCATTAAGTAATACCACAGCTGAGTTTATCGTGCTGTATTTTACATTCGATGGTATTGTCGAGGTAAATTTTTCTGTGGATCTCTTATGCGAAACACCTTCATCTCTGTTGCCGTAAAAAATTTCTCATACGTCTTGTACATTGTTCAACATAGTGAATCTTATATTTAAGCGCCGCACTATCAAATGGAGTGTTCTTTTAGCTTAGGGAACATTTTCCGGTTCAATATGGCAGAGTTCTTACACCACTTTATCCACATTACGCTTATACGCGATGGTTGATGTGGTCATGACAAGATGCTTCTGTTTTAATCATTGAACAAATGTATTTACACTTTTTACACTTGGGAAGTAATGTTTTGTTCAAATAGAACTGGTCTGAAAGGATCAGAAAATGGACATCTTATCTTGTGATAGCTCCATCGTCAGCAAAGAATAACTAAGTCAATTTCGAATCCATCACCATATCTTCCAGTAGATAACCCCAAACTGCAATAAAAAGCATATAACTAAAGAGGATTCCGCGGTGTTTGCCGATTGGGAAATTTTCGGTGCCACCTGAAATTCATATAACCTTTTTTTTACTTCCTCATACATATCCATGATCATCCGCATTTATAGATTTCCGCAACTCCTTATTGTCATGTATATTAGATATCGTATGGTTGTCCATCGAATGTAATTTTCAAAATCAGCACACAGCATGCAAATCGATAAAGAAATCTTAATGTTTTTTCAATCTGATTTTTACATTATGAATGGCGTCTGTGATTGATTTACCCGAAACAAACCCGAATTGATCATCAGATTATTTTTCTAAAGCGGCCACCTAATACGCTCTTCAAGATCTTTATAACGTGTGGTATCATCAGCTTGATTGAACGGTAACTATCGCAGTTATACGCTTTCCCTATACTAAGTAGGGAGAAGTTACGAGTCTATCGCAATACTGTCGTTCTGTGAAGTTTTTTTTCGTCATCCACAAGAAGTTTTTCCTTGAGCATTGTTTTGTCATTTTTTTAGCAGCAATTTTAAAAATAGTTGCCCCTTTGTTTATCTTGGCATGTCGCAAGTTTGCTGGAAAGTCTGGTTTGCAGATATTATATGGTCTTCGTATTCTGCTTTAAGGTGGCACTACACTTTTTCTTTGTTTTTTTTTTTTCTTGAAACGTCTGTTGTACACTACCTCTGCTCTGTCGTGTTCCAGTACCTCTTGCCTCTTGTTCTAGCAAGTCATTCTATAATGCTCAACATTTTTCAAAATTTCACAAGTTTTCGGCAAGTTTTCGGCAATGGAATAGCATGCGCTGGTTTTGTTATATCACCTTTACAACGCCCCGGTGATCTCCAATCGCGCAACGCTAGGATTTATGCGTGCACGCATGGGAAAGTACACTCTCTGATCTGATCTGACTCGGATTGGATTTAAATCGCTAAAAACATGCATACACCAACATCACAAGTTCCAGCTTTGTTTCAAGATCTTGCAAAATTACAACCCGTTCCGGATCATAGATGGGATTATAAAATACGGCTATTGTGTCGCTGGGCTCACCTTGGTGTTAGGTATATGTATAGCTCTTACGCGGGACTTACTGCGACTGCTGCGTATAGATCATAGAATAATAAATAAATAGAACATGATCTCAGGAGGCTCCACCCACTTTTGCCTACAAACATTCAAAACTGCAGAGATTTAACTCTGTATGCGTGGCCGGTGCATTTCAAATGGGACTGTCAAATTTGGCTTGACCATAAATTCGTGCAATTTTGCATTTAGCTGTTCACACGTATTCACGTATACAAAAGGGCGTGTAAATTTTTTTTTTCTACGGGAGGAGACAATAAATCGTGAAACATTTTATTTTTTGTATACCTATGTATAAAGTTTGAGCGAAATTTTTTAGTTAAAAATTTAATATTCCTTTGAATGCCTTCAAAATGTAGTTTCACATCTTAGCTCTTTCACTATGTAAGTTGTTTTTTTTTTACAAAGTGATGATGATAATCATTGAATGCTAATTTTCCGCCCGTATAAACGCATTGTTTATTTATTTAATTACTTGTATGTGACTCTTTTTGTTTAAAATGGGGTGGATTTCATTTTAAACAAAGCAACCAACAAACATCAATGACGGATAAAAAAAATTCCCCAAAGCCGTCAGGTCTCAGGTGTTCCCCATATACCTACAATGTACATATAGAAGCATGCATATATGTGGTATAGGTACATGCCAGGGCAACCTAATTATGTCGGTTAAATTGTAGTTAAATTTCCTTTTCAAAGTTGTGACTTGTTCCGGAAAATGATTGCATTAAATTTTAATTTAGTTTAGTTTCTCTATACAATTTCTTATACCTACGACATTTGCAACATCTTTTTTCCCAAATGGCTTCCCTAATTTCAACACGTATTTTATTTCATTTGTGAAGATGCATCCTAAAATGCGGGCTTGTGGATAATAAGTTAGAAGTAAAAATGTATTCAGTTGTCATTTCAGCAACATACAAATGCCAATGCACCGGTTAGCCGGTTAATACTTTTCTGAAGAAGCTAACAAAAAAAAAGAAAAAAGAAAAGAACAAACCATAAATTTGGGCTAACGCACTGAACCTACCATTAAGTCACCTCAAGTGTTCGAATCTTGTCCAATGTCGATAATAATAAGTCAAAGTGTGTTGTCAAATAACTCTTTCATCCAACCTTCTCTTCATCATATTCATCAGCCTGGAGCAATACAGATTCGTGTTGAAATAACTAAGTGCAAGGCGTGCTCCAACTCCTGCCAAAGACAGCAGCCAAGCCTTGAGCTAAAAATTTAAAAAAAAGGGTGATCACACCCATTAGCAATTACAGCGCTTGTGTTTAGCGCCCGTTATTGCCCAACTCGCAGCAAGTCCTTTTTTTTATTTTAAATAAATTCACGGAAGTCACCACCGAACATTAATTTTTTTTCTGGGCATTGATTTATGTAAAGTTGTTCTTGGACAATCGACAATCCAGTCTCAGCTTTGTCGTCGAATTTTCAGTTTGTCCACTTACTGTTTTATTAATTATGTTTGATCCTATAAAAAATTAAATATACATTGATTAAAAGAAACTGCATCCAACCATCTGTCCCTTCAATAATTATAACTTGGCTGACCTTCAAAGTTATGTTTAATCAGAGCATCACAAGCTCAAGACAAAGGCGGTAATCGTGAAACAATCAGAGAAGATGTTTAAGAACAAAACCTAGAATATTGAAGCCACATAAACACGCGTGTCCACCTTAAACGGGCGATAATGGATCCCGCATAACCATCTTAAATGAATTAATTCGCTGATTTGGCGCACTCCAATTTGATACATTATTAAGATCATTCAATTAATTGCAAAACCAGCCACAGAGATCCGATTCTCTCATGGTTGTGCTTCTTTAAAGATATCCGATCCGATCAACAGGCACGCTTATACGAAACGCATCCACAAGAACTATATACTACTGAGAAAATGGATATGAAGAAAAATTGTTGCCATCAGAGTTACCTACATAGAATGATGATGGTATGAAGATAACACCTCTCACTCTTTGAGAAATCGTATTATTGCTCTTTGTGTCGTACAGTACAGGTGGGAATTAATTTTATATCTGTGAATGGAATTGTTGAATAGTTAACGCCATCTGCTGAAATCCTAGAAAATGTGAATGCTTGCTTTGCTTGATGTGCATGCGCGCATATTATGGTATCAGGTGCTGCTGTGTGTTATTGGCACGTGCTTTGCATTCAACTGATTGTGGTGAATGTGATCTTATACAGAAAGGAACAAAAAACAGATGTCATTAAGGTTTAAGCAAATTAACAGACAAATATCATTTTCAGACAAGAACAGGACATGATTTTTAATTATATTGTGACTTAATTGGCATAAAGCAATTAATAAGTGGACATTGAAAAATTATCAAGGACACCGTGAACATAATTTTCGATACTTTCAGCGGCAGAGAAATCAGACACACATAGCTTGCTATTACTGTATAATGTATATATACTAGGGTGATTGGCATAAGACAAAACGAGTGTGTTAGGTCAAGTCAAGAAAAGATCGTGTGTGAAGGGGGTTCTGTCTTCATCCATTTAGGCGGGAGGGGCAGTTTTATAAAAAAAAATTATATAGTCCGAGTGCTAGCGACCGATTTTCGGACATTATTTTGGTGCGTCTGAATTTTTGTCCAGTTATTGCTTCAGTGTCACTCATTAATGAATGACAACTATGGCTCCCGGAAATGGCCGGAAACCATAGTGCAGAAAAAATTACCCAACTTTGGTAAGTTATTTTGGAATGACAAAAATTTCTTCTAAAATATATAGTTTGAAATGTTTAAAATAATAATACATAACTGCCATAACATTACCATGCCGGAAAAGGGTTGCCAGAGCAACTCAAAAAGTTCAATAATTTTTTTTTGTTTTTATATTGTTTTTTGATTTGCTCTGGCAACCATTTTCGTTTTGTATAGACAATTATTATATTGACTTCAAGTAAATACTTGTCTTTATTGGTTGAGTTCAAGAAATAGAAGAAAGAAGTAAGAGTTAGATTTATGTGTAGGAAGTGTTAGAAAAATAGTAGACATTAGTTTCGCTAATAATGTCACTTGTAAGGAGGCGCAGTGATCTTACTATAGAAAACTTGGTTATGTTTAACACTTTGTTTAAAACTGAAATTCAATTTTATTAATTATATGTCTGACTCAAGTTATTTTAGAACAACAAAATTTATTAATGACTAGCTGATACCCGGCTCGTTCCTGCCCCAATAATTGTAGAAATTTCATTTTTAAAAGAGTGATCTCGTTACAACTGATTGTACATTACTTTACTATATCTTTATGGTGGCGCGTTGACTGGTTTAAAAAAAGAAAATAATCTTATGGGAAGGGGTGTCCATCTTTCTCCCGTTTAGGCGAGACCGCAATTTTTAAGAAATTGACTTAAAACAGAAAAACAATTAATACAAAAACAAAGGGTAAACTGACATTTCAAAAACTTTTATTTTGGAAACACATATTTTGTATTTTAGTTAAAAAAAAAACGCCACGCCGCGCGCCGTAACAAACAAAAAAACGTGTAGAATAGCATTTATACAGTACTTTTTTACTTTATTGTATGCGTATAACATTCCGCCGGGTATTTTAAAATTTTTTTCAATATTCATTATCTATATTATGTACCTAGAAGTCCAGTCACATAAGATCTAAAAAAAAGACACGACTGAGTCACACAAACTTGCTCATGTGGCAAGTAAATTATACTAAAAATTTGATTAAAATTGACCGTATTTTTTTTTTCATTATCATAAAAGTACCGTTCTATGGCTTAAGCTTAATAAGCTTTTTCGGAAAAAAAACCGTTGAAAAAAAATCTTTTACATAAAATTTTATCAAAATCGATCGTATTTTTTTTTAAGAAAAATGGAATTATCGGTAACGATTATATGGTAGGTACCTACCGTTATTTTAAAACGTAGAAAAAAAAAATTAAAAAAAAAGAACGTCCGAGCATATTACTCAAAGAATACTTTTTACAAAGTTTGAAGAAAATCGGCGCAACCCTTTGGGCTGTAGGTGTCAATATACAAACATATAGAATTGTCGGACCTACTTTTTTCGTCTTCTCTATCATCGTAGTGTCATGTTTGATTATACTTATACTTATACTTAGCGCTGTAGATCTACTGCTTTCGCAGTAAAGTCCGAACCCTGTACTTATCCGAGGGTAGCAAGATAGAGAGGGGGAGGAGTGTTCCCACTAAAAGTACTATTCCTTTCTTCAAAAGAAGAACTCCCAAGATGGAATCAACGCTGGAGTCTTTAGTTAAAGATATATTATACCTTATAAGGGCTACTTTGACTTCTTCGGTGGCCTATACGGAGCGTTTAATCCGGCTCTCCACTCTTGGAGCTATCTGAAAATCTGGTCCAACAGACCGGGGTAACTTCTTTACCACGTAAAAAAAACTGTGAGTTCCGAAACAACATCAAGCCTCGGATACTGATGATTCTGATGTTGATGGACAACGCCAGAAAACGAAACAAGGACAACGAATTCCGGATCTGTAACTGGAATGTGCTGTCCTCATAAAAAACTGGGGGAAACAAAAACGAAACAATCCCAGTATCCTCGTGCTAAAATCGTTTTTTTTTTACTTATTCTATTCTGGATTCAAATGATATATGCATCGAGTATCTCCAACGGAGAAGGACACAGAGACACTTTTTCATGATTGATCGGTTAACAACTATTTAAAGAAGAACGCCCCTTTCAAAGCCTCCTTCATCCTATAATGCTGTCAATCATAATTATTTATCCCATAACCATGATAAATACCAACAATTTTATACAAAAATTGATAAAGTATTTACACTTTAAGTCATTCAGTATGAGACAACAAACGCACATCCTCCTAAAATGCAAAAATTGAAGGATGATTGTTTTGTATAAGCAAAAAAGATGCATAACCTATCATAGACATATAGCCCGTGTCCAATGCAAATTTTCATTGTATTTCCCCCTAATTCTCTTCACTGCAGCGTGTTAATGTCGTTTAGTCATTGCGAAGCATCTGTACATATGATGATATATTAGGAATTGGAAGCATGCTGCTGCTGTATTCTTACAGCACAACCTTGAGCTACGAAAGATTTGTTCATACATTTATAAGAGTGTGTCACTATCGGCCGGGTGGACTTAAAGTCCTCAGGAGTATTTCGATTTCTTGTTCTCTACAATTTTCTAGTAAAAGAAGATGTAAGCCATGGATTCTTGACTTCGTCGTATTTTGTGACTATCTTTCAGAATAATTTATATTTCTTTACTCTTTTATGATGGTGGTCGACTGTTCTTGCGGTGTGGCACGAGTTTCTTGTGTCTGCGTCCATGAGGGCAGGTGGTAGTATTTTACTCTTACCGTATATTGACACCATTCCTCACCACAGGATGTGTCTGGTAATGGCTGTAATTTTAAGTATCTAAATTATTCTATTCGCACTGTAGGTATGTTTTTTGCTGTAAACGGCCACAAGTTGACACTCCAGGCCCATAAACAGAACCCGCAAATTTTCTTTGTCTTTTCTTGAAATTAAGACAAACATTGATGCATATCAGTGGCATAAAAACAAAGTGAGGTCTCTGTAATGATGACATATTGATCTTTTTGTGTTTTTTTTTTTTTTGAAATATCATGATATTTACTTGGAAAACAAAGTAAAAAAAAAAATACCTGACGACGCGACGAGGAGGAAGACATATTTAGCAGCTGAAAGGACATCATTTACAATATTGATCCTTATTTTTTTTTTTTAAATACCGACCGATTCATTTAAGTAAAAGCTGCATCCAACTAACAATTGAAAAAGACAACAACTATAAAAAGGGGCACAACAACGCCCGTATGTGATGGTGACATTTGATACCAAACTGACATCCCAATTGACAGCTATTTATTGGAGATTTTTAAATAAAATTTCTTCAGATCTGTCGACATCATCATAAAACGGCAGAACTAAAGCAACACACAAGAAGCGTTTGGTATCAAACCAAAAAAAATAATATATATATATATATATATCTAAAGGTACCGTATTCGCAAAACATCTAGTTAGCAATTGCATCCTGCACGAAAGGAGCACTTTCGTTTCAGATTTTGTTCCTCGTTTTTGTCTTTTTTTGTTTCGTGGCTCTTTGAATTCAAATCTGCCTTTCCGTGAATTTTGTGCCATATTATGTAGCTATCTATAGGAAGTTTTTTTTTTGTATTGATGTCATATGTAAGCCAGTTTATATAACTACAACGGCTTTTGTACCGGTGAGCTTCAAATTTATAGATGGCATCACAGCAGGAGTGTTTGAAAAAAATAAAGTAAAACAAATGTCGAATATAGGAAGAAGACGCAGATGAAAGCCTCATCGTCTAAACTTCAATGAAGTATCAAATTGGGAACAAATCAATGCGCGTATATGCTAGCTAGGTGACGATGGGTTTTTCCTTTCGATCTTTGCCTCACTTGGCAGTTATGTATATTTGAAGGTGTAGATATAATTTTTCTTTTCGCTGTTGTTGCGTTTGCAGGACAGGCTTTAGGTATGCAAGTCGCAAAAGAGTGAGAAAAAATAAAATTAGTGTCACGACCCATTTGAGAGATTTTATAGAATTTGATAGTAAAAAACCAACTATTGCTGGATGGTCGTCTTTCTAGGTAAAAAAATGCAGTTTGTTGAATTGTGTAGCGAGGAATGCATCGCGTTTAAGTATTTTGTTCGCACCTTGTGCCAAAATTTATGTGTTTCTAGTTGGATGACATAATATTGAATTCCAAGACACACGTCACCGACAAACGATGGACAATCGCTGCCGGATTAAAATATTTTATCGTTGAAGTGACGAAGTTTTAATAGACATGATGTGCTCTTTGAAGTGTCGCGCAATTAGTAACATATTGCATCTTAAGTCAATTAACATTCCGAAAAGGTGTTGCGTGTTTTATTTTAGAATTAGGTACGTACTGGGTGACGCAAAATGTATCACCCCATTTGTCAAATAAAGGAAAAAAAAAAAACAGAATAAGTACACGTCGACAAGCCATAAAGTTCCCTGTCATGACCTATACTCCTCGAATCCTCGAGGTATAATATAGTGTGTTTTTGTTTAAGGAATAATTCATCAGTGATCTTGGCACAATTTGAATTTCGGCGCAGTTTTTTCACTCGTCCTACGCCAACCGGTCAAGCACTAAGGCGCTTTGCCGCTCGTTTCCAGAAGAAACTGGAGCAACATGGGAGAGAAGATATGCCGGAAGTTCCCATATACTGCTCGACGCTTGTTCTGAGAAGAAGAAAGATAAACTGTGGCTTCAGATGTCGCGAATGAAGTTACTGTGCCTGAGAGTCAATTCCCGATTTGTGATACAAAGTTTTAAAGGGGAGTTGTGCATTCAAGAAGTCACAAAGCGTCCACAGGCTTTCTCAAAACCAACCTCTGACTACCAACTCCAACTCTCACCTACCCGTGCTGAACATCGGGTTCCTAGTATTTCAACTGAAGATTTTGGTTATCAATCCCGTTTGGAAGGTTGTTGGGGTAGCTAACGATAAAAGGGGTAATTTCTCCTTAAATAAGTTGGCAGTTGAAGAATTCCCTAGATAAAATGATCGGTGGTGTCTGGTGTCTACAGTTCCAGTCAGGATAAATTACTTAAGCATACACCTTAACGCGCTACTACTATATACTTGGAGCTCAGGCCTATTTGAAGAAACAGTAAATGCGTCTCCTCGTCTTTAGAGTCGTAGTAAGGCTCGTTTCACACCTATGTGGTTTCATTTGGTGAGGTCGCTTCATGGTGTCGCGGGAGCACTTGGTGCTATGAGGTTTCTATTAGGTGTCTATTGGGTTTCTATTGGGTTCGTATTAGGTCGTTTTCATCGGTTCACACTTATATAGGAGAAGCGTATAGAAACCCAAAAGTGACCTCACCGAATGAAACCCCATAGGTGTGAAACTAGCCTAGGGTCTGGTCCTCCAGGTTGGTGGTCGTTAGAACCTAGAACGATGTGAGTGAGTGCTTCACGACAACTCACAGCAATGCTAAATTCGCCAACTTTAGCCTCACGTGCATGCCGCCACAGAGGAGAAAGATTCGAACACCAAGGACAATGTCTAAGAATTCCTAGACAATAAATATGACCAATGCTATGTTATGACATTAAAACATCTGAGGTGGTTTTAAACGTTTTTGGTGGTATCATCGGAAAATATAGCCTGTCGTACCACCTCCAGTAATAAACTCAGGTTAATAGACATTTGTGATCTCTAGAACGCTGTTCCCGCATTCCAATATCCAAAAGGGACATAACGACAACTTTATCAATCAACCGTTAACCAGATTGACCACATTGGGATTGAAGCTTGGCACACCTCCAGTATCATGAATGTCTGAAAGTTCCGAGGAGGCGACTTTGACTCGGACCCCTTCCTCCTTTCTTACAAGGTAATGTTAGGATATCCAGAACAAAGCCTTAACATAGAAATATTGTGAGTAAATTCGATCTCGGCCGGCCACAACCGCAAGAGATTGCCAAATCCTTTTCCGATCGAGCCATTCTCAACCCCTTAAATAGTCCTATTCCTACACACACCTTTAAGCATCGATAACTAGTGGATGCATTGCAGGGAAGCAATAAGAAATATCGTCTCTGACGTGCTGGGCTTTACACGATCACCATAACGAATCCCCTTGTTTGACGAAGAACTAATGCCGTCGTGTATACATGCAGTCAAACAACGGGCATACAAAGCGGTTATGCATAGAAAGACTACAGCTCTTGAGAGAGGAGAAAGGAACACCGGCTTCCCTGAAGGAAAAAGAAGAAATACGACAAGCGCAATCGAAGAAATAGATATAGCAGGAAATGAAGTTCGGAAGTTTTGCCCAAAGTTAAAAATAACTCCTAAGGTTACAAGGCCTGAACCGAAGCGACATTGTGTATACCAGCCAAGACAACGCTATCAACTCAGTGAATAACACTAGCGCTGAAATCCAATGGTGAAGGCTAAGAAGGCAATTGGGGAGTAAAGCTCTTTCTCGAACAACTTAAGTGTCTGTATAGTGTATAAGACACTTATCAGACCGGTCCTGATGCATGAAGCAGAGACATGGGGCATGGACATTATTACAAGTCGATGAGAACATTTTTTGCGAAAAAATCTCCATATGATTTTTAGTATTGTCTGCATAATAGGTGATGGAGAAGAAGATACAACAAAGTAACAAAGGGTACGGGCTGTACAATGACACCAACCTCGTCAATGGTGATCGAATGATCACCAGTCCAGCTTGGAAGATCTTTAAACGAACCCCGCTGGACGACGCCATTATTGGAGGACAATGTAGCCCATGGTGCACTTAAGTGCAAGAGGACCTCAACTAATTTGCCGTGCGAAGCTGGAGACATCTAACTGAAAACCAAGCTGGCTGGAAGAAGCTTGTTTACTGAGGCCTTGGACCTCCCCGGGCTGTACCGCAAACTTAATTAATTAAGTAAGTATAGTTCCTCGTTAGATTTTTTGTTATGTCATACATCAATAGACTTTAAAAAAAGACGTTCCCAAGTATGTAACTCTTCCGAGAAAAAGTTGTAACCGGATTATGTAGTTGTAACTCGGTCCTGTTTCCAGTGTATCGCTATTTTGTTTCTTGGATTTCGCTATAATATTTCTACTTTTCTGTTTTATTATACCCTGGCTAGCCTGCGAAATCCGGTATCTCTGTACCGACTACATTGAAGTACTTTCATCACATATATATAAAAATATATAACGTTAAATGAGCTTATGCATTTGACTCAGATGTGCAGCTTATGTGTCTTATACGTTCGCCTAACTATACGTCAAAGACAAGACTGTTCAATTTTCAATATTGGTCTTTAATGCCATAATTCAAAGGTCAGCAAAGATTTTTTTCATTTTTAAACAAATTTTAAAATGTTTTTTTTAATCTTTTTAGCTAACATTGATTTTGTATTTGCTTAGGAAATTTTAAGTCGAAGTGTAATTTAAATTTTAAATTGCATCCTTATATTTATATATGTATACTTTATAGTGAACTCTGACACCCTCTCTTACACAGAGCAAGCACTCAAACTTACTTTTATTTTCTGTTTGTCGTTGTTCTTTTCCATGTCAGTGATTCGACACGACACAATTATATAAAATCCATCATGAGAACAAGGATCACAGTTCACACATGTTTTTTAAACGCCACAACATTGCTTTGTTTAAGTTTTGAAGAGAGTTTTCTTGTTGATTTTTCTTTCGCTCATTCGAATTGTTTTATTGTTATTTAACTAATTTTCATTTAAAAAAAACAACCCCTTAACAAATATAATATACAAGTATACAATGCACGTGAGCCTGTTACACACAAAAAAAAAAAAAAATTATAGAACGATGAAGAGCTCGGAAACTTCAATTATACGGATTTAGGTTTCAAAACTTCTTTGAAACACACACAATCAAATTTATTTTAATACCATACTCTAATAAAGGAAAGAACCCTAAGAACATTAATTCATTTAAACTACTTCCGTCGTCAGTCGCGTCCTTACAATACAAATATCTATTATATGCAATTCTTAGAGGAGAATAGAATGCGTGTGATAATTTGGGTAACATAGCTAACGAAGCCGACGTTCGTATAGGTCGTAACTACCCCTATGGGTTTAGCAAAAGTGTTAATTGAAAAATATCGGGGCCCATTCTTACTCAATAAAAATTTATATATTTTTTTTTTTATACAACTACACCCAATTGGTTTAAGAAGTTGTTAAATGAATTTATTTAATTTTAAAGGATCTCCAATATTATTTTATTATGTACTTTATTTTTCTGTTTTATTTTTATAATTAAAAGCTTTTGAAAAAAACTCTCTTGAAGACAATGGATCAAACCGAAGAAGTATGGACTCCAATTAAAGATTCTGGAATTATTACTGATTTTGAAGAGTTTCTTCGTTCACAATTGCCCACTAAAAATGATGTCGATGATGAATTAGATGATTCTGATGTTAATGAAGAACAGAATAATTTGGATGATGACGAATTTAATGCAAATTTTGACGAAGACGCACATAATTTCATTGAACAGCCAAGTTGCAGTAACATCTTTTATCCGAATCTCAAGAGAGCAGAAATGAAATTATTCAAAAACAATGGTATTCGCAGTTTTAAATCTTTTCTGCGGAATGCTTTGGAATGTGAAATGAATCAAGAAGATCGAAATCAAATTTTTGGAATTGTCTCTCCAAACGAAATTGGGAACTCAAGTCAATCGGAATCTGTAGATTTTTCTGAAAATCATTTTGAAAGAGAATCTTCGTGTGTGTCGCCAGATTTATTTAGTTGTAGTTTAAGTGACGATGAAAATATACCAAACTGTCATAATACAGTTGCAACGATTAAGAACAAATCGAGAAACCAAAGCGATTTGATTGTGGAGGCAGAAAACTTTATGATTAAACTTTTGAAGGATCTTGTAGAGAATAATATTGCTCATATATCGGTGATTAATTGTGACACATGGCAAAACAGTGAAGTTTCCAATGGCATGTAAGTTATTTTCACATATTGTTTCTTGAAATACTCGTACTTTTGTTGTTTAAATTTACTTAAGGTGGCTCTACAGGTGTGAGGTCCAGTTTATCAGTGCGAGATCATCCCAAGCCAGGGAAATATTAACCTAGAGTTAGCTCTGATGGAATAATGTCTCCGGTCAGTTAGAGATCCCGAGTTAACTCATAAATTTGACTGAGTTCATTCCGGATCTCAAACAGACTAAAAGACTAGAATTAGAGTTGACTCGAAGCAATACTAACCTTTCGATGAGCTCGAACTGAAAAACTGGTCATGGCTGTCGCAGAAGATCAAGTATATTAATTCTTTAAGCTTTCTGTAGTTTGGTATACCATTTCTATGAAAATCTTGTTCTTTTTGATAACTGAGCTAAAGATCAGTTAGCCGATCTCGAAAATTGTTGCAGATACATTTTTATGGCGGGCTCGTATTTTTCTATTGTTTGCTTTCATTCTGGCAATCTTTTATAAGAACAACTCTTATAATTTTGGAAGCTTCTGTAATGTGAATAGGAAAATTGGAATTTTGGTTTTTTGTTTCTTTTGGTCTAACGTTTAATATTTTAAGAGATAATAATAACAAAAGATAATGTATTTTCTTTGATTTCTGCGTTTATGTTCTTTGTCATGCTTACAGCAATGTCCAATAAACAAATCCACTGACTACCTTCAAGTTATACTTATTTCAGTAGTTCCTTTCTGATCAATTCTACGTTTGGATTCGACTTTTGTTGATGTAAGCATCTATACTCGTTATCTTTAAGACGTAGCCACCTCCAATTATAAGCACAGGCTGTCGTTGAATCTCCTTTTCTACATACATGTTTCTCTCAAAGCACAAACGGTTTTAAGCATATCCGACATGATTTTCTAAACGACGTTTTGGGGATACTTCCTCTATATCAGAGCGTTTCCTTTTTTGGTAGATGGGGCACACTATGCCAATGGCCATCGGGCATATTTTTTTAAATTTTGCACCGACATGACAGCTCAAAAGAAAGAAGGTCTAGTGACTTACTCTCTCTTTGTGAGTTGTTAGTTTTGCAGAATAGGATAGGGAGGGACCTACAATTTTTCGACGAATTCGAACGAATAGTGTGAGTTGCACTTTGCCATGACAGTTATATTTTTGGAAGATTTGTCACAACCCCATAATAGGCAGTGCCCCTAAAGAATTTTTTTTTCTTAGTAAGGACTTAAGCCCAGACCTCTAGCATGATAGTCTAGCACACTAACCACTCCGATGGCCCATTGGAGACTTATCAGTCATACTTTCTATGCCAAATTTCACAGATGAGTTTGTGCATTCTCCCTCCTTCTCATCTCGACATATTTTAGTTTTTACCTTGCAGCCTTGGCTAAATCTGTTCCCCTTTCTAAGATCAACCTTGCCGATTCGATAGAATCGACTGACTGCTTCTCGTGCTCTCTTATTTTCGTTCTGAAAAGTTGGCGTTCCCATTCCAGAAGTTTCTTTTTTTCCCGTAGCGCTCCAGGGCTGCTCTCTCAGTAACTCTGCTCCTTGTCTGGAGTATTGCCCCTTAGAGCTCGTTATTAGCTGCTTGCTCCAGCCGGCATTCTTCATCGAACCAGGAGTTTCCTTATGGTCGCACTGTGAAACCCAGTCACGCCATTTCATTAGGGTAGAGCTCCCGGGCTGCTCTCTCTGTCATTAACTCTGCTCCTTGTCTGGACTCTGGAGAAATTCCTTGTAGACATCGTTTTTAGCTGCAAGCATCAGTCGGCGTTCTTCATTGAAGCAAGAGTTTCTTTATGGTTGCCTAGTTAATCCTATAGTTACGCCATTTTTAATGGTTTGTCGACAATGTCTCTACTACTTCTCTGTGCTTGATGGTGATGGCGGACTTCCTGAGAGATTAATAGATACGAGTTCAGCAAAAGTTCTGTCGGTCTCTTGCGGTTTTAGTTTCGCGGCATTTGTAGATTTGTTAAAGATAGTATAATGAAAAAGCAGATACATTAAATTCAATCTCTCTGTCTAAGTCCTCTAAAAGTGTTAAAGGTTTCAGAATTCTCTTACATTATCCTATAAAGTATAGAAATAGATGATAGACGATATTAAATTCTTGGGTCTTTTCCATGATCTGATACAGTTTGAAAATTTTATCGGTAGTAGATGTCGCTGGATATTAGATTAGATTTTCTGTAGCTAGGATCTTGTAGGCGATACTTAAAATGTAAGCGCCTCTGTAGTTATTATTTCAAATGTCGGTCAGACAATATGCTTACCTCCGATCATAGTTGATACTATTGTTCACCGCCTAAATTGGTTGGCTGATGTTTTTTATTGGTGGAATCTGGCACCTCATCTTCTCTAACATAGCTGTTTAAAGTATCCTCTCCCTTTTGATTTTTACTATCAGCTGCTTGTCTATCACGCAATTCCCTTTGCAAAATTAACAGACTTGAGCCTGTCTCAGCTTTGCTGATACTTCTGTAAAAACTACAATAAGTTTTGGGGAAACTCGTACAATTATTCTTTTTTAGTGTCTCGTCATACTTTTCTACCGTTACTAAAAAAGATTTCATCAATTATTTTTCGAAAAAAATGAACACCAATGTACCGTCTAAAAATGTACCGGCTACCATAGTGCAGGGTGCAGGCAAATGAGCATCAATTCCAGCACAGTAGTTCTATTATCATTATTTTCTAAATGACACAAATTACAAAATAAAGGAGCTTTTCTAATTTATTTGATTTTTAGACTAACTCACAAAGATCCTTCAGAACTGATTCATCGCAATGTAAACCTTAAAAATCTTAACAGTAGATTCCATTTTGCCATGATCATGTATGTCCTTTCGGAAATATATCATCTTCTAATTACTGGATTAACATGCACCGAGAGGTAAACAACTTTAAAACAAAATCTCATTTCACGTCAATATTCACAATTACAGAGAACTCTATTATAATAATCCTGAACTTGAAAAAAATCAAGCTGCCATAAAATCTGCCATCAAAGACGTTTGTGGCATTCTTAATGCTTCACCCTGGGAATTGGGAATATGTCAATCATCTAAAGGACTCGTTGCTGGAGCCATTAAAATTCATATGTCCGATAATGTTGTTATCGATTGCTATACTATGTATGATCGGGCAACTTTGATACCAAGCGATATTCAAGCAATCACATTCCTTGAGACAACTGCTAAGTGTGTCCTTATCGTTGAGAAGGATACTATTTTTGAAAAAATTCTACAACAAAATATTTTACTCAATCTTAATGTTGACATTATTTTAATAACTGGCAAAGGGTATCCAGATCTTGGTACTCGATTGTTGGTGAAACGCATTTGGGAAGATTTTCATTTGCCAATTTATGCCCTTGTCGATGCTGATCCTTTTGGAATAGAAATAATGTTTGTCTATCGTTATGGATCCAAAGTAATAATGATGACAAACACCTAAAGATTTTTTTATATTATTCTTTAAAATATTCCAGGCAATGGCTTTCAGTGCCGATCTTTTGGCGTGTCCACAAATTCGTTGGATTGGAATCCAACCATCAGAAATTGAAATGCTTGCAATTCCATCAGCACCACAGACCAAAGAGGATAAGAAAAAAATAATTGAACTTCTCCAACGAAAATATATAAGTTCTGAGATCCGCAATGAACTTGAAATTTTGCAAAAACTTGATCGCAAGGCCGAAATCGAAGGTGTAGCAAGCTTTTCAGCAAATTTTCTGGTTTGTGATTATATACCGAATAAGATTCGAAGGAATTTAGTTATCTAGATTAAAATTACATGTTCAACATTGTTGAGTAAACAATAATGTGCATATAAGGTATAATTTCATATAACTATACTCTGCATTTAAATGATTTAATTATAGCTTAAGTAATTATAGCTACGTGAGTGCATTCAAACCAGTTTTTCTTAACGGCTATTCATCCAATTAAAATATACTAATAAATGTCTTATTACAGTAAATTATTCGAAAATTGTTTACCACTTAATTGTAGAGTTTAAAAAAAAAAAATAGCTCATCGAACAATACAAATCGTTTTGATAATGATGTAATATTATCTTATCCTTTTTTCTTTGAATGCAGATTCCGAGAAAAATCATCATCAGTCCAGTTAAGAAAAAAGAGATAAATATCCAAAAATATCGGCTCCAATAAAATATTTAAACAAAGACTCACAAAACAGAGACGACAATACGTTAAAGAGCAAGTGCAGCTTATTTTCTTTTATTGCATCACAATAGGACATCGTTGTGGTGATCTATTGAAAGTAAATTTCAAAAGCCGAACGACAGTTCATAACAGAAGCGCCAAGACCTCCTCGAATTGAAGGATCAAATTTGTTCCTTCTTCTGTTGTTGTAGTAAATTTCATTGGAAAAATCAAAGGAGCAAGCAGCAAGTACAGCACATGTGCTTTGTCTTCGAAGATCTTAGGGGTTATTTTTAAGGTACACATTCTTATAAATATTTTTGTTTGTGTGTGCCCTTCGTAAAAAAGAACCCTTCTTATGACACATTATGCTTTTGTTTGTGGAATTCACAATGACGATTAAAATATTATTCGGTGTATAGTGTTCCTTGCTTTTACGAGTGTATTGAACTAAAGTGTGACACATAGGGCCTGTGGTCAGGTCAAGCAATAAGGAGTGATTCCTTGCTTCGATGAATAATTATATCAAGGGTAATTTTATTGAGAGCTTTTCTGGTCAATAACCTAAGTAGTTGTTTCAATTCAGTATATCATCGTCAACTTTAAATTCAATTTCCCTTTTTTCCAAAATTATGTCCTTCTTAAATTTTTTGTTGATAATGATAATATTATATTGAATCAGGAAATTGGCAAACATAACAGTCCTTCGGATAGATCTTATCTTTTGATCCTGTGAACTCTTCACTGGATTGGTTTGGAAATGTTATGGCAGGCACATTGCTGTCTATTCGCACATGACCCAACCATCGCAGTAGTTGAATACGTATCCTTCTGGTTAGATCTTTGCCGTTTCACCATATATAAGTTGACCTTTCAAATACAAGACACATCGTCAGCCATGAAAATGACTTGGGTATCGAACTTTCACAAATGGAGGTAGTTAGGTCTCTTTCAGTTAAAAAAAAAACCGCCTATATACGATTTACCGTCGACTATGACTTTGAAATGGAGATTTCCACACCCGGAAATCAGGACATTTGTAAGGAGCGTTCGGGAATCTGAGTCTTATGAATAGCTCGATCATACTGTGGTGCGACGATCATCTGCCTTTAGGGTATGGACTCATTCTGTTAGTACATTTTACGTTTCAAACTGGATTCAATCTCCCTTCTTCCAGGGGAAGAGGTCGTTCTGTCCATCAGCTCTGGATTGTCAAGTTCATAGTTCAAGGATTTAAGAAGCTGTATGCTGCATATGAAGTATGCATCAGACTAAGGTGACCCCAGATCCTGCATTTTAGTAAAAAGTATATCATTAACGTATATTTAATGAGATAGGCCATCACGACTAAAGTAGTTTGATAGTCACCTTAACTGCCATGAAATAGCTACAATATCTGTCAAAAACAGTGTTTGTGCACACAGCTTGTAAAAGTAAGTTCATCAGGAAAAATAGATTCATCAGGAAAATAAATAAATACATTTTTTACAATGAGTATTTCTTCAACTGAACATTTTATCAGCACAAAACATTCTTTGCGTTATTTGCCATCGATAAGTGTAATATTTGTGTTTTGATTCGAATAAAAACATTATAAATTATCAATCTGAAAATGTTTCCTGTTTCGTTTTCCTGATCGCTATAATGGCGCAGGGCCAGAAGTCCACGGGCCAAAAGTCCATAATGGACTTTGACCCACTAGGGTGGGTCAGAAGTCCACAAATACATTATGGACTTATGACCCACCATGGTGGGTCTAAAGTACACAAAAAATTCCTGTGAACTTTTGGCCCATCGATTATGGACTTTTAACCCACTGAGGTGAGCCAATAGTCCATAATGGTGTACAAGTAGAGCTCTCAATTTATTTATTTTTTTGACTTAAATGAGTCGGAATTCTTTATTGTACTCTCCATGAAGGGTGATCATGATCAAAATTCTTGGGGCAAAATAAAAATAAAAAATTATTATGATAGGATATTGAAAAACGAACAATAAAGTTTTCTTACGTTAGCAATTAGTGATTATTTATGTAGCACATTCAGAGCACGTAAGTACCTACTTAGTATTTGTTGTTTAGAATTACTTTTCCAAATTGCAATGAGGTATTTTGAATTTGATTTTTTAATTGATTAGTGTAGTAATCAATTAATATAATCAATTAAAAAATCGCGCGATTTTTTTATTGATTATATTAATTGATTACTACACTAATCAATTAAAAAATCAAATTCAAAATGCCTCATTGCAATTTGGAAAAGTAATTCTAAACAACAAATACTAAGTAGGTACTTACGTGCTCTGAATGTGCTACACAAATAATCACTAATTGCTTCCATTCGCCTGATGGAAGAACGCTGAAGGTGCCATCAATAAAATAGTTCCTCTCAGATTCTATGATTTCATAATTGTTTTAGTTTTATTGTGGACTTGTGACCCACTTCTCCTCAAAAGTTATGAACTTGTGGCCCACTTTCTTGTGCACTTCTGACCTACCTGGGTGAGTCATAAGTCCATAATGTATTTGTGGACTTCTGACACACCCTAGTGGGTCAGAAGTCCATTATGGACTTTTGGCCCGTGGACTTCTGGCCCTGCGCCGCTATAACCGGCCCCTAAGTTACTTAGTATTTAAATCAGCTAAAAGAGGATGTGAAATAAGCAATATGACATTATTCAAGGTTTATTTTATTAAATTGTGTGCTTGAAGTTACAAAATCCAGTACTTTCTCTCTAAGTTCTCCATAAATACAATTTTGTTGACTCTCTTATAGCCTAAATTTTATTACATCACTGATTCAATACCTAAGATGCTTTTGAAAACAGTTGTTCCGATGGTTACTATAGTTAAGTGCTTGAAAGCAACTTTGTATATAGTTTTGAAAACTGCACTTTGTAGTCACACACCACTTCCAACGGATTTTTTTTTAAAGTCGGCTAAAAGGTTTCCTTAAATAGACTGAAAGCTCATCGCAAACACTTTCTTCATATTTGCTGGATTTTTGTGGCAAATCAAAACGGAACGCCAGGCGTGCGAAACGTCGTGCAAGCTGGGACCCCTAAGAACTTTTAGTTACAAAAGAAAAGGCAATTGGAGCACTAAAGTATTCATTTCAAAATGTTTTCGTTCAGTGTGTGTTTCTTTATTCATTCCGTATATTCGGAATATTTGGAATATCCTTTCTGATTTTCTTTATTCACTAAAATATTCCGGATAAACTATTTATTTGTTTCTTTATTTATTCTGGAATATTTGGAACGCATTCTTTTCATTCCTAGTGAAGAGGTGGTTTAAATGGAATATTCTCTAGTTTGTAAGATGAATTTGACTGTCAGCTGTGTGTACGAGATAAAAAAGATAAATAATTAAATGGAAATTTTTGAGTTTTTATTATAAAATGTGTATTTGTATTTATTTATTTATTGTTTTCTTGTTTTTGTAACAAGTCCAATATAATTTACGTATTTGTCTTCTATTTTCAGAAATAAACATAACAAGTTTTTTGACATGAAAACTTTCTTTATTTATTCTATTCTGGATATTCTGGATAGATATTTTTTCTTTTCTTTATTTTCCATTCCTTATCCGGAAAAAATAAAGAAACATACTCTCAGAAAAAAATAATAATTATACCTATGACGATGTTCACATTGGACGTACTCACCCGACGCATTTTGACGTCTATATGTTTTATCCCATTCCCACTTTGTTGTTAGAAAAAGACGGGGTTTCGCGTCCGGATTTTTAGATTTTTTAATTCTCATGGTTCATTTTGACATTCGCTATTCTGACATTTGCAATTTTTTATTTTTTTCGGTTTTTGCACCAACATCTTGAAAGTTTTCGCAAAATGTGGTCACCTTTGATTGGAAATTGAACTTAAGCATGAGCCTATAAAGAATATTGTAAACATCTAGGCTCATTTTACATATTTTGTTTTTTTTTTGTTTTTCGTGGCTTCGTGAATCCTTTGTATTTACACTACTTTGTGTCTGAACACGGCGGACTGGATGACGTCAAAATGCGTCGGACGAGTACGTCCAATGTGAACATCGTCTATTACAGACAGACAGAAAGCAAACAAAACAATTTTTAAAATAATGTTTTATTTCTTTTCACACTTTTTCTTCAGTAAAAATGTAAAAGCAGAATGAAATTTGACGCCATTTGCCTTAATTATGATGTATTCACATAATGGCATTACTTTTGCCCCACCCTGTAGTTTAAAATTAATTTTTTACAAAATTCAAATATAAAACATTTTTTTTTCATCAATTATCTCTGGTTGCACTCAACCACTTTCTATAGTCATAAACGGTATTATTTAAGTCAAACTTATACCTACATAGTAAACTATCCAAATCGATTTGATTGTTTATAAAACAATACCAACATACCTACATCCATGAGCATCCTCATCCCCCTTGCTCAATCATTGCTGACAAGTATTTTAATACAGATCCACTCGAATGCCTGAAACTCAGCTTGACAAAATAAGAAAACTGTCAATAAAGTAATTTATTAGATATGTCATTAAGTATTAATAGAACACAGAATTAGCATCCTATTATCCTGTTACATAAAATTTTGTTTAAGCAAAATACATCCGACTATGAAAAAGGACATCAGCCATGCATGGTTGACGTTGAATTCCAATAAGGCAATGTATCCTCTCGGACCACAAACAAACAAAAAAAAATGTTCATAAGTCTATAAAGCAAATAGGTCGTTTTGGGTCATCACACTCGGTAATTTATTGGATTTTGTGGCACTGAAAGTATCATAAGCATGAATGAACAAATTAGTTGTATTTACCAATATGCTGAAGTTTTACCTTTTAATGTCGCGTTTTTTCCCCCAGAAAATGTATATATATGTATGTAAATATAAACAAATTCGGCACGAGTCGCACATGATGGCGTGACCACTTATTTGTGGTGTGTGTTTGTGTGCTCTATTGTTAATTGTTAAAGAAGTACCTTCGTTTATGAAAATGCTTTCAATTTAGTTGCACAAACAGATTTTTTTTACGCAGGTCAATGGGAATTGAACTGCATAGAATGGTCTTCAAGCAATTCTTTAATTCGAAAACAAAGAAGACACCGAATTAAGGTCCGAATATTCTGTTTATGTTTTTTGGTCTTGTGGCGCGGGTCTAGGTTGAGTCATTCTTTCGGTTTAAACTCTCAATTTGGCTTGATAAAATGCTCGCATCCTAGATGATCGGATTCGGCGGTAAATTATAACTTAGTTTCTTTCAGTTTTGTGGAGCTGGTAACGCTCGTTTGTGTTTGTTTATTTTCGTCATGAAGCTGACTTTAAAGCTCAGCCTAGGAAAATTAAAGTGACTGTCAAAAACAATCGAAAATCAACGAGGAGCATCTTCAAAAGGAAATGTTCCTATAATTGATTCTGTGAACTGCATTAGTAGCCAAATATCGAAACAATGTCATCTTTGATACGATGTTATAGGATCGGTTCGAGTATTTAGGGAAATCTTAAAGAAGATGAAAAGAGATTTACTATGTTTACACACGAGATTAATTCATCCTGGTGGTGCTATCCTGGTTTCACGCTTTGTTTCAATCACACGGGATGAATTAGTCTGGGGGGGGGGGGGGATTTATACATTAACCCATTCCTGTTGTTAATTTGCAGGCCTCAAAATGTAGAAAGTTATGTGTGCATTAGGTTTTTACTTCGTTCTTTCACTTCAAAATTGGTGCAAGATTTTAGTTTGTTTCAAACTGCATACTTCGCTTCACTCATCAACAAAACCGTTTTCCCCCGGTTGAATCAATCCCGTGTGTACAGGCCTAATGAGTTGCGAGTAAACCATACCATACATTCGTTAAGTGCAGCTAAAGTAAGAATTCGTTAAGTGCGGCTAAAGTAAGAATCTCTGAATACATCCAAAGATAGGTTATAGGGTGAAAAGATTAGCATTTCTGGTTTGATTAACGTAACTGAGAACGGAAAACTCCTTGTTAAAGTACCAATAAAATAAGAAAAGATAAGAAACGAATGATAAATTCATGAATCTCGATAGGGGTAGTGGCTTTTAAAGTGTGATCTTGTTTTATGTTCGATTGCCCACAAACAAATCGATTACTCAAAACAAATTATCAATTTTTTTTAATGAAAATCAATGGTTTTTGGAAAATTTATACATAGAAGGACATTACATCTGCTATCTAAAAATGTGCTTTTTTGCATTTTTCATATTTCCTCGAGTAAAAAAAAGTAAACAGTATCTTGTCAAACCTGAAATTTAAGTTCTTACTTGTTTTAAGGCTTTGCGCTGTTTTGAGTTTTGTCACTTTGTGGTTGAACAGATTCGCATTTGCGGAATATTCAGTGCGAACTAGCAGTCATCAGCAAGAAATAAATGCAAATATTATAACTACTAAGGCTTAATAACGATATTCATCAGGTTTTTACAAATCCAAATTCGACATTTGCAAAGTATTTAGTGCTAACTTTCATCAGATGCAATATATTTGACATTTTGTGGTTTGAAAGATTTGAAATCTTGACATTTGCAAATTACCTATTTAGTGCGAACCGTCATTGCAAAGCTACATATGTATAAAGCGTTAATACTTTTTGGTTTAAAGTATATGCTTAAATTTTTGTTCCACTAAATATGGAACAGACAATACAAAACTATGTTCCAGAAACTTTAATGAAACTTAAGGAGAGTAACCCTCGAGTGAATTCATAACACATGCTGCAAAATATCAAAATTGCAATTACGTCTGTAAGAATACCAATTTGCCATGAATTATGATATAAAATTCAACAATTTCAATTTGTTTTTACCACATTTTCCTTAATATTTTCCGTTTTAGTTATACATATTTGTATTTACATATGTGTTTTTCTCTTTAAAATTTTATTTCATTCTGTCTGACAGTTCAGTAGTACCATATTTTAAATACAAAAACGCGCCTGAGGCTGCGGATGTTTTTTTTTTGGGAATTTCCCACTTCACTATGTACATGTAATTTGACAAAAAAAAAAAACACGGATAATGGCACATGATATAAAAAAGATGTTAATATTTCAAGTGAAAAAGGTTTCTATGTATTCTTTTTTTTTTTTTTTTTGTGAATCACATCAACTCATTTAGAATAGAAAACGTATTGCCTCATTTTGAATTGGCGATGATATTATATTTATCCTATCTTCACATAACAATGACGTGTACTACACGCCTGACGTTATCGTGGGCCGATTGTTTGTGTGTTGAACAAACTAGGTACCATTCTTTAAATACCACAACAAACAAAAAGAACAACCGTTTACAAAACAAAGACTAGTCCTATTGTCCTATACTCATCACTGTAAGTATCCTATCCGATAGATGCTGATCGACAAGGAATTAAAAATCAAAGAAAAGGTTCTGTCAAACAATAGACAGCAGCGTGCCAAAGTGATATCATTTACTTCGTGAATCTTCCATCATTATGATTATCATCTGCTTTGCTTTCAGTTCATTATAAAATAGCTTGTAACTATAAAGATGATGGTTAAAAATAAAAAAAAATATATACACACTCAGAGGCGCATTCGCTTGCAAACAGGATTTATCTAAACCAACAAGCGTATCGTGGATGGACATCTATTGATAGATCGGTAACCAAATAAAATAACACCTTGTGATGAAGATACCTACATACATAAAAATGCATACGTTGAGGTCTCAAGTTTCATAAACGGCTTTTTATTTTAATAAAGAAAAAATATCCTAAAGGCTTCAAAAAAAAGGATGCTCCTTGATTGCCATATATCTCCGTTGCGGTCATATTTTCCAACTAAGAGTTGAATAATAGGTTGGAGTTGGACAAAAATGTCGGTAACGTTTTGTCCAACGCGCAGGTATTGACCAGGTGTCATAATGAAGTGTGCTCACTTCGTGAACGTTTCACGACAGCAAAATTTATGTGAGACCTACGAAATTTCTTGATTACAAAAAAAGGTATACACAACCAATGAGTCGTTTTTATCGTTTATCTTCAAATGATTCTTCATTTAAGGGGATTTTTTTTTTTTGTTTTGTTTCTGATTCGACAAAAGTGTAGGATATTTAAGGGTATTTAATGTGTTAAACTGAGCTAATACTGGTTTATCACGCGATTAGTTCACGTGGGAAAATTAGATCAAATTAGTGAAAGAAGCACTCTGTTTATTCTCTTTTGCGCGTTGGCTTGGCGCACCTAAAGTGCAAGAAAATAGAGGTGTGTGTGGGAAGAATATTATTTTTTTCGAATTCTCTGACTTGAAGGCCCCCTTGGCCAATGACATGGATTAATGAAGCAAAAGGTGATGATAATTTCATGAGAATGCTGAACTAAGAAGTCAGCCAGACATACATATTAATAAATGAAGCTGCTACAGAAACTACAGGGTGACTTGAGTGTGGTTAAAATATATTTACTTCCCACATTAGTTGCGGATTTTTAAATGAAATCAAAAATGACTTTAGAAAGATCGAAATAAGTTTCTGGCAGGACATGAATTTCTTAGGGGCCATGTTAAAGCTATCAGTAAAACGTATCAGTAAAAGTTTTCTTTTTCATTTTTAAGGCAAATTATCCGACAATGTTTGTGTAAAATTTTTCTATTAAAAAAAATATTGCAATTATGTCTAAAATCACGAAATATTAACACTTTTGTGTTTTCAATGATCATTAAAATTTCAATGATCATTGAAATCACAAAAGTGGCAACATTACGCGAATGATATCAAATTGGGTTATTTTTTTGAACAGAAAAAATATAATATTCATTACCTTCAGTTTAATACCAATTAACACCGACATTGGATAATTTGTCTAAAAATTTAATTTACTGATACGTTTGACTGATAGCTATACTGGCCATTTAATAAGCATTTAGTCCCAGTGACTTCTTTGTTGAAAGTAATTAGGGTTTCCATAAATTTTCAAATTTCAATCAACAGTAGTCAGCGCGATCGCTGGTCAGAAAATCTTGTGCTCTGAACGCTCTGAAAGAAACAGAACTTTTTGTTCTATAACTCAGGCTCTATACTCTGAACAAAGAAAAAAGTCTAATGCGTACTAATTATTGGCGGCCGTTGTCACTGGTGCAGTTGCTGGTGCTGGTTTAGTCTGTTTAATGCTTTATGAGCAACCGGTTTGTTTTCAAACGTTAAACTAAATAAGTACCTATACGATTGGATTGCTCAGTTTCGTTTAAATTTCCTTCACTTTCACTTCCGTACGTAAAGAGCGATCCATTTACGTACGTAAATTTGACAGCCAGCCAAATACATGTGTAATTTGCTTGCGTTTGCATCCGACTATTAAGGTCGACTCAAGGAAAATTGACGGCACTTAAGGAAACTTGACGTAGAATAATGACTTAAGCTTCATTTTGCTGTCGACTATTATGGTTGGGCCTTAATAGTTCAAAGCAAATACAAAGAATAGAAGCTGATGTCATAATTTACGAAAAGTTTGCTTAAGCTTCGTCAAATTCATGAGTCACTAATGTCCGAGTCCGACTGTTAATTTTTGTTTGCGGCGGCGGAAGAATAAGTTAAGGAAAACTGAACGAACTTTATCAATCCGCCATTATGGGTTCTCTACATTATAAGCAATATTTTTATTGTAATTTGTTAGTTTCGTACCCCTATATTTTTTTATACTCAAAACTTAAATTTTTAATGGTATGGTTGAAAGATTGCTTTGAAATGACAAAACATTAAGAAACTACGAAAAAGAAAAAAAGATTTTTTTAAGATTGTCAAAATCAATGTTTCAAGTTTTTATTTTGTAAAAAAAATGCAGTTTATTTATTTAGAATATTTATTTAGAAAAACAAAAACGTTTAATTTCAATAAAATTTCATTCGAAAACTTTTATGAAAATGATTTTTTTAATAAAAAAAATCTAAAGAATACAAACTTAAACTTTACGTACAAACAACATTTGACTGAATTTAATACTCATACAAAACCTGTCAAAATAAACATATTTAAAAAAAACTGTGATTCCTCTTATGTATGTATATAGTTTTTAGTTGTTGAGCGCAGCACCACTTTATAAACCGTTAATAACCTTTTTCACTCATAAAAATTTTTTTCAAAATCATTTAAGTGGATTTCAAGAAAAATAAGTTTTTCCTTAAGTTTTAATGCTCAAGTATCGTTTTTGGTTAAAAAAAAATTCCCACCAAGCACACTAAGCTCCAAAAGGCATTGTTCGTTCACACCACTAAAAAAAAAGTCACCATGCTCACTTCTTCACCCTGTTCACTAATGAACCGATCGTCATCAATCTCTCTTCAAGTCAAAGCTTATCCCGGAAATTATGATCTTGACCAACGCAAGGACTTGTTATTAAAACACTTTTTTGTTAAAAAAAAGAACATCCCAGTTTGCGTATAAAAGCAGGAACAGTATTTTTCAACAAGCTAGTCGCAAAATGCGTGTTCTAGTGTGTCTTTTAAACCTCATAGTTTACCTTGTTACTTGTGTCGATGGTAAAGATCTTTTAGGCTTTGAAAAAGAATTATCCGATGTAATTCTAACGACGGCACTCGGTAAAATTCGTGGAACCTATCTAACATCTCAAGCGGGAAAGAATTTTTATGCCTTCCGTGGAATTCGTTACGCTAAACCACCGTTAGGTGCGCTACGTTTTAAAGCAAGCTTGCCAATCGAACAATGGAATGGAATATTTGACGCCACTTTAGATGGGCCTATGTGTCCACAACCGGCATTGAATAGTTCGGATGTTTCAGAAGACTGTTTGCGTCTAAATATCTACACAAAGGAATTGCCATCCCAATCAAATTTAAATGTCAAGAAACCGGTAGTGGTGTTTTTACATCCTGGTGGTTTTTATTCCCTCTCTGGACAAAGTAAAAACTTTGCTGGACCGCAATACTTTATGGATAGAAATATTGTTTTGGTGACATTTAACTATAGATTGGGATCTTTGGGATTTCTTAGTACCGGCACTAAAGATGCTCCAGGAAATGCTGGCCTCAAAGATCAGGCTCTCCTACTGCGATGGATTAAAATACATATATCGCGCTTTGGTGGTGACCCAGGTTCTGTGACACTTCTTGGCTATGGAGCTGGTGCTATAAGTGCTACTCTTCATTTGGTGTCACCAATGTCGAAGAATTTATTTCATAAAGTTATCGTTATGAGCGGAGCTTCCACAGCTCAATGGAAAATTCCTGGAGATCAATTGTCGTTAGCCCAAAGACAAGCTCGGCTACTCCTATGTCCTGATAATCATATCGAGCAAATGGTTGAATGTCTTAAGCAGGTAAAGCAAAGTTTAAATCGTTATCTGTAGAATATATCTGAGGATTCCTTAATTATTATAGAAACATTATTTGGAATTGGCGAATTCACAAGGAAACATGTTCGAATTTGGGCGAGGCAACCCAGTTTTGCTTTGGAAGCCAGTTATAGAACCGAAATTGGGACAAGATCGGTTTCTCATTGAGGACCCAGTTAAGTCCTATCAAGATGGGAATTTTATGAGAGTACCAATAATTACTGGAATGACAAAAGATGAATTTGTTGGACCAGCTCTAAGTATGACATTTAACAAAATTTATAAATTCGTTTGGTAAGTTTGTATTGCAATAGATATATTGGAAAATGACGCACTTCGAGATGCAATGGACAACAATTTTGAAAAGGTTGCACCAGTTTGCTTTTTGTTTAGCAGCAATTTGACGAGGTCAAAAAATGTGAGTGATGAATTGAGAAAATATTACTTGGGCTCTGGATCACTTCACCCGAACAGATCTTTGGAAGGTTTAGCTCACGTAAGTTAAGTTTTTCTATTGGGAATCAAATTCGACCCTTCAAAATTATCCTTTTTTCTTCTTCAAAAACTAGCTTTTTGCTGACGCTCTGACAGGATTTGGAGTGCATAGATTTGTCCATCTAGCTGCCCGGCATACAAAAGTTTATTACTACTTGTTTTCTTACCAAGGGCAGGCAAGTCATCTTTATTATCCAGAAGATAAACCATATGGTAAGTTGATTATCCTTCAAAATGTCGAAAAAGATCATTCATAATTTAACTCAGACACAAACTTGTTATGTTTTTATAGGTGTTGTTCATCATGATGATCTTCTTTATTTATTTGTTGAACCATCAGTTTCAAGAATGTTTGCAGACGATGAAGAAGAATATAAAATTATCGAAACATTAACTAGAATGTGGACTGCATTTGCATATAAAGGGTGAGTTTTATAGTTAGTTCTTTTTCCACTACTAACAATGTAATCAAACTGGCAATATAAAAAAGAGAATAACGTAATTAACATTTAAGTTCAGCTTTCTTTTAAGTTGTATTATTTTTGAGCTAGTTCGACTTTTGAAATTCCTTAATAATAGTAACTCAAGTAAGGAAGTTAAGCTAAAAACTGTCAGTTCAACTGTCAGTTAAAATGAGCTGATCTGAGATTTACTTCAAGTTTCTCCTTCTAATATATAGAATTTTCTCTAAATTTGTAAAATCGGTGTTTTTTTACTGAACAGGTAAGCAATTTTTTTTTAAACTGTTTTCTTTCTTATCGTTTTTCTCAATTTGAAAAATTGGCGCTATACCATCTTTTATTTGGTGTCTGAATAGATGCCTTGAAGTTGTTGCCCTCGAAAACCCTTAAAAATAGTTATTGTTTTGCTAAAAGTGCCCCAGCGTTTTGTTTGTTTGTTACTTTTGGCTAAAAGTACTTTCCCTTCGATTTATAGCTTTTTTTTTAATTCGGAAAAAAAGCCTTCCGATTTTTTTTTCTCTCTGAACCGGTACCTCAAAATTGTTTCCCCCTTCAGAAAACCTGTGAAAATTATTTATCAAGTACTCCAGCGTTTTTCGACGGTTTGTCTATCTGGATACGTGCCTCGAAGTTGTTGACTCTAAGGAAACCTATTATTTTTTGGCTAAACGTGATTTCTCTTGGAGATATACGGCCTTATTTATTAGATTTAGCTAAAATGCCATTAAACGGCTTATTATAGTTACGCAACGTCAAATCATTTACTCAGCCTTTACTCACTGTCGAGTAAATTCTTATTTATAAAGATTTTTTAATCCATATTAGTTACTTGGACGTTACGTTATATCTTAAAAAGCGTCCCCTTTACAACTCTGGTTATGTTAAAAGTCGATTTAACCATACAAGCAATTTTCACTGTGATAGAGAGAGAAAGTACATAAGCTGCTACAGCGTTATGAGTGGAATAGAATAATAGTTGAAATAAAAAATTATATTTGTTTGTTTACATTTTGTATTTTATAGTTTTTTTATTAAAGTTTTTTAATACCCGCGTGTATCTTATCGAAATCCTCATTCGAAAATTTTGAAAGACATTTAGTTTTAATGCACAAGAACTCTTGTAATAGTTTTGGATTTTAATTTCAAAATTATGTTTGGATTATTTGGTGTAAAACTGACATTTAGTTGCCAATATGGCCTTACGCAGGCTCTTATCTACCTGTGATGTCATTTTAATTGGGATTTCTTGAGTGGAGGCATATTAAGGCAGTGTGTGAATTGGGTTAAAATTTTGGGTTAAATTTTCTACCACGACTAAATTTTGACGTTTGGTTCGAGGCGGGGTAAATTTAAGCCATTTGCTGTGTGAATTGGGTTAAAAAGAATTAAAAAAAACACTACTTCCGCTGAAATTCCCTCAAGATCTAAGAAATTTTCCTGAAAAAAAAAAGTTTTTCTTTCTTTAATTTAGTTAATTCTTTATTGAAAATCCAACTTGAAAGATACGAAGTTTTCGGGCAGAAAAATGTAACACAATCTCAATTTTACTTATTTTTCTCTGTTTTGCATAGTTAATTTCATATTTTGAAACAACAGTCCCAAAACTTTGCAAAAAAAAATCCCATTATGGATAGTTTGGTTATTTAGTATATGAACACTGGTTTTTACAGCTGTTAAATTTCGAAACAAACAAAATACAATTATTTCGTATTCTGTTTTTTTGGAAAATGAACAACAATTTGAAGAAGAATTTTATATTTATTCTTTGTATTTTTTATAAATATCTGCGAATTACTAGGAGTATATGAATATGGTTTTCCAGTATATGGTTTTCCAGTACCCTTGCCTTTTGCGCGTTTACATTCATCTTTTCACACTTATAGTTTACCTTTGTGATTACAAAACTAAACGAAGAAAAAAAAACATACAAACAATCTTCTATATCTATATTGAAACGTCCAATTTTAATCCATTTAGCCTGCTACACAGCTCGCTAAATTTAAACCCATTTTATTCACCACGCTTGTGTCAAAATTTAACCTATTTAACCAACTTTTAACAAAGGCGGCGTAACTTTACTCAATCGTCAATAAACAAGGCTTAATGTTTTGTCTACATTTGTAAAATCTGTTAATTTTTATTGGATTCTATAATAACGTGCATGTACAAGCATAATAATTATGTAGTATACAGTCAAACCCGCTTTAGTGAAACGACAAAAAAAAAATGATTTTAAGTTTCAGTTAACTTTTGAAATTCTGAGTAGAAATGCTGAAATTCTAGATTATTAATTAAATTTACTTGATAACTTAAAATTTGTATTTTATACCTCTTTCGCTGACATAATAAATAAATATTGCACACACACAAACAATTTTTAAACAGTCTAAGCAGAAATGAAAATAAATAATTTCCGCAAGAAATCAGAATTTACATCTTGCACAGTCACTGTTAGTGAAATGGATGCATTTAGAGCATGTTTATTATTTTGTTCGATTGCTTAATTACACATTTTTTTTGTTGCATTTAAGGGGAGTTCATTCTATGAAATGTAGTAATTTCTGAAGGAAATTGTTGTTCAGATATCCGAGTTTTTCACATAAGCGGGTTTCAGTTAAGCGGAGTAATTTGTATGAAATTTAACAAGAAATACACGAGGATAGATACAAATTTACAGATAAGCGAGTTTTTCAATCAAGCGGGTTGCAGATAAGCGGGTTTTACTAAGTAAATATATACGTAATCAACTTTTTTCAACTTTCTTTCAATATATTTTTCCAGTGATCCAAACAAGTCCAATGATGAATACCTCCGAAATATTCGATGGCGTCCATTTAGTTTTAAAAAGGAAAATTATTTAGAAATTGGAGACGAAATTGTTATGAAGGAGGGCATTAATTTGGAGCGTTACGAGGTATGGAAGAAGCTGTTTCCACTTCATTGGATTAGGCGGCACAGCAAAAATGACCGCGATAGCTTTGACTATCCTGAAAAAGATAAAGCGACAAGGTAAACAAATTTGAATAAAAAAGTGTTTTTTTTTATAGATATTTGATACCTAAATGATAAGCAATACATATAGATTTTTAATAAAGTTTTTTTATCATTTAAATTTTTAGTCTCTATCAAGGTCTCTATCACCTTACACTTTGTATCTTTTGTATCTATAATTTCGCATTACAACTTACAATAATTTTTCAACAAACACTTGAAAAGTAAACTTTGGAGTTCGTTTAAATTGTTTAGGTACATCATTTAGGTTATACCGGCTTTTATTAGCTTTGTTCGCGTTCTTTTTGTGTATAAAAATGTTGACTGTCAAAATCTCTAAAATATGAGAGAAATCTCTCTCGCTTACCGAAAAGTAATCGAACTCTTTTTTGTAAATTCTTCAGAAACTTCAAGTTTGAATGTCTTGTGGAAACAAAAATTGCAAACCAAAATTGCTTAAACATTAAATTAATGCATTCGATCACCAATTTCTCATACATTTCGATTTTTGTTTACTTTGGATTAGAAAATTTTTGTTTACTTTTATAAATGTCATTCCATTTCGGAAACTTCAAGTTTTTGCCAGATGAAATTTCGCTGGGGCAAAACTTACAAATAAATGAACGAAACAATAATAATTTTTTTTTATTTTTCATTCTGCTCTCAGTACACGAACAATTTTTGTGGTAAAATAAACGTATGAAAACGAATGAAAACTGTTGGATTTTCTTACGCGATCAAAGCTATTAACTACAAACCTATCTGCGATCAATAATATCTCAATCTTGATTGACAAATTTGGCAACTTTGTCAATCAAAAAAGAAATTTCTAAAAACATCGACTATGATAACTTAACAAAAGAATTCTTCTTAAAAGTAAAATTTTATTTGCTGTTTTTCATTATATCTTTTGCCTTCAATGCGTCAATGTTTATCGTCTTGGATACAAATTCATCTGAAAATAAAAAAAAAAAAACATTGAATTATGTTATGTGCTAGTTCAATTTTGTAATCACATTTTTGTATCATTAGTTAATAAAATATTACTAAATTTATAATAGAAACAACCAGAAAAGTATAGAATTATGTATATAGAATTTTGGCAAAATCTATGTAGCTTTAATAGTCCAGTAAAATTAGTTTCAAAACCAACAAAAAATACTGTAGTTGAGATTTTATTTTTATTTGAAAGACTACTGTTTGGAGAGTCTAAATCCACAAAGTTCATACAAAAAAAAAATCCTGCGTTGTCCGCCATCTTGAAAAAAGCGTTTTAGTGATTTTCTCAAGTTCTATAAATCCTTGAATGATTTTGTTTTTCGTTTATTGTAAGGAAAAATATTTTCTACAACTTTGTCTTTTAAACATTTTTGACAGCTCTTTTTCATAAAAAGTTATTGACGAAAAACTGTCAAAATTGTGGAGATGGATTTGGTTTTTACCGATTATATCGACAAAGTTGACATGATGCAACCAAATTTTTTCGTGAGTAGGTATAAATACGCCAGTCGATACGTACTTTTTCCTTGAAAAAATTGCTATCTTAATGAAACTTGCACAAATTGTTCGGGGGTATACTAGGAAGACTTCCCTAAAGTGTTAACTTGGGGAGGGGCGAAAACCCCCTGATTTTTCCGTTTTTTTGCAGTTCTTCGCTTATATTTCTGAAACTAAGCACATTTTGTGTACAAAGTTAAAGACCATTAAATTTCCTAAAAATTTGTTGGTAAACCAGATCTGAAGGCCCAAAATATTGACGGAGATACAGTAGATTTATTTTTGAGGTATTTTGAACCCTACAATAAAGGTAGGTGGTGTATGCACAGTAATTCTATATACAACGTTTTTAACATAATTTGTGAAAAACAAAGTAAAGCTAGTTTGGATCAAGATAAAAAAATTTAATGGGCGGGCCTTTATCCCCCCCCCCCGCTGAAAAAAGAAAAAAACAGATTTAAAAAAGACCGGAACGCCTACAATGACATTTAAACCTCTTATTTTGTTTTCTTTTTAATAAAGTTTTTTTATTAAACAGTTTTTGCGGGAAGGGCAGTTTTCTTTAAAATTGACTTGAAACAAATTAAAAAACAACGGTATAATTTACAATGTCATGCTATACCATTTCGAAAAGCCAGAAATCTATTCTTTTATGTATTTTTTATATAAAGTTGTTTTAGTAAATAATTTTTGAAAAATTAATTTTCGAACTCAAAATTTAAAAATGTTACTTTAATATTCATTAAATTATATAGAAGCCAGTCAGGCGAGTACTAAATTTTTTTTTTTTTAAAGAGGTGGTTTTCGTTATTTTTGTTTTATTTTTTTATTTTATTTTATTTTATACGAGACATTTTACCATGCAGTTTTCTGTTTTTGAATAAAAATTAATAAAAGAATGGAATTAAGGAAACAAAAATTGCACTTTTGATCATACTAAGCATAAGGCCTTAAGTAATGATTTGCACGAAATTCAAAGTCAAACGTAAATTTCCTTAGGTTGAACATAATTTAAGGGCAAGAAAAAGTAGGTCATTAAGACTAATGTTCTACTTAAGAATTTTTTGAGGTCCATTTTTTCCCTTTAAAAAGTTTAATTCCAAAAAAAAATCAGTACTACATTAACATAATTTTAGCATTAAATAAAGTCAAAAATTACCATATTTTGTTAATGTCCATGTTCAAAAACGAATATAAAAATATTTTACAATTTTGTCCTCATTTTATTCACACTAAACAAAATAAACACACACGATAATAATCGATGACACAAACACAAAATAATAGAACGTCACTTTTTGGATGAAGAAACAATTGGATTTATCACATCCAGAAGGTAAATTTAAATAAAAAAATAGAAAAAAGAACACCAAAAATATATATTTGTTAAACTTCAAATAATAGAGCAAACAATTAAAAATAATAAAAAAACAAATTTGTCTGTTCGTGTAAAATTGTCATTTCAACTGAGATTTTTATCATGAAACTAATTCATAGCTAAGTAGAACATAATTTTTTTGTAACAACGCAGAATAATTTATGTCGTACATAAGAATTAAGTTTAACTTAGTTATGTTGTATATTTTTGAAGAGAATGAGCAAACGGGCCTAAACGTAGAATTTTGAAAAAAAAATAGTTTGATTTTTTTTTTCAAAATTTTGAGTTTGAAAATTAATTTTTCAGAAACTATTTGCTAAAACAACATTATTAAATAAGAAGAAAAAGAATAGATTTCTAGCCTTACAAAAAGGTAGTACATGTCAATGTAGGCATTCCGGTCTTTTTAAAATAATTTTTTTCTTTTTTCAGTCTTTTTTTGAAAATTGCACCTCCCGGTTAAGCGGAGGGGGGAATGAACCCCCGTCCAATACAATTTTGTTTTATCTTGACCCAACCTTCTAGCTTTACTTTGTTTTTCACAAATTATGTTAAAAACCTTGTATATAGAATTACTGTGCATACACCACCTACCTTTATTGTAGAGTTCAAAATACCTCAAAAATAAATCAGCTGTATCTCTGTCAATATTGGGCCTACAGATCTGGTTCACCAACCAATTTTTAGGAAATTTATTGGTGTTATGCAATAAAGTACACAAAATCTGCTTAGTTTAAGAAATATATGTAAGCGAAGAACTGAAAAAAGTCGGAAAAATTAGGGGGTTTTCGCCCCTCCCCAAGTTAGCACAGTTTCCTCGAGGTCAATAAATAAGGGGGTCTTCCTGCTATACCCCCGAACAATTTTTGAAAGTTTCATGAAGTTCGCAATTTTTTCAAGGTAAAAGTACATATCGACTGGACTATTTATACCTACTCACGAAAAAATTTGGTTGCATAATGTCAACTTTGTCGATATAAAAACCAATTCCATCTCCAAAATTTTTACAGTTTTTCGTCAATATTTTTTTATGGAAAAGAGCTGTCAAAAATGTATGTTAGACAAAGTTGTAGAAAATATTTTTTCTTACAATGTATGAAAAACAAAATCATTCTAGGACCTATAAAATTTGAGAAAATCTTACAAACGCCTTTTCAAGATGGCGCAGGAATTTTTTTTGTGTGTAAAGTTTGTGGGTTTAGACTCTTCAAACGGTAGTCTTTCAAATAAAAATAAAATCTCGACTACAGTATTTTTTGTAGATATTTGCTCGTTTTTCAGCTACTTTTAATAGACTATAAAAGATAGTAAAAAAAAGCATAACAAATTAATTGAAAAACAAATTAGAAAAATTGCTGTATTTTACTATCCCCTCTGTTCTGATCCGGATTAGATTTGCGTCATGAAAAACACGCAAACAACAACAACACAAGATCCAGCTTTGTTTCTAGATCTTACAAAATTCCAATCCGTTCCAGATCAGAAGGACTAAAAAAATACGACTAGTGTTTTACAAATTTTAAATAAACTATATTACCGTATAAAATGTATAAATAAAAAACAAAACAATTTAGTTTTTGTTAATTTTAATGGTAAAGATTTGTATTAAAAGATTCACCTTATAAATTGTTCTAGACAAATACTCAGTTGATAAGAATCTCTTCCCCCATAAAACCATGCCACGCTAAGTTCACGCTGAACCTCCTTTTTGATTGGGAATGACTTTTAACCAATTCTATAACTACGTATTTATCTGGTGACGATTAAAAGTTCCCTATTTTTCCATTTTTTTGTTGACGGATGTTAAAGTGCCTTCTATCGTGTTGTTACTAATTTACATCAGAAAATGTAAGCGAAATTCGAATTGGGTGCATTTTAATGAGATCCATGTGCCATATGGTTTCTTGTTTGATCGTCGCGTCGCGTCATGTCGGTGCAATTATTATTCTTATCAGAATGTACAAGTTATTGTGACCTATGGGATGAGTATCTCTAGTCATATTATAAACCACTCCAATTGACCAATTGAGCATGAGTCATTCCACACGGGGATATGAAGTTTGCTTGTGTCTTGTGTCCTAGGGAAGAACTACTTACATATATATAGTTATGTGGACATGGACAATCTGTTTTGCTACTGTCCGATGTGGCATGATGCTTTTTGTGGTTGCGTGCATTATATTTTATGCAAATTTATGCGCATGCTGAGTAGAAGGTGGAAAAGGGGTGTTGATCGGTGTATCTTAGCATGAATTTTTGATCGTTTACAATTCATGGTAATCGTTGATGCCGTATCACCACTTTAGATGTATCCTTGCTGATGTAAGGGTATTTGTATGTTCAAATGCCATCTGGTCAATTGTTTTTTAATTTGTTATTTTTTATTGTGAAATGAAAAAAAGGGAAGATATTGAAAATATATTTTACATTTTACGGACGGGGATGGTCAAATCAAAAATTACTCAAAGTCTGATTTACAGATCCAGGATCGCTCTATTGCTTTCCCTAAAATTTAAGAATTTAAATAATACAGTCTAGTTCAAGGAATTATAAAACTTTAAAAAGGTAAATTTTTATTATTCAATTCAAAAAGAACTAAAAGATTGTTATTTAATAGTTCGATAAAAATATGAAAATGCTTCACGTGACAACAGAAGATTCACATGGATTGATCGAATTAGAATTAAGAAGAATAGAAGAAGCAAAAATACCATCGTGAACAAACAACAGCACTGCCAAGAAGCTACCTTCGGCCTATTTCACCAAACTACTTAATTACATCCACAAATTTGTTTGGAGATATACCTACTATAATAATCAACAGAATCACAAATTTAGTTAAAAAAGGCTTGCAAATACAAATTTGTAAGTTGGTGAAATAGGCCACTAGTATATTGTCATTGAAAACAACTTATAAAAGATCTTAAAACTTTTAGCGCAAACGAATGCAACTAGAGGCCTCGGGTGTTAAATAACTCGAAACCAGTGGGCTTACAGACGATGTATGTTTCTAAGCCGACGAAACACACAAGCGTGAAGGGACATAATTATGGTCCTATCATTTTTCCTTAAAAAAAAAGAAGAAAAAAAAAGAAGTTGCATTTGGAATTAAGTTGTTAATGCGTTTTATTTTTAATAAATAATGTTTTTGTTATAATACAAATTTATTTTGAATGTTGCATTCTTTCAGGGTAAGGTTCTTTATTGAATAAATTAAGTAGCTATTAGATAAATATTAATCATCTGTGTGTGTGTCAAGATGAAGAAACATCTATTCAAATTAGTTGCGCTAATAATGGTACGATACACTGCATGTCATAAGTATAGAAGTTAAAGTTGAAGAAAATAACGGAGGGCACGCCGTATAAAATATAAAAGGTCATGTAAATATTAACATTACATAAGTATAGAAGCAGGCATATTCGAGTAAAACCGATATTAGGTACTTCCGTTCAAAAAAAAAAAACTGCAACAAAATAGTAAGCCTTATTGTGAAGTTCACCCGAAAGACATTCCACCCGGTAGAATAGAAATTTCCCTTTCCGCCTATTGTGAATTTCACCCGAAACATGTTTCATGCTCAAAAAATTCTCCCTATTGTATGGCCAATATTTCCGGGCGAAATGCAAACGTCATTACAACTAAAATGTTCACTTATTTTTTGTAAGCGAACGAATGAAAATGTGAATTGCAAGATATTTGTATATTTTTCGTCAACGTAAGTAAACAAAAAACGCAGATTTCTAATGTTTTCTCCCTTATTTGTTCTGCGGCAGCAACGAGCCGGATAACAGCTAGTTTAATTATAAAAAAAATGTAAAATTCAAAACAAAAAGATTTCAAAATCAAGATGAATGATGATTTTTTTGTTAAAAATGAAAAACTGTTACACTGTGTTCCAGAGTAAATTGAAGTGCATAAACACGCCTCGTTTATTCAAAATGTCACTGTTGATTCGAAGTGAAAATTCGTTTGGGTGAAATTCCTAATAGCTTTTAAAATTCCGGAGGAATAGATTTTCGCCAGGCGAAATAATTTAAGGGCAAGCTTCACAATAAGGCTGAGTATCGAGGTAACATTTTTTTGAAAATATTCTCTTTTGCGATTCATGTAGCTCGAAAATGGTTGAGAATTAGAAAAAAGGATAAAAGTTACACTATACTACGAATCATATCCAAATTCAAGCATCATTTTGCCGTTAGGCAAATTATTGGATTTTATGAATATTAATTTGTGATTCTAAGGAAGCTTAAACAATATGAAATACGTCTTATACAATCAGAGTTTATTTGAAGAATGAAATAATAATATATATCTATAATATGAAGGTTTTTTCGTAATAGAACTGTGATATTACTGAAAAAATGTTATATTTTTTCAGTTGTAAGGTAGATTTATACCATGAATGAAAGAATACAAGATTACGACACTTTGGCATTTTCACTTTGTTGTTGTTTCACTTGTGACGTAATTTTCACTTGTTACGTAAGCGCCTTGCACACTTTGCTTCTTAGGTTTGTGTTAAGTCATTACAAAATGCCGCCATTTAATTGTTTTTCTGTTTGTGCTTACGTCACAAGTGATAAAAAAACAACAACCAAAAGCTGAAAAAAAAACCAAGTGTCGTAATCTTGTATTCTTTCATTCATGGATTTATACCATATTTCTGTGAATTGTGCAATATAGTTTTAATGAAAAAATATATAATAATTTAATTCAGCTATAATAAAATATATCTTTCTATCTATCTAAATAATAATATAATATTTTTAATATTAAATAATAAAAATAAGTTGATAAAATTAAGCTCATTTCTACAAAATTTAAAGTGTCGATATTTAAAATATTATATTGATAGCTAACAGTTGTTGTTCTTCTTCTTATAGAATATCCAACACAAATTTATTTAATTTAATTTAGTTTTAATTTTAAAGAATGTTTAAGACTTAATTGGTGATTAATAACTGTGACTTTGAACACAAACGAAAACTCGACGTTGCATTCAACAGTATTGCGCGATATATTTATGATCTAAGAATGGTCACATCACAGGTTTTTCCAAGTCTATCTATGGCATTTCATTTGATAATCTACTTAAATAACGAACCTAAACCATGCTCCACAATATCATACAATCTCATCAGCCTGATTACTTATATAATCAAATTAATTTTTCGCGTTCTGAAAGATCGGGCAACCTTATTCCAGTACGCTACAAATTCTTGGTATCTGAAAGGCAATTCTATGTGCATTCTATTCGTTTATGGAACTCCCTCCCTCGCTCTGTTAGAATTATAAGCAGCCTGACCTTGTTTGGAAAAATGTTAGTTTATTTGTTTATGCTATCGATGATGATGTTGATATGGTGATTATGATGGATGTGTATTTTTTAATTAAATTTTCAGTTATTTTTTTATTTTCATATTTTTTTTCTTGATATATACTGTTTGTTAGTCTGTTTATGCATACATATTGTTTGTAAAAATAGTATTAAGATACTGAAATTTGCTCTAATTTATAAGATACTATCTTACAGAGTATAATTATACGTTAAATAAATGAAATGAAATGAAATGAAAGTGAAACCTATTTGATACTTTCGCCAAAGACTAAACTGAAACTTAAATAAAATTTCAAAATTTTGATTACCTATACTATAACTATTATTTAGACATAAAATGTAGAAAGCTAGATTGGTATGTCTTTCATAGTGAAATACATAAATATTTTGTTTTATTTTGTTTGTAGATATTAATTTTTTTTTACGTCTACCTGTGCATTTATGATGATCATTTAAATCTTCGCTGAGTTCTTGACATTTTGGCTTGATATTTATTGTTAATGAAAAACAATGATGTATGGTCTTATAACTGATCGTTTGTCTAAGGTTCTTTATACAGTAAATTGCCTTTCCTCTGATATCTCTCCGTGTGAAATTTTTATTTCATACTGGACATAGGTAAGGTATCTACATCTTATTAATCAAGTGGATAAAATAATTAATGATGTTCAGCTTCTGGCCACCGAACCATTATTTAAAAACCATTTTGTACATGATTTTTCTTTCAATAGGTATCTGTGAGTTAAACCTCCCAAAAGATTGTTTTGTTTAAAATTAATCATCTGTTGGCAAAACAAAACTTAAATTAAGAAAGGAAAACTGAACAAATAAAATAGACATCGGAAAAACTTATATTTAAACACGTGACCTTTCGGGTTTTATCTTTCTCGTATTGTAAGAGGATGACGATAAGATGATATAGGCATTTGTATTTATAAAAACAAATCTCTTTGTTATACAATCCTGGAAAATATTCCCATGCAATCAGAGATCAAACGAATCAGTCAACCTGTCCATATTCGGGTGTTCACATTATTATAATATGTGTACAAACCTACATATACATATATGTGTGTAAAAATGAACAATCAGGAATGTATTATCGCGAATAGGGTAAATTATATTGTGGACGTTTTTTTCACCTCTTAAACCCAGACAATTGACTCTGGTATATATGCTGTGACGATTTCAATGGATTGTCCTAGAGAGGGTACACAAAATAACAGACATTTTGACAATGGGGTTGGATCAATATCTGTTTATCTAGGACTTATGGTGTTCTGCAGATGAAGGGCAATCCTGATGTTTGTGCTCTTATGGAATGTAACCCCTCTTAAAGCCTATTGTATCCTTGTATGTTTTATATAATCGGTAGGTAAAAACAAAAAGCATATATGAAAGATAATCGGCAAACATTAACTCAAGTTAATTGATGTTATACATCAGACAAATTTTATCTTAATCGACTAATTAGTGTTGCTTCAATAAATAAATCGGAAAATTTGCAACTAGAAAAGCTTTTTTTATAGTTCCGATAAGACTTTTATTGGTACAAATGGTAGCTTATTCGCAAAGTAGTTTTTGTTAATGATGCTGACACCTTAAATGACATTATCGAAATCCTTCGCGTCAATACAAATTAGTTAATGAACCGGGAAAATAAAATCATTTGAGCCTATAGGAATTTCTTGGACTATAAGGGTAGGATGAGTTAGAAAAAAGTTATGTTTCATTTGGCATAGGTACATATTTTGTTAATGTTTATTATTTGAAAAATTGTAAATATACATATAGTAACTGTGGTTTGTCTACAATTCCGTCCGGTTTTTGGTTAAAAAAAAGACGTAGAGGTTAAGCATTTTCCAAGTTATAACAGCGTCACTAGCTTCATACATGAGCTTCGACCGTCATCTGCGTTGAAACTTCATTTGTAAAATATTCTTCTATATTCTACTATAATCTTTCATATATTTTCTTGTTTTTTTTTTTTGTTTGAGTTCGAACAAGATTATTAAGGTTTTATTATTCTTTATTGTATCTTATATTAGTCCAGTCGATATGTACTTTTACCTGGAAAAAATTGCGAACTTAATGAAACTTGCACAGATTGTTCGGGGGTATACTAGGATAACCACCTAATTTCTTGACCCTGTGCTAATTTGGGGAAGGGCGAAAAACCCCTCATTTTTTCGACTTTTTTCAGTTCTTCGCTTATATTTCTTAAACTAAGCACATTTTGTGTATTATATTGCATTACAAAGATTAAAAACCATTAAATTTCCTAAAAAATGGTTGGTGAACTAGATTTGTAGGCACAATATTGACGGAGATACAGCTGATTTATTTTTTCGGTATTTTAACCCCTACAATAAAAGTAGGTGCTGTATGTACACGTACAGTAATTCTATATAGGTACAAGGTTATTAACATAATTTGTAAAAAAAAAAACAAAGTAAAGCTAGTAGGTTGGGTTAAGATAAGAAAAAAATCGTAATGGACGGGGCCTTATTCCTCCCCGGGAGGGGCAATTTTCTTATTAACTTAATTTTCAAACTCAAAATTAAAAAAAAAAAAATAATAAAAAAATAAATTCAAACTATTTTTTTCCAAAATTCTAAGTAAATAAGTGCAATTTTTGTTTCCCTAATTCAATGCTTTTATTAGATTTTAGTCAAAAACAGAAAGTCGCATGCTAAAATGTCATGTAATTTTTGAGAAAATCAAGAATAACGAAACCACTCTTATAAAAAAAACATTTTTTTAGTACTCACCTGACTGGCTTTTATGTAATTTAAGGCCAGTTTTTCAATGGTCAGTTAAACAGTCGTTAGTACTTATTCCAAAGTTAGTGAATAAAATGGTTTTTCAACAGTCAGTTAGCTCTTATTCTTAGGAATAAATAACTTAACTTCTATATTTATCAGTCTTGTCTTACGAATTAGTTTAAAATATAATTTTTAAATCATTGAAACAACTTTAAAGCGGTGGGCGTCTTTCTGCTAATATTTAATTTTCCATTTTACCAAAAATTAAACAAATGAACAAACATTTTCTAGTAAAATCGCTGTTATCATACCAAAAAAAAATGAAACATAACTATCAAACAATTAAATATTAAATATTTGATATCGCATGTTGATTTTTTTTTCTGTTGGTTGTTATAATGTTATTCTTTCTTGCCTCTGGGTCAGTGTTGCCGTTAAGAAACTTAAAACAAAGATTTACTGAGAAACAAAAAAACATTGTTTGATAGCTGATACGTAGAAAATTAGTTATTTATATTTTGACGTTTTAAACTATCATTCGAAATCACTTAATATCCAAATGCATATAAAAAATTTAATTTCTCGATTGACCCTTTGAACCGCAGTGGTTGACAGTAAGCAAACCATCCATTTTTGATGTTTTTACATATATTATTCATTTTTAACTATCATACCGCTCTATAAAGTATTCCCAATTATTCCAAACAAACAAAAATTAATCGTAAAACTAACTGAATTTTTCGAAAGGCTTGTTGTTGCAGTTTTGACAGGACCTGAAACTGTCAAAAATTGTTTTTAGTATACACAAAAAAATATTTCATATTTCCCCATATTATCCATTCATATGCATTCCATGCGGTAACGCTCTTCGCGATAACAAACAAAATGATAATTGTATTTAATAACATTTCAGCGTAGTATGAATAAAATATTGAACATGATTATACAGAGAATTATATTAATTCTTTCGCTTATTCATTTTGTGTTGACTTTGGAGTGTATAAATAATGTAATATTAATTTTCGAGAAAAACTCGAGTACTCACCATTACTTGGGATGTGAAATCAATAATTGGAAGGGTGAAAAATGCACAGCATTTCGAGGCATTCGGTATGCTAAGTCACCAATAGGTGAACTTCGTTTTAAGGTAAGTCGAGTGAGATATAGATTTTAATCAAAAAATAAATAAAAAGTTTTACAGGATCCTCTTCCAATAGGAGAAAGTTCATTTGACGACGCTCGAAAAGATGGAAGCGATTGTCCGTCAATTTTCACCAATGATTCATCAGAAGATTGCCTCTTTTTAAATGTCTATTCAAAAGCTACTGTAAGTATTGTAAAATGAAATGAAAAAAACATTCAAACAATTCCTTTCTGCAGAACAAACTTCGACCAGTGATCGTTTTCATTCATCCCGGTGGTTTGTATCTTGGATCTGGAAAAAGTACCTTCCTCGGACCTGAATATTTATTAGAAAAAGATGTGGTTATTGTAACATTCAACTACAGACTGGGATCTTTGGGATTTTTAAATCTTGGTACATCAGATGTTCCTGGCAATGCTGGCTTCAAGGATCAAGTAATGGCAATTCGATGGGTCAAAAATAACATTCAATATTTTGGCGGAGATCCAAACAATATTACTTTGATGGGTTATAGCGCTGGGGCATTTAGTGTTTGCCTTCATTTGGTTTCTCCAATGTCACAAGGCTTATTCCACAAAGCAGTTATCATGAGTGGATCAATTCCACCGCAGACGAAAATTCACCAAAATAATCAACTCAAACTGGCTGAAAAACAAGCAGCACTGATGGGCTGTAAGGAAGAGCTTTCTATTCCAAATACGATTCTAGAATGTTTATCATCATTCAATGAAAAAGATATTTCCAAAACTTTGAGAAAAATGTTTCATTTCGGAAAAGATAATCCAATTTATCTCTGGTTGCCTGTTATCGAAGAAAACTTCGGACAAGAGAGGTTTTTAATTGAAAATCCATATGATTCATTTAATGCTGGAAGATTTGCAAAAGTTCCAATACTAATTGGCTTCACAAATGGGGAATTTTGTACTTCAGCTAAAGGTAATAATTTTTATATTTCATCACTGTTGATTCATAATATTTTTTTATTTGTGTACATACATAGATATTTTAACTAGTGAAGATTTGCTTTATCAATTCAAACAAAATTTTGAAATGCTGTCTCCTACATGTTTCATGTATTCTGAACACGAAAAAGAAGAACAAATCAACGATGCTATTTTATCGGAATACTTTAACAACAACACTAATTTTGATGCTACAAGTTTCGAAGCATTTTGTGACGTATTTTCGGACTCCATTATTCGTTTCGGAGTCAACAAAATAGCATCCACAGTTGCCAAATATGTGAACGTCTATAGGTATAGATTTTCTTACAACGGCAGTGCTAGCTACCTTAAATATCCCAATCACAGTGGTAAGATATTTCTCATTTCTATAAAATTGTGTATTAAAGAAAAAAAATTTAGCTGTAGAGCACATGGATGATCTGATGTATCTATTCAAAATGCCAATCAAGCAGTTTTCACCAGGTGATTCAGAATCAAAAGTAGTTGAGAATATGGTAAACTTTTTTACAACATTTTTCGAAAATGGGTAAGATAGCCAATCTTTTAAAGGATCTCATTAATTATTATTTAATTGATTTTCAGAAAACCGGAAACAGATTTCGAGTTCAAGATGAATAAGTATATTGAACTTGGTGCTAAAATTGAAGTCAGAAATGGAACTTATTTTGAGAAATATAGTTTCTGGGAAAAAGTTATGCACAAAGCATAGTAAATTATTTTAATTCATCAATTTTTTTTAAATAAATAAACAATTTTTACAATTTTTTACTTGTGATTAATTCATGTGTAATTAAATCATCAATTCTGTCTGTCATTGGAATTCTAAGTATGTATAAAAATAAGAAAAGAAGCTTGTTTTTTTCGAAAAGCAAAAACAAAAATTTTCTCTAGTGACTGTAGTGCGGGCCAAGCTGACAGAAAATCAATGGCGACTCTTAGAGCTTCTGATCCTGTGCGAGGTAAATGAGGCAATCATAAATAATAAGGGCCCCCTCCCGCAAAGGTTCAAATGACGATATATGAAGACGTAAACACTCACGGTCACGCATGGCTTCAATATTTTATTTCAAAAACAAAAACCACCAGGCCAAACGTCCGCGCCGATCTACGTCTTATTGATGGAAAAGAAATCGTGCGGTGGATCAGACCAAAAACCAGAATCTTGGATGAAGGTCCACTAAGGGACCTTTATCCGCTTAAAATCGTTTGAAGTGGCCGATGCTTGTTTTTCATTTCCAAGAAAATAGTTTTAATGGTAACTCAGACCCGTGCGCAGGAATTGCTCAAGGGGGGGGGGGGTTGCATTTTATTCATGGTTATAAAATTCATTAAACACGACAAGAAATTTTTAATTTTTCATAAATAAAAGTTAAATTTTACATGAAGCACGCATTTATAATATAAGTAGGCGTACAGTATCCCAAAAAATATTGATATTTGATATTTGAAAAAAATAAGAAAACATATTTACTTTGATCGATTTTAACATCACGATTAACACCGATTTACACCCTATAACTATTTCCCCAGTCAAACAAAAAGTCGACGTAATTGTCGATAAAAGAAATATAAATTAGTGTCAGCGTGTCAATACCTATTAGCGCTATTGGACGTCATCCATTTTAGATAGCCATTTTAACGATTAAAGTCGATGTCAAAAAAAGTAATACAAATACACCCTGTAACTGTTTTCCCAGTCAAGGACAAAGATCGAGTTTAGTATCAGCCTGTAGGACTGTGGCTATAATCGTTAATATGGTTCTCTAAAATTGGGTGATCGGCTGAAATAAGTTTTCTATTCTGACTTTGACCCCGATTTTATTGATTGACTGGCAAAAAATTAACCTGGTTTCGGTGTATCTCTTTTTCTCACATTGGCTTTAATCGTTCGAATGGCTCTCAAAAATCAGGGTGATGTCATTCGGAAGGGTCTTAAATAGGTATGTCTATACACACTGGCAATTACTTTTATTTCTTTTTTTGACAACATTAACCATCATTTTTGACAGCACTAACGCGGAGTTACAGGTTGTTAGTATGTGCATTAATTTTTTGCAAATTCCTCAAGTTGACCTTCAGTTAGTTAGAAAATATTTTTAATAAGGAACACCAAAGAGAAAGTAAAAATTACAGCCTATTATAACACGCTTAGAACTTTCAAATCGCCATTTTTAATTGGATTTTTCGAGGTGCTCCCATGGTCGAAGTTGTTTAGGAATGAATAAATTTCAATTTATAAGAACCTTCTTTGCCATTTTGCCCATATTCATTGAAACATCGCCTGGTTTCTATACGAACATGTATTGAAAAAGACCGTTCGTTTTTTTTCTGTTTTTCACAGGCTAAATTGACAACTTCGTTACAAATGTTTAGAGCTCAGAGTGCATTTTTAGGCGTCGACGCTAAAGTTGAACTTCGTTTATCCAGCCCCCCCCCCTGCGCACGGGCCTGCGGTAACTGACATTTAAGTTTTTTTTTACTTTCTCGTCAACGACTCAGCGGATCGTAACTAAATTCCATATCCAAAAAGGCCCAAAAATAACAAAATAATATGGGAAAACTTTATTTATTTATAATTTTGTTTTTATTTCAAATAAATTTGATAGAAAAAATACTTCTACGAATGTCCTTCCATTCTTATTACAGGAAATCAAAGCCGACTTAAAATTTTAACATAATATACGAATTCACAAGTTATTAATAAAAAATTATTTATAAATAACCAAAAAGAAATCTATTGTTCTATGACAGTGTCCCTGATGCGTAAATTATTTAAAATGTGGTTGTCGCTTTTAGTTACATACATTTTCGCGGCTTTCAATTTCAATTAGGTACTCAGCCACAAACAATTAACAGTCCAATGCCCTTCTCCATACGATTAAACATATTTGTTTTTGGATGCATTTATTATTATTCATCCCCGTTATTATTGAGAGAGACAATAGAAATCATCTAATAAATTTTCAAATGATTTGGTTACATGCGGGTACAACGAGTACTTCTATAGAATACGCAATCTAATGTTGCATCCATATTTTTTTTGTAATCACACACGTAAAGTAAAATTTTTAATTTCATGCAATGACACAGAGTAATAAAATAATTGTTGTGCTCTGAAAAACCTATCTTAAGCTTAGATCTTTGCGAGGGAATAATAAAATTGTATTTATTATTCAATTAAGCTTTGTGTGGTTGTTATTAAATAAATAAATTATCATAGCAGGTTGAAAAGTTTAAAATGACATTTTGATTAGTCAAAGTTTTACTGTTTTGTTTTTGCTCAAACTTTTAAAAATATATAAATATATAGTTTCCTTATATTATTTTCCCACCTAGCTCGAAATTGCGCAATTTGAGACCTCAATTTCAAAACTACGAAAAGTGTTCACACTTAAATTGAAATGAATTTGTTTGACAATTTTAATCAAAAGAATAAGAGAAAAAATATGTTTTTCTCTTTCAGTCTCATGTAAAGCCATGAGCATTATTTGTTGACATTTCAAGAAATTGACGCATTTTGTTAGCTCTGTTCATTGAACTCATCAGATTTACAGGAATGACATGAAATGAAACGTGATTTCAAGGCAATTTCGTTAAAATTGAGGTGTTTGAGATAATTTTGAAATTGGGTATTTGTATGGGAAAATGTGTAATTTCGTGAGTGATTTCAGAAGCTTTGCTGAAATTACGCAATTTTGTTAGGTGGGAACATAGTATTATTTGGAAAAATAATGAGATAGTTTGTTATTTGTTTTATTTTGAATAAATAATTTTTAAACAAAAATTGCAGTAGTACTTATTTTAATTGTTAGAAAAAAATGTTTTTGTTGCCTATTTACAATTCTGTAAACAAAAATTCCTGTGTTCTCGAAACAGACATATTTTTGAAAAAATCAGATTTGTAAGACCTTTATTATGCGCTTTATTGTTTAAAATATAATTTTTTTGTTTTAAGGTTTTGAGGTTTTGTTGAGCTAAACTTCCGCTTTCATACGACTTTTACTTTTTAATTTATTTAATAATGAAGAAACATGCCTTTAGTAAAAATCGGATGAAACTGAAATTTAAGCTTAATTTTCATGATTCTCGTTTTTATGGGGATATGGGTTTCGTTATTTTTAAATATCTTGAAAAATAAAAATCCTAAAGCCATCTGATTTTATTGGTAGGTTGTAAATTAATGGAAATTTGTCATCAAAAAAATTCTACTCATATACATAATTATGTAAGTATTTTTTAAAATTAAATTAAAAAAGCGCTAAAACTTCTTTTTAAGAAGACTCAAGCAAAAATCAAAGTATGTATGCAGAAATGTTTCTTGCTTAAATATAAGTTTACCAGAAAAATAATTCCAAAATCGTTAGAGCGATTTGATACACTATTAATTCTAAATAATTTTCTATGAAAACAAACTAATAAGAAGAAACCATAAAATAAAACAAATCAATGGTAAAATCTTATTATTATTAGTAAAAAGCAATGGTTGGTCCTATTGATCGTCTTATGTTTAAGATTAATAGTGTGATACTATTGAATAAGTCGTATAATCCTATTACTGTTCCTTTATTTTAATAGTTTCGATACCATTGACGTGTCAATGATATTTTTTAATAGGACAATGGTATTTTATAAAAAAATATTTAAGGGAGAGTAATTTTTTTTTCCCATTAATTTTATAGTTTTTATCCTATTTAAAATAATAGGATCGATCCTATTGTAGGTAGGTAGGTAGGAATGGCGGCTATTCTACTAGAATACAAAAAAACCAATTAGCGCTTGGTGCGCCGTTTTGATACCATAAACTCATGAGACCTATCATTATGTGGAGGTTGGAATATCATTTTGGTGACTATGGTGTATTAGGGTGTGGAATGGTGTTAGGAGGTGATCCCTTTATTACCATTTACCATAGGAAAATAAGAGATCCTCGGGTACCTCAGCCAAGGGAACTGGCCCATACCCCCCACCAGGCTTTATGCCAGGCTGTTAGCTCCGATATGTCTGTCTTCGCTAAAAACCTAAACAGGCAGGGTGCTGGATGGCTTAGGGTAGGACTGAATTTCCGCGAGATCAGTTCGATTTAGGGAAAAACATGATACCCGCAGTAGACTTAGCCTTCACGGCTAGAGAAAAGGTTCCTGCAAAAATCAGGTGAGATAATGATATGGTTTGTTACGTTTTATAGCCATTTGGTTTCATTCAAAAAGCCAATGAGTTTACTTATGCTCACAACAGAAAGTTCGTTAAGGTTGTCAATAAAGTACTGACCGAAGAATTGGCATCTTGGATTTGCCAAGGCAGGGCAGCAGCAGAGATAGTGGGTCACTGTTTCCTTTTCCCTTTCATCTCCACAGCTTCGGCAATGAGTATTGTGCGGAATGCCCATTTTTGCTGCATGCTCTCCTATTGGCCAGTGACCCATGCTAACTGCAATGATCCTGGCTATGTCTGATGACCGAGTTCTTCATAAGAGTTCATATTTGTGCGGGACTTGTCATAGCTGGGCCACATCTTTCTTGAGATGGCACAGTTAGTCAGACCATTCCATCTACGATTGGATACAGATAGATATTGAGACAAGAAAATGACCTTCACAGCGCCCAGCGGAGTACTAATTGCTTCGGCATGTGAGCTGTGAAGGGCCGATCCTTGCCTGGCCGATCCTATTGTTTCAATGGTACAAAATCTAGTGTTTGTTTTCTAAAACCATTGTTTTAATAGTAAAATACCATTGAAACTCGTCCCATAAAATCAATGGTCGTATCATTGGCAATTTAATGGCACGCTTTTTTCTGAGTGATATATACTCCTTGAATTGTAACTCTATTGTGAGCTTAATTCTTAACCATCTAATAGTCAGAAATTGCCTTGAGATTTTCTTTTCCTTATCCATGGAACAATTCACAAGAATTTAACACACAAAACAAAAATCAAATGTTAATTCCTTTTATGGGCTTTATGGGAAATCCAACAAAAAAGAAAATTGCCTGTGAACTATTATGATTATGATCACATCAGTTTACAACAGTTCCTGTGCCATTGGAACAAAAAGTTAGAAAAATAAGAGTTTCTCTGGAAAAAGTGGCAAAATTTATGCGAATTTCTGTTAGGACTTCATTGACTGATTTCAATCTCTGACATCACACACAGGTTGCACCTATAGCTGACTTGTTCCTATATAACACCAATGACCGCACTCGACAATCAAATTGAATAGATGTACGTCTTGGTTCGGTATACTTGGGTATACTCAAGATTCGTTTCGGCCGAAATCCATACGGCTAGGTGACGGTGCGGTGGCTCGGCGTGCGCGCATCCAAATAATGTTCACTTCACTACTCAAAGTGCAATTGCGCACATGGCTATTCCACTCCTATAAAAACAATGCACTACCTTAGAACGACTGGTTATAGGTAGGTGCCACAAATAGGTAGACACCTATTGGGAAGATAAGCTCTTCAAGTGAGACGTAAAAGAAAAGTTGTCGACGACTACAACGTGAAGTGCTGCAGAATTTGTAACCGCACACAAAAACCATAAGACTGAATTGAAAGATATGAGTTTTATGGGTTTCCATGGGGATAATGTACGCGTGCGCTCACTCACTTGGAGTTGGAGTTTATTTATATAGGCAATGAAGCAGTTGGCATGGGACGACCACGGATGCGCTTAATAGTTAGGTCACAGTTGAACTCTTGAAGTGGAAGAATTGGTTGAAATCTGTAAACACATAAATAAAACGTAATAATAATCGGTTGCCAAGTCGCGCACACCGCACGCTGTCGTAATATCTGACACAATCGGATGCAAGAAAATCCAGAGGTATTTATTTTTAACAGATTCATTGAATTCTTTGGAAAATCATACCTACGTACATAAAAATGCAATACAAATATGAATATAAAAAAAATCTTAGCATCAATTCATAAAAATAGAAATAGCCTATTGATGACCTTCAACAGATACAAATTTAACAGACGACTTAGTCACGTAGAGTATAGTTCTGTTGATATTCACATGATAGACGATGTTAATGATTTTAGCTCTTCCACAACATTGCTTTACCGGTTTGATCTCAAATAACATAATGACAAGTCTCAATCTTTTATCTTATCCCACATCTCAATACACTCGAAGCCATTGCTGTCGTTGTAAAGATTGAAAACAACTGAATTTTAATTGTTTACACTTTTGCAGTATATAAAAAACAAATGCGATGCGAACGATGGACATGAGACACAACCTGACACAATCTTTAGCAACATATAGCTGGGACAATACACCTGCGGAATCATTGGAGTTACACAATGGTTGCACAATGGTTAACCCACTTGAGATCAGCTTTGTTAGATCAGATGGTTAAAAGAAGATTTTCAATGCAAAAAAACAGAAAGTCAGTATCGACGTTGGTATAGGTGTCTTAACTGGCCATAATATGCTAAGATACCATGACAAAAAGCTACGTCTAACTAAAAACGACTTGTGTAGACGATGTGATGACAAGGAAGAGCATGAGGACATAACCCACTTTCTCTGCCACTAACCCCCACCTAAGGAACAAAACTCTGGAAGAAAACTTCTTTGAAAACATCGAAGAACTATCAGAGTGCCCAATTACAAACCAGGGCAGGGGGCTTAGTGTTAAGACCTTATTCGTAAAGTATATACCTGTGATCGGAAAATGATCTCAGTGTAGATACTTTCCAGTCTTCCAACCTGACCTGTTCATTATTGTTTGTTAGTGTAACGTCTAGCACATCTTCCCACCCTTCAAACGTATCCGTACTCGGGAAAATGAAGGTGGAGATATTGCCTTTGTTACAAATAATCAAATAAAGACTCACCTCCTTCATTGATTTCGGAACTACCCCATACCGTGTGCCTGGCATTGGCATCACACCCCAGTCTGAGGTTGGCATTGTTGATGTTATGGACCAGGGTGGCAACTTCCTCGGGTGGTACAATACGATCGTGGGCCATATACGCCGATCCTAAGTATAGTCCACCTACACCTGCTGTCTCCAGTCTGACAACTGTCAGGTCTGGAGTGCTAAAATTTTGACATAAAAATACTTTTAAACTTAACAAGTGCGAGGGTTACCTTGGTTATTGTTGTTTGAGATGTAGTAGAGATTGTAGAGCTTGTCTTGAAGCCCGCAGATCTTATGGCTTCGAACCTATGGCTCTTGAATGATGCCGAAATCCACATCTTCCACTTTTTGAGTGCTTCAGATTAATCTGCGCTAATTTCTGCATTTTTGGTTGTTGTTGCGGCCACGCTCAATGGTTCCAACATCACGTCGGATGTTTCGACAGCTCCTGTGTCGTCCCCTTGAGGTGGCAAAATCCTCACTTTGGCTTCCCTGATGCCAAAGTTAAGACGGTGAGAATTTGCAATCGATGACCTTCCTGCCTCATCAATCAAGAGCAGGAAGAACATCGTTGACTTGTTGGCATTGGCTCCTTCAGCTTTTATGACGACCCATTCGTCCATAGCAATCCACCCAGAAATCCTGAATTTATGAAAGAAGTCAAAAACTTACGGCGAGTTCAACAAACGGACACTGAGAGCAATATATTCAGTGATGGTAATCCATTAATCCTTTATATTACTTTGCTATAGCCCCAAAATCCGTATAGTTCCGAAATGATCTTCGCGGTACAGAATTAGTATCATGCATAGCAGTGCCTGGTAGGGTAGTTCCTCTTTTATTGGGAAGAATCTACTTATATTTTTCATTTGTATTCGAAACTAGTTTGCTCTTCATTTTGTGTTTAGCTCATGGACTCGCATTAACGATTTTGCGATAGCTTTAAAGTGTTAGGCTCACCTAAGAGTCATTTTCTTAAATGTGATTTATTGCTTAATCACCTCTGAAGATAAGCTAGTTTCACTTATACCGGGTTGTTCAGAATTTCTTTTATTATTAATATCCAAAAGTTAAGTATCATAGTTTTGAATAATAATAACTTAATTCCAGAACTAATTATACTTATGATTCACCCACGCCTTTAAGCTGTCACGCTTACTTTTATTAACAACCCTAAATGGGAGGTTTGTGTCAACAACCACCAGCGAAACGACAGCGCTGATTTCGATAGTATAATTGTTGTCACCAGCCTGCGTGACAAACATACGTTTTCTATCATACATCACAACCCCAACAAAACTATTTTGCACAAAACGTATGTCCTTGCCTATTTATACGCTACTCCCAACCAACACTATGGGTTGTAAAAGGAATTCGACACTTTGTTGTCAAATAAGATTATTGATGTCCACAACTCACCCTTCGATCAAAACAGTGTCTCGGGTTCGGGTTCCCAGTTACTATATAGTTGACAATATTCTATCAGTATAACTACTTGAACTACGTATGTTTCCAAAAGCAAATAGCACAAGGACAAGGACTTCTAATGAGTGGCAATATGTACTGTAATGTATGCACATAGGGTTGCAGGAGTTGTAGATATTTTTGAGATATATCAGTTGAATGACTATGATGCTTCCTTTAGTGGTATGTAATGATGATGATTTTCTGTGATTTTCATCCCCGTCAATTGATCAGAGCGAAACCCTAATGAAATCAAAATTAAGGAACGAAGTGAGTACACTAATGTCTATGTCTGGATCTAGCGAAAATTGTTAAATGTGTTAGTGTTTGCATCGTTTTGGTTTTTCTGGTTGCAAATGTGATAAATCACTATTATTTTATTTTAAGTTTTAGGGTTCACAATAAGAGGCTTGATTATTGTAAATTCAGCAGCTGTCTATTGTTTTTCTTTTTAATTTTTTTAAGTTGAAATTCAATGATTTAAAAAAATAAGCATATAAAGAAATGGTTTATAGAATTATCATACAGTCTTAACAATAATAATAATTTCATTGAATTTTTGAACAACAACAACAACTTAAACGAGCTAACACCAATTGTTTACGAATTTTATTATTCGTTTTTATTTTGGCTGGAAATATAGCTATTTCAAGGAGTGCTTAGTCCTATCATCAGTCTCCTTATTAATGGTGCTGAGCTTTTTAATCCAATTTTATTATGAAAAACTTTCTACATGCACGAATAATAATAGTAATTATAATAAGAATAATAGTGCAAGAAACGACAGCCTCATAACGAGAATCATAAGCCCTGGGCAACAAGCAACCTTCTTATCTCTCATCCTATCCTATTGTGTGCGTTGCACTTGCACGTTCTTGTACAGCATTGGAAGCGGAGAGTATCAACAATTTACAATAAATTCGAATTTCTTGTGAACATATTATAGCAACCAAAAAGAAAAAATTAAATAACAACAACAACTATTGCTAGTTGTTAATTTTTATTTTAGTTTAGTGGAGTGATTGAATGAAATTCAAAGAAAAAGGTTAAGTTATACTCCGATGTGTTTCGTCTGAGTGTGAACGGTAGGCATCATCAGTTAGGCCGTCCACACTCTCCTAAGACACATATTTTATTTTAGTCGATGTAAGTGACTATATAAAATGCAAGGCAAAAAAACATTCCGAATTTTATTATATTAAAGGAAAACTTTGGTTAAAGTCCAACCTTTATGAAAATTATACCCGTGGCTAGGTTGTTTACAAAAAGAAAAAAATAAATAACAACAACATCTATTGCTAGTTGTTAATTTTTATAATAGCAACCTACATATTATATAAATTAAATAACTTTTACTTAATAAACTTTAAAGTAGAAATTTTATGACATTGATAATAATAGTGGGCTTAGAACTGATCCTTGAGGAACACCGAGGTTTTTATAGCAGAAGGAAGTCTGATAAAATTTTATTTGCAACAACTGCTTGAAATCTTTAGAGAAATCAAGCAAAATAAAGAGAGTGTCGGTTTTCCTGATGAAAATCAGACTTATTTTTGCAGAGTATGTATACTCTAACCCTTTCAAGAAATTTTTACTTTTTAGAGATATGATGGTAAATGGTTCCAAAATTGTTCTGGATTTTGGTGAGAGGTATATTATTTTGACACGGTAACAAGTGGAAGGGAAATTTTGAAAAAGTATTTATTTTTGAAGTAAGACGAAAAACAGAAAATAATCAATGATAGTAAACACAATGATTATCAATCGTTTAAAATTGATTTTATATAATAAGCCATATTATTTTTAGTCCATTTGATGACATTAAAAGGTTTGGTTTTATCGAATAAATAAATTAAAAAAAAATATTTTCAAGGTATGGAAAAAAGAAACAGTGAAAAAGTAGCAGTATTCATAAAAATCGGGACAGTGAACAACATTTGAATAAAAATTATAAGAAAATTTATTAGTATCTTTTTGTTGACTATTTATTGCTTATTACAGCTTCCCATTGTCCCTTCATGGAATCCACAAAAGCCTGACATCCCCCCAATGAGATATTTTTTTCATGCAGTCACCACTATGGCCCAGAACTGATTATATTATTGGTGGCTTTTGAAGATGAAACCACTTTTTTAAGGTCTGTCCAAAGGTTCTCAATCGGATTGAGGTCAGGTGGTTGGGCGCCAGTCCACAACAGAAATACTACTCTTTAGCTTTGTTGCTGGTGTGCTTCGGGTGGTCATTATCTTGTTGAAAGACCCATCTGATTGGCATTTCATCCTCTCCATAAGACAGCATGGTTTTCCAGAGAATGTTAACGTAAACATGCTGATACATCACACCTTTTATTCGATATATGGGCCTACACCATCATAGTATGAGAAGCAAAAGGTTGTTCAGGGAAAATGCCGTCTTGTGTTCAATCCCTATAACTTAAATTTCATACCAAACCAAGTTTTAATGAATCGGTTTAAATGAAATCGGTTTCCCAATTTGTAAAAAACGCGAACAGCGAATCTACGTTATGTACATTTTTAACCAAAAACCTGAAATGCAGTTATATTAACAGCGCTGCAATTATAACATTCCCAAAGTTTTTCGAGAAAATTTAAAAAAAGAACTGTTATTTTGCAGGTACCCGTTATAGCCGGGCTAAAACAAAAATTTAAATGTATCCTTCCTAGAGATTAAGGAATCTCTAAAAAGTACTTCACATGAAATTTAAAGAAAATCCGTCCAACCGTTTAGGCTGGACGGATTCCGGTGAATGGACGGTATTACCCAGAACAACTTTTATTAACATGGGTACACTAAAAAAAGTTTTTTTTACCGACCCTAGAGGATTCCAAAAAAAAAAAGTTTCGAGATAACATGACATTACGATGATAGAGACGAGGAAAAGAGTAGGTTTGACAATTCTGTCTGTCTGGATGTATCGACACCTGCAGCCTAAATGGTTGGTGCCGATTTTCTTCAAACTTGGCATAAAATATTCTTAGCGAAATATCCCCGGACGTTTTTTTTATTTTTGACCTAGGTATAAAAATAACGGTACCTATCCATACCATACAATCGTAACCGATAATTCTAATTTTCTCGAAAAAAATACGGTAAATTTTGATAAAGTTTTATATGAGTGATTTTTTGCCAATGGTGATGTCCACCATCGATTTTTTTTTTCAGTATCAGCTTATTAACGGTGCCTGTCGTAGAACCGTTTTTTATTACTCCGACTATCTTTTGAACGGTTTCACCGATTTTAACGAAATTTAATATTCAAAAATTAGTGCTAACCTAAATTAAACTGCAAAAAAAAAAATTAAAAAGTAATTTTTGAAAAAGTTTTTTTTTGTCAAAACCGATAATTCCAATTTTCTCGAAAAAAAATACGATCAATTTCGATAAAATTTTCCATAAGTGATTTGTTACTAATGGTGATGTCTTTCGTCTGAAATTTTGTTTCAGAATCAGCTTATTAACGGTACCTGCCATTGAACCGTTTTTTATTACTCTGATAATCTTTTGAACGGCTTCACGGTTTTTAACGAAATTAATTATTTTAAAAAAACTACTGCTAAACAGAAATAAAATTTGAAAAAAAAATTTGAAAAAAAGTAATTTTTGAATGTTTTTTTTTTTGCCAAAACCGATAAGTCTAATTTTCTCGAAAAAATATTATAAACTTTGATAAAATTTCAATTAATTATATTTTTACCGAAAATTATATATATCTTTCATATAAACCTTTTTTTATTCCATTCCATACATTTGTTTTTAAAAGATATTTTTAAAACTCAAATATTTCAAAATATAAAATACTGAAAATCTTTTCTGTATAAAAAAGCTGGTCAAATGAATTTTCCAGTCGTAAACACGAAAGTAACTTGTCCCAAGAGCAAGTTTGTGCGAACAAGTCGTTTTATCGCGGCTATAACGGGTACCCCTCACATATAACGGTTTAAGATTTTTAAATTTATCTCGAAACCGGTTCTCACGATTTTGATAAAACTTGTTGTGCCTTCGTTATATTTGCAGTGGTCTACGTATAACTGCCTGAATATTTGGTTAAAAAAAAAACACATAATGAAAATTTGGTGCTGAAATCCTTAAATGAAATGAAATCCTTAAGTGACAGTTTATGCAAAAAAAAAGAACTACTTAAGGAACTGTCATTCTGAGTGCCAAGCGAATGGTTTAAGAAGGCTTCCCGAACTCTTCTGGACGACCAACCGAAAACGACATAAATATCGTATGAGCAAAGCATCGTTTGGTTTTAAGTCCTAGTTAGTATATGATTTGACTTATTGACTATGATATGTTTCTTGTCTTCAATTATCCTAGACCTTCTAGGGTTTTTACTTATCTTAAACTGAATTATCCTTCGTGTATCATGAATTCAAGATAAAGTAGGCAATTTTTTTGAATACGTGAAAACGTTTTTGCTTTACGAACAAGGAGTTAAGTTTAAGGGACGAAAAATACTTACCCAAAGAATTTCGATTTTCGAAGCGCTAACAAAACGATCTAAAATAATTGCTATATGATAACCAAATTCTAATGTAAATTGGATTGGGATTACTTTATCACCGCTTTAAATTAAGTGCATATCCCTGTTGTGATGTATGCGACCGTATGTTGGCATTTCATTAATTTACTAATATTAAATGCACTATCATGCAACATGATTCTTCATATTCAGCACACAACTATACCATTCGCTTGCTAGTCGCGTGCCAAAACCTAACCCAACCCCAGTATCTAACACTTATTTTACTAACATTATACAATAAGTATCTCCAGAAAGTGCGCAGGTTGAAGGGAATTTGTTCAAAATTGAAATAGCAATACACGCACGCTTTTCTTCTTTTTGTGGGTTTATAAATGAAAACACATTAATTCCATCACACTCTAAGGTCCGTCATCAACATAATTATCACCTACAGTGAGTGAGTTTCAATTTTGATCACACTTTGACGTCGGGTAACATTTATCAGCAGTGTGAATAAGGCAAATTTAGAAAACCTAATTTATTATAGGTCTCGCGTTATAAGTCTAATTGGAAAACCCAAAGAGAAAATGCAATTCAAATATTCACGCAACTAGAATGCAAATGGATTTCAATCTACCACGCTTGAGTAAAGTCAACTTTTAAGTTGGTAATGTTAGATATCTTTCCTCCAATAACCAACTTGGCGTGATGTATCCGTATGTGGCTCTAATTGATGCGATGGCACGCGGTCTGCTTTTTGTTCCTTTTATCGCTTTACCTTGTATAGGGGTTCTGCTACTAGACACACTTTTGATAGATAGTGTAGGCGACAAGTTCTACTGTCAGCTCTTTTAAGGTGGCTTGAGGTTATAGCACTTTGTAGCTGGTTCCGGAATTCTGATAATAAATGTATGTATTCGGTTATAGGTTATATTTTCCATAGGTTTCATTTTCAACTTAAATAAAATAATCAAACAATTAACTTTTAGACGTGGTATAGTTTTTTTTTCTGCAGATAACAACCCTAATTTTAAAGGACAAAGTTCGAATGACTTCTTCAAATAATAGCACACGAACAATTTTTGTTTGAAAAGAAAAGATGCGAAACTTTAAATTCAATAACAAAAAAAATAAAATGAACAAAAAGACACAACAATTGAATTTAAACAACAATTGAAACGTGCCAACTATGCATTTGCGAAATAAATGCGATACTCGTGTTTACAAGAACGTCAACATTTCCGGTTGGTAAAACATATCCGTATATTCCATTGATTCGCTTCAACGATCACAAAGGGAATGACACTTTAAAATCGCAACGTTTAGAGATTTCATAAATAAAAAAAAAAGAAAGAAAATCAACCAATTCGCAGCAGTCTATTAGGGCCGGTACTTTTATTTTTTATAATCACTTTAATTGCCCGAAAATCGTTCATAGACGATTTCACAATGTGCGCATCATGCTGAAGGGTTGTCTATCTGTAATTCGTTCCATTAAAATATATCGAGGGGTTGTAATAAAATACAAATATGGTAAGGTTTGATGTTTATTTTAAAAGAATGTTTTTGTCAATTTATTGGGTTTTATAGTTTTTAAGTGTGCGAAACGAAAAGATTTTGATGAATCATTTGGATTTTGAAATATTCAGCTGAAAAAATTTAATTTACTACACAAAATAAAAGATGGCACCAGTAGATATTTTTTTTGACAAATTTTGTTTACATAACTTTTTGGAAATTTCATTTCCACTCATTGCATACTGATTCCTCGGGATACTTTTAACTTTAAAATAAATTGGACATTTAAATCTGTGGTCCAGTAAAATACTGGATCAAATTTTAAATAACAAAATGAAAACCAGTCAAAGGACTTGAAATCAAGAGAAAAAGCATCCTCCAGTGGTTTCAACCAGTAAAATGACTGCTTTAATACACTCTAAAAATGGAAATAAGTCAGAGACTTTCAAGAATTAATGCATTCTTTCAAATTCATTCAATCGGCTACTTCAGATGAGTCGATTACTGCAAAATAAAATTGGAACTTATTGTGGTTAAGTCAAGACATTTAAAATAAAAAATTTCATTCAGTTAACTTCAGTATGTACAAAAATGACTGCATTCTTCAATATCGTTTGAAATTTAAACTCAAATACGCTTTGTGATCCATTTCGAGATCTATTTATTCAAATTGCGAAACTTTTGAACTAAGAGTTTGACTTTTCTTGACCTTTCCATTTGGTGCCAAACATTGGGTTGCTCTCTAAAATAGCATTTAGTGAACGGACTGGACTGATAATGTTGACGAACCAGACGCGCAAAGCAGAGCAGCTAACTGAATCCATCGCTTACCTCAAAACTTACATAACAGCCCCCATGAAGGAGGTGCGATTGAATGGGTGTCCAAGAAATGCAAGACTACAATACTTAGTATGGAAAATTTTAACTTGATGCGAAAAAGCAAAAATTGTTTTGAAAAGCGGTTAGAGAAAAACTTCGAAAAAGAGTCTTAAGCTATCGCAGAAGAGCATGTCGAAGATCCCCATCAAGGTCAGAGTTCAGCCTATAAATTTTATATGTGATATTTTCATATTTTCCTCGCCAGAAAATTTGAACAATGAGCCAAGAACGATGTAAAAATACTCAGTCTGGAGGTTTCAGGCACTAAAAATAGAGAGAAGACATTTTTGGTAGCGCACCAGAAACTTTTTTATCTCAACGCCTGACCAAATAGAGATCATAGATAATAGCCATCACTCCTTAGAATCGGTGAAGATGGTAAGAAGCATTCACTTTGTCCGAAGAATCAGCATCCTAACATCTGCCCGATTCGCGAAAAGAGCGACTGCCTACAAGTACATCATTTGAAAGTCGCATACAATATCCTATTAAGCATTTTATGATAGCGATTCAAGTCATATGCTAATGATTTTATTAGAGTGTAAGGCCTCGGGCACGCAATGAGTGTCTGAGCCACGTCTACGCTTCAACGACTACGTGACAAAAAAATACAGTTTCATATAATATTTTAATTTGTTTTCGCCGCTAAGCATATGCTCGCTCGGTCGCTCTAACGCTCGCCGCCCATTGCCTGCCCGAGGCCTAACAATATTGGCTTCAAGCCAGGAAAGTCTACCATCGACCGAATCTTCACTTTGCGCCCAGATACTTGTGGAGCGAATTAACAATGACGCTGCAGCTCTAGAAAAAGAAACAGGTTTCGAACGAGTTATCCAGGTTGAAGAAGATCTTAGCCAACTATGAAGTACGAAATTGGAGAGACTTTAGAAACAAAGTACATCGATGCAATGATGCTGAAGGCTGACAACTTGTTGAGATCATTTTCCCCCCTCAAATTTGGTTTTCGATTTCAGCAAGGTGGTGACACTAGTTGTAGCAATACAATACCTATACGTTGAAGCCGTTCGTCGGTCGATGGGACCTATACATGTTTATTTTTTAACTCAAATACAAAATATGTGCTACCTTAAAATAAATTAAGATAAATTAATTAAGATTATTATAAATTATAGTTCTTTGCTTAGGTCGGAAACACATTCCATGTGGCGGTGTTGATGATTTAAATATGATATATTACAACTTTTTGTTGTTGAGTACCGCCTATAAGATACTCTCCTCTATCCTTCAAGACCGGATAACCCCATACGCTAAAACCATCATCGGGCAATATCAGTGTGGTTTCATTCCAGGCAAATCAACAACTGATCAGATCTTTACCCTTAGGCAGGCGATGGAAAAATGTCTAGAATTTAACATTCCAACATACCACCTGTTTATAGACTTTAAGGCCGCCTATGATAGCATAGCCAGGGTAAAACTTTACAAAGCCATGAGAGAATTCGGCATCCCAAATAAATTGACACGACTATGTAGGTTGACCATGACCAACGTAACAAGCCAAGTAAAAATAGCCGGATTGCTATCCAGACCAATCAACATCTTTAATGGACTTCGACAAGGGGATGGTTTGGCCTGCCTCCTCTTCAACCTGGCGTTGGAGAAAGCAATCCGTGACTCTGGCACGGCAACAAGAGGGACCATCGTCAACAGGTCCAGCCAGATACTGGCTTACGCAGACGACATCGACATCATCGGAAGAACCGAGCAAGCTGTACACGATTCCTTCATCCAGATCGAGCAGGCGGCACAAAATCTGGGGCTGCACATTAGTGAAGGTAAAACAAAGTACATAGTGGCGTCGAATGCGAGAGGAACAGTTGGTCAAACAATCAAGGTAGCGGAGCACGAATTTGAAGTGGTGCAATCCTTTAAATACCTTGGGTCAATAGTAGCAGCCGATAACAATATAGAAGAAGAAATACGCGGGCGGCTTCTCAAATCCAACAGAGCCTTCTACAGTCTGTCAAAGCTCTTCAAATCCAGAAATCTCACCATAACTTCAAAACTACTCCTGTACAGGACCATGGTCCTGCCAGTACTCACATATGGATCCGAGACTTGGGTGCTTAGCAAAAGGCACTCTGACCTCTTAGCCGCGTTCGAGAGAAAAGTCTTAAGGAGAATTGTTGGCCCCATATGTGAGGAAGGACGATTCCGGAGACGGTACAATCATGAATTGTACGCAATCTACCTTGAAGCAGATATCGTGACAAAAATTAGGCTCGGTAGACTTCGGTGGGCAGGGCACCTAGCTCGCATGAGCGAAGAGGAACCTGCTCGGAAAGTTCTTTGTGGTACATTCTATGGCAGACGACAGCGTGGTAGACCCTGCTTGCGCTGGAGAGATGGCGTAGACCAGGACGCCCGGAGCCTTGGGGTGCGCAACTGGATGGCGTAGGCTCGAGACTTGTTGAAGGAGGCCAGGACCGGACCCCGGTTGTCGAGCCGATGATGATGATGATATTACAACTTTTTAATTATGATGAATACCATAATATTTGTTAATCTTAAAAAATATTGCTTTGGAGGCCAATTCTAAAAGGCCCGGGCCAAGAGCCAAAATATTAAACAGCGGGCCAAATGGCCCGATCGGGCACTTTCTGGCAACGCTGATTGGTATTGTATAATGAAATTCGTTTTTGGAGTCTCTTTTAATTTTTCGGGGCGTAATTTTACAAAAGAAAATTGGTTTTTATTGCATTACGAAAAAGCACCTCACTTTTGGAGGGAGGCCTATTTAATTTTTGGTTTTTGGCAGCACAGCATTAGGTAAGAGAAAATAAACAACAATGCAAAACCACGAAACTATAGGAAACAATTTTTCGTATGGCGCCTGGTCGGTTTGTGTGTAAACTTTCTCATGGGACAGCTGTGATTAAATAAAATTGAATCATAAGTCAAACCAGAAATTGCCCCACAAAACAAAATATTTGCAACATTCATGCAGTGTGCTGCATCCGCTTGACTTCAACTGTATAAAACTTTTCTTCTAGCTTCATGCTGAGCAAATATATATTTTCTCATAACCTCAAAACTATGTGTTATCTCTGATTAGACGATCAGAACATAATCAATGATATCGACTTAATTAGGACGAAGTATTGAAACTTTAACGGATTTACTTCACGCAATTAAAAGAACCACAACCCTCGATATTCTTCAGAGGAAGAACAAAACCAAAAAAAAAAAAAAACAAAATAACATTAGTTCACACAACTATTGTTCTTTGAAGGGGATGATTTTTTTTTTACTTTATATTTTTGTTGTAAAGATGAAAAAAAGAGATAAGTACACACGGTTCACAATGAGTTGTGTCAAACAATAGTTTAGGATCAAGGACTGGTGTGTTATCCCATAAAATGAAGTTGACGACAAAATAGATTTTGAATACAAGGTAAATTGCAATGACTTGAAAATACCAGAAAAAAAAACCTTATCTATGACCACGTCCATTGTCCTGTGGTGAGGAAAGGACTGATGTAATGTTTTGATAAACAACAATGTGTCCCTTTTCTATACCGACCGACCGACCGCGCCGGATATTTAAACCAAAAATATTTTGAATTTGTTTTCTATATTTTGCAAAGATTTTACATCCTTAAACGGATTAGTGTTTTTTTTTTTTATTTTGTTGAAAAATTAAATACTAAATAGATTATCACACATAAAGAGTTTTCCACTATTCTCATAAAAAAAATATTTCATTGAATAATTGACATTGTATGAGTCAGATTCAAGTTCAACATGTAATTCATTGACCCGCATTGCGTTTAGAGATTTAAACAGTTTATATTTTCCTCCTCACCAATTCAAGTATCGTTGTTCTCAGAAAGTGGATATTGGATGATTTATATAATTTATTTTTTTCTAACAGTATATATAAACTACATAATAATGCAAATATCCTTCGATATATGAATTTAGAAGGAATATCGGGGGCGATTAAAAAAAAAATTGTGCACGTCCTTGGTTGAGCCCGCAGAATATAGTGTGGAAATTCAGATAAATTGATTTTATTTCCCATCAAATTCAATTAAACAACAGAAGATCATTTACGAGAACTTATGAAAATTTGATCTCTAATAAAATCAAAGAGTATTCCAAAACATTCATGGCAGATCCTTAGGGGAATTAGTGAAGTGCTAGAGTTGTGGTCCCATTCGAGATCATTAAAATCGTCGGAAAAGAAGAAGGATCCTCGATCAATCTTCTTTTTTTTTCGACGATGTTATGTCTCTGAATGGGATTACTTACTTTCAAACTTAACCCACTGATCTGCTTGTGGGATTTGTGGGGTTGACCTCAGAAAATTTCGGCAAGTTTTGGGTTGTTCCTTGTCTGAAAACTTGTGTCGTTGCATTTTTTTCAGGATTTCTTAGGCCTGCCTTTCTTACGCGATTGAACGTTGTATGATAGAGCAGAGCCTTTTGAATAGGGTTCTTCTGATCAGCTGAGTTTTTTGTGCAGTATTTTATTCACAATTGTATTTTTGATGTGAATTCTTCTACAACACACTTACCGTAGTAGTTCAAGGGTATTTTAACTTCTCACTCTTGACATGCATTGTTTCATTCAAATTAATATCCGGAATAAGCCTGAGTGGGTCAGAAAGTGGGCAGTAAAAGTATTCTCTCTTTTTGGTGTTCATTCGACACAAATTTTATTCGTAAACAACTAATACATCAAGTGCTCGTTGCAACGATGAAGCATCTTCGCTGATGATGGTGCCATCGTCAGCAAAAACTAACTGATTCACTTTCGAGTCCCTTACTTAACACCACAACTTTAATAAGAGCTTTAAGAGCAAATTACTCAAGACTTGCTTGTACATATCAATGATCATCCGCACGTAGATTTCAGAGACTCTTCAATGCCTTGGAGCTACTCATATCAGTTCTCGTATGGTTGTCGATCGAATGCCATTTCAAAATCAACAAATGGAACATGCAAATCACTATGCTTTTTTCTGATTTCATACATTCTTGATCGCATTTGTGGTTGACTTACCCGAAACAAATTAGATTTTTGGCCACGTGATAAGTTTGAATATGAGAATCCTGACCGTGAGGCACTTAAGCTCGTCTCCCATTTTTGTAGCGTATCCCGTCAACCTAATTGATATTTCCTTTTGGAGATCTTCACCGTCTCACTTACTTCTTCGAAGATGAAGACGACTTCGTACTTTGGTGAGGCTATTGCTATTGGAAAGTATAGTCTGGGAAACTTTTCATATAAACGTCATTCGCAATACTCTCGCAGTGTCGTCACATTTAAGGAATTTTGTTGTCATCCACAAGATCATATCCTTAAGTATTGTTTACTAACTTTGGTCAATAAATCTCCTGAGATTTTCTCCTTCTTTGAGAGCATTTTAAAAGATAGTTCCGCCTGTTTTAATGTCAGCATGTTACAGCTTCTGAAAATTTAAGTTGGGATCAGCAGATGCCAGCCGGTGTAGATATTTTGTCTGTTTTAATTTGGGAAAACTTCTTCTCTGGCTTCTTTATTACAACGTCAGAGGGTCACTTCGAAGAGTGCTGTCTCATCAATATTTTTGTTTAAAAGCCTTGAAAGTCGTTTTTTCCTAGCCATAACTTTTTTGTCGTTATCACTCCACCAACATGTGTCTTTGTCCTGTTGGTGATAGTGTCCTTCACAGTTCTTGGAATTGATATTATTTCTTAAGACAAGTTGATTGCAGAGATTTCCATATGTCTTTTACATCATACTCTTTATTTTCAAGTCCGTTAGTGTAAGTTTGGCAAAATAGAACATTTTGCATGTTAAAAATAAATGATTCTGTACTATTTAATTTTTCCAAAGCAGAGAACTCTGGCAGAAACCTTTTCTGTTTCCTCTTCCTCTTTTTCATAGAAAATCTGTCACCAGAAGAGGGTGTTGCTGGGCTATCGATTCTCGCAGTTTCAGTTTACAATGCTTCACGTGTGACTTCTTGAAATTGGTTACCAAAGGTAGCAATCTGATTTTCAATACCAGTCATCTTCTCTTCATGTTCTCCAGCTCGTAGCTTTATCCATTCTTGCTTTCCACTTTCGATTAATCTATTATATAATTTTTGTTTTTCCACGAAATTTGTTAACTCCCAGACCCGATCATTTCTACGTGGGTTATTAGGATTAGTATACCAAGCACATCAGTGGTATTGCTTGGTGTTGTGGTTCTTTTTGTATTAACAAGAGTCTTTCCATACCCTGCTCCAAATTTCCGCTAAGGTTTTCGTATGTTTTCGTCACTGGCATAACATATTGTTGTTTGATCTTACGTTGCCGCCGCTGGTCTCCAGTCGTGTAACGGTAACCCAAGGTTTTGTATGCAAGAATTTAGGAAAGCTTCTAAGTTTCTGACCCAAACCAGTACGGGAAGAACTTTTGTCTAATAAAATCTTTAACAGTCTTAGATACAATATTTGATTACACACAAAATGTGTATGTTGAAATGTCATAGCTCTCTTCTTAACATTTTGGTTTAGAATATTGCCACGATATATTTCACTTAATATGCGAAAAAATGTAATCAAATAATTTCAATTATTAACTTATGCGAACCATTAAAACGATTATTGAATAAAAGTACTGTAACTTGCTATACTGAATGTATTCATGATAACCCCTTAAATTAAATTCGAAATTTAATCATAAAGTCAAAATAAAAACTATAATCCAAATGTATTTTGGAAGACAGATGTATCTCTTGGATATCATCATCATCATCGAAGAGAATTCTATTGAATTCAATTATAACAATGTTTTCGATGATGATGAACGAACATAGGAAAGTAACCCTTGAACATAACGAAACAAATAATTGTGCAACGTTTTGTTCCAGAACTCCAGAATTGATATAGAATAGATTTAAGAGAGTTCAAATTACACTCCTTCTGAAGAGGAACACAACAAAAAAAAAAATCAAACAATCAAAAGAGGATATATCTGGAACAGAATTTGAAAGGAGGCGCAGCATAGCACACGTTTGCTTGTCATGAATGATTGTTGAATTGTTGTTAATAGACAACAAAACATCAAGTATCCTACCACCAACAATATACCCCCGTTGAAGTGAGCTGCTGCTGCAATCTGCTTTTTCAAGAAAAAAAAAGACAGACCTTAATGGGATGATAGGCATTTGGTGTTAAAGGGTTCAAAACATCAATCTTAAGGGTGTTGTCTGTATAGATATGTCTTTTGTGCGAAATGTCAATTTTCATTTAGAATCATTGACACACACGCACCAAATCAAACATTTTATTTGTTGAGTTAGGCTAGGTGTATAAAAGGGTTTATCTTTTCCACATGAAGATATTAATGAATGCTGTGGCTAAGAAATTTGGGTGCTAAATCCGTTGTGGGTTTTTGTCATTTTGCCTTCTGAATTTCTTTTCAAAGAAACGTCATGAGCATGTGGTTTGTGTTTTAGGTTTAAGTTGGTTTTGATTTGAAGAAACCATAAAACCGCTTAGTAAGCAACTTTGGGACAGAAGACAAACCAAAAATGTCAAAATGTCTTCTGTTGATCAAATATATAAATTAAAATGTTTAACTGACAAGTTAGCTGCGTGCTTATTTATTTGTTACTAAAAGTGGTTTTAAATGAAATGTCTAAATAAGAATTTATACCTCGTTAGGCTGACGATAACACCAAGGTGAGCCTAGCGACACAATAATAACACAGTACGAGCGTTCAGGGAATTTGGACAGGGGTTGAAAGGATATACCGATGCACATTGGTTTTGAATGCTTGAAGATTAATATGGAGGGGGAAAACAGAGCCGAGTAAAGCATTCCACATTCGTGTAGTGCGGCTAAAAAAAGAATCTCTGTACTTAACTATTCGTACGAAGTTGGGCTCAAGGTTGAACTGATGGACATTCCTTGCATTACAAGTATTGCGGTTGAATTGTTTCAGGGGAGGAACGCAATTTTCTATTTGGGCGGAGCACTCTTTATAAAAAAAGGCGATAAAGTAGAGGCAAGAAACATTTCGGCGGTGTTCAAGTGACTCAAATGTTTCCGTTATAATCTTGTGCCCTATCATTTTTAAGGCTCTTTTCTGAATTCGATCTAGGAGATTCAAATAAGTTACAGGAGCTCCTGCCCACACATGAGAATTGTACTCCAGTTTTGGACCAATATACGCCTTGTAGACAACAGCCAGATCATTGGGAGATTAAAATTAAAATATCTTGTAGCTATGATTAATGAAAAAACGCAAAAAAAGCAAAGATCCGAAGAAGCAGCCTTCTTTAATAAAAATACCATCTTGAATAAATCAGAGCAGGACAAACTCAGCTGGTTCTTGCCTTTAAAAATTTGTATTTCGAAGTCTCGCAATTATAAAATCATGCCACTTTAAATGGCAACACTAAAATCTCGCAGATTAGATTCTCGAAATTTAAAATAAAAAAATGAGGAAGGTAACCCTAGCTTGGACTTACTAAAATATATGTATATACAGGGTGATTGGTATAAGATGCACCAAAAAGCTTGAGCGTGTAGGTGAGGTTAAGACAAGAAAAAAATCGTATGAGAGGAGGGGTCTATTTCCTCCCGTTTAGGCGGGAGGGACAATTTTATAAAAAATTGACTTAAATCAGAAAAAAAATTATTTAAAAACAGCGGTGAATGATACAAAGACTTGTTATACTTTTTGAAAAGCCAGAAAACTATTTTTTTATTTTATTTTTAAATTAAGTTGTTTAAGTGAACAGTTTTAAAAAAATTAATTTTCAAACTCAAAATTTTGAAAAAAAAAATTTAAACTAATTTTTTTCAAAATTTTATGTAATTAACTATTATTTTTATTTTCAAAATTCAATGCTCTTATTAATTCTTAGTCAAAAACAGAAAAGTATGTATATGACATGGATACATATAATGTATATGCAATTATTTTATTATTGCAATAATTTGTAAATGCGTGAATTCATTTCTACGAGGTTTTCAAGATTTTTGTAAATGAGAGTTTTTCAAAAAATAAAATTTTAAAAAATGTGAAATTTTGTGATGCTGGATTTTTATAAACCAATCGTAGTTTTCCCAAAACTTAAAAGTTTTTTTTACTATTTTTTTGTTATAATTATTATTTTATACAAAACTAATTAATAAAGAATAAAAAAATTGTATCATATATTAAAAAATTGTTTAGAATGTTACACCAACATCGAAAATAAATTTGATTATTATGTATAATGTATCTATTGGATACTTCTCTACATACAAATGTTCATTATTAATTGCAGTTCATAATCATTTTCTTTTTTTAATATAAAATAGAATATTTATTTTTTTAATTAGAACACAAGAAGCATCTGCAATAACAATACTAAAAAAATAAATACAATATATGAAGTTTGGTTTTTTTGTGAGCCTAGTCTTCAAATTCAACAAACATAAAATAACTTTTCTTCACGGCACCCGTCCGTAATGAAGTTTTTAATATTTGATCATCAGTTATCAATATTAAATATTCTGCAGCCTTCACCACTTCAAAACTCAGTGAGTATAGCCACTCCAAAATGAAATAACTTTGATACTTATGTATACGTTAACTGACAATTTAGGGCACAGATGATGCACTAGACATGATTTTAATTTTCATTTATAGAGAATCATAATAAAAAGTAAGGGTGACCACAAAACACAAATTTCAACTATTCTCTCTATCCGATGTTATTAAATCATATATGTATATCTCAAATATAATATGCATCCATTACATTTTTCCCTTTGATTTGCAAAATAATATGTTCACAGGCTTTTTGGTTTTGTCGCGCTGAAATTATACTTGCTACAATATGCTACTTGTCGTCCTTGTCACCAGACCCTCTTTGTAAAGCATTGTTCTTGCATGTAACAAATATGAGTGCCCTCTTGATAAACGCTACTCCTTTGAGAATATGCAATCTGAAGAGGGATTCCCGGAGATTCAACCCCCAATCAAGAGGCATGCAGAAACATTTCTACGATCGGATCGGTTCATATACATCATAACTTTTCTCACGCATCACTTGGCCATAAAAGAGGAAGGCGATCTCGCTACCAGGATAGTGTAGTAGGTTGCTATAATATGTTACATGACGATACAATTCTTTTCAATTGTATTCAATTAAAGACCAGTTGTCTGAGGTTTTCTTAATACAATGTGCTTCGATTCCACTTGGCTGATTTGATAAGTTTTGCTAGAATATACTTGTATGTTTCTCTGGAGCTCATTTACTCGATATTATTATGCATTTTTATTAAACCGCGACTTCATGGTTTTCAAGTGCTGTAATTTTATATATTATGATTTCCATCGAACGATACAATTTCTGCGAATGTGATATTCCGTTTCTTCGCATTGTTCAATACCTTTTGTACAAATATCGAATCTAATGAGAGTATCAAGTGATCCTTCGGGATTTGTATATTCTGGATCACAGATGCTTGGAAAATGTTTCCTTCTTTCAAGAACAATAGCATTTCTTCAGGTAGGTCCTTAATGGATTGCTTTCATGAGCCTCTTTTTTTTTCTTTTTCTCGTGTGCGACATAATGTGAAGTATTGAAAACTATATTATATTGTTTGGCGTGATCGCAATATATGCAAATTTTACTAAAAGGATCTTTAAGTTTGTTTCTTCCTTCTTTTCCTTTATGCTGTATAAGGAACATTTTGGTCTTAAACAATCGTAACAATAGTATCGTTTTGATTGATTAGGTCATTCAGGTCGATTTCTTTGTAGAATTGAAAAATGGTAACTTAGACAATTTAGATTGACATCTTTTTTTGGGAATATTTTTTTTGCATAATAGGTTTGAAGTGCATTGTACATATAGGCAAATGGATCTTAAATGGTCTTAAATATGGTGGTCATTTGAATAATTATGACCTTTGAAGTGGCAATGCTATAATTTTCCATGACGTACATATGTCATGGGTATATAGTTTATTGAATTTAAATTGGATGTAATAATATTCGACTGAGTATATACATATGAATGATCCCCGGAACCGTGAAAATACAACACATCACCAAGATGTAAATATAAACCGTATCTATATAAACTACACTTTTATTGCATTTGAGCCTTCGATAAAACAAGAAACCCTCGCTAGTTATTGTTATAATAATTGACGGACTTAAAGTCCTTAATTGATATTAATTGATGGAAAATACTTTTGATGCATCGTAAATGTGTGGATTTGAAAGGAAGCGCAACACCCTCCAAATAGTTGTTTAGTTTTATGATTTACAGACAAAATTTTTGGGAACACAAAAAAATATCATATTGTGAATCAGAATTAAATCTTTTAGATTCATGTGTTTTGTTGTAGTGGAGGGTTCGTTCGCTATATTAACGAACTGTACGCCAGCCAACGCGCCGCCGAGTTGACTGACATAACTTTTTTTGGTTCTCAGTTAATTATTTTCAATTGAAGACTAGGGTCTAATATTGAGGGACAAGTATAAGACCGTGACTTTGAACATAAAATGTAATTGAAACGAAGTACCACCAATATGAAAGAGGGAAAATTCTATTGAACTCTTTTTGAATTTTCTATTAACGAAACGAACAGAAAAATTCTTGTTTAATATTTTCATGGCAGAATTTTTATATTTTCGGAATAAAAAAGCTTCATAACGAAAAAGGAAACATTAATTCATTCAAAAATAAAGAAAGCCGAAAGCTATGTATATATAAAATGTTGGAGAGCGTCATAGTTGGCTACTTGAATATTGGCACTACGACGGTCCCTCGGAGCATTTTCACTTTCGAAAAACTAATAAATTGATTTGTCTTCGGGGATTTCCATTGTTTTGCGAATGTTAACTAATCGGAATATGAAACGTGTTGGACAAGCTCCTGCAGAGGAAAAAGGTGACATCTATGCAGATAGCTTCTACAAATTGACGTAAAAATTGCCCTAGGAGACTTTTACGTTAAACTTGGTAAGAGATAAATCTATGTTAGAACTGTTGGAAAATAAAGTTTTCCCGACAAGGCTTAGAAACCGCATTTCCCCGTTCCGGAATTCATAGGAGCACATGCATGCGGCCTTCACTTGAACAATGAACCACTAAGCAAATCGATCACATTCAATATGAAATACTCAAACAGCAATCTAGATGTCCGAAGTTTTCGTAAAGGAAATATAATCTCCGACCACAATACAGATATTGATAAGAACCCTCTTAATGGAAGAGATTTCGCATTAAAAAAACCTACGAAAATGTCAGGAACCGATGTATTTGGTAGGCTGCTTTTAAGAAATGACTGAAATAGAAAATAAGCTACGTTTTATTCGGGAAAAATTTACAATGGATTACAATGATTTGCAATGGATTGAGATGATATTTTTGCATACCTAGTGATATTTAAGGGGTCAAAGAATGGCCACACATTATCTCGGGAAAATGAACGGTTTTCTTAGGTGATGTGAAATAACGCCAATTAGCCCAAATTTTGGTCTTATTTCGTCTTCAAAAACGAAATAACTCAAATTTGGATTTATTTCGTTTTGGTAAACGAAATTATGACAAATATGTTTTGTTTAGTTTTGTAAAGCCAAATCATCCTCTCTATAATAAAAGCCAGTATGGTTCGTTATTGTTGTGGAAAGCTTTTTGGTTCTATGTTTTTGGTTCATTATTGTTGGTAAAAGCTTTTTGGTTCAATGTTTTTGGATACTGAACATGGATAAGTAGAGCAAGCATCGAAATGAGCTTTAAAATTACCGATTTAAAATTACCGATCCCAACCGCTAAAAAATTACGCAGCAAACAAAAACGGCTATGTTTACTTTTAACTCATTTTTAGTTTTGAAAATGATTATCTAGAGAGCGTTGCTAATGGTTTAAAGAAAAATATGCTTATCAGGGACAAGTACCAAAACAAATATTAAATTTAATGGAAATATGAACCGGAAAGGTTAAATTTAAAATAAAAAATATCAGCGGAATTTAAACATTTTTAAGGTCCAATTTTAATCCGTCTGTATTTAAGCAATCGCTGAACCGACTTACACGGTTTACATGCTATTAGATAGAAGAAATGTCAAATTAGGTCATGAAAACTATATTTCTGGACAAATGTCCACATAGTTTGGCTAAAAAACGGCACCAAAGTTGCACTTCTGCAACTCGAAAAATTGGGCATAAAATAATTATTTTAAATATTTGGTGACACCAACACAGCAAAGTACTTGAATTCATCTTTGATTCTGCCCATAGCAGTACGACCAAGTATTAACAGTAGAATATTTTTCTCCAACTCAATTGCAGCGGCATCTATACTATTAACACTTATCTGAAATAAATTTTGGGTTCTGGAAATCAATAAGTAAGGACAAGAATCGAATAAGCTTTAAACACTTGATAATATTCGGTGTGAAGAAGTGTGGGACTTTTACCGCACTAAAACCACCTGGAATCATGACCAATCTATGAAAAATCGACAAATGATTTGTATTTCTAAATTTAAAATCGCATTGGAGGAAGTTTAAAGTTTTAATACTTTCCCATTTCTTTTAGACCATCAGCTCATGAGGCTTGGTTCTTCTTAGTCTCCGAACATTGCGACGTTCATTTTAGACGGTCTTCATTTGGGAGTTGGTGTGACGAAAAAAAGTGTGAAACACTTTTGAATTGTTTCTTCAAAAGTTATAGCAGATATATTATGTTCGTCAGATCACCGATATCATCGATGGAAAATTTTCCTAAAATACATTTTTACGTCTCCTCCTCATATTCGTCCAAGTAACTTCTGTAGAAATCTTTTTAGGAAATATCAAGTCTTATTGTCGCCGGTCTGCCAGTGTCCAGTTATGACACCAATTATGGAGCTTAAAGATCTGCTTGGTTGGTAGTGGTGGAACTTATTACGTAAAATACGACGTATTAATCACCACGCTACGGGAACCCTTTCGAATGCTAAATGCTATTATATTTTGTTTAAAAAATTCCCATAGTTGCATTTTATATCTTTATTTAATCTTAAAATGAGAAGAAATATAGTTGAATCCTAATTGCAAGATCATTAAAAAAAAAACCTTAATTTTCTAACTCTTTGTACACAACATTTCAACTTCTCAACTAAGAAGCCATGTGTTTGTTCCTTAATCAAAGTAAGACATTTTAATCTTAGATCAGAATTGACGATTAAATTGAGGTGTTTATATCCGCACCCCAAAAACCAACGGTACACTATAATTTATTCTATTTGTGTAAGAACTTGCCCATCGCTCTTAAGATTTTTCTTTTGTAATTTATTTAGGCAAAAATTAGATAAGAGTCGATTGCAATAAAAATAAAGAAAAAAACGAGTTATGTTCGTTATGCGGAACTATATTAGGGAAGCTGGGTGTGAATTTCGCACATTGGGACAAAGAGTTCAACAAAGAACACAAACACATAGGGTTATCCTTTTTGTTGAGGTGATATTGTCGACACCTTAAGAAAAGGAACGTGACAATAGGTTAAAGAAAAAAATCTTTGAAGGAAACAACTTCATAATTTTCTTGCACTAACCTTTTCTCACAATAAGAACAAAAAAAAAAAAACGATCTTTTGTTAATATGGAAAACGATCATATCGCCGTGCCATCTACCCCGTTGCAACATTTGATTTGTTTTAGATACATATCTGTCAAATAATCCGTGATCCTTTAAATATTCGCTTATATTGTCTATCCTTATAGTGACTATAGAGACCCAGGGCAACCCCTTAATTTGCTATTCATTGTTTGGTGGTAGTGTAAAGTGCGGCCACAGCCACGGTATTTAGATATTGTATGGGAAAATTATGCTCAATTACCATGCACACATAATATACTTATTATTATTTCAATGAAGGTCCTTTTGATGTGACGAGTTGAAATTTTGAATGACAATGCACAACAACGACGACTGCTTGAAAGTCATTTCAAGGTTGACACTTATGACATCGTAAATTTCGTGCAAGGAGGATCCAGATCAATTGTTTTCGGTTAACGTTTGAAAGCTGTTTCCAGGGTGACAATTGAATTTCAATACAAATTGACTCTTAAATATTTAATTGAATTAGAATTCATTATCGTAAATTTAAATCAGCGATGATGAAAAAGAATTTTATCGCACTTAAAATTAAACAGTAACGGAAACTGTATACTGAGTTAATATTTTACGGGAGCCGGGAGGTACTGTGGTAGATAAATTTATTAATATTGCCAATACAATCACAACTTAAACACAACGAAGAATACAAAATAACTGTTAAGTTGTTGCTGGCGTGAGAAAATAATCATATGATGGTTTTAATGAAAATTTAAAAAAAAAAAAATATTTTAACATTGGCGCAACATTTTAATCGACTGTAGCATAATGCTACAGTGAATTTAGCATTTTACTAGCGTATTTTTTTCAAAAAAAAAAATGCAATATTCACTGCAGCAATATACGCCATTATGTTTTCTCATACAGGATGGGGTAAAAGTTATGGGCCAAGTTTAAAGCTATCCAAAAACTTTAGGAAACGACAACATCAGTTTATCAGTACTGGGGGATCGTGAGAAAATCCCTTTTTGTGGTAATTCCAATCTTAAAAGGGACAAATGAAAAACCAGCTGGTTCCGAAAAAATATATTTTTGCGAAAATTCTAGTCAATTAAAATAAATAATAGTTTGTACATGTGACATCCATATTCCAGTTTGCTCTTGCTCATTGTGCCAGTGCAGTGACTTAGGTTTTCTTCTCTTTAATTCTTCAAATCTCTGTCAAACCAATCCCATCTAACTAAATTAACAAAAAACTGTCGAAGTAAAAAATAATTACAAACATTTCTATGTAACTGCTTTCAATAATATGAAAAAAAAGGTTTTCTATCCAAGATCCTTTACATAATGAAATACAGTTTTTATAAATATATGGCCCTCAACTTAACAGAAAGGTGTTTGCGAATTTCTCAACAATTCTTAATTTGGAAACTATCAAAGTTATATTAAAGTGGCTTGTGGCTATCACTACCTTCTTACTTCAATAAAGTTCAAAATGAAAGGCTTCTTTCATTTAATATTGTAGAGTTCTAGACAAAAAATTTAAATACAGACATCGACGGTGAATTTATGTACCCAAATTTAGAAAAATTAGTAGGGTTCGCATTAGCCTTACCTCAATGTAACTCTGAGAATTAAATAATGTTCAACATTATTACAGATGTTAAAACAAAATAAAGCGAAATTTTATAAATAAAAGTATAGGTACACTAAACTCAATTTGCGTTTTTCGATCTGCTTTAGCTAATTATTATTATTATTATTATTATCTTTATTGTTTCTTTTTTTTAGAAGAATATAAACTCAAAGTTAAAAAAGATATACAAGCATGGCCCTAAACCGTCTGCCGGTTAATTAAATATATATGATCTGAGAGCTAATAAAAATCAAAAATGTTTAGATTATGAAGTCAGTGATGGCCACTACCATATAACACAAAACTAAATAATGTGTTTTTCGATTAAACGTGAGATTGTTAGTGGACGAGCAACACTAATTCAAAAAGGAGTCTGATGATTAGTGGTGGCGGCCTTGAAATAGCTATAACTCCTGCCAAAAATAGTGTTGGTGTACACAGGTTGTTGTTGTCTTATTCGACCACTTCTCAATGTAAACTAAATAATATTTCTAATAAAGGAATTTTAACATTCTATTTTCTTATTTAATCATGTTGTTTATTGTACCTATCTATATATTCTACAGATGTAAACAAAAAAAGTTGATTTGGTTAAAGAAAAACTTAAAACCTGATGATGAAATTTTACGTCGACTGTTTGCAACAACGCTAAATCCAGCCAGAGATTGAAATCTGCGAGATACACACCATGAGGTATTGATTGTTTGGTTTTAGACATAGAAGATTTGTGCCCGATGTCCGGATCTATTCAATAAAATTGAGAATTCGAACGCACGAACTTGCTCATGGGGTTACTCTTTGAAGAAAACAATTTTCGTCCCAAAATAACTTACCAAAGTTGGGCCATTTTTTCTACATTTTAGAGAACTGTATCGTTGGTTTCCGGCCATTTCTTGTAGCCATTATTGTCATGCATTTATGTTTGACATCGAAGCAAAAACTGGATAAAATTTCAGGCGCCCCAAAATAATGTCCCAAGATCGATCGCTAGCTCTCGGACTATTTTGTTATTATTTTTATGATTTATTAACAAGTAATTAAAATTACAAGATAATATTAAAAATAAACGAGCCTAGCTGCGGAGACTATTGACTCTGGACTATTTTAGAATATTAAATTTCTTAAAAATCGGTGCAGCTGTTCAAAAAACAGTCGGTATAAAAAAGTACGTTTGTATGACAGATGTATTATGTACCGTTAAATAAGCTTCTTCGGAAAAAATCTCATATAAAGTTTTATCGGAACTGAACTGATTTTTTTCGGGAAAATGGTATAACCTAACTTAAAGCGACCTTTACACGGTCCTTCATTCGACATCAATCTGTAATATATGGTGTTTGTAAAAGTCTGTATGGGTGCATTTGATTGACGAAAAATCAAAACCCTGTTGATTTTGCCTGATGACTGATTATTTGTGTAGATGACTGACGTCCTCTGACTGACCGTGTAAAGGTCGCTTAGCGTTCATATGGGAGGTAGCGTTACGTTAGTCCAAATACCTAGGATACAAATAAAAAAAAAAAAAACCTTCTAATCGTTATTTGATTATAAAGAATTTCCATTTGTGGAAGGATATTGTATTTTAATATACTTTACTTTTTTTAACAGTTTCAGTAATGTGCTAATAAAGGCTCAAGGTGGATGATGATCTATTTAACTTCAATACTACCGCTTACTTCGTAAAGGCCCTATCTACAAAATTTTATTTTTTTGAGCTTACGACATATTTATTGTGAGGGTATTGTTTATTATTATTTTGTATTATATACACAAAATAAAGGACAACTTCAGGTTAAAGGCACATATTTTTTGGGATTTTTCACGTTTTTATTAAGTTAAGCGAAACAGATTTTCTTCTTCATTTTCGAAAAGTGAAAATTTAGTTAGGGTCTTTAAGAAGTTAGCGGCAGAATATATGTTATAATGAAACCGCTCCGAAATTTTGAGATTGAGAATGATTTTTATAGAAATTTAGTGCATTTCTTTTATTTCCATCTGACTAGTTGGGTAGCGATTGTATCTGTTTTCAAAAATGTGATTTGCCTCTCTCACAATCTCCATAATTTTTCAAAACATTTAGCATTTTTTCTCTAACCATTATTTCGTTTGACCAATCATTTATATGATATAAAACTTTTCAAATAAGAAATATTATGTCGACAGGTTACCTATATATTTGCCAATTGTTATGTTCAATGTTAATTCTTTTAGGGCCAGTTTTTCGAAGGTCAGTTAATCAATTAGTTAGTACTTATTCCTTAGTTAGTGAAAAAGTGGTTTTTCAACAGTCATGATGGATTTACATGTCTCTGCACCTGCTGCACCTGCAGAACTGCAGAAAATTAAAAAGAGACAGATGTACATCTCAAACCCTAAAAACGAAAAGAGTTCACAGATACCGTTTGATTTCAATTCCTATAACAAGTTGCTGTCAAAATGATCAATACGCACCACAATGTTGTAAGAAATATTCTTTCGCATTTTGTTTTCAGGAAGTGGTTATAATACACATACACAGCTGGTCAATAAAATAGCTATGTTTATAATTTTTTGTTTTAACTCGATTTTTATATATTTATTTAACTTAGATATTATTTTTACATATATTTTTACAAAGTTGACATTATTATTAAATATTAACAACAGTCAAAGGTTTTCAAATAAAATAATTATTAAAACTGTGAAGCCAAAACTGTCGATGTAGACTATTTTGCTTGGCCAAAAAAATAGGTGCGTCTTCCTAAAGTATCAATAATTTACTTTTTAATTAATATTTGTCTGTTTTATGTTAATTTTTGTTTTACTTACTTTAATAACCAGAGTATCCTCCATTATTATCCAAAACTTTTTGGCCTCTGCGTGGCATCGATTCTACCAATTTTTGGCATGTTTCCCTTGGTATGGAATACCATTCTTTCTGCACTCCTTCCCACAATTGGTTCGCATTTGTAAAAAATTTGCCTCCTAACCTTCGCTTAAGCTCATTCCACAAGTTCTCAATGGGATTGAGATCAGGGGATTGGCTTGGCCATGGGATAACAGACACTTGTTTCTCTCGAAACCAATCTTTCACTAGCCCTGCCGTGTGTTTCGGATCGTTGTCCTGTTGGAAATGCCATCGTAGGGGCATGTTTTCCTCGGCAAATGGTAGCATGACATCATCCAAAATATCCCTATAGCCGTATTTAGTCATGATGGTTCTAATACGGTATATAGGGCCGACACCGTACCAGGAAAAACAGCCCCACACCATAATATTTCCTCCTCCGTGTTTTACAGTTTTCTGTGTATAGCGAGGGTGGTAGTCCTTACCTTTTGGTCGCCTAACATTACGTCCGCAATCCGAGGAAAACAAATTTATTTTTGTTTCGTCACTCCACAAGATATTACGCCATTTTTTTATTCCTTCAGGTCCATTCCAACTTCTGTGGCTTAAGGCAAATTCTTTTCGGGACCTTATGTTGTTAGCCCTTAGGAATGGCACCTTCCTGGCGATTCTTCCCGGGAGATTAAAACTCTGGAGCCTTCTACGGATTGTCCGTGCACTGATTTGGTTGTCAATTTGCGTGGCTATAGTCCTTGAAGACGCAAAAGGATCTGATTTGCACAAAAGCAGAACGCGACGATCAGTGGTAAATGATGTTTTTTTTGACCTACCTCTTTTTTCAGGAACTACTCTGTGCTTTAGCGCATTTGTAACAAAGTTTTGAGATCTCCCTAGGGTATCCGCAATAAATTTGTAGGTATGACCTTCATTCCTGAGTTGTAAAACCAACCTTTTTTCTTCTGGCGAGCAGTGGACTTTTCGACCCATTTTAAATGCTAATTAATAAAAAAAATATCGTTTGATTATAGTAGGATAACTAAAAACAACAAACCTCACAATTACTTACCCTCTTAAACAAAATATCAAAAAGAACTGTGATTTTATTTGGAGCACACCTATTTTAATGACCAACTCATCAAGCACACCAATCTTACTGTAAGACAAAAATAAATTAATTGTTTATCATTGCACTACAAAAATGCAATAACCTTGATGTCATTGTCAAGAGAATAACCGTTTTTTCCATCAACAAAAATATTGATGCTATGCTTGCAAGCAAAACAACCGTTACTTAGCAAGAAAGACAGTAGTGACAGTAAAAAAGGTCACGCACCTATTATTTTGACCAGCTGTGTAATTAATTAAAATTTTACTGAAAATATAATATTTCACGAAAATATTCAAGTTTCAAACTTAATATCCCAAACATTATTTGAAACGGCTTGGTGCTATGTTAAATGGACATTAGTAAATTATGAATGCAGACGAAGTTGATTATACCCATAATTTATAATCTTTACCTTTAATCTTTACCCATAATTTAGGTATGAAGATCTCTGCACTTTCGTCTTCCCTCTCTACCAAACAAGCAAAGTTTTCCATTGCGTTTTTTCTTTCTCCCTTTAGTTTTCTGCAGTTGTGCAGGTGCAGAGACATCAGTTAGCACTTATTCTTAGCAATAAATAGCTAAGCTGTCGAATAAAGTTATTTGTTTGTTTCAGAGCCAGTTAGGAAGTTATTCCTATGTATACATTGTTTGACTGTCAAAAAAGTACCGCAACAGCTTTAAATAACTGACTGGAGTGGGGTTGCACGAATTTACAGACAGTTATAGGACTGATTTTATCAGTATATAATATATAATTTGTTTCGTCAACAATATTTATAATGTTCTGGCAGCCTTAAGAGTTTATTTTTTTAAATTATTAAATAAGAACAAACTGAATGAAAAAATTGATATCCGATTTGTTTCTGAAAACTGATATGAATTTTGAAATTTCATTTGATTATATAGAAGGTATATGTCTATTCCACTCCATCACATAGCCCTATAGACAGCTAAGGAATTTTCTCACTCTAAGACTGTGAAGTTAGATGAAGTTTATTTTGTTGTTCTGTGAAAAAGATAACTGACTCTTTTTCATTGCTTGAAAAATCCACCAATGTTATCAGACTGTTCAAGAATCAGATAATTTTATTCTTCTCATAGCTAACTGACTGTTTAACTGCCGAATGAAAAGTTATTGGCCCTTCGTACATCAATCAAAAATATGTTTTCGCATCTCTCGCAGCACATTCATTGAGTTCCTTATAAACTTATCTGTTTTGAAGACTTTTAAACAATACTGTCGACTTGCTTAAAACAATAGGGCTTTTTAGGTAACAACGATATATATCTTTCTCGTTTGCACAACAGTGTCAAACTCAGCAGTTCGCGGATGACAGCTCCAAATGTTTGTATCATTGTTGACAAATTGATTGAAAACAAGAGGGGAATTTTAAAGATTTGTGCGCGAAAATTGTGAATAGTGTATTATTAAACTTTCAAATCCCGAAAATCTAAAATTTCGCAGGAAAAAAGAGCGACTTTTAAAATTATTTTTTACAAAATACTTTTTGTAAGATGTTGAGTTTGACATTCTGAAAAAAGCGCGATACATATTTCAATATGTCATCCGCGAAGTGTGAGCTGTTATTTTTTTTCTTTTGACAACATGATAAAATGCCCTATTTGGTCCTCAATGCAATTTGATACGAAACGTTGGGGATGAGTAGGAGTACTAAAGTGCACTCTTTAAAATTACCAAACGCGGCTTATCCGAAAATAACGATATATTATGTTTGCTTAAAACACACTTCCTATATATCAGCATGTAAATCTCAAATTTTTGTTAACATATACTTGATAAAAAACATGAGCAGTTGACATTTTTGACGTCTCGAAAACTGATATTTTCTACTCGATCATCTATGATTAGAGCTGAACTCATAAAAATTAATTATAGGATAACCACTCGGATAATCACGAGAACTAGCAGGAATAATCTATGACTATAGGTCTAAGCGTCTAATTTAAGAATAAGCCCTTGATTTATTTTTCATTTGGTATCAAGAAAAGAAAACTAGAGCAAATCATTTCCATAGTAATAAACGGGCCAATACTCGAAACTTCAATCTAATTTTCTGAAAAACTATACCTATGGTTTCTGACTTATGACGTTTTTGCGTAACAGCAAATAATTGATATATGATGATGGATTCACTATAAATCTTTGTCACATTCCCCTTTTTTAGAATGAATATATCTTTATTTAAAAATGTCTGGAAATCGAATCAACTTCTTGGTAAAAGTATTTCGAGATTTTTATCGACAGCTTGGAAAATATATAGAATTTATTTGATTATTTTTTTAATAAAGCCTAGTATGCAGCTGAAGTGAAACGAAATTTTTCGTTATCTCCAAAAGCACAGACGAAATGTAAACGAAACGGTACCAGAAAATTTTTATATAGAGTTTCACCATTTGCAAAAAAAAATATTTTTCAAAAAAAACAAATAAATAAATAAAAAGAACTGAAATCTATTTTATAATAATAATAACCACAAAAAAACACGAACAATTAATGTCCCGATCAATTTAATTGTGTGCGAAAAAAGTGTAGAGTAGTGGAGAATTGAACCGGTTATCTACCGTTTCACCGTGGAGCTGCGTACCACAAAACGAAAAGAAGGACGGAAAATTTCGTTTATGATTTCACTGTGTCATTTTTGTATGGGATTTTTCGTTTCACTTCAGCTGCATACTAGGCTTAAATGATAGTAAGAATTATGTAAGATCGTTGTTTAAAAAATATGTAAAAAAGGATCAAGAATTAGACATATAACAATTTATAATTTGTTGTTTAATTAAAATTTTAAGAGTGGAAATTCACCGAAAAACGTTTATTTAAATGTTCTAAGGTAGATCAATATTTTATTATTAGCTAAATTAACGCACATCTGATCAAAATATACAGGGTGAGTCATGAGCAATGCGACAAAATGCTAGGGCGTGTAGGTTGCGTTGAAACAAGAAAAAAATCGTATGGGAGGGGGGGTCTATTCCCCTCCGTTTAGCCGGGAGGGGCAATTTTCGAAAAAACTGACTTAAAATGGGCAAAAAATTATTTAAAATCAACGGCTTCATTTACAATGCTGTGCGATACGTTTTTGAAAAGCCAATAACTTTTTCTTTCATTCTGTGTTTAAATAAATCTATTTTAAGAAATAGTTTTTGAAATATTAATTTTCAAAGTCAAAATTTTGAAAAAAAAAATTGAAAAAAAAATTTCAAATTCATTTTTTTCAAAATTTTATGTAATTAAGTGCTAATTTTAATTCCAAAATTCAATGCTGTTATTAATTTTAAGTCTAAATAAGAAAACCGGATGCAAAAATTTTATGTCGTTCTCAAGAAATTAAAAAAAAACCAAAACCACCTTTTTCTAAGAAAAACATTTATTTTTATTGTAACGAAGCAATTTAAGAAGCATTAATCTTAGTTTTTTTAGTTTTTTTTATTCCTTTTATTTTTACTATGTTTTTTATTGCAAGTACTTATAAAAAATTCTCGATATGATCTCCATTGTTTAGAAGGCATAGATTATATCTCCTTGTAATGGCTTCACATAAGTTTATGCTTGACAAATTTTCCTGCAATTTGACTCCAGCGACTTCAATTCGTTCCTTCAGTTGTTCCAATGATTTCCACTTCGTAAACATAATTCTTCATAAATCCCCATGCATAGAAATCTAGGGGAGTTAAATCTGGTGACCTAGGCGGCCATTCCGTGGGGCCCCTTCTTCCGTTAATTCTTCTCGGGTGTATGAGCTTGACATCGTTACGTGTTAATGAGTTAATATTCAAATTTGAAATAATTACTAAGCAAAACTGCAATGCCTTTTATTTATCTTGCGTTGCAATTTTCTTTTTTTTTCATTAAAAAAAATGCGGTTTTATTGTCCCTATTGTCCCCATAACAGGTAGAACCCATGGGCTGCGGGCAGGCCAAGGCAAAAATATTGACAGGTCAGTTTTCAGAAGTTATCAATGAAAATAATATTAATCCAGGGTTATTCCAATACTATTTAATTTTATTACGTTCTCATAAAACTCCAATTAAAAAAAAAGTAAAAAAACTAAGATTAATGCTAAATAAATAAATAAATTGCTTCGTTACAATAAAAATAAATGTTTTTCTTAGAAAAAGGTGGTTTTGGTTTTTTTTTAATTTCTTGAGAACGACATAAAATTTTTGCATCCGGTTTTCTTATTTAGACTTAAAATTAATAACAGCATTGAATTTTGAAATTAAAATTAGCACTTAATTACGTAAAATTTTGAAAAAAATGAATTTGAAATTTTTTTTTCAATTTTTTTTTTCAAAATTTTGACTTTGAAAATTAATATTTCAAAAACTATTTCTTAGAATAGATTTATTTAATCACAGAATGAAAGAAAAAGTTATTGGCTTTTCAAAAACGTATCGCACAGCATTGTGAATGAAGCCGTTGATTTTAAATAATTTTTTTCCCATTTTAAGTCAGTTTTTTCGAAAATTGCCCCTCCCGGCTAAACGGAGGGGAATAGACCCCCCCTCCCATACGATTTTTTTCTTGTCTCAACGCAACCTACACGCCCTAGCATTTTGTCGCATTGCTCATGACTCACCCTGTATTTATATTACCTACAGTTATTGTTTTAATACCTATTTTTGTTCAAAATTTAAAGCAAACCATGTCTTCTTTCAAAACCTTAATATTTTCCACCTTCGGATTGCCCCCACTCGTATTCTAAAAAACAAAGACTACAGATATTTTCAAAGAAAAGTAATCAAACTTATTCAAATAAAAGAGATACACACAATTATTATTCACCTGGATTGCTGTCAATATGAAAAAACTAGATACAAAAGACGAAGACCCATTCCGTAACATCTGTAATCCAAAAAGGCTACCAATTGTCGCGTAGCCAAAGTAGTTAGCAGCTTCGTTAACCCTTTTTCTTGCCGCTATTACCGCCCTCATGGTTTGACAAAACACCACTCTCTTAAACCTACTTGTTACACAGAAAAAAAAACATTTTACAAGAATTTAACTTCCTTTGACACAACTGCTAATTTTCAATTCCTACCAACAAACAACTCCCACCTGGCACAAAGGTAGAACCCCAGAGGCATATTTCTAAGCCATTCATTTTGTTTGTTCTGCAAAGTGCCAAAGGAGCGCCCAGGTGAACAATTCTTCTGGCTTAGCCCCCCTTATAGTCAATTACAGCAATTCCAAGGGGGTTGAAGGTGTCGTTTGTATCCATCCAATCAGAAAGTAGTAGCAAAGTTGGATAGAATGAAAAGTAGAAAATCGCACAAACAATATAAAAACACAATTTACCCATCCTAACAGTGTTTCTACTGCGACGGATAAAAATTGTATTGTATAATTCTGGATAACCTTTGTTAGGCGGAGCCAAAAACCTATAAATGAACCTCGGATACACGCACACAAAGTCTTTTGTGTATGTACACAGCATGGTAAAGAATAAATATAACCTTTTCTCGTCATCTTTATTTGAAACTATGCCTATCCACCAAACCATCCCTGAACTTGGTTATGGATGTGACTCCGAGAAGGGACTTAGGAAAGTGACTTCTGCTGAGGGATTCAGTTTACATTGCGCAGTCGTTGGGTTCGGACGTTTTACCTTCTACACGCAGATACTATACAAAAGAGTTTAATAAGAAAAAAAAATAAAATATCTCAATTTTTAAGTTTAATAAAATATCTAGAATAGATATATTTTGAAGATGGTGATAATAAGTTCGTTGACAGTGCTTAATGGTGGAACTAGTCCGCCACCAACAAAATCTCGCATTAATATAGACTGGGATATAAATGACACAATTGTGCCAGCGGTTAGTGAATTTGATGAATTTAATGAGTGGTCGAATGGACATTGTCGTTTAGTGTATTCGTCGACAAGTGAAGATGCGAAAAAACATGCATCCGGTTGGGCAATGCGGAATACCAATAATCATAATGTTAACATTTTGAAAAAAAGCTGTTTGGGTGTGCTCCTTTGTACGGCAAAATGCAAGCTACCCAATGGAGATAGTGTACATCTTCGTCCAGCTATCTGTGACAAAGCAAGGCGAAAGCAACAAGGAAAACAATGTCCTAATAGGTAGGTGTCCCATCCTTACAAAGAATCACAACATTGACTTTGCACCGACCGGCCCCTATCATTTATTAACTGTTATTTGTTTTTATTTGCAGAAATTGTAGTGGTCGTCTGGAAATTCAAGCATGTAGAGGTCACTGTGGATACCCTGTGACACACTTTTGGCGTCAAGCAGGAAATGCGATTTTCTTCCAAGCTAAAGGAACACATGATCATCCTCGGCCGGAAGCTAAAGGATCCAGTGAAGCCAGACGTTTGTTGGGAGGTGGTGGCCGTCGGGTTAGAAGCTTAGCGATGATGCTTGCCAGAGACGCTGCTCTGAATAATAAACTTTGTAGTCTTCGAGGAACAAAACGATCATCGAAAATCCTCAGTGATAGCTTCTCTCCAAAGAAAACTTGCCAGTGTCCGATTTCAAATTGCATTTGTAGTACAATCATCACGTCACGTGACCATGTGACTTCAATCAATGGCAATTCAACCTATCCAGATGGAACAGTGTATTCTTGGCCAAATTCGAACGAGAATTACAATTCACAAAATAATATCTACCACCCTCTTCAGAGTCAGAAAGATGCCAACAATGAAATCCTTTATTACCAAAATTTAGACCATAGTCAAAATTACTATTCACCGACGTCAAATGGAATCTACTATCAAACATCACCTTCAATGGATCAAAGTCAAATTCCGTCAACTCAATTAAATCCCAAATGGCTTTATGAGAGTTGCGATGATACTTCCAGCCTAACTTCGACCTCTTCAGCGAGTAGCTCAGATGATTACTACCTTCCATCGATCACAAATGATATGAATAACAGTCAAATATGTCAAACGAATAATAACCATTTCTCAGCAACAAACAACGTTTTGGACAATCTTACCTCATTTTTCGATGAAAATATTTACAACACAGTTTATGACACACCAACAACTCCAGCCTACGTCGATCAAAATGGATCATTCTCTGAGGGTGTTTCACCAGCTTTCAATGAGAACTACCAGCCCTACTTTGAAAATAGTCAAATTAAACAGCAACAGACACAATATCAACCAGACAGTGGTCATTCAAGTCCTGATTTTTTCTACAGCAACACTGGTCGAGACAACGTTTGGAACATTCAAATGGACACAACTAACATCTACCAGGGTCATTCTTTCCAACCACAAGAAACAGTCACGGGAGTTTTCTAATATTGATCTCATATATTATTTTATTTATCTTTAAACTGTTTCTATATTAGAAAAGTTGATTATCTTTTCCTTTAAATTCTTTATTGTTGAATTTAGGAACGTTAAATGTGAGGTGGATAATTAAAAACAAAAAAAAACTATGTATAGTAGTTAATGGGATGGTTTACATGCCGATTTATTAAGTTTGTTCTGTTCTAGTCACATTCCAATTTAAAAAAAAAAAATCCGATTTCTTGTCAAAATATAAATTAAAAAAAAAAAATCCCAGTTATGTGTATTAAGTTATTATAATTAATAATTTTAAGTGGCTTTTCCTTGACTTAAGTATTATAGTAATTTTAATTGTAATATTTTGTTAAATTAAAAATTAAATTACAATCTAATGAATTTTTGTTTTGTTTTATATTATTAAACATTTTCAGATTTTGAGAAAAAAAAACATAAACAAACGAAAGAGAAACATACAAAGGCCTTTCGTCAACTTGAGCAACGAAACCGCAACTCACAAGCAAATTTAATATACACAAATCATACAACGATTTTTTTTATATTTTTTATATTGGATTTGCTTGTGAGTTGCGTTACGTAGCTTAAGTGGTTAAATTTGAACAAATATTTCCAAAAAAAACTTAGTTTTAGATAGTAAAACTTGGTTTTGGATGCCTCGTTTATAAATACCTCGTATACTTTAAGCTAAACAAAAGAGTTGGCGTACTAACGTGAAAAAACGAAAAAGGTTGTTTTGGCAATTATGCCTATATAATTACTCACTATGGTAACCGTTAATACTTGGAGAAATTTTCTTCAAATAGTTTAAAGAAGTTTTATGGAATCTTTGGAGAAAGAATTGGATTTTAAGAAATGTATACTAGCGTTAAATTTTTGTTTTGTTTCCAAAACTTTAAACATTCAATCATCTTGTTAAAATTGTTGGTATGTTTTTAAAATGAATTCCTTTCAACTAGACTGAAATACATGTTCTACAGGCGACATGTCGTAAAATATGTTTGAACATGGATCATGTAATATGATGTGAACAGCTTATTGTTGAATTGTTGAAGTAAAAGTGTTATTTTTTCATGTGTTTATCTCTTTTTATTTTGAATTTAGATTCGATAAAAATTTTGATGTGAGAAACAAATGAAGGAGACGAATTTTTCAAAAACGAACAATTTCTTAAGGATCTTAATTCATCATCAGGGTCTTAATATTTACAACCATTTTAATTGTTTTATTATGGACTTACAAATCGAATTTGGGACTTATATCCCATTTTGGTGGGATATAAGTCCCAAAAAATAAATTTGGGACTTATGTCCCTCTGCGCCCACAATTACATCCAATACTAACGGAGTTCAAAAATAAAATTTGTTGTTAACAAATAACAAAAAAATTCCATAGAAACTAACGCTGTCTAGTTAATAATCAGCCCTATCGCTGTATCCGTTCGGAACGGAAAATTCTCCGATTTTATACAAATTGCAGGATTTTTTCGTGAAATATTTTTCACAAAGCACATTTTTATGGAACGCACAACAGCATTTTGGGTGGAACTGGAATAAAGTGTTTTTTTCGCGACATTTTTGAAAATTTTATAAAAGGATTTATATGAATCGGAGAATTTTCCGTTCTTTCAAATTAGTGTTTGTTATGAATTTCCTCACCATCTGTGGTTTTTTATAATAAAAAAGTCTTGTTCAAATATTTCGACAAAAGTCATCATTCGGGTATGGGTTTGCCATTCTGAGTTAAATAAAGTGCACGAATGGGTCCCACGAACTTGCTCTTGTGGTGCATGACTAGGTTGCACGTACTTGTTCTTGTGGCAAGTTGCCACGAAAATAAAATAAAATTTAATAATTTTTTTTTTAATATAGAGGAAAAAATCATGATTTTTCACAAAAGTGGTAAAACTTCTTTTTACAAAGATTCAAGCCAAAATCAAAGTATGCAGAAAATTTTGTTGCCTATATATGAGCTTACGAAAAAAAATATTCCAAAATCGTTAGAGTGGTTTTTAAATAAATCGATGTTTACTTAATATTTTTTTTTTTTTGAAAGTTGTTTTTACAAATTTAAAGAACGCCATTTTTAAGTGGTTAATTGTTTTTTTGTCAAGCCGTTTTCCAAATATTGAATTTACAAAAAAAAATTTTGAATGGTTATTAAATTCTCTTAGAAAAAACCTTAATTCAAGATAAATAAGAGACACTTTACGGTTGTTTTGATCTCTTTCTTCCCTCTAGTACAAAAAAAAAATTAAGTGCACGACTGAGTCGCACGAACTTGCTCTTGTGGTGCACGACTGGGTCGCATGTACTTGTTCTCGTGGCAAGTTACCATACGAAAGTAAAATTAAATTTATTAATTTGTTTTTTAAATACCTAGGCAAAGGAAAATAAAATGCACGACTTGGTCGCACGAACTTGCTCTTGCAGCAAACTATTGGATTGGGAAAATTTAATTTGCTGAATTATGTTGAAAAGTGAAAAGTGGCCTAAATGTGAGGTAAAGTTGTTGGTGTAGATATCCTTAAATGGCTGCTTAGCAAAAAAAACTTTAAATGCCATCTTGTGTTGAATGCTTAGATTATATACCATTTAAATTTAATTTTAATTTAAATGAAATTGGGTAAGCCGTTGTCAATTTAAGAGCTAATTTGTTAAAAACCGTTAACACACAATCTCCGTCATGTGTACTAGCCAAAAACCTGAAATGCAGTTATATTAAGAGCACTCCAAATATAACGTTCACAAAGTTTTATCAAAATCGTTAGAGCCCTTTTCGAGAAAATTTGGAAAAATTAAAACTGTTATACGAGAGGTACCCGTTATAGTCGGGCTAAAACAAAAATTCAAATTTACACACGAAGTTTTTCTCTAGTATCGTAATGTCAAGTTTGATTAAAACCTCGAATTTTTGTTTTACACGAAACCAATACTTGCCCTATTGAGCAAGTAAAAAGCACGAATTTATTCAGTTAGTTTCGTAATGCTTTGTAATGCAAATTAAATTTGGTTAATGAGTATATGTTATTTAAGGTTTTTCGAGTGTTTAAATAAAAATTAATGGTGGTGGAAAAAGCAAGGGTTTTCTATGCCGAAAATTGCAAGTAAAATAGGATGAAGTGATAAAGAATTTTTTTTTTCAAAGCCTGACTTATAAAGAAAGGACAAAAACAGCCTTAACACCACAAGAGAAGCAAAAAATAATAAGAATCGCCTCAAATTCAGCACACCCCACGATGAAAACCAGACAGACACGGAGTTAAGTGCCAGCAAAACAACGGTTCGTCGAGCTATTTTAGATATTCGAGAAGTTAAAAGAAAACCTCCACTACGCTGCAAGAAAGGAACTAAGGTTGGAATTCACGCGTCTTCACATGCTATGAATCCGCATCTAACTTCTTGAATTTCAAGTGATGAGCACCTAAAAAAGCTCGATGAACTGTTGATTCTGGCATTTAACCCTGCTGATTGTCTGATTTTCAACGTGGAGTGTGCTGAATTTGAAGCCATATTCTTATCATTTTTCGCTTCTCTTGCGGTGTTAAGGCTATTTTTGTCCTTCCTTTGTAAAATAAGGACTCCTAAATTTGCCGTTAAATATAGTGATAGTATTTTCTTTAATAGAAAAACAGCTCATGAAAAAACCAATGCATATTAACTTACCCTCTCAACAAATAATTTTGTGAAATTTTAAAATGAATTAAGCCGCTTTTTCTCCTCAATCCGAACACTAAAATGCAAACATTTAACGATTGGATGGTTAAATGTTCCAGTGCCTACCCTTAATATAATATTTTTACAAACAAATAACAAATTTGCATACAAAGATACTTAAGCAAATTATTAAAATTCGCACTTTTCCAAAACATTATTGCAAAACTATTGGAATATGCCAAGCAATACGTCATAATCTTTGTCCTCAAGAATCCCCTTCAATTAAATAATTAACAATAATCGACCCAGCTATTTAAAATATTTGACAGGAAGCACACGTTTCATTTTGATTTATAGACAAAAAATTTACATAAAAACAAAATCAAAGTATTTACATATATGATGCGAGAAAAAAAAAACAACAAAAAGGGTTCATCCATGATGACATTGCTCCAAATAAAATACAACTTAAAGGGATGACATTGTCCTTACACACTTCTTACATACAAGATCCCTATAATAAGCGTGTGAGTACGTAAATTAAATATGCAAATATGACTGTTAAATATAGGAAGTCAACTTTACTTTTTTTTTTGTATTTTGAATTTCTGAAAGAAGAATTGATTTTGCTCGTGCATATATACGAAACATTTAACGAACCGAGAAGCGTAGTGCTCATTTTGGTTTTGAAGGTCGTCTATACAAAGGATTAAAATAAAAACCAAAAAAAAAAATTCCCACCCTTCAGATTAAAATGTTGATGTTATTATTTAAAAATTATAAAATCATCGAAGGGTTTACTGAGGTAGGTTATATATGTACAAACAAAACGCCTTTCCTTTATTTTTTTATGAATTTTAATCCCATTATGTCTCTTTTATAGTTGTGGATTACTTTAACTAAAAAAAAATTATAGTATTTTTTTTTTAAATGACGTTTAGCAGTTAATTATATCGGATTAAAATTCATTTCCTTTTTTAAAGGATTGTGACAAATCCGGCACACTTTGAAAGAGCATGCCTACCGCACCTAAATTTTTCACCACGAAGACCTCTAAACAAAAGGTGGCCACTTTAGCATCACGATTCACGAGAGTGCTTTATTCAACAGCCCCTATTCACTTGGAATACAAAAAATATTAGTTCCATGTGTTTTATAAACAGGACAAAGGCTGCATGTGATTTTCTATTTACGGTCGTCCTTTTGACAAGATCCAATAATCGAGGTTTGATTGCCGCACGGCTTCTTTATGACAATTGTATAAGTCTGTGTCACTTGAAGAGGCACATATCTAGATAGACAATAAAATTGCATTTGTTCGACCCTCTTGACTATTGTAGAATACCTTCTTCACGGATACTTTAAGGTTTGAATTGAATTTGCTTTGTTAAAAAAATGTTTGTTGAAAACAATGCAGAATTTTGTGTCGATAAATTGTGCGGTCAGCTCCTGATATACAATATTGTGGCCAACACACTTCACAAAATGTTAGCTCATTTGCCTAGAAAAAAGGACACATTGTTGAGAAATTTTATTGTCCTTAGTTCTGCGAACTGGAATCTCAAATATGTTGATAAATAATGACCCGTGACTGAAGTGTGAACAAAATAGCTTCAAGGAGACATTTTCAACAATAAAACAGAAAGGATCCTAGAAAAGCTGCATTTTATCCCCTTCCAAATGCATGTAGCACTCTGTCAAATATTTGTCTTGTCTAAAATGTTTTTTTTTTTTTTACTAAATGTTAAACACAGAAATTAGATCCTTAAACAGCTTTTGTGTTCTTTCGCGTTGTCAGTTTTCCGTTGTTGCAGTGGGAGGGATTAGTTTCATCATCAAGGAACTAATAATCACAGGATCTCAACGTGAGATCTATATAAACACAAGCAGAGAGAGCTGACACAACAAAAGACTGACACTGAAGATGGTAATGAAAATGATGATCGAAAAAGAAGGGGTGGAACTTGATATTTGTGTAATCCTGGAATCTATATTGTATTCGACCGATAATTGAAACAAAACGTGAACATCCTTTTGTCCCCTCTCTATATATACATACACTTGGCTTGGGTTATGTTTGTTATTAAATGTTCAAGAGTTGGTTTGGTGGTATCTTGTATATTGCGAGATAAATTGAATAGCAAATAGCACTCAACGCTGTTGTATGAACGTTTGCTTCTAGGGGGTGGATTGTTTGACTAAGGATTTGAGTACAAAATAACTTGAGTATCCTGGTGTTTGTTTGTATAAAGTTGGTTTATGCAAATTAGCAGAACAAATTTGGATATGAATTAGCTTGAAATATTAGATTACAGATGATGTAGTGGTAGAAGTATTCGCTGGTAAACATTGAATTTTTAGTAAATTTCCTTTGGGGGTAAGACTTAAAGTTCAACAAAAATATTATGAAAAAATAGAGCTATAAAACAAAAACAATACTAAAGATGGAGACCTATTAGTAATGAAAAAGAGCGAGTGCTGTGACTCACGAATACAAATGTTTGCACATGTAGTTAGAGAGCTTTTTGGACATTGGCCGATTGGCGCACCTGATTTTTTTTCCAATCTCACTCATCAATGAATGGCTATTATGGCTACCGGAAATGGCCGGAAATATACCGCTCTCCAAAGTGCAGAAAAAATGACACAACTGTAGTAGATTATTTTGGTATGAACATTTTGTTCTCTAAGAAGCTTAAAACGTTTAAAATAGTAAAGTATAACTTTCACAACATTATCAAACCGGAAAAGGGTTACAAAAATAAATTTGGTGTATTTAACGCGAAAATAAAACTATACTGTCATAGAAATGACATTCCTTCTGAGCCTGAAGAAACAGCGGTTTATGAAATTTTATTCTTTGTTTGATATGTGCACTGATGTCATTTTGACGATATTGATTCTATGAAGATCTTTTCAAATGTATCGCTGAGAATTTTTTTTTCTGCAAGGGCAAATGTTATTCAGCGTCATTCTGAGCATCTAACAACTTGGCGCTGCGAAAAAAATCACTAAGTATGTCCAAAAATAAAAATTAAATAAACCCCAAAAAGTGGGGTGTTTTTTTGTTGTAACGAAATAAAGGCCAATTCTCTTTTGTGAAATTACGCCGCAAAAAATAAGCAAAGACCCCAAAAACGAAATGAAATAAGACCCCAAATTTTGTATTTTGAATCTAGGAAGGAATGACCCACGAACTAATTGGCCCCAAAGTAAAAATTAAATAAGGCCACAATACGGGGCTTTATTTTGTTATGAAATTCGAACTTAATTTAAAAATTAAATAGACCCCCAAAAATGGGGTTTCCTCGCGTTATTAGTTCTTTGAAAAATTCGAATAAATTGATCCTTCCTCCATTCGTCAGAATTTTGTATTGTTACTAGCGGATAGGTTTGTTATCTAGGTGCAAGGCTTGTTACAGTGAGAAACGAAAAGCGTATTGCAAGCATACTCTTTGGGGCTTATTTCATTTTTTGTTTTGGGTTCCAGCTAGACTGGGTAATTTTTTTTATACATTGAATACGTTTCATGTGAACATTCTCCTTTTTCCTTAGAACTAGAATCTTTACAACTCTAGTTTCTCTTTGCGGCAAAATTTTACTGGATTCATGTTTTGCTGTATGAGAATGTTGACATTCGTCATCAAACCACTGGTTTATTTTTGTTAACGTGTTAAAACCAATCATGGTGAAACCAAAAAAAAAGGAAAACGCAAAAGTGAAAAAGTGCGGTGTTGTTAAAAACAGATTTTTTAACAATTTAACATTTTTGTCGAAATTAATTGATTGTATGACGATAAAGAGTATAAAGATCATTTATTTCGGGAATTATATAAGCTACATTTCGTTACTTAACTTTTTAAAAAAAAGTTTGTAGTTTTCAAGAAATTTGCAAACAAAAAAAAAGAATTTCGACTTATTTGACCCCCTCCCAAACCCTCTATAAAAAAATTGCCTCCGGTCCTAATTTTGGGTACTTTGTAGGATTTGTTTGAGACATCATCAAAATATAGGTCTACATAAAAATCCAGCTTTGTCGAAATTTTTTATAAAAGTTATGTGCTGTCAAGTGAACTAAGGGCCTAATATACAGGGTGATTGGTATAAAATGCACCAAAAAGCTTGAGCGTGTAGGTGGAGTTAAGACAAGAAAAAAATCGTATGGGAGGGGGGTCTATTTCCCTTAGTTTAGGCGGGAGGGGCAATTTTCTAAAACATTGACTTAAATCAGAAAAAAAAATATTAAAAAACAACGGTGAATGATACAAAGCCTTGTTATATTTTTTTGGAAAGCCACAAAACTACTCTTTTATTTAATTTTTAAATTAAGTTGTTTAAGTGAACAGTTTTAAAAAAATTAATTTTCAAACTAAAAATTTAAAAAAAAAAATAAAAAAAAAAAGGTTTAAACTAATTTTTTTCAAAATTTTATGTAATTAACTATTATTTATATTTTCAAAATTCAATGCTCTTATTAATTTTTAGTCACAAACAGAAAACCGGATGCCAAATGTATCTTTGTTTTTGAGAAATTAAAAAAAAAATAAAAGTAAAACTAGTAAAATAAGTAAAAAGTTAACTCGTTTTTTTTATTATTTGATTAAAATCGGATGATATGTAATAAAAATAAAAAAGGGATAATTCCCTAATTAATAATTGACCTGAGCAGGTCAAATTTGGGAAAACCAAAAAAAAAAGGGTTTTTCTTGGAAAAAAATACTTCTAGTTTTTCTTAACTCATCAATTCAAGGTGCAATCCTTTATAGAAGCAGCCGATAGAAGCAGCCGATAACAATATAGAAGAAGAAATACGCGGGCAGCTTCTCAAATCCAACAGAGCCTACTACAGTCTGTCAAAGCTCTTCAAAATCAGAAATCTCACCATAACTTCAAAACTGCTGCTGCACAGGACCTGCCAGTACTCACATATGGGTCCGAGACCTGGGTGCTTAGCAAAAGGCACTCCGACCTCTTATCCGCGTTCGAGAGAAAAGTCTTAAGGAGAATTGTTGGCCCCATATGTGAGGAAGGGCTAAGAGGAACCTGCTCGAAAAGTTCTTTGTGGTACATTCTATGGCAGACGACAGCGTGGTAGACCATGCTTGCGCTGGAGAGATGACCCAGGACGCATGGAGCTTGGGGTGCGCAACTGGATGGCGTGCGTCGGTTCGAGACTGGGATAGGTGGAGAGACCTGTTGAAGGAGGCCAGGACCGGACCCCGGTTGTCGAGCCAATGATGATGATGATGATGATCAATTCAAGGAAAAACTTATGTAACTCTGTTCTTTTTTTGCTTTCTATATTATAGAAACACTGAATATTTTTATTTCAAAACATTATCACAAAATGATTGAGGCATTTTTGAAGTTTTATTATTTTGTAAAATTTTGTTTCATTTTATTTTATAGTCATTTACATAAACCGTTAATTTAAATTTGAAAAAGTATTTGAAAAATGCCACGCGAAGTCAGCAAAAAAACTTTTTATCTAGATCTACCGGAATCCTTTACACGACAGAGATCTCATTCTTATAACCTTAGACCAAGAAATAAATATGTGAATTACAACAATACAAACTCAAATCGTTCTAAAACTAAACGCAGTTTGCAAGCTCTTCAACTCGATTTGACGGAGTCAAGCAGTAGCAAGAAATCATGTCCTAATAGTCGTAAAATAGAGTGTGATGAACCTACCGAAATAGTGACACATTTCGTAAATGTAAATTTTAGTGAAAATTCCTTGGTAACATCTACACAATCCCAAGACTCTTTGCATCAGAATAATAAAGATTCTGATTTAGAAAATTGTATTGAATCAATTGAATCAAAGAATCAAGTTGATGCAAAAGATGATCAATATGAAGAGCAACGAAAGTCTATTAATCTAGTAAAAGGTATTAGCACAGATACAATGAGTCGAGAAGAATATGAAACCGAATATTTAGACGAAGTAGAAGTCGAAGATTCATGTTCTGCGGACAATATTGAAAAAGAAGGCCTAATTGCTGAAAATCAGTCTGACCAGGTAAATGTTTCTGATATCGAAGAAGACATTCAATCAACAAGCTTAGAAGAAGAAGAAGCTGAAGATGAAGGAATTCAACATTCAAATTCAGCAAACAATATGGAAGGAGATGAAGAGCAAACTCCTGATAATCATTCTGAAGAAACTTTTATTTCTGATACCGAAGAATACAATGAATCAACAAACTTAAACGAACAGGAAGAATTGGAAGAAACTGAAGATAATACAAATGCCTTTAACAACGATGAAGAAGATTTTCGGCCTAATTATTCAGCTAGTGCTTTTGATCATCGAGAGTTAATTGGTAATCCAAATATTTTCCATTTAGCACGTTGGGCATCCCAGGCAAGAGTACAAAATAACATTGATCCATTGATAGATTATGATATTGATGCAATTGGAGATGGGGCACACATTCATCCAAATATTTTGGAAATTCACATATCTATTTTGCACGAAGATGAAGAAGAATCTTATACGGATCTATAATTAATTTTAAAATTTACCTTTTTGACAAGAAGAGGAAGACGAACCTGAAATTCTAAATTTGTATTGATCTTTCAAATAAATATATGTATTTTGTGTATTTGTATCCTTCAGGCTGAGGCCTTATAGTTGTTCTTTTTTAGCTTATAGATATCATTGAAAAGATACTGCGAGTTAGAGCATGCTATTGTGTGTGTTTGATATGTTAATAGTTTTTTAATAAATGTGCTTGCAAATGTCACGATTTCGTCCGCTTTCAAATGGCTGGGACACTTGCAAATGCTAGCAAATTGTCATAAATCTTTTGCATGAGTGTTCACAAGATTTGCACAAAAGTAGCAAATGGCATTTGCAATCAGGATCCCAAAGTACATATATGTACGTAAAAACTATAGTAAAAAATGTAAACGACGTAAAAAAAAACTCGTAAAAAACGTTATAAGCTCGTAATAACGTATAAATCAAGTAAATTCCTTTTGTGTTTTTACTATGTAAAAACTCTAATCTAAGAAACTTAAACAGCTGTGTAAAAACTGAGTAAATTTAAAAAAAACATGTGAGGAGATATGAGACATATCAAATATCATATAAGATATGGGATATGAGATTTTGCTTTAAGATGTGAGATATAAGATATGGGATATATGACATATGAGATATGAGATATAAAATATGATAGAGATGTGAGAAATGAAATAAAAAAAAATGTGATACGATATGAGATATGATAAATAAATTATGAGAGATATTAAATATAATATATGAGATATATGATATTAAATATAATATATGAGATATATGATATGAGATATATGATATAAAATATCATATATGAGATCAGAAATAAGATATCAGGACCCAAATTATCGCATACGTTCAATTCAATAGGCGAAATTTTAGAATACAATTAAACAACGGGTATCAATATTCAGACAAACATCACCTTTTTTCTATTTATATATTCGAAGGGTTGTAAGAGTCCTTTAGTTAACAAAAGTTGCGTCCATGGAAATTTACAGATTATGCGTTACGATCGTATTCTTGGCCCCCAGATATGAGATATGTGATATGAATATATGAGCTAGGTACGAGATACGAGATATGAGATTTGAGATTATAGAAGTGAGATATGAGAAATATACGTTCTACAATGTACAATTCACGATATACAATATACAATATACTATATTCTATATGGAATATACGATATATGATATATAATAAACGATAAATAATACACGATATACGATATACGATACTCGATATACGATTAATGATGCACGATATACGATACTCGATATACGATATATGGTTATAACGACATGTGATATACGATATATACGATATGTAATAAATAATAAACGATGCAAACAGTTATTTTTAGTAAATCCATTTTTTAAAACAACTTTTTAAAATGTACCTGCCTTTGGTTTTTGAAATAAATACTTGGTCAAGATCAGTTTGGGTGTTTAAAATAACCGTTGTATGGTAGTAAGTAAATCTATTTTTTATGAAATGCCACTCTTTAATTTAATTTAATGCCGTGTAACATTCATGTAAAACTTTACTTGAATCAAAAAGCAGTGTTGTTGAAAAAAACAAGTTCAAAACTGTTTAATGGCAAATACCGTTATTTTCGAACTAGATTTCCGAAAATCTCTCTGTAGGTTATCAAGTTTAAGAAATATCAGTCCAACGCGTTTAGACTGGAGATGGTAATGAACAAATGACTAGTGAGAAAATTACAGTTTTTCCAGGTAAAAGTCTATACACTGCTGGACATATGAAGAAAAGCTTTTGGAATGTTTCTTGTTTTCAATTTTATCATCCATGTCGTGCCATTTTTTATCTACAGTTTCACCACAATTAACTATTAACTTTCTTTATGTGTCATTTTCGAAACATTGAAAGCTTCCCATTATTCATATTTTTCCTTATATTAAGCATTCTTTGCGATCAGAGCTAAAGAAGCATTATAAAAACATTATATGAATGTTTTTCTGTTTTTTAAATAAGTAAATAATTATGAAATGTTCACTAACTTTGGCACCGAAAATGAATAACAGTTTTTCGTAGAGGAGCCAAGCAAATTTTAAGTTTGCATACATTTTTTTTAAAAACTGACTTAAAAAATAATTTAACTTATATTTAAGATTAAAAAAGTTTTCCGGTTTTCAAAACCGTTATATTAATTTATTGTAAGTGTTGTCGTTGTTTTTTTTAATAATTTCTTTTTGATTATGTCAAAAAAATTGCAAAAAATTGAAAATTGCCCCTACCTCCTAATTGGGGTGAGATTGACTCCCTTCCCACCCCAAGTAACATTTTAAGCTCGTTGTAAGTTCTAACAGCGCTTGAAAAGCTATTTTTCGTAGCTACATATGTTTCACAATTAACTCTATATACGCTTCTCGAGCCACTGTACGACTTATTTGGAGTCAATTTCATGAGTTTGAGAGCACTATTTTGCTCCTTATCAACTCTAGAAAAGCAGTTCCATTGTCTGTATGCTTTAATGTCAGCTCTAGAAGTGCTTCTGAAGCCGGTGTCTTGCTTATTTAAAGCCATATGCATATTTGACAGTTGTTTACCTACTCCTTTTCATCATTCGTGGTATGTCGCGTCGTGAATAGAAGTTTACTGTGTAATAAATATTTTGCGTTAGTATATGTATAAATAAATATAGATGAACTATCATCGTCTGTGAAAAAGAAGTTATTTGTGTTTGTGATAAAATTTATCATCTATTAAATCGATTTCAAATTACGAAATAAAGTGAATTAGATATTAATAAAATGGCAATACAGATTTTTCCAAAGTGATTTCTCAGTGCGGTTTTGATTTTTCCACAAATGTTTGTAAAGTACTAAGCAAAAGTACAACGCGCCTTCGAAATTTTTACTTTTCGGAAATAAAATAATATAAAAATAATTACAAATTATGAAAAACATGGCGAGAAATCACTCGGAAAAAATTCATACATTCTAAATAAAAAAGTATCAATGAAAACAGCTTTTTATTGTTTTGGATAAATATAATAAATGTAAAAAGAAAAAAATTTGTTGTTTTTATTGTTTCATCCAATTTTTTCGCCATTTTTCGTTGAAGAAAATTAATACTTTTTGGAGCTCTTATATCGCCAAAAGACTTGGGTTATGTTGCACTAGAGCTGTTTAATGACATCAATGACAGCTCAATAATAAAGCACAGGGTGTCACTAGTAGAAACTTGGTAATGAAAAATTAGAGCGTTTTCTTTTTTTTTGCATGTTAAAGTATTCATATTTGTGAATACTTTTAAAGAATATTAACTCCCGAGGCGTAACAAACGGGCAGGAACATAATGTAAAACACATGTATAAAAGACTTGATTCGTGCAGCGTGGCAAAGCTCTTTTTTACGCTATGAACAGAAAAACAAAATGTACCGCTCTTGTCTAAAGCACCCCAAATTTTGTTTTACTTGTATAGAAACCGGCTGAATAACACGAAATTGGTTTTAATGTGTTATAAACAAGAACAAAATGTTACATACAGTAAAACAAATGGCAGTTTTGCGTAAACACTGATTTCCAGGTTTTAATTAAACCATGACATTACGATGACAGAAAATGCTATAAAAGAAGGTATCGTCATGCCGTTTGTCGTTATGCCTGTGCGGATAAAGGTATGTGCGTATTTGCATATATGCGGTTGTCTGTGCACAGAAATGCAATCAAAACGGTTGGATTTACTCCCAATTTCGTGTATAGCACTTTTTGGTGATTAATTATAGCCCGGGTATAACGGATAAATTCTATATAATGGTTTTAGTTTTTCCTTGAGTTTGTCACTTAACACAAAATTGCTTTTAAAGTTTCTGGGTAAACAAACGTTTAATATTAAAAGTTTGATTACCCAGAAAATTGATCTCTTGATGTTTAGGCAATTTTCTGATGTTTTCCCATTTGAACCAAATTTATTTATTCCAATTCATCGCAATCCTTTTTTTGTAAATTTAGCTCACATGCAATCTAATTGCTCGAATAGCTCTCAGTTTTACTCACTAAGTATTTAATATTTGAGAAAGTAGTAATTTTGAAATGTTGTTATTGATCAAATGTTTGAAAAACTTTTTTTGTACAAACACCCTGTGTATCCAAACATTCAATACTTATGAGAAGAAATTTATTAAAAACGAAAAACATACAACATACTTTATAGAACTCTTTAAAATGTTAAGAAGAGCAAAAAGACCGTAAGTAGCAATGGATTGTGTTATTATAAAACTCGAAACTCGAAAAAGAACTATAATTACATCACTATAGAGCTGCTGTGTTTTATACCAACTCTATAAAAGTACCTACAGAGAAAAGACACATACAATACATAGACAAACCATGCATTCAGCTGTCAGTTAACAGATTTAGTAGAGCTGCAAAAGAACTTTTAAGAAGCAAAATCGCCAAGAAAACATAAACAATGCAAATTTTATTGAAAACCAAAAACTATTTTATTTCTTATAAGCTTAGTTGTATTCTTCAGCTGGCTTTTAAAATTCTATAATAATGTAGCAATAACATAGTTCTTATTTTGTTTCAAAACGATTTGAATAAATTTTCACTTTTATATCATGATTTTGTTTTGTGTTTCATAATAGCTCTAAAAGCACAAAAAAAAACACGAAGGCCTGTCATTTGGCCGAAAATAAATAAACTATAGCTGCAAAAGAACTTCTAAAAAGCTATCCATTTAACCAATATTAAAATTAATATAAAAATGAACTAAGCGCTAAAAATAAGATTGCCAGAAGAACTCTATGTTTATAAAACACAAACAAAAATTATGGACCTACAACTACATTTATATTAATGTAATTATTTAAAAGTTGAATAGTAAAAATCGCGTGGTGCCGGTCAAACACTATTTGCTATTTAGAAGCTTCTCTGCACCACAAAGACGTTGAGTGTGTAATGCTTTTATAGTATCATTTCAAACGTTGTTTAGGAGCATAATTGTAGAGCCAAATGCTTTATAAGATAATAGAGCTGCAAGTTGTTGTCAAACTTCAATATAGAGACGGTCGTTTAGAAGAAAACGCCAATAGCTGCAAAGGTTTTCGAAATAGAACAGAAGCCTTGAGATTAACTTTTTTAGAGCTATTTAAAAACTTTTTAAGTACTTGCAGCTTTAACGATGTTACTTGGGACAGCTTGCTCTTTACAAAAAATCGTTATCAATTTTTGGCACTCTAAGTTATCGTACCTTAGTACTCTCTCCCATTTAAGTCTTATATGTATAAAATTTTGTATAAATCAATTTGTTTGAACCGACTGACTGTATTAATTTTTCATTTCAATTGCACTAGAAATTTAGAACACAACAACACTTTCGTTGTTAAAGTACTAGAATACCTATTATGAATACAAATTTAACGATTTAAAAAAAGCGATATCTCTGAGTCAAGTTTCTAAACTATTATACGCGACTTGATACATCGCATTTCATCGCACAAGCAAACGACGCAACGCATTTCATCAAAAACCAAATAATTGACGAAAGATTTTCTTTATCGCTTTTGCCAGTTTTCATTTCGTTCGTCGTTTCTTTCGGCATTCCTTAATTTAACTTTGCCCTGTTAAAGTGGTGTGTTTGTCCCAGTGAAATAATTTATTTTCTATAAATTATTTTTTATTCAAAAAATAACTTCCCGCTAATTAATACAAAATGGTGTACCAAGTTAAAAATAAGGTAAGTTTTGTCGTATCAATAAAACTGTGCTCTGATAGTTCGCAATATATTGTTCGATTTGTTTTTAGACAACTTTTAATTTTAAAAAAATGTGATAATCTTTTATCATGGATATAAAAATGTCATATCATTTGGTCGTTTACATTTTTTTGATTTCTTGAGGTTAATTTCAATGTCGTTCGGTGTGCGTGGCTGTTGTTGCTGTAGACTTTTGTTTGCTTTTTTTTATAGCCTTTATGGTTAACTATCGTACAATCGACCTAATTTTACTAGCATTACGTTACTGAAAAAAAGAAAAAAAAAAGTATTGATTTACTTATACAAACCTTCTAGCGTGGAAAAACTCTTGAATTATTCATCAATCACTTGGGGGTTTTCTGCAATGTCATGGAAGTAGTAGTTATTAGGGCCGGTTCGATCTGTATCTGTATATCTGATGACGTAATAAATGATTCGTTCCATTCTAAAGTGGCTATCGCAATTTTCTAGTGTTTGTATTTTTTTCCAAGTAGGTAACAATATTGTTGATTTTTTCTATTTTCACTTAAAATAATTTTAGTTTCCAAGTAGCATCATCGTTTAAAATAAATAATATATCTATACCTACATAAATCTATTTATTCGTGATTATGTTATATAGGTATGTACCTACAACACATTTCATTTATATGAAATATCATTATACATTAGGTTTCATGGAGATATATAGGTAGGTATAACATTGTTCTTGAACGCAAAGAAACTGCAAAATAAAGTCACGAACAGATTCTATTTTGCAGCTTCCTTCCTAGACGCAACTGGAAAGTATCGTGACTTCATAAACAAATGAATCAGTCTGGCTTAGTAACTAAGATTTCTTATTCGAAATTCTTGTGAAATATGTTTGTCAATATATCATTGTTATGATGTAGAATTTTTTTATTGTTATATTGTAGGTGCTTACCTATGAGTCATTAGTTGGAATCGAATTAGCAATGATCAAATCTTTTGTTTTAATCACTGGAATTTTTCATGAATTAAAATACCTATATAATCTTTCAAACATTCTTTCTTTGAATCATTAAAAGTTTTACCTGGATTTTAAGTCGAGTATCAATAGCCAAAATATTACATTGACCAACATTTGTTTATTTGTACTTTAGTTATTATTTGCTGGTCAAAAGATGATATCAATATTTGAATGAATTAATGCGATAGTTCGGTGCATTTGATTGGGATGTAGAGATCTTTTGTCTCATTTGGATGAGTTGCTCATTCTACAGCTTTTGTATTTGCAGTGTATTAGCTTCCTTCCAGCTGATAATATCCCACATGTTTTTGTCTTGTGCATTATTGCACCACATTACCCTAGTAGGTAGACGGAGCGGCGACTATTCACAGAATCTGCATGTGACACTACTACAAAATTTATGGAATTCTATCCAGTTTGCTGAGGAATTAGAAACATTATTACAATTATCATAATTACGTATATTCTTTGGTAAATTTTATCAGGTTTGTCTCCAACGTGTCCTCAGTAACCAGTAGAAGGTAGATTATTAATTTTGTTTATTTCGTTTAGTTCCTAAACACTTTAATAAACCAGTTTTTAGCTAATTGGACAGGAATTTAGTGTTTGGGTTTCGTTTTATTGTATTCCTTTTAAAAGTTCTATCTGCGGTTATAAAGATTCTTCAAGGTGGATGTCCATTTAATAATTTGAAAGTTGCAAGCATAAAAGTAGACACAGTCACGAATGTAGCTCGTGAAAAGTTCACTTTTTACTTACTTGTCCCTCACAAGTGGATGCAGAGGATAAATTCCGCAAGCATGAGTTTTCTTTAAAACTCACACTTCCAGTCACAGCCGTTTTCAGAAATGCCTATTCACGAAATTCCGCAAAATGTTTTGAATTTGAGAGCACTGAATAAATTTTTGTTCGTTGTCTTGTGAGTTGAATTTAATTTGAGTATTGTTTTTTGTTATTTTAAATATTTTATGGTAACGCTTCGAAATAAGATGAGAAATTTTATTCTAAACTGACGCAAGAAACTCACAGGCACATTTGCGGAATCAGAATTAGTCTGTGTACAAATTTCTTTGTGCGCACAGCAAAAATCATTGCGAAATTAAGCGCCAGGTTTTGATTACTATATGAGATTAACTTGCAAAATTTCAAACTAAATTGTATATTGTATACCTATTGAGTAATGTCTAAGAACCAACTTAAGAAAAAAAGAAATTGAGAGGAAAAAGTTGGTATAAGAGTTAAAATCAGCAGTGCCAATTTTGAACATAAAGAGAAACTGCAAACTCTCGCTTGTAAACGTCATTTTTTAACTGCAAATAGAAAACTTTTGGCTAAATACGGACTAAATAAGGAACGCATCACTGCTGCAAAACTGTAAAGTCAAGCCATTCGAAACGCAATATTTTTTGTTCTGATGCAATGTACGTACCTATAAGGGTTCTTAACACAATCCTACCGCATGCGATGTGCAAATAAACTAACCTTTGTAACATCAGGTCTGATGTTACAAATGATTCATTACAGTAAAAAACATGTAAAGTAAAATGTATATTAAAAGCATCATTTACTAATGATGTTCTTTATTTATGTTCAGACAACTAGGTATGCATTTACTATCAAGTAGACATAATTATAAATACCTTTAGCTACTCTCAGAAAATAAACTATACAAATTATAAAGTTCTACTGTAGAAATTACGATATTAAACACTGGGTTTCAGTTGTAAGAAAAGCTGCAGTTTATGCTATTTATATTATATCGTTTAAATACACGGTAAGCTAAAATATAGTAACCAAAAAAAATATAGATACCAAAGAGCATAATAATTGAGTGTTAATTCGTTAATTTATAACTAATAACAAAAGAGCGATACTAAAAATGGAAGTCAATTAGTCTAACCGCGAAAATTTATTATCAGAACTATACACTAAAAACCTGATAATAAAATAGTTTGTATATTTTCTACTGTATCCGTTTCTAAATTCAAATAAAAAAATAAAAGTAGATTTGTTATTCATGAATCATGATAGAATAAAAGATTTTGAAAAATCACACGAACACAACACAATTTAAAGAAATAAAATTGATAACCCCTGATGGCATACCTTTATTGAGTATAATTTATATAGATATATGCAATATACATACGTAGGTATGTTTTATGACAAAATTAGAAACATTAATAATTTAAATTCTACTATTGCAAATAAATTTATTTACATCATTTTTTTTTATTTTATTTTCAGGCCGATTTCGATAGCCAGCTTCAAAAGGCTGAAAGCAAATTGGTTGTGGTTGACTTCTTTGCGACCTGGTGTAATCCATGCAAGATGATTGCCCCAAGGCTTGAAGAATTATCTATCGAATACGCCGATAGAATTGTAGTTATTAAGGTATAAATTCAATTGGGTACATTCCAAAAGTTTTGCAAAAATTTATGTTTTTTTTTTTAGGTTGATGTTGACGAATGTGAAGATATTGCTATGGAATACAACATCTCTAGCATGCCTACTTTCCTTTTCATCAAGGGAGGAAGTCAAATCGACAGCTTTTCGGGTGCTAACGGCGATAATTTGGCCAAAAAAATTTCCCAACACGCTTAATTTTATTTTATAATTTTTTTTGTTTAATACATAACACTAATCCTTTAAGCGAGCAAAAACAATGTTGTCCTATTTCTATGAACTTGTCCGTTGTGTTGATTCTTATTATGTTACATCTTAAAGTGGAGAATATAAGAATATTTAATAAATTTTACTTGTTATGGCATAAGGTTGCAGCACAATGTGGTTTAGTCGTAGCACAATAAATATTTTTTCTGTTTGCTAAAAAAAAAAGATTAAAATTCCATATATAAGTAGCGATAAAAATAAACAATATTTAAAATTTGAGTTGCCTTTAACGAACATTGTCAAACAATATTGTTATCATTGAATTAAAATGCTTTATAACGAAAAATAAACGGATTAAGTTAACTGTTTTCTATTTGTGAAAAACTTGTTTGCATATGAGATTTAATTAAAACAATTTTAATTTATTGAGATACTTTGATCTTCATTCACATAATAAGTCACTTTTGTGATTTTAATGATCATTGAAAAAACAGAAGTGTTATCCCAAATTGCGAACATTGTTGGATAATTTGCCTTAAAATTAAAAAAAGAACAAGAAATGATACGTTTTATTTATACCATTGTATATAAACTTCTATAGTACAATCATGGAGCAGCGCCATCTAAAGAAAGTTGTGAACCGCACATTTGGAGGTTCTTACATTTACTAAATGTCTATTCTGTTACCCTAACAATAGTCGTCAACAAAACAAATTAACAATATTTAATGTATTTTATTCGCTCTAAAATCCATATTTCCTTGACAAGAGTCGTAAACAAAACAAAAATCATGTATGTTTACGACTGTTGTTAGGGTAACAGAATAGACACCTAGTAAATGCACGAAACTAAACATGTGTTATTCACAAGTTTCTTAAGATGGCCAGGCGGTGATTATTCAGCATGAAAATACTAAAGAAATGTATATACAATACTTATACCCTAAAGGTGATGCGGCATCAGATGCTTTTTTGCGATGCTGATCTTTACAGTTGTTGCCGATGCGATGCTGATCTATTATTTGTTTTTGATGGTGGAGAAAGTAGTAAAACAAACTTTTATTCACATTATTGAATACAAAACACACAAAGAAATTCATTGACATTAATTAATTTGTTAAAAAAAGTTTTACAAATAATTCTAATTAATTTGAAAAAAAAAGATCCCCAACAATCTCCTACGCACCGCTATGACTTGCGTAGTTTAATGGCCAGTAACACTCGAAGCAGTTTCCCGGTTAACACCCTCAATAAAACTTGAGTGAAACGTTCGGGGTGAGTTAGAAATTAAACTCATTTTATTCATGCCTATTACTGAATCCGCAAAATTTCACTCCCCGGGAGTCGGGTGGATCCGCAGTGGATCCGCATTCGCATAAAATTCTATTATCGAATCCGATGAATGAGCTGCATTATCGATCCGCGAACTACTTTTCCATTTTTGAAACTGCATTATCGTGGACGTCAAAAGTTGACATTGGGCGCGTTCAAGTACACACGAGAAAAGCAATCTTAGATACTTTAGAATCGTAAAATATCTAATATCGCAAATTTAACTTTTTTTAATGATTTTAACGACCAATCTTAATCCGTCAGTGTTTCAGCAATCACTGGACCGATTTACAAGGTAAATATGCTGTTGAATAAAGTAAATGTCAAACTTGGTCATGGGGACTATATTTTTAGACAGATTTCCACGGTTTGGCCAAAAAACAACACCAAAGTTGTACTTCCGGAATTCTAAATAATAGGACAAAAAATAATTATGTTGACTAAAATAATTTTTGTACCGCAAAATAAGCCATTTTTATTGATTTTAACGACCAATCTTAATCCGTCTGTGTTTCAGCAATCACTGAACTGATTTTCAAGGTTCATTTGCTGTTGGATAGAGGAAATGTCAAACTAGGTCGTAGGGACTATATTTCTAGGAAGATGTTCACGGTTTGGCTAACAAACGACCTCAAAGTTGCACTTCCTAAAAAAACGCAGATGATGTTTTCGAAAACGGCCATTGTCAATAAATTACTAGAAATACTGCAAAAAAAAACTATGCGTTTCGGCGATCCAAAAATTTTTATTTCTGTTTCAAAAAATTCAGATTCGTTAACTATCTGCTTCTTGAATTTTTTTCATAAAAATCACTTTCATCCGCACCAATTTTACTGCGGATTTGCTTTTCCAACATTTGTATGGAGTGCGGATGCCTTTCGTTTTCAGTAATACCAAATTTACCAACAACTTTACCGACATTTATTCCCGCGAATGGCTTGCGGATTCGCTAATAGCAAATCTACCGAAAGTGAGTAAGACTCCATCCGCAACTCATTCGTCGGATTCCCTAATAAGGCTGATTATCTTAATCACACCTATTGTGAGTTCCACGGGAGCGAAATTCCACACGAAAAAAATCCCATTTCACTCTGCCCTTATTATGAGTTTCGTGTGAAAAATTATTCATGTTCGAAAAAACTCCCTTATTGTAAGTACTTATTCCGTGCGGAATTTCTTGTCATTGACAGCTAATATTTATTTTCTGGAGGTGAACGCGATAGCACCAGGCGGGAATTGTAAGATTTTATTTGTTTCTTATCAACAAAAGTAAAATCGAGTTTATCTATATAATTCAGGAACAATGCAACAAATAAAAATCAACACAAAATTATACATATGGTATGTAGGTTCATAGGAGGGACAGGTCAAAGAGCTACATATGTACGTACAACAGAAAGCAATGAATGAAAAAGGAACAGGAGGGAGAAGAAACAAAACATACAAATAATAACTTCTTCCTCTACCAATATATGCGTGCAATGCTTAATATTTATCAGTTTTATTTTATTTATCTTAACACGATGAATTATTACAGAATAATTAACTTCAAACAATCTCGATTCAAACAATTTTAAACAATTTTGTTTGACATTATTTATCAAACTTTGACACTAGTCTACTTAACAAAAACACTGAAGCGTTGTCCATTTTATAAACACGAATACAAATTTTTTGTAACAGCATGTTCTGTTATGTTTTTTTTTAGACATAAATCCATGAAAAATGAATTGAAAGTGTGTCGTCACAGTGTCGCACTTAGTGGCCACAATTATAAATGCTAAATTGCGTCGCCATATTGATTTTTTTTGCATTTTTTACTAAATATTAAAAAAGTGTAGATTTTGATATCTGTTTCCATAACAGAGAAATTTGTTGAGAAATCAGTTTTCTGAACAAAACTTTTTTTCGAACTGTCAGTTCTGATTCGATGTGGAATTTCATTTCAGTGAAACTCGCAATAACTTTTAAAATTCCGGGCGGACAAAAATAATTATAGAATTAAAATAATATTTAACTAAAAATATATTTTTCATTTCGACTTCGAAAAAAAAATCAAAAAAATAAACAAACCCTCATAAAAAACATATTTGTATGCTCTTGTATTGCCTTATTTTGTTAATAAGGCAATCTTGTCTTTCTCAATTTGTCTCATTCTCTCTTAGCTGAACACTTGTCAAACTTTGTGTTACAGAATACAATAGTCCTTGTCGGACAAGGAAAGTTGGACAAGTGAATTTAGAGTTATCAACTTGTCGCGTTGTGCTAGGAAAAGCAACTTTGCCTTCAAATGTATCAGCACTAGTTCGGAAACATAACAAGTGGACAGTGCAACGAGCCCCACATTCTGCTTTCAAAAATATTAAACAAATTACGTGAAAATGAAAATATTTTTTTTAGAAAAATATTAAAATAAACACATGGATTATTATTCATATCAGATTTTTAATAACAATAGATCACTTTTACTTTCACAACGAACCGAATGATTTCTGAAACACAAGTGTAGTAGTGAATTAGTAGTAATTTGTTTCGACACTTTGACAACAATTCAATATGGCTAACTCACCACGCAGTTTTGCGGTATGAGGCTTTTCTAAAAGTTTACCATTCGACGATCAATGGAAGTAACAAAATAACGGTTGTTGTTTGAGAACAATCGGAAGGTTCAGAAAATTTTTGTGTAATTTTCTGGTTTTTGATTGGCCGGATGCACAAGATTAATGTTGGAGTTGTTGTGCTTAGCAACGATTAATGGTATGCAGCAACAACAAAAACAAAACAACGATGTAATAAGCTTTGCGTTATTTCTAAGTTGAAATTCTACAAATGCAATGTGATCAGATAAATAAATCTTAAATCCTTTGGGAGCATAAACACTTCCACTTTACTGTTTCACACTAAATTAACACAATTCACCCAATCAATAAATAAATGTTTAATTTATCTTGACTTTAATTTGTTTAAAAAAAATGTAATTAATTTTTTTGACTATCGAGTTTCGATGCAGCAATAAAATTTCAAAGGATTAAAATCTACGTATGTATTTAAATACAAAATTATTGTAACTTGTTGTTTCATTTTTATTTGCAAAGCATAATAAATTACACACATAAACAAATTATCGAAATTATTAAAATACATGTTGATCTCTTCGTTTTTAATTTAAAAATTTTCTTTTGTCCATTATTTTTTATTTATAATTATTTTCTTATATTCATTTTTTTTATTTTAAGATTTGTTACATTTTCTTTTAACTTAATAAATACTTTAAGTTAATATTATGTATATTAATTTAAATTAAAAAAATGTATGTATATGTATATGTTTTTTTTTTGTTTGAAAAAAGTATGAATGTAATGTTAATATCCTTAAACTAATATTTGTGTTGAAGAATATAAGAAATATTCATGGAGGAGCCAACGAACATTATTTTAGTTCTGTGAATTCCATTCCAATGAACTGAGTTTGGCTAAACGCCTGCGAGATGATAAGATGCAGGTTACAGCACAGATGTCATGATAATGCTTTCGATACATCCAAATCAAACTGGATGTAGAAGAAATGGTTTCCAGAAACTGATTGCACTTAAAAGTTGTTTGAAGAAGAAAAAATTGAATAAACTGTGCGCGCATATAACTAAAAATAAATTTAATTTGTTTTGTAAACTAGGAATTTATCAACGACATAGAATTAAATGCCATGTAAAATGCTTTATAATATTTTCTGTCGCAGATTTGATTTTAAATAAAAATCGAAGTTTGGTTTTTAAAATTAATATAGATACTTGAGCAACAAGTATATAAATCTTAGCTAATTGGTGTGGTCATTGTAAAAAAGAGACTTGATAAGACTCGCTGCGCCACTAGAAAATTGCTAAAAGCTGTAAATACACACGCAGACTTGGAAAAATCCTATTCGAATGGCGTATTAAACATGTTGATGTTGAGATCTTCGAAGGTGGTAGTCCCGCTCTGGTCTAGCATCTGTAACATATCGGAAAGTTCTTGGCCTTGTGGTTGCCCTTGGACATGAGGAGGATGATGTGGTTGAACAACAGACGGCGGGTGTCCTCCACCCGATCCACTTGAGCCGGGTCCAGGGTCAGCGTTTTGACCAGAGTTTTGCCATCCCCAGATTCCTGAAGAGATTAAAAAAACAATTAGTTTGAAAATTATAGCAATGTTATTTATGAATTACCAGAATTTGATTGAGGTGTTTGAGCACTTGAATGGTATGCTGTTGTCTGTCGAGAGTTGCCTGCACTGAGTTGAGTGTACGTTGGCCCACTCGGTGATCTAGAAGGGCTCATCTGGTTATATTGATAGCCTTCTGTGACAGGTTGCTGTTGCCTCAGAGACCATGCTGCCGCAGCTGGAGTAGGAGAAGTGTTTGCTTTTGGTATTCTTGCGAGGTGGGCTGCATTACCTGTGGGAGCACCAGGTGACCCATATCTAAGAGACAAATGTTAGTTAAAGAAAAAAAAATTGATAAATTCAAACAAAGAAGCTCACCCCAGTGGTGAATGCGTCGCCGTTTCATAATTATAAGGTACAGGATTTTGTGCACTTGCTGGACGTTGTACATTATTTTGTCCTTGTTGTATATGGCTACCGATCATACTGTGAGTGTTATACACAACCTGAGGAGTGCTGCCAGCTGAAGCGTTTGGAGTCTGATCTCGGCGGGCACCCTGTGGCAATGTGTAGTCGACTCCTGGCGTGACATACACATGCTCAGAATGATCTGGAGTAGTATTCTCATGACCAGTAGAATGAATCGTTCTAAAAAAATAAATATTAGTAAAATTGACTCCAAACCACATTTTAAATAAACATACTTTCCTGAACTATTTGTACAAACAATATACTCCACCTCATCGGTATAAGGATTGAGAAAAGCGTATGCCTGAGTTCGCAACCATACGTAATCTCGATTTTTCGCTCGGAAGCGATACATTAGAGAAAACATCTGACCTTTTTGCTTAAGCACTTGCTCAAAGCTCTCTTTCATATGACTATGATCTTCGGGATGGAAAAAGTCGTAGCAACTTTTGCCCAACAAATCGGTTGGGGTATAACCGAGAATATTCAGAACTCGTTGATCGACAAAGGTAAATTTTCCATCCATGGCATGACGTGAAATAAACTCAGATTGGTTGTTAGCACTGGTTAAGTCAGAAGACGCTGTTGATGTTACTTGCAATCGCCCTATCGCCACTAAACAACAATGTGAAGAATGCACATCATCGTCACCTGATCGATCCATATGTACGCCAGGAAACATATCCGTTGGAGGCCAATTCTTTATGTAACCGGTGCAGTGGACAACAGCAAAATTTTGTCCATCTCTAGATGGCCCCAGAGAGTTCCGTTGCTTTAAACGATTCAGATGTCCGGCAACCATTGATTCGGGATTAACGTTTCCAACACGCATGCGGCAAATAAAACCACGCCTTGCTCCCATACTTAATCTCATTGAAGCTTTATATATAAGAAAAAAACAAAGTGTTAAACGTTATACCTATTTCATTGTTGACATTTTTAATCTTACATTGATGTCCTTCTTTCTTAACAGTGCCTGTTTTGAGGTCTAATATGCGTCCTGTATTTTGTGGTTCTTGGGTGGAAAGCTGCTCACGAATTTTTTCACGATCGTCAGGATGTATGTGGTCATATAGACTGGTGCCATACCAATCGGATTGTGTGTAATTCAAGACCGGCGTAACTGAGTCCGAAACATAAATTACTCTTCCAGAATCACAAGAGACAACAAACAGAAAACCATCTGCGGCTTCTAGTATTAAATGTTTAAGCTCTTGGTCTGTAAGAAAAGATGGCTTGTAGGTTCCATCGCTGCTGGTGTTTCCGGTGCCTGAAAAAAATGAACAGAACACAAATTTAAGATAGTTTGAGTTTGTTTACAAATAAAATTATATGGAAACTATCGGATCAATATGACAAACCAAAAAACATAATACAAGTATAATTTTCGAAAATCTCGGCCTTTTCTAAAGAAAAGAAGCTGCATTCATTAAGAATCAAGAATCAAGATTCCAAGACAAAATATTCTTTAGTCGTCCAATCATAAAAGTCTCGCAATAGTTATATCGCGAATTTTACAAAAGCTTTTAAGCGAAGTTACAAAAGCTTTCCAGGAATCTGTTTTTCCAGCTGACTGTTTTTTACAACCCTGCCGAAAGTATCGGGATCTATGTACACAAAACGTGTTTCTTAACTTTTTTCTGTCACGAAAATTCCAGATTTTTTTAAATATTGATGTTAATGCAATACGATATAAGGACATTTCGTGATGTTAAGGGTTGGATGTGCAAGAACTAAAAAGGAACAATTAAAAAGTTCAAAAAAATAGATCTTATGAAAACATTTTTAGAAATGAGTTCCACAAAAAAATGAGTATCGCAAAAAGATAAGACACAAAAAAAAAAGGAAAATGCTCTGTCTTGTGAACTCCATCTAGTCCAACTGAATTTGTCAACCTCGGCGCTTTTACCGAATGAAAACAAAACCAGAACCGTCTGATTCATAATGAAAAAAAAAGTTGTGGGTCATGGGACCCTCGACAGAAGTGAAACTTTATTATTGTTATTTTCTTATAAAAAAAAATTCTTTGACGTCGTACCTTTTCTTGACCCTTTAAAAGCAGTATAACTGAAGCACATCCAAGACAAGTGCAATCCAATCCCAACTGACAAAATCACAATCTTGAAAATACCAAACAGTACCTACCTATACGAAATGAAAATCCCGAAATTTTGTATGTAAAATAATTCTTTCTTTTCCCTCGAAATTATAAACGAATTATTACTTTTTTGATATTAAACTATTCGGGATTTTATCATTAAGGAATTTGGTAGTCGAAATTTTGTCTGTCGGGATTTCGGTAGTCGGGATTTTGGTTGTCGTGATTTCGATAGTAGGATTTTATCAGTCGGGATTATGGGAGTCGGATTTATACCCGGAATTTTCATTGCTCGGATTTGGTCAGTCAGAAAAAGCAAAATTAGCATTCCCTATTGCAAGTTAATAATGCAATGATGTGCTGTGCTTGCTTCACCGCAGTTCTCCTCAATGAATTTTTTTCGGGAACGTGAAGAAGAAAATCAAACAACCACCAACCATAACCAAACAACTAGAGATGACGTGAGGTAGTCTAGACCACTACGCGATTATATTCGCATAGTCAAAATGACAAAAATGCTACTTTTGTGAAAACATAAATTTTTTAATTTTGTTTCGTAAATGTGGTAATTATTGTAGTTAACGTAAGTGTAAATAAATGTAGTACATATGCTGTCAATTTGAATATTTTCCCTTCGAAAAGTAAATTTGATAGATTTTATATTGTTTTATCATGTATTGTAGTGGATCAGATTGTTTTCACAATAAAAAAACACTGCGCTGATTTTTTTTCGTAAACTTAACTATTAAACTACCTCTGTTTGGTATCAGAAGTAACAAATGTAGTTTATCAAGAAAAGTAGCTTTTTGCTATCTCTGCGCCAAACACTTTTTATTCTCTTTCATTCTCTGTTTAACTTTTTGCTTAGTGCATATTGCATACTGCTTCATTGCTTGTGCTTGTGTTGTGCTTGTGCACCGAGAACGCTTATTACTTTATTGCTTGTGTTTTGTTTTGTAGTTGTACTTGTGCCTTGTGCTTCAACTGGAGAACCCGAACAATAACGAAGTCTAACGAGAAAATGCGAAAAGGGCGACCGACAGACAAATCATTGCGCTATTTTATATTTCAGTCCCCCTAAAGAAGTTTCACTTCAAAAAATCTGGCTCGATGGAGGTATTAGCTCAGATGGTGCTGAAACAAAAATTTTGTTGATCATCAAAAACATGATTGGCCAATGCCGTAGGTTTTCCACAATTGACGCCCATTGAAAGAATTACTAAGCAGGCAATAGTATCTGGATTTTAACCGTTCGTATTTTCGCTACTACTTTATTACGAAGTGAACAATACCCGTAACTCATTCAACCAGTAATGGTTCCAAAATTTATAAGCATCATCTCATTTCTGTATTAAAATTCGTACCTATATTATTGGTGGAGCAGGATTTAATGCTTGACTTTACGACCTTAGGCTTTAGAGGCACGTAAGTATCAAATAAAACAGTTAAAAATTGTAATTGGTCATTTGGGGACGTCATTTAAAAAATACGATCGCAATTTTAAGCTCTAGTTTTCTTTTTTAAGCGCTGAACATTAATATTATGAAAATTTCAAAAGTAATTTGTTGCATTAGTAATAAAAATTAATTTCAAAGTTTTTAAAAAATATGCAATTTTTCGATAAAACTGGTGCGGAAAGTGGACGTAGAAAGTTACGTCGCTTGACATACTTCCAAAGATCAATTCCACATACTTCCAAAGATCAATTCCAATAAAGAAAGAATTGAGTTTAAGTACTGGTCTTAAGAATTGTATATTGTTGATATCTATGTATGCATATTTTTTTAGGACCTTGATAATCCAGTATTAAAAATAAACTCAAACAAAGCCAACATGTAATAAAAAGTAGCTGTAAATTATACATACGTCGCGATTCGTAGTATCAGCATTCGCCATCTATTTTCTAACTTATTTACAATCTATTATTCGCAAAAGACTTCTTCATTACTCAATCGATGAATCGATTAGTTTGATTAATTCACTACCCATCAAATTGTATAGTAGGTAAAGGATATATTTTTACCTTTGAATAAATAATAAAAAACTTTCAACAATGATGTCACTGTTAATTCTTTGAAAAAACTCTCAACAAAATTAACATATAGTTTGTCTTTGAGACCGCTATAATGCTTATTATTTACAAAGAGGTCAACAAATATAAGACGCCGCCTCCGCCGGCCGACGCAACTGAAAATCCCAAGTCGCGTTTTGGCAATACATACTATAAAAGAATAAAATCAGAGATATAGAGAGGGACAGCTTATAAAGATATCTTGAACGTATTTAACAATTCAAATCAGATACGACGAGGCATCCGGTAAAAATATACTCATTACATTTATATTGTATAATTTTGTGTAGTCGAAGACCAGACCAGAGCCGGTGACAACAGTAGATCTGCATACTTCGAGTATTGTACGCAAATGTCTATTAAAAATGTCGACAGATTTTAGATTCTACCTCAAGTCTGTACAATATTATTGACATTATGCATGCATAAGCCAAGGTAAGTAATAAAATAAAAACATTTATAGTTTGTTTTTTCTTAAGTTAAAATTAAACACACTACTAGGTCGCAGAAACTTGCTGTTGTATTCATTCAATTAGTTACATTTGCCAAAAGGGTTATGTTTTCACTTAGATTGGTTGGCTAAAAATAATATATGCCAAGTTTGCAGCAAATCGTTCCGACCATACAATTGTCCGGCCAACTTTTTTCGTCTTTTCTATCATTGTTTAGTCATAGTTGATTGATTAGTCAATTTTTTACGAATGCCTTATAGAACCCCTTATAATAAAAATGGAGAGGATTGTCATCGAAAAAGAATATGTTCGATGCGCAATCTTTTCAGGTTTAAAGTGATATGATTGATAGAAAATAGCAAATTTATATTTGTTCTATTGGTGACAAGAATGACAATACATATTTTTTGGATACCTAGTTAGCAATTTGGTTTACTTGCATTTCAATTTTTGGGTCAACATTACTGAAAGAGAGCTCCATAAAATTATATTTTATGAAATAAATTTTGTGTGGTGTTGTAGTGGCATTATAGTTCAGTCAACTGTGTACTGAATCTTGCATTTGAAATTGCTCTGAAAGGATGAAATACATATGAGGGCGTTCCGCAAAGTATCCAAATTAACATACAAACGGCGGAAATTTCTGAAAACAAACTATGTAGTTGCAAAGAGACTATCTTTGAAATCTTAAATTAATCTTAGTAATTTTTTGCACAGCATCGATTGAGGTTAGGTTGGTTATAGAGTATTTCTATTTGAAGAATTTAGTTCGACTAGGTATATACTATCAAAGCAAAGATGTATTCTTTTTAAGGAGTCTGCTTCATCATTTACAACCGTAAAATATTAGGTGGCAGAATTTGAACGAGGCCCTACGAGCTACCGAGATCAACATCGAAATGGCCGAGCAAATGTAGTAAGTACTAACCATCAGTTTCACAGTCAGAGTTTAAACTAAAATTTTGGTTTAAACTACAAAATTTACAGGCACTGAACTGCAGTTTAAGGTTAAACCATCACTGTGAAACTGAGGGTAAGAAAACGGTATCAAAAGTTCACAATGTTGTATAAGAAGACCATCTAAAGAAAATGCTTTGACCTTACAGACAGATGTTTATTAAAAAAAAAAAAAAACATACATCGCATATCAAAACCTACATATAATTTGGACTTGAATGCTGTGTGGAAAATGCTCGAAGGCACTGGACATCGATGGCGATTGTTACTAGGCATTTCAACCACGTGATCGTAGTTTTAAGTCGCTTTCCCGTAGTCTTCTTAAAATGGCAAAACCACACCTAAACGGTCACAGCCTTTGTAACTTTACTACTTATTATAAGAACCGTATACCTTATATCTCAGTTTCTAAATTGCTTAAGTCCTATAGATATATTTTTATCAACCACTGTTTAGACATAAGTAAAAATACAAAAATACCAGAATTGGCGACGACTTTTGGCATATTCATTTCCAAATATATTTAAAGTAATCTGAAAGGTAGAAAAGTTAAAACCTAATTCCGTATCGTTGACCCTATTTTCACAAACCGCATCGGCGGAATAAGTACGCATTTATCATATTTGATTTTTTTCTAAGAGGAGTCATATAACATGACGTATGTTGTAGGTAGGTACATTCCGCTTCAGATGAATTGACGCGTTGAATTTTAACCGATCAGAAACAAAAACTGTTGTCTATCTAGTGCAATGTTTACATGATTTGAAAATTCATTAACATGTATAATTAATAATAAAAATAATAAAATGCCAGATAAGAATTGCGAGTTAAAAATTGCGTAATGAACTTTTGCGAAACAATCAAACTGCGAAATAAGAACTTGCTAAACATAAAATTTCCAAACAATCAAAACCAGAATGATATAATGCGCGACAAAAATTTGCGAAATGAACCATTGCGAAGTGAAAAATGCCAAATAAAAATCCGCCAGTTGACCCCTACCCGTATGTTAGATATATTTGTTTTCGTTTGAAAGGCCTATCGATGCCATTATGTATGAAATAAAACATAGTCCGCCGCAACTTTTCTGGATGGCGTTCATTGGAAATGTCTAATTTCCATGACATCGTGCATAAATCAGGTTGAATTTGACCGATGGCATGGGTTATAATGGGTTTTAAAGCCGTTTTGATTTGCAGCTTATTCGCAGACCTGCGATTTTAAAAAACCTAACTAGAAAAAGTCTTACGGCGGCAAATCGCCAATCTCGGTAGCGCCTTCTTGTTGTAACCACATAATGTTGGTGTCCATATCATCCAGTTTAGGCCTAAAAAGCTGGTAATCATACACCTTTAGCGCTCGCCGTTGACGGTGATAACTTGGTCAGTTTTATAATTTTAACATGATGTTGAACGTTATAACTCTCCATGTTAATTTGGCAATACAAAATCTATAAATGACAGCCAATTCGACAGCAATGTAGGTTCAACAATATCACGTCGCAATGATCTATCAAAGTTCGGAAGTCCCTATTAGAACACTCTTAATATAATTGATCTGTCTTTTCTGATAATAAAACACAGTTAATATTGATGGTTGAGTCGTTTGGTTTGTGATTAACGACCTTGTGAAAAAAAGACCAAGAGTGGAATTAAAAAAAAAAACTAACAAAGAAAATGTTTGATGTGTCTATTCATATGAATCGCACTGTATTTATGTACATACATAGTTACTTTTTTTACCCAACTGGAAACCGCAATCTACTTAAATAAATCGCTTTGCATAGTTAAAGGAATGAATTATTGTCAAAAAGGCTATTAAATATAATGCAAGAGGTAGGTACAGTATGAGCGTGCGGCAAAAAACGACAGAGAAACAGAGGCAGCAGTGGCAGCAACAGAAACTTTTTTAATCAGATAATATGATATTTCTTTCCACTGCTCCTTCCTTCCCCGTTTCTGACTGTGGCGGGTGACTTCACAATAGTTATGCTACTGCCCATTCCTTGCTGGTAATTAACATAGGCGCATGGTTTATGCTGTGAGCTTTATATTCTTCGCCATCTCACTTCATTTATACCTTTAGTGGGATTTAATGCAATTGCCGTGGAAGCAGTAAGCAGTAATATCACATGATTTATGACTTGGTTTTCCGTTTGCTCTCTCTTTAGCTGGGTTAACCAAACTCTATCTGCTTCATTTTTGTTAAAATTAAATAATTCTTAACAATTTTAACAAGTTGCATGCGAAACGAAATCCGTTTAATATCTTATTTAAGACAAATCAAATTTGATTTGAAAATTGATAGTCCAAGACCAAGATTTCTCGTAATACAGTAACAATTATAATATATCTACTAATTGTCACTTCCTGCCTTCTATTACACTCTTTTGCCTCGTTTGCACTAGAACGGATTGCCCCAACAAACTACCACTAAGTATTCTTATAGCTGGCTGCTTGGCATTGTAGCACTAGCAGTGTACATATATAGAGTGCAGCAAATAGCACTTCTTGAGGGAGACATTACCAAAAGCTCTCAAAGATTTCCACCCCATTATGTGCTCGAAAAGTTGTACCTATAGGTGGATGGCGGACGTTGGCGCTGCATCGCTGTCTGTCCGTGTGTTTGCATTCTTATTCTCTATGTTCTCGGCAGGGATCCTTCGAAGTAACAAACAAGAAGAATTATCCTTCAAAGTTAGGGAATAAAAAATAATAAATAAAGTAAGATTGTGATGTATAGAGAAGGTAGAAAGGAAGGAAGGTACAACTCTGGCATCAGAGAACAAAGTTTTACGCTGTACAAATGTACGAAACGTAGGTACAAACGAGTTGAATCTTCGGGATTAGCAGGAGCAAAACAGCACATAACTACTTATACATTTATAGACATATACACGTGGTTGCGTTGGTAAAGAGATATAAAAGCATAAAAAGCACCCCCAAGACGCAATGAATGAGTGAGGTACGCGCCAGGCACCAACATCCAACAGTCCAACACTTCGCCTTTATAGTCAGGTATACATCAAAAACGAAACGAACCTCTTCCGAGTGCCGAGAGATTTCCACCTTAATATTTAAGTGCAGGTACGAGTATCATCGTACCCTCAGCCGCATTGCTTTTTTTCTTATTTTTTATCTTTTGGTATGGATTCTAGTGTCGTCCTTATTATAAAGCTTTAACCCTTGCTTTTTTGCCCCAAAAAGTCTCTACGGTGACTTTAAATTATATATGCTTCCCCTGGGATATTTCTATCTGTACGGCATGGTTAACTTAAAGAATTTTACTCGGCTTGGCGATAAGGGAATTGAGTGTCTCCTATATAGATATATGTACAGTAAACACAGTATGGTATTAAGATCTTAAATTTAAATTCCAAAGTCTGCGATAAATGTATGTTAAATCAGCTTCACTGGAATTAAGAGTGCACATAGGATGGCGTACCGAAAAGTTTTGCCATATGCGAACGAGTTCACGTAACTACTTAACATTAAGTTTTGAAAACAAAAAGTACCAACGAAACATAAGTACCTGTTCCTCAAGAATCTGTATATGTATTATGATAAATTTCTTGTTTGAAGTTAGGAATTCTTTTAAGATTAGAATATTTTTAATATTGATGAAAATACATGAATTATATATATATGCATAATTTTGTTTAATGTTAGCTGTACGTTTATTACCAATATAGGAATTCTGTTTAAAAAAAAAACAAGGGAAAACATAGCGTAACCCACCCTACATGTAAAGGGTGTCGTCCCATGTCATAAGGGCGCTAACTTTAAAGTTAAGTAAAACAAAAATAGGTAAGATATCATCCCAATTTTTACTGGAGAAAACTAAGCTATGGATTTCGAGATAACAACTAAGCATGAGCTTAGTGGCCAGATAAACCAATTATGACTGTCTGTTTCATGAGGAATGTACAGGTATATCATCCTATACATTCAAACCGCCTGAATGGTTTGTCCATAAGCTTCAAACAGTGTCTAATGGCCATGGGCTGCTTTCGCCATACTTCAACTTATAGGAGGTGATACAAATTTCGGCTTGAGTGACGATTGACGACTATGAATTCCGCCCTCAGGCTCCATAAATTCGAATCGTTGGGTGATGAAGCCATCAGTAGTCGGCCAGTTTACCTTTTTTCTTATGTTTGACTTTTATTTAAAACTTAAATGTTCCAATTCTGAAAATACAAAGTATTTTATCAGATTATTTGGAAAGTCTTAGTTAAAAAAAAATTAGACTTTTTTAATGGATTTTATACCATACAAACTCAACAATTTTCAAAAATATAAAAAAGTGTGTTTCTGGTGTATTCGGCCACCTAACCTCCAGTCGGCCCCATTTTTATGTTCTAAATTTGTCATACTTTTGACTATGACCAACAGAGCTTTTGAAATTTTGAGCAATTTTGCTTTGGATTTTGGAGCCAATCATCTTTTTGACGTCTTATGTGTTAAATTACTGCAAACTGAGTTACGAATACCCTTAAAATGATTTTTTTAACACAGTGCAAGAGTTTAGGGAAATCGTATAGAAAATTAAAGGAGATATCGATGTACATTGGTTATGGATATCTTAAAAACATTCCACATTCGTGTAGTGCTGCTAAAGAAGTTGTGTAGTGGCACCTATTCCCGAACATTTTTAGTTATCTCTTTAAGAAAAACTAAGAAAGATAAGAAACATGTTGAAGAAGTTTTTCTAGAGGCGAGAGTGGACACTTATCTATTTATCAATAATAATTATAGCCATACAGAGCTCTTAACGATGAATGCTATCATATATGACTTTAAGATAATTAAATGAAATTTGTAGGTCTTTTCTATGCTTGTCAAATGAAAAACATTTTCTTTCGTCAAACGTTTTCCTTTTGAGGCGAAGGTAACAAATTAAACCGCAAAATAAATGGTTTTTAAAACGTTCGCTTTAATTCGAATGTTCGAATCGCTATTCATATTGTTGAAATAAAACCGATGGTTTTTCAGGAAATTTACATATGGCAAATGGTCTAAGAGCTAGTTTACAAGAGTTTGTTCGTCGGTCGTTGAAGAAGGTTGACACCTTTTGAAACTTTTTAAAGTGTCTGTGGTACTAACAATTTATGATTCATTGCGAATACCAACTAATCATAAAAGATCAATTAAATAACCTCCAAAAGATGTTCAATTGTTCACTCAAATTATATGTATCTTTGTCCTACTTGATAGAAATTATAATCACCTCACCACACCTAAATATTTTGGTTAGCAAAGAAATTTAACTGACAAATAATTGTTTTCTTCATTTCTAAAAGCTTTATTAAAGTTTATTATTTTACTGTAACCATTTATATACATAGCAAACAACAGTATAAACTTTTAATGAAATCATATGCCAGCTTGTGCACATAAATTGTGGTTTTTATTGTCTCTTTATTTTAATTTGATAAACTCGGACGCACAATCGTCGTCGTCGTCGTCGAGTCGACTAGTTCAATTACAATTAAACTTGCGGGAAGGAAATCTGCCCAATAATAAAATATCCCCTTTTCTCTCTTTCCAACTTGGAGACTAGGCTCATTTCAATAGCGTAAAGACTATTGTTTTAAAAAGTTTTCTTATATGCATTTACGCGGTTAGAATTTTTAATTAAAACATCAGTATTGTTAGCGGTGGTGGTTGAATTATAGCAGCAGATGCCGACACAGCAGACAACTAAACGGAGACAAATCACAGACAGTCTTGACACAAAAAAACAAAAGAGTGCGGCAATTCTATGCCGACGAATGACACAATTAATTTCTTTAAACATTTTGACTATTTGGACCGATATATGTTGAAGAACGAAGACTGACAATAAAGAAACTTTATTATCTGTCACTATTATCTTGATGATTCGTTAACAAAAATCTAAATACATTTGTACGCATTTCATTTCGACGCACTATATATATGCAAATGAAGAAATTACAAACGGAACTTACCTCTGAGAGCCTTCATATGTGCCACCGCCATACGCAGTATTGTCAGTTTATCAGGTTTTCTTGCTAAAGCACTACACGTTGGCACCATATCCGATAATTCTGTTATATATGCAGTCATCTTATTTCTACGCCTTCTTTCGATCTCGCAGTGGTTCTCCCGACTGTAAAGATAAAAAAGAAAAAAAAGATTTAATAAATAAACAATAAAAGAATTTAAATAACTTCTGTTTTGTAGACCTCTACAAACGGAAAACAAACTTAAATATTGCAGTTGCAAAAGTTGTACAATATGTACCTATAGATATGTTCACAATAATGAAGTGGGAATTTGTGCCAATACTGGCACATGTCCGAGAATACTTCTCAACTTCCATACAAATGTATGTTTTTTTCCTAGAAAATGTTTATTTCTGAACGGATGTGGGTTAAAGAAGAAGAATTATGATTTAAAGTTTATAATTTTCTAGAACAAAAGTCTGATAATTACTCAATTACAATGCGGAAATTTACTTGCTGCGTATTCATCATCTTAGTAACGTAAGAATTATGCAAAACATAAAAACAGATTCATTAAATTCAAGAAACTCATTCAAAAATAATTTGTCATTAAATTAAACGAATATTAGGTTTTGAAACGGCTGTTGCACCGTTTTTGTTGAAAATTATTTCGGGACTCGTTGAACTTACAATTTCTTGTAGACTCTTGGGACGTAGGAAAACCTAGGAAAGGAAAAATTGTACAATATTTTTGAAATGAAAACTTAGATACTTTTCCATTATCTTTTCAAAAATAATATTATTACAATATTATTAATATTTTTTCTCCGGTTTTAGGACCCAAAAAAAAAGACATCATATATTAACAGTACCTAGTAACAAATTGTAATATTCAGCGTCTTTTCAACTAGCTTATCAAAGACGAATTAACAAAATTACACAAAAAATATTTATTTTTTTTAATACGAAATAGATTTTGTTGGGAACTACCCCACTAACGGGGCACATTGGTAAAAGCCAGGAAATTGTTTGGGGATACTGGTTGAGTAGGTAGATGCAATGTCCAATGGTGTTCAAGGCCACTGATACAGCAGAAACTGGAAAAAATTAACAATTTTTGTTAATTTGTTCCAGTTTCTGCTTTACCAATGCTGTGTTAAGCCGGTGCGATAAAAATGTTCATATAGAGAAAAGTGATACTATTGATTAATTTTAATTAAATAAATCCATCAAAATCAGTTAGTATAAGTAGTTTTTATGGATACGACTTAAGGCTCAACCATAATAGTCGGAACAGTGCGTACGGGATCGTACGAAAACATCCGAATACAAGCAAATAATATAGTGCGCCAGTAATGTCGGATTGCTCACGTTCGTTGAATTTTCGTTCACTTTCGATTCCGTACGTAAAGAGCGATCCATAGCACAATTTACGTACGTAAATTTAAAAGCCAGCCAAATACGTGTGAAATTTGCTTGCCTTTGCATCCGACCATTTTGACTTAATTAATTTACGGTACTTAAAGAATCTTGACGTAGAATTGTGATATTAGCTTTCTTTTGCTCTTGACTATTATGACTGGGCCTTTAATCTTTTATTTAAGGATTCTTTCTGAATCCCGATAAACTCTTAATTAAGGGATTAAATGCACTAATGTGTGCTGGTACCTTGAGGTAGCTCTAGTTTGAAACATCTGTAAACTTTAGAAAGTAACTTTACTAGATCAGTGTATTGCTATTAAAAGCCGCCATCTTGCTGAAAATTTAAGAATACATTATCTAGGAAATATTCCCAACAGAGATCTAGTTATTTCCCATGTGAAATAACCATCACCACAAGTGGGAAATAACTAAACTTTTTGGTAGGAAATTATTTCACTTTTTTGGGTGAAAATACACTTTACATACAAAATGTACCCAAACTCGCATCCACCCCGAATCCCATAGTGGGCCAGGCAGGCAGGTTGCAGGGGAACAGCAACCCCCTTACCAATCTCAACTCTTGGTGGCACCGGGAACTAAATTCGCCCCATATTCTTGCACCGTCAAATCGTAGGTACTAAAAAGTCTGGTAAATCAGAATACATCACTGATTTACACTTATAAAAAAGAGAGTTTATTCAAAGCTTTTGTGTGTTTTCTGAAAAGAGATGTTGCCAATGGAGAGCACCCAACAAAAAAAAATATATTTTCGATTAAATTTTTCTTTAATCTTTTTTTAAATTATATAAGTAAACAAAAACTGCGATAAATAATAAAGTTGAAGAAAATATTGGTAGCGTCGCGTCGTTCGTAGCGCGTGGTGGTAATTTTTTTAGTTCCCTTCTGTACATAGGTACACCTTTTCTGTCGATGCCTTGTTTAACTATGTAGTAAAAGTTTTTCTCTTGTTTTACTTTTCCTTATAAAGAAAAACAAAACTTATTCAGAATACTTAACCCCATATGTGGTATCATGGCAGTAAGCATTTCTTCGAAAACACACACTTTATTATTTGTAGGTATATTCGCATTCATCCAATTCACTACACTCAACTCACCAAATGAATAATGATTAATATCATTAGAAAGGAAGGAACAAATAGGATATCTAATGGAACTTTAATTGTTGTAGGTAGATTTGCTATATGTGACTACACATCTCCTCTTGCTTTCATTATGGTTCCTATGCCGTATACCGTATACCGTATATCTATACTCCTTGTTGGATTTGAAAAAAAAAAATATACCAAGGGCAAACTTGTTCCATTAACATTGAGGCATTTAATCTCTTCTCGATAATCTTCAACTCCACTTCACTCCTATACCTCCTTTAACCTCCTCAATCATGTCCACCTCCGCCTTCTTTGATTTTTCCTACAACCTTTAGTTCGTTTTACGAGACTTACGAGAGTTTTCAGAAACTTTGGCAAGAAATCAACTCTGAGAAATTCCTAGGTCCTCAGGCAAATAATTTTCTTTTATCTTGGAATGAGAATGGGTTTCTTTTTCTTATTATATATTTGCTTTCTGGTTCCCCTTTTGGATATTGTAGGTAAGGTGGTGATATTTTTTTTTCTTCTTTAATTGAAAAGGGTTAATTTGGAAGGACTGAGTTCACAACTACATAGGTATAAATAAAAAATATAACTGATTTCTGCAATATTTTCCTTATAAGAACTAACTAGGAATACAAAAAGGAAATTGAGGTCCAGATATTGATAATTGAAGGTAAGTATGTAATAATATATTTTATTCAGCTATGTTACTACTAACAACATGGATTTTTTTTCAATTAAGAACAGAGACGATTCTAATAGGATTTTGCCAATTTATAAATATTTGTCTGTAGTTTCATGTTACATACCGCGCCAACAAGCAGTCATTACCTTTTTGCCAATTGCAAAGTAAAACCTCTATGAATGTGGGTATGGTGGAAGGGGAGATAGGTTCAGACAGAAACACATAATGCAGGGTAGCGCATGTTTACGAACTACGGAGTATGAACATCCAGAAAAGCCCAGCCAATGTACTGCTGCACTATGTTGTAAGTTCTTCTATGTGTACGGTCTTTGGAGTTTGGCTTGTTTATTTATTTTTTTTTTTATTTTGTTGTTCCTTCTTTTTGAAGCTGACAACATTTTATTCTTAGTCGTGACCAATATACTACATTACCATACATCGTTATAATGGATGCTTTATACATACACTGCCAGTCATATGAATAAGTTCATTGGATTTGTTTCGGAGAATATTGAATTAAAAAATCTGTGGCTATCAAAAATTGTAAATAAATGTTGTTGTCATTTTCTGAATAGTGGGTAAAAACTAACGGATGGCATAAGTATACGTCAAGTGCCAATTTGAAAATTATGGATTTATAACCTGAAAATCTTTTTCTGGAGCATAAATTTTCAGCAGCGGTTCGATACCATTGCCCGAACGATATATTTGGCTAAACTGCTAAATTTATTTACGTAAACGTAAACTATATCCGAAGCAAAACTTATCGAAATTTTACGAAACAAAGCAATCTGTTATATTATAGACACGAGATATTAATCGCTTCTATTCACTTAGTTGTGAAAGGACCTGTATGCACCGTTTCGTCCCATATTGTTCCACCTTGACTTTGGAAATTAATTTTATGAATATAAAACTCGAAAATTTCTTCACTTTGCACTATTTCGTAAAAACTCGGTTAAGATGCATCAACTGGCACAACTTTAACAACTGTTGAATGAATATTTTGGATCGTTAATATAATTTGAACTTGCAAGTTTAATACCCGAAATTCTATGATTTGCTGAAGAAACGAAATAATACTTACTTACTTACTTACTTAAGATGGCGCTTACAGTCCAGGATGGACTACGGCCTCAACCAACATGTCTCTCCAGCCAGCTCTGTTCCTGGCTAGCCGCTTCCAATTTTGCACTGCAAGTTGGCTGAGGTCCTTTTCCACTTGTGCGCGCCATATAATATATTGGGGGGTCTTTCAACGCTGCGTACACCATCAGGAATGGATTCGAAGACTCGTCGGGCTGGTGCGTTGGTGTTCATACGCTCCACGTGACCAAACCATCTTAGCCGCTGTATTTTCAGCTTCTTGAACAGGTTAATTTCGCTCTATAGCCCGTATATCTCGTCATTGAATCTTCTTCTCCATACTCCTTCGATACACACAGGACCAAAAATAACTCGAAGAATCTTTCTCTCAAAGCACCCAAGTAACTTCTCATCCGAGTCTTTTAATCCCCATGCTTCCGCCCCATACAGCAAGACTGGAATGATCAAGATCTTATATAACGTCTCCTTGGTTCTATGTGAGAGGGCTCTACTACTTAAATGCTCTCTCATCCCGAAGAAACAGCGATTGGCAAGAGTAATTCTTTGTTTGATCTCTGCACTGATGTCATTTTGCGTTGTTATAGTGGATCCCAGGTAGACAAAGTCCTTGACTACTTCAAAATTATATGTATCCATCGTGATGTTTTGCCCGAGTCGACGATGTTGAGTTAGACCCCCGATTTAGTAGTTTCAGAATTATCAAACTTCTGTTTCAAGCAATGTTCTAAATTCAAGTTTTGAGGCGTAAAAACTTATGTAAAGAAATATATTAGTCGACTAACCAAAGCCAACCCATTTTAAGAATAGTAGTGCTGAGAAATTGGGCGTTGAGTCGAATTGACATTTAAGAAAAATGATGGAATTTTAATTATATGTATAAAAAAAAGCAAAAGAATATCAATAAAAAATGAAGTTTAAAGATAAGATTTGATTGAATTAAATCAAATTTCTGATACTTAAAAAAAATTGCGAATTGTCAAATTCTTGTGACGCAAAAAACATTACTTTTTTAATCAATTATATATACTTCAGAAAATTAAAATGTTTTGTTGAAATCCTTCAAGTATCTAGGTTTTATTTCTGATAGCAAAATGAATTGGTTTCAACACACCCAAACACTGAAAAAATACTTGTTGAATTGTACTAGGCAACTTTACAATTGAAGCCATTTTTGCTTTCAAAAAGTGCTTCTTATGATTTATTATGGTATTGTCCACTCTAAGATCCAGTATGGTATCACAAGTTGAGGGGGAGCGTATTTTAATAAAATTAATCCTATATTTGTGGCACAGAAACATCTTATTCGTATTGTTTAAAAAAAAAATTGTTTTTCAGGTAGTATGATTTTATTTTGAAAATTAAAAGTTCTTCCTCTAAGATATCTTTACTTTTAAAGTCTTAAAGTTTTTTTCCTAAGAAATGGTTTTCTTTCTATTCGAAACAATAGTAATTACTTAAGAATTAATTTCAGGAATTATGTTCAATTACCGCAATATAACAAAAATTAATATAGAAACTTTTTTTAATTTGTTGCTCCTACAGTTTTTAATAAACTTCCAAATACCATTAGATGTTAAAGATGTTTTCCTTCTTTTTAAAGTGAAGTAAAGTGGCTGTTTAGTCTTGATTATTAGTACAGTAAATAAAACCGTTTTACACTACAAAAGGTCGGGTAGTTCTAATTTTTTGATATGTTGTATATGATTTTGGCTGATTAAAAAATACAATTTCCACAACAATTATTGCAAAAAATAGTCACTTTTTTTCCTTATTTCGACTATAACTTTTTTGTGGTATATTTTATCGAAAAAAAAACTAATTACCAAACTTGTACAAGACAAAATGTCCTACAAGTTCGCTTTGTTATACGATCATTAGTAATGGAGCTATGACTCATCCAAAAGAGCCCAAAATTGGGTACTTACAAAATTTGTGGTTTATTGACGCAATAACTTCGTAATTAATGATTTTAGTGAAAAAGTCTTCATAAGCTTCCTAAAAAAAGCTTTCTTTGACGAACTTGTAGACAATTTTGTCTTGTTCCATTTTGGTAATTAATTTTTTTTATTCGATAAAATATACCAGAAAAAAGTTATAGTCTAAATAAGGAAAATAGTGCCTATTTTTAGCAGTTTTTTCGTGATAGCGAAGGGGGCGGAGGGACGTGGTTGTGGAAATTGTATTTTTTAATTAGCCAAACATCCTATACAACAATAAGAACTACCCGACCTTTTGTAAGGTAAACCCCATAGTTTCATCTTTATTTACTGTTCTAAATACACAAATCGAAAATGTTTTAAAACTACGAAGACAGAATATTTGCTGTTTCCATGTTTTATCTACATCATCATCATCATCATCGGCTCGACAACCGGGGTCCGGTCCTGGCCTCCTTCAACAAGTCTCTCCACCTATCCCGGTCTCGAGCCGACGCCATCCAGTTGCGCACCCCAAGGCTCCGGGCGTCCTGGTCTACGCCATCTCTCCAGCGCAAGCATGGTCTACCACGCTGTCGTCTGCCATAGAATGTACCACAAAGAACTTTCCGAGCAGGTTCCTCTTCGCTCATGCGAGCTAGGTGCCCTGCCCACCGAAGTCTACCGAGCCTAATTTTTGTCACTATATCTGCTTCAAGGTAGATTGCGTACAATTCATGATTGTACCGTCTCCGGAATCGTCCTTCCTCACATATGGGGCCAACAATTCTCCTTAAGACTTTTCTCTCGAACGCGGCTAAGAGGTCAGAGTGCCTTTTGCTAAGCACCCAAGTCTCGGATCCATATGTGAGTACTGGCAGAACCATGGTCCTGTACAGCAGTAGTTTTGAAGTTATGGTGAGATTTCTGGATTTGAAGAGCTTTGACAGACTGTAGTAGGCTCTGTTGGATTTGAGAAGCCGCCCGCGTATTTCTTCTTCTATATTGTTATCGGCTGCTACTATTGACCCAAGGTATTTAAAGGATTGCACCACTTCAAATTCGTGCTCCGCTACCTTGATTGTTTGACCAACTGTTCCTCTCGCATTCGACGCCACCATGTACTTTGTTTTACCTTCACTAATGTGCAGCCCCAGATTTTGTGCCGCCTGCTCGATCTGGATGAAGGAATCGTGTACAGCTTGCTCGGTTCTTCCGATGATGTCGATGTCGTCTGCGTAAGCCAGTATCTGGCTGGACCTGTTGACGATGGTCCCTCTTGTTGCCGTGCCAGAGTCACGGATTGCTTTCTCCAACGCCAGGTTGAAGAGGAGGCAGGCCAAACCATCCCCTTGTCGGAGTCCATTAAAGATGTTGATTGGTCTGGATAGCAATCCGGCTATTTTTACTTGGCTTGTTACGTTGGTCATGGTCAACCTACATAGTCGTGTCAATTTATTTGGGATGCCGAATTCTCTCATGGCTTTGTAAAGTTCTACCCTGGCTATGCTATCATAGGCGGCCTTAAAGTCTATAAACAGGTGGTATGTTGGGATGTTAAATTCTAGACATTTTTCCATCGCCTGCCTAAGGGTAAAGATCTGATCAGTTGTTGATTTGCCTGGAATGAAACCACACTGATATTGTCCGATGATGGTTTTAGCGTATGGGGTTATCCGGTCTTGTAGGATAGAGGAGAGTATCTTATAGGCGGTACTCAACAACGTGATACCTCTATAGTTGCTGCACGTTGTGACATCTCCTTTCTTATGTATGGGGCATATTATACCTTTTCGCCAGTCTTCTGGCATTTCTTCACGCTCCCACACGTGCACTATAATATCATGAATTGCCTGACGTAGAGCTGGCCCACCGTGTTGAAATAATTCGGCTGGTATACCATCAGCTCCCGGGGCTTTGTTTTTCTTTAGCCGGTCTATAGCCTTCTCAACCTCTTCTATGCTTGGTGACGGCAACATAGGGTATTCGTCTTGAAGCAGTGGAGCCTCCACTTCTGCAGTGAGTTGACCATTTAGCAATTCATTAAAGTACACTTCCCATCGCTCCAGTATGCTTTGTGGATCGGTGATCAGATTTCCCTCTCCGTCCTTGCAGTATGTGCAGCGTGGTGTGTACTGCGTCATGTTTCGGATGGATTGGTAGAACTTCCGCGCCTGGTGCTGACCTCGCTCTCGGCTTTTTTCTATTTCACAGATTAAGTTCTTCTCCCAGGCTGATTTTTTCTGTCTGTGAAGCCGTTTTTCTATTCTTCTGAGCTCTTTATATTCTTCTTCGCGTGCCCGCGTTCTATGAGATTGCTGCATTGCTCGGTACGCAACATTCTTACGTTCAGTCGCTAGCTTGCATTCATCATCAAACCAGTCGTTCCGATTTCTACGACTGCTGCCTAAGATGGAGTTGGCAGTACTAATGACAGTATTCTTAAGGCGTGTCCACTTCTCATCTACGCCCAGCATACTGGCCCCAGGACTTACTCTCCCTAAATCAAGCGATTCTAGGGCGAGTCCTAACGCATTACCAAAGGTGTTACTGGCATTTTCATTGCGCAGGGCAGCCGTGTTGATTCGAACTTGATCGGCGGATGCAATACGTCTTCGCAAGGCAATCCGCCCTCGGAAGACCATACCAACAAGATAGTGATCCGAGTCGATATTGGCGCCTCGGTACGTTCGTACCGTCATCAAGTTCGAGTAGTGGCGACGGTCTATCAACACGTGGTCTATTTGGTTACGAGTGACTCCATCAGGTGATACCCAGGTGGCTTTGTAGATATCTTTTCGCGGGAACCTGGTACTCGCAACGACCATGTTTTTCGATGCTGCCAATTCTAAGACTCGAAGTCCATTGTCATTAGTGTTCTCATGCAAACTATGGGTGCCTGCGTAATGCCTGAATACCGGCTCCCGACCTATTTTTGCGTTCAAATCCCCAAGGATGATTTTTACGTCATACCTTGGACAGGCATTGAGGGTCCTCTCGACTTGTTCGTAGTAAGTCTCTTTTTCTTCGTCTGAGGACTCCTCCGTAGGTCCGTGAACGTTAATGAGGCTAATGTTCGTAAATTTGCCTCGCACGCGAAGGGTGCATAGCCTTTCGCTTATAGCGTTAAAGCCGATGGTAGACTTCATTTTTTCGCTGACTAGGAAGCCTACCCCGAGCACATGGTGTTTTGTATGACAGCTGTAGTATACGTCATATTCTTTCTTCTGTAAAACACCATTCCCTGTCCATCTGATTTCTTGTAGTGCTGTTATGTCAGCTCTATATTTTGACAGGGCATCGGCTAGCTGCTGAGCAGCTCGAGCTCTATAGAGCGATCGTACGTTCCATAAGAAAATTCGTAAATCGTTTTGCCGTTTTCGTTGCGTTGGTTGTCGTCGTGAGATCAGTCCGTTTCCGAGGCTTGTTGTCGGGTTCGTAATTCTAAAATTTTACGGAACAGGGAATTAACCTGTTGCCAACCTGAGGAACTAGCCTGATCATATTAGCCAAACCTTTTTTAAAAGGCTTGTTATGTTTTATCTACGCTTTGCCCATAACACTCAAAATTTATTAGTTTTTTTGAGTTTTTTACAGGATTATTCGCTACTAGCCCTGGCGTTACCTTGGCTAAAGAATGTTCCGTTTATTCTTTTTTTTTTTTATGAAGAACACTGTTTTTAATTTTTGTTATTTTTTTAATTTTTTTTATTATTTACGAACTTGTTCTCATATACCATTTATATCTTATAGCTGTTTGAAGAAAGAATGCATAAATAATTAATTTTTCAACTGCTTTAGACAAAAACAAATCAAAATAGAACGTTATTATTTTTTCCTACGATCATTTGTAATAAAGTCGGCAGGTAGGAAAAATATTTTCTCAAGTTTTGAACATATTAACCGTCAACCGATAACGCTTGATATAACAATGGAAAAGTGAGTCACATGCTTTGATAACTTAAATAATTGCAAATACTTGTGCCGTTTTTCCCTGGACCCTTCATATATTTTTTGGAGCTATCTTAAGCTTAGTTTTACTTATCTTTATTCGTTTTTTTCTTAATAATGTAAGTAACTTTAACTTTAGTTTTTGCCAAGACCCACCTTGTTTTTTTAATTCATAAGAACTACAAATATGTGAGTTAGTATACATATACATACATAATACCAATATTCAAACAACTTCAAGTAACTCAAAATAAATCCCTTCTTTGAACCCCACTGTCACAGACATAATAAGACAAGAATAATTTAATATTTAATTCCATAAAACTCAGAAATTCATCATCTGAACATAATTATCATATGAGAAAAAAAAAACGTGACTCATAACTCAGTTAAGTACACTTTCCAGTAGTAAATCCGCTTTAATTAAGATTATAATAATACGTTTAAATTCTTACCTAGCGAACCGCTCTTTATCTTGAATATTTTCATCATCCATTCTGTTGTACTTATTAGCACTTGGCTCTTCTTCATCTGATCTGAAAAATCCAAAGAAACAAAAATAGCTTTAAATTTATTTATAAAGAGCTTATATGTAAATTATTAGTTTAGGTATTCATAAATTCATTACTTAATCGGATTTTTATTAAGACACATTACTAAGTAACCAGCTATTATAATATCTGAGAGAGAAAAAACTATAAAACTGAATGATTACATTACAATATATATTTTTTTTATCCCGCATTCTAAACAACAAAATGTGCAGTACGTGATTGTTAGATATAAACAAATCATACAGACTGAAAAGATAACAAAAATTTAGTTTTTATTTAAACTAAATATTTGTTCAAATTGGATTTGGAGTACCTATTGCAATTTACGAACACAATATTAATTTAAATGAATCTCGAAAAAGGGGATTAAAATATTTTATTTTTGATTTCAAAAACAAAAGGGCAACAACTACAGAACAGCACAGCGTGAGAATAGCCGCGCGGGGTATTTTTTTGTTCAGTTCTATATTATTTGATATCCTTGCATTTTATAGCGAAATCCTGCTGGTAGTGAGCAATGAAAAATATTACACGATTTCTTAAATAAAAAAAAAATCACGATAAAAGATACCGGAATACAAAGCGGAACAACAACTTCCGATATTTTATTGAAGCACGGCCGATTTCCTTGTGCAGTGCGTTGTCGGTTTTCGTTGTTGCCTTGAACAAAGTGCAAAGTCATCACAATAGGGGGTTTTGGGAATCCTAGTGATGGGAATAAATTTATTGATCATCACACTACCGTGAGTCACTTTAACCTTCTAATGCGGGTTATATTTTTTTTCATGAACTTATTTTTATGGGAATATTTACATTTTCATTCTACGAGGATAAACGGAAGTAATCACATCGGTGAAGTGCGAGAACAAAGTTACAAGCCCCCACAAGAAAAAAAAAAAAAAAACATCGAGCCACTCCTGTGTATTTACTTAACATTTTTGTATTTTTGGAAGGCAATTAACCAATGAAAAGGGTCAAAACAAATTGCTTTAATTAAAGAAATTTGAATTTATGCTATTATTGCTGTCGTACTTTTTTGTTGCTTGTTTAATTGGGGTTGAAACGAGAAGTAGAGAAAGTGCGAATGAAATGGTAACCCATTCCTTACGAAGAATTTAATTGCAGTTAAAAAAAGGTCATTAATTCAATGGAAAGGTATTTCGTTCTGAACTGAAGAAAGGAATAAAAAAAATAAAAAAAGACTGTACAGAAAAATTCAAAAGATAATCAACTTAAACTTAATACACATTCAGATTGTTTTGTTGTTTTTTTTTTTTTTTTTTTTTAAAGAACATTATCGTACTGTTGCACAATAGCGCACAATGAACATCATTCTTTTTTTATATCCATTCTTGTTTTCTAAGAGATTGTTATTATATTATCCTTTTGCTTTTGCTGTTTCTCCTTCGATTCATTTTTTACGTATCTAAATATGTACGGATATGTGTCTGTATATAAAGCTATTAAAGATTGTGTTTTTTTTTACTAAAGAAACATAATGGTAAAAGTGAATCACTTTTGTATTGCTATTGAGGGAGCATATTGCTGAGGAGCCTCTTTAACTCAGGTTGGACTCATGGTTGGTTGTTTTTTTTTTTTTTTTTTATTATTATTATTTTGTACTACAAAATTGTACAAGCATACCAGATTATGCCTTTTGACTAGAAGTGAAACAACAACGACCGTTTCTGTTCAAAATATGCCCAGGGACATGCAGACACAATTGTTTTTGTACCTATTAAGGAGTAATAAAACGCGTCGAGGTTTGGTACCAATTTTTTCATAAAGAAAGAAAAGCAGCCCTAACTAATCTATTTTTTTACTTTTTTAAAACAACTCGACTTCAAAGCAAAACGGTCATAATCAGCATAAAAAAGACTATTCTCAAGAAGATGTAGTATACCTACTCTATCTCCATTGTTGTGTAATCCTATTTACTAAAATCTCTAAAGCAAACAATGTTGAACGCAAAACTACAATTAATGTTAGTATGAATCAGAATTGGGAAATAATGATTGATTTTTATATCTAATTTATTTCAACGTTAATTTCAATTACATTAAACTTTTTTCAATTACACAAACCTAAATAAGTAGGTAATTAATTTTTTTAATTAGACGTAGGTAAGATATTATAAAAAACATACATAGGTACACTCAGAGAAGAAATTCAGGTAAAAAAATAATAAGCCTACTTTTACTGCCATATTATTCAGTGGTTTAAAAATTATTTTCAGATGTTAATTATTCTTTGTTTTCGTTTATTTTTTATATAAAATCCATCTTTTCTAATTGTTGCTTCCTCCAAACATCTTTGTTTCTTATATATGTACTATTTTCTGTGAACCAACAACATTAATTTTTGGATTTAATTTTACATCTGGATTTTGAATAACATGGACGTTGTATTCTCCATATAAAATGACAGAAATTTGTGAAACTAACATTATATGCATTGTTAAAATAACATTGACATGATTTTTTGTTGATCTGTGTTGGTATATGTCATTTTAACTTGTACACTTGTTTCATGGTCCCTATAACTACATTTTACATTATTTCTAAACAAGTATCCATATTATCCTGTTAAATTATAAAAAAAAACAATTTTAATTGAACATTATATCTGATTATTTCTGTACAATAAACAAAACTATCTTGTTACTTTAAGTAAGTTTACAAATTGAACAAATTCCTTTATAACCTGAAAGCAATGTTAATCTTACAGTATATTTGCAAAAGTAAGAAGAGTATCCTGTTAATTAAAAAAAAAATACTGTTCAAAATGTATCTTTTACCTAAAAGCAGTGTTAATTTTAAACTTTATTTGCACAAGTTACCAGAGTATCCAGTTGAAATACAATAAACAACCTGAAATCAGAGTTAATTTCTCAGTATATTTGTTTATTTGATCACAAGATTATCATGTTAATTTAGTTGTTTTTAATTCCTGTTTTACCTGTAAGCAATGTTAATCTTACAGTATATTTGCAGGTGTAACTAGAGTATCCAGTTAATTTAAGAAAAAACAACGTTCCAGAAATGTTTTTCCTAAAAGCAGTTTTAATTTTACACCATATCTGTACAAGTGAATAGAGTATCCTGTTGATGATCAACAAGTTACCTGAAAGCATAGTTAATTTCAGTATATCGTTTTATTTTTAGGAAAAAAAAAAAAAACAATACACAAATATAAAATTTTACATTTGAAAACTATTGCGGAAAACAAAATTGTATATTTAAAAATGTGGGGACGTCGAAAGCATTACATTGCTTACATAAAACGATATCATTAAGCTAGATGTGCTTTTACTTTTTACGTACCAAGTTTTGAGTCTAACTTTCAAAATGGAAACAAAATGATGTTAGCAACAATCTTTTAAAAAATAAAGGGCACGACTGGGTCCCACAAACTTGCCTTTGTGGCAAGTTACCTGGGGGTTTAAAGTACAAACGGAATATACGAAAAAACCGTATGAATTTCCGGAAAACCATATCTTACAAAAATTCAAACCAAAATCAAAGTACTTACGCAATAAATTTTTTTACTAAACGTGAGTTTAAAAAAAAAATTCAAAATCGTTTGACCGGTTTTTGAAAAAATCGATTTTTTAAAATGTTTTTTCGAAAGTTTTTTCTAAAAAAAATTAAGTATGCAGGTTTTTTAAACTTAATTTATTACATCTTATAGCTAAATTTCATAAAAATCCGACAGGTTTTTGAAATATTGAATTCACAAAAACAGTTTTTCATAAACTTTTTTAACAAGTTTGAAAAATAATTTTATGCCATGTTATTTTAAATAGCTAGGACAATTTCAGTATTGAGTTTCGTTGAAATCGCTTAAACCGTTATCGAGATAGTCGAAATTTAAAAATACCGTTATATGGTACCGTTAAACGAATTTTTTTGAAAGTGTGGTTTTCGTTATTTTATAGACCTTACACACGTTACGAGCCATTTTCGAGAAAAATACAATTTTAGATAAGAGTTTTATGGCAGGTACCGTTATTTTTAGACTTACCTACAAAAAAAACTGGGCATATTACCCAAAAAACTATACCTACCAAATTTTAAGTAAATCGGTCCATCCATTAGGCTGTAGGTGCCGAGCCGATACAGACAGACGGATGAGCACCGGGATATAATTATAAATTTAATCATTGAACATTTTTTCCAAAACTGTCTACCTACGAGCATGAAGGACATTCTTAAGTTTCATGAGGAAATTGGAATTACGTTTCCTTTGAAGATAAATTAAGTAAAACACTATGTTTTAATATTTTGAAATCGGTTTTGATCCAAGGTGCTTTTAAACTATGCTTAAATATTTTATATGCTTTTTATTGTTATTCTTAAATAAAATTTATTAACAATTTTTTTTTTTAAACTATAACAACTTAAAGAGAAAATGGTTAAATCCTTCCGGGAAGCTATACCACAAAGCGAAAAAATGCAAGAAGAAAATTAAAAAAAACACCCGAAAGCCTGAACCTATAACATGAGCAGCATTGTGCCAAAAACAATGTAACAGTTTCTGTATAGTAACACTTCCTATAATAAAGTAAATCAAATACTAAAGGTATTCTTATTGTTCCCACGGTTGAAAATAAAAACCGATAATCAAAAAAAAATATTAAATTATGATTGAGTTTGTTCTTTGCGAATACAAACTTTTAATGACAGTGATCGCTTCAAGTAATCTTGGCTAACAAAACAAAAACAAATACATTGTTATATACACGCCTCGATGTTGGGCGTAGAACAAGAATGATGGAGGCATTAGAGGAATTTTATACATGCATTGATTTTGTATAAATCATAAAGGGTGATTCATTATGAATGATGACATGATGTTTATTAGAAAAGTTTTCGAGTCAATAGCATATAGATATTTTTTCAACTCATCGGATATTGTGTCAATTAAAGCGAGTTTGTTTTGTTTTGGCGAATTGGAATTTATGTTTTAATGATGTTTGTTTTATCTAAATTGATAGAAATAGGTAATAAATATAACACTGTGAGAACAATTAGGGAAATCGTAGAGTAGATGACAGAGGTGATACCGATGCATTGGTATTGAATTCCACATTCGTGTAGTGCGGCTAAAGAAAGAATTTCTTTATTTCACTGTACGACCGAAGTTGGATTCTAGGGTAAAATGACGAGCATTCCTAGCAGCCCGAGTTTTACGGTTGAGTTGTTTCAGGGGAGGAATGCAACTGGCTATTTCTTCGGAACACTTGCATAAAAGAAAAATGTGTGAGTGCTTCTGGTTCTGATTCTGAATTGAAATTCAGAAGACTAAACTCTTCTTTCCAGAAGAGGAACTGTCATTCTGAGTGTTAAGCGAATGGTTTCAGAAGCCTTCTGGACTCCCGGACTCTTCTAGAAGACCAATCGAAAACGACATTAAACTATCAATTGTTAAATGCAAAGGATTAATTCCACTTTCCGTTGGCATATGCCATTTAGAACATGGTGGACCTATGTTTACGAAAGCCGTACCGCTGGTCGTTAAGAAGCTTTTGATCTTTAAGATATTCCTTTAGGTGTTTATTAATTTCCATTAACTTAAAAAAAGGGACGTTAGTGCAATCGGTTGATATAGTTTGGAGGACGGGAGTGGTCTTGTCTGGATCTGGCCAAATGAAAATGGATATACAATCTGGACCTAGGAATTTGTGTATTTCAAGATCTTTTGGAAGTCTTGTTACAGTAGGGCCCAATTTGACATTGCGAGATTATTTCAGGGTAAGATTAACCTGGATTAAACTCTGATAGAAACCCGTTTTCGCCCATTTTGAGATTCGGAGTTAACTCAGCTATATTGGTGAGTTAACTCTGAATTAATGATCTCAAACTTATTTAAAAACGTGATATCAGCAAATACTCGGGTTAATCTAACCCTCAAATAATCTCGCATTCCCATAAAATTGTTAACGCTCTCAAGTACAAAGTGCCACTATAAACGAGCGTTTATATCTCTGCACTGATGTAATTTTCTATTGTTTACGACGCACGCAGAATTACATAACTGGAAAGATGGAACAAAGAATTACTCTTACTCGTCATTTCTTCGGGCTCAGAATGCATTTAAGCAGTTAGGCCCTCTTCTCTCGTAGAATCAAGTTATAGAAGACCTTGATCATCCCGGTCATGCTGCACGGGGTAGACGCATGGAACTTGAACGTTTGGGTTGAAAGTACAATTTTTTGAGTGACTTTTGGTTCTGTGTTAAAAGGAGACTGGAGAAGATGATTCGAAGACGAGCTCTATACGAGCTATACTTCGAATGAGATGACTAGGAAACGTGGAGTGTATGGACACCAGCGCACCAGCCCGATGACTCTTAGGATCTAAGCCTGATGGTACAGAGAAAGACTCCCAACAGATGAGGCAAACAGGTGGAAAACGATCTCCGCCGACTTGCTGTGCGTATAATTGAACGCAGCTAGCTATAGGAACACAGCTGGCTGGAAAGGCTTGTTGGATAAGGTCGTAGTCTATCCAGGGCTGTAAGCGTAAAGTAAAATAAGTTGAAACCGACGAAAAAGTTGATGACCAACATTCATGGCAAAAAAGAAGTGTTCGACGAGTATGAGCGTTCCAGGTATTCCGAGCTTTTTACTTTGTAGATTAGCTTTCTTATACATCGGAAGTTTGACTCTCTAATCTTTACAAATAATATGGTCGTAGATACCAGAAATTTTCTATGGTTTTTATACTTTTAGTCCTGTTAGGGATAAAGTCCTCAGACTATTGAGAATTATGCCCGATATTATATTCAATATCTGGTATTCGAAGTGGCTTGTTTATAAACTGAGTAAAGTTATTTAACTCAGTAAGTTTTGTCAAGCGACCCAGTTGTACTTTTTTTTTTGTCAAGTCCTTATATGTTACTTGCTACAAGACCAAGTCTGTGCGATCGCAATCGTGCCTTTTATTTTATTTGAAACTTGCTGTTACCCGGCGCATTTTGCCAAAAGCTTTTAAGCTCATATATAAGAGTTTTCGAAAAAGCTACCCTAGCTACATCTTTGGGATAAATTACTTCATAAGTTACTGCCTACAACATTAGCTATTTGTTCAAGAGAGTATCGTTAGAATCGTTCCAGTACTTTCTGATCGGTTTATATAAACGAATATGCGAAAAAAAGCGACCCGCCATCTAGGGAGTAAATAAAATATCCTATGTTACCCGCTACAACATCCGCTGCAACATCAGCTTACTGTAAGTGGCAAGTCCCGTCAAAATCTTTCAAGCATAGTTTCTGATCGACATAAAAACTATTTTTCAAAAATTATAAAAATGTGTGTTTTGTTATAAAGGCTGTGTATATGCGTGTAGTAAAATACTGTTATTTTGATATTACAAACAGACACTCCATTTTTATTTATGTGTATAGATTTAAAAATATTTTGTATTATTGTTTATTAGTTATAAGTTTTAAATTGAATTTTTTTTTACAAATGAAATTAAATATGAAATAAATATGAAAATTTGATGAATAAGCACGTAAAATCAATCTGATAAAATTGCTAATAATTCTACTAGGTATCTGTTTTTTTTTTAGTTTAAAAACTGAAATTGAATCACCCTGTAATACACAAAATAAATATCGATGCCCTTTCATAAAACTAAAAAAAAAAAAGAATGGAAATTTTTTTCAAAAATAAATATACCCCACTAGGTATATTATAATTCAACACATAAATCCGTTTCTAAAGAAGACAAATTATGTTGAATTCGATTCGTATAGAACAGAGACCATAAAGAAATTTTGTGTAGAGGTATTTTCCTTTGCATTATGGTGGCAAGCAAAGGAATTGAAACAAAATGAATGGCTTGGTACAAGCGATCTCTTCTTGACTTCTTCCTTTTATTTGTCTCTTTCTCTTTGTGTGTAAGGAACAAAAATAGCAATCCAGAAGAACTAAACTATACTATAGCTGCCCCATCAGTAAAGTGCATCTATACAACCAGACCGTGAGTTTATTTTTATAGACATTTAAATTTTTCTCTTTCTATTTAATTTAAAGAAAAGCATAACAGGAACTTCAGCCAACAAAGAATAGTTATTCGTATTCTGTAGACATAAATGTTGATTTATTATCAACAAACAAATCTGTCAATAATTAAGAAGTGGTAGGCGTTTATATGACCCTTAGTCCTTTGTTATTTGACCTTCGCCTTGTTGTTTATCGAAGGTAATAACGTCACACTTTTTGTAACATTAAAAAAAAAAAAAAAAGGATGGGTTTTTTTTCTTCCAGATGAGGTTAGTTTTGTGTCACAATCACAACACTATTTACAACAAGATTTGCCTGTTTTTTTTTTTATCCAAACAATATTAATTGAATTTGTTTTGCTTCTTTGACAGTAGGTACCTACTCTCTATCAATTTCAATCAAAAGAAGTAAGTCAGGTAAATTGAATTGGAAAAGCAAATTTTATTTATCAAAAAAAACTGTTGCTTTTTGTATAAAATAAAAACAATGAAGAAATGTTTACATCCCGTAAGTATAGGTAATTTCAAGTCATGGATTCAAACAAAAATAACAACTCATTTTAATATATTAAAAAGATGGCAAAGTTGAACAAAAGAGCTTGCCATAGAGTATCTTAAATTTTTTTTTTTCTAAGAATAAAAAAAAAGCGGAATATAAAACAAAACGGCTGCGTACAGTCAACAGTTATCCAACACCGGTACGTCAAAGAAACACCAGATCGGTTAGGAACTTTGCCGCTGTCTTTGAAAATGTGCAGGAGAACTCGATGCAGTCGATTCCTGCCTTTAGAGTTTGTCTAATTTCGCGTACGCAAAATAATTCTCTACCGCTCCAGGAAATACCTTCGCGGGTTCAAGAGATTTTAACTCCCTTTCTGTTCCATAAAGTAATGAACATAGACAACGATGTTTATTCACTGAATGAGCTAGAATCAGGTGCAATAAAATTTAAAAAAAAATGTTGGTTATCGTTTTCAAATGATTTTTTGCAATCATTAAAAATATATTTTAAGTTTTTTTGCAATCATGAAATCAAAAATGCCAATCACGAATTGAAATCATAATGAAATCACTTGAATTAATTTGCAATCACTTGAAATCAGAAAATTTATTTAAAAACAATGCAATCACCTAAAATTATATGAAGTCATTTGAAATATTGAAATCATTGAACCACTAAACTAGCTATAGTGACAAACCCCTCGGAACACCCTTCAAACGCCAACATTTAATTCGCCGATTTGTTTACACTTTGTAGTTTGACAAATTTGTACAAATATATTAAACTACAAAGTTACTTACTGATGACAGCGCGCAATGAATATTCCGCAAACATAAGCATTAGATTTGTACAATTCTGCCAAACTGTGTCAAACAGTGTGAAATGTATTGTTTCCTGATATAACATTTCGCACAGAATATAGGTACTCCGCGAACGTCAATATTAGACTCATACAAATCTGTCGAAATAAAAAGTGTACGCAAATCTACAGTGTCGACTTTATTTGTTTCTGATTCAGATTGCAACGTGTTGACATTTAAATCACAGAATTCAAAAAATTGATTCAGAATTCAGCGTGTTCAAATCCCATTTATTTTGAATTTGTGATTTAAATAACTGACTTCAAACGCGAATTCAGAATTCAGCGTGTTTAAATCCCATTCATTTTAAGATCAATAATTTTTTTAAATTAATTTAGTGATTCCAATCCCATTTTGAATTCTGTCTTTCATTTTTTTCATTTTTTGTATAAAATTTAGTTTTTTTCCAATGCCATTGTATTTTTGGAATTCTAAAGGGAATGGGAACTAAACATCCTGAATTCTGATGGCTATTTAAATTGATTGATTTTATTGACTGTTATTTAAATAATCTGAATTCTAGATTCATTTTGAATTCAGTGATTTAACTGCCTGAACACAATAGACTGCTGCAACTGTAACTGGAGCTGGAGCTGGAACAGACGCAAAATACGAGACGTACGACAGTCTCGTTTTATGCGTGCCCACAATGGGGCTGAACAGAACAGCTTTCTTACATTTTATATGATTTGTATCAGCTGATTAAAATTTGATTGCAAAATTATCAAAAGAAACATAATTAAGTGTTATTTGATCATGTATATTTACTTATGTAGTTGTTGAGTTTGGGCTGAATGAATGTAAAAAAATGCAATTAATTAAAAAAACTAATTCATTGTTTTCCAAACGTTTCTCGGGTTTCTTTCTTTCCGTTTTCATGTTTCAAACGGAGAAACTTTGGGAAAACAATGAATTAGTTTTTTTAATTAATTGCATTTTTTTACGAGGATCATTAAGCCCAAATTCATTAAATTCACTTAATAACACATTAAATAAAATATTTCTACACAAAACACGCGGTCGCGGCAAGGTAAATTGTTTTTTTTTTTTTATTTATTGTGAAACGTCAAAAGTGCTGTACGTCGAAAGTTAAAAGTTGTCATCGCGTTGTGTTCGTAACATTGAATTTGCGTGTATTCAACAGCTATTGCGGTTGCAGCTACAGTTCCAACACCTTCGCTGTTGTGTTCAGGCAGTAAGTCTTTGTATTCAAAATTAATGGAATTTTAACATGCTTAGTTCGGAAATTATTTTCAACTTAATGATTTAAATGACTGAATTCAAATTAATGGGGAATGAGAAAACATGAAGTCCGAAGTCATTTTAAATTCATTAATATCAATTTGAATTCAGACTTCAAGTGAATGCATTCATAATTATTGATTAATTTCTTTTACAGCTCTACTTTCTTATGGCAGTTAGCACTGAATAATCCGCAAACAACATCATTGGACAAATCTGTCAAACTACATTGTCAAATTTATTGCTTTCTGATGGCAGTTGGCACTCAATACTCCTCAAACGTCAACCCTGGATTTGCACGATTTAAATTGGATTCGTATCTGTCAAACCACAAATTGTCAAGTAGCAAAACTGTTTATGTATATGGAAATAACTAAATTCAAATTAACTACATAATTTTTTTTTTCATTCGATGAAACAATTTTCATCAATAAAATTGTTATAAATATTCCACAAACGTTAAAAATTAACCTTACAGCATTTAAAAGGAAGTTTGTGTGACCAAATTGTACAATTACTTTTTAGAATTTCTATACAAAAATATGTTTTTAAATATCTTTAAATAAAACCAAGTTCGTATTGTTTTCCTGATGATTAAGTAAGAAAATCCTAATAATCCTTGAATAAAATCCATTTTAATCCTCGTTCAAAAGACAAACGGACATTAATATAGTACAGCGCAGTCATCCACCCTCATAGAGCACAGTATATCTGAGAGCAGACATAAAACAAATGATTGATGATAAATTTATAATTTGCAAACAGTTTTGCATAAATCGAAAGTATAAACCAACTAACGAACGTTGCCTGCTTTAGTGTTATATTTTCTGACTGGGTAAATCCCATAAACGTGATTTGTATCGCACAACGAGGACTCTGTCATTAGTATTTTCATCTGGCAAATAGTAGGGTAGGTGTTAAGTTTGTTTATTGGGATCTACATTCTACCTGTGGATATACATTCTCTCTTTAGCACAAAACATAGGAGATACGGATACGCAATAGCAAATAAAGCACCACCGTCATCCTGTTCACGGACATTGCCTAGACCTAGAGCATGGTAAGGTAATGGTAAAACCCTTCTTTGAAACTCTGTCCATTACTAATTACCCAAATAGACTCTTGTTTTTGGGGTGGGCAAATATTATTCAAAAAAAAACCTTAATTTCTAAAGGGGGATAGAAAACTATTTTAGAAAATGTCAAACGCTTCACTTGCACTGCCGTTCTTTTTTTAGATAGATAAATGTGTGCATCAAGTAACCAATGTTTTTGGATACTATTTCCTTGAAGGAACATTTTCATACTTCTTATAGTTGAAGATGAAAAATACTTTGAATGCGGATGTTGGAAAGACGTTTCACTTTGACTGAGTGTTTGTTCAGTTGATGCTTAGTTTATTACCCTAAATATATCTAGCTCTACAAAGGAAAATAGATACCTAAGGTAAGGAGTATGAGGATGAGACACGACAAAAAAAAATATATCTCTAAAAAATAATCTTTGATATCTTTGCATTTTTTTATCTTTAAAATTTTTTTCCGTCGTCGTTACCGCCATATAGTCCTCGTCGTCGGTATAAACGAATATCCAACAGTACATGGCTCATTTTATGTAGAAGAAGACACTTCTTTTAAAAATGTTTCATTAATATTCGAAAAGTGTCTACGAACATTATAAGACCAAAGCAAAATACGATAAAGTACTACAACAAGGTGTAGGTATGCGCCCCGATGCCATGATGATGATGATGATGGTGATGATGATGATGATGATGTTGATGATAGTGTGGCAAATGTGGGCTCAACAAACCAACAACCTCCATCAGCAGCACCAAGAGAGCATACAACACAGAGGGCTAAGGAATTCAGACTAAACAAAAAAAGAGATTTCTTTCGTTCTTTCTAAGTAACAAGCAAACGAAATAATAAAAAAAAGATACATAAAAAAGAAGCCATCAAGCAAGTAGGTACAATCTGTGTGCTTTGTCCCATTTCTTATTTTGACAGTGAAAAATGTGTTATCAAACCAACAAATCGGAGATTCGTCGAAATTATGTATAGAGGTAGATATGTTAACCAAGCAAAGTGCCTATTTTATAAATCTGTTTAAGAAAGCATAATATATGTTTGTTTGATTTTTGTTAGAATAGGTATAAAGGAGAGGATAGATTTAGGAATGAAGTTTTGAGAATAAATCATCCTGGTTCGAAATAAAGATGGAATCACTTTTTTAAGATTAGGGTAAAATGAAGCTGGGAGGGGGAAATTCCCAGTAAGGAGATTCGAGTAAAAAATACAATCTTGTAGAAAATACAGTATGACAAAATTAGCTGATGTTTTTATGTACAAAGAAGTTTCTTTGTACTTTTTGTTCCCAAATGAACAAAACTTTTTTCGAAAATCATACCCACATAAACTCTTATGTCGAATTCCTTTCATTTTGTCAGATTTGATCTGGAAAAGTCAAATTTTTCTCCGTCTATGGATGTGTGAAAAAGGTTATCTTTTTATGTGATTGTATGTGTGTGTCACTTGACATTTTTGTTTGAAGTAAACGTCAAATTGTTTTAAAACGTCGTTGCTGAAAATAATAAACACAAAATTGATTTGAAAGTAATTGGACATACAAAAAAAACAGAATAAAGTGAGTTTAATTATTGTTAAAACCTATAACAATACGTAATACGTTTTTTTTTTCTATTTAGTGGAAAAGGAAATGGATCTTAATAATTTTACCCTTGTATTGGATACCAAAAACACTGTATTAACCGAAAACAACAATGTTTTTCTCCAAAACAAAATAAGTGAGTAACTATATCACATGCAACAAATTACAACATCTTAAGTAATAATATTGGCTTTTTCCAGAGGAATCCGTTCTTTTTTTGCAATGCCTGGAATTAGAAAACATCTCCGTAATAGTTTCTGTGATTTTTCGCCAAACTTTAAAATGTTTACGAAACTGTAAGGCAAAAATCCATCAGGAAATACTCTTTATTATAAAATAGTAATGGCACCTACCTCTTCATCTGTATAATTTGTGACAACACTTTCAACAAAAGTGGTCACCAGGCATTAGCTGTCGTTCCTCCTCGTCATGAACAAATTTTCAATTTGGAAAAATTCTTCGTCCGAATCAAAAAGGGCAAAGAAATCTTCTTCATCAGATGATGAGGAAGATGACCAGGACAACAGAAAATCACAAGCCAATATCATTTTTTCACGGTCGCTAATTTTTTTTTTTGTTTATATTTTATATTTGACATTAATATGTAGCTATATAATTTTCTTTTTTTCAAGAACAAATTTCCACGTTAATAAGCTTTCAATAAATGATTTTCCACAGCACATATTTTGTAATTTTTTGTAAACAATTGAAATTTGTGATGTTTTGAAATGTCAAATTCTTAAGTAGTATGTGTAATTCAAATACGTGTAAATCTTGCTAAAAATCGAGATTCATGTCGAACTCCGAAAAGTTGATCTGAGGGGATAAAAAGCAACTTTTTGTCTATGGATCATGATTATTTGACATTTTTTCCCCTCAGATCAATCTTTTTCCGAAAAAAGCAACTTTAGTCCGAAAAAAGGCAACTTTTTTTTTAAAGAAGTTCGACATTAGTATTTAGAATTATGTCGAATTCCTTGACTTTTTTCGGACTAAAGTTGTTTTTTTTTCCGAAAGTCATGATCCATAGACAAGAAAAATGTTTTCCCCTCAGATAAACTTTTCTTGAATCTCGATTTGATACCAAAATTCACACGTATTTGCACACATACTTAACAGATTTGATTTGTTCTGTCAGACGTGCAGTTTGATTTATTTTAATAAAGATTTCCCAAATAAAATAATTTTAAAATAATCTATTGGACGTACATTTTGTTGTTAATAGTGTAATATGTTAATTAAGTGAACTACAGTGAATTGTTTATATTGCGTCTATAAAATGCACATAATACAATCGCAGAAAAATAAACTTTGTTGTTTCAACATCCATGGTAAGGAAAAAAAGTCAAGAAATTCGACATTAGGAAATTTTTTTGAACTCGCAAATTGACCATTTCGCAAAACCTTTCAGTATAATTTGAATTTTATACATAATATACATAATAATCTCGCCGTTCGTTTAAACACCTAAACACCAAATAACCCCTACAATTAATTTGATTGCAAACGTCGCTCTTTTATGAAAAGTTTCTGTATATACCACTAAATGGATTGTTCGGAATAGGTGTGTTTTATTTAAATCCAAACAAGTCAGTACAAGCGCAAAACTCCCTCGGTTAACATATTGAAGATTACAAAAAACATAATATGTACATTGAACATAATGTTAACATAACCACGAATTGCCTGGTTTACGGAAACCTTTGGCAAATGTGTTGCACAGGTAGAGGTCGCGATCAAAACGGCTTATACAGGGTGAGTCATGAGCAATGCGACAAAATGCTAGGGCGTGTAGGTTGCGTTGAGACAAGAAAAAAATCGTATGGGAGGGGGGGTCTATTCCCCTCCGTTTAGCCGGGAGGGGCAATTTTCGAAAAAACTGACTTAAAATGGGAAAAAAATTATTTAAAATCAACGGCTTCATTCACAATGTTGTGCGATACGTTTTTGAAAAGCCAATAACTTTTTCTTTCATTCTGTGTTTAAATAAATCTATTCTAAGAAATAGTTTTTGAAATATTAATTTTCAGTCAAAATTTTGAAAAAAAAAAATTGAAAAAAAAATTTCAAATTCATTTTTTTCAAAATTTTACGTAATTAAGTGCTAATTTTAATTTCAAAATTCAATGCTGTTATTAATTTTAAGTCTAAATAAGAAAACCGGATGCAAAAATTTTATGTCGTTCTCAAGAAATTAAAAAAAAACCAAAACCACCTTTTTCTAAGAAAAACATTTATTTTTATTGTAACGAAGCAATTTAAGAAGCATTAATCTTAGTTTTTTTAGTTTTTTTTATTCCTTTTATTTTTACTATGTTTTTTATTGGAAGTACTTATAAAAAATTCTCGATATGATCTCCAATGTTTAGAAGGCATAGATTATATCTCCTTGTAATGGCTTCACATAAGTTTATGCTTGACAAATTTTCCTGCAATTTGACTCCAGCGACTTCAATTCGTTCCTTCAGTTGTTCCAATGATACTTTTTCCACTTCGTAAACATAATTCTTCATAAATCCCCATGCATAGAAATCTAGGGGAGTTAAATCTGGTGACCTAGGCGGCCATTCCGTGGGGCCCCTTCTTCCGATCCAACGGTCACTAAAATGATCATCCAGCCAGTTTCTCGCCTGTAAGCTGTAGTGTGCTGGAGCACCATCTTGTTGGTAGATTAAAGTATCTGCTATAACCAATGGAACGCTGTCTAATAAATCGGGTAAAAGGTCTCGTAGGAATTGCAGGTATGATTCTCCATTAATAATGGAATTCAAAAACCGGGGCCCGATCACAGTGTGTCCAACAATACCAAGCCAAACATTACAACTAAAGCGGTGTTGTGATTTGTTTTGTTTTTTTTTTGTGTGGATTTGCGCTACTCCAATAATGTAAATTGTGGAAGTTAGTAACCCCATCCCTAGTAAACTGTGCTTCATCCGTTCAGAATATTCTTCTAAAATAGTTTTGTTCGGTTTCATTTCTAAGTAGTAATGTTCTACAAAATTCGGTTCTCAATAACTTGTCGTTTGAGGTGAGTTCCTGAACAGGCGTAAAGTGGTACGGGTGTAAATTTTCCGCCCGAAGTACTCGACATGCTCTAGATTGGGACACTCCAAGCATAGTGGATATCCTTCTTGTACTGACGGAGGGATTATTTCGGACTAAATCCAGAATTCTTTCATCTAAGATAAGAAAATGCGGTTTTATTGTCCCTATTGTCCCCATAACAGGTAGAACCCATGGGCTGCGGGCAGGCCAAGGCAAAAATATTGACAGGTCAGTTTTCAGAAGTTATCAATGAAAATAATATTAATCCAGGGTTATTCCAATACTATTTAATTTTATAACGTTCTCATAAAACTCCAATTAAAAAAAAAGTAAAAAAACTAAGATTAATGCTAAATAAATAAATAAATTGCTTCGTTACAATAAAAATAAATGTTTTTCTTAGAAAAAGGTGGTTTTGGTTTTTTTTTAATTTCTTGAGAACGACATACAATTTTTGCATCCGGTTTTCTTATTTAGACTTAAAATAAATAACAGCATTGAATTTTGAAATTAAAATTAGCACTTAATTACGTAAAATTTTGAAAAAAATGAATTTGAAATTTTTTTTTCAATTTTTTTTTTTCAAAATTTTGACTTTGAAAATTAATATTTCAAAAACTATTTCTTAGAATAGATTTATTTAAACACAGAATGAAAGAAAAAGTTATTGGCTTTTCAAAAACGTATCGCACAGCATTGTGAATGAAGCCGTTGATTTTAAATAATTTCCCATTTTAAGTCAGTTTTTTCGAAAATTGCCCCTCCCGGCTAAACGGAGGGGAATAGACCCCCCCCCTCCCATACTATTTTTTTCTTGTCTCAACGCAACCTACACGCCCTAGCATTTTGTCGCATTGCTCATGACTCACCCTGTATAATAGCACTAAGTAGGTTTTACGGGAACAGGTGTTTTTAGAACAGCAATTTTTCCTACCTAAATTTTATAATGTCGCACTGCAGTAAACTGCAAGTCTTTTACTGGATTTTCTTTTATACAAGTGGAAATCTTCAAAATGCACTTGATAATTATTAATACTCATTATTAAGTGGTGTTTTACTGGAATAAAAACAGAAAAAAAAATATATATATAAAGAAAAGGATCGTCAACCGCCTAAAATCGCTCAAAGCAACCGGTGATGATCAAGCAGAGCTATATTTAAGCATGCTGGAGAGGATATGGTTAGGAGCATATACCAGCTCATGTATAATATTATGGTCGACGGAAAGTATGCCTGATTAATGGAACATATAAGTACTATTCGCCCGATCCACAAAAGCCGCCTATGATAGTGTGAATAGAGAAGAACTTTATCGTGCCATGTCTAGTTTTGGTATCCCTGCTAAACTGATACGACTTATCAGGATGCATGCGGCAAGGCGATACACTGTCATGTAGCTGTTTTAATAATGATGTGCTTGAAAAGGTTGTACGCAACGCCCAGGCCAACACATCAGGGACTATTTTCAACCAAACAACACAACATCTTGGATTTGTTAACAATTTCAACATTAAGGGAAGAAGCAAGCGAGCTGTTAATGGCGCTGTCTGTGTTGATAGACCAAACAAAATTTGGCAATTGAGTTATCAGGTTGAAAAAGATCTTCGTCAACTTAAAGTACGAAATTGGAGACAGAATTTAGGTATCGAGCTACCTGGAGAAGTACATAATATATATTACGTGAAGCTCTGGAACACCCAATTCTTCGTAGCTCCAGATAAATAAGTAAGTAAGTAAAAGAAAGTCAATTATAAAATAACAATAAAAATTGAATATAAAGTATTGATTTAGAATTAAAATGAGAATTGAAAATTACTCTTAATAGGGAAGCAAGAAACTGAGATCTTTTACAATTTTAATTTTGTTTGTAAAGTTAATGTTAAAAACATTAAAGTTTAATTGAAAAAAACATTTTGAAATAAAAACAAAAAAAATTTCCACAAAAATCGGTTTTTTTTGAAGAATACAAAAAAGCTTAGTATATTTCTATATGGTTATTGAAATATATAATTCCATTATACAGCCGCATTTTGAGTATTGTCCGACAATACTATTATTGGGATCACAAGTTATGTTAAATAAACTTAAGATTTTGTAAAATAAGGGAATGAGATCAATTTTATATTGTAATCTTTATGTATCTTTAAATATGTAATATGTTTAGTATTGAACTGGCTTTCTGTGAAATAATAGTTATGACCACATTAATGTTTTTTTTTTAAGTAAAACAACTAAATGCCGATTTACCTACAAAAAAGACTGATAACAAAAAATTAATAACGTCTATATAATTTAAGAAATAATCGTAGTTTTCATTTCCCATTGTTTAAGAATAATAGTACACAAAACACAGTCAAAATCGCTTATAACGAACTCGATATTTTGTTCGTTATATTCGGTGTTTCGTTATAACCGAATAGTACAAATTGTATGAACCTTTGAAAGTACTTCAAAATTAATTCGCAATAACCGATATTTCGTTATAACCGATGTCGTTATAACCGATTTTAACTGAATGTTATTTTATGAGGGGATACAAAATTTTAATGGAATAAATAATAATGTTAAATTAATTTTTAAAATTAAAATTTTAATTTTAATTTCAAAAAAAATGTTTAAGGTAGGTATAATTTTTTTTTTTTTACATATTTCTTAATTTTGTTATTTTGTATTTTTAAGCTTGAATCATTACTTTACCACTCTGTAAAAAAACTATAAAAGACTTCAGTCTTACTGTATTATCCAATAAATGAAATTGAATTGAATTGAATTGTATTGAAAATAATATAATTCGATTTAAGCACTCAATTATTAATTTTGTAAAAAACAATTTTTGATGGTATTGAATGCTAAATAAACTTACACTAAACTAAACTAAACCAAACTAAACTTCAAAGCGATAACTGGTAACATTTACCGAAACCAATTTAGTTTTAAAATAAACAATCTATAATGTAGATATGTAAAAACATGAATAACAAGAAAGACATTTATGGAGTCAACATGCGAATAGATTTGTTTGAACAACTAAAGATGATTGTCAACTACTCAATAAAAAGTGGATTGAAATGTGCCAACATCTTTGAAGGAAGCTTTTATTTCACTTTATAGGAAAAAACTCGGAAAAAAAATAAAAAACAAAAATAATAATAAACAAACAAAGTAAATGACTCTTTTTAACAGGTTGCAATTGCTAACAAGACAGACAAGGCGATTAACTCGATTCTTAAATCCAGATTTACACCCACTCAAATGAAATTGTATTGTGGATGGACTGTAGACTGAACGTTCTTCATACTATTTACTATTGAAATCAAATTGAAATGAGTATTTAAAGGTGTAGCCAATATGAAGAAACATTTCAAAAATATTTCTTAAATGTTTAAATAATTCTTTTTTAGGCTAGACACATTTCAGAAATATTTCTGAATTCGCGGTAGGAAACATTTAATTTTTCGAAAACGGCACAAAAAGGAAGTTTACAGTTGAGAAAATATTTACATATGTCACGTAAAACGTATGAAATGTTTCAGAATATTTAAAAAAAAAATTCAAACGTACTCATGAAAAGAAACATTTCTGAAATGTTTTTTTTAAACAAATGGAAAACATTTCAGAAATTTGTTTTAACAATGTTTTTTTTTCAAATGTTCCTTTGCTCTCGACACACTGTAAGCTAACTACTGACTTTGTGTTCATGGTTCTATCATTGTATATACATTTCTATAGTATTTTCATGCTGAATAATCACCGCCTGGCCATCTTAAGAAACTTGTGAATAACACATTTTTAGGTTCGTGCATTTAATAGTTGTCTATTTTGTAACCCTGACAACAGTCGTAAACATATATGATTTTTGTTTTGTTTACGACTCTTGTCAAGGAAATATGGATTTTAGAGCCAATAAAATACATTAAATATTATTAATTTGTTTTGTTGACGACTATTGTTAGGGTAACAGAATAGACATTTAGTAAATGTAAGAACCTCCAAATGTGCGGTTCACAACTTTCTTTAGATGGCGCTGCTTCTACTAGAAATGTATAAACAATGGTTCTATGTAACTTTTTAGAGTTCTGACTGTTTTTTTAATGTAAGTTTTGAAGCCACCTTATACTTTGAGGATGAATATCAATAACTGATGACATTGACTTAGAACTTTGGTGTAGTTCTACTATATTTATTATGTTATGTTATTGGGATTTACATATTACTCTGAATGTCTGAATTATAGGTACCTTAAAGGGCCAGTTATAGCTATCATTGAATTCAATTTCAAGGCGAATTATCCATTATTGTTGATGTTAATTGATGTTAAAATGAAGGTAATGAATTATAGAATTTTTCTACCAAAAAAAATAACTCAATTTTATCTTAATTCGCACAATAATATCACTTTTTTGATTTCAATGATCATTGAAATTACAAAAGTTTTAATATTTCGTGAAATTATAATAAATTGCGTTTTTTTTTATAGAAAAATTGTATAATTCATTACCTTCATTTTAATACCAATTAACATTAACATTGTTGAATAATTTGCCTTAAAATTAAAAAAGGAAATTTTCAATGATAGCTATAACTGGAGCCCAACAGTGATGCGACGCAACTGTAGTTGGTGCTTGACAAGTTCGCCAACTTTTAACGTATAGAAACTTTGAAATTTCAAAATAAAATACCAAAAATGATTCGTGAAGTATCCGTTTGTTTTTGCGAAGAAATATTTTATTTAATCTATTAAAAAACAAAGATTTAAATTCAACTGAATTTAATTGTGTTCCTTTTGATAAATTTCAGCACACACGATTTGCATAAAATGTGAAAGTTGCATTTTGGAAACCCAACAATTGAGACGTAGGTACGACACATTTTGACAACTTTTTCAGCTTCATCTCCAAATGTAGTTGCAGCAGTTTATTGCCAGTCAAGTAATCAAGCAAAGCAAATAATGATAATTCTTGCGAAATTTTCAAAAACGTAACAGTATAACTTAAGATTTCTTACTTAGGATTTCCCTGAAATGGCGTCTTATATAAACAAGATGTCATTACGAGTAAATAATTCAAAACAGTGGTAACATTACCGATTCAAAAAATGAGACATTTGGAAAATTAAACTGTTAAATCATCAACTATAAAAACACCGAATTATGCACTATATCTCGAAACATGTCTAGCCAAAATTTCAATTTCCTTTTTTCAAATTGCATCCATATTATAGTGCAACGATCATCAGAACAATCGCCTGAAAAAACGAATTGGCATTGAACAAATTGTATGTGATGAAGCGAAAAGATTTAGAAAATGCTTGTAGAGATGGATCCATACCCATTTGATGCAATTATCAGAACAACCTTACAAAACAAATAACTACCACGAAAAATTATTGAAGAAGCTAAGAAATCAAAAAGCTGATTCATTTATTCTCAACTGAACTGAAACTAAATGGAAAAAAAAACAACTCTAACGATACGCTCACGTACAAAGAAATTTCTTATATGATATTAGAATAGGATCTATGATCTCAGTCGAGATCACAATAAACCAAAAGGAAAGTTAATTCTTCTTTTAACGTTAATATATCAATGGAGCGAGTGAGCATTTTTATATGCGTATCTCAGTTTTAAATTACTTGAACATGTTTTTTTTTAAGGAACACTGTTAATTACCTTCTTCTTTTTGATTGTGAAGCAGATAGTTCGGTTAGTTGTTGCGAATCCACAACATGTTGATGTAAATCGACACCAACATGCATATTCGAACTCAATGCTGCTATATCACCCGAATTGCCCGATAAATTCGATACTGGTGAAGGCACAACACTAATATGTGATGTATGATTTGGTGTAACCATTCCACCGGCAACAGCTGCCCCAATTGTTGATATCGAAGTCGAGGCCGTAGATAAAGGACTAGGACTACTCAGATTATGATGCGGTTGATGGTGCGGCGAAGATGCTGCTGCAAGGTATGCCGGTGATATACCATAATGATGGGCGGGATGACCACCATCTGGGAGGAGTGGTGGCGATGCATATGTGTACATCGTACTTAGCTCATATGGTTCCAGCTTGCTAATATTTTTAAATGAGACTGGCAATTTAAATTGGAACAGCTTTTTTTTTTTATTTTACTTCTTTGCTGTTTTCATTTAAAATAAAAAAAAGAGGTCACTGCACAGCAAACATCACACTATATACTCACGTATACACTTTCCAAGAAAAAAGAAAAAAAAAATGCAAAACTTCACTGCTACAAAATGAATGCATTAAGCAAAAAATATTATTTTTTTTTAGAACCACGGACGCGGAATGGGCACGGGCACGGGAACGAAACAAACGACAGGCAGTAAGCAGAAACTTAAATCAGTTTTATTTTCACTGACTTTGTAAATTTTTGTATATTTTATGGAATAGAAAACTCTCTTATTTAATTGTTTATGGATGCATTAAAGTACAACAATAGTAGGTAACAACCATACGTATGTAAACAATTTTTAAAAGCACACACATCGGCAGTCTGTCACCTTGAAAATTCTAGCCGATGCCATTCCCATTAAAATAACGCCACCAGTGCTACTGCCAACCAGCACTATTGTTTACTAGTTGTTGCATTCTAAAAAATTATTTATTTTTATATTTCAATGCAATTTTGCGCTTTTTTATTTTTATAAAAAAAAAAATATTGATTGTGTTAGACGTATAGAAAATTTAAATTGCTTTAATAGTTTGGAGTAGTGGTACGTAGTCGGAGCTTTGTTTTTATTTAATTATTATTTTTTGAAATCTTATACTCATAGGCATACAACAACACAAAAATCACTGGTATTCCTATAAATCGTTAGACTGTTGTGCCAACTGTATTGTTGTTTTTTTTATATATATCACACGTGTTACTGTATTATAAACACAGAAGCAGGTTGGTACTTTCTATCCTGTGACCGATTTACACCGCAACTCTAAACTCACTAAATAAATATAATGTTGGTAGAGTGAAATTGGAAAAAGAAAAGACGAAGCAGAACCACTCGAATCATTTGAGTGTCGTGTGAGTATTATAATGAGTAGAACTTTTGGAAAAATAAACCGAGCACAGGGATGGAATATTGTTTTGCTAGGTCGACATAGGTACTCGAATGGGATACGAATAGGACGACATCGAAAAAGTGATTTTTGTATGGTTGTACAAAAGAAGCGGACGAGAAGAAATCAATTACTACTACTCGTCTTAACAATTGACGGATTGTTTTAGTGCGCGGCTTTTCAAAGAAAATATATGTGAAGCCTAGATGAGAAAACGAGTTAATGAAAATGACTGCTAAGGCAAACCTCCGAAAGTCCCTCCATTTTCTTTGTTCAAGTTATAGAGTTTGCAAACATTTTAATTATTCAAGTTTTTAGTAAAAATTCAAAGTATCAAATTTAAAAAATGGTCTGTTCAAGCTATTCGAAAGTTCAAGTTTATGATGTAATTTTTCCGTATTCGTATGATGTAATTTTTCCTTTTTAATTTTGTTACGAGGGAGTCTGTGATAGGTCTGAATAATTGCCACATTTTTTGTGGATCATTTCACTATTTTTTTAACAAAACTAAAACGTCTACTTTTTGCAAGAATTTGAACACAAAGAAACCAGCAAATGTATTGTTTCAATTGTTTGCATGCCGTTAGAAGAACGATTGAGTTTTTAGAGAAAAATATTTTCATTTCAATTCTATATCATATTCTCTAACAACCTTCAATTTATGACTTACGAACCTATACAAACTTTTTGCACATCTTCAAAGACAATAGGAAAATAACAGAAATTTAAATGGAAAATTAAATGACGTTTCAACTAGTCGCTTTTGAGACTAACCTAAAGGTAATCGAAGAAAAACAATATGCAATGTTTTCCAAATGGCACATGAGGAAAGTTTAAGTGTTTATTGTTTTGAACATCTTAACATGTCACATAGATAATGAAATGGCAAACACGAAACATTTCAGAAACATACAAATAAGGTTTCTTCAAGGAGCTTTTTTATTTAAAAAAAAATAAGCTTAACAAATAATTGAAATTTACAACAAATAATATAATTATTGTGATTTTTAAATAACGACTTTTCAGTGCAATAATAAAACAGAAAAACGTTCGCAAACGTCATAACAAAGTTTTGCAAAATGAATTAACGGCTAAATATAAATATGGCCAAATAACTATAAACACGAATAGCTAAATGGAGACAGTAGTCGACCATTTAACTTTTTTTTTACGTTTGACTGTTCTTTAAAACTATTAATGTTTGATCTAATGTGTTTTATCAGATTATTTGGAATGTCTAAATTTTGAAATTATGTTTAAAATAACTGCGCACCAAGGAATTATGAATACCCTTAATATGATTAAAAACAGTGCACGCCTTTAGAAAATTTAAGGAGATACCAATGAAGATGGGTTTTGAATATAAGACACCGTGTTGTGCGGCTATACATGGTATGTATACCGTACTTGTTATAAGTTTGAAGTTGGATCTAGTGTTAAATGATGAGGAAGAAGAGTATTAGGTATGTACCGCTAAATTGCTTCAAGGAAGGAATGCAACTGGCTATTTCTTTGGAACATTCCTTGTAAAAATAGGCAAAAAACATTGCGAAGAAGATGTTATAGCGGCGACATAAAATATGTGGTTATTCCACTTAAGGTAACAGTGACGCACGTACCGAGAATGAAAAGCTCAGTTTCTTCATAGAAGTGCCACTTGGGTTCTGCTTTTACTACAAAAGACAACATTGAGTTTTCAAAGAACTAAGTTCGACGAGATTGAAAATCTCTCATTATACAATACTATCAAGATCCGAGTCTAATGAACTTATCATCAAACAACATGGTTGTGAATCTGAAAACGAATAGTAAAAGTTGGGTTAAACTGTCTTAAGTGAAAAAAATTAGCGGATTAGAAGACAAAAGATCTTTGATGGTAAAAGAATGTCTCCAGCATTTATCTCTTGTATAGATAGTCTTGCGAGTACCTGAACCATTTTCCTTCTGTTTTGAAAACCGATTGTGGATGCCGCTTTAAAAAGCCATAGTGGTAAAATCTTTTTACTCCAAAATAATTTTCTGAACAGTTATAAGAAGGTCTAAAGGTATTAGTGGAAATTCATTTCTGTTCTTAATTTTTTATTTAACTTCGTATCGGCCCATTTATTTAGGCTTTTCCGCAAATCGACAATGAATTCAGTTATGTAATGCTGTTTTGGGACTTTGCAATCTTAGTTTGCCTTTCGGATTGCCCATTTGTCGTCCCCAATTTTGTAAGAGCTTCACAAACTAAGGGTCTCTTTTTCCGACCATGTTTTCATAATCGGCCATCTAATTAACCATAAAGTAGCTGGTCGACTACTGAATTTAGGAAAATGTACTCGTAAATCATGTAAAAAAATTAAATTCACCTTAAGATCTGGATTCTGCAGTTTAACCTCTCTTCTCCGTCGCATCCCAATTGGGAAATCTTTATATATGGAAATGCCAGTGTTTGCAAGTTTTTTTCCTTGGCTCAAGATATTGCGTACCAACCTTCCATTTGCCAGCTTAGCTCTATAGGTTTTGCTATTTGAGGCTCTTGTGTTTAGCTCCTGAAAGTGTTCGAATGTAATTGCATTCCTAGGGTTAGTGATGCTTGAGTAGGTGTTTTGTAGGCGTTCTTCTGAATTTGCATTCTCTGTAACTGGGACATGAAATATTATACTTCGATCTCTCAGCTGGAGCTCAGAGGCTTCAAATCGGGGTTCGAGTTGTTCAAATTTTGATTTTAGAAATCGGACCTGTATTTGTCGGTGATCATTGCTTACTCGAAGCTAGGTTATTTAAGAAGAACTGGCTCGAGGAGTTGTTTTGTTGGCAGATCTTTGAAGCGATCATCCATCATCCGGTTGAAATCTTCAAGTGAAATGTTGGCCAAATTCATGTTATTTATGGTGTTCGTCTTAACCCTGCGCTCTTCCATGTATTCAGGAGAAGTGTCTGACACTTTAAGCTTATTTGATATTGAGGTTAGATATCATACGTGATTGCTTTTTTCGCTATGGCTTAATCTTAGGGCTAAGATTTACGTATTTTTCAATTTATTACAGCGCAATCGAGTTTTTCTTTTAATTTTCCTATGTATAAATCAAAATTTTTCGGCACTTAAAAAACATGACTATAGCTTGACAGATTGTCGGCCATCACCCTTGTGTTACTATTTCATACTATCATTAACCATCATTTTCTAGCTTCGTGGCTGACTACTGGTGATGGCCGACCTAACGTGCATCCACCCTGTGTATGAAATCTTCAATATTCCACAATGAATAAAAAAAATAACGGAATTATATCCAAAAATATTGTGAAATTAAAGAAACATTTAACGACGTAGGCGAAACAAAGAATTGAAAAACCAATTTTGCCAAACAATGGTGAACCGTAATGGTGAATATGTAATATGAAACTTTTTTTTAACAACCAGTCTTTTCGCCAATCAAGCAGGAAATTGTTGACGGATTGCTCGAACATGTTTTTGTGGCAAGTCAGCTTGGTGCTTAAAGCTGGCAAATATCTACATACATACACAAACTTCGAATGGCACCTATTATTTGCAAATGCTGTAAGAAACAAAGAAAATAAAAAAACATTATTATGCACTTTTTCTTGAAATGTTCCTTTGGTCTGGATTAATCTCTAGCTGCAAATTCACAACGAAGTGAAACTAATTTGTCTCGAGCTAGGTAGTGGTCCTAGGTACCTACACGGTTTCTTATTTGTTGTTAATTTGGTCGTTTAAATAACCCGTCCATACCTACTTTATGTTTTAAAGAATAATACTTTTAAAGAAACTATGTAAATAGGAACTCTATATTAATCTTTTCGTCATTCTATTATTATCCTATAAGTTCTCTTTTACATAATCATTACAGTTATTTAAACAAATAATGTTATCAAATCAAAATACCTACATACATTAATAAATACATAGTAGGAGAAATACTGAATATTTTTGCTTTTTAAAATAATAAAGTTTGCAATTTACAATGTTCAAATAATTTTCCACAGGACTGTATTGAAACATGGACCCTTTTTTTGTTGTTTTCTTTGGCGAACACATTAAAACAGTTTAGTTTCTTACAGAGAATCCGTATAGCTACCCAACGAATTAATTATTTACTTATTTAAAAAAATTATTATGAGTCGAATAGTATCAGTGTACTCACCCGCGAAAAGACCTCTGCCTTTTTTGTATGACCGTAGAATTTGGGTCAGTTCCTAAAAAAAGAATACAAAATATCAAGTTATTATGAAGTAATTTAAAGAACATTAATACACCATCGATATTTCTTCTTAAATAGATTAACATTATCATAAGTTAGGTGACACAAAAAAAATATTTAAATGAATAAATTGAATATACCTACAGAAAAAAAAGAAAAAAAAATCCAACTTACCAGAAAAAGGGTGCGCTAACGTTGACATGTGTAACTAAACGACATTTAACATCTACAATTTGTATTTTATAATGTTTACAACAAATTACTTCATAAATTTATACTGCACTTTCATACATTATTAAATAAATAAAAATGAAATAAATGTTTTTTTCACAGATTAATGTAAATTTTCTAATTTTTCATTATGATATTTTCACTGTTTACAACACTGTTGTCGACCATTTTGTATTTGATGGAAGAATTATTTTTTATACCAATTTATTATTTATATCGACCAGCGGGTGGTTCTTTCTAGTAGTGAGAGCGCCATCTAATCATAAATGGTATAATTGAATGTTTTGTTTGATTGTAATAGATCGAGAAAAATAGCCCTGTTCCTTTTGTAGTTGTTTTGTAGCAAAGTGCTAATGAGTTCTTTAGACCGTGTTAAGACTGGGAAATTTGAGTCTGGCGTTATGAGTACTTTCGTGATTACACAGTTCTTCAATTGAGGATGCCTCACTTCAAGCGGTTGGAATTTTTGTGAAGTGAGACAGTTGTACGACGCGAAATTTTTGCATTTTATAAAAGAAAATTTTAAAGCTGTCTCACGGGAGTACTCGTCAGTCCAATCATTAATGTCAAATTTTTCGTTTGTGTTTTTGTAAATTATGTTTAATTTAACTTCGTTACGTAAGAAGAATAACTAAAATTAACCGATATAATCTTTTGTACATTAATATTCATTGTGAAACAAATTTTTTGTAAAGTTCAGCTGCCAAACCAGTGTTCTGTACCGCGTTAAGACTTCCCATAATTTTAATTATTTTAAAAAGTAGTTCAATTTGTTTTCTTTAACAAAATAAAATAAATCTATACACATAAATAAAATGGAGTGTCTGTTTGTAATGTCAAAATAACAGTATTTTACTACACGCATATGAGAGTATACACAGCCCTTATATCAAAACACACATTTTTAAAATGTTTGTCTGTCTGTTTGTCCTGGCTAATCTCGAGAACGGCTAGACCGATTTTGACGAGACTTTCACTGACCGATAGATAATGTCGATTTTTTTTGCATGTTCGTAAATATAAACCGATCAGAATCTACATGACCGATTTTGAAGGTACCTTCAGTGCCAGATGGCTGATAATATAGGAAGTAACTATTATGATACAAATTATCCCCTAGGTGGCGCTTTGGAAAATTTTATTTTTCAACTGACGAACGCGACGACGGGAAACGGATGTACCGATTTTGAAGGGGCTTTATAACTGGGTGGATAGCTGATTTTCTACGAAATGACTTAGGCTATTTCAAATAACCGAATAGATGGGGCTCGGGTCGCTTTTGCGAAAACTCTTATATTATGAGTTTGAAAGCTTTTGGAAAAATGTTGAACCAATAGGTTTATAATAACTCTTTCAAGAACAATGTTTTATCCTTTATTATTTCTGCGGTATACATATAATAAAAAATGCTGCGTTTTAAGTTTTTTGTTTTATATCAGAACAGAACAGCAGCGATAGCGGTTGAAAATACTAAATGGGACCATATTTTCTAAACCACTGAATTGATCTGGATGGTTGATATAATTCCAGACACATATTTGAACCGAGCTACTTTCTGCATAGTCAGTTTTTTATTTGGTTCAAAATCAAAAACTATTCATAGGATTTACAAAATGTAGGTATACGTTGAAAATCCTAAATGAGACCATACCTTCTAAGCTACTAAATAGAATTGAATGGTTGCTACCATTCCAGAATCAGCTTAGAACTTTCCTATATGCTGCGTTCTTTTTTTCGTTTTTTCCAAAACAAATTTTTACATTTCCCCGTACCAAGGAATAGAAGGGGAAATTTTTCAATTCTTGTAGGGAAATTTAAAAAAATATATTAGTGTTAAAAATCGCATTTAATCCAGTTCGCACACCAAAAAGCTAAACATTTATTCACCTCAACTCAAACGTCAAAAATTAGCCAGAGGATAAAATTTTAACGGTGTTCGCACACGGCCTTAGTATTTGGATGCAAACAGTCTCAACGTATACCTTTTGGCCACACATTCCGTCCTTGTATTGGAAATTATTGTTTTGTTTATTTTTTAATCATTGGCTGCTTTTCCGATAAACAAAAATGGTAAGGTATGTTTATAATGTTTTGAGCAATATTTAATGTATTTATTTTGTTTTTATTAATAGAAAAGAAAAAAACTAAACGCTGCCACCTGGCGATTTCTAGGTGCGTAACTACTCTACTCATCTACTCGCGCTTGAGAGCATGTGTAGATGGTAGTACTAGATTACTACTCGTGAGTACTTTGCCACCTAAAAGGAACAGTGCTAACATCCATGATACAACTATAGTTGTATCATATGGTCTGTAAGCATGTTTCCACACACAGATCATCAACTTGTAATTCTCCGTCTTCTCCCGTAGAAAAAAAAATTTTACACGCGCTTTTCTATACATGAATACGTGTGAACAGCAAAATGCAAAATTGTAAGAATGTATGGTCTATCCAAATTTGACAGTCCCATTTGAAATGCACGGGCACGTATACAGAGTTAAATCTCTGCAGTTTTAAAAGTTTGTAGGCAAAAGTGGATGGAGCCTCCTGAGTTGATGTTCTATTTATTTATTATTCTATGCACCTGAAGATGGTGATGTGTTTCCACGTAAAGATTTATGAGTATATTGTTTATTTCTTTGTATTTTGTATTTTTAAAATGCCGATAAATAAGTTTTGCGTTCGTATCGTATCGTTTTCAGACAGATGAATCGAAACTCTTATCAAGGGAAATACAAAATAATAATTTTCTTATTTGAAAAGGTTAAAATATAAAATTCAAATTTTCACCGGAAGTTAAGACCATTTTAATGATTATAATGACTAATCTTAATCCGTCTATGTCTCAACAATCACTGAACCGATAGTTGAGATATTATTGGATAGAGGAAATACCAAAAAAGGTCCTGGGGACTATATTTCTGGACAGATGGCCCTGGTTTGGCCAATAATCGACAAAAAAGTTGCACTTCCGGAACTCAAATAAATAGGGCGTAAAATACACTTTTAAAGAAGAAGAAAAAAACCCGAGAAAATGCATTTGGTATGAATTTAACAAAAATATTTTTATTTAGTTTTATAGTATACCTTTTTATATACTGCACCTCACTTATATTTTTTCGATGAAAATACCAAAACAAAACGGAGTGACACTTTTCAATCTTATACCATCGCTACTTGGGTGGTTGTAACTTAACTCACAGTCCAAAAAAGCTATTCCGTGTTTATTAATAACGTTTTGATATTAGTTCCGGAGTTAGCGATAACTCATCGATAAATCGCGTTTATTAAGGGTGCTAGAGTTTTCCAATTTTTTCCAAATGCTTCATAAATTACATATTGGAATAAAAAAAATTAATTTCTGACATAATGCTACTAAATATACGAATCCAGGGGCCGAATTACGGCATCAGTTAGTATGTGAGCACCTTTCATTTACGTTATCGAGCTTTCGAGTAAACACATTGGTATGATGTCTTACGAAGCATCTCGTATCGAATGATGTATTTTTTGTACTAGAATTTTTCAAGCACATCCCTATTATGTGTCATTTCGTGACTTGTTATTGGTCTATTTCTCACAGCAGCTGTTGAATGTTTTATTTTTTTTTTTTGCAATTTTAGAAATAAATATTGGTTTCTTTGAATTTGTTTTGCTTTTTATTTGGTAGATATTGGCCATTGGATATTTTTATAAGATACATTTGAATACATTAATTAACGTAGTGCTCTTCTGCATTTTTTTTCTTGATGTTTTCCCGAATGTAATTTCTACATTTGTTCATCGTGGTGTTCAGCATTTTTTTTAATGTTATTATATGGTAGCTATTTGGTCACACAAAACAGGAAGAACTTTTCATCAATATTTAAAAAAAAAATAGTGAAAAAACCAAACAATAAACACTTTTTCTTTCTATTTATTTACCATACTTCTACTTGGCATCTATCGAATGAAAAGTCGTACGTTCACTGACAAAGAAATGCCACAAAAATTAGATCCGATACTCGAACCCATTCTCGATATCGTAAGCAGTAATTCCATTCAAGGGAATTTTAGTGACGTGTTGCATGGTCACTGATCCGGCCCCAGGTCCAATAAGAACAATTTAATTTAAAAGATAAGTTTCTAATTTCTTATTTTGTCTTATTGGTATAAAACGTAAATTTAGTACTTTCCTGATGGAAAAAATTAACAAACCAGAATGCACAATTGCACACCACTATTCTCTCCAGTCTCTACAAACAACATCTCTCTAAAAAAAACCTCGACGAAGGGAGAGAGAATTGGAGACTTGAAAAGTTTTCTTCCCAATTCCAATCCCGCGAGCTAGCTACAAACTTTTTCGTGTAGTGTAGTTTATTTATCGCAGAGGTGAAGTGACGATTAAAAATTATATTTATTTTTCCTTTAAAAACAAGCAAGTTTTTTTCTGTTCATCGTATACTTAAACCCTGAAAAAAGTAATTTCAAAATATTTTATGTATCAATTATATGTAAATGGGAATAAATGATGTATCGGGAAAATTACATTTGATTAAAATTAGAAAAAGAGAAAAATTTCCTGCATGGTTTTCGCCGCAAAAGAAAAATCGATTCCAGACATTTCAAATCATCCAGAGCGGAGTGGTAATTCTTCTCGTCCTTTAAAAGAAGTCCTGTCGTCAACGTTTTTATTATTTTTTCCCTCTTTATATTTATATTAGAGAAGGGAAAGACGTAGAACGGAAGGAAATGAATTGTGTGTGGGTATTTTTGCTGTGATTCTGATTTTTCACCCTCGCTTGTTTTCTAATGTTAAAGTATTTCAATTCAAATAATCTAATGTGTGAAAATTTATTAATTGACCAAAAATCGCGTTGTGAAATGTGTATGTGTTTATATATTTATATATATGTACATTAAATTGCAGGGTTAATATAATGTAATATACTGCAGAGGATGGATTTAGAGAGGGAACCCCAAAAACAATGGCAGACCCTTGTACTAATCCCGAGCCCGACGACAATGCAGCACAATCCAAACTAGTGTAAGTATTGTTTAATTGATTAGACTATTTAGATAATAAATATCCTTCGACTATTTATGACATAATGATGCAATCTCATAATAGCTAGATAATTTTTTTTTTTTTCAATTTATTAATTTAATTGGATTTTTCTCAAAAAAAGAAAAAAAAAATATACACTGATGAATGGCAAAGTAATAAAGAATACACTGTGTTGTATGTGCTCTGGCGGTTATAAGGCAACTCTTTATAAGAAATTGCGCAATTGCACAAATCTCTTGATTGTATGTTGTTTGTATCTAGCACTCGCACGAAATGTGAACACCAGAAGCAGAGTACCTACCTACCTATAGATAGCAGTGCTTCGCTATATTCAGTAGCTACTTTATCGTAAAGAGAGGTGTACCTACACTCACTCCCGTTTTTTTTGTTTGTTTGTCAGAGCCTGGAGTATAGCTTGAGGAAAATGGTCACAAGAATCTGTAAATATTTTATGAAAAGTGCCAATTTCTCTGCGCCACCCCCGCCGCCGCCGTCGCATAGGTAGGTGTGTGAAAATTAGATTTAATAAACCACATTTTACTGTTCTTTGATACTAATGACTGAAATAGGTTACCAATCTAAATGGGAATATATATCTTAGTCACGAAGGTTATATTTTGCTAGGACTATTAGCACCGGATATAACGGTAGATTGCCATACCATAAAGCTTTCTGTTTAGTAGATAGGACAAACGGTCAAAGAACATCACCTGATTTGGAAAAGAGTAATTATAGTTACCTACCCATTCAATATTTGATACTATGTATTTATTAAGAAGATTGTAATTGTACCTACATAGTTAATTTTAGTGGTCAGTAGTTTATAGTTTGTAACTTGTTATTTTCTTCGACCTTTACCCAATTGTTAAAAAGCCTAGGGTAAAACCGGATAAGGTGATTTGTGATAAGTGACAATTGAAATTCGCGCCTTTCGTCTGTCTAAAGCGATCATCACAATACCTACGTTTGTTCCAGAAAAACGAACTAAGATGGGCAGCTTGTTTAGATTTAAAAAAGTCTTTCAAAAATAAGTGAATCTGCAAAAGTGGCGTTAAACAATAATTTTAAGCTGTTTTTTAAAAGTCAAAAACATATGACGGTATATACCTAGCTAGGTAGATATGTTTTTTTTTTATGATTTTGGGCGATTCATTTGTATTTATTTTAATAAATAAACTGTAACTGCTTTGCATTTATGTTTCGATATGTAGGTAGGTGAGTCTTGCCTTAAAAATATGCAGGTAGCTACCTACTTCCAGATGCACTTGTGTTAGAAGAAAATTTAAAAAAAAATGATAGTTTGATTGTTTTGTTTTTTTTTTTTTTTTAGTAAAAAAAAATATGCCAATTACTTTTGACACAACTCTGGTCATATTTCTGCCCAAACAAATTTCTTGGGCTGAAATTCGCAAGCAGAGCATTAAAATTATAGCGAATGAAAGTGATTTTAATATAAATTTTCATTCTCGAGCCAAACATACACAAATATTTTGAGATAAAAGTACACAAAAGTAAACGAAAAAAATAGATACCTACATAAGTAAACATTTTTGATTTTTTTTTGAATGCCGAATAGGTTTTCTGACAGTATTTCTAGTGTTTTATTGACTGATTCATTTGTTTTTGCCAAATATTTTAAATTGGTGTGTTTCTGCACCAGGCGAAAGGTGTAAAATATGAAAATATACACTAAAAGATAAACATACAGACGGCATGACGAAACCTACTTTTTAGGCTTCTTTATCATCATAATATATGTGTACGTTGAACTCTGAAGTCGCCCTGAAGGCACCTTTAAGCGTTTTTTGGGGTCACCCTCAACTCGCCCTGAAAGAACTCTAAGTTTTTGCTTGGGCAAGTTTAGGTAAACAAAGTAACATGTGTGTTTTCAAACATAATGTTTACTCGTTCGCCGAATTGAATATTTTATTTTACTTTTGCAATGCAAAGAAAAGAAATTATAGAATTGTTTTAATGAGAATAAATAGAAAACATACAAATAAAAAAAATGTACCCAATTGTTTTATGTTTCGAAATGTACATAGGTACAATTAGAAACAAATTTCATGTTTTATTTTTGGAATAAATTCTCTGTTTTTTGAGACCTGGGGTCGCCCTCAACTCGCCCTGAAGTAGATCTAGGTATTTTGCTGAGGCGAGTTGAGGTAAACAAATTGACATGTGTGTTGTCAAACATAATGTTTACAATTGAATATTTTATTTTGCCTTTGCAAAGCAAAGAAAAGAAATTATAGATTTATTTTAATGAAAATAAATAGAAAACATACAAATAAAACAAAATGTAATTGTTTTATGTTTTGGAATGTACCAAAAGTAACAAATCTCAAGTTTTAATTGCGGAAACAAATATTTTTTGTTTCTTTATTTTTGTCAACAACACAAAACCTACCCTTGTGCAATTTTTGAGAACAAAAAAACCCAGGTTTTTTTTGACATCTCTTGGTGCTGTCAAGAAAACCTGGGTTGACCCTGGGTAAAATTCAACGAACACAACTTTTCAGGTTTGATAACCTCGAATTTTATATGGCTTTAGCCGTTCACAAACACCAACGATACCTACTAGAACTATAGATTACCTACCTATATTATAGCACTTTCCATTGCTAAATACAGATTTCAATAAATAAATTGATTTATTTCGTGGCAAATGGAACGAAGTTTCAAATTGATTTATTTTTGTAAGTTCTTGTCTGTGAATCTAAAAACTACATGACTGTCAAATTATAATTTTTAAAAGATCTTGAGGAAATGAAAATCTATTTAAAACTGTTCCATTTTTGATAACAATTAATTCTTAAATATTTTGCACACAATTTATCACAATTGAAATAAATAAAACACAAATAAAACCCATTCACCAAACCGACATCTGATTTTCGCATTGGTGGTAGTACAAACTGCCGAAAAATCAAGATCTGCAAATTTGATCGGAAATCAAAAAAATATGTTAAATCAATTTATTTGCCCAATGGAATGCGTTAACTGTGAAAAACTGATCGCGCGTCGATCAATAATTAATTGATTTATCTTACCAATGGAAAGTCTTATTAGATTTCTTATCATGAGTGCTCCCAAACGCGTGGAATGTTATTTTTAGTCAATCAAGATCAGCCTAGTATAGCCTAGTATGCAGCTGAAGTGAAACAAAAATTCGCATACAAAAATGACACAGTGCAGTGAAATCATAAACGAAATTTTCCAAAAGAAGGACGGAAAATTTCGTTTATGATTTCACTGTGTCATTTTCGTATGGGATTTTTCGTTTCTTCGTTTTTGTTTCACAGACGAAACAACTAAAATTTTAATTAAAAACATTAAAATAATTAGACACTTTATTAAATGAAATTAATGTTTAAAAGTTCCGTATGACCTTCAACACGGCTGAACCGATTTTAATTAAATTTTCAGGCACTCTTCAGATTAGTCCAGCGCCAGCGGTTGGTAATCGGAGTTACATGGTGTCTCTGTGAACTAGATTTCATAGAATGCAAGATAGCATTCTATTGAAATTGCCTATGGAGACCGCAAATATTATTCTATGAAAAATTTCTTTCAATATATTGCTCAGCTCATAGCATGCTATAGATAGTTTTCTATGAGCTGTCATTTTCATATTGACTTTTCTGTTTTCTTTGTAATTGGACTGAAATAGTATGAAATAGTAAGCTATAAAATGCCCACCATACATTTTATAGCATTCTAGCAATCTTTCTTTCTATGGACAGTGACAGATGGTAATCTATGAAATCTTGCTCGTGGAGACACCGTGTTAGGTAGCGATCGGATAAAAAATATAATACGTTGTGGCCGATTATTTATTTATATATTTTTATATAAATTTAACAACTTCCATCTGGCATGCCGTATTTCCATATTTGGTAGGTAGACACAAAATGTTTTGGTAAAATTGTAGTGCTATTTTCGAGTAAAATACTTTTTAAAAAATATTTTGTATATCCTACCTAAATAATAAATGCATAGGTACATTTTTGTATCTAAAAGAAAAAGTGATATTTCGTTTCGAGTTGTGAACTTATTGACTTGATGTATTAAGTATGAAGGACGCACTTTTTTTTCTTCTCTATAACCGTAATCCCACGTTAAATAGAAGTCTGTTTTTTATGAATGTATAACTTGCTTGTATTATAATGAATCGCACGCAATATCACAGGTCGTAAAAGAAGACTTTTCAATGTAGTACATAGAAAAACGAACCGAAATAAATAGAATGTTTTTTTTATAAGATCTCCATGTCAATCCTCAGAGTTTGAAGATTAAAATGCAGTTAGATACACGATGAGTGCACTAGTTACTGAAGAAAACCCTATAAAAGAGTTACGAAGAATATTTCTACAGACAAAGAAAAAGAACCAAGAAGAACGTAAAGAAATACCTACAAAAAAATAAATATGGTTTGCAGTGTACACTTATGTCCACACATTGGCATGAGTATGACACCTCTTACTCCAACTGCTATTCTTCTTGTTTGATATTTTCCAGCTGAAAGAAGAGCTGCGCTCCAATTTCACACGCCATGAAACTTCGAAGTAAGGTTGAAAGAAATATATACATATATATTTATGTAATAAAAAAAATATAACTAATATTGTTTAAGCGAAGGAAATGAACAATGAAAAGTGCTAGGCTTGTGTAGATGGATGTTGTTAGATTTGCAATTGAAATTGTCGGTTAGTTTCCTGTTATTTACTGGTTGGGATCTGACACTAAACGGTTTTTCTTCTTTTTTGAAAGATATTTTTTTTATTGCATAATTTATGTGCCATGAAGAATCAGTAGTATTTATTAAGTTCATTCGTTTGTTAAGAAATAATGAAACAAACAAAACAAATCTTGAGCTCAACCTCCCGTCAAATGCAAATAGGTATATTATATTTTTTTTATTATGCCGTTCAAGGTTCCCCACTCACAACTTTAATAAGGTACGTATTTTCTGTGATCTCGTTATCATCCACAGACATTGAACATAGTTGGATGTTGCATAACAATCATATCAATTATTATTGACCTTTAAATTGGGTAACACTGTTCTCATTCATTTGCATAACTTACAATTCACATGAGATTCAATCGGAAATTATTTTCTTTCTGATAACAAATAGAAACAAAATATCTATTCAATAACCAGTTCTGTTTCACTGACTCTTGTTTTGTTTCAATTTTGTATTCCACCTTTTTTTTTCTTTTAATCCAAAACCCACGTTCTATAAAATACAACACATGTATCATCAATATTGCGTTTAAACGGATTTTACTTAAAAATAGAAACATTTATTGCGTCTTAACTTATTTTTTTTTTTGATATAGAGAATGCGATGACGAAATTCCGGAACCGATTCAAGTTCTCGATGAAATTTTATCAGAATTTGAAGAACCAGAATCTCTTCCGTTGATACATGATCAAGGTAGTCCATTGCAAGGTAACCAATCTGAAGATGATGGATACATGAGCATGAATGGAAGACGGTAAAATTAAATGGATTCCATATTATTTAAAAAAAATAAAACAACATTGTTCATTTATTAAGGACAACGAAGGTGTCAACGCCTCCACAGCAGCAGAAGTTTGGACCTGTAGTTGAATCAAATGATAGTGGACATTGCGAAAGCTTGGAAAACATTGAAAATCATGATAGTACAATGCAAAACAATGAGTACAAAAATAATACATGTTAAAAGATTTATAATAAAATTAAATAATTTTTAGTTCAAAAGAAGACGAAAACAAATTGGTGGAAGAAAAGGAACCATCGTCATCGAGGTCTCCAGGGATTTCATGTGAAAACAATAATTTCATTGCCTGCCAGGTGAATGAAAATTCCAATGATAATGTTAAAATATCTAGTCAAGAAAAATTACCCAGCGAGCCGAGTATCAGCCAAACAACTCTGGTACATTCTTCCTAAAATAATTATTACTTCTCGATTGTTATTATTTATTTGTTGTTTAGCCAAAAGTGCGAACTACAGCATGTATTCCATCCAAATATTCAAGTCTTCCATGCTCAGGAGCTCATAAATTGGGTGACCGAGCCATATCAAGTGGCAGTTTTGATGGCGAGCGAAATGCTCTTGGCATTGATATAAGTGCAGTGCATAATGCAGTCATACGAGGTGGAGTTGCAAGAATTCCTGGTAATTAATTCGTACCAAATCATACATACATTTCACCAATCCAAGTTATACATAATTTTAAATCTGAGTTTGTGATTTGATATTAGATGTGATAATTTTATTTTTAATTTTAATTGGCCTGTTATAATATTTTTTTTTATTTAAAGAAACTATTGTCAATGAACATCCAGTTACAATATACCCAGGTAGAGCATCTCCGCCACGAAGTCGTATGCCACCGCGTACTCTTGCAAGCTCCGTAGAGAAACATCGTGAAGTTTGTCGTAATGCACATTTTTCTAATTCCAATGAATCAGATATTTTTGTGACAAACATTCCATTAGCCTCTTCTCCCCTCAAGCGCCTTTTTGTCACATCACCATTATGCCCAATTAGTAGCGGTGGTGAATTGACCATTCTCGAACAACAGCGAATTGTCATAACTGATTCTCTGAAAAATTTCGCAAAAGTCGAAAGCAGTATTGCCTTGAAATCGTCTAACAATAATGCTTGCTGTGAGAAACGACGCAATGACAGCTCCACTGATGAAGATTTCTCTGATGATTCGTTAGAGGATCAATCATTACCACCGCCACCAGCGCCACCTACTGTGCCGCCGACACCATCACTTTCGGCGCCTGCAACTCCAAGAAAACGAGGAAGTATTTCATGGGAAATTAATTTGGATGAAGTGGATAATGCTGGAAATAATATATTTGGTAGTAAACATAAGTCAAATCATAAACTTAAAAAGATCAGTAGTAGAGAGAAGCAGGAGATTACCAGTGCGGCGGTATTTAAGCCAGTGGTAAGAAAATTGATTTTCTTAAGTAATCCTGAATAATGTTGATGATTTTTTTTTATTTATTTATAGATTGAAAGACATAGTACGAGCATTTCAGAATCCAGTGTCACATCAACTAGTGACAATGGCCAAGAACTCCTTGAAGCTGCAAACCATCAAGTACAGGTTTGTAGTACAGAGGATGAAGCTACATCAATTTATTCAGATGCTGAAGATATATTACCGGTATTTCCGGCAAATATGGTCGGCAAGGGAACATTCATTATACGAAAAGGTCGAAAAGAACGGCAACAATTGCCCGAGTTGTTTGCCATTAAGTCTACATCAGTACATTCACATCTAGGTCCTGAGTGGAATTCATCGAATTATAATAGCCAAAGCCTTTTAATGACAAATTCACGGCACAGCATAGACTTGGGAATGTCGCATAATCATTCTAATTCTAGAGAACAAATTGGCTTGTCACCTAGGTATTTTTTTGTCTATATCTGATTTTTGTTTATCTAAGAAATTAATATTATTTTTACTAGATCAAGATTATCACTGGATTTAGGATCACCAACTTATGAATCACCCAACCAACAACAGCAGCATTTCTCAGGTACAAGTAGTTTTTTACAATTTATTTTCCATTTCGATTGTAAATGTTGTTTTTTTTGTTAGAAAACCGACCTACATTCAGTAAAACTGCATCCTTTGAACATCCTTCACAATTATTACAACGTCCTACTGGTTATAACATAGAAAAAGATACAAAGTCGACAAAGAATGGTAGTGATGGGTGCCTTAACAATATGGAAAATAGTGGAAATAATTATTCTTCAGGATTCTTCTCATTAAGCAATAGCAATCCAAATGTTTCATCATCTTCAATAATCCGACAACAAGCTAGTTCAGGTGAGTTCAGTTTTTTTTTTTGTCTATTATCTGAACAATTTCAATTTTGAAATTATTCTTATCAAAGGTGATCTTCATGCTTCAAATGCTACAACACCACGCCGTGAATTGGCTCCACCATTGGAAGAAGATGAAGAACAATATAGTGAATCTCAATCTGGCTGTGCCCCATTGCGTCAAATAGAAAATAATATTAGTGCGCTATTGCGTGGTGATATATCTGTTGCCCGGGTAGGTGATATAACACAACAACGCCGTTCTCTGGGCTTTCGACCTGGTGTTCATAAATCTGAGAGTGCCAAGGAGATGCTTTTGTCACAGAATGCATTCGGTCCGTTGCCGCCGACGCCAACTTCGTCCAGTCCAGAGTTGGTGGTTAGCTTTTTGAAATTTAAATAATAACTACACAAATTATTTATAAATATAATTTCTTTTGTAGGACTCTGATGGTCTTCCTCCATTGCCTCCTTCACCAACTGATGTGGAAGATAATATGGATACTGATCATATTACTTCAGGCATTCACGAAATAAAATTACATACAAAACCTAATCATTTTGTTGGCAAGTACACATCGGATGATACACCGCAAGCACCTGCTATTCCTCCGCATCGAAGTCCAATGCCATCGAATACAATGAAAGCTCGTTCAATGGATGGCAGATATTCAAAAAAATGTGGAAAAAGTTACGGACATGGAAGTATACCGGGCACATTGCCATGTGAAATGCCAGTTTGTGGTTCAACTAAAAGGAATTTGCCTGGTTCGTATTCTAGAAGAACGCCGCCAACTCAAACTCCTAGAGAAGAGAGTCGTCTTCAAACTTCTTGTAGCTTACCAGAGACACCGATTTTCGCTAGAGGGTAAGAAGGGCAAGAAACAAAATATTTGTTTTTTTAACGATTTTTTTTAGATGTGACATTGCTCGTACACCTCATCGACGTCCTACAGAACCGACCGTGGGTGGAAGTGTTTCAAGAACAGCACCAAGGTCCAGTACAAATAATCAGAATATGAACTTTGGTTCTTCAATTGTTGGAATCGGTAATATATAAACAATTTTAAATAAATGTTAATTACTTTTTGATAAATATTTGTAGGAGCTGGTAACACACTCACAGGCTGCAGACAGAGAACTCTCAGTCAAGCACTACAAAGTGGTGAAATGCTTCGATTGACAGGTGGTCCGGCCAGAGGGTGGTATCCCAAGCAAAGATCAATGCGTCCTGCATCTACAGAGAATCTTGATCATTTGCATAGAATACAACAATCTTCATCCATGCGGGCATGGGATGGTACGTCCGGAATGTCCGGAACTGGTAGCAGTCGAAAGCCTTTAACCCTACCGCCAAATCTAACACCAACATTTTTAAATAAATCACCACGTGAGGCTCTTCGCAGGGTCACTAGCCTTCTTATTAAAAAAGGTAGCTTTGAATAAAACACAAATTTCAATTTCAATTTTATGTTTATTTTTATTTTACAAAGGCAACACAAAAGAACGAGAAAGCAAAAAGAACAAAGATGCCGTCTCTCCTCAATCAGGAGGCCAACATGGTTTGGATTCGTCAAGTAAGTTTAAACAAAATTAAAAAAAAAAATAACCATAATTAAAAAAACAAAAAAACACCCTTACAGAAGTTCTAGGAAAAGAGAGCACATCGAATTTCAATAATAATTTACACAAATCACAGAAGAAAAAAGGTTTTTTCAAAAATTTCTGGAAAAAATCCAAGCACTATTCATTGGATCAATAAAATTAATAATTTTAATTTAAACAAACAAATGGATAGCACACAATTTTCTACAACTAATAACTACTACGTACGAAATATCATATAAATAACATTTTAAAAATCGAAACTTTTCGGACTACATCTTAAAAAATTAAATAAACACAGACTCAAAAGTAAATACAGTAATAACAAAAAATAAATAAAATAACTCTCGAATGAAAACATGAAAGTAACGATTTTTACAAGAATAGAAAACGACTGAAAATTTGAAAAATAATAAAAATGTTTTCAAAAAAAAAAAAAAATAAATAAATAAATAAAACAGTAAGATAATTTTTTTAAATTACAAACTAATATAATTATAATATACATAAATATATATATATGAAAATGTTTGAAACAATAGCAATTATTAGATGCACAAATCTTTTAACTTTTCAAAAAGAAATACGTATACCGTTTTTTACACATAACAAAAAAATGGAAATTTTACTTCACTTCCAAGTATATTAATTAACAAAAAACAAAAAATTGAACACATAAAAACACATTATAGGTATATATACATATATATATATATATATTTATTTATTTTTGCACTTATCATCCCTTAACACCCATAACAAAAATAAAAAAGGAACAATAAACATTGTTACAATTGATCATAATGGAGAAGTTTATGGGAATGCGACATTAATTTACTTTGTTATGTATGACATTGTATGTAGGTACGTTGTTTTTAGCAAACTGATTTAAATTATAGTTTAAATTAATTCAAAATTATTATAAAACGATGGCGACAATGACAATTTATTTATGCTTTTTTTTCAAATAAGAATCTAAACGATTTGTTAAAGAACGTGATTCTAACATGTGTTCCACAAAACAATTTTAATTCAATTTAAAACTAAATTTCAAAGAAAATGCGAACAAATATTCACCTGAATGGAGACTTTAGAACACATAATTACACACCCTTATTTTAAGTCCGTGACCAATATTAATGTAGATGTCCTGGTTTATTCTTTCCACAATGAATTCTGGTTATGAGAAAATATGAGAATGAATTATTTGCATATCCCTTTTAAACATCATTAAATTTCTTTTTTTTTTTCTATTTTGTTTGAGCCAAGGTTGGCAAAATCCTAAACTACCTCTGCAGTACAGTTGTCTATATAAAGCTGTAATTGCATTGAATGTTATGTCATATTCGAGTGGTTTCACTCCGAAGAGGAGGGAAATATGAATCCAATGGATCATTAAAAACACTCTCTTTTTCAATTGTTCATGTGGTAGTTGACCAAAAATTGTTAACATTTATTTTTTGTAACTTCAAACGAAGCAAAAACAAGTTAAAAAGTGTTTTTTTAATATTTGTTCCTTATTAACACTTATTATTTAAGTTCTTGAAATATTAATAAGAAATGAAAAAACACTGCGCGTTTTGTTTTATATGGCTTTGATCATATTATGATCGATGTAAACAATATATATGTGGAAGTAAATTGTGACAGCACTCCCAACACTCTTAATTCAATTCGGGAAGGCAAATTAGCACTCCCAAACATCACTCCGAACAGCCAAACGACCAATTACGAAGTTTTTTTTTCACTATGAGGGCCCTCCGAATGTCCACTCGAATATGAAATTAAATTACTTCAAGACAACAAGTAGTTTTTTTTTACCCTTTACCACTAGACCCACTGAACATTTTACTATTAATAATATTGACGTACATTCTTGGTCAATCCCTAATAGTTGCCATATTTTAAAAACCGTGTTAAATTAAAAACAAAGATTTTTGTATTTAAATTTATTTTGTGCAGTTCCTGTTCTAAAACTGTTTTTAGTATCTCTTCTGATGTTATTACCATATATGTCAGACCATATATTTAATTGCTTACGAAAATTGTGTTTCCATATTCTCAGAATTGACTACGACTACTATCACGTCTGTCTTTGCAGGTATCCCTCCTTGATTATTAGTGAAAAATTTTACATTTACCTTCTGTTAAAATTTACTCAGCCCTTTCACAGGCCACGTCGTAATATATTCGTAGTACGAATCCCAAACTATCACAACTCCCGACGTACTGAAAACATTGCTACCAAATTCGGAGTTCGGGAAATGTGGTACCACTAGCCCCGAATGAATAGAAAGTTCGGCCGATTTTTCTTCGAACAGATTTTTTGATAAAAAAAAACCCCCGCGAATGATGAAAACGCATAAAATATATAAAATAAAAGAATATTTGTTTCGTATATTCCAATTTATTGCTTTTGAATACATTTTTGTTTACAAAACAAAACCAATTAAATTAAATTCACAAACTAAAGAATGATACAAATAAACGATAAATAATTAATTTTTTGTTTGACAATTTGATTGTATCATGATTCCGAAAGTAGGAGTAGGACCGAGTTCCGTTCGGAGCTTGTGATGTAGTTTTCTTCGTATTCGCAGAGTAGCGTTTCGTTCGGAACTTTGTTACGAGGGACTCTGTGATAGGGCTGACTAAATCAATTCATGTTGTAATATTTTTCGATGCCTTCATTGCATTTCTGGTTTATTAGAATACAGAGTTCTTGTCTTGTCATTTTTCCTGCTTGTAGAACTCAGAAGTAATTCTAGTTTGGCATGTTGGGTGGCAATGGTACAGTGTATTAGTGCTAGATTGTTAACCTCTTCGTTGTGGGTTCATGGGTTCGAGAGGTATCATTCTTTTATTTTCTGCATACCTACCTCTCAGCCTCAACTTGACACCACCCATGCGGTTATTATGTGAAGTAATTACAATCTAATTCTCAGTCCACTGTGCCAATAACAACTCTGTCCTATTTTTCCCTTTTCTTCTTAACTAGTGTTGTTCAACTAATAAGTAATAATTGCATTAGAAAAGTCTTACAAACTCTGAGTTAAAATATTATAAAAAAATGTTTTTTTTCAGGAAGTTCAAACTTGGGAGTATATCCTATTGATCGAAATCTGATTGATGGTCGATTAATTCGGCGAACGCCATGAATTCTAGAGGAAAAAATGTTTCACATGGAATTCCTGATAGGCCTAAATGTCTCTTGGACTATTTGTATATCTTAACTAGGACACGTCGTATGTTTCATTCAGTAGCTTGTAGAAGCCTGTTGGCGGTTTTCCGAGCTTTTTTTAGTTTTTTCCTCTATGGGAGCGGGTGCACAAATCAAGCTGACTTAAGAATTTTAGCCCTGATGCAGATTGTCAGTAACACCTGTTTAGTTTTATTCCAATGATATATTCGGCCCTATAACAGGCCCCGTCGCGTCAGATCAATTGAGGATTACGAATGGCAAAAATAAAACATAGTACATGATTTCTTACTGCATATTTTGCAACTTTAATTTGCAATTTACAGTCACTAAAAGCATTTATGCTTAATGTAATTGCAATAAGTTCACTAATATATATAAAATATGGTGGATTATTTTTGCAATTCGTAGTACGAAATCGTTCCGACGGGGCATGTGATAGGGCCGACTCTCACCCAAACAGTTGCTCTCCATTCTTCTTGTAACATAAACCGTAATAAATATCGTAGTTTCCAATCTTTTGTTAATTTCATTCCATAGGACCTCCTGAATGGCTGCAAATACGAACTTGTTCTCTATTAATCGTAATCCAGAGTCGTCAACATTGAATTAATCTTATCTTACTATCTTACTAATAATATAAATGTGAATGTTCCAGTGGCTGTATGTTTGCTCAATCACTCCAGAATAGCTAAATCGATCTAGATGAAATTTATCACAGAGATAGGATTATAGTCTGGAATATATATGCTGCTTTTTATACCGGAAAATATACTTGGGATAGATTTTATTTTTGTTTTTTCACATGTCAGGTTCACATTTTTCGTAAAATGTTCTCTCATGTGAATTTTTACTAAGATTCCTTTTACAGTTGCAAGTTGAAAAAGGTTGAAAGTTTTGATACCATTATTTGCTTGGCCGTTTTGTTCATTGATAATATAAAGTACTTTTAGTTTTGTGTTAAAAAATTGTTTAAGGGACTATGTTCAGGTCTATATACCACCCACATCTTTAATTGAACACAAAGCTTACACTGTGAACTTGGTGGTTCCAAAGAGTTTAACCATACAATTGTTCACAAGATCTACTTTTGGTTAGGAATGTTAAAAGTAAGTCAAGGCATAACTACTACGTACATGCTTTAAGGCTTACGTCACTTGTTCATTTTTACAGTGATCGCTTTACCTTAAACAACTGTAGTGTACTGCCTGTAAATTCTATAGTTTGAACTGGGCATAAGTGTTTCCGAAAAATTAGATAGATTGAAAAGTATGATAGATTTTGACTATATCTCCTACCAATTTATATATAGAAGTTATTACCCATTTTCGAAAACACTTTTATTATTGTTTCATTTGTATTTATCTGTTTTCAACTCAATACGTACATAACTCATTGAGAAGGTACAAAATCTCGAATACCATCAATCCCGAATGTTAAAAATCTCGAATTTCAGTACTTTTTGAATACATAATAAATACTGAATCTTAAAGAACAGTCCCTGGCAGGGGAGTTGCAGGGGGGCAACATGCCCTCCATACCTACCTCACTGTTTATACTTCATAAACTGAAACTAATTTTTTTAAGTACAATAGTAGTTTTGCATTCGAGATTTTGTCTTTCTAGTTTTCGTCATTGAAGATTTTGTGATTCGAGATGTCGAATACGAGATTTTGTCATTGGAAATTTAGTCATTTGAGATTTCGTCATTTGAGATTTCGTAACAAACCCTATCTTATTTTATTATCAACTTTCTTCGTTTATGGTTTTATTTAATGGCACGCCGTGCCTGCCAATAATTGTTATTATGTCTGCTGTACCTCAGTCCATTTCAAAAGCACTTTTTTTTGTTTATTGAATCGTATGTATGGAACTCATTCTCAAAGCATAATGACTTGGACCCAATTTCTTTATTATTTTTATTATAAAGCAAAGTTGATACATACAAATTGAATATTGCAAAGTTAAAATGCTTGAATCGTTTGCAAAAAATAAGAAGGCAATATTAAAGGTCTGGTTTCACAAACAGCTTAATAGTGAGATAATGATATGTTTGATTGTGTTTACGCATTAATAAAAATAAAAATGAAAAAGCAAATCAATTGGCAGCCAAATATATAGCAACCTATGGTATTAAGTAGAAAGTATTATATTGTTGTGAGATTTCACATTATATTTACACATACATTAACATTATATAGTATTTTAGAAAATAAAACAATAATAAAAAAAAATACAGAAAAAAAAACAAATAAACTTTGGTGTGTGTGTGTTTTGTAGAATTTAGTTGCATCGGAGATATACTCTCATGTTATTTTCATAAATAAACAAACATTATATATTTTTCCATTATGCAATTTATTATTAAAATAAAAAATATTTTATTATAAAATATAGTTTTTTTTTATTTTAATTATTTACAAGCTTGCGAATTGTGGTGATGATGTTGATGGTTAGAAAATGTACAATAACAATAAAAACAAAAAAGTCTAGTCATACCTTTTTAGTTTGTTTCAATAATTGTTTTAAACAACACAAAATAGAAAACAAAAATCGAATAAAAAACGAATAAGTTTTTATTATGAAAACAAAATATGGCAATTTTAAAATAATTTATTTATTATATATTTATCAGTGAAACCAGACAATTGAAAAAGATGTGAAAATTCTGACATTTTTTGAAAACAAAATAACATGAAAAGAAAACAAATATTGAACAAAACAATAAATTGCAATAAGTCGGTTATTTTTGTATATTTATATATATCATATACATATTATTATTAAATCATGAATATAAACTATTTGTAATATTATTGGTAATTTATTTAATAATGTTTTACTTTGTTTTGTTATTTTACTTATACAGCACATAAACAAAAAAGAAAAAATAATTAAAAGAAGATTTATTAAAAGTCGCTAACATCATTAAATTTAAACAGAAAAAAATGTTATATCAAACCGGATGTTAATTTAATTTTCATTAGAAAAAAAAATGTATTTTGCAATCTCTCAAGTGGAAAAAGTGCATTAACACGTTAAGTTACATTATACATTAATGCTACTTGTAGTTAACAATTTATTATTGGAATAAAAACATTAAAACAACAAAATTGAATTTTTTTTCTATTTATTAATTTAACAATTGAATTTTTACAAAATCTGGATGCCACCATGGAAAAACTTTATGCTTGCAAGATGTATAAAGAATTTCCACTGCCAATTGGGAATGTGACCGGGTAGGTAGAAATTTTAATTCAACATTGGTGTTCCTTAAATCAGAGTTGAGTAATTGACGTGTTGAATCTAACAGCATGGTGTTATGATGCAGTTGTGGAAGAGGTATGAATTTATTCGTTATCACCATAAGGAGAAACATTCCTTCGTCAGGATTTTCAAATACGTTGTTTAGTTTAGTTAGGACTTTGGTAAGACCGTCTTCATCCGAATCCATGTCATCATCTAAGATTTCTTTAGGTTGTCTAGTTGTTGTATGATTCCAAATTTTGTAGTAAAAGAACCAATATGGACCTAATTTTCTATAGTAGCTGTTAAAATATCTATAGCCATGAAGGGAAGACATTTCATAACCTTTTTTTATTCTAGCTACATACGGAGGATAAAGATGATATAATGCACGTATTACATTGCTCCTAAGTGAGCCAATCTGATGTTCACATCGAGATTTGAGAGCATGTGGCAGTTTCACAGTATCTTTACAAAATCGGCGATAAAGACTAGTCCAGAATTTAGCACATGATACTACGTATGCAGTTTGGTGGCAGATAAGGGCGAAATTACCAACATCTTCGGGACGTATGTATTCGGCTATGTTAAACCAAACATCGGTTATTATATGATTGTAAATTTCTGCCTTCGGTAATTCTTCTGGGCTAGTAGAGGTGACAAGTGATCTAGTACTTCCTCTTTTAGGTTTAATATCTAATGTTATGGCATCAGCAAGATCTTGAAGAACGATACCTTAAATTGATTTTAAAGCATAATACGGTGAAAACCACATTAAATTAATATACATTTTATTGTGAGTAAAAAAGAGTTGAAATCGAGTTTAGAAAAGTTGATAGGAAAAAAAAAAACAGAAACCATTAATGAAGACAGAATTTATTAATTAAAATTTAAAAGAAACGGGTTATCCTCTACTGATAAATAGTTTTCTATATTTCGTCATCGTGTTCATAAGGCTCTTATTATGACTTACGAGTCGCAAAAAAATATAGGACACGACTGGGTCGCACAAACTTGCTCTTAGAGAAAGTTACTTTCGTTTTCAGGGACTGAAAAATTAATTTCATCAGTTTTTTTTATAAAAAAAATCAGGTTTTTATATTTTGATATATTGTATGGAATAAAAAATTGATTTATATATGGAAGACATCACCGTCGGTAAAAATTCAATTTCATAAAATTTTATCAAAATTGAAAATATTTTTTCGACAAAATTAGAATATCGGCATTTTTTTTTAAAATTACTTTTTTCCAATTTTTTTGCAGTATTATTTAGTTTAGAAAACTAAATTTGGTCAAAATCGGTGCAGCCGTTTTTTTTAAGAATGCATAAAGCCGCGTATCGACTACGCGCGGCAAACCATCAAACATTGGCTTGCGCGGCAGCCGCGCATAATGGATACCTGGTTGCTGGTTGCCGCGCGCGGCAGCACGAACATTGCCGCGCATGAATATGATTGGCCGCGAGCCAATTTCGATGGATTTTTGTGCGCGGCAAGCGTTTGGCTCGCGAGCAATTGGGACGGTGTTGAATGCTTTTCTATGTTCGTGGTTAAGAAAACAGAACAGAGACACTGAAAAAAAAGTCTGTTCTCGTTAACATCAGTTTATAAATTGATATTCTGTGTTCGTTTGGTTCCCAAACCAAAGTAAAATAACAAAAAAATAATAAATTATTTTGTCTCGCGCTACAGCCGAGATTATTTCAGCTGGTAACCATAGATTATTATTTCAGCTGGTAACCATAGATTCTGTCTTTTCAACAAAATGTTAACCAGAGAATCTATGGTTACCATAGATTACTTTAACCAGCTAATTTTCCGTGGTTAGGGCCAATCTTTTCAGCTCTGGTTAGGTTTAATCACTGATTATTTCAGCTGGTAACCATAGATTCTGTCTTTTCAACAAAATCTTAACCAGAGAATCTATGGTTACCATAGATTACGTTAACCAGCTAACTTTCCGTGGTTAGTGTCATTATTCCAGTCGGTTAACAGAGATTTGGTCTTTTCAGCAAAATTTTAACTAGAGAATCTATGGTTAACAGAGATTTCGTTAACCAGTCAATTTTGCTTGGTTAACCCAGAAATTCTATGATAAGCGATTATTTTTAAAATTTTATCAAAATTGAAAATATTTTTTCGACGAAATTAGAATATCGGTATTTTTTTTTTTAAATTACTTTTTTCCAATTTTTTTTGCAGTATATTTAGTTTAGAAAACTAAATTTGGTCGAAATCGGTGCAGCCGTTTTTTTTAAGAATGCATAAAGCCGCGTATCGACTACGCGCGGCAAACCATCAAACATTGGCTTGCGCGGCAGCCGCAAGCCAATATTAGATACTTATTGATTATTACTACTAATCGTAAAGAATAAAATAAAAAAAAAAATGATGATCTACCATTTGATTCCACCCCTATATTTTATGTATATTTTTTTGTTTTCCTTTGTTCGTAAATGATTCAATTCAGTTCATCCATGTACATCGAAACGAGACAGGCTGTTATCAATTATTGACAAAATCTTCTCGCATTCAAAAAAGTATAAACAAACTTAACCAGAGATTCCGTTTCACAACTGGACCACTGGAAAACTGGAATTATCTCTGGTTTGGTAACCAAAGTAGATAAAACAGTGGAAAGACGAACTGTGGTTAACCGACTTTCAAAACAACTGGTTAAGAAAATCCTATGGTGAACGAACACGGAAAATTAGCTTGTTAACGTAATCTATGGTAAGCACAGATTCTCTGGTTAAGATTTTGTTGAAAAGACAGAATCTATGGTTACCAGCTGAAATAATCAATGGTTAAACTTAACCACAGCTGAAAAGACTGGCCCTTATTATAATCCTATTGGTCCAACATTTTGCCATAAGATTTTAAGCTCATATATAAGTTTTCGAAAAAAGTGACCCCATCGCCATCTATTTGGTAATTGAAATAGCCTTAGTTATTTCTTACAATAACTTTCAATTTCTTCTTAGTTATTTCTTATCAATCCACCAGTGAAAACTTCGTCAAAATCGGTCTAGCAGTTCTCGAGATTAGCCGGGACAAACATACAGACAAGTTTTAAAAAATTATGTTTTGTTATAAGTGCCGTATATGCTTTCATATGCATCTTGTAAAAAGCTGTTATTTGGAAATTACAAACAGTCATTTCAGTTTTATTTATGTGTATTTGCTTGTGAGTTGCGGTTGCGTTGCTCAAGTGGACAAAGGGCTTGTCTTTCCGAAGAAACAGAACAGAACTGCTGTTTTTTAAGCGTATTTTTTTGAGGTTCGTTTAGTTCTAAGTTTTTTTTATTATGTTTTGGTGTAATGATATTATGATTTGAAAAGTCTTCATAATGAGAAAATATATGTAGGTGTTTGAAAGTATGTAATATATTTTTTTTTTGAAAAACAATGGCGCAAAACTATAGTCGCCTCGTTTTAAATCAGTTAAGTTAATCCTAACTAACATCAACTTAACATTATCACCAGGTGATAAGTTTGTATCATATAATAAACAATTTATACACTTTCCAGTAATATCTTCCAGTGAGATTTTGTTGTTGGAATTAAATAGTGTTTGTGTGTAGTTTCGTTCTCTTTCTAGAGAGTGTTCAGTTTTTCTGTCAGAAAATTAGGGCTAGTCTTTTCAGCTCTGGTTAGGTTTAATCACTGATTATTTCAGCTGGTAACCATAGATTCTGTCTTTTCAACAAAAGCTTAACCAGAGAATCTATGGTTACCATAGATTACGTTAACCAGCTAATTTTCCGTGGTTAGTGTCATTATTCCAGTCGGTTAACAGAGATTTGGTCTTTTCAGCAAAATTTTAACCAGAGAATCTATGGTTAACAGAGATTTCGTTAACCAGTCAATTTTGCTTGGTTAACCACAGAAATTCTATGGTAAGCGATTATTTTTTTCACATTTGTGTTGAATGATAAATAATATATTAGATACTTATTGATCATTATTACTAATCGTAAAGAATAAAATTAAAAAAAATGATGATCTACCATCTTAATAAATTACACCCCTATATTTTATGTAAATCTTTTTGTTTTCCTTTGTTCGTAAATGAATCAATTCAGTTTATCCATGTACATCGAAACGAGACAGGCTGTTATCAATTATTGACAAGATCTTCGATCTCTTTCTCTCGCATTCAAAAAAGTATAAACAAACATAACCAGACATTCCGTTTCACAACTGGACCACTGGAAAACTGGAACTATCTCTGGTTTGGTAACCAAAGTAGATAAAATGGTGAAAAGACGAACTGTGGTTAACCGACTTTCGAAACAACTGGTTAAGAAAATTCTATGGTGAACAAACCAAAGATTTAACCAGAGCTGAAAAGATTGGCCCTTAGACTCGGATCTAAAAAGATAAAATGGAGATTTCCTGGTTTTAAAGTATGCTTCATTAAAGAGTTAGCTTTATCTGTCTATAGGTTGTGAAAACGTTAACAAAGTATTAAATTCTTTTTAGGACCGTGTTATATTGACTATAATTTTGCGCCAATGGTTTTATATTTGTGATCAATGGTTTTCTTCAGGATTTCTACCTACTATTTTTTTTAATCGCAACTATAATATTATAATAGTATTAAAACGCTGGTTTCATAGATTAAAAAAAAAAAAACAAAAACAAAATGTTTTGTTCAACATCTTATAAAATTGAATGAATTTCAAACTTGTGAAAAACCAAAAATTAATAAGAATAAACTCACCCAGAAATTTTAAGCTGAGTAGGTATGTATTCGATAAAGATTGGAATTTGTTGTTTTTATATAAATAAAATACAAGACTTCACATTATTATACTTCTTGAAAATAACTGCTTCCACAGGAAAATACTATGTACACCGTACGATATACAAAAAAATGAACAAAACAACAAGTTCGTATGAAGGAGCTTATTGAATGTTCTATCACAAAGCAAGGATACAATTATTTTAAAAGTGTAATATAATGACATTAATCCGAAAACATCTTTGTAGTTCATAATTAAATACCAACTTACCATCTTTTTGGCGTATTTTCTTCCGAAACTTTAACTTTGAGGCAGAAGACATCACCAGCTACAGCTCAACCAACCCAACACAAAAAAGAATCACATCTATGATCTATCTCGTAAGACGTAAATGTCAAACTGACAGCAGCTGTCATTTGATAAAAAAAATACAAAAAATATATAAATTCAACGAAAGGGTGTCGAAACCTTCGTTCAATAAGAAAGAGATATACAGTTTAAGAAAAAAATCTTGACATATCACAAATCCAATTTTTTTTGACAAATATGGCGACCGGGTTGTATAGATTCTCATGAATCGCTAAAGAAAATCGCGAAAACTCCCAAAAACTTATTGCATTTTGAAAAAATGTTTCGATAGTTCAAATACCACATCAATTCTACATCACTGTGGACATAATTTTAACCTGTGTGTTGTGGATATTAGGGAAATATCGCAGTGTACATCAAAATTGCAATACACATTGCGGGCGGGCTGTGGTTTTTTTCTTTCAATAATTTTTTTTTTCTTCTTCGCCTATTCGCCTATTTGAGTGAGAAATTTTTTCCTTATTAGAAAAATTGGTATAAAAGTGAAAAATCCAATGAAATATGTTTGTTTTTTATCATTCGAAAATAAAAATGATGTATACAATTGAAAAACAATATTTCTAAAGTGTTTAAAACAACGGAGGGGGTAACTTTGGACAATTTTGTGTTTAAAAAAGTATTTTTTCTGCACACCTATAAGGTGCGTGCTAAGGGGAAGGGGTTGCTTTTCATCGAAAAATGCTGAATGAAAATATATGTGTTCACAAAATAAAAGTTGTATGACAACTAAATAACATAATTAAGTAGATTTTCTTGCAATTATTCAATCATATCGATTGAGCACAGCTCCATATAAATCATAAAATTACATAAAAAAAAGTAAAAACCCTTAAAAAAAATAGCAGAGAAAATATTTTTTTTTTTCAAATATAATTTGCTGGTGTGCTCTTGATTTTGCATACAATTAAATCTTGAAAATTAAAGCAATATGCTTCATGCTACTTTGAAATATTTGCATCTTCGTTGTATATTAAGTTAAATTCAGTGTGGACATCCTTGATCTTGGGACAAACCTTTATATTATATACTTCTCTGTCGTGTGTAATCTCCACTTCGTGGTAGAACAATACATTTTCTGTCCCCTTGGTGAATTAACTATATAATGTGGAGCATGATGTGCGACGTGATGCCGACTATATCTGAGGATAGCATCTCGCAGCGATCCTCGCAGTTCAGCGGCGAGGATGCCAATTTCGAACAACTAATGGTATCAATGCTGGACGAACGGGATAAGCTAATGGATAGTCTGCGTGAAGCCCAGGAGCGACTCAGTGATTCTGAAATGAAGCTTCACGATGTAGAAAAGGAGCGTGATAGTTTGCATCGTCAAATCAATGCAAATCTGCCTCAGGTAACTAAAATTAATTTTTTTAATTATGTTTTTTTTATGGACAAAATCGATAGTTTTCAATGGGGTGGGATGGGATTGCCAACAGGTTTTTTTTTCATTTTCTTGGACTATAGGGGCGTTCTTGTAAGCATGTGCTAAATTTTTACTTAAATAGTTGAGTGCATTTTATAAATAGATGCCAATTTATATTTGCTAATATGTAATCTTATAATAATGCTGCCTATGAATATAATCAATAATGTATTGATTCTTCACCGCACACATGGGTTGCTCTTTTTTTAAAAATGTGATAGGTAATACATGCCATTCCATATGTAAATGCCTCGTTATTTACAAAAAATAATAACATAATACTTGTGTTCAATGCCAAGGCAACATGACTTAATCCGGACATAAGTATTTGTTATTATAAAAGAAATATATCATACGATTTGGTGAGTGTCATAAGTAAAATGTTATGAAACTACAACGGAAGCTTAAATACCTACCTACCTATCTAGGTTCTTTTTGTTCACTTGCACGTGTAGATATATAATAATGATGAGAATTGAGAATAAATATAGGTAATCAGCGTTCTCAACTTTGCATCCATCCCTTTACCAAGGGTCGACACAGGTTTTTTTGACAGCCACAAGAGTTGTCAAGAATTAACCTTGGTTCTTCGGTTGGTTCTTGTTAGTTGTTGCACATAACTACAACAAATTTGCTAAGTGCAACAAACGAACATTCTATTTCGTGTTATAGGTAGGAGGTATATATACCTATGTACCAAAGTTTTCTATTTATATTTAATAGGTACAACAAAAAAAGGTATATATACCTATGTACCAAAGTTTTCTATTTATATTTAATAGGTACAACAAAAAATCGGAATTTTGTTTTGTTTTGCAAAAACAAAACTAAAGTATGTAGGTATCCCATCTATAAATGGGTGCGTTAAATAAAATTAAGAACTTAAGTTAAGTTTAAGTGAAATCATTGTCGATCCTACTGTTGTAAAACATCTTCTTTTTAGTTGTCATCAATTTGCTCTCATACATATTGTATATTGACCAATATTGTGAATCGTATGTAAGTGCGTAATGTATTAGTGCAGTGTAGAGCTATCGTTTCAGCTTAGTGTAGATGTTTTGGTAAAAGAAGAAGAGAGAGTTCTCACGTCACTTCATCCAACCTACGTTTTCGCGATGTATGATGTTGTCATCGGAAGATACAAGATAGGTATTTCTTCTTGCACCTGTGAAGCTGAAGAGTGTGAAACATTGTTCCGTTAAAAAAAATGTCTGAAATGGTCAAAAATAGGACACAAAATGTCTAGCATAAGCAGGTATTTATATAATCCTTTTTTTTGCACTTATTCTATACACGTTTAAATCCAAAACGTGCACATCTACAAGTAGAAAAACAAAACCGAAAAGTAATACAGAGCAAAAGGCTCAAGACACGCTTCCTTGTTGGAAACCAACTTCGATTGGAAAATTTCCGGTGACTCCTGCAGTGCATCTAAATTTTGTTTTAACTTGCTTGTACATATCTGTGTTCATCTGCAGATTTTCTGAATTCATCATTGCCTCAGAGCCGTCAAATCTCGTTGTCAAATCTCATTGTTTTCGACCGAATGCCCTATCAAAATCAACAAACACAACACAAAATTCGTTTGAGAAATCAATGTTTTTCTATTTTGAATCTTACACTCTGTGGGCCGATTAGGGAATACGAAGCGAGTCGTTTTTGGTGGCGAAAATGTAGTTTGGCATTGTTGTTTTCGCTTTCGTCTCTTTCGTTTTATATTCTCGATAGCTTTTTTTGGCGGATAAGTGTATTGACGGCGAATGTTTTTTGGTTAATGTTTTAAATAAAAATGTGAGTTTGATTAGTTAAATAAATTTTTGATCTTAAACTAAAGAGATAAACAATAAATTATTTCATAAACAGTGAGTAGGTAATAAAAACAGCAACACACGACAGCATCAACAATGAGAACATGAAAAAGCCCATAAAACCATTGTATATACATTTCTATAGTATTTTCATGGGGAATAATCATCTTAAGAAACTTGTGAAAAACACACTTTTAGGTTCGTTCATTTACTAGTTGTGAATTCTGACTACAGTCGTAAACATATAAGATTTTTGTTTTGTTTCCGACTCTTGTCAAGTAAATATGGATTTTAGACCCAATGAAATACAATAAATATTGTTAATTTATTTTCTTGACGACTATTGTTAGGGCAACAGAATAAACACTTAGTAAATGTAAGAACCTCAAAATGTGCAGTTCATAAGTATCTTTAGATGGCTCTGCTCCATGATTGTACTATAGAAATTTATATACAATGATAAAACTAATACTGAAGCTACTTTTCTCATAAATAGTGGAGAAAATTTAACAAATATTCAACACCCAACAAAATACACATGTTTTTTTTTAATTATATTTTGATTTTATTTCGAAGTAAATGACAAAAAATTGCGCCTACTCCCTGCCACGATGATTTCAACTAAAAAAAAAATATGCTGTAGCTGTCAATTGAGTGGAACGATTGGAAGGATTCGCTATGTGTTCAATAATTAAACAAAATGTTACGAGTCAAAAATAAGATATCGGATTGAAAACGACTCGCTTCGTATTCCCTAATCGGGCCACTGGAATTCATCTGTGGTTGATTTGTCTGAATTTACCTCGTTCTGATCATCAGATCGTACCTATCACCTTTCCCCTTGTAAATTGCAATAAGGTAACTTTCCTTTTACTGTTTAGGCACTTGGCAAATTTGGAGATGAAAACGATGAGCTCTGAGAGATCGTGTCTGGCGCAATAGCTTTTCCATTTTTGGAGTTTTACTATTGCAATGACTTCTTCGACTGTGATGACGGACACTTCTTCGTAGTATGGTACGAATCTTGGAATGTGTAGTCTGGCATTGAGCTTTAAGCATTGTTTTGTCAACTTTGCAACAGAAGCCAGTTCGTCGCTCTTCAGGAGTTATTATAGTCGTTTGAACTTCTGCTTGCAAAACAGATCATATCTGGTGAACAACAACGCAGTAAGCATGATAAGTATCATTTTTAAAACGAGGGGAGAGCTGTTGAACTTAAATTTTATGCCGCACCGATCTGATCTGCCTTTACTATGCAGTCTATGCAACATGAGAGCACGTGAAGATACTTATCACTTTCTTGCCATATGTCCGGTTTTGAGAGAATTTAGAGTGACTTTCTTCAGCAAAACCAGCCTAGAAGAAGATGATTTATTAAGGATACTTAACGGGGAACAAGGATGGGATTCGCTTTACAATTATGTGGTTACTGCACAGCGATACAGAAAATGTATAATGGAAGAAGATTTTTAAAATTTTAAAACAATACTTTTATCTTTTTAATTTTTTATTTTTTTTTACAATTAATAAGATTATTAGTAATATTTAATATGTCAGTCTGGTAGACGGCCATAAGCCATACCAATAAGGCTTAAGCTTATATAACAAAAGAAAAAATGTATTACATTGTGAAATAATAAAGAGTCATTTAAACTAACTAACTAACTAACTTGTCAACTTTGGTGCAAAAATCTCCTGAGCATGTTTCCTTCTTTGAGCGTTAATTTTAAAGATAGGTGCACTTTGATCCAACTCCAGCTGCACGCTCTTTGTACTCTCAGATTTAAGTTTGGCACAATTCTTTTTTGTGATATCTACAGACCACTTCGCGATTTTTCAACTATGTTATGAGAGAGGAACATTGACCAAGTTTTATCAATTGACAACCAATTTCTTGTAGGGAACTTTATGTCATTGTCAATTTGAATGGTTCATTAGGTCTTAAGGGTTGCGTTTTGTACACCATCACAGTTTGAAAGCCTGCAGAATCAAACTTTCCATATCGATTAGACGCTGGAGTGAGAGAGATACGTTTCGCGTACCCTCAGTCGTTTTTTTTTTTTTTTTTGGAAATTCCGACTTTTCGATGTCAAAACTTCTTGGCGATATTTCCTCGTTTACGCTCTTGTTAATCCGCATTCATACCCAAGTTCCATCGAGTTAAATCTAATTGAAGGTTGAATGATCCGGTGAAAACCTTTGTCCTTATGAATTTTGAAATGTTCGCCGTAAAGTCAATTCGATTTTGTTCGTTGTCGGAGGTGTTGTTGTGAAAGCTAAATATTTTCCAAATGTTCTTGCTTAGATGTTTTCCCTACCAAATTTGGCTTTAAAGTCTCCAGGACCATTTAAACGTTATAACTAGAAATGGTTTAGACATTTCCTTTCCCGGTTACGTTATTTTCTTTTGTTAAATAGTGTGCAAATCAGGCAGATATTAGCTTTAGAATTTCAGTAGGTCTTCGCAGTTTCTAGTCTTTTCATGGTATCTGCTAATTGCTTGGCTTCACGAGATATTAAGACTTCTATTTTTACATTTAACAAATTGATCTTGAAAATATTTAAACCAAGTTCTATATAATTATGTAATAATTCAGTCATTTAGTCTACTCAAATTCAGATGATTAATTTATAAGCAAATATACCAAATAGGTAGGTACAATAAAATATTTGGAAAAGCATTTATCAATATAATGTAGGTACATTTTTGATTTGTTAGTCAACATGTATGTTTGAATAAAAAATAAAATTGGAAAATACAAAAAAAAAAAAATATTTAAATTTTTGTTTTGCTGAACTTAGATGTTATAAAAATAATGTTACCTACATATTAATACAAAAAAAAGTGTATATAATATAAAAAATAGTGATAAGTATTCATCTACTTATAATCAGATATTCATATCTATGATGGAATTGAAGAATGTTTTGATGATTCATTGAAAGCTATTTAAAAATTTTATTGCAACTGACGATTGATAATATTCAAGAGAAATCACATACACTTGGCCAACAACAAATTATGTTTGACAAACTCATGATCTTTTAGGTTTGGATTTACACTGCAAGTCTTAAGCATAGAAGCAGGCATATTTAAATAATAAAACTGATATTACTATCGTTGTATGCTAGATCTACAAACAAGTGTAAAGAAAGTAGGTAGGTAGTTGTAATTGCACTGGTCTATTGCAGTGCAATTACAACTTGATAGAGAACTTACAATTTTAAGAGATTAGCTTCAAAAAAAGTGAAAAATAAATGTGAATTTAAATCACGTCATAAGAATTCGATAGAAGTAGTTTGTATTTGCATTATGTGAAAGCCTTACACGCACAAGTAGTGATTGAATGAAAAGTGAAAGTGAAGAAAGCATGATGAGAATGGGTTTGAGAACTTATGCTTTTTTGAAATTCGATTAGAAAAAAGCGACAATTGTTTCCATTATCCTTTTCAATTTTCGATTACATTAAATCCTTTTTCTGGAGCGGTAGTACTAACTTGACAACCAAGTTAGCATTAGCAGGGGTTATTTTCTAAAATAATATAAGTCATATACCTATATAATAGTTAAATAGTTAAAATCTAATCTAATCTATAATAGTTACACTTTTGAAATTGCTAACTTGACACATAGTAGATTTTTTTTTGCTATTGGTGATTCATTTTAAAAACTAAGAACAGTGAAGCTAGAACTATAATGCGCATGAGCTAGTGTCAAAATGTAACGAAATATTTTGACATGCTTATACAAAAATGTTGAACAACTTAATAAGGAACATGGCTATCTGACATAATTCTATATGATAAATTGATTAATTTATTTTTAAGTCGGAATAATTTAATGCAATTTCGTTTATCTTACTATTATAAGCTGAATGCAAGCAGTTTTAACTATTACATAATTAGATATATTCCTGTGTTAGTCAAATTAAAATATTTTTTTTTTGACTGGAAAATACCAACAGCTTTAAAATAAAATAAGTTTTTTCTCAAAAATAATGATAATTTGGCATGGATTTTTCAACATGACAGCGCCCGACATACATCTAGAGTGGCAAAACCATTCAGTAAAAGACAAAATGTAGATATATTTTATGCTTTGGCCACCACCTTCTTTCTACCTTATCATATAGAAAATTTTTGGGCTCCAACTATAAAGCGTGACTTACAAGATCAAATGATTGATTTAATCATTTACATCTGTTCGTAGAATCAGAAACGTATTTATCTCACAAATTCTATGAAGTCTGATTGACGAAAATTAAACCATTTGATTTTACATGATGATTGATTAACCATATTGATGTGTGTAAAAACATTTTTGATCCATTTCCAATGCAAAAAAAGAGGCCGAAGATATTTTTAATAATTTGATAACAGCCTAGACGGGCCGTCGCGATGAATACATTAACAAACTAACATTGATGTTAAAATGATCAGCGACAGCGTGTAAAGGAAATTTCAATTCCGAAAGCATACAAAACCCAATGTCATAATGCCGTGAGTTCTGTCTTTCCTACTCCTCAAGAAACCAAATGCAAGCAAATTTTACATTTTTTGGCTGACTGTCAAATTATCGTAAAAAACTAGGTACTCTTTGGGTTTTGGGTTGTCGAAATAACCATTTTCGATGATCGTCGTTATCGTTGATGGGACGAAATTACTAATATAATATATAATATAATATTTGTGTATATAATTGTTTCGGCTTTTGTTATCAAGTAGCTCAATAAATTTAACAAATATTCGAATTGGGTGGCAAGAAATTGCGGTTCCTTTGCTCGAAATTTCCGCAGAAATTTTGCTCAAAAGTCTTCTGTATGAAGACCTTAACAACCAAATTTTGGACCATGTGTTGAAAGTGAACAAGTTATAGTGTAACCGTCATGGTTTTGCATATCATCCCGATGGCACCGAATGTCAAAAATAACTATGGTACATGTACACTGCCAGTCATATCATTTGTGTGATGACAATGCACTGACGGTGCAACAACCTATTTTCTTGTAACGTAAGAAATTTATTGGAATGACCCATTTCGATGACGGTTATAGTTGAGCCTTAATGATCGAATTTTGTATACAAAGTTAATCATAACTCTACTTGCACACTCTATCATATTATATAGGTACATTTATGTGAAATAAGAATTTAAACTTCTTAAAAATGCTTGCTTCTATCTTTATGACTTGTAGTGTACCTATGTTGATTTTTATTTTTGCCAAGATTTATTTTCCTTTATGATCATTGTCTGCACATTGTATACACAATTAATTCAAAACCAAATTAAATTTTTCTACACAGTGTTTGGCAAAAGTTCAAATATAAATGAAAGTTCATTAAAAAAATCGTTTTCTCATTTCCACTATTATTTATTTAATTTCAAACGACAATAAGCTTGAAATTTTTTCCACCGAATTACAAAATAAAACTATTGATAGTTTACAGACAAGATGGAAAAAAATCAACAAGTTTTCATGACCGCACCTTGACAATGATATGCGTTTGCTACCTATAATACTTCATGAATGGAAATCAAAAGACGACAATGACAAATAAATATGTACATAGTATGTATAAAAAAAAAACACGGGAGAAATGAAGAACCTACAAAATTCACGGTTAAAAACCTATTAGCGATGTGTAATTAAAATGCAAATAAGGTAGGTGAACACATTCAACTTAACCAACAAAACACGGCCAAAAGGTACACCCACCCTATTAATTCCGAAACAATAAACCATCCTACCTCTCATCCATGGGACATCAATTAGGTATTTTATAGACCATATTCTGAACTGCTTTTAAGGAGCTTGAAATTTCAAATTGGAAAAAATAGTTCTTGGAAGCCATGCAGTAGCAGAGTGGCTGTATCAAAGCCGGATGCATAAACCCAGTAGATACGGATAAATGATGGAGTGACAGCTAAATCAGTTAACATACTCTTGGAGTTATTTTTGGCGAGTAAAGCGCATGAACACAACATCAGTCTATGTTTCTTTTCTGAGTTACAATATGCACTCAAATTCTATGTTTTGTTAATTCTTTAATACAATTCACATATCAGGTTAAAGGACTTTTTAGTATTAGCACCACGATGTTTGGTTGCATTTGTAAATCTTTTCGCAAACAACACAGACTACGGTTCGGGCCATTACATATATTTTTTTCAATAACAATCAATAATAAAATTAATTCAAATTGTTGAAAAATCTTTGAATTGGAATTCAATTAATGCTCATTTTGTCTAACCGCATCGCCAACGTATAATATTATGTTATTACATTTCCTACACATAACCCACGTGCTGATGTATTTTCATTCATAAAAAAATTGCTCGTTTTGTAATATTATTTTGTAAATTCTGATGTGACACACTTTCTGACCACCACGCAAAGTGGTCAATAAAATAAATATTGAAATGGTGCCTTTTGTGTAAATCATGTTACGTATCTTTTGTAGATTTTAATGCAATAGCGGTATTTTTGTTGCAATTTTTTAAATCGAACATAATATTTAAAAGCAAAAGTTCTTAAATCCCAAAAGTGTGCAAGTAAATTCGATTTTTTTTATTTATTTTTAAATCAAATTCAAAGGCTCAACGATTCAACGACTTTCTAAGATTGTTTAATTAGAATTTGTCGGTTTAACTAAAAAGAAATTATATACAACTAAATATTTTGGATTTATTTTAAAAATAAAAGATTTGTCTTTTAAAATTATGAATTGTTTAAGACAAATAATATGGATAACAAAATGACATTTCAATAAATTGGTTAAATTTCATAATAATTCCTTGCAATCAAAACAATAAAACTTCTTTGAATTCAAAGTGTCTTCTAAGTGCCTTTAAAAAAAACAATCATCATGTTTTCAACAACAAAATCAAAGCAAAATCGACTCAACAACATTCCATCGAATGCAACGTGTATCAAGACGACATCACATTCTCCACTTAAGCAATTGTCATCCCCATTGCCGGGTAGACACAAGACTCCAACAATATCATCATCATCACCATCTTCATCTAAGCAATCAGCCAATAGCAATTTGCCAAATACCGGAAGAGACACAATTCCAAATATTCTGAAAGACACATCAAATGCTGCCGGGGGAAAATCATCCCCATCAAAGGCGTTGTCCTATTTTAGTACTGGGTCGTTTTCGAAAATTTTCAAAACATCTGCTTCATTTGTACAAAATCCATTTAATAGCAATAATTCAAGTAGTAATATAAGTTCTTCAAATAGTAATGGATTTAATGTTATGGAAAATTGTCAATCATCACCACCTTCTGACAGTATTGTCTATGGAGTAAATAATGATGGTAATCGAAAATCTACTCCATCTAAATCTAGAGAAGAAAAAAGTGAAAAGCTCGAAAGCAACATGAAAGATCACAAACAAAAAACGAAAAACAAGTTTATTCCTCCAGTGAAGAAGGTGCAACTAGATGCAGATACAGCGTGTTCGTCTAGTAAACACGTTATCTCAAAATCAAGTCATAAGAAACAAGCTAACAATTCACTGAACAATAATGAGAATTTAGAAAACGATCAAGAAATCGAAAAGACAATAGATCAATTTGAACGGGTACTCAGTCGGATGGAAATATCAGCAAAGCAAAGTGAAAAAATACAGCCTACCACTGCTGCTCCTCAGAAACAACAATTATTCTTGGCATACACTTCAGCATCAGCGAATAATAATAATTTAGAAATGGAAACATGACGTTTGGCTGCTCCCCTTATTGGATATTTATCGGCTACCGATTTGCCAGATATTCGTGAAGAATCACCAATGCACAAATTGATCAATAACAACAATAACAACAACAATCTGCTCGATGACTTTTTTGATGTAGACTTAAATTCCTGTACTGAGGACGGAGTCATTGTTGATTACACAAACCCAATGTATTCGAATGATTCAAATTATTTTGGTAAACTTACGGCCACATGTCGCTATCCATCGAGTTCAAATTTAACAATAGATTCAAAAACATATCCCGAACTTGAGCGACAGCATTTACGACTAAAAGATAATACATTACTTTCACCAGTTAGCCTTACAAATGTGTTTAACAATGAATGTGAGGAATTTTGTAACAGTGCGGGAATTTTCATTAATACCGCCGCCGCCGATGAAATACGACCAATCGTTAAAGTGAAATCCAAACAAAATATCAATGGACATTGTTTGAAAACTACACCTGACTTGTTGGCTTTGAAAAATTGCAGGAGTGAATTGTCGTGTTTGGAAAATAGCAACAAAATATCATCAGAAGCAATGAATGCAGTTCAGAATTTTTTGGCCGAGAATGGAAATGACTACATCAAGCAATTTTTACAGGTAAAATAAAATGAATACCTCTATTCTAAGCTGCATCCTTTTACATTTCAAACAAAGCCGTCGCTGAAAAGGGGTAAAAAGATTTTAAGCTACTTTTCGAAATAGTCGGTGAGTTAGCGAGTTTATGTTATTTTACATGGCAGTAGGTAATTGTAATATGTATAGTATTTTGATAAAATCCCAGTCTTTAAATTGATAAGCATATACATGAATTTATTTATGTCTTTCAAGTTAGCATTATCACTTTGAAATTTCAAAAGTTTGACTATTGGATTAATTGTCTTAAAATTTTTAGGTACGTTTTTCTTAAATCCACAGATAAAACGTATCTCCTTGCACAGCTCAGAATGGACTGCGACCTGTTTCTAGCTATCCGTCTCATGTAAAACATAATTTAGGCATTTTTCAAATGTGTTCGGAATGAGCTTGGAGGTCTTTCTCTGCTGCTTACTAGGGTTGGATTTGCGGACTGGTGCGTTGGTGTTCATACACCCACGTTATTTCTCATTTATAAACCTATGCAGCATTTGCTCTAAATGGGGGTCAAAAGTAGTCAAATTCAAAAGTTAAAAAAAAAAATATGTTTTTTTGCCTTATATAATTGCTGTGGCAAAAACCTATTATACACTTTTGTTTGTTTAAACAATGCATTAAGAACAAATTTGTTGTGCAGTAATCAGAAAATAGCAAATTGTTAAATGTGAGCCAAAAATTAAAAAAAAAAAAACTAAAATTGTCTAAACAATTTAATTTTTTGTTAACAAAAAAAAAAAGCAAAAATCATATTTCCAGAGCAAATATTTAGCAATTAATTTCGATTTAATCGAAAATAAAAATGTGTCCTGCCAGGTTGCTGTGAAGCTGGCAGGAAAAATTATAAAAAAAAAGAGAACAAAATTTAATTTTGTGGTAATTAAATAGCAATTAATTAGAAATCAGTTCAGGCAAAAAATATTTGGTTTCTGCTACATTTGCACTGCCAGCTTCACACACGTCTTATGACCACAAAACACTTGCCCCAGAATATGAATTTGAGGTGCTTCGTTAGATAGAAATAATTAAAACGGTCGTTGTTCTTTGAAAAAAGATTACAACACGAGATTTGCAGGTTACAACCTCTTTGGCAATCTGTCTTGAAAATCAAGAAAATCAAGCATACTTTCACAGAATGTTCAAAATTTCTGAAGTCATCCCTCCTGGTAAAAATGAAAACTATCCATCAACTGAAGATTTAAAGGTTCTAGAACCTAATATGGGATGTCACAATGAAAACATCAATGCCTGATGAGCTGAATTTACAAATTTATATAAAGAGCTTTAAATGTAATATAATATCATTCCTAACTTTTATTTGCAATATAAGTCAATCTTTTATCCTATCCTCCCAACTTATTTAAGAAAATCAAACTTTATTTCTGACTATTAAACTGTTTGGAATTCGTTTTGTTTTTCTTGCTGCCGTCCTCTGTCTGTTCTGTTCACGCTGTCAAAAATGAAAGGCAAGAATAAGTCGCACTTACTTGCTCTAGTAACAAGTTGTCTTAGGGTTAAACACAATTAAGAATATGAAAAATTACAAACTTATTTAAAGTCTAAACCAAAATTTCTGAAATAAAATATTGCGATACAATTAAAAATATACGTCGATTTTTGTCTTACCTTATCATACATTTTGACAACTGCGATATAATTTTAAGGAAATTGGGCCTCCACACACGGGACTAATTCATATGGGGAAAACCGGTTTTCTAGAAGATTTTAGTATGTTTCATACTGCCCACTTCACTTCCCTCACCTAGAAAACCTGGTTTCGACCCGGATGAATTAGTCTCGTGTGTGGAGGCCCATTGTCTCCACCTTATTATGTTACAGGTGCTAAAACTAAAACTGACAGATAGAATTGCCTTTTTTTTTTAATGTCATGTTTGATTGTAATCACATTTTTTTTTACGATTGCATAACTTGCCTTACAGTATACTTATATAATCGGAAAGGAAAAATTGACATTCAAGAAACTTGAGCCATTCAATCAGTCACGAAAAATTGTAGGTAATTGACTTGGAAAATGAATACCACTATTTGTGTTCAGTTCTGCATTGTCATAGCGTGAGTAAACGCCATTAAAAGAAATCGCATTGTCCTTCTTTTATTTCAAGAAAGGTCCATAATCGATTTTATTTATCGTCCTTAGTACTTATGTTTTATAATCCTTGATTATCTTGTAAAAACAATGTTTTGCACGCACTTAAAAAAAAGGAAAATAAACATTGAATGATTTTCAACTAACTTGTTAAGATTATTTTATCGTTTAACAAGGTCCTGAGTGTCTTAGTATGAAATATAAATAAATTCTTAAATACCAATAGGGTGTTTTTATTTGGAGTCTCACACTTTGCACCAAAGGAGTGTTTTTAATACCATCATAATATCGTCCCAGAATTTCGTTGTGTGTTATGTATTAAAATGTTTATATTATGTAATTGAAATATGTTTTATTGAAATACGGTAATCGAAACATACGATAACAGCAATCCTAGGTTGGTTAGTAGGCTGGCGGTTGATCTTGTACCAGCCGCACTTAGATCAATACCTAAGTATACCCTGAGGTGTTGTATAACTCTTTAACGGTTGACCTGTGATAATAAATCTTTATTTAGTTGAACCATCCATTGGAATTCATGCATTTAAGTAAGTTACTTCCAGAAATGCTTAGGATTTCTTCTAGTTCCTAGAAAAAAATTTCCCAGGTATTCCTTTCTTACACTGAGAAAAATTTCAAATATATTCATATTCAAATCAAACTCAAAGACATACGATTTGGCATGGAAGCGATTTCTGTTTAATTTTAATAGAAATCTATTTAATCATTGTTAAAATAATTTGAACCTGATTTAGTTTGAATTTACTATTATTTCTATTATGTTCAAATATATTTCTCTTTGCTTTAATTGACCTCACATAATTTTGTTTCAAATAGAATTATTATATTAATTTTTTGGAATAATTTCGAGTTTGTGTCAAAACGTTTTTTGTTTAAAACAAATGCTTTTAACGTCAAGTTTTTTTTAAACAGATTTTAAACATAAATATTTTATATATATATATTTTATTTACATTATATCAAACACGGTCAATTTCACATTAAAAGGTTTTTTTATAATAAAAAATTATATGTTGTGACGGTAAAATTCTAAAATCCGACGGCGAATTTTGGATGGTGATGTAATTATCTATAAACAAAAAGAAATATCATATATTTTTATATAAGTTATAATATCTAATATTATCTCATACTCACATTTTGGTTGTAACAATCAAACTTGCAAGAAGCTAATTTTCCCCGTAATTTCGGTTTTTCAATTTTTGTTTGTATAGTATCCAAGATTTTTGATAGAAACTCGTGCCATTTGTGAAAGACAATAATTTTCTTTTTTTTGGATAAAGAGGAAAAGTCAATAATTATAAAAAAAAGTTTCTATACTAACCAATTTATCCAAAAGCCTCTTTGAAAGATTTTCAGTGTTCAAAAACATATTGTTTTGTAGGGTGTTTTTTCTATTGACGTCTCGTTTTCTCAAAAAATTAAGTTTTTTTACCACAAATGTTTGTTAAACTTAACAACACTCTATTTAAATCTCTTTTAATTAAAACTTTTCGGAAAAACAAACAATGCGAACAATAGCTCGTATTCGTTTGATAATTTTCAATGAGTAATGACTGTTTTAAGGATGACGAGACTTATTGGACATTAAAGTTATTTACTTTGTTTCTGTTTAATTCAAAATGATTAGAGTTTAAATGTAAAATGTTACTTTTCAATTTTATTGTTCTGTAAATATTTTCAATGCGTTAGTAGTTAAAACAAACGTATTAATGTTCGTTTTCTTTTAAATACTTAATATTCGTTCTTCGTTTAAGTTTGCTTTTAATTTATTTGAGTTGAGTGTAAATTTGCTTGTCAATTTGTTTCTTTTGTAAATATTTCAAACGCGCTCACGCTTAGAACAAACTCGTTCAGGTTTATTTATTGGTAAATATTTTTACATAAGTAAATTATAAGCAAAATTTTCATAAATCAAACCTGAGCAAGTTTGAAAAAGAAACAAAAATCTTTTGATGCAATAATCAATCACGAATAGTTTTGATTTAAATTGACTTTACTTTAAAAAATAGTTTTTACGGATCTAAATGAATATTAATTAGGTTTAAACAGAATTCTGTTTGCACTTGTTTAAACATATGGTTAAACATGCTTGTCTTTAAAAAACTCATGGTTCAGTTTTCTCAGTGTAGGCGACCGAGAGCTGGGCAATAACAGAAGAAGTGTGGAGTGACTTCGAGTAACTCTTCATCATTAAGTAATATTTAGGTACTTATTTTTTTCCTTAAAAAATTGAATTTGAAGTTGTTTTTTGCAAAAACATTGAAAGTACTTAATTAAAAAACAAAATCGGAGAACTGACTTTTGGCTTTAAGGAAAGGTATAAAAATATGTTGCAAGTATTGCATTTTTTTTGTATCTTCTTTTTCCATTTAAATATTTTTTTTTTTAAGAAAATTGCTCCTCCCACCTAAAAGGGGAAAAATAGACCCCCTTTTGGAAGTAAACAAATTCTTGTTTTTCACCTTTCTAAGGAACTCTGTTATTATTTTCTAATGAGTTGTCTGCCTCACTTTTTTTCCGACTTTAGGACTAATGAGTTGTCTGCCTCACTTTTTTTCCGACTTTAGGACGTTACCACGCTCAAACCACCTGTATGACAGCTGCCAGATCATGGTTTTATCAACCCTTAGCCTAAGTTTAACAAAACCTGTTTGCAAATTTTTTTTCAAGTATTGCAAAAATTCAGCGGTGCACTAATGAGTTGACTGCCTCACTTTTTTGGCGACTTTGGGGCGTTGCCACGCCCAAACGCCCCGGCTGACAGCTGTCAGATCTTGGTTTTAGTGATCCTTAGCCCTTAACAAAACTACAAATTTTTTGTGCACTAATGAGTTAGCAAAAACGTTCACCAGCTCCTAGAATATATTAAAATAGTATCAGAGTTACTTTTTAGAGTAACATTTAGTAAGAACCTCTTTTCTATTTTTGGTTCTCTTGAAAGCTCCATAATACATATATATAATACATACCTATATGTACTTCCCTACTGAATGTGGTGTGAGTTTGCATTACAATCAAGAACAAAGTCCTAATTATGCGGCATGTTGCAAGAAGCTAAAATTAGCAGTGGCAATCCGTCAGGCTCCATTTTGACCGTACTTCTTTTTTTCTTCTTCTTCGCCTTTTCCCAACGATTCTATGATCGCGAATGGGATCACACCTTTTCTTTCGCTCCATTTTGATCGTTGGTCTTACTCTAAACATTTGTATGTGGATAGAAGAAAAAAATTTATCTGTTTTCTATAGCTACTATACATGTTCTTAAATTACTGTTGGTGCCTACATTACATGAGTAGTCTTGTACAGTGTAAGTAATGGCAATGTCTATTTCCTGTTTTCTATTTCCAATGTTTTTCCGTGTTCAAATTTCATCAATTTGAAGCTTTGAACAGTGTTAAAAGATCCAAACAACTGAAGGGACTACTTATTCTTGATGAATGTCTCATTTACCTCATCAAGGATCCTAACGGCCATAATATTTATTTAAATATAAAATCCATCTAATTGTTGCTTCCTTTCGATATCTTTGTTTCTTATACAGGGTGAGTCATGAGCAATGCGACAAAATGCTAGGGCGTGTAGGTTGCGTTGAGACAAGAAAAAAATCGTATGGGAGGGGGGGGTCTATTCCCCTCCGTTTAGCCGGGAGGGGCAATTTTCGAAAAAAACTGACTTAAAATGGGAAACAAATTATTTAAAATCAACGGCTTCATTCACAATGCTGTGCGATACGTTTTTGAAAAGCCAATAACTTTTTATTTCATTCTGTGTTTAAATAAATCTATTCTAAGAAATAGTTTTTGAAATATTAATTTTCAAAGTCAAAATTTTGAAAAAAAAAATTGAAAAAAAAATTTCAAATTCATTTTTTTCAAAATTTTACGTAATTAAGTGCTAATTTTATGTTCAAAATTCAATGCTGTTATTAATTTTAAGTCTAAATAAGAAAACCGGATGCAAAAATTTTATGTCGTTCTCAAGAAATTAAAAAAAAACCAAAACCACCTTTTTCTAAGAAAAACATTTATTTTTATTGTAACGAAGCAATTTAAGAAGCATTAATCTTAGTTTTTTTAGTTTTTTTTATTCCTTTTATTTTTACTATGTTTTTTATTGGAAGTACTTATAAAAAATTCTCGATATGATCTCCATTGTTTAGAAGGCATAGATTATATCTCCTTGTAATGGCTTCACATAAGTTTATGCTTGACAAATTTTCCTGCAATTTGACTCCAGCGACTTCAATTCGTTCCTTCAGTTGTTCCAATGATACTATTTCCACTTCGTAAACATAATTCTTCATAAATCCCCATGCATAGAAATCTAGGGGAGTTAAATCTGGTGACCTAGGCGGCCATTCCGTGCTAAACCGTAGCAGAAATGCATGTCCGTTAAATCTTCTCGGGTGTATGAGCTTGACATCGTTACGTGTTAATGAGTTAATATTCAAATTTGAAATAATTAGTAAACAAAACTGCAATGCCTTTTATTTATCTTGCGTTGCAATTTTCTTTTTTTTTTCATTAAAAAAAATTCGGTTTTATTGTCCCTATTGTCCCCATAACAGGTAGAACCCATGGGCTGCGGGCAGGCTAAGGCAAAAATATTGACAGGTCAGTTTTCAGAAGTTATCAATGAAAATAATATTAATCCAGGGTTATTCCAATACTATTTAATTTTATTACGTTCTCATAAAACTCCAATTAAAAAAAAATTAAAAAAACTAAGATTAATGCTAAATAAATAAATAAATTGCTCCGTTACAATAAAAATAAATGTTTTTCTTAGAAAAAGGTGGTTTTGGTTTTTTTTTAATTTCTTGAGAACGACATAAAATTTTTGCATCCGGTTTTCTTATTTAGACTTAAAATTAATAACAGCATTGAATTTTGAAATTAAAATTAGCACTTAATTATGTAAAATTTTGAAAAAAATGAATTTGAAATTTTTTTTTCAATTTTTTTTTTTCAAAATTTTGACTTTGAAAATTAATATTTCAAAAACTATTTCTTAGAATAGATTTATTTAAACACAGAATGAAAGAAAAAGTTATTGGCTTTTCAAAAACGTATCGCACAGCATTGTGAATGAAGCCGTTGATTTTAAATAATTTTTTTCCCATTTTAAGTCAGTTTTTTCGAAAATTGCCCCTCCCGGCTAAACGGAGGGGAATAGACCCCCCCTCCCATACGATTTTTTTCTTGTCTCAACGCAACCTACACGCCCTAGCATTTTGTCGCATTGCTCATGACTAACCCTGTATATGTACTATTTTCTGTGAACAAACAATATCAAACTTGGCTAAGAAACAAATAAAGTGAGTAATTTATTTTTGGATTTAATTTTAAATCTAGATTTAACGAGCTAATAATTAAATATGGCCGTAAGAGTTACAATTGGTTTTCTCCGTGTAGAGTTGCCTTAGTCAACTACAGCTTAAAGACCCACTACGGTTACAAGAGAAACCTTTGTTTTTTTTTCTTTTTATATTTCGATGCCTTCGGAAAAATCCTGTCATTTCGTGCTTTTTTAGAACGACTCGCAATTGGGTTGTAAAATCTTACTTGATTGCGGGTCTCCAGAGTCTTTCCTCGATAGGTTGGCAGTTTCCTTTTAAGCCTAGTATGCAGCTGAAGTGAAACGATTTTTGTTTTTTTTACGACTCCTGTCAAGGAAATATGGATTATAGAGCCAATAAAATACATTATATATTATTAATTTGTTTCGTAGACTACTATTTCTAGGGTAACAGGATAGGCTCTTAACCTTATCACTTCCATTCCTATACAGCTCACTCGCTCTCAACATCTTTACCTCTAACACGTAACCGTAGTTCTTAAGTTATATAGATACCTTAGACGTAAGTTTTTGTTGCTTGTATTAAGCTTACAAAGTTAAACCATCTCTCCGGGAAGAGATAGGTCCTTCCCCTTCCATCTTCGGGTGCCTGTTGCTAAATAAATAAATAAATAGACACTTAGTAAATGTAAGAACCGCCAAATGTGCAGTTCACAACTTTTTTTAGATGGCGCTGCTCCATGATTGTACTATAGAAATTTATACATGGTGATTGGTATAAGGTGCACCAAAAAGCTTGAGCGTGTAGGTGGAGTTAAGACAAGAAAAAAATCGTATGGGAGGGGGGTCTATTTCCCCCCGTTTAGGCGGGAGGGACAATTTTATAAAACATTGACTTAAATCAGAAAAAAATTATTTGAAAACAACGGTGAATGATACAAAGCCTTGTTATATTTTTTTGGAAAACCAGAAAACTACTCTTTTATTTAATTTTTAAATTAAGTTGTTTAAGTGAACAGTTTTAAAAAAACTAATTTTCAAACTTAAAGTTTTGAAAAAATAAACTAAAAAAAAAATGTTTAAACTAATTTTTTTGAAAATTTTATGTTATTAACTATTATTTTTATTTTTAAAATTCAATGCTCTTATTAATTTTTAGTCAAAAACAGAAAACCGGATGCCAAAATGTATCTTAGTTTTTGAGAAATTAAGACGACGAAAAATTTCGTTTCACTTCAGCACTAGGCTATATCCCGGTCAATTAAATTGTGTGCCAAAAGAGTGTAGAGAGTAGTGGAGACTTGAACTGGTTATTAACCGTTTCACCGTGGAGCTGCGTACCACAAAACGAAAAAAAGGACAGAAAATTTCGTTTATGATTTCACTGTGTATGGGATTTTTCGTTTCACTTCAGCTGTATACTAGGCTTTAGATCTGTCTATGGGTTAGATGTTTCTTTATCGTTAAGATTGTCTACAAGCGAACCGCCAGACGATCGTCCCTGCGTTTTTTCTTTGCCTACGGAGGATTTCCTTTTCGCTGATAAGTCCTTTTTGCGAACATCAATTCTAACAAATGACTTCCCATTTTAATTTAAGACAACTTGGATGCTTGGATCGTAATAACCCTTACGTGTTCATAAGACAAAGAGAATTTCATAGTTTCAATGGACGAAGAATAAAAATAAAACTTAAAGAACAAATTCTCCTAGTGCCTTATATTAAAAACTTGCGGATATTTTAATTTGCTGAGAACAGACATCCTTTGAATCTATACGCATATAAACATAGTGTTATTTTATAAAACTTTTTTTTACACTGTTATATATGCGGAAGTAGTTTCGTTATTTTTCTATTCTTTTCTTCAACCGCTCAAAATAGTCACGTTCTACAAAAAAACGCTATACACAAAAGTATGAATTTTTTGAATGGGTTTTCCTTTGCATCCTTTCAAGGATGTGCATTGTTTTTGTAAAGCATATGTGCATAAAGAGAAAGATGAACAAACTATTCTTATGTTGGTCGCCATTGAAATTGAAAACAACAACGAACTGCTGCGACATAAGAAAGAAGACGTTGACACCGTCCTGTAAAACTAAAACTTCCAGAGAGGTCAAGCATATATGACTATGTTATGTTTATGGTAATTCGTTTAACCCTTTTTATTTTCTTATTATGATAAATTAAGCAAACCTAAGCGAACTTAGTTGTTGAATGTTAGCTATAAAAAAAAACAAAATAAAAAATAATGTTAAAAAAAAGTTTAGAGAGACACACATTGTTCGCATGTTTTCTGTCATTCAATAGACTGTTATTTAGAAGAAGAAGCCCTACAGAACAAGTTTTGTCCGCAATTGGGGTAATTGCTATTGCAATTAAAGCATTTTGTAATTTTATTTTCTTTAATTTGCGAAGCCTCATTTTTGGTTTCAAGGTTCTGCACTATTTTCTAATGTCAGTAAGGAAGTTAGATAGTCTTTGGATATGAAAAGTCGGATGTACTTAAAAAAATATAAGTTGAGTAATAATAACATTAAAAATTCTATACCTTTGTAATTAATTCACCATTTGTACATCAAATCTAGCTGTATGTTTCTAATTAAGCTTGAAAGTAACCTTAATGTCCCGGGGCATCATATAACTTGAGTGAATTTAGTTTTACCTTACGCAAGTTAAACAGTATAAGAACGTGTTGAGGAAGAAAATTCTACTTCAGTCAGCTTGTGGTATACATAATAAGAATCTGATTATTGTTTTAAGGGAGGCACTCCCTTAAAAACATTCAAGTTGCAATTTAAGTTGGCTAAAGGCTACTTAATGGCACCGATTCAACCACACCCACAAAGAATGTTGAGATAAGACAGACTTAAGTAGTTGACTGGGAAAGATAAAGTTCAAAATTATTTAAATTTCTCAGGATGTTTAAAATGTGTTTTCTGATGTTGAAAGTAGGAAGGAATATCATTTGAGTGATTTAATTAGAAGAAACAATATTTTGTAGCCTCTACAGGTAAAGGAGAAAAGTTGTAGTATGGTAGAAGGTGTTAATTGGATTTTATGTAGTTATACATGTAGTCAAAGTTTTGCATGTTTCACTTGAGCCAAGTAAATGCTGTTCAGCGAAAATTTTATTGATAGAAAATTGAGTTTTTTTATTTTATTAAATAAATATCTAAAGCCGCCTTTTCTTTTAAGCACACTTTTGCAATCAGGCTCTCAAATTTATTTAAACCCAGTTAAGTTTATAATAGCAGGAACTGATAAATATCCAGGTACTAAGGTGGAAGCCGGACATAATCCCGAAATCCATAATACCTAATAACCAAAATCCCAAATGGCCGAAAACCCAAAATCTTGAAAGGCCAAAATCTCGAAATTAAATACAAAGTTTTATTAAACAAAACCAAAATATTGTGCATATTCAAATCATTGGTGCAAGGAAATAACTTCATCACTAGTGGAACATAATTTATCTTTTTTGAGGTGAAGTTAGTTCCCACTTTCAGTGGAAAATAACTTAACTTTTTGGTGGGAAATTATTTCACTCTTTTGGGTGATTTAAATTTTTCATACAAAACGCATATTTACAGATTTACTCGAGCGTCGTTGGGACCTAATACATATTGAAGATTAGATGTTAGAAAGAAAAAAAATGTTATGGGAGCTTTCCTATTCACCGGTGTGGGGGGAGCGTCTACATGGCTGTCAAAAATGTAAACAAAAAACAGTGGTAAGATATTGATAATGGATACACCCCAAGGGTCTCTGATGTCGGTTGTATGTTAATCTGCCGATTTCTGAAGATATTGATAATGGATACACCCCAAGGGTCTCTGATGACGGTTGTATGTTAATCTGCCGGTTTGCGTGGTGGGGGTGGTTGGTTATTCTGACGTGTTGAAAAATGCTAAAAATAAAATTTACTCGAGCGCGTCAGATTTTCATAGGGGATGTTAAGTTAATTCAAAAGAAGCAACCATTTCTAAGACTGACGTTTCGGACGTGATGCAACCTTGTGGTGGCCATTTAAAAATGCAAAAAAAATAGCCATTTTGAAATACTCGCGTCAGATTATGATACAGATGATGTTTCAGCTTGATGTCCTATGCGTGCTGACCCTTATTCTGACGATTATATAAAGGGGTTTTCTTAAAATGGCGGTTGAGCAAAAAATCACGAACAAAAACAAAAACATTATTCTTTTTTTCCCTGAATGTAACAAATAAAATACACGGAAAAGAGTATGGAAATTAAAAATCCTCTATGTATTTGATTTATAACTAACTAACAGAAAGAACCCGGCGTTGCTCGGGCACCGGAGGCTTGCAGCCTAGAGAGCCTCCTGGGATGATGGTCTATTTATTTATTATTCTATGATCAGACAATACGAAGAGAGTCGTTTTCAATTTGATAAAAATATATATTATTTAATTTTCGAAATTGTCATAAAATTGAAATATTCACTATGGTGCGGTGAATATTTTTTTGACTTTGTGGGTTTTCGCTAATACGTATATCCACCTTTAACTTTGTCTTTGCCCTCCTCTGAACACACCGCAAATGTCAAAATAACATATTGGGGAATCTGTCAAACCTCAAATTTTAGGTAACAACGATATATATCTTACTCGTTCGCACAACAGTGTCAAAATCATACGTTCACGGATGACAGCTGAAATTTTGTTATTAATTTTGACAAATTGACTGAAAAATTATTTATTTTTCGCGAAAACTGTTAATAGTGTATTATTAATCTTTTAAATCACGAAAATCTCAAATTTCGCTGGAAAAAAAGATTGACTTTCAAAATTATTTACAAATTACTTGTTGCAAGATGTTTGACAATTTGAAAAAATCTCGATACATATTTCAATATGTCATACTTGAAGCGTAAGCTGTTAGTTTTTCTTTTGACAACATGGTAAAATTCCCTATATTAATCATTCCGAAAACGTCAAAATTAGTTTTCTTGTCATCTGTCAAACTGCATAGAATCAGCTAATGTTAATTCGCTCAGAATTTTTGCTGACAGTTCTCTCTATTCATTAAAAAAGAATATTTATTTTTTTTATTACATTCGATAAAACTTTACCACATTCATAATCCAAAAAGAATCTTTCGTTATTTCCGTATTGAAGAAGTTATTGGGTATTGAAGACTATGCGTGTGCTGCTGCAGTAGTCATGTTTGTTTTAAGCAGCAAAAACAATTTAGTGCTAATTCTGACTACCCGTTGCACATTTCAACTTTATCAATCCTCAAACAGCAAATACAATTTAGTGCTAGTGTTGAATACCTGATGCGCATTTCAACTTTACCATATAATATGTACGCGTGGAGTTGATAATATCACCAGCTGAAGGCTTTTTTTTATAATCTCTACTGTATTTGACAGTTCGGCGAAATGCCAGTGAAATTATTTGTGAGGTCTCCCTAAATATTAGCAAATAAAATGAAAACAAAGTAGAGAACGTCAAAAAAGTTAAAAATTACTTTTATTTGCTGCCGTGAAAAAGTTTTTTTTAATATTTAATTAACCCTGTTTTAATGGGTATTTTTTTCTTTAAAGTAGTTTAAAGTGAGGCGAACAAATAAAAGTAATTTTGAAAGTTTTATTTATAAAGGAGTAATTTGTTGGTATGTATGTACTGTTGGGCCAAAAGCTGAACATCCATACTTTCAAAATTACTCTTTTATACAGGGTGATTGCTATAAGGTGCACCAAAAAGCTTAAGTGTGTAGGTGGAGTTAAGACAAGAAAAAAATCGTATGGGAGTGGGGTCTATTTCCCCTCGTTTAGGCGGGAGGGGAAATATTCTTAAACATTGACTTAAATCAGAAAAAAAATTATTTAAAAACAACGGTGAATGATACAAAGCCTTGTTATATTTTTTTGGTAAGCCAGAAAACTACTCTTATTTAATTTTGAAATTAAGTTGTTCAAGTGAACAGTTTTAAAAAAATTAATTTTCAAACTCAAAATTTTGAAAAAAAATTTTTAAACTAATTTTTTTCAAAATTTTATGTAATTAACTATTATTTTTATTTTCCAAATTCAATGCTCTTATTAATTTTTAGTCAAAAACAGAAAACCGGATGCCAAAATGTATCTTAGTTTTTGAGAAATTAAAAAAAATTAAAAGTAAAACTAGTAAGTAAGTAAAAAGTTAATTCGTTTTTTTTTTATTATTTAATTAAAATCGGATGGTATGTAATAAAAAATAAAAAGGGATAATTCCCTTATTGATAATTGATTTGAGCAGGTCAAATTTGGGAAAACCAAAAAAATAGTGTTAGATACATTTTGGCATCCGGTTTTCTGTTTTTGACTAAAAATTAATAAGAGCATTGAATTTTAAAAATAAAAATAATAGTTAGTTACATAAAATTTTGAAAAAAATTAGTTTAAACTTTTTTTTTTTAGTTTTTTTTTTTTTTTAATTTTGAGTTTGAAATTTTTTCAAAACTGTTCACTTAAACAACTTAATTTAAAAATTAAATAAAAGAGTAGTTTTCTCAAGCTTTTTGGTGCAACTTCAACCAATCACCCTGTATTTGTCTAATAGATGCGGATAGCAGTAATCTACTTAACTGCACATCAGGGCTTCTGGTGAAATCGCTCGACTCCGCATGGGTTATTAGGCGTTCTTACATTACACAGATCCGAAGTTCCTTGTCTATCGTGAATTAGGGTCCCAAACTTTAACTACCTATATACCGTCTCAATGAAAGGAGACAGTGCCTAAGTAGAAACACCCTCCTTTCTTTCTCGTTAGTTACCACCAAAAGCCCTCCAAATGGGACCACACCCAATTCAAGTTTATGTACTATATATTCAGGAGTCACTTCGAGTAGGAGTTGACAAGACTTATGGTAAAGAGAAAACGCTGGTGTTTCCAAATATATAAAGCTGCCTATTAATACTGCACGGAAAAATTGGAAAAAAGTTTTGTTTGAAAGTTTATTTTGAAAATCTTAAAAAAAATCGCTTTCTATCGTTTTATTTTTACTTTATTTCTTACTCAATCAATTGACAAGCATACCATACCATTCAAAACAAAGATATGTCGTACCTTTTAGTTTTAATTGTATTAAGCTTTTAGATAATTCAAAATTAAGTTGCTGCCTTTTGTTAAAGTTTGCACGACTCAGACGTGCTTTTTATTTCTAACATAATAGGTAAAGTGCAAGTTTTTCGAAATAAACTGCACGATAAAGTAATTCCAGTTATAAGAAACATGTAGTTATATCTTCAGTTCATGTTGACAATGAACTGCAAAACCTTTTTGGCAGCGTTCTAAAAAATCAAACCAATATGTATTACTCTTTAGAATATTTTTCGTCGAGGACGACTAAATTCCTCATTCTCAAGTTCGAGCACGTATACGTTTCGTAAGCTTGTTGGTTACTTTTATACAATAAGGTTCTAATTTTGCTAAAATAAATAAAAACAAAAAAGATTGACAAAGTAAAAGTGTTTTCGTTTTCTTTTAGTACAAGTCTTCAAAAACATAAAGATACAAACGTATACACTTATACAGCCTTGGCATTGATAGCTATGATCACTGTACATGCCACAAAACTAGGTCTAAGCTTTAAACCACAATGGTGCGGCGCAACGCCTAAGGTCAATAGAACTGCAGTATCTTTAATAACATCTTTTCTGTGTGAACTGTGCGAAAACAGGTGTTAATTTTTTTTATTTTTTTTTTTTTCATTCAATTTATTTTTACTCAACTTGTTTGAGAAGACATTGAGTGAGATTATGTGTGTATACTATATCTATCTTTTATGACACAAATAAATTAGGTTAGTCAACTTATTATGTTATTTTTTTTTTTTAATAATGCACCTGTGTATGTGTGTACAGTACATTTATAAAAAAAACTGAGTCATTTGATAAAAAACCTTTACTAACTTTCCAAGTAAATCACGTTTTGTCTATGTTTCGTCAACTAAAATGTGACACACAAATGTGAACTATAGATACCAATACAAATAAAAAAAAATCTCTGCAGATACATCATCTTCAATAGGTACCTATAATAAAAATATTATAATCATCGTTTGTCAGTTTATTTTTGTTATTTGGATTGTTTTAGTTTTATATCTTTGCTATATACATACATACAAAGTATGTGTTGAAACCAATTGCTAATACGTCAGATATGCTTTATATCCATTTCCGAAGAACGAAACTGCAGACGACAAGGTTTTCCTTTTCTCAAGATTTTCTGAAGCTCGTTGTAGATACCGCAAGATGATAACATTTTCCGTAAAATAGGGAAGCATCTTAAATTTTGTATTGACATACATGTTAGGTATAACAATATGCAAAATACAATGAAGATTTTATAGGAAATAACCGTTTAAATACTTTGTTTATAAATATAGCAAGTATAGGTACTTTTACCAGACAGTTTTCAGAAAGAAAGTTTGAGTGTGAATATTTTCGAAAAACAGTCTGGACGATGAAAACGCAAAGAAGGAAAAGCAGGCCTAAAATATCATGAAACGAAAAAATCGTATAAATTTACCATGACACAATTTCATATGGTGATTTTATAGCTCTTAAGAGGAGTTTGAAATTAAGTAGAATGCTCAAACTTTGCTCTTTTCCTTACCATTTTTATCTTAGTAAAAAAAATATTAAGAAGTTAAGAATTTTTGTTTGTTTTATTGTATTTAATAAAAACTGCTCCTCTTTGGTAAACGTGGGGAAATAGGGAAATTCCTCACAATGAAATTGTATTTTATTATTGTTGTTATATTGTTCTATTCGTACTAGAATGTCAGTTTTTATTACTGACCATTCTATTAATTTTCATTGAATGTGTTTGAACAACAACAACAACTTAAATTGTATTTTGTCCCTATACATGATCCCGTTACCATTTTTGCAGCTAAACAAAATTTTCATATAAATTCCATACAATTTTTAACACCTTTTAAAAGTGCGTTGTGGCCACACCCATCACTGGAGGCTTTGCAGACTTCCGGATAAATTATCACACGTGATGGGAGATGATAAATAGTTTCCATTATCAATGACCACTCAAACTATTGTTTTTCGCCACCAAAAACCAATCATGGTTAACATAATTCTAAACGATGTTCGGGAAAACATCAACATCATCTGCGTCATTAGCTCTGTTCAGTGAGCTACTCTAACCTACTTTGAGTAGAAACAGGATTTAACTGTTCAGTTAGACATTTTCTGCTCTGTATGTATCTAGATTGGCTTGATTTGCTGTTTATTCAGCTTTTTAAGAGTAAAGCAGAGTAAGTTAGAGTAGGATTTTCTGCACTTGCTTTTGAAGAAGTGCAGGTAGATCGCATATAGAGTGGAAATGTCAGAATCAGCTGTTATTGATTTTTGTGTGATATTTTTGCATCCTCTGAGATCATTTTAAATAAATATACTTAAAAATACATAAGTATAATTTAAATTAAATGTTAAAATTATAATTTGCTATTAAAAATGTAAAAAAATCAAAAATGCATCGTATGGAATTAACTAATGATGAAAGCAAAACTGGCGCCAAATACAATAGTCACACACATTTACTTTTTACAATTTACTTTTTTCTTTGACCAACCACTTCGTGAAGTAGTCAATTGAGCGCTACAACAAGTTTTAAAACAAGCATTGAAAATAATGATTTGGGCAAACGAATGGTTACGTGCCAGCAAGATCTAAGAAGCCTGCAACCTGCTATATCTAGATATGCTGTTCCACACATAACCCTATACTTTGAAAATGGATAACTATAAATTACAAAAACCTGTGTTTCCAATCAAAATTACATCTTGTGTGAATTTTGAGAAAACCTTCCGGTTTGAAATAACTTTTTTATTAAAAAATTACTTATACGCCGTGGAGTACTTGTAAAAACTTAATTTCATTTGTTTCCCGAAAAAAACAGCTTTAAAGGTTTTTCGCAATAAATGAGAGGAGGCAAACTTTATGGGCTCGAAAATTCTGTTTGTCATAGATGGATATTTTCATGTACATGTGTATTTTTTTTTTTGACAAAAATACCTACGATCAATTTAAAAAAAAAAGTTTATGAACGGTACATACATACCTTCCCTGTAACTTTTGTAATACTTGCTATCTCGTAAACAGTAACATTGATTTCGATGAAATTTGGTACCTATTCAAAATATGGTCGTGGTATGCCTCGTATAAATTGCAAAGAAAAATTAAAAAAGGGGTTTTCAACAATTAAAAAGGAACACAAGTTTGGTTTTAATTTAACGTTTAACCTAAAAAGATATTTTTTATATATGTAGATACTTATCGTTATTTATAACTTCGTTTTCGATATTTTTTATATATGTAGATACTTATCGTTATTTATAACTTCGTTTTCGTTTTTTTTTTTTTAAGTTTGGAAGTTAAAAAATTGCATAGGTACCATTGCTATCCGTTGTTGTTTCCTTTGACTTAAAATCATTAGCGCAATTTTTTAGTCAACTTAGCTGAAGTAAATTTAGCATTTTACTAGCATAATTTACTGGCGCAAAATTATGGTCAACCTATATTTAAGGAATTAACATGACACCAATTAACATAATTTCTACTTTAGAACAGTTGTCTAACTTTTACTCAAGAATAAACACTTTTTTAACTTCCAGTTATTTATTCCACTGAAAGGGGTTGTTGATGAATGTATGCAGTGTTTGTGTGTAGTTACATTCCACAAAAGCGATTTCAAGAGAGTGAGCTGATATTCTCTCAGAGATTTTAGTTTGTTGCATTAAAAATATAATGCGAAGGTTTGCTGTTTTTAAAGTTAGACAACTTCATTAAGAAAATGAATGCTTTATGCCGTTTATAATACGGAAAAACGTATTTTTAACCAATTTTCACATTGAATTTAAAAAATGTAGTCTTAATAGCATCATGCTAACGTTAAAAACATGAATTCTCTGTATTATCTTTATTAAAAAATTATTGCAAATGTTATTAGCATCATGCCAGAAACTCTCAGAGAATAACCATTCTCTTTCACAAAAGTAATTTTGTGGAACGCAAATCCATTCAAGACACAAACCAACAACAACATCAATTGATAAACAAAAATTCATTGTGTGGATCCATTTTTTAATGAGGAAAGGATAGTTATGATGATGCTTTCAAATGTTAACTAACTATTACCTACAAAATCGGATGTTTAAAGATTTGCAACATAGACATTTGCCCGTTTTAAGTACCAGGGTTACGTTACAAGAGCAAGTTTGTGCGACCGAATCGTGCCCTTTATTTGAACCTAAAACGTTGGCAACTATAGCAAGAGCATATTTGCGCGACCAAGTCTTGTCTATTATTTGATTCCCATAGAGAAACAAACCAAAACAAATGAAATGATAAAACAAAATTCCATAAAACTCATTGAGGCTCACATCATCATCGTGAGTGCTTTCATATTCCGAAACAGATACAACCCACTGTGTATGCCTTCGAATGGGTAGAAGCATCTGTTGCTCATTTGTGACGTTTAGTCATGATCTAAAGACAAATGTAGCACGACGTGATCATAGTTTAAGTATCAATCTGTAAAAAAAAATTCCAAAATAAATCGATATACGAAAAACTCGTTGTTCAATGAACTTGATCGTTGTTGAAGCCAGATGTGCTAATCCAGGACACGCTTTCCTATTTTTGATTTTTCATTTTGTTTTATACCCATACAAGCAAAAGTTAACTTATTATATTATACTAAAGTCTATGAAAGTAATTAATGTACTCAACTCGTTTCGGTTCGTGGTTTCCCAAGTTCTATACAATAAACAATGTTAAAAAAAAGCTTTAGGAAATTTTATTATGTGGTGATCTCATGGACAAATCTCTCTGATTTTCCAAGTGAATAGAAACTGTTCTTTGTTAAGTTAAAAAAAAAATATATATAAATAAAAGATTTATGTCCCATCCTGTTTTGGATATCTACATGCAAATGAATGTCGCCTGAACAAGGTGACAATACCGTCGACGCCTTCATGTCAAACCCTGCTCCGTCGTGTCCAGTTCACATTGATTTTCTTCAATCGTTTATCTATCTCCAAAATACGTGTTCACAAAAACCCGCCCATTTCTATTTTGCACCACCATATTCAACAGAGACGAAACGAACCATCTTAAGGAATGAGAATTGCTCCTGTTCATTACATCAGATTTTGATTAAGGTAAAATAAAGTTATTTCCAAAAACCTCTAATTCAAATATCCGGTTTTTCGCCGTTTGCTTTTTATAGAATTATAATTTTTAAAAATAAAATGCCCATAATTGATATCACTTCTTTTTCTCCTTATGGTTATACATGTAAACAATCTTTTTATCCCCCATCATTTACTCTTCCGTTCCTACTTGAGAAATCCTATTTTATCTAAAATCAGTTGTGGATACAACTTAATTTTCAAATGCAAACTCATTCAAGAAATTCATAAATTGTGTCTTAATGTTGTGGGGGTAAAACCCACGCAATGTGTGCAAGAGCTCAAGACATACAAGAGAGAGAAAATGTATAAAATGAGAAAAAGTAACCACGTGCATTTAAAATGCATGTAGCACAGCCGCATTAATTAATCACTATTATGCACCTTCGTTTTGTAAGTTGAGTCTCTTTTTTTTTTTATATAGAATGTTTATGGTAGACCGGACGTCTGATCGAGTTTTAAATACTTTCTGTCTTAAATAGGCAATTTCCTTTTCTTATATTTTTGTAAAGATAATACAGGGTGGGATTAAACTAAAGGAACGTACATATGTATGTATATATGTATAACTGACTGAATTTCGCGAGAAATTTTAAGGCATGTAAATTAATGAAGCGAAAATATTAGAAAAGAATGGAACACAAATAAAAAATTGTTAAACTTCAAAAAGCTAATCAATCAAGAAACTAAATGAAAATGCCGAAATCAAAAATGATAAATGATTATTGAGTGACACTGGCAGAATGGTTGCAAAGGGACAAAACATTATCGCCCATACCTTCCTCGCTAACGGAGACAATTTCGATACAGACATTGTGTCCATGGACCTTATTTCCTAATCGGTCATGTTTTCATGGACATTGTGTTCATTTAAAGCAGCCATAATGTCAGCGGACCTTATGTCATCCTACAAAACAGATTGCAGTAGATCTTGCTGAATAGATGGGTACTGCTTGTATATTCAACGCATCCGAAAATAATCAAACCTTAAATAACAAATGTTTCAAGCTTTATAAAACTTTATCTTTAACCTGCTCATATATATACACTACACATTAATAGTGACCAGACGTCACGCATTTTGCGGTATCGGCCCGCATACCACACGCCTGTTCCGCATCATAAATTACCTGCAAAAAGTCCCGCATTTACAGATTTCTCCCACAAAGTCCCGCAAAAATTTTCAGTCCATAATTTCACCCTTGAAAAAAAAAATGAAATGAAATATCTACTTGGGATACTTCTCTCTCCTTCCATTTAGCCTATAAACTTTCTTTTATTGTATGTCAGAAAGGATCTGATACGTCATTTTTGAAAGTTTCAACTGTCAGAAATCGAAGCTCATTGTCATTAGGTATGTTCCACATGTTCCCCAAAACTACAAACAATTAAAGAATTCTGATAAAAATTGGTCAAATTATGTTCCAGAATACACAAATTTCGTGGTTTTTCAGAGAAGAAAGAACTCTTGAGAGAGTACAAAATTTCGCCATACTTCGAATTTCAGTCCAAGAAATTTCTTTGACAGAGATATGAACATAGAGTTTTGTCAAAAGTGACTGTCCCTTTTAAGTTAAATAACAAAAAAAAAAAAGCTAAATCAAATCAAATTTTCAAAGTTTCCTTTGGATTTTCTCCGTGATTTGACCTACTATCAATTTTTGGCTGGTAGTATTTATTTTCAATTTTAAAATATTTTTAAGGCAAGATTTGAAGATCGAAATTGCAAAACAAAATGTAAAGCTTTTGCAGTTAAATTGTTAAAATAAATGCAAGTCTATCATGAAACATTAATTTGAGAATAAAACAAAAATAATGTATGTTGTCGTCTTGTTGACGTTTAGAGTTTGTTATTCAACGCATTCCAGCAATTTTTCGTAGTTTCAGTTTTCTTTGAGAAATTTTCATCCACACTATCTGAAATCTAGCAAGCTGTCATTTTTGTCAAAAATGTTCTGGAACACACCCATTGTTAGCAGAAATTTATTATCTGAAGTCCTGTTTTCATTTTGTATCCCTCGAAAAATATCCGAAATTAGATATCGCAAATATTTTCAGAAAATCCTGAATTCTAATATATTGTGGTTGTTTCTTCATAACCCATGCTATTTATTTTAAATTTAATCTTGCAAGACACGACTTAATTAAAAAAGTATAATTCTACTTAAATCAATATTTTTAACTTTTTTACTGTCCCGCACTGGTTTCAAAAAATTCTGGACACTATCATTACACTGATCGAACACTGACACCAACAATCAAAAGATTTTGATTTTATTCGCACCGTTCTGACAGGAGCTTGGCGTGAATGAGCCCCTTTATTCGTATATTCACTTTGATTGCTAACTTATATTTTTTGTCCTCACTTTTGTTGTTGTAACAAAAAGTTTTGGATAAACTTGTAAACTGATTTGTTTTAAAAAATTAACATAATTAAATTCTACAAAAGATTTTAGCTACTAAATCCAATAAAAAAGCCAACAAAGTCTGATCAGAAAATGTCAAAACAAAGCATTTTAAAATAAATATAAATACAAAATGTAACAATCTATCCATTCTGTGGGTTAAGTAGTAACATATAGGTACAGGGGTAGGTTGTAACAATAAAGTAGTTTTTTGCATTTTATCTTCAGAAAATCAAATCAAAAACAAAAAAGAATCTGCACATAATTATAAGGAATTCATAAGTACCTAACATTGCCCGTTGCTTGTGAAGAAATAAAAAAAAAACAATGTTACAAGCCTCCCAAATTTGTGGACTATGATTAACTTTTATTGAACGATAAATAGATTCACAATTGAAGTAGAAACTTCGAGTGCCTTGGTAAAGACCAATATTTTTGTCTTTAACGCGATTCATAATTTTGAGGAGAACCCTTTATTTTGAAGACCTAAATGACTTGATCAAAATTCAATATCAACATTTTGAAAAAAATCTTAATTTTAAATAATTTTTGAATTTATTTTTGGTTAATTCAATATTTGGAAAACGGTTTCACTAAAAAAAATAATTTTTGTGCATTACATGAAAACTATTTAGCACCATTAACGTACTTTCAATTTGTAAAAACAAGTTTTTTTAAAAAATTGTTAAATAAAAATCGATTTATATAAAAACTGCTCTAACTTTTTTAAAATTACTTCGTTACATTCATATTTATCCAGCAATGTTCTCCACTTTGGTAAATAGTAGTTTTAGCGGTTTTAATAAAAATTCATATATAAGCGTATTGTCGTTTATATTAAAATTTTTTTACGAAATATTTTTTTGTGTTAAGCCCGTAGGAAACTTGCCGCGATCAAGTTCATGCTTAATTGCCATTTTACATTTTTAATCAAAAATTGCCTATAAGTTTTTTATTTTTAATTCTATATAGTCCATTGTATTTATATTCTATAGTAATTCCATGCAGAAAAATCGGTCTTGGCCATCTATCCCGCCGAGCCAACCCTAAAAACAAATTATTAAATGGTTGTTGCATTACATGTTTTTCTTAAAAAAACTACTACAAAATGCTGGCAACAAATATATAATGCAACGACCTTAAATTTGTAGGTTGTTGGATTAAATAGTTAAGGGGCCGGTTATAGCGATCAGGAAAACGAAACAGGAAAAAAATCAGATCGATAATTTATTAAGTTTTCATTGGAATCAAAATACAAATAATATACTTATCGATGGCAAATAACTTAAAGAATTTTTGTAGATGATTAGAATTTCAGTTGAACAAATATTTTTTGTGAAAATTGCATTTATCTATTTTCCTGATGGAACTTCATTTTCCGTACGGAAATTCCATCAGAAAACAATTAAATGTATTTTTTACAAAATATATGCGCGTTATTGAAAATTTTAACATCTCAAATAATCCTGTGAGTTATTTTTCATCGATAAATGTAGCATATGTGTTTCAAATAAAATCAGAACGAACATATTTAATTATTGATTTGAACAGTTTTTCCTGTTTCGTTTTCCTATTCGCTATAACCGGCTCCTTAGTTAAATAAGTTAACGTCGAGTCTCAATTTTTTTTAATTCATGGACTAGTTAACTCGGAAATAAGTCTTAAAATTGCAGTTTATTTTCTATTAATAAGGCTGTATTAATATGTCTATTCTTCTCTCTTCATCACAAGTACATCAAATAATAAACAGTTGAAAATTAGTTTCAATTTTTTAAACTTTCAAAATAAAAAAAAAATATAGGCCACCAAGAAGTAGGTAGTATATTGAAGTGTAAAATCCATATTTAGAATAATATCAAAAAAGTTTTGAAAACTGCTTCAGCAAAAACACACCATCTCAGAGAACGATGAAGGAAGAAATCACATATCCCCAATAAAACAACCAGTTGACACGTTTAAAAACAGTTAGTAGGGCAAAATTTGAGTGGCATGGCTGAAAGCTATTGTACTAGCTTACGGGGTTCAATGAATCATTGAAGTCTGTGTTTTGTTTTATTTATACATGATTTGTTAGATTTATTCCATTCCGGAGATTGTGATAGATGAAATGATTCACATTTATTAAAGATGAAAGACCCACTTTATATATCAAATCGATCAAACTCCATATAAGACGTATAAAAAACTATACTTTTTTCGTTCCTTACTTTACTCTTCAAAGCATACATATAGATAGTTTATTAATATATGGTATTTGAACAATCCGTTAAATGATATCTATTTTTCAATGGAAGAAAATAAAACTTCAATAAAATCCTCGGAAGGAATAGTATAAAGAGCAGAACTGGGTAGTACGAACGAGTGCTCTTGTGGCAAGTTATCTTGATGTTTGAAATTTGAAATGTCGAAAGTTTTGAATTGTTTCACGTTAAAAAAAAAGCTGTGGGTCAAGGGATTTGGGTAGTCGGAATTTTGGTTGTCGGGATTTTGTCAGCTGGAAAAACCATAATCAACATCCCCTATTGCAAGTTAATATTGTTAATAACGCAATGATGTGCTTGCTTCACTGCAGTTCTCCTCAAACTCAAAGTAGATTTTTTTCGGAATGGAATAGAAAAAAATGAACCAACCAACCAGAGATTTAAGAACCGAAAAACCTGGGTCGACTCTTTGTAAAATTCAACCAACACAACTATTTAAATATTTCAAGCACGAGCATTATTTGTACTTGATACATTTTTTCTTGATTTTTCTACCACGTTTGGCAATCGTTTTATTCAAGATTTTAAGTAACACCCAATGATTCGCATACCAAGCGACCATATTTTTGTTTATTCTTTTAAATAGCATAGGTACAATGAAATACTTTTTCATTCATTAATTTTTTTTTTCTGCAGGAATTCGCGACCCTTACAAAAGAACTAACACAAGCGAGGGAAACTCTATTGGAGCGAGACGAAGAAATAGCCGAATTGAAAGCCGAACGAAACAACACACGGGTAAGTCAATGACACATATTCAATAGAATACCACCAGACAGCCAGCCCAGCATCAATTTGCTGCATCTCTTCAAACATACTTGTTGTTGCGTCTCCTCAAGTGAAACGAGTCAACATCGACATAGACAGAGTAATGGACATTAATATGCGGTATATTCGATGTTATTATATAGAAATTAGTTTGAGTGGGAAAAGGACTCATATAAAGGATGAGGAGTAAATCGACCTTTGATGTCCTTTCAAAAGTAATAACATAAGTGTATAGTTGAATGTGGTTTATGAAAAGATATATTTACTCGGCTACAACCGGAAGCTTAACTTTTTTTTTTAATTTAAAATTAATCTCAAACTTTTATCTGATCCCTGATTATTTCTTTTGAAAAAAAAAATCTATAGTTGCTTCTGGAACACCTCGAGTGCCTGGTATCAAGACATGAACGTTCTTTGCGTATGACAGTTGTGAAAAGACAAGCAGCTGCACAGAGTGGTGTTTCCAGTGAGGTGGAGGTGTTAAAAGCTTTAAAAAGTCTGTTTGAACACCATAAGGCTTTAGATGAGAAAGTAAGTTTAATAGATATTTAATCAGAAAACATTATGATTGATTTTTTTTTTATTACAGGTGAGGGAGCGGTTACGACTGTCGATAGAGAAAAATACTGCCCTTGAAGATGAATTAAATTCAACCAAAGATGAGGTAAGGCAAGGCATATCCTGTGTAAAACAACTTTTTTATCGTTTCTTTTTCCACAACAGTTACAGCAATATAAATCTGGTGCAATACAACATCACAGCGATGCAAATAAGGAAAATGGAACAGGAGAAAAGGTACATATAGAATCCTAATTGAATTACTCAACAGAGTTGTAAAAGTTGTATCCTTTCAGAGTGGTGGAGGTATCAATGGGGATTCATCAGAAAACATTGACTATGCGGCAAAGACCCACGAACTTCAAACTATTATTGAGAAACAGGTTAATCAAAGTTAACCACGTAGAAAATTTAAAAGTTTAACACACTTTATTTAATAGACTGCAGAACTTTCGCAGTGGCAACGCCGTGTATCCGACTTAAATAGTCGAATTAATGAGCTTGAAGATAATCTTGGAAAAGTTCAAAAAGATCTTTCGAAATCTCAAGAGCAATGTTCGAAACTACAACGTGACTTACGCGAGAACGTCGCACAAAAAGAAGACCAAGAAGAAAGAATAGCAACGCTAGAAAAACGTTACCTAAATGCTCAGCGAGAATCGACTTCATTGCATGATCTTAATGAGAAACTTGAGCAAGAACTAAGGCATAAAGAGGCCCAGCTTAAGGTAAAATATATTCGACCGTCGTATCTTCAGTTTGTATTCTTGTAATATAAAACGAACACCATAATTGTTTTTAACCCTACAATTTTTGTAAGAATGGTATTGGGTGTTTCTAAAACAAAAATCCCTTTAAACAAATTTAAGTATGTATGTTCGTACATAATTAAGAATAAAAAAAAAAGTTCATAAACAGAAGATATCTAGACCAAATAAAAGGTAAAGGCAAACATTTTTTACAAGCTTATGGTGACTAATAAACAAAACCCCCCAAAAGCAATATTACTCGTATATTACAATTTTCAAAATGACCACCCTTAGATACTATCTAAACTTTACAAAAACTGCTTTTTTTCTAACAAATAATAATTTTTTTTTTTGCAAAAATCCACATATTCCATGTTTCTTGTGTTTTTTCGCGGTACAATTTTTTTAGTTGCACGAGGAAAAAATCGCAGCTATTCAAGAAAAATTGGAATTGTCAGAACAACGGCTGGCGCAACAAGCAAAACTTCCCGACATGGAAGAACAACTGAAGGCACGCATGGAGGCGTTAACTCAGGTAGGAAACAAGGTAGGCAGGTTCATAAACATGTCAAATAAGATGTTTTTCTTCAATTACTGTATTCGTTTGACTGGACTAGAAACAAATGTGTTATGTGTACCTATTATAAGCAAGATGCAATTTAAAAAAATATAAAAATGAGTTTATAAAGAAACGTAAATTGGTAACAATTTTTAACTTATTTTATATTATTATGATATGATTATATTTTTTATTGTATTATATTTAAATATAGAATGAATGATGTTAGTGTGTAATTATTTAATTTTTGTTTTTTTTTTTATTTTGAAAACCTATTTGTTGTATTTAAATTTAAATTTGATTGTTGTACCTATTGAATACTTTGATATAAATAATTCGAAATCAAGTCGTCTTATTAATGCAAATTAGTTTTGTGTTTTTTTTTTTAGAGAATATAGTTAATTTTGCTATTTATTTTTATAAATAAAGTGCAGCGTTATTGGGCAGGTACACTCAGAAAAATAAAGCTTAACAATAAATGTGAAGGTTGTGAATTGTTTGTTTGAAATAATAACAATCTATGTGCATTAACAAAACATTTCATAAGCAGGATAGATAGAGAAAGAGATTTGATTTATTATCTGATTTAAAAATTGTCTACATTGAATATTATATACAATAGCCGCATTTTATTATATCCTCTGATCTTACCCGGATTGGATTTGCATCGCAAAATACATGCATGCAACAACAACACAATATTCAGATTTTGCAGAGTTCCAATCCGTTCTGGATCAGAAAAAAACAGCTAATAATTCGTTATTTCTTAAGAGATAAGAAGCATCTCTGTTTGATCTCCTTAGTTTTTCTTTTAAACTATTTCCCATATTCAGATTGCTTGTTATTATAACACCAAGGCATTTATATTATTGCACTCAAATTCATAATATTTTTCATAAATCTTGCAATTTTTTAACGAATTTGTACAAATCTTCAAGTAAACAAACAATGGTAATGAATAATAATACTTGTAATTGAATGGAAGTGTAAAATATAAATGACGACTTATTATAGCTTCAAGCATACTAAAAACAAAGCTATCCTAGTGATTGTATGATGATCGTTTGGAACGCAAGCATATTATTCACACAGCTTATTCGTGTCTTCACACTACGAAAAAAGCAGCCTAACATGTTTCATTTAAAAGAGCACTTCTTGATTTTGAGTTCAAATCTTTGAAATTTAAATGAAAAACGCTATAATTCTTCATTTTTCCCGGTTCAATACCGCTGCCTTGTTTTCATCTAAAACGCTTCCAAAGGTTGACCGCGTCAAAAGCAACAATATTTATATATAGCTACCAACTTCTTTTTTTTTTTTTTTTTTTTTGTTCCAGAAATGTTTCAGCAATACTTCTTGAAACAAATACCACTGGGACACCTTAAGATTTTTATTGTGGTTCATCCAATTGTATCGCTTTCCAGTAGCAATTACAATTATAGAATTCCAAGGCTCATCACTCTGTTAGTGGCACTGAGCTATTATAATTTGGAGCTTATTTATACAATGCACTTATATTATTTGGTTTGATTAAACTTGTAACGCAGATTTTTATTGTTTTAAAAAAAGTAAAAATCCAATTAGAGCTTATAGCGCGTCGCTCTTCGACGTTTTGCTACCAAAACTTATGTGATCATCATTTTATCTCGGTTATAGTTTCACTATAAGTGAAACTCCCATAGTTGTGAAAAATCTATTGAGAATTGAAGTTTGCCTTAACGACTTGGCTGATGTTTTCCAAAATCCGTTGACGCTCATACCTTATTATATGTTTCTCTGGTGTGTTTTTTCGGTAGTTTGTACCTTTGCTCCAAATCGTTCACCAAAGAACAGATCTTCACATACTTCACATGAGAGTAGCCGTCCGTACTCCTCAACGCAGTATTTATACCCAACTTATTAATAACTTATTTAAGTTATTATTGTTGTAATATTGTACTATTCGTACTAGAATGTCAGTTTTTATTACTGACCATTCTGTTAATTTTCATTGAATGTGTTTGAACAACAACAACAACTTAAAGGCGCTACCACCAATTTTAAACGAATTTTATTTACTCGTTTACGAATATTATTATTCGTTTCTTTCTATCTTTGGCTGGAGATATAGCTATTTCAAGGATTGCCAATTCTTTTCATCAGTCTCCTTTTTTGTCTGCTCATGAGGTCTAGAAAAAAATGTGATTGCAGCAATTGAAATAACTTGCTAGCGCAACTTGAGATAAACATTTTTGACACATTTTTCAGCTAAGAAAGTGGTGAGATAGTAATGATCTTAAATAGGTTTTTATAATTTTTAAATATTAATAAATCCATTTTTAAATTAATGATAATTCCTGCTAAATAGAGTTCGTGCACACAGGTTGTTGTTAGTTAATTCAGATTTCTCAGTAAAAAAATTAATTTGGTAAAACCCCCTTTTATTTCTAGTGTAAAACCTTGCCAAATGTCTTGAACTGATTTCCTTTTTTATATTTTTATTTAAATGGTTAACTATTATTTAAAACTGCACAATTGCATTACAGAATGTTACACTGAACAAATCTTGAATGGAATAAAAATAGAAACAATACAAACAAGAGATCCCAAGTAAAACTAAAATAAATCAAAAAACATCTTTTTTGACACCACCGCACACACTCTGGAAATTGTCATTTTTGTGTCATCATTTGTTTTTGTTTTTCCATGCATCATGTGTTCATGCCTTTCCTAAAATGTTCCACAAATCATGTAACTGACCTCTTCCAAAAAGACTATACATTATGCAAATCAATATCTTACAATAAGATTCCCTTTAATTTTCTATAACCTTTGCATGTTATCCAATAATTGAGATTCCTTTTTTCATACATTAAATGTCTTCTTTGCTTAATTTCGTTTTTATTTATTCATTCAGACTTAGTATTATTATTTGTTTATTTTAGTGCAATATTGCAGCGTTTAAATTATTATTATTTTCTAATGCTTCAACATACTACATAAATTATAATATGTATGTGTTCATGATGTATGTTTTTGTAATTCATTTTTCATTTTTATATGTGCCTGTTACGTTTCATTTTTATTTATGTGCAAATATTAAAGGAATTCATATTTATTCCTTAGGCACAAGAACGTCATGGATCGGCTGAAGATCGTATCCAGCGGCTCGAAACCAATCTCGACGAAAAGAACGCCGAAGTTGTACGCCTTAACCAAAGACTTAAAATGAACGAAGATCACAACATGCGACTCTCATCGACTGTGGATAAATTGCTTTCAGAGTCGAACGAACGTCTTCAGGTTCACCTGAAGGAGCGTATGCATGCTTTGGATGAGAAGAATGTTCTTACACAGGAATTAGAAAAGGCTAGAAAATTAGCCGAAGAGCTTCACCACGAAAAGAGTGAAATAATGAAGGAACTTTCTAAGACTAGATTAGAAATTGAAAATTTCAAAAGACAATTGCTGCAACAAGAAATTGCGTATAATATCCAACAAACAGAAGCATTAACACGCAGCCTATCACCTAGCAGTGTTGTGGACGGAACTGCTTTTTCGAGGAGTACATCTCATACTAGCTTTGATACACATTCGTTGCGTCGCAATAAACAAAGAATGGAAGAAAACGATCAATTTGCTAGAAGTTTAGCTGAGCAGGTCTAATTAATTAAAGATTTAATTTTGTGTAAATCATTAACTTTGTATTATAATTGTAGGAATGGAGTAAATTGCAACAAGCTCATGCGTTAGCAAATGTTCAAGCTGCTTTTGAAGTATCGAGTGGACAAGAATGCGATGAGAATGATGGTCTTTTTGGTGCTGCAGAATTGATGTCACCCTCAGGTCATACAGATGCCCAAACACTTGCGATGATGTTGCAAGAGCAATTAGATGCCATAAATAATGAGATAAGGTATGAATAAGTATAACTTAACTAATTAACTTTAGGTGGCGCTACATACCGGGGTAGACCTGTGCTAGCAATAATTTTCCAGTCGGCTCGGTCTCTAGCTAGCTTTCTACAGTTTCGCACGCCAAATTGGTTGAGGTCCTCGCTTGCGTGAGCTTCCTGTAACGCTCTCCTGTTATACTTTGCCGTCCCACGGGGTTCAAAGACTTTCTTGGTCGTAGTATAGGTGCCCATTCGCACTTGGTGAGCGACCTTTATCTTTTTTGACCAGGTCGGTGTCGCGGTACAGCGCTATAAAGTCAGGGAAATTTTGTTGTCAAATCAGTTTAAAGCCATACACCGGGGCCTGGAGAGCTTTGTTCCTCAATTGCCTTCTTAGTCAAAAGAAAAGTGTAGTAGTAGCTGAGTCCAAAGAGTAGTTCTTCGTTTGATCTTAGCACTGGTATTCTATACTGAATTACTAACGGTGCCTAGGTACACAAGGTCTTTGAACCATCTCAAAGTTATAGCTTTCGAGGTTGAGTGTCCTTTCTTGGCGACAGCATGTATTTCCCCTTGCTTTCATGCTTTCATGCCCTGTTCAACCTATCTTCGTAGCTCCCTTCATAGGATAGTACCCTGATATTACGCTTTGTTCGTCCCATTATGTCAATATCGTCGGCATAAGCGAGTAATTGGATGAAGTATTGAAAGATTTTGTTTTAGTATTGACGCAAGAGTTATGCGCTATTATTCCAACAACGGTATTGATGAAGTTGAATCGCCTTGTCTAATACCTTTTTTTTTGACATCGGTATCGGTGAAGCCTTTTCCGATCTTGATGGAGCAGCATTATACATGCCCAACGTTAACACAGTACCCTTTTCGGGGAACGGGGAAACAATGTTAGAGTTCCATTCATCGAACATGCTTTCCTCCAATGCAGATGATGCATACTCCTAATTAATTCATCGCCAGCCGTTTTGAACAGCTCGACTTAACTTCAGATATAACTATTTTAGCCTGCTTCATTTAGGTTAAATGGTGCAGTCATCATCGCCGATATATAATCAAAAGAAATTAGTTTTCCATATCCTCAACTCCGACTAGGATTCTACTTAAATTTTAACATTCACAGAATTCAATCCGAGTTCGATTATTAGAAAATTTTCAATCGCAATAAAAAGATGATCCTATAATTTTACTACAATAATTATTAATTATCTTCCTTTTGTTTGCAGGCTTATACAGGAAGAAAAGCAGTCAACGGAAGCGCGAGCCGAAGAACTAGAATCCAGAGTGGGCAGCTTAGAACATGTTAATCTTTTATCAAGAGGACGTTCAATGGACAGACAAAGCCCACCACTAAGCGGGCGTAGTACACCGAATAGTCCCAATAGAGACTATCTCCATAAATATCATACTGTAAGTAATTACAATCACAATTAAATTTCTATTGTTATTTTTGTTCTTTTTGAAAAAGTATATTTTTCATTTACTATTTTTATCAACCACGAATCGATTAATGACTGTTTCGATTTTTTTTCTAGTTATTTTTTTTTTATTTCAATTTAATTTATGAGTGTAATTTGTGCTCCTAAAATTTTACATAGAATTTTTTAACTAGTATAAAATATTAAGCAAACAAAAAAAAAAGAACACAAAAAGCAAACAAACAACAATAAATTTACAGGCCCCAGCCTCAATGTCACCAGCTCATCTTCATCAATATGCGGCTACCCTCAGCCCTGGCCAACTGTCTGAGTCTCTTCCTTCGAGCCAGGTATTAGCCATATTATGATGTGCTATTTCCATTAAGCATTTATCCATTCCATACTATGACCTTATACTGTATAATCTCTTCTATATAATATATATGTATATGTTTTTTCTTATTTTCTGTGATTAGTTTGTGTTTTATTTTTCTTGAATACACAATTATTCGTAACATGTTAACATGTATATATTTTATATACTAAGCAAACATACCCAGTCACACACAGGCAACATATTCGATAACAGCCTTTCGTAACATTCGATAACAAATACATATAATCAAAAACAATCCTCCAATACATAACGAAGGTCTTAACAAAACACATGTAGTATAGAAAAGTTATTCTGAATATAATCATTATATTTTTTGTTTGTTTACAAAACACGCTATTTGTCAAAAAATTATTATTTTGATAAAGTAAAAATATTAATTCAAATGATGGCATCATTGATTTCAGATACCTTTGTCCAGATGTAAAATAATAATAATGTTCTTTGGCCATACGCCCATACCCAATGCCAAACTTCTCATCAATACAACTTTTTTAGGATTTTCCAATATTTGCACTTTTCTTTTCTTTTTAAAAACACCTTGTTCAGAAGAAATAGTATTCGAAACACTCGTTTCAATTTAAAATGTTCATAAAGTTTTTGTTTTGGCCTACTGAATAAATTCATACAAACTATAGACAAAAATTCCAATATTCGACTATACTTATTTTTAAACAAAAAAATTGTAACTATCCCAAAAGAATTACAAATGTTTATTTGTAAATTGGATTTTTTGGTCGTCTATTTTCAATTTTCCTAAAACAAAATACATTTTGAAACATTAAAGCAATGTTTTCTTATTTAATACATATGTACACAAATGCTTATTAAGGTGTTTCCAGGCCAAAGAAATATTTGAGAAACATTTAAAGTTGTGTCCACATCGCAGCAACATTTCAAGAAGCATTGTTTGGAAAACGTTTCTGAATTGTTTCTTATTTGTTAAAAAATATACATTTGAGAAAAATTTTTTCTAGACACACCTTGAAATGTTTTTTTTAAATCATTGCCTAGGCACACCTTAAAAAAAACATTTAATAAACATTTGTTAAAGAAGAACGCATTGCTTAAATGTTTCTTTAAATTAAATGTTTATTCACGAACTGACATAAAACTAATATCTGGGGTTGAATTCCGCAAGCGTGAGCTTTGCTCTGCGACCGAAAAAATGTGTACACAGATTCATTCCGATTCCGCATGTAAATTTTTTGATTGTGTTTTGACAACCTATGTCTCACGGATCGTGACCATAAAATTTTCAAAATGTCAAACATAAACAAAAAACAGTTCTCAAACTAAATTCAGGTCACTAGGCAACAAACAAAAATGTCTCAAATACCACCCTGCACCAATTGAGCTACAATAAGAAATTCAAATAACTTTTTTTTAAATAGATGTATTTCGTTTATTTTTTTTTATTGGATAGAAAGTTCATTATGATTTCAAATCATTAATTGTTTTTAAAGATAATAGACCGCAAATGACCTGCACGCTCACCCACGCATATGCGGCACCTGATCAAAAAATTGTTCATTGCGACCTGAAGGGTTGAAGTTGTGATCGCCTCAATTATGGTCTTAATGGACTGCTTCAATTCAGTCAAATTGTGTTTCGTTTTGTATACCTCTTGTTTGACATAATATCATAAAAAAAATTCTGGTGCAGTCAGGTCAGGTGACCTTGGGGGCCAGCAAAAAGTGGAGTTCCTAGAAATTAACTTGTGTCGGAATTTTCGTTGGAGCTCCTCCATAACTGGTCTGGCTATATGTGCAGTTGCACCATCTTGCTGGAACCAAACGCTGCTGAATGGGATACGCATTTGGCGCAGTTTTGGGTAAAAAAAAACTCCTTCAACATCTTTAAATACCGGTCCCCATTGACAGTTACTATTACACCGTTTTCTTCAAAGAAGTATGGCCCGACAATACATCTTGATGAAACTGCGCACCACACAGTGACTCGTACTGGATGCAGTACCATCTCATGGAGCATTTCTGGGTTATATTAATTCCATATACGGCAATTTTGCTTGTTTACATTGCCGTTGAGATCAAAATGGGCCTCATCAGACATGAACAAACAATTTATTAATGTGTTGTCTTCTTCGGCCATTGCACAGGTAAGTCCTGAGGATTAAACTTGACTTTGTATGGAAACAAGTGTAAGTATTCATGAAGTATCCGTTGTAATGACCGTCTGCTAACTCAAACTTGCCCCGATAAGTTTCGAGTCGAAACAATTGGATTTGCCTGTATTGCCGGTGAATATTTGATCAACGGTTGACTTGCCTGGCTTTAAACGGTCAATCAGATCGTTCACAAAAGGTTTTAAGTGATCAAACAGTATAGCTGACATGTTCCTCCGTGCACTTTCTGGATTTTACTTTTACGGCTGTTTTCTTAAAACTCTAAGGTTCGAATGTGTCGTAGAAGAACACAGCGGTGTTGACCTAGTAACTGTGTCTGACTAGAGCTATAGCGCAACCGTTGGCATCATCGTAAGAGCATTCTCCTGCACCGTTTAAATGATTACAAACAACTTATAATGAACATTTTTAATTGAAACGAATGTTTTATTTATATAAACATTAGTCTTTTGTTTTACTAAACATACTTTTCCCTGTTGCGAAATATTTATCAATAACATAATTTATGTATAAATAAATGCTTTATAATTTGTATGGTTTCTGCTTTTTGAAAGAATATTATTAACAAGCTTGCTGCGTAGTGTTCATTTTGTAATTTTATTGCATTTTCGGGTTTAAATACATAAGATAAAATTTATATAATATATATTTATATATATATATACAAATATAATCCGATAATTTTAAACAGCATATAGCTTTTTGCTTAGTTTGTGTATCAGATATAAAACACATCCAAACGATGGAAATCGTCTTGCTTATGAACATTTACAATTTTTAACCTTACAGCTAAATCTACCAGCGCTTTCATCAGATGTATCAAGGGATGAACTGCATGCTATGGCTATGGCTGGTGATTCCAGTTCAGGAGGCGCAGCGTCACCTCTCACCGCTAGATCAATGCGATTGGAGCGAGTTGCGCAAGCTTTAGCTCATAGTCAAGAGGAGCTACGAAGGTAACTTGAAGAAAATGTTTTCCATTTTGTTTGACTAATACAAATACCTATCTTATTGTTTTGCATATACATATTTTTGTTTTTGTTTACAAATCAATTAAAAATTTGTAAAAATTTGTTGTTTTAATAATAACAGAAGATCGATGGGACTGCCACCGAGTCAAGGACCAAATAATAATATAAGGTTAATAACCAAATTCAGTTTATTTTATTACTAATATAAACTAATAATTACTGTATCCCCACCTTTGAAAAATTTATTATTTACTTAATTGTGTTATGTTATTATTTGAAGCAGATCGACATACCAAAATTATGGACCATCACCGTTAAGTTCACGTCACGGAAGTCAAGAGTCACTGCGTCATTATAGCACAATGGGTTCCATGAACATGCTTCAGACTCCTACATCTAGTGTTAGTCGAGATGTGGTCACATCCGTACAAAAGAAAAAGGGCATCAAATCAAGTCTGGGACGATTCTTTAGTAAAAAGGACAAAGTTAAAGGTGTTAAAGATTCGATGCCCGATGGTTCAACCAGTATGATGTCGATAGGAAATCTATCAATAACAATGAGTGATATTGACTCCAACTATGATGCAATGAGCTTATCCGGAGGTAAAATACCTGGAATGGTCGGCATGTCAGGCAAAATTTCTTCAGTAGATTATGGAAGACCAAAGAAGTAAATAAACAAGATTATTTATTAAATCAATATGTATGAGAAATATTTATTTTTTTAGGGAACATGACTATCGGAATGATTTGTTAGGTGAAGCGATGAAGGCTGGCACACCGTTTGCATTGTGGAATGGGCCAACAATAGTTGCCTGGTTAGAATTGTGGGTGGGTATGCCAGCGTGGTATGTAGCTGCTTGCAGAGCGAATGTCAAATCAGGAGCTATTATGAGTGCATTGAGTGATACAGAAATCCAGAGAGAAATTGGTATTTATTAAATTATTTTTGTTTTGATCTACAGAAGTTTGTTGAACATTGTTCTTTTTTTTTTTTGTTTTGCAGGCATCAGTAATCCTCTGCACAGATTAAAACTTCGTCTTGCCATTCAGGAGATGGTCTCATTGACATCACCATCAGCTCCTCAAACTTCACGCACAACTCTTGCTTTCGGTATAAACAAAATTATAGAAAAAGTAAATCAAACCTTATCTCACAAATACCCTTTCTTTTCAGGGGACATGAACCACGAATGGATTGGCAATTATTGGCTTCCTGGTCTAGGTTTGCCACAATATCGCACTACATTTATGGAATGCCTCGTTGATGCACGAATGCTTGACCATTTAACAAAGAAAGATTTGCGAGGCCAATTGAAAATGGTAGATAGTTTTCATCGGACTAGCTTACAATATGGCATTTCTTGTCTAAAACGACTGAACTATGATCGCAATGAACTAGAGCGGCGGCGAAAAATATCCGAAAACGCTCTTTGTGATTGTTTAGTATGGAGTAATGAAAGGGTAATTCGATGGGTAGGCAGCATTGGTTTAAAGGTTAGTGACAAAAAATAATATGCCCAGAGTTTGAAATGTAATCTAATACTTGAACATTTTCTAGGAATATGGAAACAATCTTTTAGAATCGGGTGTGCATGGCGCTTTAGTTGCGTTAGATGAAGGTTTCGATGCAAATGCAATGGCGTTAGCATTGCAAATTCCTACACAAAATACACAAGTAAATTTTTTTATTAAAATTCTTATATTTTTCTAATCTTTGTTTATTTAGGCGCGGCAAACACTCGATATTGAGTTCAATAATCTCCTCCAAGTTGCCACAGAACGACGGCCCGAAAACGAACAGCTTCATAAATCCTGATCCAACGCCAGTCTCTCAACATTGAGTGACGAATGAAAAAATAACAAAAACATTGCTGCCTAAGGCACATAAGATTTCAAACAGCCGGGTTTAACAAAGAAGAATTTTTTTAACAACATAACAAAACAAACAAATTCCCAATAATTGGGGAACAAACTGCTCAACGTTCAAAAGTCAAAAAAAAAATTGTAAGAAAAAAACTCGTGAGGCTAGTGAACCAACTAGATGATTTTTTTAAAACATTACACATACATTTTTTAATGTATAATAAATAGATTATTATGTTTATATAAGTGTAGAAGTTACAATTTCTTTCTAGACGCAGCTGCAGCACAAACAAAAAATAAAATATGTATGTAATTTTTATACAAATTTAAGGGAAAGAAAGAAAATTTAAGACAAATAATTAAAAAAAAAATAAATATTTAAAAAAACCATAAAACCAACCTCCTGATAAATTATGACAAAAAAAAAAAACATCGAACGACAATTAGTGTTTTTTAACAATTAATTAAATTCAAGCAGCAGTATTTGGTTTCTGTTTGTTACGTGTAAATATTATAATTTAACTCACCAGCTGATAGAAATACAATTGTTCGTTTAATTTTTTTTAAATAATATTGTTGGTATCTGTTAATTTAAACATAAATACTATATTGTTATGAACATTAAGTTCAAATTATTTTTTAATACTAAAATATGAGTGATTTCGTTTTAATTTTAGAATAACACTTTGGTATAATTATATAGTTTCGTGCAATATTTTTTGTTTCTTCTGGTAACACTATAAACGAGATGTTTTCTCTAAAAGTTCAAAAACCAATTTGTTTGCTTTCTCTCTTACTCTCTTTCTCTCTTTTTCTCTGTCGTATACAATGCAGTAGTTTAATAAAAAAAAAGAATTAAATCAACAATCCAACAAAGTGCTATTAACCAATATTCGTATATATTTTGTTCACTTTCTATAACATTTAATGTAATAACGTAAAACTTAACTTCAAAAAAAAAAAAGCTTAAATTAAATACTTAACCACGTCGTACACTTACATATTAACTTTCATATACCTGACAAGACATTTTAAAAATGTTTTGTTTTAAGTATTTTTATTTCCCGCGCTCATAATCATCACGATAATAATATATTTATTCAAAACAAAAATAATTAACAAGTCATTAACAAAAGTATATATATTTATTAAAACAAAAAAATAATAAATAAACTAATAGACCAAAAAAAGAAGAAGCAAATCAAGAGAGAATAACAACTTTTTATATGTATATTAACCAAATTACATATTAGTTAAATGTAACAAAGCGCATATGAACAATAACTTCAAAAGTAACCATCTATTAAAAAAAAAAATATATATAAATTAGTTTGTATACAAAAAAAGTTTATACATACAAAAAATTCACTTCAGTAAGCTCAAATTTGAATAATGCGAAAGAAAATGCAGTCAGTCTAGTCATTCCCGGTATTTATTAAATTTAGTTTCCAAATGTACCTTAACCATCCAAACATACATACGCGTATTTTGATAAATCTCTCTGTTATAGCAAAGCTTCAGAGTGATTAAATTTTCTTTAATATACAAATAAAATATGTGTTTTGGTTGCATTATTATTTTTTAAATGAATGAACAGAAAAAAACATTTAATTTACGTAGGGAAATAACCCGTTATTAGTTTTGTTTAATGCTTTTCGAAACATTTTCAATTAATGGTCAAGTTGACGACCCTGAATTTAGAAAATAGTTATTTTAGTATTTTTTGCTTAATTTTATTTGTTTGTGTTTAAATGTTATCAAAAAGCTTAAAAATATAATAAACCAAAGACTGAATATAAAACCAGGAGGCAGACTGTCGGATACCCGACAGTCGTAGCGAATTCGTATATATATTTTACTAAGCATAACTTATGACATACCCAAGCGTTATGCAACTGTTTGCTTAGCATGTTTTACGCAAGATTTGTGTTTCGGAACTCGCTCTTTTTACATTGTGAAGTTAATGATCAGGGAAACAATTGGCGTGTAGATCTTTCCTTTAAGTTTGTGTCAAGTGTTATGAGAATTTATGACAATAATTCAATTTTGTTTCAGAAGCATTGTTATGTTTTGAAATTGAAGTATCGCACAGAGAAGTTTTTTGAATCTGGCACATAAACCTTGTAAGCGAACAGCAGACCTGTCAGACATTTTTCTGTTTTTTTTTTATCTCAGAGTAAATCGAGATTGCTGTGAACAGAGTTCTGTTTAAATAACTGTCCGGAATCATCGGGTGCGGAGCATGAAATTGGCAGCATATGTAGTCTGCCTTATTCGCGCTTATGTTGCGTAGCTTATTTGGCACTCTATAACACATAAAGTGCCCGTTGCAAGGATGTAAGACCTTTATTTATCACTTAATGTGTGAGTCGATAGTGTTCTCTGAGAGCGCACTTGAGCTACTATCGTACAGTTATACATCATCTCCGATGCTGTCAAGGAACATGAAAACTATAAAAAGTTGATGACGCTGAATATCGTACACAATCTACTTTATTAATTTAATATGAGTTCACTGCGTTCCAAGTTAATTATACTCCAAAAGAGGAACACAAGTTGAGTGCTCTGAAATGCCTGAGATAAAACAGAAACATATACATCTTCTTTCATCACGAGTCAATTCTGCAAACAGTTGGAACAACTATGTTCAAAGTCATCTTCAGAATAAATTCATTTTGACACTTTCAAGAGCTATATTTTTTGTACCTTTGGCAAATGTGGCTTTGGTCACCCACCATTTTAGTGCATTTTCGTAAATTATCTTTGTTGCGGACCTCGTCTATTGAGTGGTACCCCAAATGTGTTTTGTATACAACAATTGTGAAGTCTCCATTTACGAACAGCTGAGATGTATGCTCAATTAAGATACCTGAATAGCCATTTTAGAAATTTTTCATAGAATACTATTTGCGGTCTCCATAGGCAATTTTCATAGAATGCTATCTAGTATTCTATGAAATCTAGATCGTGGAGACACCGTGTGATGGAGAACATAATATAGTAACAGATCTTTTTTCCTCCTTTGCGGAGATCTGTGGCGAATGTTTTGTCCGAGATTAAGACAACTAATGTAGACAATGTGAAATCGTGAAAATACATCCTGCAAATTGAAAGTTATTTACCTCAAAATTAGAAGAAAATAATTCGTGCATAACATGATGCAGAATTTTATTATTTTATTCTAAATTCTTTCAAAAAAAGTGCAAAATTAAAATTTTTCCAAAAAAAAACAAAGCGAAGTTCATTACCTGTTACAACATTTTAGTTCGCTACAAGAATAAGTTCGTGCCTGTCAGAAGTACATAATATTTAAACAAAAAATGGTAAACTTATGTATGTTTCCACGAATTTAATTTATCTGACAACTCAGCAGCTTAGCTCTTGCCTACTTCAATTTTTAATTTCAAAAATGTATGGCAAATTCTGCCCGATTTTCTTTGTTTCCTCAATCTTCTCTGACCGTTTTGTTAGACCAATTAGTTCTAAGAACGCCAGATAACTCCAATTAGCGCAACTATGTGATGTTTTTGTAAAAAAAAAGAGAGAAAATACACAGAAACTCTTGATGATAAAATTCTATAGTTTACTCAACCAACACCTTTGTTTATTTTATAGAAAGTTCAACTTAATGAGTAAAGGTAATATGAAGCCTACAGTTCTAAAAAGCTTAGTTAACAACGCGAATTAAGTTTCAATGCCAATTAAGCGCTTCAAGTCCTTATAATATCGTAGGAATTGTAGTTCAAAGACAAAGATCTTTTTGCATTACGTGTATCAAAAAATACTTTGCCTTTTGGTTTAAAATGTAACACATTATTTCGCCTCCTCTTAAAATGCGATTGAGCATTTAAATAATTTTATAATGCCAGCTCTAGCTTTTCATGTCGGGTAAACTCACAAATTTGGTCTAATTATTTTCTGAACATGTCATTGATCTTGCCTGGGATCTAATTCTTAAAACATAAGAAAGTACAGAACATAAATTGGAATTTTAAAAATTACTTATATGATTTTAAAAAATAGATTGAACATAATTACATAAACAAATAAAAAAATAACCTACTTTCCTACAAACATTATTACTTCTGTGTGCGGAGTTCTCTCACTTGAAATCACAGACCATTTGTTAAAATAAATCTATTATTTAAATTGTTGTCAAAAACTGTTTACAATTCTTCAACGACTATCATTTGCTTAAGCATAATCACCTTCTTCCTTCCCTACGTAAAACTAAAAATAAAGCCATTCATCATATCGTATCACAAGTACACTATTACTAATGTCTTCACTATAATAATATTAACACATCATTATATGTATATTTATAAAAAAAAAATAATATATACATACTTAGAAATTGTAAATTTAACCATAGATGTATGTATTTCAAATTTGCTGGCTTACCAATGAAAAAAATAAATAAAATTTATTATTATGAGATAAATGTATCTAGCAAATTTTAATCATTTGTTAACTAATCATTATGTTTCATTTTAATTTCATAAAACATAAGACAGTGAGCAAGCACCAAATTGACAAAAAAAAAAAAAAAACAACTCACTGTGTACAGAATTTTGTTAGTTTTTTTTTTAAATGAAAAAAATCCCCAGTGAAAAATTTTTGGAAAAACAACATTAAAATATCTAATACTATAATAGATATATAATAATCATTGTGTTTATAAAAATAAAAACAAAAAATTGATAAACTAACCATGAAATGTTGTAATAGCGTTATTAATTATAAATAATACATATATGTTTAACGTGAACCACAAATAGGTTATCGATCGGACATTTATAAACAAACAAAAAAATATAGTGAAATCTTAAAATATAACCTAAATGAAATTAATGTAAAATTGCATATATGTATTAATATAAAATTTAGATAAAAGCAAATGGTAAATTTAATTTAATCATTGTTTTGCAAATTATATATTTATATATATTATACATATATATACATACTACTTAAATACAAACATATATAAAGTATTACAACTAATTTATAAAAAAAACGGAAGAATAAACTATTAAATTTACATTGCCATTTATATAAATAAAATAAAAATAAAAAAAAAATATATTTATAAATATAAGCTAATAAAATTAAATTAACTAGCCCATTACATTAATTGTTAGTAATAACTATATGAATATAGTTATAATACCTATAAAACGCAAAACGCAAATTAATATGGAATACATATAGATTTACCTACTACCTACTATTTAAAAAGGAATATACATACATAAATATATATATTTCGATTGAAATGAGAAGCAAATAAGAAAATAAATTAATATAATACATATTACAAAAAAATTGGTTTATTTTTATACATAGTTCAGTGCATTAGATGTGATATTACTTATTAAGTAAAGTACGTTATACGTTGCTTCGAAGTTCTCGACCATTTTGTCGCTAATTAACCATACTGCCGCTAACTTCTTAAAGGCCCTATCTAAAAAAATTTCTTCCTTAAGTTTACGACATATTTTATTGCCAGGGTAATGTTATTATGATGTGTTATTTTTACTTGCGATTATAGGTATGTACTACATATAAGAGAAGTTATGCATTCGTGCAAAAAAAAAAAAAATTAAATAACAATCAAACATGACATTACGACAATTCATCGTTACTTTTAGCTAAAAGTGATTTCCCTTCGAGATACAGGGTTTTCCTAAATTTCAAAATTGATCCCTAAATATCGTTAGTTTTGCCTAAAAGTGCTTTGTTCTCGAGATAAAGCGCTTTTTCCAAAATTCAAAAATCCAAATTTTTCAGAATTTTCTTTCTCTCTTTCAATATGTTTTTTATAGTTGGTTTCCCTTTAGAAAACCCGTAAAAATGGTTACTTTTAGCTAAAAGTGATTTCCCTTCGAGATACAGCGTTTTTCCTAAATTTCAAAATTGATCCCTAAACATCGTTAGTTTTGTCTAAAAGTGCTTTGTTCTCAAGATAAAGCGCTTTTTCCAAAATTCAAAAATCCAAATTTTTCAGAATTTTCTTTCTCTCTTTCAATATGTTTTTTATAGTTGGTTTCCCTTTAGAAAACCCGTAAAAATCGTTACTTTTAGCTAAAAGTGATTTCCCTTCGAGATACAGCGTTTTTCCTAAATTTCAAAATTGATCCCTAAATATCGTTAGTTTTGCCTAAAAGTGCTTTGTTCTCAAGATAAAGCGCTTTTTCCAAAATTTAAAAATCCAAATTTTTCAGAGTTTTCTTTCTCTCTTTCAATATGTTTTTTATAGTTGGTTTCCCTTTAGAAAGCCCGTAAAAATGGTTACTTTTAGCTAAAAGTGATTTCCCTTCGAGATACAGCGTTTTTCCTAAATTTCAAAATTGATCCCTAAATATCGTTAGTTTTGTCTAAAAGTGCTTTGTTCTCGAGATAAAGCGCTTTTTCCAAAATTCAAAAATCCAAATTTTTCAGAATTTTCTTTCTCTCTTTCAATATGTTTTTTATAGTTGGTTTCCCATTAGAAAACCCGTAAAAATGGTTACTTTTAGCTAAAAGTGATTTCCCTTCGAGATACAGCGTTTTTCCTAAATTTCAAAATTGATCCCTAAATATCGTTAGTTTTGCCTAAAAGTGGTTTGTTCTCAAGATAAAGCGCTTTTTCCAAAATTCAAAAATCCAAATTATAAAGCGTTTTTCCTAAATTTCAAAATTGATCCCTAAATATCGTTAGTTTTGCCTAAAAGTGCTTTGTTCTCGAGATAAAGCGCTTTTTCCAAAATTCAAAAATCCAAATTTTTCAGAATTTTCTTTCTCTCTTTCAATATGTTTTTTATAGTTGGTTTCCCTTTAGAAAGCCCGTAAAAATGGTTACTTTTAGCTAAAAGTGATTTCCCTTCGAGATACAGCGTTTTTCCTAAATTTCAAAATTGATCCCTAAATATCGTTAGTTTTGCCTAAAAGTGCTTTGTTCTCGAGATAAAGCGCTTTTTCCAAAATTCAAAAATCAAAATTTTTCAGAATTTTCTTTCTCTCTTTCAATATGTTTTTTATAGTTGGTTTCCCTTTAGAAAGCCCGTAAAAATTGTTACTTTTAGCTAAAAGTGATTTCCCTTCGAGATACAGCGTTTTTCCTAAATTTCAAAATTGATCCCTAAATATCGTTAGTTTTGTCTAAAAGTGCTTTGTTCTCGAGATAAAGCGCTTTTTCCAAAATTCAAAAATCCAAATTTTTCAGAATTTTCTTTCTCTCTTTCAATATGTTTTTTATAGTTGGTTTCCCATTAGAAAACCCGTAAAAATCGTTACTTTTAACTAAAAGTGATTTCCCTTCGAGATACAGCGTTTTTCCTAAATTTCAAAATTGATCCCTAAATATCGTTCAAAGACTGGCATGATTCTTGTATGCGCGGTTCCGATAGGGGTCAAGTACCTGCGTCCTCCGACAAGCAGTAGGCCGGTCAAGCATGCCAGCACTGACCCCGACGGCAAGAAAGGAATCCGCAACATTTCTTATAAAAAAAGTAAATTCCATCTAGACAAGTTGAGTTTATAAGAGTTTAGTCTTGATAAGAAGATCTTAGCATCGTTTCGTCCGCAAGAATGAGCTTCCGTAATATGGCCGTAAATGTTAACTTAAATTGCATTTTCCTGATGCTTTCATAAAGCAAATAATTACCAATAACGTGAAACAGAGCACTACCAATATAGATCGCGGACGACGCAACGCACGGAGTGAATAGGTATACAATGCATTACACTATATAAGCATGACGATATTCTTTTAATTGGTTTTACATAATTGAAAATAAAAACGAATTTAATTAAGCCCCTTGCCGACACCGCAACAATATAAAAACAACAAGAACACAACGGAAACACACTGAGGTGGAAACAAATAGTTTTTTTTTCAAATTTCCGATTTTTCATAAATAAAACATTACCTATACATACTGGCATTATATACATTTCTATAGTATTTTCATGCTGAATAATCACTGACTGGCCATCTTAAAAAACTTGTGAATAACACATTTTTAGGTTCGTGCATTTACTAGTTGTCTATTCTGTTACCCTGACAACAGTCGAAAACATATATGATTTTTGATTTGTTTACGACTCTTGTCAAGGAAATATGGATTTTAGAGCCAATAAAATACATTAAATATTGTTTATTTGTTTTGTTGACGACTATTGTTAAAGTAACAGAATAGACACAGTAAATGTAAGAACCACCAAATGTGCGGTTCACCGAGCGATTCACAAGTTTCTTTAGATGACGCTGCTACATGATTGTACTATAGAAATTTATATACAATGATACTGGTACACATAAACCAACATTTAAAATTACATAAAACAGCATTTCTTACAACATTGGATTTAAATCGCAAATTTTTAGATACCGGCGAAATTTGAATAAAATAACGAAATAACGGACAACGAAGCTCCTTTACATGAGGCTACCGCCTCAATGTTGTAAATTAAAACACTGCCGCTTTGACTTACGAAAATGTTATCAACGATTTAAACCAAACGAATCGGGAAAAAACCAACTAGTTTTTTTGTGTAATACTTTTATAATAAAAGCATATAAATTGAATTCAATTTTTATCACCAACCGCCCAACGACAAAGACGACGACTACATTAAACGGTAGACAATTTTTAATATGTAGAAACTTTCACGAATCGAAAGCACTAGGATACGGAAAGATTGCACAAATAAAAGCTTATATTTATTTCACATTTTATTTATATTAGAGTTAGTTTTATGCAAAATTTCATTACAACTAACTCAAGAAAACATTTGACAAAATTAACATAATTTTATGATATTCAAACATTAAAAATGGATATTTTTTTATTAATTTCCGCCGGCAACCAAAACAACAAAAACATTTATTTTACTGACATGAAGAGATGCAGATAAAATGTATTATTGGTTGAACTGCGTTGACACAGTAGGCGTTTTTTCTTTTTTAGCTCTGACTCTGGCAGAGCACGGAGTAGAGCCTGAGCTTATCGAATAAGCTCTGAGCAGAGTTTAAATTTTCTCAGATTTAAATTTTTGTTTCTCCTGTTTTTTGACCGAAGCCGATGCCGATGATAATATGTATATGTACGATATTTACGATTAAATTTTTATAAAAAAAATAAAAATAAATCGGTGTTTCGGTAGATAATAAGACATTTTAATGTCTAAATTTTTATTTTTTAATACATAAGAAATGGGGTCGGTATAATGGGCTTTTCTAATAATCAAATTTAGTAACAGCTTAAATTGAAATCTCCACACTTTAAGACAAAATTTGTTGTATATTTTATCTAAAAAGTGGAAATTTTGCTGTTACTAAATTTAATTATTAGTAAGGCCCAATGAAATTAAAAACTTGATATTAAGGACAAGAAATAAAAGTTGTTCAACACTTTCTCCGTGCAAATTAGACTTCCTTCAGCATAAATCTGTCCAGCCGAGCAGCACTGAATAGTTGCTCGCTGGCTACACTGATGGGAGGAGCAAAAAAAAAATGTCGGTGCTACTTATTCCAAGTATGTGTAAGGGCGTAAAAATATCTACGTTCCTCTTATTTGTATGCAATGGTTCCTTTAAATAAGATTTGAGACAATCTTCGAAAGGTGGGAAGCCTTCGACTTCAGCAGGATCTTCGGCCTCATTTGGTCATAGCCAAAATGTTTTGCCGAAGGTGATATTTTTGGACGAATTCGCTCGAAGCCACATATTCAGTCGGCCACAACTCGAAAATTCCACAAGAAAGTTGAAAATTCAACGAGCCAGACCCAAAAAATTACAGTTTAAAGGGATATAAAATTCGATGTTTCTTCTTCGTGTGGCTGGCGGCGGCGTGGTCTTATAAATGCTTAATTAAAAGAACAAAATGGTAAAAATTATAAAAACTGTAGTTTATAGCTAGCATTGATAACCCCCCATTATCGTCAAGGAGAACATTTAAGGTGGTACTTAATTTTATGCGGCAACACCTCATTTTTCATCGCACTCTTTTAAGTGCATAGTCTTCCTCTTCGTTGCTCCGATTACACTTGTCCAGTGGGTCTTTTAATATGGCACTATTCATTCTCAACAGATATTACTGCCGTCACATTTTCACAGCGTCTTTAAAAAAAAGTTTTTTTTTTATCTGAGATCAGAATCTTATAGCGTTTTTCATTTAAATTTCAAAGATTTGCCCTCAAAATCAAAAAGTGCTCTTTTAAATGAAACATGTTGGACTGCTTTTTTTGCAGTGTGAAGACAGAGATTAAACACGCATAGGCTGTGTGAATAATATGCCTGCGTTCTACACGATCATCATACAATCACTAGGATAGCTTTGTTTTTTGTTTGCTTCAAGAAATTATAAGCCGTCATTTATGTTTAACACTTCCATTCAATTACAAGTATCATTATTCATTGCTATTGTTTGTTTACTTGACACTTGTAAAAATCCCTAAGAAAATTGAAAGATTTATGAAATATGTTATGAATTTGTATTTTCTTGAGTGCAATAAAATACCTATACCATCCAACAAAGTAAAACAATACAAAGCTATCCAATAGTTTTAGGATACAAAAAATTATTTTTTTTTTTTTGTGTTTTGGTTGCCGGCGGAAATTAATTAAAAAATATATATTTTGAATGTTTGAACATCATAAAATTATGTTAATTTTGTCAATAAATGTTTTCTTGAGTTCCTTCTAATGAAACTTTGTATACAATTAACTCTAATATTAGTAAAATGTGAAATAAATATGTGCTTTTATTTGTGCAATCTTTCCGTTTTCTAGTGCTTTCGATTCGTGAAAGTTCTTCCATGTGTTCCGTTTAATGGAGTCGTCGTCTTTATCGTTGGTCGGCTGGTGATGAAAATTGAATGCAATTTATATGCTTTTTTGTATATCTATTTCACAAAACAACTTGTCATTTTTTTCCCGATTCGTTTGGTTTAAATCGTTGACAACACTTCCGTAAGTTAAAGCGGCAGTGTTTCAATGTACAACTTTGATTTATGTAAATGAGCTTCGTTGTCCGTTATTCCGATATTGTATTATATGGACTAATCTGAGACAAGCTCCAAAATGATCTCTATTTCCATTACCTGACATCCAAACCATTAAATGTTCACCGAAAGCGCCATCCTAAACAACAACGTAGGCCATTTAATGCTGTTTTTGGAATAAGCAAAGACAAGCACCACTATCGAGCATTCAGTAGACCGATTCCAAAAAGCGCTGCGGATCGTATTAAAAACGATACCGCAATTTGAAGCAACTATGCATAGCTGCTTCAAATTGTGGTATTTCAAAAGCAAACAATTAAAAAATTTAAATTCTCTTCCAGAAATATCCAATAGAATAGAATCCCTTTTAAGAATGGAAAAAATTAAATCCGCCACTTAAACGATCGTTTTATGGATTCGGTCTTCAATTCGAAATATAAAGCTTAAACATTTCGGAAACTAGAGAGTACCATAACCATATGTAAATATCCAACAAGTGTAATTTTGTATATTGTATCATATTTGCAAAAGACAAACTTCAGATAGCAAGTCCACCTTTATTATTCTGATGCTCTCTGACGCTTGTGTATTAACCCTGCCAAAAAGAAATCGGTTTTGTTGTTACCAACCGCATTTTGGATTCCATATCCTTTAATACTTGTCAATAGACGCTATGGAAATGTGACAGCAATGCAGTTGATTTTTTTAACGTCGGTCTAAAGAAACATTTTGCTTAGTGTATGTCCAGTCGTTAGGCAGGCGTTCCTTTTTCCACAGTTTTCTTATTAAACAGTACCTGGGTGGCCAGCTTCGTGGGTTCAAGGGATTTTAACTCCCTTTTTGTAGTCTGGCCCCGCTCAAGCAACTTCGTTGCTCCGCTTAGGGATGTCCAGGAGCGGTGGAGAGCTACATATGTGCATTTAGACAGTTCGATTTACAACCATTTTATAACTCATTGTACCAAGATTTAATATCATATTTGGGTAAACTGTGTGTCAAAGAATATTTTTTCTAATGTTGAGTTTCAAGGTTACCTATAACTGTAAAATCCGAAAGACTTCTTTGATACTTTTGAAAGAATTCTTTTCCTGAAAAAATATTGATAAGAAAACTTCCCTGATCGTCGATAAATTTCTTCTAATAAAAACTTAACATTTTTCTTTTGTTTTTGCTTAAAAAATTAATTTTAATTCCAATAAGGTGTGACCAGTGCAACTTTTCTACTCTTTGAGTCACATAATATAACACCTATGTATTTATAACCCGCAATTAACATTGTCTCTATGCCACGTAACTATATTCATCGCCAGAATTTGGAGTCCTCTCTATGTACTGCTTATCAATAAGAGATTCGATGCATTTTTTTATCATTGAAATACTGGGAGTGAAACTAACTTTCGATTGCGATAAAATCTAAAGAGTAAAAATTGTTAAAAAGAAATTTGTTTATAAAAAAGGAACACTAACAGCGTTTTTTTTTAAAGGAAATTTCAAAGATTTGCCGTCAGGATCGAGACATTATCTCGCTTAACAGACATGTTTTTTTTTGTATTAAATTGCTCAAAAATAATCACACAAAGGGTGATATACGAAAGCTTTATTTCAGTCTCAAATATCATTTTTCTGAACTAATGCCATTAAAATGATGCAAAATAATTATATTTTTCATGCAAAATCAATAATTACCTCTAAAAAATTAGATTTGAGATTGAGATAAAGTGTATCGCATTTTACCCAAGGAGTTTTTTTTTAAAGATCAGAGCAGTGCATTCAAAAAGATTAAATGAATAAAAGAGCAAATCTTTGAATAAATAAAAAACAATCAGAAATAAATTACCTCTTGAATCAATGCATTGTGCCTTAAAACTTTCCTTGATTTCATTATTCTTACAATTGCTGCTTGAAGGTATAATTTTCGATCTTCATCAACCGCACTCAATGTATGCTCAACCTAAAAAAAAAAAATTAAATTTAGTTAAAAACATTTTAAAAATATTAAAATATCATCCTCATACCTCTTGTGGAGTTTCCCGTTGCATAGCAGCAGTTATCTTAAACTTTGTCCTCTTATTTGAATATTCAAAGTTTAGTTCAATTTTCGTTTCACCTTCTAAATTCTCTGAACTTGCCAACAATAGCTTTGATTCAATCAAAGATTGCATATGTTTTTGGAAAGTCTCATTATTTAATTGTAAAGTAGTTTGAATTTCTTTGCAAGTTAACGAATCACATGTTTCAAAGAGCAATAACATTGCCATTTGATAAGTTTGCATTGTAACGATGTATGTTTTCTTAAGGAAACCAATTTTGAGCTCGCCATGACATAAATGATGTAACCATGTTAATTTACGACCACTGAACGACGTATGGTAGAAGTTTTCAAACTATAATTGATACAATACTATATGGTTATTTGTTTTTTTAGTCAAGTTGTTTAAATTAACTTACCATTCTTATTGATTTCTCAAACTCTTGTGGTACAGCAAATGGTATAACAACTTGAGTGGGTCCTAGGGGCCAAGCACCAGCTTGTAGAACTTTTATTGATAAATTTATACCTAATTAATCCGAAAGAAACATCATTATTTACAAAATAAGATAAAGAAAATCTATATCATCACCTAAATCTGTATTTTCTTTTTTCAAATGACTATTAAATTTGTTGTTAAGATCAGCGGACAATGAAATGTCTGTGAACATTCGGTGTAGTTTATTTGTGAATTCATAACCACATGCTTGCTGCTCAGGGAGAAAAATATTTATATACAGTCAATTTACTGAAGGTAAGAAATAAAAAAACCTTAAGCCTGTTTATCATTGCTTCTTCTGCATCCATGCTCTGTGACTGCTCATGGATTAATCTGAAAAAAAACCAACAACATTCTGTGTAGTTTTTGTATATGATTTCTCATCCAAAATTCACTTACCTCTTGGCTAACATTCGACTATAGAACTTCTGATAGACATCCTTATCTTCGATATATTTGAAAATTGTGATATTATTTGTTAATTTTGCATCAACTTCTGTTTCTGAAGTTTTTGACTTCTTAAGTAATGTATCGCAATATTTTGCAACAAGTTCAGCACTTCGACATTGTTGTCGATCATTTGGACGTCGATTGATTACACTAGCACAAGCCTTATCCAATGCACTTAAAAACAAAGAATCATTCTCAAAGACATCAGCAATCAGTTCTTGATACTTCTGGTGAACTTTAAGCATATTTTCAACAAATTGAATATGCATATTCTCTCCTTTGAGGGTAGAAATTGTTTCGATGCCTTCGTTTTTAATGTGATCCAAAAATGTTTGTATCAAAAGACCCTTCAAACGGTCTGGAATCGGTTTGAGCACAATATACATGTTGCGTAAATCTTTTCGTTTTTCTTGAGAAACCATTTCCTTACATTCGGAATAAAGAAAATCTAAACGATCATTGATAAAGCCTTCTTCACATTGCTTACGTAATTTAGATAAAGAACTGAAAAATTAAAGATATATTTTTTTTAAATGCATTTATAATCATTTTTATTGACTCACCTAAAGTGCAAGAATTTTTGAGCTCTTTTATTTTCGTCTTCAAGTATTTTAATAACTTCTTCCATGTATTCACTAACCGAACATCTTTGCAATAGCTTGGAAGCTTCACTGGCGTAATATAGTGAGCTAGCTTCTAACATTGGTGTTTCGAATAAATCCTGATATAACTTTAACGATCCTGTTTTTTTATAGTCCTGTACTTGGACAAAACTTAGAATCACACCGTTGATTATTTGTACACGCTGTGAATTTATTTCAGGATTGCCACAACGGTCGGATTTTATTCCTTCCAGGACATGTTCAACGAGTTCTTTTCCTAAAGTTTCGACCATATTGATGCGCCAAATATCAAGACCTAATCAAAAAAATTATATATACTGATTTGACTTGAACTGAAGTCTGAGAAATTTGTTCTTGTACCTAGTTCACCGATTTCCTTTAAATCGTGCGTCTCTGGACATATTTTACAATATGTTATGTCTGCATCGGAGAGTTTTTGTTTTTTAATGTGCTGCTGATTAAGGTATCTGTAAAGGAATTGATAAATCATTAAAAATTAACCAATCACGATTGATATTAAGTTATATACGATAACTAGCAGGTACCCGTGCTACGGCGCGCGCGTCGGAATAAACTCAAATAAGTGTTTTTTTTTCACAATTAAATTGAATTATTAAAAAGTACTCTATGGCCCGTTTTGCGGGTTCAGAGGATTTTTACTTCCGGATTTATTGTCCCACGGGAATAGTTAGTTAAAAAGTAACATCTCTTTTAATCCAATGTCTCATCCATCTGTTAAAGACGATATTATTTTATATCGCCTGTTGGACCAAGGTGCATAAACCTGGACCAACCGATGTGTGTAAGGTGAAAAACGGTTCTTGGTACCGCTTCACTATGCGAAGTTTATTAATGCCCCTTACCGCTGGCGGGGGGAAGCACTAATTAATGAATAGACGAGACAGTCGATTGCTAGTGAATGACAATATTTTATTAACTTACAATACTATTTATACTACATTTTTGCTTACTTGACTAAAAGGTACAATGAGTTATTTCGCTTAATAAGTAAAAATCGTTAATGTGAATATCCATTGCATCTTCCATAAGTAATAATTATGGCAAGAGTTTTTCCTTTCAATGGCCAAGTTGTCTGCCTAGCTATAGACAGCATGGTTTGTGGTCCGCAATGATTATTCTCTTTGTGGATGTCCCAAAGAAACATTTTAGTAAAAGGGTGATCATATGGCAATAAAATTGGATGCTTAGCTTCGAATGGTATTGACGAATTCTCTATCCGGCCTCCTACTCTTATGGATCCTTCGTTGTCCAGAAATGGTGTTAGACTTTTTAGTGGACTTTTGTCCGATATTTGGCTCTTGTTTTTTAAATTTAAGATTTCTGCCTTCATTTTGACTTGTTGCATTTGTTTGAATATCGCCATTTTTGATATTTCAAGTTCCAGAACTGAGAGTGGTCCCTTGATTCGATTGCTTGATTTCAATTTTGGTTGTTCGACATTGTGAATGAATCGTAACACATATGCGATGATTCGCTGTGCCTTTTGGAATGAGTTGTTGTAATTGATTCCAAATAACATTTCCTGCTCGTCTAAGGGAAGATATTGAATAGTTGTTCCCAGACAAATGAGATTGTTACTGCAGTCGTCACTTGTTTTCTTGCCGTATTTGGTTGGCCAGATCGAAATGTCACCATGCAAGAATTTTGGGCCATAAAACCATAAGTTGCATCCTTCCAGAAGTTCGGGTGCTATGCCTCGTGACAGTATATCAGCAGGGTTTTCTTTCGAGGGTACGTGTCGCCATTGCTGCGCTATGGTGACTTCCTGAATTCGTGATACCCGATTGGCAATAAAAACAGGGAATGACGATGAAGAAGACGAATTTATCCAAGCAAGAACTATCTCCGAGTCTGTCCACAGGAATATGGCATCATTGGCGATGTTCAGATCCCTTTTTAATCGCTCAGCAAGCTCAACGGCAAGTAGAGCTGCACAAAGCTCCAGTCGTGGAATAGTTGCTTGTGTTGTTAGTTTAGTTTTCTTAGACGGAGCTACTCTTGATTTGGCGCATAATAGTCTCACCGTTATTGTGTGGTCAGTATTAACGGATCGAACATACGCTGCTGCTCCATATGCCTTTTCTGAAGCGTCGGCGAAAACATGGTATTGCACATTTTTAGGGAACTTATGTGCGAATATGTGCCGGTCTATCTTAATATTATTAAGGGATTTCAGACCTTCTCGGTACTTTAGCCAGGTGGTCTGCATTTCTTGAGGCAATGCTGCTTTCCAATGGAGCTGTAGTTCCCATAATTTTTGCAAAAATAGCTTCGCCACTACAACTACCGGCGCCATGATCCCCAGTGGATCATATAGATGTGCAATATCAGACAATGCAGTTCGTTTGGTCACCAGATCCCGTTCCATCCAAGAGGTTTTTACACAGAGTTGGTCCGATTTTGGCATCCAAGTTAGCCCCATGGTTTTGATGTGTTCTTCAATTTCGCTACTGAAATCCATTTCAGTTTCTCTGTCCTCGAGTGGAATACTCTTTAAAAGGGATTCGTGATTAGCGCACCATTTTCTCAACTTGAAACCACTATTTTGAAGGATTGTTTGCAGTTCCATTTGGGTAGTGAGGAGCTCGCCGATTTTGTTTGAGCCAGTTAGTACGTCATCCACATAAAAGTCACGTGAAAGCGCCAATGAACCTGATGGAAACCTTTGTTTGTTTTCTTGTGCCAATGTTTGAAGGCATTTTGTGGCTAGGTATGATGCTGAGGTTGTGCCGTAAGTTACTGTTTTAAGTTTAAAACACCTTAGAGGATCGTTTGAGTTGTTCCTCCACCATATCAGCTGAAACTTTTGGTCCTTTTCATCCATGAGTATTTGCCGGTACATTTTTTCGATGTCTGCGGTAAATACAAATCTTGGAAGGCGGAAACGCAGCAGCGTTGAAAAGACGTCATCTTGAATGGTTGGTCCCGTGGCTAGTATATTGTTTAACGAAACGTTTGTAGAACTTTTTGCAGAAGCATCAAACACGACCCTTAACTTAGTGGTGCTACTACTGGGCCTTTCAATACCGTGATGAGGCAAAAAATAGTACGGCTTTGCAATTTGACGGAAATTTACTTCTTCCATGTGGCCGAGACGTTGATACTCGATCATGAATTCTGCATATTGCTTCTTGAGCTCAGGTGAGTTCGCAAGCCTTCTTTCCAGTTGGATAAATCTTTGAAACGCTATGTCTTTGGATTCTCCTAGCGTGGTTGGAGGATCCTTAAAGGGTAGTTGAACGACAAATCGACCATTGGGATCCTTTTTTGACGTTTGAATAAAATGAGTTTCACAACGTTTCTCAGCCTGAGTGAAGTTACTTGTAGTAGCTGTGACTTCTTCTAAGCGCCAAAATTTCTCGATTTGTTCATCAAGTAATATATCCTCCGTGCATATTCCGCATGATGCCGTGAGAGAGGTTTTTATAGAAGAAAACTTTCCCGCCACTGTCCATCCAAAGACTGTATTTTGCAATGTTGGTAGTTCCTTTCCCAAGCTGATTTGACCCACAACTAGTGTAGAATAAAATATCTCTGCACCGATGAGCAAATCAATTGGCCCTGGTTGATGAAATTGGGAATCAGCCAGAACAATGTTGTTTGGAATTTGCCATTTTGTTGTAAGGATTGGTTGAGCCGGTTGAGGGGAAATAATTTTCGGTAAAACATGTGCTTCAATTCGGGTTGAGAATCCACTCGTTCTAGAATTAATCTCCAAATTAATTCTTCGAAGCGATGCTTGTTTGTTTTGACCAACTCCTTCGACGCATAATGTTTCCTGAGTCTGCTTTAATCCTAATAATTTGGACAGCTTTTCGGTTACTAAGTTAACTTGTGACCCAGAATCCAATAAAGCTCGGCATGCGATTTGTTCTCCGGTTTGACCTTTGACGAAAATCATAGCTGTACTCAAAAGAACACCTTTAAGTTTAGGCTGATTGGTAGATAAAGCTGGTTTGTCTGTAGCTGAGGATGTACAGATGGTTGCTGAATCAGGCACTGGAATTTTTGCAGCAGCTAATGTCGATGTTTTCGATGTGTCAGGTTTTAAGGTTTTATCGAAATGCAGGAGAGTGTTATGCTTCTTTTGGCATTTGGAACAACATCCTGAAGGGCAATTGTTTGTAAGGTGCCCCGGTTTAAGGCAGTTTGTGCAACATTTTGACTTTTGCACGAGGTTAAAGCGATTTTGCGGACTTAACAGCAAAAATTTTTGGCATGCAAATAACTGATGGTTGCCTTTACAGGAAATACATGTGTATCCTGCTGTAGCAACTGTTGTGAAAGCTCTGTTGGGCCCTGATCTTCTGTGTAGATCTTCGGAAAACGCTCTTGTGGTTGTTCCTAGTGCCTCCAAGGATTGAAAACGTGCTTCCAAGAACTGTAAGAATTCCTTTAATGAAGGTAAAAGCTTTGGATGCTTCAATGACTGTTCCCACAGGGTGTGCGAATTTCTATCCAACCTCTTAATGAGAATATGTAAGAGTAGTGGATCCCAATTTTCGGTCTTAACGCCCAGATTTTGCAGGCTTAGAAGACATTCAAGTGTAGTGTCATGCACAGTTTTTATCATGGCCGAGTTTTCATGGTGTATTGTGGGTATCGCCATTAATTTGCTTAATAAAGCCGTTACCAGAAGTCGGCTGTTTTCATATCGGCTTGTTATGATTTCCCAAGCTGCGTTGTAGTTGGCATCTGATGTTGTGAAATGCTGAATGAGTCTCTCTGCTTCTCCTGTAAGAGTAGTTTTGAGATACCACATCTTTTGACATTGTGAAATGGGTTGGTTGTGTACCAGTTCTGTGTATAGGTCACGGAATTGTAACCATTTTGAGTAGTCGCCGTCAAATTTTGGAAGTACTACTTTAGGTAATTTTGTTGTCTGTGGAGCAACTGTGGGAGAAGCATAGTTGGCCTTAGACCTCCCATATAGTGTTGTTATGGATTCTTGCACTTCAGCCTCAATTGCATGATATCTATCTACATTGTAGACTAAGGAATTGGGTTCCTCTAGCAGATCCCATATTTTGTAGTGAAATCCTTGTATCGCAACCCAATGTTGTTCGATTGATTTGAGTCTAACCAAATAAAATTCCTCAGAATGGCGTTCGCTGTCTTGAATAAGAAGACCAAGAGAACTCTGAATTGTGGTTATCATGGACGTTTGCTTTTTTACAAGTCTTCTTAGCTCATCACTGGGTGATTGGGGAGGAAGGTATTTCTTAGTTTCACCAGATGTGGTTATTGATTGTACTGGTGCCCTTGGAACAACACCTGTGTCTTGCTGCGCTGTTGGATTACTTGCTCTTGGTGTAGTGACAGGAATTTTTTGCACAGCGCCTGCTACGTTACTCGAGACCCGCTCTGCAGTACCACCAGTCGCAATTGCCTGGAGCGTTTGGCATACCTCTTCGTATAAGGTTTTCAGTTTTTCGTACGTTTTCCCTTGAACGTAGGGCGTATCGGCCTTCACGAAATCTTTGACATTTTCGTGATTTTGATGAAATTCTTCCCATAGGGACTTCAGCAAATCCAGTCTCTTCTGCTTGTATTCCGCGGTCTTTCGATCAGGACCGTCCTTACTTATGTTTGTTCTAAGTCTTTGGACTTCTTCTGCTATTGCCTTCTGACGGGCTATAATTTTGAATACCTCCATTTCTTCCATAATGGGAATAAATTAGGTAGTAGCTCGCTGGATTAGGTAGAAGATCTCCCTGGTGGAATGTTGATTGTCGAGTTCTGCTCTTCGATGTTGGATTGTGTACTACCAGTGTTAAAAAGCCCTGGTAACGCTTTGAAAATATGTTTGTTTGTAAATTTTAGAAATAAAGCCAATGTTTTGGCCTTGGCAACGCACTTACTTTCGACTGCTACGTCTTTAAGCGTGAAGAATAAAATCACGTCGGGGTCACCAATGTTAAAGACGATATTATTTTATATCGCCTGTTGGACCAAGGTGCATAAACCTGGACCAACCGATGTGTGTAAGGTGAAAAACGGTTCTTGGTACCGCTTCACTATGCGAAGTTTATTAATGCCCCTTACCGCTGGCGGGGGGAAGCACTAATTGTATTTGGAAGGCGAGAAAAGTTGAAGAATATTAATGCCCCTTACCGCTGGTGGGGGGAAGCACTAATTAATGAATAGACGAGACAGTCGATTGCTAGTGAATGACAATATTTTATTAACTTACAATACTATTTATACTACATTTTTGCTTACTTGACTAAAAGGTACAATGAGTTATTTCGCTTAATAAGTAAAAATCGTTAATGTGAATATCCATTGCATCTTCCATAAGTAATAATTATGCTTACCCAGCAGATACCTTGGAAGCATGCACTGGACATCCGAAACCTTTATGGTTTATCTACTGAATTTGAATGGAAAACACATGCAGAGAAGCTACATGCAAAATAAATAAAACATACAGTGAAGCTGCCTATTGTTGATGAAAATAAATAAAAATAAAATGTGGATGGTGAAGTTATGAACACCATCTACTTTCTGGATTTTATCTAAATCCGTTCATTGGTTGAGACTTGGAAGCGAAATAAACACCCAAGTACATATAATTTTTCACATCTAAGCTCTCACACAGGAACCATCGGTTTTCAGTGATAAAAATAACCTATCTGTTGGTCCAGTCTCTCATTCAATTACCTTTCATTCATTCACATCTGTTCTGTGGTTGCGGTTTGAAAGCCGAACTAACATATCCCCAATTATTAAACACTTCAATAATAGAAGAATTATGAAAGCATTCACATTCGTTAGTAGGGTTTACTACACGGTTAAAGTGTAAAAACATTCGTTATCTGAAGAAAAAAACATACAGCAAACCTATAAACAAAACCAAGTCCGTATTTAACGAGCGCTAAAACTCTGATCGACGAAAAATAAATAAATAAATAATTTGCTCTGTGAAAAAAAAGAAAAAATATCTATCCATCCATTCTCCGAATAAAAAGTACATAGCCTATATGTTATTATAGACTATAATCGATATCCCAAATTTCATTCAGATCCGTTTAGCTATTCATTTTCTGACTCAAAAACTACCACTATGCATAAAATCATGCCAAGCCTTTGCTTTGTGAAAAATCATTTTTTCATGTAATGTGTTTTGTATGTATACTGGAGCGATGGGAAGTGTACTTTAATGAATTGCTAAATGGTCAACTCACTGCAGAAGTGGAGGCTCCACTGCTTCAAGACGAATACCCTATGTTGCCGTCACCAAGCATAGAAGAGGTTGAGAAGGCTATAGACCGGCTAAAGAAAAACAAAGCCCCGGGAGCTGATGGTATACCAGCCGAATTATTTCAACACGGTGGGCCAGCTCTACGTCAGGCAATTCATGATATTATAGTGCACGTGTGGGAGCGTGAAGAAATGCCAGAAGACTGGCGAAAAGGTATAATATGCCCCATACATAAGAAAGGAGATGTCACAACGTGCAGCAACTATAGAGGTATCACGTTGTTGAGTACCGCCTATAAGATACTCTCCTCTATCCTACAAGACCGGATAACCCCATACGCTAAAACCATCATCGGACAATATCAGTGTGGTTTCATACCAGGCAAATCAACAACTGATCAGATCTTTACCCTTAGGCAGGCGATGGAAAAATGTCTAGAATTTAACATCCCAACATACCACCTGTTTATAGACTTTAAGGCCGCCTATGATAGCATAGCCAGGGTAGAACTTTACAAAGCCATGAGAGAATTCGGCATCCCAAATAAATTGACACGACTATGTAGGTTGACCATGACCAACGTAACAAGCCAAGTAAAAATAGCCGGATTGCTATCCAGACCAATCAACATCTTTAATGGACTCCGACAAGGGGATGGTTTGGCCTGCCTCCTCTTCAACCTGGCGTTGGAGAAAGCAATCCGTGACTCTGGCACGGCAACAAGAGGGACCATCGTCAACAGGTCCAGCCAGATACTGGCTTACGCAGACGACATCGACATCATCGGAAGAACCGAGCAAGCTGTACACGATTCCTTCATCCAGATCGAGCAGGCGGCACAAAATCTGGGGCTGCACATTAGTGAAGGTAAAACAAAGTACATGGTGGCGTCGAATGCGAGAGGAACAGTTGGTCAAACAATCAAGGTAGCGGAGCACGAATTTGAAGTGGTGCAATCCTTTAAATACCTTGGGTCAATAGTAGCAGCCGATAACAATATAGAAGAAGAAATACGCGGGCGGCTTCTCAAATCCAACAGAGCCTACTACAGTCTGTCAAAGCTCTTCAAATCCAGAAATCTCACCATAACTTCAAAACTACTGCTGTACAGGACCATGGTTCTGCCAGTACTCACATATGGATCCGAGACTTGGGTGCTTAGCAAAAGGCACTCTGACCTCTTAGCCGCGTTCGAGAGAAAAGTCTTAAGGAGAATTGTTGGCCCCATATGTGAGGAAGGACGATTCCGGAGACGGTACAATCATGAATTGTACGCAATCTACCTTGAAGCAGATATAGTGACAAAAATTAGGCTCGGTAGACTTCGGTGGGCAGGGCACCTAGCTCGCATGAGCGAAGAGGAACCTGCTCGGAAAGTTCTTTGTGGTACATTCTATGGCAGACGACAGCGTGGTAGACCATGCTTGCGCTGGAGAGATGGCGTAGACCAGGACGCCCGGAGCCTTGGGGTGCGCAACTGGATGGCGTCGGCTCGAGACCGGGATAGGTGGAGAGACTTGTTGAAGGAGGCCAGGACCGGACCCCGGTTGTCGAGCCGATGATGATGATGATGATGTGTTTTGTATGTAAATATCTGTTTATCCAGTGGAATTGAGTGACCTTTTTTGTTGTTGAATTTTATTGGTGAATGGGCTTCAGGTCATTCACCAATTAAATGTAAATATCTGTATTTACTTTGAGCAGCACGGCACGGTGTTCATGAATTTAAAAAAATCGTTAGGGTAATGCACTTCTTCTGCATCGAAGATCGTGCACGAATCAAATCTTTGACTTACTCATTTGTGGGCGGCAACCTTAAATTTACCCAACTTATTGTCTTTGTTAATATGTTCTAAATAAAAGTGTTAACCTATTCAATCCATTCCAATCTATTTGTAGTATCGAATTATTTGTAAGTTTGTCTTTACTGTTTTTTTTTTGCATGAGATTAATAAATTTTTTATTTCTGGAATATATATATTAAGAGCCCACAGCAATTTTTGGGAGTGATTGATAACCCAATAAAGTTGGTATTATAAGCTGATGCTAAGTCTTCTACTTGGTTGAATATTCTTAATATAAAAAATAAACTTTTTAAATTAATTTTCATATTAGTATATAGAATTTGTATCATTATTTATTTTATTTCTTTGTTATGTTGGTATTATACGATAGCACTATAATTGATATTTTCAAAAGTCAGCGTCTTGCTGTCCAAAGTGGGCATTTGTGAGAAAGACTTTCATTTATTTATTTCGTTAAATACTAACGCTAGATATTTAACGCTATACATTTAAAAGACTGCATCAAAAGCGCATTTTTTTTTTTTTTTTTAGACTAAATAATTTTGTTAAGCACTTAAATTCAATTTAAAAATTTAGTGCTATATGCCCTGATCGGAAATATTGTGTTGCAAGACGTTTTTTTGTGGGCTTTCTGCTTCCAGACTCATTCAAAAAATTGCAGAAAGCGCAGGCTAAAACATTTTTAAAGCAATATTTGTGGACATAGCTCATAGTTTCTTAATTAATTTTAAAGGCTTGTCAGTATTATTTTGTCACTCGAAAAAAATGCATTGATGCAAAAAATGCATTCTTGAATACGCCCCTATTTTGTACTGCAAGACGGTGACTTTTAAAAATGGCAACTATAGTGCATTTGAATAATACCAACTACATACATTGCGTTATCAATAGAGTTTGTCGAAAATCACTTTAAAATAAAAGCGCTAAAGATAGAAAGTGCGTTTTTCAACTATACATAAAATCTTTTCAGATATGTTTCAAACAAAATACATTTATTTTTTCGAAGCTGAGCGATGTTCTGCAGCGTTATCCAATCGAACTGAAATGTTGGCCATCTGAAAATCTGCGAGGGCTGTTCATTTTATTGGGTTTCCCCTACCCATTTTCGAAGATCGATTTCACCCTATTGTACCTACAGGTGCGCTATTTTATAAAACAATGAACACCGCCAACTATCGGACTTGGTTCACACTATGCTAAGAACTTTTCTTATGGTGAGAGATTGAGGTATAAACACAAAATTGTATTCATTAATGTTTTATTAAGAGGCTTTACACATCAAAAGACAAAGTTTAAACGTCTCCGGTGACCGCCTGATAAAAAATGTTACTATGAAATTTTAAGAATCCACTCTTCAACTCAGCGACCAAACTGGGTAACACAATTTAAGGAGCTTTTAATGAGAAATTGAGACTTTGATGTATGGGAACAGCAAAACTTAGCAGTCAAACGAGGAGCCTACGAAAGCATTCTAGGGGACTTGAAAAGAATTTTGATGTTCATAAAGTTATAGCGCAAATAAGGTGTGCTAACAGATATGCTCATAGGATAATTTTGCACGGTGATAAACATAACTTTGACCCAACGAACAGCTGCACGATTTTTAACACTTATGAAGACGATTCAATTGAGCACTTTATCCTAAGATGACCTATTTGAGAAACCATTATCTGTTTTCAAACGTGCTAATTGACTTAAAAAGCATAATGGCTGTCGAAGATGAAAACATTGCAAACAATATTTATAAATTCGTTTAAGTGAGTTGACTTCACTTAAACTAAGAGCACTTATATTAAATAAATAATCGATTCAGTTTTCATATTAACTATCTAATTTGTTCCTTTTGTTATTTTAAAATTAATTGAAAATTATAATAACTGAAACTAACTCTTATAAGAAATTATATATCATACCTATTACTTATTGTATTTTAAAATTAATATGTACCTATACTTTATATATCTAGTGAAAGTTTAATCTTATTGCCAATCGATTTGTAAAAGCAAAGCTTAAAAACAAATAAACATATTTAATATAATCTAATCTCACGACAAAACATAATAAATGCAGACAAATGCAATTCTTTACCATCTGATTTCTTAATTTTGTTTTTCTCTTTTTCTATTGAAACAAACCAAACTTAAAAAAAAAAAATTCAAATTGGTCCATCCGTTTTCTAGCGAGACTAACACAAACAGGAATTGATTTTTATATATAAAAAGAAGAAGATATGCGTTAATAGCAAAACCGACAGGTCTAATTAAACAGTTTAAAAATAAATAACTGAGTTCAATCCGTCGTACAAATTGTTTAATTGACTAGATATAAAATGATCATGGTAAAAAATCTAGTTTTTCCGATGAGTGAACATCTCAGCTGATTGTTTATTTGATGTAAATACTATACAGAAAGGTTGTGTTTATTTTTCTAACCCCAAGTTTAACAATGATCATTTAACCTCAAACTGTAGTTCACCGCCTGCTAATTCTGTAGTTTAAACCAAAATTTCTAACTGTGAAACTAGGGGTTAGTGATTATAAGTATTTGATTGTCTTTTAGTTTTAAAGAAGAAGAATTTTTTTTATAGAATACCATTTGTGGTCTTCACGATCAAAGAGAGAAAAAAGACACGTCGGAAAAAGCAACAAACATGCCAGCCTTATAACAACCTCTGCATGCAAGATTTTTTTGTAAACAGCGCTATCATGAAGAAGACTAATAATCTACGTTAACTTCAAGGAAAGTAAAACGTTGAAATGATGAATATAAAGAAAATCCTCGTAAAAAAAATTGTGTCGCCTTTTTCTCTATATATCAATGAACTGACCAACTGACAGCGAAAACACCTGGATATCCCAAACTTTTTACTTGCGAATATATGTAACGGTGAGATGACTTAAGTTCCGCGGACATAATGTTCATGAACATTATGACTGTTTCAAATGGACACAATGTACACGGAATTAGGAATTAGGATCAAAGTAAATCATTCGTGAAGGTAAAATAGTATGGTCACTAAACTCATTTCAATACTTTACTTTAGAAGAAGATGGATTAATTCTGCACTTTTCCAAAAGAACATTTTTTAGCTACCAATTATATTGAACTTATTTTAAGCTAGCTATGCATGCGTACGGTTACATACCAACAATTGAAAAATTTCTCAGAGGCAAAGTAGGTAAAAGAGGTAAAGGAAAATAATAATACATGCAAATGGATAAAATACATGCTAGAACACGCGTTTTAGCTCTAAAATAATGTCCACAAGGAATAGTATTATATATTTTATTATGATCCATTGTAGTAAATTAACCACTTAATATTCTCAGCAACGATGGTTTTTATGTTCAGGGACATGATGATGACATATCGATTCTTATCAGAGCCAAATTTAAAGGCACAATCTCGAATCGCCTCCAGACAGCACTTAACCTAGTTGCTACATGGTGAAGGAAGGAGGGGGGGGGGGTGAAGGTTGTGGCATATGCTGACGACTTGGTTTTGCTGGCATCTGGTAAGTTCCTATTTGTGATTAGTGAAATCACTGATAGGTCTTTGCGTAAAGTTAGCGGCTTTACGCAGCGGCTGGGCCACTAGCTGCGGTTTGGGGATTAATAAAAGCAAGAAAAAACTGTTGCTCTTTATAAACAAAAATAAGATACCTACCTTCACCCTGCCTCGTCTCAATGTTCACTCTCTCTCACTCTCAACCCGTGCTAAATATCTGGGTATAATTCTTGACCCTAAACTAAACTGGAAATTTAATATTGAAGAAAGGATTAAAAAAAGCCAGCATAGCTTTTTATGCGTGCAGTAAAACATTCGGTAAAAACTGGAGACTCCAGTCGAAGATGGTTCCATGGAAGTACACAGGAGTAGTACGATCCTTACTAACTTATGGATCGATTGTCTGGTGGCCTGCCTTAAAAAAGCTCAAAAAGATACAGAGAACAGCTAGCGCAAGGACCACATAAGCGCTGCGATTCTTCTCTTCTTGCCCTGCTTACAGACTTAAACAAATCGATTGTTGGACCAACAGACCCTTCGGTCACTGCAACATTACCAAACTGCTACCCCCGGGATTCATTTCGACTACTACCGATACCGCACAGTGGGAGGATGGAGATATAACGAAAATTACGAAACAATAAATTTCACGGACTGTTTAAAGATGGAGTGTGGTGTTGGAGCAGGGATCTTCTCTGAAACACTTAATGTATCCCAGTCACTTCGACTGTCGGACTACGCTAGCGTTTTCCAAGCGGAACTGTTTGCAATCAAAGAAGCATGCAAAATACTAAAGCAAGATCTAAATCAAAACCGTAATACTGCTATGTTTATAGATAGTCAGGCTGCCATCAAAGCCAGTGATGCTACCTCAATATCCTCCTAACTTGTTCAACAATGTTTAGACGAGATCGCAGACTTTAATGATAGCCTAAGGGTCACTTTGAACTGGGACCCAGGCCACTGTGGTTTTCAGGGGAATGAAATGGCTGAAGAACTTGTAAGGCAACTTCCCTTCACAGCTCACTTGCCGAAGCAGTTAGTTTTCCGCTGGGGGCTGTGAAGGGCGTTTTCATATCTGATTATCTATCGGTATCCAATCGTAGATGGAATGGTCTGACTAGCTGTGCCACTTCAAAAAAGATGTGGCCCACCTAGGACAAGACCCGCTAAGTTGATTTGTGATAAGTGACAGTCAAAATCTACACTTTCTGTCTGCGTAAGGTGATCATCATAGTGATAGCTAAAAACCAATCACAAAAATATTGTGATAGTCATCTTCTCATGAAATTGACGTTTCATTTTTATTTTTTTGGCAATGTGACTAGAGTTACCACACGCATACAAAACATTATTAAATGCTTAACTTTTTTTCAATTTTAGTCACCAAATCATCAAAAACAATATTTCTTTTACCATATGAGTATTTAACAATCGAAAATAAATGGTTAAATTTAGAATTATTGCATTTATTAACTAAAAAATTAAAAATTTCAATGAATTTACTTGAAAATATGACTACGGCAACAATTTTTTTCACATATGTCACTGACAAATTGAACAAAGTTGAATTGAGTTGAATTGGTGGATGTGATCACCTTACGCAGAAGGAAAAATCAATTTTATCACAAGTGATGATCAAAAATGTGACAATCATCTATCATCTTACGCGATTCCACCCCAGGGCTCAACAAACACAACTAATATCTCACCTTCTTGAGTTTATATCTAAGTCTCATAAGTTTATGGCATTAAAACGGCACACCAAGCGCTAATTGGGTTGTTCTAGCAGAATAACCGCCATTTCTACCTACCTACCATAGATAATCTAAGAAAAGTCTTTGGTTATAAATAGAATTTTTAAAGGGAGTTAAATAACTAGTATCAGCGTGATTTTGTGGATGTACAATGCAATGTAGACACCCACACTAAAATATACGCCACTTGAATGCTGGAAAAAGGACATGGATCTATAACTGGTGCCACTAGTTCATCTAGAGATCATGAAAGTTGCTATGACAAATACCTATATGCTCTTCACAAGCGATGAATCAAACTCTTAACTTATTCTTGATGATTTTTTATGGCAACTTAATAAAAATGAACTTCTTGGAATATAAACGACAGACAAATGTCTTAGAAAATTTATTTTCGTGCACAACTTTCAAATTCATTCCTTTTCATTTAATTTTTGTCAGCAAAGCAGCACTTCATGCTTTAAGTCTCTTGAGATTACATCAAAACTTGTCTCGGATTGCTTTCAACGTTTTTTTTTTAACTGGATACGACAAACAGAGTTCAACTTAGTTGGATTCCAACAGTGGATTCTGCAGTATTACTATAAATATTAGTATAAAGACATGTCTTGTTAATCAAACGCACTATATGCAATTTATTTCACACTTTTCTGTAGAATGTGCAATGAAAAATCAGAAAACCTTTTATCTGTGATCTGAGATCAGCTATACCACTTCTAAAATAAATCTAATGTAATTTAATCATACCAGAACAAAGTTCTTAAATCAGTGGTTTACACAAAAAATAATAATATTTGCTATATAATAAAACGAGTGATTTCAAAAATGTTTTTTTTAAGACGAACAAAACAGGGGCCAATTAGTATGACCACCGATTGCTACTATATAAATTACTTACAAATATAAACAATCCAAGTAGTATATTCCTCTGCTGTACTGAGACCATGCATCATAGTACCGCTGCAACAAATCCGGTTGATTCTTATCGGCTTGCGATGAACCTGGATTTTGAGGCGCCACCTTTGTTACGAGCATGTTTTGTACATGATTCTCTAAGAACTGTTTTGTCTCAAAGTAGAGTTTCTCGGCCAATGGCTCTGGATGTGCCACACATAATGAATATACATCACTTGCAGAATGAAAAAGAATAAACACAGATTATTTATTGTTAAGATAATGTGTTTTCTTATCAGAGACTTACCTGAATCTATTATTCCAGACATCGCGTTTAACATTTCCGAGTGTTATCACTGCTTCGACAGTTTCACGCAGATCATGCCAAACTGTATTGAAGTTCACAACTTTTGGCTTCAAAGACATATTCTTAGCTAAAAGAGACAAAATACACAAAAAAAAAACTCAAACAGAGAAGATAAAATAATATTAAAAAGCAAGGTGTTATGACTTTGTGTCTATTTTTAATTTTGTTCAATAAAAAATTACACTGCACATTTTTGATTTCATTTCTATTAAAAACATACTTAAGACTGAAAAATATTTAATGTGAACATTTTAATAGATGTATATTTTGCATTGTTTTAAAAATAAACAAAAGAAATTAATAGAATATTATTAATATTTCTAGTTGAACTTGGCACAAGTGCATTTCTATAGAAAACAATACAAGTTAGGGCAATTCGAGGACATCTAATAAAAACCAATATTTTTTAGTTTTTAAAGTATGTTACAATTGAGTACCTATATTTTATTAATTAAATATATAATTAATAAGGTATTTTCTATGAATAAAGAGTACCTTTTTGAAATTCAAATTAATATTAAAATTGATTTTTTGCATAGAAGTTTCTTATGTGAATTGTCAAATTGTTTTTTTGTTAATTTGACATTTGAATTGTCAGAAATTTATAGGCGGACAGGCGATGTGGGGAAAAGCATTAAGTTTCCGCAACACTTGTTCAACACAGCGGAATTATATGGGCATGGAACATATACTTTAGGTCGTGTGTAAATTGGGTTAACATTTTGGGTTCAAATCACGACAGTTTTGAAGTGGTTCGGGGTCTCAGGTCACAAAAAAAATTTACACGCGCTTTTCTAGCGCACATTTTTAAGACGCCTTTAAAATTTATTTGGAATAAAATGGGACTTTAGTTTATTGGTCCTTTTAAAAATGAAAGTGGTTGTTGAAATTGAAAGATGCCATTTTAAGATTTAACAACCCAATAAATATTTATAAGTGTTTGGAGAAACTGGCCATTAGAGTAATGGTGGATTTACATGTCTCTGCACCTGCAGAAAACTAAAAAGAGACTGATGATGTACATCTTAAACCCTAAAGACGAAAAGAGTACACAGATACCATCTGGTTTGATTTCCTATAACAAGTTACTGTCAAAATGATTAATGGTGGTACACACCACAATGTTGTAAGAAAAATTCTTTCGCATTTTGTTTTCAGAAAGTGGTTATATTACACATTACCAATTGAAATTTGATGGAAAATATATTATTGTAGTTCATAAATAGGTTTATTTCATTTTACGTATTTATTTCAAGAAAATATTCAAGTTTCAAACTTAATTCCCCAATAATTATTCAAAATGGCTTGGTGCTACACTAAATAGGCATTATTAAACTATGGATTCAGACGAAGTTGCTATAATAAAGATGAACATGTTCATCTTTACCTATAATTTCTAATCTTTACCTATAATCTTTACCCATAATTTATGTATGAAGATCTCTGCACTTTCGTCTTCCCTCTCTATCAAACAAGCAAAGTTTACCATTGCGTTTCTTCTTTCTCCCTTTAGTTTTTGAAGTTCTGCAGGTGCAGAGACATGTAAATCCACCATAAACGAGAGGAGAGCATACTAAAAATTTCAACATTATCTTTGTCTTTCATTTAAGACGCCTTTAAAATTTATTTGGAACAAAATGGGAAGTTAGTTTATTGACTCTTTTAAAACTGAAATTGGTCGGTGCAATTGAAAAATGCGATCCAGAGCAGGCTAAATTTTTGACGTTTATATTCATCACAATAGGGTCATAATTTAACCACAAGATAAAATTTTAACGCTATTGGCACACTGCCTTAAGCCGTGTGTGAAATGCGTTAAAAATTTTCAACGTGATTAAAATTTGACACTTGGTTTAAGGTGGGATAAAGTTTCGCCTTTTTCTGTGTGAATTGCCTTAAGAGATTTTTTGAAACACTTCTTTGGTTAAAATTCTCTCAAGATTTAAAAATTAAATTGTTTTTCTTTTTTCATGTTATAAAATTCTTTATACAAAATCTAATGCCCAGTTTCACCAAAATACACCTAAAAGCATTTTAGTTAACGGAGTAATAAAATTTATTAGCATTAGCTTAAAATGGTTTGCACCAATATAAGGAGGTGAATTTTTAAAAATGAGGAAACTTGATGCCAACCCCGGATTTTTATTCACCACTCTTTCATTAGACCAAGCGAGAGGAGAGCAAATCAAACGAAACATTTCAACGTTCTCTTTGTCTTGCATTTTTAAGACCCCTTTAAAATTTATTTGGAACAAAATGGGACTTAAGTTTATTGGCTCTTTTAAAACTAAAAGTAAAAAGTATCTTAAAGTGTACTGTGATTGTTTCATTTTATCGTTTTGGTATTTTAATGTAATATAAATTATTTCATTCAAAATTTCAATGTAAATTTTTCACTTATTGAAAACAGCCCGTCTTGTCTTGTTACAAAAATATGAACAAGCAAAAAGATATGATATCAAAACGATTGAGTGAATAAAAGGAAACGTCAATTTACACCTGCACGAATTTTGATGTCAACTGATTAACCGTGTAAAGTTCGCTGTTAAACTGCATTAAATTTGATCTCATGGATAAAGTTTGACATTACTAAGGTGAATAAAGACGTCAAAAATTAACCTGTTCAAGAGCTCGTTAAAATTTTAGCCAGTGGTTAATTTTTGAATTTGTTTTGCTGCATTCAATATTATATCTAATCTTCATCGGCCGCGTTCATTATTGCATCTTTTTTGTTATTTGTATCCAGAACGCTGGACAGCTTCATGTTGTTGTGAAAAATAGCTGATAAAGGTATTAAATAAAAACTGAGAAGCTGTGAAATGTTTGTCGTGAAGGGATAATCCGATATTCACGAAAAGAAAACAAATCTTTTTTATTTAACCATAATGTACTTTATTAATTGAACAAGTTAAAACGTTTGGGAAAAACGAAGCTGTAGAATACAAGTGTGCTATTACACCATGATTCCAGAGTCATGACTCTTTTTCAAAACACGTAAGAACAAAAGAGAAAAAAAAATCGAAAAGACCATCTTTTGCTCTTTTGCTCTAACGTAATTTGAAAAAGAGTCATGACTCCATAATCATGGTGTAATAGCACACCAAGCGTGAAGCACAAAGGTTCATGCATCCACGTGTAGAAATCGTGTAGAAAATCATGATTAGTGATGGTGAGAGGGGTAACTTGAAGAGACGTTGAGAGATTGAGTGAAGAACGCTTTACGTTCTCTTTCGTGTTGCTCTCTTTTTGTAGTGTGCGTTTAAAAATATTGTAGCTTCTTGTAAGTAGTGGTACACATTATGAAAGGGAGAAATAAGTAGTTTTCATACATTTTCTAGTCAGCTCTGGTACATGCACAATATTTCATTTGCCGCCATTTAAAAAAAAACGAAAAACAAAGGGAAGAGCGAAATATACAGAGTAAGTTCCTTACGTGGAAACACAATACGTTCTACACGTGGAAACATGGTCAAGCAGAAAAGAAGCAGTTGCTAGAAAAGAATAGGTCTGTTCAGTTATCATTAATTTGAAGTTCACAACATCAATACGACGAATTTACAATTTTTTCACATTCATAGAAAACTATAAACAATTCACAGTAAGGCTCTATATAAAACATATAAACGGAAAATGGTTAGTCAACTTCAATGCAAAATTACAAATGACTTCTAAATAAAGCCCCAGGGAGGTAGATAACTTCAAAAATGTTAGACTACTGCTGGTCAAGTTTTATTAGTTCTTTGAGGTAAAAAGCATATTTTATGTCGACTAAAATTAACAAAGTCAGCCCTCGTTAGGCCTTATGCCGTGCGCTAAACGCGTTAAAAAATGTTTTATGGTTGAGGTGAATAAATGGTTGAGGTGAATAAATATTAAGCTCTTCATTGTTTCAACTGACAACAATCAACGAACAATTAACAAAGTTGACCGATAATACTTGTTTTACATTCCTATGCCCCAAACCAAAGCAAAACCGCGACAGTGACAGGGAAATTTTTTCAGGACCAAATTTTAGTTACACAATTTACTTACAATTTTGCTTTAAGAACGATGTTAAATAGGTCGCATGATAACGCGTCGCCTTCACTTAGACCTTTCTCATTATCAAACGGTTCAGTGGTGTTCTTACGACTTTGACACAGCAGCGAGATTTCTCCGTCGTGCGTCCGTCGCCATCCTGCACAAGCAAATGAGTTTAACCGAGATGACGAGATACGACACGGCTTTGTGAAATTCGACTCTATTTAAGCTATCATACGCGACTATATAATCGATTAGGAAGTTGTCTGTATCAATCCAGAATTACAGTTTTTTTTTTAATCTGTCGGTTTGTGAACATTTGATTGACGGTTTGACTTGCCTGGTCTTAAACCACACTGTCGAGGCTAATCAGATCATTTACAATGAATAAACGGAAAGATTTTACTAGCGTCTTCTATTTTTGTGGATGGGGCACATGCCAGGGTTCCATTCATCGGCCATACTTTCATCCAATAGTCCATGCTCCTAGCAAAAACATCTCCTACTGCTTTAAACAGTTCAGCTGGTAAGCCTTCTCCACCAGCAACTTTATTCCATTGAAGTTTGGCAATCGATAAATATTGACCATCATGTTCAAGTTAAATGAAATTAGTAGCAGCGGAATATTGACTATTTTCGTCATTTAGTAGTCAAGAAAAATTTTCTTTCCAGATCCTCATCATTGACTGTGTATCAACAACCATATCCTCTCATCTTGACAGGCTTCCCTTCTGGGGAAGACTACCAAGTAATACTATGTTTGCCCCACGCAATGATCGAACATCCAATTAACTGGATCTATTTGGCGTCTATGGCGATGTGATCAATTTGGTTGAAGGTTAGGTTTCTCATCACTGCTCCACCAAGTACCTTTGTGTATATCAATGTAAGGAAATGGGTGCTCGATATGATGATATTTCGCCCCACCGCGAAGTCTATCGACCTGACCTTTTGATTGTGTCCGAACGGTTGAACCAAAGGTATCCTCCTTTCCGAATCTGGCATTGTGGTCACCCTGAATGGTTTTAACGTCGTACTTCGGGCACATATAGTAGGTGTTCTCTAGGAGGTCACTACGCGTCCTTGGTTGCATCATCCTTCTTTTCGTGGGGGGCGTATAGACATGATGTACTTAAATTTTGCTTTGATGCGGATTATGACCAAGCGTTCGCTGAAACTGCGAAAACATAAGACTTCTTGCCTGAGTTTTCCCCTTATCACTAAACCGCACCCAAAAAGTGGCTAAGCCTGTTCTTTATAGCAAGGTCCGTGGTAGATGTCACACGATGTCATCCTTCGTACACCCTCTCCATCCCATCGCACCTCCTGGATAGCTGTGAGTTGTGACATCAGCCCTTAATCTGTCCACAGTGGTACAGTCTCTACTAATTGTTCGGCTGCACGTGGTCTGTACAACGATATAACATTCCACGTGCAGATCTGAAACAGCAAAAAGGTATGGCTTCTACATAAAAAGGTATGGTTGTGGTTCTGGATGGTTTAAATGAGTACTATTCAAAATCAATATATAATTAAAATTCCTGGACGAATTATTTAGGATTTAAGTTGGATTGTTAAATTTCTTTTTGTGGAGCTATGTAAAAAATATGTAGCCCAAAATCAATGACGCTTCGAATTAGAAACTTTGTCAAGTTATGACCAAGTTATTTTTATGTATGTAAAAAAATTAACTTAACCGAATCGATTTCTGAAGGACAGTTTTTTGTTGGTATACATTTCATTTAAAAATGACAAGTTTCAAAGAATACAATACATTAATTAAAAATTTGAACTTAATTTAAATAATTTATTTAAATTAACTTTTGGAACCACAAAAAATTACCCTGTACATTAAAGTACTTTTATTGACAGTGTTCAATATTATTATTTATATTCTATTTACACTACATATATTAAGATTATTATTATTAGGCCAGTAGTTTAATTTTCTTTTACAAAAACGAAAAAGTTCATGAACGCAAACTTAGACGAATTATTTTCATTTAATTTATGTATATGCCAAAAAGAATATTACTTTTGGCAATTAGAGGAATTTCCGCACATAACTTACTTTGATTGTCTGTGATGTGTTATTGATTGTGTGTGATTTTAATTTCAGAAACATTCGCCGATCGACTCAAGGAAAGGACTTAGTGCAAAAACAATAAAACAGTCTATGTTGTTTTTCCCCCCCTCTTGAATGCCAGTTTGAGATCCGACATCTTTATCCCTGACCCTATTGCCTCATAAGAAAAGGCGTCTAACGTCAGGCGGGTGTTGGGCGCCATTTATTATGAAGCTATAAGAGGAGAATATGTGTTAGGGTTAAATGGAAAGAAAGCATTTTCACAAAAATCCCGATTGAATTAGATTGACAAAAGAAACTATAGGCTATGAAAAAAAGTTTAAATAAGAAACATTGAGCTATTCGCTGCATCAATAGCCCTGTTACTTCTAAGGTGGCAAAATACTAATGAGTACCTACTTTACTAGCGATTCTAAATGGAACGCTTTGCTAGTAGCAATCTACTACTGATTTGTATAATTTAGTGTATGGATGTAGACAGTCTCAACGTTTACCTTTCGGTCACACATTCCGTCCTTGTATTGGAACGGTCGGGGTGACTTCTCGGAAAGTTAAAGAATTTTTAGTTGCGGAACGAACGAAATAAGGACAACGAACTTCGGATCTGCCTATCACTCTACAGACCACGTGCAGCCGAACTATTAGCGGAGGCCCTAGAATTCTGCAAAGCAGATACCACAGCTACCACGAGCAAAAGCAACGTCTTTTCGGATGTGGATTCGTTGTTAGAGGCAGACTTAGGCAAGTAGTCTTGAGTTTCATTCATGTAAACGAGAACCTCACAACAATTCGGATTAAGGCTAAATTTGCTAACATTAGCCTAATATGCGCTCATGCCCCAACAAAGGAGAGAGATGAAGACACCAAAGATGAATTTTACGAGCACCTGCACAAAACATATGAGCAATGCCCTAGCTATGATATTAAAATTGTTCTCGGTGAGCTTAACGCCAAACGAGGAAGAGAATACTATTTGGTGGCATAATTGAAAAAAAAAACAGACTGAACAACACCACTTCCAGTAATGGACTCAGGCCAATCGACTTTGCTGCAGGGCGAAACATTGCGGTAGCTAGTACGCAGTTCCCGCATCTCGATATTCACAAGGGGAACTGGCGACATCCTGATCAATTGACCGTCAACCAGATTGACCACATTTCGATCGTATCACAAATTTCCGAACGTTCCGAGGAGTCAACGTTGACTCGACCCAAGTAACATTTTAAGCTCGTTGTAAGTTCTAACAGCGCTTGTAAAGCTATTTTTCGTAGCTACATGTTTCACAATTAACTCTATATACGCTTCTAGAGCCACTGTACGACTTATTTGGAGTCAATTTTATGAGTTTGAGAGCACTATTTTGCTCCTTATCAACTCTAGAAAAGCAGTTTTACTGTCTGTATGCTTTAATGTCAGCTCTAGAAGTGCTTCTGAAGCCGGTGTCTTGCTTATTTAAAGCCATATGCATATTTGACAGTTGTTTACCTAGTTCTTTTCATCATTCGTGGTATGTCGCATCGTGAATAGAAGTTTACAGTGTAATAAATATTTTGTGTTAGTATATGTATAAATAAAGATAGATAAATTATCATCGTCTGTGAAAAAGAAGTTATTTGTGTTTGTGATAAAATTTACCATCTATTAAATCGATTTCAAATTACGAAATTAAGTGAATTAGATATTAATAAAATGGCAATACAGATTTTTTCAAAGTGATTTCTCAGTGCGGTTTTGATTTTTCCACAAATGTTTGTAAAGTACTAAGCAAAAGTACAACGCGCCTTCGAAATGTTTACTTTTTGGAAATAAAATAATATAAAAATAATTACAAATTACGAAAAAAAAACGAGAAATCATTTGGAAAAAAATTCATAAATTCTAAATAAAAAAGTGACAATGAAAACATCTTCTTATTGTTTTGAATAAATAAAATAAAAGTAAAAAGAAGAAAAAAAATTGTTGTTTTTATTGTTTCATTCAGTTTTGTCGCCATTTTTTGTTGAAAAAAATTAATACTTTTTGGAGCTCTTTTATCGCCAAAAGACTTGTCTTTTGTTGCACTAGAGCTGTTTGATGACATCAATGACAGCTCAATAATAAAGCACAGGGTGTCACTAGTAGAAACACGGTAATAAAAAATTAGAGCGTTTCCTTTTTTTTTTGCAAGTTGAAGTATTCATATTCGTGAATACTTGTGAAGAATATTAACGCCCGATTTGTAACAAACGGACAGGAACATAATATAAAACACATGTATAAAAGACTTGATTCGCTTAGCGTGGCAAAGCTCTTTTCTACGCTATGAACAACAAAAAACGACATGTACCGCTCTTGTCTGAAGAACCCCAAATGTAGTTTAACTTGTATAGAAAGCAGCTGAATAACACGAAACTGGTTATAATGTGTTAGAAAAAAGAACAAAAACTACATACGGTAAAACAAATGGCAAGGGACGTCCTAAGGGCAAGCATAAGTTTTGCGTAAACACAGATATCCATGTTTTAATCAAACCATGACATTACGATGACAGAAAAGCCTAAAAAAGAAGGTGTCGTCATGCCGTCTGTCGTTGTGCCTGTGCGGATGTGGGTATGTGCGTATTTGCGTATGCGTATGTGCGTATTTGCGTATGTGCACTGAACTGCACATCCTATATAAGGGTATACGTCTTTCCTTAAGTTTATTGTTTAACACAAAATAGCATTTAAAGTTTCTGGGTAACCAAACTTTCCCACGTTTAGGACATTTTCTGATGTTTTTCCATTTGAACCAAGTTTATTTACCTATTCGAATTCTTCGCAATTCTTTGTTTGTATATTTTGCTCGCATGCAACCTATTAGTTCTCAGTTTTACTTATTCAGCATTTAATATTTAAGAAAGTAGTAATTTAAATAATATGCTGTTATTGATCAAATGTGTAAGAAACTTTTATTAAACTTTTTTATTAAAAAAAAAAAAAAACAAATATTCGTTTCTTTCAAATGTAGGTACCTACACCCTGTAAAAATGTACCCACACTTTCAATTCTTATGAGAAGACGGTCTTTTAGAAAAAAACGCCAACAGCTGCAAAGGTTTTCGAAATAGAACAGAAGCCTAGAGATTAACTTTTTTAGAGCTGTTTAAAAACTTTTTAAGTACTTGCAGCTCCAACGATGTTACTTGGGGAATCACTACCTTGTTTTAGCCAAGGTAATGCTACGAATATCCAGAACAAAGCCAAAACATCGAATTCGAAATACTGTGAGGAAATTCGATATCGGCCGGCTACAATCGCAAGAGATCGCTAAGTCCTTTCATGATCAAGTCACTCGCAACCTCTTAACTAGTTCTATGCCGCCACCTTCAAGCATCGAAAACCAGTGCAAAGATTCCCAGAAAGCAATCAGAGATGCCGCCTCTGATGTGCTTGGATTTACAAAAACACCACAACGTAACCACTGGTTTAACGAACAATATCGGAAAGTACATGCAGCAAAACAACAGGCATACAAAGCGGTGCTACAAAGAAGGACTAAAGCAGCGCGGGAGCTCTACGCGCAGAAGAGGAGAGATGAACACCGACTTTTCAGAAGAAAAAAGAAGCAGCAAAGAAGCGCGTGATCGGGGAAATGGAAAGATGTCATAACAGGAAATAAGTTTGAAAGTTTTACCAAAAAGTTAAACATCGCAAGGCTATAGGGCCCAAACCGAAGCCTGCAAGGACCATCATGCAAACATTGCAGTCGTTGCTGAAGATATAGATAGATCATTTCTGCAAATTATACAATGATGAAATGAATTCCGCTCCTATGCAGATTGCACCATTCCACCTGGACAACGTAGGCCAACCATTCAGCTCACCCGATTTAGATGAAGCGAAGATAGCTTTATCTAAACTTAGAACAATAAAGCTGTTAGAGCTGATGGCCTTGTGGCTAAGCTATTCAAAGCAGCTGGTGATGAATTGATTAGGGCTATGCACCAGAAAAATGTGGTAGGGGGAAAGTATACCCGATTAAACCCCATCATTGTTTGCCAAATCCTGAAGAATGGCGACCCTCTGGATTGCACCAACTACAGGGGCTTTAGTCTCCCTAAAATCGCATATACGATCTTCTCCGCCGTACTATGTAAACGCCTAAAGCCATTCATCAATAACTCGATTGGTCCATACCAGTGTGGATTTAGACCAGGAAAGTTCACCATCGATCAAATATCCGCACTACGGCAGTTCTTGGGAAAAACCCAGGAATTTTAAATCGATACCCACCATCTTTCATCGATGTTTAAGCCGCGTATAACAGCATCTATAGAGACGAGTAATACAGTAGTACAATGTCTAGTTTTGGCATCCATACCCGTTTGTGCAAGATGACGATGGAAAAGCATGATGTCAGTTGTGTTTTCGTGTGCATTGAGAAGGAACCCAGGAAGATGGGTTTAACGGTGAATCAAAAACATGTATATGCTGTCAACAAGAAAGGACATCCAACACCGATGTCTTGGGCAAAACGTTGATGTGGTCAAAGACTTTGGGGCATATTCCTATACACTGTCTAAGTTGTTTTTAAGAAAAACTTGAGTTTATCATGTCTAAATTACATTGCTTAAACCAAGACTAAACAAAACTATAGTTTAAAAACAATTATGAATATGCCCCTTAGTGTACCGATACTCCCTTATCAGCTCAATGAATGACACCAGTGCTGAGATTCTTAGCGCTAAACTAGGTGTCTCTTACTTATCTTCACGGTCCTTATTAATGGTGCAGAAGTATGGACATTACTAATGGTAGATGAGAAAGTTTTAAGCTGCTTTCAAAACGAAACAACGAATTGTGCAGGATGTACAGCAACACTAACCTTGTCACAAAAGTAAAAAGCCAACGACTAAGGTCGATCGGTCACATAGAGCGAATGGACACCAATGCTCCGGCCCGGATGGTCTTCGAATCCAACGATTCCAACCCCGTAGGACGGCGCAGTATAGGAGGACAGCGCAGCAGGTGGCGCACGCAAGTGGAAGAAGACCTCAACCAACTTGTCGTGCGAAACTCAAAGCAGCTAGCTAAAAACCTTTCCGGGTGGAAGAAGCTTGTTGGTTGAGGCCCTGGTTCACCCCGGACTGTAGCGCCACTTTAAGTAAGTAAGTAAGTAAGTGAGTAAGTAAGTAAGTTAGTATATATAGCAGATTATACAACAATATAAAGGTCCTAGAAACTACTTCCGTGATGGAAATAGTGTGAACCAAATATCTATGATGTTGAGACTACGTCGTGAACTTTTGCGTCTCAACTATATACAGCATATGCCGTTATTGTGTAAAATTTGCAATCAGAGAGGAAGAATAGATGTGCTGCATTTTCTATAGGAAGATGTCCGGTATTGATGGAATGCAGATTTTCGGGCTTGTGGTTTTAAAGGTTGCAGTTCTTGGAGGAGGAGGTGCAGTGGCTTCGCGGCTCACAGAGGCTCATTGACTCGGCCAACCAGCTTGGTGTTTTGGTGAATCAGAAATTTCAAATTTATATTTGGCAGCCGAAATTTACCTTCGTAATACGCGATTCACGTTCGAAACCTGAAATATCCACGTTTAGAACGCAAACACTTAAGCCTGCCCTACCAATACATTCAATACTTCCACCCTTACAAAAACCACACAAAAAAACCACCCCCAAAATTACCCGTTATGTTTAAACTCCATAAAACCCCACACCCTTAGCCAAGCAGCGGCTTTAATTTAAAAACCTCTAAAACTTGTTTATGATGTTAGCCCAACGAAACTTTATCAAAATTAAAAAAAAAACTCCTGTGGCAGTAGTCAATATTCCAGAAGGCGAGGATTTGTTCGATGTTGACATAAAGTATGTATATCATATGGATATACAAGACATCGACGATACATAACCATCCCATCCCGATACGACGATCTAGATAAGGTCGAACCTAAACTAAATTGCGTAAAATTGCTTAGTTCGAACAAATTATAAACAATGAAAAGCTTTATCTTAAGAACTAGTGGGTCTACAAAGACAATTATAGTCTCGGGAGATCCAAGGCTTGAGGTCACAAACTTGGATTATTCATTAGGCCAACATCATACAAAAATTTGCAGAAAATCAGAACTACCCGATTTGACCCATACACTGATGTAGAAATTTACTGGACTAAAAGGTGCACACGCGATTTTCCAGTTGCATTGAAATCAATGTCACACCTAGCTTATGTCGTTCATCAATTACAAAATTCTAAAAATACAATCAGAGCCTTACCTAGAAGGAAATTCTGTATCACAAAATGATATCATGGTTTCATTTATAAGAAGACGATCATTGTAGAACTACAATAATTTTTTTTTATAAAAACATGGTCGCAGTTTTTTTTCAATAACTTTTTAAGTACAGGTACCGCTTTTATTTCAGCTAAAAGAAATAATGAATGCTCTCCGAGGAATGCACAAACGATGTTAACACTGGTACCATGTATAACTTTCGATATAATACCTATTTCACAAGTTAAAAAATGAAAAAGAAAAGAAAAAAAAAATGTTAAGAATTATTGGATATGATCAAGTAAATTTAAAATATGTTTAGTTCTGTTGCTTATTTAACTAGAATCATTTTTATTAAATATTTCTTCTGCTTTTTAGTTACTTATTGTATCTAGATTTTTAAAATGTTAACTTTATAGGTTTTCCATTGTCTTTTATTCAAATGTTTATTATTTAAAAGTATCTAACATTTAATTTGTGTGTTTAAGCATAATAGTTTTTATTTAGTTTTATATTTATTGACTTTAACTTTTATAAGACATCAACATATACATACATATGTTTAATTTGTTTAAAAAAAAAAGAATATTATTTTTAATTTTTTTCTCATTCTTGGTTTTTTTATAGATACATAAATGGAAAAACATGATTGATATATTATTTATGAAAAACCATAATCATAATAAAAAAATAAAAAAAAAAATCTTATTTATCAAATTTCTGTAGATATTTGTTTAAATGTATAAATGCATTAGCTCTTATGTGTGGGTTTTCGACACATAATATCACAACTCAAATCAAAATAATGCAATAAAGAATTTTAAAAGAACTTTGTTATATTTTATTAATATGCTTTCAGAAATGTTATGTCTGTGAAGCCAGCTTCGATTCATTTTAATATTACCTTTCTTTTAATTCGAAATAGGTTGTTTGCTTAGGCTGGGGAAATATGCCATAACAAAGACAACGCGTTTAACGTTGCAATTTTACAACTTCGAAAAATACTAGAAACGAACATTAATGCATTTTTTACATTCCAATGATTATATTATTGTGTTATATTCACAATTAACATTTTATCTATGCAATCCAATATCTATATCTATCTATATACACTTTCATTTGAAATAATAATAAGGAAATCTAAAATTTTAAAGTCCCAATTCTAAAGATGCATCGACACTATTGACTATATGCTTAACAGAAGCTTCCGAACATCGAATCCATTTGATTTGCTATAGATTAGAGTTAAAGTAATATAGATGTTTGTGCCAAATAGCATAGGGCCATAGGCCATTGAAATAGTATGGATGTATCTTTAGGTTTCAAACTTAAAAAAAAAAAAAACGTCATAAGAAATTATAACTTTCCAACTAGTTTAAAATAACTATTTTTGCCTCTTTATGTAATAATAAAATAAAAAGGAATCGAATTATTTTGTAACTAATTTAGATTTAATTTACTACGATTTTTTTCACAAAACGAAGTTGACCAAGAAGGTCTATAACAAAATGCTTTTTATATATTATATGCATACATAAAAAAAAAGAGATTATAGCTGAGTTCATTTCAACAAGATAGGTCGAGTCAATGAAATGGAAAAATCGTTAACACTATTTCCTAATCCTCAGAAACAGTTCCAATTATATGATGATTTATTATTGCTTCTATATCTACATAATAAAAGGGCTCGATTATATTAGTGTATAACTAAGAATTATGTAAAATGAAAAATAAAGCATTTATTAATCTAAATCTTATCTAATAAAAGGGACATCGTTTACTTTCAGAATAAGACTTTACAAGCTCAAATTAGTTTTATTTGACTTCTCTTATTTGGGTTAACATTCATGGTACTTCTTTATTTTAATTAAAATTTCTAGTTTTTTGTAAGTTTTTAACTTGTTCTTTTAACTAGGTTGCAAAAGTTGTGTTTCTCTTTATACTTTTAAATTAGAGAAGTTGTAAAAATATTTTCTACCTATAATAATAGTTATAAGGTTTGCTACAAAAGCAGAAACGATATTTTTTCACTAAATCAAATTTAAATCATCTTTGTCTTCAAACTTAAATAACAAAACAATTTATGCTGATGCTAGTGTTGAATGATGCAATGATTTGCAAGTACGACTATTAGAACTTAATTTTGTTAGAAAGCTATGTATGTATGAAACCTTTGTGACGCACTATAAGTAGGTCATAGCTATCATTAAAGAAAATCATTGGAACATTTTACTTTTTAAGTTTTAAGGCGTGTGCCAATTGCGTAAAAAATTGTTGTTAAATTGTATCCCTTTTTATTAGAGTGAATAAAATTTAAGCTTTTTGCTGTGTCAATTTAATTAAATAGGTTTTTTTTTTAAATTTGAATTTCCCATTGCGATTTCCCATTGCTATCCAGAAATTTTCAGATATCTTCAGTACGTTGATAACAATAGTCAACTATTGTTAACAATGTTATTTTATTTTATTTAATTAATTTCTGTCGTTCTTTAATATAAAATTCAAGTGTGTCTCAGTATTTGTATAAATACATAAACAGTTTTTTACAACGATACGAAGCTATCCAGATCGCTTTGGATACAATCGATAAAAAAAAGATGCAATAATGAATGCGGCCGATAGTAAAAAGATGTACAAATGAACGCAGCAAAACAAATGTCAAAAATTAACCACTTGCTAAATTTTAACGAGCTCCTGAGCAGGTTAATTTTTGACGTCTATTATAAAATTTTGCCATGGCATTTAATTTAACAGCACTTTAAACGCAAATAATACACGGCCTAAGATATTAAAACAAAAATAAAGTAATAAAATTCGCATGCGCGAAAAGCATACCTAGCGGTTTCAACTTATTTTTCAACCAAGAACAAGGGAAAATTAAATGCACAATTGGGTCACATTTACTTGCTATTTGATGTTGTATCTTTGTAATGTAATTCTTTTATTTTTTTTTTCTATTAAATAAACACAAAATAATGAAAAACAAAATTTAATTATGAGAATCCCATTCACTGTTACGTGTGTATTTTTTTTATTGCGTATTGTATTGCGTATGTATTGATAACAACGTTGCAAAGTGATGACAATTAAAATACTGACTTAAAAAAAAAACTGACTTAAAACAGAAAAAAAAAATTCAAATATAACGGTACAACATACAGTGTTTTGCTATACTTTTTTAAAAAGCCAGAAATCTCGTCTACTATCTCGTTTTTAAATAATAATAAATGTTAAAGTGATGTGTTTATGAAAAATTAATGTTTAAACTCAAAATTTTGGGAAACAAAATTATTTAAAGTTATTTTTTACAAATATTTAAGTAATTATAAGTACTTTTTTTTGCTTTCAAAATTCTATGCTCTAATTAATTTTTATTAAAAAACAGAAAACCGGATGCTCAAAAGCCTTGCATTTTTTGAGGAAATTAAAAATAACTAAAACCACCACTTTCTAAGAAAAACTATTTATTTTTTATTTTGGTAAAGAGGTGATTTTCTTTGTTTTCAATTTTCTACGAGACACTTTTGAGCATCCAATTTTTTGTTTTTGACTAAAAATTAATAAGAGTATTGAATTTTGAAAACAACAATAAGTCTTAATTACGTAAAATTTTGAAAAAAAAATTATTTTAAATAATTTTTTTTTCAAAATTTTGAGTTTGGAAATTAATCTTTCAAAAACCATCTACTTAAACAACTTTATTTAAAAAAGAAATAAAAGACGATATATCTGACTTCTTAAAAAAATATAGCGAGACAATGTAGGTATTACCGTTATTTTTTCCACTGCACCAAAAGTGTTAATTTCAGAAACTTAGACCCCAAAATTGAATTGAATTGAATTGTTTAAGATTATTTCGCTAGGGGCCCAAACAGATTTTATTGAAGCGGGCCACAATAGGGGTATTACTATCTCCTGGAATTAAAGGATCAAAACGAGTTGATCCATCCTCGGTGTGTAGATATAATGTATGTTCCCCACTCAAAAATTGTTGAATGCAATTTTTGTTAAATGAAATTTTGAAAATTATTTCTACTTTTTTTCAGATAAGCATGTGAAGTTTGTTAACGTTTGGATCAACAGGAAAATAAATGGAATACTACCGAGCAACTTTGGGCTTTGCGTAGCTAGTTTCATATAAAACAACATAAAATAAAGAGCAAGGAGGTGCGAACTAGTCGTGCTTTTGATTTAATCATCCTCACCCTTAAACCAAAATTTAAGAATGGGAAGGAAAACGGAGACGAAGGTCAATCTTTTAATTTCCCGACAATTTATTAAAACGCAAAAGGAGTCTAATTTAAAATAGTTAGAGTGACAGTCAGGGTGAAAATAAGTATCATTTAAATAAAGTGGCATCAACTCAATTATTAACTAATTTAAAAGATGTCACTATCTACCTATTCTCTATAAATTAAAAAAATATTGTTAAGTTACCTTTTAATTGAGAATAAGAAAAATTGAATTGGATTGAATTAAATTTTGGCCTAACTAATGCGAAGTAAGCTCCGAAACACTTATTTATTTTACTAGGGTGAATAAAATTTAAGCTTTTTGCTGAGTCAATTGAATTAAGTAGACTTTTTTTTAATATAAATTTCCCATTGAGATTCCTTGTGTTCAAGAGCGTATCCAGAAATGTTCAGATGCATTTAGTAATAGTTGACTATTGTTAACAATTTTATTTTATTTAGTTTAATTAATTTTTGTAGTTCCTTAAATACAAAATTGATACGAATTTCAATCAAGTGTATCTCAGTATTTATATAAATGCATAAACAGTTTTTAACACCGACACGAAGCTATTAAGATCTCTTTGGACACAATCGATGAAAAAAGATGCAATAATGAACGAGGCCGATATTAAAAAGATGTACAAATGAACGCAGAAAAACAAATGTCAAAAATTAACCACTTGTTAAAATTTTAACGAGCTTCTTTAATTTTTGACGTCTCTATTCACCTCAGTAGTGTCAAAACTTTTAACTTTAACACAAATGGCACACGGCCTTAGACTATAATTTGTCTGTTAATTGTTGAAGGGCTTCGTTTGAAATATATGAAAAAGTTTCAATTAATATTTATCGAATTTAATTTGAAAAATTAAAATATAATTAAAAAACGAAATTAACTAGGTACTAAGTTTTTTACATAAAAATTTCTCAGATACGAATAAAACAAGATCTGAACGATATAAATATTTACATAAATTAGGTACATAATTAAATAATATCTTAAAAGAAAAACTGTCATACATTTCGGAACTGCATGATTCGAAATTTAAACACCTGAGTCTACAAATTGAAACTGTCTCTGATTATTTACAACACCTTCATTGACTCAATTATACGGTAAGTTAGTAAGCACTGTTCTTTCAATAATTTATTGTCACCTAGTCTTTTTCAATGTGAAATACGATAGTTTCAATCTTAATGAATAGGTCTTGGTTTTTGAAATCCACAAAAATGAAAGAGGGCGATTTTGATCAACTCTATGAAAATATACAATAAAAAGTAAATCAATATAATTTAACGTGCAAGTAAATTTACACAGAATAAAAAAAAAGTTTTCCTATATTTTTAAAGTGTATTTTGGCAGACAAAATTAGTTTGTTTTTTTTTTACTAAACATATGTATATATATACAAATGTACATCGAATTCGTTTATTAAAAATCTTAATAAATATTTTCATATAAATATAATAAAAATCATTCGTTTTTGATTGCTTCGGTTTTGAAGACAACTGCTTAACCATATTTTTTTTGCTCTTAAGCTTTAAAACCCCCATTAAAAAAAAAAAAACTTTTCCAAAGTAAAAATGTTTGTGTTTTGTCATATCTTATATGATTTAACAAAAAAAAAAAAAAAAAGAGAACTTAAAAAATATAATAACTAATACTTTCCTTTTTTTAACAAAAATTTTCTATTATTAAATAAATACGTTTTTGAATACAATTTTATTGTTAAAATTACATTATAAGCTCAACTGTGTTAATCGATAGCATGAACAAATCCGTACAATTAGGAACACAGAACTCGCAGTATTCCATTTAAGTGAAGAAATATTTAATTTAAAGCTAGAAATAGGTAAGTGAATACATTCAACCATAATTCACTTAAATACTCTTATATTATTATGTATTATTTACAGATTGGTTTTTTACGCAATTTTCTTCTGATGTTTTTTTTTTTTTATTTGTTATTATTATTATTTTGTTCACGCTATCGAAACTCGTTTGCAGCTCTTACATCCTATTCCAATTGATATTATGATAAATTACCTATTTCTATAATTTTTTTTTTCAAGTGTGGATGGTTAGTGGTTTTAGTGACGATGAAAAAGATAACAATGGCTGCGAAGATGATGGTGACTCTGTTATAGGATTTAACAACGATGAAGAAGACAATAAAGGCGACATCGTCGTTAGGGACGATGTTGCAACTAATTTTATTGGATATTATCCTCTGTCATCGTCGCGTGCCTCAAATAGGGTTCGCAACCAGCCTTGGATCATATTCCACCAGCCAGCTGCGAACCCTAATGGTCGCTATACATCATCGCTGCCCATTTTAAGCAATTCGAATTTTTTCTTAGCTATTTTCGAATACAAAATATCTATTGGTTGTGAATGATCATATAAACTAGGTGCTTGTAATATAATTAATGCTGTGCCCAGTATACATGCTATTGTGAATATCCAAAGAAATAAGCGATCCAAGACCATAGCAACATATTTCCAATCTTCTTCCACCTATAAAAAAAATAGAAAAAAAAATTAATTATCAAAAATGTATTCAGGTATAATTTTTATATATTTTGTGCAGATCAATATGACTTTGAATTTAATCATATCAAGTTAGTAATTGGGAGTTTGTTGTCCAAACTATACTTCAATATTTTAATCCAATTTCAACAAAAGGGTATTATTGTTAAGATATACATATACAAATTGAAAGAATATTTCAAATCTTTTCAAAAACCCTTTGACTGTCATTCTTGAAGGGGTCGACATTTCTCGGATACTGAACTTTTTTGCAAAAAAATGTTTTGGTGAAACACTTTTCATAGTACCATCAACCAATTTCGAGAAAAAAAACATTGCACTTTTTCACTAGTATTTGGTGCTTTTATAAAATGCATGACTGAGTCACACGAACTTGATCTTGTTGCAAACTATTGGACGACCAAAAAGCGCCAACCCGTCCGGTTTTACAGTGAAATCTGTTCTTCAATTCAGTTGAACACCGTTTAACAAGATTTTATTAAAATAAGCTGGCAGCATTTTTCGTATTCAACTATATTTCCTTGTCTTCCCTTACTCTCTTTGAGGAAACAAACAGCAAATATTTTTTGTTGTTGACAAACGTGTTTTTTTGGTTAAAAATATTTTCTTGAAAAGATGTTATGTTTTGCAATGTTGTAAATAGATTTTCTTTAATTGAAATGTCACCCGGGGAGTGGTTGCAGAAGCTGGACTGTAGTTTTAACGGCAGAATAGTTTCGGTTAACTAAAGGTTTAATGGAAACTGTGAAACCAAATAAATTATTGAACTGCAGTTTAAACTAAAAGTGGAGTTTAAACGTTGACTGTGAAACTTGGGTTAGGAGCATTAAATGTGGAATCAGAAAGGGTATAAAACATTTCTGTAAGTTGAACCACAACCATGTACAAAAATCATAACCAAAAGATCATACACATTCTCAGTTTTTCGGAAATATATAAATTTGATAGTCTCTCGAAAGGAGAGCAACTCTTTTCAAACCATGTTAATGTATAGAAATATTTTATACATTTTTTGATTTCAAATGGATTTTACAGAACAATAGTGTATTAGTATTTTTTTATAATGATAATTGTTTTGAAAAATAATTAAAATTAAGAAAATTTATTTTATTTAAAGTTTAACTATGTAAACTATAAGCGCATTTAATGTCAAGTAACACAATAAATATCAGACATTTTTAAAAAAAATTCATTTTTCAGTCACAACTGACGAGAATAGTGAATAATGGTGTATAAAATTAAAAGACAGATTGTATTACAGAATTTTTTTTGATTTGAGTGTTCCAAAAAATTGAACTTGTTTAAATTTGTTTTGTTTTTCTAATCTTGCGTTTAAAAATTTGCCCTATTTGTCTGACCAAAACCAAACGGTGAAGTTCAATTGCTCATTAGAGGAAATCGGAATCCATGCATCTGTGAATGGGGTTCCAAAAGACTAGACTAAAGGGCCTTTCCTATTTTGCCCGTCAAACTGGATTGCAAGATGGTTTATTTATAAAATAAATGAGGACCTGCTAATAATCTATAAATGGCATGATCCTTATGACAAATTAATGCTTTTTTTTGCATGTTGGTTCTTCTCTAAACTAATGGATTAGGAATTTTTAGATTGAATATCTGTTTATTAGGGCCAGTTTATCTTGACTGAGTTAACTTTTTTTGTAAATATAAACATTTAACAGTTGGAGTCAAAATAATCTATGACGTCAACACTCGATTTCTGTGTTTCAAATTTGTATATTTAAAAGTTTGGTAGCCCTATAAAATTCTGAATCATTGTAATTTTTTTTATATTTTGTATATTGTTTGCTTTCGAGTTCTAGTAATTAAAATCCCGTTTCTATAGTCCTTTTTTCTCTTTTTTGAAAGAAGGTTATAAGAAAGTGTTCTTATTCTGTCTAACAGACATAATATCGATGTCTGTCTGAATTATTTAAAGTCAACAAAGCCTGCAATTTTGATTTATATAAAAATATAAAATAAACTTACACTCTCGAATTTATCCTTGTTTCTAACATGTTGAGCAATAAATCGAGAGCCTTCTATTGTCTTTTCCATTTCTCTTGCGTATGGCTTATCGAATGTTGGACTGATGTCGGCAGCACAGCAGCCAGGACTTATATCACCATTACCTGATGGACTAAAAAGATCATCATCTCCACCAGGCAGAGGCAGTGCTGATGGCAATGGAGGTTCACCAAAACATGGTCCTATAACACCTGAAGTTGCAATTTCGAAACGATGCGAGGGTATAGCTGTAATTGACAAAAGAAATAAAAGATTATCAAAACTTATGCTGTATTATTTTGTATTTAAAAATAAAAATAAATGAAATATCAAATTTTTAATGTTAAAAGGCTTTATGTCGGTTTGCCTGTTAGACCTGATGTATCGACACGAAACGCAGATGGTTGGTTTGATTTTCTTCAAATAATAAATTTTCCTAGAGTGATGTATTTTTGAATTTTTCCTGGGTCTTAAAATAACGGTTTCTGCCATACAAGCGTTTATCTATACCGATGGAAATCTCTATAAATTTCTTGTGATTTGTTTTCCCATTTCCCAAACCTTGATATACACAAAGGGTGTTGGCGGAGCAGTGGTTAAAAAACCGTCAACCAAATTGCTCACATCGCGATAGATGCCAAACATGTTTCCAATATCTTGGATGTTCGGGTATTCCACAATGCAAACATAAACTCTGACCACTACTTGGTGGTATCTCGAGTATATGTATACCGATATCCATGGCGCTACAACACCGAGCTGATGCTGTGAGAAGATTTGATATCACGAAGCTAAAATCGCAAGAGATCGAAAGAACCTTCCCTGACTGCGTTCGTAACAAACGCAGAAGAACAGTGGAGAATTTATCAACAGGCCATCAAAAATACTGTCTATGATGTGATGGGTTTAATAACGCGTCCACAAAGAAACTCGTAGTTTGATGAGCAATGCTGGTTGGTGCATGCAGCGAGCAGCCCGAGCCCTCTACTGTCAAAAAAAGGGAGTAACACTGACTCATAAAGAAAAATAGAGAGCTCGAACGGCAAGTGATCGAGTCTTTTAGGGCTTACCTGACAGAAGTGATGTAAGAAAATTCTACCAAAGGGTAAGTGATCTACCCAAGGCTTTAAGGTCATAACGCCTGCTGAGAGAAATAGTCAGTGCTAAGTAATTGAACATTTTTCTTAACTGCTAAACGGCGAAAATAGCCAACATTCCAACCTAATTGAAGATCTGTTAGCGATTACCATGCTAAAATCCAATAAAGGTGCTGGTGCAGTCTGCTGCAGGCTTACCAGCCAAACTGTTTAAAGCTGCAGGAGGTATGTAGGTGGGGAGCATGCACCAATTGAAGTATGTATGTGTGCCCATCCTCAAGAAAGGAGACGCTTTTATACATTCAGCAACTATACAGAGGAATTAGCTTCTTTGATGTCGCTTATCAAATCTTATCGATAATCATGTGTGATTTGCTTGAAAACGTTTGTAAACGATCTGATTAGATCATATCAGTGTGGTTTTAGGCCAGGCAAGTCAATGCCTTATCGGTCTATCAAATGTTGACACTTCGACAGATTTTGGAAAAAAGATCGATACACTTTAAAATCGATAGAGATGGTTATCGATTTTGAAGTCACGCATAGCATGGATAACGTTTTATCGTACAAAGACAATTTATTTGTTATACAGTTTGCGGTCATACCACACTTCCGAATAATTGTCTTTGAGTCGAGCACAAGTGTCCTCAAGTAGACCGAATGCTCCGAGAAATGCTCTTCAAATCACTTAAATTGTGTTGGATTTCCAATCTCGGTGAACGAATTTGTGATGGTGACTCTATAGGCAGAAATATTCTGATGCTAATGCTTTATCCGAACTATATGAGTCTATTTTGACTCTTTTTTTCATTAGCGAGGTCTGTTTTCATCACCCTACTCTAATAATGTTTGTATTGGATGTGTTCAAATCGTTGGGCCTTCAAAATTAATCGAAGAAAGGAGTGCAAATTATTATTTTTTTATTCGATTTATCGGAACATAATAAAACGATGCATCCTTAAACAATGAAAGTACTCGATGCATTGGATTGTTTCGATACTTCGAATGGCAAACATCGATGTTTTCAATATATCAGCACTAGCAACGTCAACAGCTTCGGGGTCGTTCGACCAAAGACCTAAGTTAGGTGTTGCTGGTGCACTGCTGACATAATTTTCCCACTACTAAACTCCGTATAGAATTGATATACAAAATATCATGCACTTAAAATGGCGGTGCAGCTGCTGGGCTCTTGACAATGTGATTGATAAAAAAAGCTGACCAGCCAGCAAGCGCTATCGTGCTGATTGCCGTTGAAGACGCTAGCTACTAGTTGATGGGGTATCATTTCTTTCAGTATGATCGGTGGACGTATTGTATTATCGATGGTGTACCGAAAACCTAAGGCTTGTTTTTCTATGCAAACTACTCGATTTTCTCGGAATGTGCGTGTTTACCCATCCAGCACTTAGGATTTCACGCTTACCTTTAGATTCGCCAGTTCTTACTACATTGGTGTTGATTCCCTGAAATTTATAAGTTTTCTTTCCGTTTAAATAAGGAGACAGACACGACACACGACCACTCGATTCAATGGTTAGCTTTATTCTGGTCTGATTACTGAGAACACAGTACGGACCACATATTTAATTTGGTATAAACAAGAGTATAGCATACATTTCAATTACTTAACAGTGCGGCATCGGTTTGGTAACAAATTTTGTATACCAAGCTTCTCTACGAACAATCAGTTAACGTGCGGTGTTGGTTTTTTATATTTGTGTATTGAAGTTGTTCACTTTTGAACTAGTATTTAAGCTAATTTAAGCATGAGGAAATTCTCATTGTGAAAGAAATTTCTACCAAAAGTATACCAAGAAGAGTGGAGATGACGACGACATTGGTAATATTTCGGTAAGAAGTATAAGTACCATTGCAAAAAATAAGTAACTGGCCCAAATCTGAAGATAGACAAAAAAAAATAGCGCTCGGATTGGATATCTCTCTTAATGTTGGTTATTGTTCAAACTGCTATGTTATTGTTATGTTATTGGTATGGTTTAGTGTTTTTTTTTCATACAGTTAAAGCACTTACCAGGTATTCCATAGTCACCACTAAAACGTTTTGTATCGTAGTTAACAAACTTTTCAACGTCTGGGGGTAAATGAAATACATCGGTTAGAACTTCAGGCTGTTGTTCATCTTCATTTTGTTCATCTTTTTTTGGTCTTTCAATGCATAGAACTTTGGGTAAGATTTGAATAAACAGTCTTTGAACCCATGGTGCCATTTTATGCGTTACAGGTGACCTAAATTATATACAAACAAAAATTATTATAAAATCGTAATATATGTAAACCGATAATCAAAAAAAAAAAACTTACCTAAAGTTTACATTTAATACAGCAATCGTCACTACTACAGATAATGTGACCAACATCATAGTAAATAGCAAATATTTTCCCAGCAGTGGAACTGTCAGTGAAGTGGGGGGTATAATTTCAGCAAGTAGCAAAAAAAACACAGTCAAAGACAGTAGAATACTAATACACAGTGAAATTTTTTCACCAGAATCACTTGGTAAATAAAATACTAGCACTGATAAAAATGATATACCCACGCAAGGTATTATTAAGTTAACGGTATAAAAAAGTGTTTTACGTCTCAATGTTAAATTAAATACTATATCCAAGTAGGGCTCTTCGCAACAACTATAAAACTTTTCGTTTCGTACTGCTGGTACTCGCATGATATCCCATTCAACTGATATATAATAATCCTGTAGATCTATGCCAACTTCGATGTTATCCGAATCGGCAGTTTGCTTTAGATGCCGCAAATCAACCTGTTGAATAATTTTTTATTTATAAAATATTATACAAAGAAAGTTGGAAATAAAAAAAAACTATATATATAAAAATTTATTAATGAACATAGTTAAAAATTAATACATATCAAGATTTTTATATTTGACACAAAACTGCAGTCAGTTTAAACGAAGACACAGTTATCCTGAAATTGAACTAAGGACTAACTGAATTGGCACAAATCTTACTTGTTCCTCAAAAAAGTTTCCTATCTTCTATAATAGATAGAATTGTGAACGAGGGATGACATTGTGTGACATCTATGTATGTACCACGGGTAATGATTAAAGTAGTAGGATCGGCGACTGTTTGGGTGAGGTTTTTTTGATAAGGTGAAGACTTAAACAAAGCTTTCGTAGTATTAGCGAGCGCCTGTTCACGATCCGCATCGAAACCTTATTGGATCAATTGTCAGAGGACACAGCCTGGGAAACGATTCTTCCCGGATAACGTATAGGTACACGATGGAATTGAGGTGGGGCAAAATTTCATAATATGGAGCAATCATTTGCCTGACCTTGATGTACACAAATTGACTTGGCGGCCTAATACGTGCTTCCAGAATATTGGGTATCCGATCAATCCACGAGGCACACTTTGACTCGACATTTCTTGGTAGCAACCTCTCCGCAAAACCGCAACCCACAGAAATTTCAGAGGAACATTGGAGACATTGTCAACAATCTGAAGTGCCAGCACTTATGTGCTGGGTTTCATTAGACGACCACAACAAAACTCCTGATGGTTCAATAAAGAATGCCGTTTGGTACGTGCAGCTAAGAAAGAGGCTTACGAAGCAATCTTGTAGAGATTGTGTCTAAGAACACAAAATAAAAAAGAAACGGTGAAAAACAGAGAAGCAGGTGATAGAGGTGAAAAGTTCTACCCAAGGCTACTAGGTTAAAACACAAGCCTGGCGAGATGAGAGAAAAAATATGTTAGTACATATACACTGATACACAGTCAGCGCTGAACATCTCGAACGAACATTTTTATAATATACTGCTAAATGACGAAGATAGCCAAAATTCCGCTACTAGGCAATTAATTCCATTCAACTTGGACGGTGATGTCAAAAATGTCCGTTCACCTTACCCTAATGAAGTGCGGTTAGCGATTACAAAACTAAAATCGTATAAAGCTACTGACGAATGACGTACCAGCTGAAATGTTCAAAGCAGCACAAGATGATTTAGTATAGGCATGCTTAACATACACCAACTCATCTGTTAAATTTAGTCGGATGAAAGTATGCCGGATGAATGAAACCTTGACACAGAGTCCACAAAAAAGAGACGCTCTGACAAGTGTCAACTACACAAGAGTTAGGTTCTTAAACTTCGCTTATAAAATTCGGCTATATTGTGTGAATGAGTGATTGTCTTTGTAAGCAATTTGATCGGCTATTATCAGTGTGGTTCAAGCCAGACAAGTCAATCATCGATCAATTTAGCACACTCCGAAAGATTTTAGAGAAAAACACAAGTATTCCAGATCTATACACACCACCTCTTATTCGATTATAAAGTCACATATAGCGTGGATAGAGACAAATTATACAGAGTTGCATGTCGTATCTTGGCATCCCCATCAAACTCGTTCGCTTGTTCAGAATGACGATGGAGGAATCTCGATGCTTCGTCAAAATCAGTAAGAATACCGAACCGTTCGATGTTAAGAGAGATATAAGGCAGGCTGACGATTTATCATGTAACCTATTTAACATAGTTCTTGAAGCAATTTTATGCCAACCGCAAGTCAATACCACTGGTATAATTTATCAAAAGACCGTTCATCTATTTTATGGCAGATGACAAAAATAATCGACAGAACAAAGCGAGCTGGTTGCTGTATTTGCCATGTATTGAACCAGAGGCGTCAAAATCGGGATTGGCCGTTAATGAATACAAAACAGACAACTCAACTTAACCAAAACGTCACTATAAATAGATATACCTTTGAAGTAGGCAAGGATTTCGCCTATTTACGATCAACTAATACAAAACAGGATGATATCGGTGCAGAGGTCAAACGAAGAATTACGCTTGCCAACCGCTGTTCCTTGGGGCTCAGAAGGCATTAGTAAGGGACTCACTTATATAGAACCAAAGAGACGTAATACTGGACCTTGATCATACCAGTCATGCCGTATGGTTCAGAAGCATGGGGTTTGTAAGGTTCGGATTAGAACTCGCTTGCATGCTTTGAGAGAAAGATTCTTCAAGTGATTGATCTTCCTGTGTGCATAGAAGGAGTTTAGAGCAGAAGATTCAACGACCAGCTATACTGGCTACACTGCGAAGTTTGCCTGGTTGAAAAAACTTATATGGCAGAGACTTTTTGAGTTTCAACTCTTGATATATAAATTTTACTAGTTTACTTCACTGAACCAAAACAAAATTAAATATCTAGCAATAGTTTGTTGTACATAATTGTAATTTTTATAATTATCCATGAACTATAGTTCAAAAATAAACCTTTTTCTTGACTGTCTGGTAGCTTGCTGATTTTATTTAAGAACTCAAAAGCCATAATAACTAAAACGTGAGGAGTGGTTATATTCTTTTCTTTATAATTGCCTTTTAGCTTAAATGTTAACGTAATTCTTGGTTTACTTGGTTCTAAACATACCGTGCTTTGTATCATCTACAATTTCGAATTCAAACTATTGGCGTTTTATTTTTTGGTTAATATATTTAAATTGTTACATATTTTTAATTTGTTATTTAAATCCCAAATCTGAATATTAAACTAACTCTAATTTTTTACAATCATTTTTACCATATATCCATCATAAGTCCATGATCCAAACTTCATGAAGCATGTTTGTTCATCAAATGGAAAGTATTCCACATCAATTTCGCAAAAGGACTTATAGATAGCGGGTGGTTTCCATACAACTTTACCAGTGTGATGTAAGATTGCCTTGGTCATTATTGTCACTTCATAATTTCCATCGGCGCTAAAATTAATAATATTTATACAGGTCATATATTATAACAAATAAATGCATGTTGTTGTTACTTTAATCTGTTTTAATAACACACTTTTGGACATAATTTTTGTTAAGTCGTTGTTAAAAAATTAAGAAAAACAACGCTCTTTGATTTTAACTTTAATTGGTTAAATGTTAGTTTATACTAGTTTGTTAAGTTTTTTGTATTTCAATTCAAAGCCATATTTGAGTTTCAACAAGTTAATTTAGGTTATTTTTATGGATCAAAGAATTTTGTATGCTATTGATACTTACTTGTTATACAAGACAATGTCTGGAAGCCAAATGTGTTCGGACGGTACATGGAGTGTATCAACACCTCCGTAATCGTCAGGATTCCATTTAAGTTTGTAATCATTCCATTCCTGGCAAAATAAAATTATGATTTTTATATTTTATTACAATAATTTTATTATATAAATATTTATTCGGTATATGCGTTTAATAATATTTTTGGGAAATATTTCAGTTTTGTTAAATATAAGCATACCTGTTCCACCCACACATTTGTCGTCATAATTTGGTTTTTTAAATTCTGAAATGAAAAACATATATGGGAGTTAGTAGGTTTCAATAGCTTTCTTTAAGTAGATAATAAATTAATTTTCATTAATGCGATAAATAAAACGATATCTGAGAAGAGAACCATTAAATAGAAAAAAACTAATCGCTGGCTCTTATTTAGTGTCCTTAAAATTCGTTTTTTACTTGCTCAATAGGGCAAGTATTGGTTTCGTGCAAAAAAAAAATCGAGGTTTTAATCAAACCTAACATAACGATGATAGAGAAGCCTAAAAAAGTAGGTTTCGTCATGCCGTCCGTCGGTCTGTCTGTGCGTATGTGCGTGTGTGCGTATTTGCGGGTGTGCCTATGTGCGGTTTGTATACCAAGGGGCTTTTCGCCCCTTTTGGAAAGCTTCTGGCTAAGGGGGAGACCCCAAAATTCTTATTTAGAACGCCATTTTCTACAGTTTGTGTGTGCATAACCACCGACCGCAAAATAACAGATTTCAACCCCGCGCCCCACGCTCTGGCACCCGAAAAATCTAGTCAGATGACTGGATTAGATATAAAGACGCTAATACCTCAGCATACGCGTAAATTAATTTTAGTTAAACCTCAACGCCACGTTTTTTAACAAACTTTTAGTACGCCAATGAAAGTGCTGAATAGTTTTCAAATATTGAATTTACAAAAAAAATATAATTAAAACTAAAACTAAGCTTTTCTGCTAAATTTTGGATCTGAAACTTCTTCAAGGCTTCTATAAACCTTCCAATTTTTTTTTTTTTGTTAAATTCGATTGATCCGTTTTCGTTCACGAGATAGCTCATTAAAAATATAACGGTTCTATGGAATGTAACTATCTCAAATTTTTTTTAAGAAAATCGTTGGAGACGTTTTCGAGAAAATAAAAACTTCTATATATGTAACTGTTACATGGGAAGTAGGTACCGTTATTTTTTGTTCTAAGAAAAATATCAATTTCTCAAATTTTCTGGTACAATTTTATTTTGTTTTCGGGCTCTTTTTCAAAAAAAAAAAAATATTTATTTTTCAATTTTGAGGCAAATTCTGGGGTTCTTGCAAAAAAAAAAAAATCTGCCTTAATTCCAGGAAGCAAGTAAAAACTTAAAACGAATATCTGCAAGATAGAACCGTACAGCAGTGACAGCATAACAATACACTGATTTAATACACTTAACCAAAAGAACAACGTAAAATCAAAAAAAACAAATTTTAATCAAAGTAAAATCGTTACTATAAATGGTGCAACTTGAAAAATAATTTGATCAAAAGTCACCTAAAAATAAAATTGTTTCAACATTGAATTAAAGTGGTTTCGTCTTTGAAATAACAATGTTTTTTGTTTGAAACCTTTGATTTAAAGGAGTTTCATTTTAATTCAAAGGCGTTTGTAGAAAAAATATTATAGTTTGATCGTTTTCGTATTTAAATCAAAGTGATTTTATTTTGATTCAAAGTATTTGTTTTTGTGTATAGAAAATTTTAATGCGAGCGCATTCAAAATTTCGTTGATTTATTTCTCTGAGTTATAAGATTCTTTATTTCTCTGAGTGATAGGATTCTTTACTTCTTGGAATATTCAAATTTTAATTTTACTTCCGGATTGACATACAACTTTCCAAATCTAAAATCTATAATATATCAAATAATCTTGAAAAACAAACAAAAATCTTTAGATTTATTACTATTGCGATTTCACTTGCAAAGTAAAAACATTGTTTCGAATAAATAATTGAAACTATGGGTAAACACAAAATCATCATCTTGGTTACTGTTAGACTAAGATTTAAGAAATAATTTAAATAGTATTCAAAATTAAATTAAAATGTTGTCAAATAATTTAAATGGATATTTTTATACTTACAACATCTATCAATTGCGATAGTTTTAGACCCATTTTGACCGTTAAACGATCAGAGTTGTTGCCAACTGGTCGGATAAGCCGATTATAGTTACTTAATAAATCGTCGTATAAACGTTTTGCATCAGGGTTGCCCAGGCCGCCGGTGGCAAAATGTAGCGCTATGAACAAAGCTGCAAACAGCAAGCTCCCCATCTTAGGCCAGGTCCACCCCTAGAAATGAAAAACAATTCAAGATATTAAAATATAACATTTCCTAAATTAATTAATAAGGAAATCATGTAGAAATATAGAGTAAATATAGGCGTCCAAATGGGAATGGTTAATGTTTTTTCTAATTCATCTTTCTTACTGCTTATAAATAAAATTAAATGTTTGGAGTAACAATATATGGTGGCATTGAAAAACAAAATAATTTCAGTTTTGATACATGTTTTGGTTCACAGGTCACAATTTACAGAATATGCCGTTTAGTCCAAACAAGTGTCATTAAAAGTATCACGACGAATAACTTAAGGTGGGAACAAAAAAATTCTTTAAAAAGAGTTTCAGTAATGTTTTGGAAATGTTTCTCATTAGCTTGGAAAACATTTCAACAATGTTTCTTTAGGAGTGAACGCTTGAAAAAAGCATTTTTTTAAATGTTTCGAGTTTCCTATTTTGTTATCAGCAATACACTTAATGTTTCTCATCGCAAATGGGAAACAGAGAAACATTTCAGAAATGTTTACATAAGCCCCCAGGTCAAAGAAGAACTATTGGAACATTGGAAATACATTTAAGAAACATTTCAAAAATGTTTTCTTATTTAATAAATGTTTCTTATATGTTTTCTTGAATGTTTTTTATATTTTAATATGATTTCAAAAAATGGTTATTTCTTTTCAATTCATTTTATATAATAAAATCAAGAGAATCCAAAAAATTATCTATCGTTTAGTGCTTTATGGAAAAATTCTGATTTATACAATGCATGTGTGTTTATCCAGTTGTTTCATTTATAGGAAAAAGGAGAAATAATACTGGGTAATGATATTATAGGAAAAGGGAAACAGGTTTTCTTTATCTTTATATGATCGTGAATACTATAATAATCTATTAAATAAATATGTATTTAATATTATTGAATAATTTTTAATGTCTTAAGTTACTAGTTATGAACAAAATGTTTGAAAAACTAAAAGGAGTTCTATATTCCCACCTTCTTATCTCCTTCCTTATTGATTTTTATGTCCAGAAATTTCCTTATTGCAAACTTATCTTACACTGTATTTTCAACTGATTTCCGCATCAGAGACTTTTTTTTAATTAACTCTAGGTAAAGAATATTTTAAGAGAATAACATTTTCATCTCCAAAAAGATCTATTAAGTTATTCATTAAGAAAGTGAAATTCTTGATAAATGTCAAAACAATTTTAATAAATACTTGAAGTATTTCAAGAATTGGTTTCTGTTTGAGAATCAACTAGAAAGTTGAGAATAGTTAACCAACTGTCATATTTCATTGTCAAACTAGTCCGACAAACGAAATGTTTCTTTAATTGAGATATGATTATGACGTCACTAAAAAATTGAGCTAGAAAAGTTAAGATTGATGTTATAGATGAATATCTCACTAATATTTGTCAAACTTTTTGATTTGACGTGAACATAAAGAATTTCATAGCAATGCTCAAGTTTAGTTTATATTTACATTTTGAAATCGCAATTAAAATATTTTACTTATAGTCTTTTACCGGTTTTTAATGAGTCAAATAGCATTTGGCTTCTTTTAATAATTTTTATGTGGCAATACAAATGTATTAACAGTCATAAATATAATTTATTTTTTTGCAATAAGAATTTTAATAAAACATAATTTTGTAAGACCTTTTTATATGAAATGTGCTATTAATTTAATTACCTACTCTCAAATGTATTGAATTAATTTGGACCACCCTGTATTCTTATTTTAGGTTCCAAGTAATACATAATCGAATGTGTATATTATATATATGTTATTTTATGAAAGCTTATATATTATGAAAGCTTTATATTGTTTACATAATATGTTAAATACCATAGCTGTACAATCGTACTATCCAAAAAGATAGTTTTTATGATTTCATGTTATCTATATTATGTGTAATGAGTATGGAAAGCTAAGTACCATATAATCTTATTTAGATTTTTTAGAATGAATAAAGATTTGTGCTTAACAAGACGTGCGTTAAAGACTTGAGTAACTATTCTGAATTTCGCCCTTGGTCTTTTATAGCTCCCAAAATATGACATCCCAAATCATTATGGAACCTTCACCATAAGCAACTCGTGAAATAAAGTTGCATTGTGTATTTTAAACACTTCTCCTCTTCGGTCGTCTGACTTAAGGTAAAATCTGCACTCATCAGTAAAAAGCACTCGTTTCCAGTCGTCTGGCTTAAGCAAAATTGTACTCATCAATAAATATCACTCATTGCTACTCTTCCTTAGACCAGTTTTCATGGTTTCGTGAAAAGGCAGGACGCGATACTCTATTTCGTCGGGTAAGTGGTTTGTAGTTGTTGACAACGACAAAAAGTATTAGATCAAATCATAAAATTGATCACAACGAATTAGAATAAAATGACCCCAGTAAGTTTTCATATAAAAATTACCATTGTGAACAAAATTTTGCATAACCAACTCAGCTAGTTTTACATATTTCATACTTAAACGCATTATCATACGATGTTCCGTTAAAATTGCAAAGAAGAAGATTTATGCTTTAAAACTCCAAGAGAACCAACATTCAGTTTGTCCAGTGTCCAAATATAGAATTATCGTAAACCGGGAGGATTTTCGACGTTTTCTGAGGTCAACTCGGTGAACCTTGCATGCAGAACTTCAAGGTTAAGCGGTACCACATATTTTTCTTGGTCTTGGTTGGTATCTGTGGCTGTAGATTGTTCTACAGTACGGTTCTTGATATTAGAATTCAATTTAACAGAAAACTTATTTTTTCTCAAAAACCGCTCTGTGGATTTTATGAATGTTAAAAATCAGCAACACTCGAATGTTGAAGATGAGTGAACTTGTGCTGCAGCTACTGCTTTTTTTTCTGTTGCAGTTACACTATTGTGTTGTAGTTGTGCTCATGGGCATCCAGTAAACCAAAATCTGATTCTGGCATTAATTCGAATTTCATAATACAATTATGGTATTTGTTCACAGCACCGCGTCAAACGTCTTTCAAATGGTTGAAACCAAAGAACTTCCGTCAATTTCGACTCATTTGATTTTAGTCATCAACCAAAAAACCATATTGAACATTTTATATTTCTATGACAAAGTTTTAAGTCAATTGGCTGAGGAGATATTCATGATTCATCCTCAAAGTATCTCACAAATTCACTTAAAATGTAAAAAAAAATCAACAGAATAATCGAGTAGGTTGGGTCAAGAGGTGGGGGTCTATCCTTCCCCGTTTTGCCGGGAAGAACAACTTCTAAAAATTGAATTTAAACAGAAAAAAAATATTTAAAAACAACGGTAATACTTAAAATGTTGTTTTAGTAAATAATTTTCAAACTCAAATAAAAAAAAAAAAAAAATTTATTTAAACTAATTTATTTTTTAATTTTACGTATTTCACTACTTTTTTTTTCAAAATTCAAATCTTTAATTAATTATTAGTCAGAAATAGAAAACCGGATGCCCAAATATTTTGAAAATTAAAAATAACGAAAACGAATGCAACATCTTTTACGATGAGCATTTTTTTGATTTTGGTTTCTTTGAAGATATGGTTTTTGTTATTTTTCAGTTTTAGACTAATAATTAATTAGAACATTGAATTTTGAAAATAAAATAATACTTAACTTTATAAAATAAAAAAAAATAAAAGGCACCACTGGGTCGGACAAACTTGCTTTTGTGTCAGATTTCTAACCTTTGGCTAATGATACTAAACAAAAAAGTATAATAAATAATCGCAAGTAAAAATAGAGTTTCTATAGCGTTTCTACAGCAGCAGGTACCGTTAATAATTTGATTTTGAAAAAAAAAATTGGAAACGATAAACTTCGTCATTGTCAACAAATCTGTCACACAAAATTTTATCAAAATCGATCATATTTTTTTCGAAAAAATCGTATTTTTCATAAGTTTCAATATGGCAGGTACCGTTACTAAGATGATTTTGAAAAAAAAATCTAACCAAAAACTCCGTCTAGAAACAAATCAGTTGCACAAAATTTTACGGAAATCGATCATATTTTTTCGAGAAAAATTGTATTATATTTAAGGCGTAAGTAAAAATAGTAAAAAAAAATTGTATTATTTTTTGTTTTTAAATGTTGAGTTTGAACAATTATTTTTCGAAACCCAGTCACTGCGGCATTTTTTTAAATCTGAACATTCAATTTTTTGTAATTATTATTTATTTAGTTTTGAACCGAAATTCAAGATTTTTATTTTGTACTATTCGAAATTTTTGCAATTAATTTTCACATCCAAATGAGAATCAGGCTCACTTTCTAAAACAAACTTACACCATATGGTCTGAATTCAATTTCAAAATTGAATTTAAGCCATAATGGGATTATGGCTCTAATTCGCATTTCATAGTGATAAAACACCATTATGGCATTCGTTCGTATGGGGTTCGTTCACGCACCTTATAGGTGACCATATAAAACGCAAAGCAATTAGCGCTGCGAATTATATGCATATATTAAAGGAAAAATTGTAACCCATGGCTAGGTTGTATACAAAAAGTTAGGACGGCCTAACTGATGGTAATACTATAATGCACTGTTATACCCTTTTGAAAAGCCAGACATTTCTTCTTCTATTTGTTTGTTTTGTGGGTGCGAGTTTGTAGGTATAAACAGTGGGGTAGGCATGGGGGGGGAAGCTGTCCCCTTCAACCCCCCTGCCTGGGCCTGTTATATGATTTGGGGTGGGTGCGAGTTTGGGTGTATGCAAAGTTAAACTCGTGCGAATTTTTGATGTGTGGAATTCGTCCTGATATTGTGGATTGTGAATTCTCGTTTGACAGTTTGCGGAGAAAATATTAAAATTAACAATAATATAAACTAATAAATGTGGTGTTTTCTTTTAATCAGCCCTAGCGTGGTATCCGTTCGGGGGAAAACTTTGTCCAATTCGTGCAAAGTCGGAAAATTTTCAATCAAGGTATCCGTTCCGATACACATGTCTGAGAAACTTATAATTAAATTAAACGCAGACTTTTGATGTATGATGCATAGTGTTGGTCAAGCTTTATTTATACTGTTCCGAAAGGCATAGGTACCTCGATCGCAATTTGAGTTCCGATCTGAAATCATTTCCGATCTGAACTTTTTTTTCCGAACGGATACCTCGTTAGGGCTGAATATTTGTATACCTATATTGGAATTTTTTTTTTTAATTTTATCGTAAGTGAAAATAAAAATAAATCGATATTTGCTGCTGAAATTGCCTTAAAAGATTTATTCGCATTTGCTGGTCGCAGCTTATGTGCAAGGCACTTTATTGAATCATTCAGGGAGCGACTAAAAAATGAACGAATTTTCGCTAATGTTGACGTTCACATGGCAGTTTTTTATTTCCTGCGTATGAGCACCGTCAACCACATAATATTAAAACAAAATAAAAGTGTGGTAGTCGGGGGCGAAATATTTATTCGTTCGGAGTTCGGATGTGGATGGTATATGTGGAAGGTGAATAGAGCTTGACTGTTCAACTGTTCGTTACAATCCTACAGTAGCTCGCGACGAACAATTTATTTAATTAAAATTTACTTTTACAATTTACTTATATAAAATTTACTTACATAATTATAATCTTTTTAAATTCATTCTCTTTCAATTGACGTTTATTTAGTCAAGAAATTAATTGTGAAAAGGTTTAAAAACTCAATTGTTCGTTCATTCGTTTATTCGTTGGTCGCTCTCATATAAACATTTCTTAAGACATCAATAGGGAATACTCGTAGTGAACACAGAATTAAAACAAAATTAAATGAATCTAGAATTTATTTGGTACATAAATTTGTATTAACTCCATATCATCCATGTAGTAGAACTAAATTATGTTAGCTTACTTTTTGCTTTATATTTGATTTCCTCAAAAACATCTTGAAGTTGCTATAAAAGAAAAATGAAGAAGTGCATTACCTGCTATAAAATGACATTAAATGTTTAAACTAGACGGAGTGTTATAAAGTGGTAGATTTGTCTTTCTATCTGTGAAGAGCACACTTTTGTACCCACTTAACCTTTTCGGACATGTCCCTATACTTAAAGCTTTTAATGGACTCATGTTTTCGATCCTTATTTGTGCAATGTGTAAGGTGGTAGGTAGGGTAGTAGTATACTGTTTGGTCAATTGTGGAGAAAAAAGCTTTTATATGTTATGAATGGTAAATTTTATTTCGAACTTTGTAATGGATTGTATTGGATTATAATGCGTTAAGCTTAATAATGAATGAAATAATAATATCAAACGAAAAAGGTGATAAAGTCATAGCTAAAAACATAGAAATGTTATAAAGCGTTATAGCAAGTGGTATAGATAATGAATTAATGATGCAATAGACATCAAATATTTTAATTTGGAGACAGTTGTATAACATATTTAAAGAATAATATTAATCAAAGATTTCACATAAAAAGTCTCTTACTAATCACTTTTCTACGAAGCATTACTTTACAGATTTGTTTCACGTAAGATTAGTTACTCTGTTCAATTATAATAAAAAAAATCACAATCCAAATTTAAGTAAAATTTAAGGACATAACATTGGACTGTGCTGAGCACGAAGCCCCCGCACCCCTAAGGCCCTAAGGAAAGAAAAGAAGGCTGTTGTAAACGAGGACGCGTTGTATAATCTCCTAGAGAACACGTACGATAATGTGCAAGAAGTACGATGTCAAAACTATTGTGGTAGACTTCAATGTCAGATTCAAAAAGGTTCAATCGTTGGAGGGCACAAAGAAACTTTGGGGCCGCGAAGTCTACCATCAATGTCGCTATATTGATAACTTATATCCCACGCCTTTATATACACAAAGGGACTGTAATAGACGCCAAACATGCTTCCAGTGTCTTGGGTACTCGATCGTTCCATGGGGGAAAACATAGACTCAAAGCACTTCATACATACATTATCTCAAGTACCCATGCGGATATCCATGGCGCCAGAACGTCGCCGAGCTGATGATGAAAGAAGGTTTGATGTTTTGATACTAAAATCGCAAGAGAGCGCCAAAACTTTTGCTGATCGCTTTTCAATTCATCTCTCCGCCACATCGCATCATCCACATCAAATACAGAGAACCACTGGAAAAAGTTTAAGCAAGCCATCAGAAGGGCCACCAATGGTTTTGAGACATGCATATATGAACGATGCTTACGAGGCAAAGCTAGAACCAAAGCTATTAAAAGAGCAGCCTTGGAGCTCTTCGAGCATAATAAAAGGACAAAGCGCCAGCCGACTTTTTAGGAAGAAGGCACGCGAAAAGGCGATCGAGTATATTAAGGAAAGCGTTGTAGAGGAAGGAGTGATGATTAAAATTTCTACTAAAGGGTAAATAGATCTATCCAAGGCTTTAAGGAATCTACCCAAGGCCTGTAAAGATGATGGGGGAAATACGGTAGTGATCATTTTTTGTCAACGATCTGATTGACTATTATAAGTGTGGTTTTAGGCTAGGCAAGACAACCATCAATCAAATATGCACATCATTTCAACAGGTTTCGGCAAAAACCCATGAATTCTGGATCAGAACTTTTAGGTTATAAATCCATGTATGATAGCATGGAAAGAAGCGAAATATACAGGGCCAAGTCGTATATTAGCATGTGCAGGATGACGAAGGAGAAATCTCACTGCTCCTTCAAAGTCAGTTAGAACATCCCTAAACACGGAACCGTTAGGTTTATAAAGATCTAAAGCGCCTCATAGACACCACAACCGGTGCGCCACAGCGGTGTTGGTACACTGAAATTTTTCCCGTTGTTGGAGAGACAGAAAGACATCACCGTCGGTAAAAAAAAAACAATTACATGAATTTTTTGTCAAAATTTATAGCAATTTATGGAAAAAATTAGAATTATCGGTTTTTCACAAAAAAAAAAAACTTTTCAAAAAAATATTTTTTTCAAATTTTTTTTTTTTTGCAATATTATTTAAGTTTAGAAGTATAGTTTTAGAAAACAAATTTGTTCAAAATCGTTGCAGCCGTTCAAAAGATATTCGGAATAATAAAACACGGTTGTATGGCAAGTGCTATTAATAAGCTGATTCTGAAAAAATAATTAGATGCCAGACATCACCATCGTCAAAAAATCACTCATATAAAATTTAATCAAAATTGATTTTTTTTGACAAAATTAAAATTATCGGTATTTTAATAAAAAAAAACTTTTTCATAAATTACTTTTTTTCAATTTTTGTTTGCAGTATTATTCAAGTTAAGCAGTAGTTTAACAAACAATTAAATTTGGTCAAAATTGGTGCAGCCGTTCAAAACATAGTCGAATTAATAAATAACGGTGTCAAGGTTTAAAAATAAACCGTTGTATTGCAGTTACTGTAAATACTATATTCATCGATTTACATATCTACAGCTTAAGTCAACTGAATGAAATTTAGTACCGCAAAGCATACTTTTAATAGATAACGTTTTTTTGGGTGGTACTGTTACTTTTAAAACTAGAATTTCAGTTCAAGAAACCTCTTTAGAGGTTACCCTAAGGCCAGGGTTACACATGCGTGCTTTACTCACGTAAAGTTACTCGTGTGAGTTAATTTTTGAAAATTTACCTATATAATCAACTCTGTAAGTATAGCTTACAGTAAATTCAACAACATACTAAGACTGGGAGTGGAACAAAACAGTATAAGCAAAATAGCAGTCACTTACAGAAGCAGCTTACAGCTTACTGTCGTAAGTTTTCTAACTTATGTAAGAATTTTTTTTACTGTAAGTTCAGCTATAGTGTATAAACGTTATTGTAAGTCACGTTTTTAAGACTTGCTTAAACTGGACGTAAAACTCACGAGTGTAACTCTGGCATAAAAGACATATAATCGGGCCAACTGTTAGAAATACAAGAGCTTATGCACAATGATAGACAGAATTGACACACCCACTTTTTTCAACTTCTCTTTCCTCGTAGTATACTATTTGATTGCTATTTTGATTTTTTTAACGAATCCATAAATTGACTGATTTCATATTATAATGAAAAAAACCTGAAGGTGCCTATGAACGCGGGAATTGATGCGACGTTGATAACGCTGTCAACAGCAAATATTTTTAAATTCGCAGCAATAATTTTGACGTCGTCGCATCGATATCATCGCGTCATTGTAGCTATTTTTATTTATTGCAATGTTAATTAATTTTGCAAAGCGAAAGGTTTGCAGTGGTTTGGATGAGCCTTTGGCCTTATGAAATATCGTATCCGGTAATTTTTTATAAGTTGTAATATAACAAAACCTGAAAGTTTGAATTTCTAAACCAAGTAGCTTTGTTTAAGTTCAGAATAGAATGAATTAAAACCTATAAATAAGGGTGCGTTACATTTAAAGTATGTTAAAGAGCTCAGCTCAATTTCACTTCCACCCATGTTATTCTATATGTGTACATAAGTATCTTATTTGAATATTGTTGCTTTTGACATATTTACAAATTGACCGCAGTTGAAATCATTTGTTGATGCATTTTACTTATATTCAAAAAACCATATAGGTATATTTTATTCTTTTTTTTTTTAAATTTAATATCTTTCTAGGCCTTTTCTATTGTTAAAAATTTTGTATAAAACAAAATGACTACGACAACGAAACATATCTTCATAAAGTATATTATATAGGTATCTATATAAAATGCCACACCCTTATATTCTACAATGTTTTTGTTTTTCTTTTTATGCTAGGCACTAGGCATTGAAGTTAAGAGTATATGGAAAGAGAATATCTGACGAGAGAGGACACGCACACGAAGGATATTACCTCCACCCACTATACTCTACCCAACCAAACAGTTTTCAAGCACTCGTCACAATGTTAAAAACCTTGCTTGCTGCCTGCTATTGCTTTATTTTTGTTTGCAAATGAAGGCGTAGATGCAGGCAAATATGCACGTGTAGAAATCATAATATTCACGCATCGTTGTATCTGGTACGGTATAATTGCAAAAATCAAAAAAGTGTTACATTTCGTTCTCTGACAAGAACAAAATACACACTGTCATCATTCAACGGTTTTTTTTTTCATTTCAACATTGTTATATACATACATACATAAATAACTACCTACGTCAAAAAATATTAAACAGTACTCTTTCTATGTATGTATGAAAAAGAAGTATACAATGGAGCTGGTATTTGTGTTCTTAAGGACGGAAAGAGATCCTTAGAAATTCGTCAAAAAGGCAATGTTCCACAACATTCAAAATTGTGAAAGATAAAGAAGGGTAGGATGTTAAAGAACTTTTAATAGAAAATGCAACGACAGAAGCATTTATTTGGCCTCAGACATGAACATATTTGAGGTCAACCCAGCACACCCGATTGTTGGATCCCTAAAGTAACTAATGCTTTAATTGTATAGGCTCTAATTTACCAAAATTTTGAGTAATATTCCAATAAAATTAGTCTAAGTCTACTTTGGACAGAGAGCCCAAAGCAATTTGGGTTTGAGTGAATGATAAGTCAATCTTATTTTGAAATAATTCCTATAGTCCAGTCAAAGCGTAGTTAAAATCGCCCTCATGGTACAAAAAATATACAAATGAAAAAATGCAACAAAATTTCCTGGTGCATTTTGAGATATCCGCAAAAAACAGCGGAATTTTCGCACTTTTTTCGGGTTTTTGCTTACATCTCGGAAACTATGCGTCTTAACTGAAATTTCATCAACAACAAAATGAAAGACCATATAACTGACGTAAGCCGAATTGAGTCGCATTTTTGCATCGTATAACCGTAAGTTTTTTTGTTATTATAATGCAAAAACTAAAAATTAAAAAAAAATGTGGGTTTTTTTTATATGAACTTTAAGAATCTCCTTCTTAAAGACTGTTCCACCGATTAAATCAGACACACAATCAACTTATCTAAACCTATAATATTTTATTATTTTGTTTTATATTACTATTTTACTATTTAGATAAATTGATAAAAATAGTAATTGCTATTAATATCTGTTATTTTAATTATAAATATGTGGGTGAATATATATTTATTTAATTATTTATTTATTTATTTATACTTATTTTTGTATTTATTTATATATTTACTAATTTTTCATAGCATATTTATTTTTTTCACTTATTTACACATTTATTCATTCATTATGTATATATTTATTCATATATTTTTAATTAATTAATTAATTAATTTACTTTTTTATTTATATATTATTTAATTGTTATGTATTTATTTATTAATTTAATTATTTATTTATTTGTTTATTTGTGGACTTATTTATTTATTTATATATATATAATAATTTATTTATTAGTATATTTACTACTTATTAAAATTTATTGTCATTCTTTTGGAGAATTCAATTTCCTAAAATCTTCTTATTCAGTTTTTTATTTGACAAACTATATAATAGAATGAGGGTTGACTAACAAAAATTAATACAGAAAAAAACAAGTTAATCAAGTGACTCTATTTGTTTTGTTATGCGAAACGGATGCAATTTCTTCCTGTTATGTTACTTAAAATGCGTTAAAAAAAACTTAATTCAAATTAAGTTGAAACTGGTTTTTAGGAATCAAAATTATTATTTACAAAATTGAAAAAAAAAAAAGTTAATGTACGACGGGTCGCACAAACTTGCTCTTGTAGCGAAATATAGGATTAAGAAAATTTAATTTACTGAATTATGTTAAAAGGTGGAAAAATTAATTAATTATGACATAAAGTTGTATGGTAGCTGTCAGGCAAAAACTTTAAATGTCATCTTGTTTTGAATGTTTAGATTGAATTTAAATCCAATCGGGTAAGCCCTTATCAATTTATGGCCAAATTTGTGAAAAACCGCACTAAATCTCCGTTATGTTCATTTTTAGCCAAAAACCTGAAATGCAGTTATATAAGCACTACTAAATTTATCACGTACAACAAGTTTAATCAAAATCGTTAGAGCCGTTTTCGAGAAAATTTAGAAAAACTTAAACCGTTATATGGAGGTACCGTTATATGCTACATATATATGGGTGTACCGTTATAGGCTAAAACAAAAATTCAAATTTCTTCTCTAGGGAATCCCTAAAAAGTACTTGACACGAAGTTTGAAGGAAATCCGACTAACGGTTCAGGCTGTAGATCGAGGCACAGACAACCGCACATCATCACATCCGCACATCCACACATCCTACTTTTTTGGACTTCTCTATCATCACAATGTCAGTTTTGATTAAAATCTCGATTTTTTTTTTCACGAAACCAATACTTGCCCTATTGAGCAAGTTAAAAAAGTGACAATCAAAGTGCTTAGTCATATTCAATACATATCAACATATACTAATTTTTTGTAGTTTTATCCTTATAGCGAAGGAAGCGGAGGGCGGAAGGGGGCGTGGTTGTGGAAATTCTATTTTTTCATATAAGTACCTACAATCTAAACGGCTTAACCGATTGGGTTCAAATTCGGAATGTAGGGTTCATTGGCCATTCCCTAGAGGAAAAAAAGAAATTTTTGTTCTAGCCTAAAAAACAACGGCACCTGCCATATAACCGGTAGTGAAAATCCAATTTTTCTAAAAAAGCCTTAAAACGGTACCTCTCATAGAACCGTTTTGTTTATACCGACTATTTCGTGAATGTATTCACCGTTCTTAATAAAATTTGATATTCAGATGGTCTTTATTTACGAGTCGTGCTCTTTATTTACATATGCAATAAAAGTTCATACATGTACCTTTTCTTTCAATTAACATCAAAACAATCATTTCCAAATGTTCTTATTTTTAGACACCAGGTTCTCTAAATTGTGCAATATAATTTTAAGAAAAATCGAAGTGTTATTTTCGGCTACAATAAAAATATACAAAGTTTTTTTTTTTAATCAATTGTCTATCAGCGTTTAATGACTCATGACAAATCTGTGATCAGACAGCTAAATGTTATGAGAGAATTTTTAAAATTGCATTTACAAAAAAAAAGGTAACAAAAAACGTTTTAAAAACAACTTTTTGATTTTTATAAAATTTTGAGCTTCAAAAACACACGTAAAATTTTAAAAAGCCTGAATTGAAATATAAAAGTTTTCCTAACACGTTTTTGAGCCAAGCATATCAGTTCCCTCTCAATTGTAATATCAGGTTCAAATCAATTCCTTTTTTAGATTTGTAATGTAATAAATAGAGGTAATTCATTCAAGAGATAAATAAAGGCAGACATCTCGAAAATTCTCATACTAAAAGTTTGCGTGACCTTATGACTAAAAAATGTTTGATTTTATAAGTATCATTCAATTTTTTTTTTTCATTTTATAGATATTAAAGGAAAAAAAATTGCTACTCACAATCGATTCGCAAGTCGGTGCATTGCCTGCAAATGACAGCTTCTCGCCAGTGTCACCCCCTACATCTGGATGGGGTATTTTGTTAGTAATGTTAAGAGTTCGACAAGAGTCTGGTTATTGCATGAGAATGGTTTACGTATAATATGCTTTACTGTGCACTATTTTTCCATGTGTGTGTATTTAATAACAATTTGTTTCAATATGAGATTGGAGTTCACCCGATGTTTGATTATTATTTAAGAAGTGTTCTTATATTCTTTTGATCATAATTTAATGTTTTTATTATGTGACTCAATTCCAATATTGAAAATTCCTTTAATCATATCTTTTTTGTTGGCAAATACAGTGTTGTTGTTGTAGTGTCTAGTGTGTTTCTCATTTATAAGTGACGTACATATTATGAAGTTACATTGTATTCCTTTTTTTTTTGTGCTATAAGGCTTCGACTCTCATATAAGTTCCTTTCAGAGCATGAGTTTGACGTGTTATGTTGCACCGACAAGGACTTTTTTGCTGTATGATGACAGATGAAACTGACGACGTTTTTCTACCGAACAAAATATATACAGCAATTATGTGTTATGAAGTCGTGTTTGTTTGTTTTTGTGATTTTTACCATTTGTTTTAAGTGGCGTAGGTTGGATGAACATTTCGTTTAGCTTCGTATGTAATGTAGTAGAGTTGCATGTGCGTCATTTGTTAACTTAGGCGATTTTAAAAGCTATAGATGCAATTCCACAGTTGCCTTAGTTTTGAATTCCACTGCTTTTTTTTTAATACTACTCGAACATTCTACGGATTAATAAACATATCTATTATTGTGTGAATTAGTCTTGCATTTTTTTTATAAAGATATTTTTGTCTGGCCGGAAAATTTTGTTAGTTATTCTATACAGTTTTTCACAGAAGAACGAGTGTTTTAATTAATATAAGTGTTATGTTTTCATTATTTATTTTTATTTCTTTAAATTCTACTTAATTAGCCATTGTAAGCCAGGCTTAAATAAAAATATCAGAATCGGTTTTGGTTTCGTTGTATCATTGTTTGCTCTTGTATTGTTGATAATCAATTTTGAATAAAAAAATGATGTCAGGTCATTGTTTGAAATGCTTCATTATATTGCTATCCTTTTATACAGTTTTCATTTTCTTATTTTCATAATTTTAAAAATATTCCAAAACAGATATGCATAAAAGCCTTTGTGTCTTTTGGCCTTAAGTTTTAGATGAGTTCAGCAAAGAAATAGTTTATATTCCGTTCTATATATGTATAGAAATATTATTTCCGTTTAGAGATTCTGCATTGAAGAAAAGATTTAAAAAAGAAATTGCTAAATAGCTTAGAAGTGATCAAAAAGGCTGCTTAAAAAATTCAATGCTTGCATCTATTTTCGTTTTGAAATTTTTTATTTTAAGTGTAGTTTTGTCTTATCATCAGAGGACACCTTGAATTTAAGCACTGAAAATAAATAGAAGGTTAAGTGTTTTAATCTCTTTTGGCTTAGTTAAAAATAAGTATTATAGTTTTTCAATGAAAAAAAAAGACAAAGGACATTTCTGCACTATGAATGAAAATATATTTGCCGGACTTTATTATGAAAATTTTAGCTAAAAAAATATCAATAATTGTGAATCGAACATTTTATTTATATGTATTGTATACATTTATTATCTAAACAATGATTTGTTCCAATTCCAAACAACCAACATATATCAATTTATTGGTTAGTTTAAGGCAAACACTTTACGATATAACGTTTTTAATTAAAACACTAGAACCAAAACAATGTAAAACTACCAGAGATGAATAGCATTTTTATCGTTTTGGAAATCAAAAGTAGTCAACATTTTGATCACAAAACATACAAAATAAAAATCAATTTTTAATTACATGACACATACATAAATCAAAGCAGACAAATTCACTATGGACAGTTTAATATTGTCGGCAGCAGTGAATTTTGCACTAAAGAGAATAAACGTGCATCAACCCAAAATTTAATGGGGATATTAAACCGGTCGTTTAAATGCCGGCAACAACTTGGCAAAAAATATGGCTATTTATCAGTCGTGTAAATCCCTTATACGTTTAACAGAATATTTTAGTTTTTATTACAAAACTCACAACTTCAATGTCCAATGTATCACTTTTCACAACCAGAGTTTCATTTGTATCTGATTTTCAGCGTGTATGAATCATATATGATCAGAGCATTGAAAACAAGTTTGTAATATGATCAAAAAAGCTTAAGAAATTAAAGTTCTTATAAACATGTGTTCTTATAAACAGTGATGCTGAAGTCTCTATTTCACAAGTAAATTCTGGATGTATTAGAATTAGAATTAGTTAATTAATCTGAGGAAAATGAAGTTGTCGAGTTTATGACTAATTTAGTTTTTCTGTAAGCCAGTTGGTACACAATTAAATTTCGTTTAATTAAGACGAATTTAAAAACCAGTAAATTTAAGATAAATAACTTTGGATTGAAATTGACCAAGAATTCAACACAGAAGTTATTTTTCAGTTGAACTTCTTTTTAACGACAATATTGTTCATTTGTTTTGTTGACGACTATTGTTAGGGTAACAGAATAGACACTTAGTAAATGTAAGAACCTTCAAATGTGTAGTTCACAAGATTCTTTAGATGGCGCTGCTCTATGATTGAAATATAGACATTTATATACAATGCTAATACCTACAACAACCTCAAATCTCAGGTCTTTCTAACTGTTCTAAATATATTATACAATATTCCCGTTCTATTTAATCCAACAACGTACAAATTTAAGGTAGTTGCATTAGATATTTGTTGCTAGCATTTTTTAGTTGTTTTTTTTTTTTTGGAAAAATATGCGACGCAACATCGTTTTAATAATTTATTTTTTAGGGTTGGCTCGGCGGGATAGATGGCCAAGGCCAATTTGTCTCCATTGGAATACTATAGAATATAAATACAATAGGAAAAGGAATATCTTGCATGCTGTACCTAACGGCGAACATTCGTTTAATGTAATTTTGTACTTCCTGTCCTGCGGCCATGCAACTTGAGTGGCACAGACAGCTCCGAAGAACCACGACCTATTGACTTACACATTACACTATCAACAAATCCTGCAGTTCTACAGGATTGGAGGGGACTTACAATTTTTCGTCGAATCCGAAGGACTAAGGTGAGATGCATTTTTCATGACAAAGATACTCTCGGAGGATTTTTCACATTCTCCAGCTACATTTAAACATTTGAAAGTAACTTAAGACACAATTTTCGAGATTTTTCTTTATTCGTTTTATACAGCTCCTTAGATGGTTTGGAGGCTTGACAAACATTTTTGAAATATTTCTGAAATGTTTCTCTGTTTATATTTCGAAAATGTGTTGTGTTTTGCTGTATTGACAAAAAATAAAACACGAAATATTTAAAAAATGTTTCCGAAATGTTGGTAAAATGATCAAAAAAAAAATATAATAAACATTTCCGAAACATATCAGGAACGTTTTTTCTAAACAATTTTTCTTTACATGTTTCCTGACATACCTTTCCAGTTCCAGGTACAAAAAAGGTTTTTATTTTGAACGTTTTCAAAACAAATAATAATATAACGTCTACAACCAAGAAGTTTAATAATGTTATAAAAAAAATTGTCCATACCTACGGCTGCGGTTCCGGAGTCAGCGAAAATGTAAACGAATTTCACTCGCTCGAGTTCGCAAAGCTCGCTTAAATTATTTCCTATATTTCGGTTCCAGTGAACAAAATTTACTCGCTCGAATTAAGCGAATTTTAGGGAGTGAAAGTTTACAAATGACTTATTCGGTAAGCATTGTTCGCTACTTTTTTCTAACCAAAAAAAAAACCGTTTCATAGAAATTTTAAGCATCTTAATGAAATGCCGAAAGTTAAGTTTGTTAGTTGATGGTAAATAATGAAATTTGTATGTAACCTCTCACCATTTCTAAAAATATGAATTAAACAAATCCAATTTTGAATGCAGGTTGAAAAACTTAAAAAAAAAAAAAAACAAAGAAACTGATAACTTCAGTGTAATGCTGGTAAAAGCGGCCATCTTGCTGATATTGTATTCAAAACCTGAGAAAAAAATCTATCTCAGCTAGATACCAGCTTTCGCACTAACAACACACTGATGTATAGTCGGTTTCTAAAGTTATCAGAATTTTCTAACTAAGTTCAAAAGGTGACCAACGATTTTTTGCTAGATATGTTCATTGCGTTTTTTGAAGCTGGGTCAAGTTCAAGGATCAATATTGTTTTTTGTTCTGCTTGCAAATTTTTATTTTGATCCAGGACAATGAGAAGCTATTTCAGTAAGTGATGTTAGTGTTAGATTTGTAGGTTATGATGAGGGGTTTGTCACTAGCCAGTGTAGTGGTTCAATGATTGCAATAATTCAAATGACTTCATATGCTATCAGGTGATTTCAATTTAAAAAAAATTGTGATTGCATTGATTTCAAATAAATTTTTCTGATTTTAAATGATTGCCTATTAATTCAAGTGATTTCATTATGATTTCAATTCGTGATTTCATTATGGCACTTTTGATTGCATGATTGCAAAAAAATAGTGATTTCAAATAATTTTAATGATTGCAAGAAATCATTTGAAATCGATCAGCAACATCTTTTTTTTAATTTGATCACTTGAAATAGTGATTGCACCTGATTTTAACGTGATTTCAAATGATAAGTGGTGAGGTGATTTCATTCGTGATCAACCAGTCGGGTAATGATATATCAAAGAATATTTTAATACGAAGGGGTAGCTTTTGACGGTTCAAGGCTGCCATATTGTATTAATCTGTTGTTAATTACAAACTAGCATGCAAATAGCAGTGACCATACCAACATCGTCATGTGTTTGTTGACTGTGTACTGAAGCAGTATCAAGTGTAGGCCTATTTTTGAATGCACGAGTAGTTAAATTCACTATAGCTAAAAAAAAACAATCATCATTATCGACGAAAAGCGCTACCGATCGATGATAACCAAATTCTTTTGAAACAAACACTTTTTTGATGTATTTGAAGAACTATCCCGATGTCCAGTGATAAATCTTTTTGAATTCACAAGAGAAACGTTTAAAAGCCCCATGATGGGACTATGATACAATTATTATAATGAGTACGGTAAAACAAAGAAATTGGTTAACTCTTAAATAATTATTATATCACAATGGGTCTATATCTGCACTGATCAAAGTGAGTTTGAGTTGAGTTGACTCTTTCTATAAAAAAAAGGAGCAGATACTTTTTATTGTATCATTAATCGATTTTGCAAAAAACTTGCTTGTTTAAAACTCAGCTTTTTCACAACACTGCACTTTTTGACTGCTTTTTGGCCACTTTAGTTTATTTTTATGGTTTCCCCATTAGGCCTAATCCACAAACAACAAATTAAAAATGTTTGTTTTTATGTTGTTTAACTTTATATAATGTGTTGAAAACAAATAACAAATAATGAAATAAAATCCGATCAGTTGTAATCAATTTATGGCCAAATTTGTAAAAAAAAAACCTTAACACCAAACCTCCGTTAATCGCACTTTTAATCAAATTCCCGAAAAACATTTATATAAAACAACGTTCACAAAGTTTTATAAAAATCTTGAAATCCGTTTTGAAAGAAATTTGGAAAAAACTAAAACGTTATTGTGGAGGTACCTGTTAGGCCCTTTTCGTCTACTTGAATGGCAACGCAACTCACAACCAAAAAAAAAATACAACAATACAACATTTTTATATATTTGATTTGCTTTTTGAGTTGTGTTGCGTTGCTGAAGCCAACAAATGCCGTTATAGTTTAAGTTTTTCCAAATTTTTTCGAAACGCAGCAGTGTGAGTGTTTAAGAAAATCAAGGCAAAATCAAAGAAGTACCGATGAATATTGGTTTAAAATGGCAGTGAGAAAATAAACAACAGTTAAAACAGTTAAAAGGAAACACTATGTCTCTAATTCTGTAGATAGACTCTAAAAATTAAAAGCGTTTCTTGTAGTGCGAGTTTTACAGCCGAATTATTTCAGGGAATGAATACAACTGACGGTATAGGTTAGATATGGGTGGTTCTCCAAAAAGTGTAATAAAATGCTTATAATTTCGGCAAAATTTTGTTGGAACTCTTAGTTCTAGTTTTATGTTAGAATGTCTTTTAACATTATTGAAAGCGTACCAGTAAAAAAAAAGTAAAAAATAACAATTTTATGACAATTTTTTGAAAAAATGGTGGTCCGGGACTAAGATTTTGTTACCAGGGGACTGATAAAAAACAATTATATCATATAAATTATCACTTATTCAAATCAATATATGACTTGTTATTTAAATGGCAGAATTCACTGATCGATATCAGCATGATTTATCGTGATAAGATAGCATTATCTTCTACCTAATTGACTTTGAAAATGATTTCAAAATAGATTTTTATAGCTTCAAAATCGCCGTTAAAAAATTGTGTTGGATCATCGATTTAAGATTGCATAGCAAAACCCTCGACAAAACCCTTTAAAATGCATCATCTTCTGAAAATTTCTCAGACCTCTGGATAGAATTATATTACTTTTTTTCATAAAATTGCCAGGGGAATGAGCCCATGGGACTGATGGTAGTAATAAGCCCATTATATAATAATAAAAAATGTTTCTACTTATATATAAAAAATATATATAAGCACTCACCAGTTGACTGATAAAATAAAACGGTGAATCCACGACCTCTCGCACAAATGTATTTCTTAACAGTGACATGACACACAGACGCGAGATGTAAGCCCTGTTTTATTTCAACGAGACTCGATACTTGATATTCCCTGAGATGGGACTCCGACTCAGATCTATATAAAAGTTATCGATATTTTCGACGTTTTCAATCTTTCAGGTGACAATTACAAATGCTGCGGACAAAGTTTAGTGATTTTTTTTTCGCAATAAAATGCATTGCTAAATAATATTTATCTACTTCATAACAATTCTATGATATTTGAGATTACAATAACAGTTTTTTTTTAGTGTGGGAACTGAAATAGAAGAACGCAAAAATTTTTTGATGTTAAAACATGATTCGGACATACCAGGGGACTGAGAATTAAACCCATTGAAGAATTTTTTGAGCAAGAAAAAAAAAACTGCGATCTGAACGATTTTAATTTAGCATATACGAGTAGATTTTGATCAGATTTATATTTATAAACAAAAATTGAGAGTCAATAAATGCAATTTTTTCAAATTATTGTCGCGGACATTGAAAATTCCATCGTTTGCAGAATCACCTTTATATTAAAAACATTCCTTATAAAACTGCAGAAAAATAAATCATTATGAAGATGTTATAAATGTACAAATGATTCCTAAACAAGTATTATTTCCAATAAATTATTAAATTTCATTTCTGAATTCCATATAGAAATATTTAAGATATTTTGAATTAAATTGCTTATAAGAAAATAAGAAGAAACGTTATATTGCCAGAGAAACTGATTATTATCAAGGGATCAAAGGTGATGGTCAACAATGTTCTTGTTAAGACATATCTTGTAACAAAACGAAAGATATACTTCTGGCACAATTCACAACTAAAAATTTTGGTTTCGATTTAGGTGGGTACCTACGTATACAGTTACAGTATTAAAAAAAATTTCCCATATAAAAAAAAAAGAGAAAAAGCAATAAAACACAATCTCTCTGCCAAGAGATATGAAACTGAAGTATGGCAGATCTTTTTGGAAATATCAAGAGAGTAAGTACAATATTGTACATCTCGAACTAAAACAATCATTAATTGAATCTTATTTTGGAAAGTTACATAAGCTTTAGGTCTTTTCACATCTAAAATATAAAATCAGTAGAAAAGATACTTACATGAGTCTGAGCTATTAATCAAAATTTAATCCATGATAAAAGTTGTTTTTATTTTTGTAATTCCTGCGCGGTGTTATGAAACCAGCTTTATTATTTATTAATGTATTTTAACTAAATTTGTTGTTTATATTTATTGCTATTTTTGTATTTCATTTGCAATCCATTTAAGCAAAAAAAAAAAACTTTATTTATTTTATTTGTAATAATATTCTATTGTGAAAGTATTTTCACAAAATCACTATCCGGAAGTACAATAGTATATCACAAAAGGGCGTGAGGACTATTTTAAATTAGGAAAGACGCGAACTTTAATTCACATTAAAAACCTTGGAGTTTGCAATAATTATAACATGAAAGAAACAGCTTTAATTTTTTGTTTATAAAAACATAATTAATGGGTTGCATTTTTTATGATATAATTAAATAACGTCCAAGTACAAATTACTTAAAAATACACAAATTCACTCGAAAATAAAGGCACGTAGGTAGCATAATTAGTAGCGTAGATTAAATTACACCAAAGCATTATCCAATAATTCACTAACGTGTACGATTTTTTCTTTTAATGGAATTTGTTTAACACTTTTTATTTAATTAGCTTTTTCTCAAACAATATATTTTCTAATGACTTGGAACTCATTTATATCCATGCAATGAGTGATTGAGTAATGTTATACATTCAAAAACAGATCTTTGGGTATAGAAACAAAAAATAGAATTCGTTAAAGAAACAGAACTCTTCATTATTTTTTTAAAGGTTATTAAAACCACACTTTTCTTATCTAGATATTTAAACTTTTAATGATTATAAAATAGAACACAATAATATAGATGGAAAATAATTTCATTCATTAAGATATATTTAACATCTTTATTTTTTTCAAGCATATAAGATTAACATTTAATTAAATTAAATCTGTGTTTTTGTATGTATGTACAAAATAAAATTAAATAAAACTACATTTCAATCAATTTAACTGCTTAACGACAGCTTTTGAGAAAAAGGGTGTTAATGTATTCATTTTCAGTATCTTGATTCTTGAAAATACGTGGTCCATTTTTGAAATATATATTTTATATTATGTAGTTTAATGAATGATTTTGTTTTAATACCCTGGTATTTCGTTTTTATACTTTACGATTTATTTATTAAAAAAATTTAAAAAAAACAACTGCGATAGAAAAAAGCTCTCCCCTTAATTTTTTTAAACAAATTTTCGAAACAATTTTCCAAGCGATTTCTTCTACCCGAGGGCTCTGTAGCAACTGCTGAGTTTCGAACAGTAATATTCCTACCATCTCAAAAGTTGCGCATCTTTACAGCATCAGTTAAAAAAAATTGTGCGCATATCCTTTTGTTAAGATTTTTCTCCACAATAATGTAGAGATGGACTCTTTCCATGAGAAGCAGAATGTGATGAAGAATTCCTCTTAATTTTGCGAAACAAGAGATTGAACATCGGTTTCTTGTTTTTATTCTTGCGATGTATGTACATTGTAATTATATGTTTGTGGTGTAAGGGCAAGTTACGCATTAGTAAAAAAAAAAACAACTGGAGAAAAAACTTGGTCCGGAAATCTTGAATGTCTGTTGATTTGTCTGCAAACATAATGATTGTACAATTTTCTTTGAACTCAAAATCTGTAAGGGGTTCATTCAATACGAAACTTTTCCATTTAAAGCCTAAAGATTCAGATTTTGATTATGTTTTAAAAAAGAAAAATATAAATATGTATATATATTTTGGTCATTGTTGAATGAAGAATATGAATTTTTTTAATAAGGGGTACTCATCATTTTGAAAATTAAAAAAGGTTTCGAAAGTTTGGGAGTCACTATATACATCAATGATTTCATACTCAAGCATTTTTATAGAACCTATTTATATATTATAATATCAGAACTCCTAATTTTTATTTTTAATTTCAACGTCGCAGATCTAGTATCGAATGTATATTTTGTCGTGGCCTTTCAAAAATAAAAGATGGGGGAAATTTCGATTTTATAATATTAAAATATATAATTTATAATTTTTCTTGAATAGTTATGTTTAAGCACTAAGACTTATTTCAGGATATTTATAAGTGAACATTTTCGATAACTCATCTATACACATAAATAATAAAGTGCACGACTGGGTCGCACGAACTTGCTCTTGTGGTGCTCGACTGGGTTTCATCAACTTTTTCTTGTAGCAAGTTACGATCTTAACAAAAATAAATTAAATAAAAATAAATTTAATAATTTTTTTTAAATTAGAATTATCGGTTTTGAAGAAGACTTTAATAAATTACTTTTTTTCAATTTTTTTGTCAGTATTATTTTGGCTTAGCAGTTGTTTGATAATATCTAATTTCTTCAACATCGGTGCAGCCGTTCAAAAGTTAGTCAGTATAATAAAAAACGGTTCTATGGCAGGTACCGTTAATAAGCTGATTCCGAAAAAAAAATTCCTATGAAAAACATCCCCTTGAGCAACAAATCACTCGTATTTTTTTTTCAAGAAAATTGGAATTATCGGTTTTTGCCAAAAAAAACTTTTTCAAAAATTCGTTTTTTTGGAAAATTTTTTTGCACTTTTATTTCAGTTAAGTCGTAGTTTTCGAATATAAAAATTCGTTAAAATCGATTAAGCCGTTCAAAAAATAGTCGGAGTAATAAAAAATGGTTCTATGGCAGGTAACGGTACCTGCCATAAGCTGACTCCGAAAAATTTTTTTAGATGATTGACATCACCGTTGGCAACAAATGACTCATATAAAATTTTATCGAAATTGATCGTATTTTTTTCGAGTAAAATAGAATTATAGGTTACGCTTATATGGTAGGTACCGTTATTTTTATTTTATGCCTAGGTCATAAATAAAAAAAATTTCTGGGGATATTTCACTAAGAATAGTTTTTCCCAAGTTTGAAGAATATCGGCCCAACCGTTTAGGCTGCAGGTGTCGATACATCCAGACAGACAGACAGATAGACAGAATTGTCGGACCTACTTTTTTCATCTTCTCATCGTAATGTCATGTTTGATTGTTATCTCGAAACTTTTCTTTTTACGAATGTATAACTTGCCTTATAGTACCTATAATCGCAAGTAAAAATGGAGTGTTTGTTTGTAATGTCAAAATAACAGTATTTTACTACACGCATAAAAAAGCATACACAGCCCTTTTGTCTGTCTGTCTGGCTGGCTGGCTGTTTGTCCTGGCTAATCTCGAGAACGGCTTGACCGATTTTGACGGAATTTTGACTAACAGATCGATAATGCTATAGCGCAGAACTTAGGCTATTTCATTTTGTCCCTAGATGGCGCTCAAGTCTCTTTTTTCTATAAAAATAGTCTTTATGCCCGGTCAGAAACAATGCTTGAAAGATTTTGACAGGGCTTGCCACTTACAATATTCATATATATGGACCGATCAGAAATTACTGGACTGATTTTAACAATACTTTCTTTGACAAATAGCTTATGTTGTAGGCAGTAACTTATGAAGTAAATTATCCCAAAGATGGCGCTGGAGTAGCCTTTTCAAAATCTCTTATATGAGCTTAAGCTTTGGGCAAAATGTTGGACCTATAGCATTATAATTACTCTTTCAAAATTAATTCTTTCTCCCTTATTTTTTCTGCGGCAACCAACGCGCCGGGTAACAAATTTGGAGTATTAATCTGAAGGAATATTATATATCCTGGAGTCATTGCAAACAGTGGAATTATTGCCATTGAGAAAAGAAGCACTTAGGCCCGTTTGCTGATACTAAACATAAGGCCTTAAGTACAACTTAAATCACTAAGTTCCACTTAATGGTTTGCACGAACTGCCAACTACATCATTTTTTGACATTTTGATTGAGATTTCTCTCATGAAATCAAATCAAGCTAAACATATTTTTTATAACAACGCAGTATAATTAATGTTGAACATAGAAATTAAGTTTGACTTTGTTATGATGTAGATTTATGAAGAGTATGAGCAAACGGGCCTTAGTGACTTTTTGCAAGTGATAAAGACAAAATCCCGATCGCCTACTATGAGTTAACTTCATTTTTTTTTATTTAAAAGCTTATATAATTACGAGTTTACCTCACAATTCGCAAAGATTTTTGACAAACCGTTGACAAACTACGATAATTATCCAAAAGGTGCTACTTTTTTGACGTACATATATGTATATGTCCCACCACCTATATTTTGAAACTGATAATTTTTTTCTATACATGTGGATGTAGAACAAAGCAATTCTCATCCCAAACATCTGAAAGGGAAGAAAGTATGGAGATGGATGCTAATATCGTTTTTATTTTTTTTTTATTAAAATTTTAATAATTAAAACAAAACAAATTGGCATTCTTGTTAAAAACAAAAAAAAACAAAAATCAAATGTGTTAATAAAAAGTTCTTATATTATGGTAGTTATTACTAATTCTCAGATTAGATTATTTGTAAGATTTGTTTTTTTTTCTCAGTTTTCATTTTATAATGGAGGGGAAATTCAAAGTGTATTATGGTCGATCTTATTAATATTCGGGTGCTAACGTCGAACAAATATAGGTTTAAATAGTGATACTTCCGATTTGAAATAAATTGAACTGGTATAGGAAGCTTAATTGCCTTTTTTGCTTTTTTATCATGGTCTGGCCGTCTGTATTAAAAATGATGTTGCTTACAAACTACATCCCTAATATGGTTCTTGTTTGAACTCGTTCTTCAGTTTTATGTAGTTTAAATTATTTTTAAATAAGCATTTAATTCAATTGTCATATCAAAACATTTCTCGTGCCACAATAATCTAGTTAAAGAAAAGTGCCCAAAAAGTACGGTTTAGCAATACTAGAATGCATGTGTCAGTCTAAATAGTTTTTTTTTATGAGTTTTAACTGGTCACTATGCTTCCTGAATAGTATCGTAGATTGCAACGGTATATGGGAACTAATTTAATTCATTTTCGAATGGATTTCGAATAAGTCTAAAAGCATCAAACCAAATCAGGTCGAGTAAAATAAGATTTCGTTGTTACAAAGCATCTCAATGACGAAAAAGTTTACGAAATACAACTCCGTTTTCAGTTCCGAAGCTCCTCTTTGCAATGACACTCCAGTAGGCAGCTTACAAGGGAAATCTGTTTTGTTTGTAGCTCGACGCTCGACGTGGTTGAAAACCAGCATTTGTCCAACCCGTCCCTTTAAAAAGGAGTACAACTCCCACAACCGGGCAGCTGCTCATACAATTTATTTGTGTCTCCCGGATAAAAACCGCAAATAATAGGAGATAAAACTATAACTGAAATATTTGAGTCCCTTTAAATGACCATACTGTCGCAATGTTTCTTGCCTTTCTCGCATTTTTTTTAAGCGTGTTCCGCTGAAATTGCCATTTTCGTTCTTCCACTGAAATGTTTCAATGCTCATTTGTTTAGCCTTGAACCCAACTTCGGACGATCTGTTAAGTAGCGACTTATTTTTTAGTCGAACTACACGATTGTAGAATGCTCTTTCTCTCCCACCTCCATTGTAATTTTAAGACATTCAAAACCAATATGCATCGGTATCTTCTGTTTAACTCTATGGACATTTTTTAAACGCTCGTACTGTGTTAATTCATATAAAGTTTATACAAAATTAAAAAAAAAAAACAACAACAATTTTAATTTAAAAAGTGGACCACTGGTTCGCACCAACTTGTTGTTGTGGCTAGTTGCCACGAAAATAAAATTAAATATAATAAAAATAAATTTATTTAATACTTTTTTTTTTTTGAAAAAGTATTAAAAAAAAAGTATTTTTATGAAAAAAAATAATATGAATTTTTCACAAAATTGCTAAAACTTTCCAAAAATTCAAACCAAAATCAAAGTATGCAGAAAATTTTGTTGCCTACATATAAGTTCACCGAAAAAATATTAAAAAATCGTTAGAGTTGTTTTTAAATAAATCGATGTTAAATAATTATTATAAATTTTAGTCCTTGCAAATTTTAAGTATGGCAACTTAAATTGCTAAATAGTTTACACTTATTGTACAAAAATAAAATTTGTTGGTCAAAACGGTTTTCAAAGAAAAAAAAAATTGAGAAATTATTTAAAATTAAAACTAAACATTTTTGCAAAGCTTTGGTACTGAAAATTGATATAGTCATCTAAACTTTTATAAGTTAAATTCGAGTGGGTAACCCCTTTAATGAAATAGCTAAAGAAAAAAATTACCGTTAATAGGCGTGGCAACATTTTTGTTTGCAACTAATCAAACGACTACCAGAAAAAAACCTTGTTGGAGCCGTTTTTGAGAAAATTAAGGTTCTTCATAGTTGTGATATAACGTTATTTTTTAAGCTACAAAAATATTTCTCTAAGGAATGGTCCGCAAACTCTACATACAAAATTTGAAGCAAATCGGTTCAGCCGTTTAGGCTGTAGTTACTGATACAACCAGACTGACAGACAGCCAAACAGAGAGACAGACAGACAGAATTTGAAAGGAAACACATTGCTGGTCCCATATTCGAGGTCATTAAAAACGTCGACAAAGAATAAAAACAAGATAACATAATCAAACAATATAATTTGTATGTTACTTTTTAAAATATGTACTATTAGATCATATCCTTGTTTTTAAATGTTTGACGCAGCTTGTTGCATATAATTAAATAGATATACACATAATTGCAGATAATTTAAAAAAAATATTTCAGTGCCACTAGATTAGCTATGTTTTTAATTCATTTTTACTGAATTTTTGGGCTGTGGCTATATGAGAACTTAAATTTAAATCAGGGACCCAGCCCAAATTAAGTTAAGAGAATTAAAGAAGGGAGCAAGCTATCGAAATAAAACGATATGCATAAGACCCACCCCTCCATTGAGGATAATCCTTTTTAAATCATCTTGAAAATAGATGCTGAGTGAGAGAGTACACAGAAGAGTGAAATAATCTCAAGTCTGAATATGGAATAATTGTTTTTTTCTCTAAATCCTTCAAAACATCTATCCTTACATTATCCGATACTTTTTCATAAAATCAAGCTTAATGGTATCTAATGCATATGCACGTTGTACTTTGTAAGCTTAGTCAAACTTTTTTGGGTTTGGTCGCGATAAGCATTTGTATTTGCTTAATATAAAATGAGAGATACATTTTGGAGACTTTCTAAAAGAAATTCTCTCAAATCTTAAGATAAAGAGTTTACAGAATATGTAACATACATGCGCACTTCAAAATGAGAAGTATATTTTTTTTCAAAATCGATCTAAACTACTCGGAAGAGTAAAGATTTTTTTATTTTTCATCATATAAAAACAAATACCAAAGTTAAAAAAAAAACAAAAATGACACATACACAAAACCATACTTCATCAGTTCGACTGTGGAATCCTTTCGTAACGCACAAACTAAGACGGCAAAAATAAATTTCAAATGTGAAAATGAGTTAATGTTAGAAAAAAAATTTGGTTACAAATAAAAAATATGAATGTGGCTACAATCAGAAATTGTCTTTATTACTTAACATCTTAAACTATTTAAACTCGGTCTCTAAACAATAATGTGATAGTTTTTCATAAGAGCGAACAAAAATAATTGCTCAAAATGGCCAAAAAACTGAGCTCCTTTTTGGACTGTTTCAAATGTTTTTATGTTATCCTTTTTTGTTTGGTATTGATTGAAAGTGTAAACGCCAACCCAGATGCCAAGAGGTTATATGATGATTTGTTAAGCAACTATAATAGGCTAATAAGACCTGTGAGCAATAACACAGATACGGTGCTGGTTAAGTTAGGACTACGTTTATCACAACTTATCGATCTGGTAAGCATACTCCGGTTTGAAAATAATAAATATTAAAATGCTTGAATATCTGTTTATACCTTACATGTATAGCATATTAGGTATACGTTTTTATGCAATGAATTGTACAAACCTATATTTTGCGGAGAAATCAGATTTTAGGACAAAATATATTATTTGCAAAGTGAATCAAATGGTGGAACGAACATTGTATAGACTTAGACCCTTATTAGACCAGTCCTTTTTCCGTACGTTTCGTTATACGTCTTTTTGACATTTTGGGTGAGGGGTGTAGAATCGAAGGAGGAAAGAAGACTTTTTCTGGTTGAACTTTGACGTTTCTTGTTTGACGCCGGAAAGCGAAATTGAATTATCTAGAATATTAAATATTGCAACTGTTTTGATAGAATTTTGTTGTTAATGTGAACAACAATTGAAAAGAAACTATTAGCAATGATATTTACCAATAATATTTGTTTTTTTTTTTTCAACAAAAAAAAACTACCCCAACTTCCACAACTTTTCTTTTCGGCGTCAAACTACGCATTCTGACGTCAAACTTTGCTTTCCGGCGTCAAAATAACGAATGGAAACGGACAAATATACGAACCGTCTAATCACCTGCCAGAAAGAGGAACCACGTCACGTACTAAAAAAGGACTGGTGTAATCAAGTACAAAATTAATGTCGAATTCCTTGGATATTTTCAGATTTGATCGGAAAAGTCGATTTTTTTCCTTCCCATGGATGTTGAAACAACAAAATTGTTTTTTTTCTGTAATTATGTGGTGTATATTTTATAGACGCGATCTAAACAATTCACTTTAGTTCACTTTATTAACATATTTCACTATTAACAAAAAAAAATCACGTCCAATAGATTATTTTAAAATAATTTTATTTGGGAAATCTATATTAAAATAAACCAAACTACACAATAAAAAGGCTCGTTTGACAGAAGAAATCAAATCTTTTAAGTATGTGTGTAAATACATGTGAATCATTGCTATCAAATCGAGATTCAAGAAAAGTTGATCTGAGGGGAAAAAAATTAAATTTTTCTTGTCCATGGATCATGATTTTCGGAGAAAAAGCAACTTTAGTCCACTTTTTTATTTCCAAAGAATTCGACATAAAAGTAGTGAATTGAAAATGTTCAATTTCGTTTCGGATGTTCAACAGAACAGAAATGCCATCAAAACAAAAATGATATTTGATATATGTATTATCATGTTCTTAGTAGTTATTCTCAGAATACTTTACAAATTTGCTTATTTGTTACATTGGTGCTATAAACTAAGAAATTTCTAAGTATGTATATAATAGTCTTGTTCTGAATGATTTAAAATTGCAAAAATGAGGGTCACGACTGGGTCGCACGAACTTGCTCTTTTTTTGGAAAGTTATCTTGGGGCTTAAATCGTATGGTTGTCATGTACAAAGGTATCGCAAAAGTAATGTCACAATGTTAATGTGCCTTAAATCTTGTCAAATGTCATTAGGCTATGACATCTGTGTTCTTGATATATGTATGTACATATGAGAACATTTGTGCGCCAAAAGAAAATTTTGGAAAATCGGTCGCTGGATCTTTGACTATAACCACAAGGCATGTTATGCATTTTTGAATACAAAAATTGTTTTGATTGCACAATCGAACATGAAATTGCGATGATAGTGAAGTCGAAGTTAGCAATTGGGCCAATTTTTTTCAAACTCGATACCTTGGATTTTTTTTGGTAGTTAACTTCAGAAAGGTTCTGGATTTTTTAAAAATTTTGTTCGTGTTAATAACACACTCTTAATTAATTATAACGGATTTGCCATATAAAGATTATGAAAAATCATATTTTTTTTCGTCAACGCTTCCAATGATTTTGATTGAATTTGACATGAGTGTAATAGGGTACAACCAGCTAAAGACCTTAGAAATGGTTTAAGTTGTGTTTTTTTAAGAAAGAAACGTTTTGGAACATCATAAGAAAAAAGAGGAAAGAATCTAAATTTCCAGCTGTAATAACTTCTGTGATTATTCTTCAAGTAAAATTGATACGAGCTGTGATGTGTTTTCTGACTACTGATAACAATAGCTGTGGTATACCGTATACCCTTAATAATAATGTGCAATACTTCCTTAAACTTAAATTTCCGTAGAATATAAGAATATATTTTAAGACTGAAAAACTTAATGATTTCTATTTATATGGGCTTGACGGGATTCCATCTTGTATCGTCATACAGTTAACGTTTTTCTTATAGCTCGCCCACCTCACAGTGTCATTTATACAACTTTTCGGTTAAAAGTGCTTTTTTCCGGAGCAGTGGAAATCGTCGTTTGTTAAACCTTTACATAAGAAAGTACATAAATAAATGTAGGTGGAGTGAAATAAGGTCCGCGGGAAACAACACCCACGGGCATTAATTCCTTTTCAAAGTGGCTATACCCGTGGTACTTGCGCCCACCCAAACTAGCACCCATCCAAAATCCTATAGTGGGCCAGGCATGAGGTTGCAATCTCAGCTGTTGTAAAATAACACCCACTGATTTAATTGCCATTTTTGGAAAGAAAAAATGCCTGTGGGCTTTGTTTCATTTCAAAGTGGGAATTAAGACCAGCGACCTTAATTCCGCTGACCTTATTTTACTCCACCATAAATGTAAATTTGATAATTACAGAGGAACTGCCAATATGATTTGTGTCCCAAGAATGTTCGAAAAGATGTTATGTGAGGTGCCGTGAAAAATTGCCAAGTGAAATGAGGCCAACTTCCAAAAGTTGACCTTAGTTTCCATTTAAAAATAAAAGGTCGGACAAACTTGATCTTGTGTAAGATTTCTAACCTTTGGCTTAGGATACTGAGCAAGAAACTATAATAAATAATCGGTAGTAAAAACAGTTTCTATAACGTTTTTATAGCAGGTATACCGTTAATAAGGTGATTTTGGAAAAAAAATTCTTATGAAAAACTTCCTTATTGGAAAAAAATCAGGCACACAAAATCTTATCAAAATCGATCGTATTTTGTATAGAATTTATATGGCAGTTCATAAATCAACCTTTGGCTACAAATCCATTGTATGAAATTTTATAAAAATCGATCGTTTTTTTTATGAGAAAAATGGAACTGTCTAAAATGCTTGTATGGCAGGTACCGTTAAAAATCTATTTGTAAATTTTTTTTTGTCGAAAAATATTACCGTTTTCAAAAAATCAGTTATGTTAAATTTTATCAAAATCGATCGTATTTTTTTTCGAGAAAAATTGAATTATCTGTTACGTTTATATGGCAGGTACCGTTATTTTCAGACCTAGGATAAAAATCAAAAAAAGCCTGGGCATATTTCTCTAAAAATACAGAGTACCAAGTTTGAAGAAAATCGGCCCAACCGTTTAGGCTGTAGGTGTCGATACATCCAGACAGACAGACGGAATTGTCGGACCTACTTTTTTCTGGTTCTCTATCATCGTAATTTCATGTTTGATTGTTATCTCAAAACTTTTTTATTACGAATACAAAAACTTACGACTGGGTCGCACAATCTTGCTCTTGAGGCAAATTACTTTAGAGTTCAAAAAAGTATTCCACGAAATTATTTGAAATTATTTCTTTAATTCTTAAACTAATTAATTGGCAATAATTAAATAAAAAATAAATAATTACAAAAAAATAACTTTGGAAATTAACTTGAAAATCGTGGTAAGCCTTTAATTTATTGATTGGTATATTAAAATATTTTTTACAATTTGATTTACCAAAATCGTATACGTCCAATTTAAAAAAAATCGATTTTTTTAATAACTTTTTTAAAATATTTTTATTTATTTGAGGAAATAAATAATTTTCATGCGAAAACGAAAATTCAAAAAAATCATTAATTGGTTCTCAAAATACTGAATTTAAAAAAAAATTGTTTAAAAATAATTTTTTTAGAAAAGTTATGAAAAAATTGTATGAACCGCTAAATGGTTCATTAAAAAATGTCAACATAAGAAACCTTTATATGACAGGTACCGTTACAACTATTCTTAATAGTTTTAGAAAGAAATAAAAAAATTATCAAAATCATAGTATCTATAATCGCAATAAAAAATCTGACGATTTTACATTCAGCTATGCCATTGTCTAGGACAGGTTTTAGAAAACTGATTCTGCAAGGTATTTAAAAAAATCGTCCGAAATTCTTTTGCACATCGATATTAACATCACGATATAAGGGAAGCAAACCAATCAGCCTATTTTCAGAGATTATTGGATATGAGATATGTTCTGATTAGTATCCGGGCAGACTTTTTATTAGTCACCTTAAACTTGGGAAAAATTGCAACAGAAGCTTTTTAAATTGATTTCTGTCAGAATTCAGAAACCAGAATTCTTTTCTGATATTTAAGATAATAAGCTAATATCTTTCAAGATAAAAATCAATGCGAGTATTTGATAAATAATGCAAATTGTACGACGACGGTGCGCATCTGATTTCAATAAAAAAGTTATTGTAGAACTAAAAATGCCTACCCACATTTTTAAATTAATTAAAACCTATTTAACATTAGATAACTTTAAAACGATTATTTTTCAGAATCTAAAGGATCAAATTCTCACCACCAACGTATGGTTGGAACACGTAAGTAATATTTTATATCCTTGATTTTTAAGTAAAAAAAAAAAAACAGTTAAAAATATAATGAATCAATCAAACAATTTATACTTTTTTTTAAACTATGAATTTTATTAACTAACTGTAATAATTATAATAAAATTTTAACTATTTGCCTGAAAGGCACATAGCACAATGCCTTTTTCAAATGCAGATGTTGTACGACGCTATATTTAAAAAGAATAGAAAGTAAGGAAATATTTTGTTTGGTACAATGATGGATTGAGAGTTACCTATTGTTTGTTTTGTTCCATACTATAACCCCACGGAAAAAATTCAGCTCAAAGAGGGAGGTGTTTTGAAAAGAAAAAAAAATCCGCTTTTTCGATTACTTAAAATTTGTTGTTTTGATGTGTAATGGCCAATGGGTAATGGGTTGCGGATGTCTAGGATATTCTACAACAAGTTAATCAAGTAAATAATTAACAGTTTTGTTTTGTTTTATTTGGTGTGAACTTACGCCCATTATAGTTGGTCTTACATACGCATCGAGCGCCTTTTGCCAAACTGATAAAAATTTTTTCTGTACCTACAAATTTAATAACTTTTGGTCACATTCAAATCTGGCTAAACCAATTCGATACTAGGATTAACAAGACAAAAAATATATTTTTGTTTTTTTACGGCACAAGAATTTATAAAAAGTGAAGACAAGTCAATGTAAAGGTAACATGAACTTAAAAAAATTTACTCTATTTATCAGTTGTCTATGAATCGACATGACAGATATTTAATTTGCTTATGTATGTTTATGTTTGCGAAAGTGAACGAAAGTTAACGAAACTTTATAGTTATAGTTGTGCTAATATGTATGTACGCTCTTTCGACATGATAACATAATCAGCTTTCGACATGGTACGCCTACACAAAGGCCCAAACGCCAAACATAATCAGCTTAAAGTGAGATTCCGGATGTATAGTGCCATTTCTATCGGTCAAACGTAAGTTTCCGGAAGTTAACGAAACTAAGTAAAACGATTGTTAAAGGCATGTATACCTATAAGACATTGTATATTCGCTCTGTTCCTAAGCCAACTTTAGCGAGTAGAACCAATTATAGTTGGGCATTAAGTCTCAGGTAGTCAACTCGTACCCCTTTTTCCTCGCCAGTGTCATCCTCATCGTAGAAAGATAGTTTTAAATGTCTTAGCATTTTCTCTGTTTAAATAATGGTAAAACATGTTTTTTTGTATTTGATTTTTATGTGAATGTAATATTTTCGTAATAAAAAAATGCTACTTGTTAAATTTGCCGTAGGAAGAATATAAATTGAAAACGAATTACATTTTCAATGGCAATAAGATAAGTTTAGAGTTTAGAGTGAAATTAGTTAAAGCTTACAAGTGACAATAAGATCAATTTTGTAGTAATATGTGTAAGATCAGAGTTGGCAAGCAATAAAAATTCGTTAAATAAATGAAAATCAATCAAAATATAATAAACTTCAAATCGTCTGAACATATATTATTGAAGGTTATTTTTTTAATTGTGTACTCTTCTTTATATACATTATTTTTTATATATTTCTGTTTTAACAGGAGTGGCAAGATCATAAATTTAAATGGGATCCATCAGAATACGGAGGTGTTACAGAACTGTATGTACCATCTGAACATATTTGGCTACCGGATATTGTATTATACAATAAGTAAGTACAGTTACAATGTATAGTGTGATTAAAGTTTAAATTTGCTTCTAGGCTTCTGTTATCGAGCATTTTATTAAAAAAGCTAACTCACCTCTAGTTGTTTCATTAATATTGATATATTGTAAATAATTATTATAATTTTATACTTGTATAAATTTTAAGGTTAAAGTGTTGCTTCTCATTAGATAAATAATAAAATTCTAATGAAGCTTACGGGTGAATATGATTAATGTAAATAAAATCAATTAAAATAGGCAAGATTTAATAATTAACCTTTTTTTTAAAGAATATATTTTTTATTCTTAAGTTTGCGTAATCTGATCATTATGACGAAATAAATTATTTAAGCAAGAGCAATAGTTTAGGATAGCAGACATATTAAAAAAAATAGGATTTATAAAAAAATAATGGAAAATTTTTGAAAAGTGAATTAGTTTAATTTTTTGTGAGCTGAGAAAAAAACTGGTTATCTTGAAAGATATGTGTTCGTTTAGAAAGCATTAAGGAGCATATTTATGTGAATTATTTGTATTTGTAATTATCTTTTTTTTTTTTTGAATTCGTGAATATATGTAGGTAAGTAACTGAAAAATAGAATTGCAAATCAAACAATCTTATAAGGTATAGGATGGTATTCATATATCAGAAAAAATAAATCACATAAGCCGTAAGCTACATTACATATATTCATATATTTCCTTTCATACCCTGGCGACTTTTATTTTAACGTCACTTTTAGTCGACATTTTTTTTTTATTATTTTCGTCGTTTAAAGATTTTTGTTTAAGCATTTTTCACCTATTATAGTGCCGATGGTGAATATGTTGTAACTACAATGACTAAAGCTATTCTCCACTACACCGGCAGAGTCGTATGGACACCACCTGCAATTTTTAAGTCTTCTTGCGAAATCGATGTACGGTATTTTCCATTTGATCAGCAAACATGTTTCATGAAATTCGGATCATGGACATATGATGGAGATCAGGTAAAGTCTTTTTTTTTTTTAACTTTTATTTGTATTTCTTATCCAATAAAGTTTAGATTTAAAGTATAAAAATATCTACAAAAAAAAAAAAAGTTCGTAAGAAATCTACTTTGTTTTCTAAATAAAAGTATAAACTATTTTTCATTAACGTACTAAGGTTTCGCTGTGTTGTACTTGCAAATTGTAATAAATATTTTTTATTTTATTTTTTTCATTTTAAACCATTATTTTACTTCATTAAATACCTCTACATTATACCATGTTTACATATTTTGATCCATTTGTTTTCTTAGATTGACCTCAAACATATAAATCAGAAAAACGACAAAGATAATAAGGTTGAAGTTGGTATTGATTTGCGAGAATACTATCCAAGTGTAGAATGGGATATTTTAGGTGTTCCAGCTGAACGACATGAAAAATATTATCCTTGCTGTGCTGAACCTTACCCAGGTACAAAAAAAAAACACTAATAATATTGAGAATAACTTCTTTTGAGTGTATGATGTTGTTATTTTTCTTAAAGCATAGTAAATTCTAGTTTGATAATTTAAATGCTTAAACAAATATGAGCTAACGTTTACTTTGTCTCAAATGCTTGAATCAATATTTGATCAATATTATGTTGGAATTTTTTTCTTCGATTTATTTCAAAAGTTTTGAAATAAATATAGTGAATATCTTATTCTTGGGTTTCTATAATTTTTTTTTTTTTTTATTTTCATGAGTGAAAGGTATAATATTGAAAGTACGTATGTATAACCCACAGTGAACGCGTTCATTTTTGAGATAGTAGTTGTCCGCTACTCATGCAATATTGAATATTAAATTTACTATTGAATTCTTTAAATTAAATTAGAAAGAAAATTTAATTTTGCTAAAAACTTTTGACTTTTAGTTGTTTGATTTGAATACATAACTTCCCGGGAAATATTTTCATATATGACTTTTGGTGGGAATTATTTTCACTTGAAATTCGGGTAAAATTATTTCCCACATGTGGTGGAGAACTGATTTTACTTTTTGTGGAAAACACCTTAACTCTGATAAGTTCTTTAAAGTAAAGTTATTTACAACTTTAGATGGAAATTATTTTTAATTTAATTTATTTATGATATGAAATGATTTCCTACTACAAGTGAATTGTTTTCCAATGTAAAGTTAATTTCCGTGAAATTATTTCCCCTGCCTATAATACTCTTTATTTATTTCTTTCCTTGCAATAATTTTGTTAAAATGTTCCGTTCTTAAATTTAACAACAACATATTCGATAAAAGGCTTCCCAAAATAATTACAACCGTCTTCCTAATCCATTTCTACATCGTGAGAAATGCCAAACAATTTAAATTAAAGGATCGTTAGAAAATGAACTCACTGTAACCACCCGCTTCTTATGATGAGTTATGTTGTATACGTCACGTGTGCACTGTAAACGTAGCCTTACACAGCGATATTCCTGTACCACATTAACGCAAAGTTGCAATGCATCACTGCAGTACTACACACGAGGTACAGGTAGTCCCACACAGAAATAAATAAAAAATAAAAATATAAATAAAAAAATTGACAGCAGAGGAACTGCTGGAAGATAAAACACAGCATTTCTCTTTTAAGTCCAAGAGCGTCTCGCAACTATTTTTCAGTGGAGTTGAAAATCAAGAAATATTTACATGCACAAATTTGCGATTTTTCAGTCGCATATGAGCGTGGTCTCATTTGAAAAAATGTGTTCTGTTTTGTTGCGGTTGTTTAATCGTGCGATTTAGCGCTTTCCCAAGGGGTATTCAAAAATGGGTTACATGTTCCAAATCAATGTCATTTGTCCGCAATTTCGAAAATAACCGCTAAATTGATAGGATTTTGTTTGACGGTATCTCCGAACTTAGCTGTCCAATTTTAATTTTGTAAAGCTTTTTGTATTTTAAATTTTTATTATTACACATTTTACGCAAAAACACAATATTTCTGAGATATTCAAGATACACAAGTAAACGAGTAAATACAAATATATTTAATTATTTTAAGTTTGTGTATTCCCATAGATAGTAGCACACCAGCCAATATAGCGTCTACCGGCAATGTTCCCTGGGTTTTTCATTGGGAATTTGCTAAACAGCCAAAGGTATATTAAAAAAAAGTTGGGTCACATCATCCAAGTCTTGGTAGATTGGCCGCCATTTTTAAAAATAGCCGCCAAATTGATGGTTTTTTGGTTTAAAGCTATTTAATTTAATAAAAACGGTATTCAAAGAATTTTTTTTACTTGTTTACTTGTATCTTAAATATCTCATGAAGTACTTGATTAAGCGACAAATATGTTTTTTTTTAAGTACCTTGCATATCTAAGAAATTACGTGTTTTTGCGAAAAATGTATCTTAATAAAACAAAAAACTTTACAAAATGATATTTGGACAGCTAAGTACGGATATACCGTCAAACAAAATCCCATTTTAAAAATGGCGGCCAAAAGACCATGACTATAAGGCAATCAAACATGACATAACGATGAAGACGACAAAAGTAGGTCCGACAATTCTATCTGTCTGTCTGTATTTATCGACACCTGCAGCCTGAACGGTTGAGCCGATTTTCTTCAAACTTTGTACAAACTATTGTTAAAGATATATCCCCGGATATTTTCTTTATTTTTGACCTAGATATAAAAATAACCTCAATATCAGCTTATTAGTGGTACCTGCCATGGAATCGTTTTTTATTACTCAGACTATCTTTTGAAGGGTGGCTCCGATTTTATTGCAATGAAATATTCAAAAAATACTGCTTAATTTAAGTAATACTTACTGCAAAAAAAAAACAATTTTTGAAAAAGTTTTTTTTTTTTTTGAAAAACCGATAGGTAGATAATTAGAATTTTCTCCAAAAAATATTATTAATTTTGATAAAATTTCATGTAATTGGATTTTTACCGAAAGTTATGTTTTTCATATCCTAAGTCTTTTTTTTATTCCATACATTTGTTTTTAAAAGATTAAAAAAAAAAAAAACTCCAAAGTTCTGAAAATCTTTTTTTTATAAATAAAACTCCATTTCCAATCGCGAAAGTATCTTTCCCGAAGAGCAAGTTTGTGCGACCCAGTCGTGCCCTTTATTTTTATACGCTCCTATGGTTGTTTAGTCATTGAATGGAATAATTTATAAATGTTTTTTTTTACAATAATTGCTATTCAAATAAATTGGCTCGACAATGATTTGGATCCGCCGTGTGTGTCCTATTACTTTGGACGGTCTCGTTCCAAATGGCTCAATCGTGTATGGCCAGCTTAAGAAAAAAAAGTTTTGCTTAAACCCACATTCTCAACAGAAAAGGAATGAAATAAAGAGGCAACGTAAAAGCGAGAAAAATAATTAAGTACTTTGTAGGGGAACATAAAAGGTTTTCCAATGACCTGATGCGTTGACATCCTACCCATTGTTCCGTCAAATTTAAGGGTTTGGCAGATAGAACTGTAACTAGACTTTCGTGCAAAGAGAGAATCTAGCTTTTTTTAGTTTTTTATTTAGAATTTTATTTGCTATTTCCGATGATTGAGATAAAATAAAAATAAAAATTGAGGTTTATTAAAAATTAACCTAATATAAGATAAGGAATTGTTCCTCAATGAAATAACAGCTCAGTCTATATTGGTATAGTGGTCATGGCGTAGTGGTTTAATTAGTGTGTCGGACTATCACGTCGGATGTCTGGGTTCAAACCCTGAGTCCAACTAATGTTTTTTCTGGGACACTGCTTTTTGCGAGGAAATGACAAATCTACCATGAGTATCATTAGCTGTGTTTGGTTACTTTCGTAGCACCTTGGCTAAAATCTTTCAAAGTTTAAGAATGAGAAAAGTGATCAAATTGCTATAAAGTTAACAAACGCGATGTTTCAATTTGTTTCAGATGTTTCAATTTGATCATCGGGTTTGATCCCCCACCCTGAAATTTTTTTGTAAATCATACTTTTGGCTTCTAACGATTTTTGTACTAAAATATCTGCACAAAATATTCCAAGCAAACAGTTTCCAAACACAAGCATAAATATCTTTGCCTGCGTTTTGGGCTGGCGATAAAGTTTTCATTTTAAACGTCAAATTATCACCTAATACCGAGCAGGAGAGAAGAATGATTTTTGAACCAAAGAAAGTAAAAAAACAAATACTTTTCATAAATTGAATAATAAAATCGCGATTTTCGGAACCAAAAGTTTTAAAGTCTTAGAAGTAAATAACGACAATTCTTGTATGTTATTAACGTTTTTTTGTTAATGCAATATTTTGTAAACCTGTTTGTGAATTATTATAAAATTAACTTTTAAGCTAAGAATCAACACATTAGTTCTCCAAATTTGCAGTTTTCTTTTTTTTTAAGTATTTCGACAAAAAAATATTCAAAATAGTTATTTTTTCGCCTATATTTTCGACTTCCGGAAGTGCAACTTTGGTGTCGTTTTCTAGCCAAACTGGGAACATCTGAAATATTAAGAAATATTCAACAAATAATAATAATAAAAAAATGAAAGTTAAAATTGTTAAAAACCTAGTACATATTGTGTGAAAAATGAAATTTTAATTTCAGTTAATAAAAACTTATGTATCTCCCCCTGAAGAAGTTGGAAAAACCCCAACGAAACGTCGAGAAAAGATTGAAATAGTTTTATTTGCATTCGGAAAATACTGTGGCCCGATTAAGGAATACGAAGCGAGTCGTTTTTTGTAGCGAACCTGAAGTTTGGTATTGTTGTTTTCGCTTTCGTCTCTTTCGTTTTATATTTTCGATAGCTTTTTTTTTAGCGGATTAGTGCATTGACAGCGAATATTTTTTGGTTAATGTTTTGTTTCATTAAAACGACTAAAGAAAATATGCCGTAGCTGTCAATTTAGTGAAAATTGAGACAATTGGAGGAAAACAGAATTTTACCCTTAAGAACTCTTGTGGTGTGAAATAGCCAACTATACGGAAATATGAGAATATAGCCGCCTGCCCCATTACTTTTATTTTCATGTATGACAGGAAATTTGACAGCTAAACTTATTGCCTTCCAATGGAATTTCCAGTCGAAATGAGTCAAAAAAGATGAAAGGATTGACAAAATCCAACGGTTTTAGTTTTTTTTTTTTTCAAATTTTCTCTAAACGATTATCTATTTTGATAAAACTTTGGCAAAGTCATATTTTTACAGTGCTGTTATTACAAATGCACTTCATGTTTTTGGTTTTAAGTTCACATAAAAGAGATTTTATGTTAACGATTTTTACAAATTTTGCCATAAACTGATAACGCCTAGTTTTTTGCTAAGCAACCGTTTAATTAGAATAAGGCCATTTTGTAAAAATGTTCGCCTCTCAATTTAATTTGATAAATTTATTTTTTTACGCTCATTACATGAGCTATTTCGTTCGACTGAGTCGAGCACTTTATATCGATTACACGCTGAACTATGAAATTTTTTTCGAAAGAGTATATCCCCCCCCCCCGAATTTTTTTTCTGGCTACGGCCTTGCTTATATTAGTCATTCGGATTCGACAAAAAATTGTAGTTCATGATTCTAAATTAAAAGCTAAAACAGTATCGTAAACATTTTTGAAAATTAAATAATAAAAAAGGAATCCCAAAATATGAACAATATATTTTGCTCGTCTTCTAGACAGACAACGGAAAAGTTTCAGGGAAGTGAAAAACCATAACAAAACAAAAGTTGTGTTCGTTGAGCCCTGGGGTCGCCCTGAAGTAGCCCCAAAGCGTTTTTTGAAAAACCTCAACTCGCCCTGGGTAACAAATTCTCTGTTTTTTTAGACCTGGGGTCGCCCTCAACTCGCCCTGAAGTAGATCTAGGTAAACAAAATGACATGTGTGTTGTCAAACGTAGTATTTCTACAACTGAATATTTTATTTTGCTTTTGCAATGCAAAGAAAAGAAATTATACAATAAAACAAAATGTAATTGTTTTATGTTTTGGAATGTACCAAAAGCAACAAATTTCAACTTTTAATTTCGTAAACAAATGTTTTTTTATTTCTTTCTTTTTGTCAACAACACAAAACCTACCCTTGTGCGTTTTTTGAGAAGCAAAAAACCCAGGGTTTTTGACAGCTTGGGGCTGTCAAAATCAAAATGGTTTCAGGCAAATAGCCATTATGCCTCAGTTGCTCCAAACACTTTCAAATATTTATTCGATAGTTAAATCATAAAATGGCACTATCTATTGCACCAACAACTTTCAGTTTTAAAAAGTACAATAAACTAAATATCCATTTTATCTATACACACGCATAAAAATGAGGTGTCTGTTTGTGATGTCAAAATGCTTTTTACAACATTCATATGAAAGCATACTATGCGGCACTTATAAAAAATCATACAAAAGTCTGTTTGTCGTGGCTGATCTCGGGAACAGCTAGACCGATTTTGACTTTTACTGACAGATACATAGCTGATGTTGTAGAAAGTAACTAATGATATTTATGTTGTCCACTTGATGGCGCTGGGGAAGCTTTTTTTCGAAAACTTATTTTAAAACTTATTTAAACTTTTGTCAACATTTTGAGCCAATAGGATTATAATAACTCTTTTAAAAACAATGTTTTCTGCCTTGGTTTTTCTTTCTGCGGCAGCAACGCGCCGAAATAAATTTTAAAAGGGTCTTTTGAATAAAAGGACAATATACGCATTAAAAATTCAAAATATAAGACAGGGGGAACATCCTCATAAATTTTATTGCTGCAATAATTGTTTTGAATGTTTTGGCTTAACTTGAAATTATTGTCGTATTTCTTGGCCAAGACCATATGATTTCAAATCATATAAAAGTTTTTTGAATAATGAAACATTTTAGATTGAAATGCTTTAAGAAAATATTAACCTTCATCAGAATACCTCAAATATTGAAATTTAAACTGGTTAATATCTTAAAATTAATTGATTGTCAAAAACTTAGGATGTTTTCGACTACAATAAGTAGACAACACAATCAGAACATAACATAATTCGTTATTATTTTAACGATAATTAAATTTTCATTTTCAGATATTTTTTTCAACATAACATTACGCCGTAAAACATTATTTTATACGGTAAATTTAATAATACCATGCGTTGGTATTTCATACTTATCAGTGCTTGTTTTTTATCTACCGGCTGATTCTGGTGAAAAAATCGCCCTCTGTATTAGTATTCTACTTTCACAAACGATGTTCTTTTTGCTTATATCAGAAATTATACCGTCAACATCACTAGCTCTTCCATTGCTTGGAAAATATCTTCTATTCACTATGTTACTTGTAGGGCTAAGTGTTGTCATAACAATTATAATACTAAACATTCATTATCGTAAACCAAGCACTCATAAAATGGCACCCTGGGTGAGGGCTTTCTTTATCAAACGTCTTCCCAAACTTCTACTCATGCGAGTGCCAAAAGACTTACTCAGGGATTTGGCTGCAAGCAAAATAAATTATGGCAAACAACTTAGCAAAACAAAGTTTGGACAAGCACTTATTGATGAGATGCAGTTAAATTCGGGTGGATCTAGCCCCGGTTCTATTCGTAGAATGCAACTTCGTGGAGGTATTGGTGGATGCAATGGACTTCATTCAACCACAGCCACTAATAGGTAAGATTTTGTAATCCATATTTTTTTTTGTACGTCTATGTGTCTTCAACATTAAAATCTTTCAATTGGTTTCACAGATTCAGCGGATTAGTGGGTGCACTTGGGGGAGGATTAAGCACATTGAGTGGTTATAATGGTTTGCCATCTGTTCTTTCTGGATTAGATGATTCTCTGAGCGATGTAGCACAGCGAAAGAAATATCCTTTTGAATTGGAAAAAGCAATTCATAACGTAATGTTTATACAGCATCATATGCAACGACAGGATGAATTTAATGCGGTGAGTTTTAAAAGCGGAATCATTTACATCGACATAATATGTGGTGAACTAGATGTGATAAATAATATGTTAAATTAAATTTAATACAGTTTCTTTTAGTGCTGGTTTATCAAGATATTTCTGTAATCATCACAAAAGATAATATAATATATATACATTTTTTTCTTTTCATATTTTTTAAATAAGATATAATCTTTCAGGAGGAATATGCCTCAATAGTTCTTGCAGAAGATAGGATTTTATTTTTTGAATGGTCCGGACCGGATGGTGCTGATTGAGTCTAGTCTTCGGACATACTTGTTTTCACTCGTACGATTTATATATTTGACTCATGCGCCCTACCAAAACATCCCCTTCGTATTCAAAGAGTTTTGCTCGTAAGCCGTCAATCATCTTACGGGCTTAATTGTTATTATAGGCTTTTTTTATAGTTAAGCTTACATTTTCCTTACTGGATGCTGAAACTTGTTTCTTCACTGTCTGGAAGTTAGTTGTCTTCTACTGAAATTCGATGAATAGGTTTCTTTCGCTATTTTGAACAGCTTCCCGGGTCACGACCAGCGTTACCGATGTGGCACAATGGTGTTTTTTGACACAAAAATTTCATTGTGGGACGTTGGCACGAACAATTTCAATATGGCACTTTTTTTTATTTTCACTATGATACCTTAACTTAAATTCATAGCGTGAATACAGTGAAAATAAAGCATTTTATGAATCTTTCAAAACCATAAAATCTTAAGGTAGATTACCAAAACTCACAGAAAAAAAGCTAATAACCTATATTTACACTTTAATTATTGAATGTTTGTGAAAAGTAAATTTTATAATACATATTAAGTACCTATGCTTAGTTTTCTTTAAAAAAAAACTTGTGTTTTTCTATAAGGCACGTTTTTTTCAAAATGTGGCATGAAATAATTTTTGTTCGCGAACACGCTGGTCACCCCATAGATGCCAAGCTTTTTTTGTAGAACTTCTGTGTGTTATTTCTATCGCTAGAGTTTTCGATGTATGAGCGTGACCTCTTTTTTAGTCGCGAAGTTTTCTCTCCCTGCTTTTGGCTCATATAGAAGCATGTCCTTTGATTCTTGTCCATCCTCTGTTATACCTTTTTCAGGCGTACGCATTCATCATCGCTCATCAGACAATCGGCTCTTACGCTGAGGTGTTTGGTAGGCTAATGTAGTTTTAGCTACTTCTTTGATAATATCGTGATATTGAAAGCAATGATTGTTGGGCGTCAGTGGTAAATACAAGCTTTGTGAAGAGTCTCTTGCCCAGGTGCTCTCCGTATTCTTTAGCAATTGCAGGTGTGCCAAGATAACGCGAGATCTGTACTTAGCAGAAACAAGTCGAAATGTACATACATATGAACGTCTATGTTGACTATGTGCCATGCGTGATGAATCAGTCAAAATAAAGGTCGATTTGATTGTTGGCTCGGCAGAAAGGCGCCATGCCAGTTTGGTTTCATGCTAAGGGTGATTTGAAATACAGTGCTGCTTGTCACCATATAACGAGGTGCTTCGACTAATCCAACGAAAATGTCTCTCTCTGTATTCAGCATTGAATTCTATGAGCATGACCGCATCATAGTTTTTGTTCGTCTTCGCAGAAGGTTATACAATTTTTCTCGACAGTCTGCAGCTTCTTTGATTCTTTGATGCGACGTGTTATTTAAATAGGGGTTATCTTTTTCTAATTCTTTGCGTATCATATCCAAATGTTCGTACATTTGTGGTATATATAGGCTACTTCACCCGAGCACCAGTCCAGAGGGCCAACCCTTGATTTACCTTAGCAGGCAGGATAATCCGATGCCAGTAACTCGCTTCGGGGTATGAGAGCTGCCATTGCCCCATACAAAGGATTCATGTGCCACCATATTTGTTCAATAACCAGCGATTTACAGAAAATCCTTAATGACCTTAGTTCTAAATGTTACAGTAGCTCACGTAAAGTCTCTGTCTCCAAGACTGTTGGCGTAAACATTGATTTGCTATATTACATTTTGTTACTGGCCCTGTAGACCATCCATTAGATTTTTCTGTCAGTGGTTATTTTCGATATAACATAACACTGTTGCTATTTTGTCTTACGTTCAACACTATAGGTTTGCAACTCACTTCGGATGAACAAGACACTAAGGGCCATTTGCTCAAACGATACTGAATCATCTATGTTCTATCATAAATCTTTAAGTAAGTTATCCAATAAGAGGTGTTATTTTGAATAGCCCGCTATATCGGTAGCTGTCACTTTTGAAGCTGTCATTTTTTGACATTTGACAAGTAGAAACTACGCCATTAATAAAAATGGAACGATACACGCTTCAACAAAGCATTGAAATTATTAAAATTCACTTGTGAAAATTTGGCAGAGACGGTTCGTAAAACTAAAACATTTTTGGGTCGTCGTGAAGCACCTTGTCGGACCGCAATACAGAAATTGGTGGACAAATTCGAGCTGTTGGGACAAGTTAGTGATGTGAAGAATAAAACCCGTGCGCGTCGCTCAAGAACAACTGAGAATATTGCTGTTGTAGCCCAAAGTGTTGAAGAAAACCCAGATTTGTCCATTCCTCGTCGTTCTTTTGAATCCACAAATGTCATTATACCGTATTTTGCATAAAGACTTGGGTCTTAAGGCTTATAAAGTTCAGTTAACACAAGAACTCAAACCGGCTGATCATCAACAACGTCGTGTCTTTGCTGATTGGGTCCTTGAATATCAAAATAACACCTCTTATTGAAAAACCCTAGTACTTTTTACTTTGCATAAACCGTCACTTAAGGATTTATGTCGAACATAATTGCTTAAGTATCGTTTCAGCAAATGGGTCTAAGCAACTCGCCCTATAGAAACTTATGTTCAAAATGTCAAAAATGAATGTCAAATTGGAACGATTGGAAACAGAGTGGAATTTTGATCCAGGTATATGACCACACCATCCGAATTCAATCCGATCCAAGTATACAGGGTGATTGGTATAAGGTGCACCAAAAAGCTTGAGCGTGTAGGGGAAATTAAGACAAGAAAAAAATCGTATGGGAGGGGGTGTCTATTTCCCCCCGTTTAGACGGGAGGGGCAATTTTCTAAAACATTGACTTAAATCAGAAATTTTTTTTTTTAAACAACGGTGAAAAGTAGAACCCCCCCCACCTCCCATACGATTTTTTTCTTGTCTTAACTCCACCTACACGCTCAAGCTTTTTGGTGCACCTTATACCAATCACCCTGTATAAATGGAAGTAAATTCGTATTTAATCTTCCAACAGCTGTATAATATTATACACTAATTTTACAATAATCACAATTATTATTTTCATTAACTTCTAAATGAGCAAAATATTATTTATAATATATTTTTTGTATTCTCCTTTTTAGGAAGACCAAGACTGGGGCTTCGTAGCTATGGTACTTGATCGATTATTTCTTTGGCTCTTTAGTATTGCATCTATCTTAGGAACATTTGCCATATTATGTGAAGCTCCATCCTTATACGATGACACAAAACCAATCGATGTTGAGTTCTCAGTGATCGCACAGCAAATATACAATTTGACGGAAAAAAAATCTTAATAATTATTATTTAGTGTATTGTACGTATTTCAAACTATGGTTTGAATTTTTATTTTAGATATTATAATTATTATACTGATGTACGAAACCGAAATCGAAAGTTTTCAATTGAATATTTAAGTTATATATATAGTATATGTGCCAAAATAAACTCTATGATAACATTATACTTTATTAGGTAATATATATATAGTTATATAATTACTGCATTTTTATTACAAAAAATAAATGGATTTTAACTGTATGTAAGTAGTACTGTGCGTGATCGCAACCTTTTCAATTTTAATTAAATTTGTAAAACAAAAAATAAACAAAAAACTACATATACCGTACTTACATTATTAAAAGTCTATGCGCATTTGTTATTGATTTTGTTTGTACAACTGTCCGACCTACAGATGATAATAAAATTATAGATAATATTGGACTAAAATCGTTTGTTAAACATCAACAAACCTGTTTTGTCTAACAGATAAAAACAAATTGTTGGCATAACAGATCAATTTGTTATTTTTGAAAAATTTCTATCAAACGTGATTTATTTTACACTGTTAAATTATTAATGGTAAAAATTTTTTTTTAGCTAAAAAAAAACTTTCAATATGACAAACCGTTTAGAATATAGCGGCTAATACAAATACAGACAGACTGACAGAAAAATTACAAAATCTACTGTTTTAGTATTTTCCTTTATCGTTAAGTCGTGTTTGATTGTGGTCTAATTTTTTTCTTGTTTTTTTTTTTTTGTCTTTATAATCACACTATTTAGTATGACAAGATTGACAAGTAAAAATCAATTATGCAAGTATTTATAGCCCGGTAAATTTGGGCAAAAGTTCTTAATAATTTTAAAAGGAATCAAATTTTGAGGTATGTAGAAGTGTAGAGCTATTTCAAAGCGATATTTAGACAAGTAATAAGTGACAATTAAAAAAGTTGAACAATCCCTGCAATTGAAGTTGCCAACATCAATTTAGGGTAACATAAATAAATAAACAACGGTTTATTATTCGAATATAAAAAGTTGTTCAAGTGACGCAGAATATTTAAATTTGTTTAGGTTAGCACATAATGAACTCTATAATTCATATTGTGCTATGAAGTTCGTACGACGCAGTCATGCATTTAATTTATTTTCTGTGAATTAGTCTTAATGGGAAAACCATGTAAAAATAAAGCAAAAAGTGCCAAATACTAGTGTAAAAGTGCTATGTTGTCTAAAAACATACTTTGTAACAATTTAAAACTTTTTTTTTTGAAATTGGTTGATGGTACGATAAAAAGCGTTAAGACCTTTTTTGTAAAAAAACATATAAGCTACAATTTTTATCAAAACATTGTTTTGCTAAAAGTTGATTGTTTCCGAGAAATTTGCAAGAAACTGAAGTTCGACCTCTTTCTCCCCCCCTACCCCCCGAAAAAAAATGTGCTCCGGGCCAAAATTATGGGTACTTTTGAGGATTTGCTCAAACGAAAAAAAAATAAGGAGAATAATAATATGGTTTTATTTTTATCATAAAAAAATTCTTTTGTCGAAATTCTGCTTTTAAAATTCAGCTTTTTAAATATCTGGTTAATGCCAGATTCTAAAAGAAGGGCACCTTTAGTTGAACCGTCGGAGGACACAGGCACGATGACACTTCTGTCAACGGATACAGGATGGTAGACTTCGCGGTGGTGGGGCGAAATGTCATCATATCGATCCCCCATTTCCCCAACCTTCATATATACAAAGGAACTTGGCGGAGCAGTGATCAAAAAACTGTTAACCAAATTGATCATATCGCGAAAAACGCCAGACATGCTTTCACAGTAACTTGGATGTCCGAGCATTCCGCTGGAGTTCACTAAGTTTCCACATTGAAACTAGGTTTGATGAAGAATGCCAGTTGCTGTCGACTTCTCAGGAAAAAAAAGAGAGAGCAGGACGATAATGGCCAACATTTTGGTTGTGCCCCAACCACAAAAAAGAAGAAGCTCTGCGCTAACTACAGTGAAATTAGCCTTCTTAACGTCGCTTATAAAATCTTGTCGGTTATTCTGTGTAAACGATCTCATTGGCCCCTATCAGTTCAGTTTTAGGCCAGGCAAGACAACCGTCGATCAAATGTTCACACTCCCACAGATTTTAGAAAAAAAAAACAGGAATTCCAAATTGATACAAGCCATATCTTTATCGACTTAAGTCGCATATGATAGCTTGGATAGAGACTAATTGTACAGATCCGCATGTCATATCTTGGCATCCCTACAAATCTCGTCCGCTTGTGCAAGATGACAATGAAGCACTCTCTCATAGAACCATGGAGATTTGTATATAAGACCTTGATCATCCCAGTCTTTCTGTGTGAGGCGAAAGCATGTTCGTTAAAAGACTCGGATGAAAAGTAACTTGGTTGCTTTGAGAGAAAGATTCTCCGAGTGATTTTGGAGAAGGTATGGAGAAAAATATTCAATGACGAAAGTTACGGGCTATACAGCCATATTAGCCATATTAGCCAAATGGCGAATTTAAGTTGTAACTGATGTGATTCTATAAAAAAGTAAACTTCAACTTAATGCCAATGCTTTAGGAAGAGGTAGAAGAAATCAAATTTTTTAGAAGAAAGTAATGTCCAATTACTTAAAGAAGTCCAGGGATTTATAAGACTAAATGTTTTGGAGTCCATATTCACCATTTCATCAATAAGCCTTGTAATGCACAAGCACAAGGTCTTTAATGACAATTATGGTTTCAAAATAATTTTTATAAATTTTAATTTTGTTTTTAACAAGATAGTTTGTAATCAAACCGAGAGGTTTTGTTAATAAAATTACTAATTTATTTTGAAAAAGAACAAGACTATACCTATTTATTATTACTTTCCGAAATATTTTTTTTTAATTTTTTTTTTAGTTATTTCATCCCGGGCTATGCAAAAAATCGCCCAAAAATGAAGAATTGGCCAAAAATATTCTTATAGTACAATCGAAGAGTCTTAAGTTTGATCCGAATGAATTCAGAATCTTGGGTTGGACCTATTGAGTTGGTGCACATTTGGTTTTAATCATATAAGTTGCCAAATACTGAAAAAGAATCTAACTGTTTTCTGGAGTTTTTACCACCGAATCTGCTTTAAGTTTCACACAAAAAAGCCACCCTACTTTCGAGCATCGTTAAATCTCATATCTCAACTTTAATGTGTACATACATCTCCATTGCAACTTCAACAAGAAAGTCCGTCGACTGCACTCATTCCTCAATGCTTTTTGGTTTAATAAATGTACCCTTATATACATAATGTACATACCAACACTATAGTTTCTGAAATGCAAGGACTTCACTTCATGAACAAGAAGAGGTCTTGTTCATCAAAGCTTGTTTTAAAAGTAATTTCTTATCCTGTTTACAAACGTTCTTAAGGTATCAACTTTAATGCAACGTTGTGTTGTGACCTAGAGCTATACGACGAACTCCATAAGCCTTTTATAGATTTACGTCATAGTTTTGATGAATACATTGATAACTTAGTGTGTCCTATGTTTTATTATGTTCGCTGTATCTAATGATCAACAAAAAATATACAAATACTTGTCTGGTAAGTACAGGTATACTTAAGATGCCTTTGCTTTGAATTCCATTTAAAATATTCACATACGACGACCGACGTACAGTTGAGGATATAAGTATACGGACACATACTGTCTCAATATACTATGTGAGTATATTGTCACTGGTTACATTTCTTTTAATTAAATATTTAACTCTTCACATTTCTTTTTTACATGCGGCTTCCATATAAAATTCCCGTCGTGAGTCATTCCGGAATATTTTGCCTCATTTGAAAATGGTATTCGAGCAATATTAAGAAAGACAGGTAATCTCCTGATTTTCTTGTAAGTAAAGCCCACGTGGACTGATTTAAGTTCGTTAAGCGATAACCTCCATGTTTTTGTTTATTAATTGACAATATTTAGAGCATTTTGCAATTTAATGTTCTATTTGTTAACAGTTTTGCACATTGCAGAATCGTCAGAAAACGTAGCTATGATCTGTTTGAGGTATAAGTATAACGCGTGTAAGCAAAAGGTAAACAATTGAACCTAGAACACTACTTTGTGGTACCCCACTATTTCTTTGAAGTTTAAATACTCGTTTCCGTGTCTAACTTGAAAAATCATCGATTATTGACAAAATCATCGATCTCTTTCTCTCGCACTCCAAAAATCTATGGTCATCAAACCAGAGATTTGACTATATCTAAAACTATCAGAAACAGGATCGTTGCAATCATTACTGGCCATTCGCCAATAGAGAACACTTGGTTAAACTACCTTTAAATAGTTTCTACCCTCCAGGCCCGTGCGCAGGAATTGCTCAAGGGGGGGGGGGTTGCATTTTGTTCATGCTTATAAAGTTAATTAAACACTACAAGAAATTTTTAATTTTTCATAAATAAAAGTTTAATTTAAATGAATCACGCATTTATGAGTATAGGAAGGCGTAAATATGGATTTTTGCCATTTGAAAAAATAAGAAAACATCTTTACTTTAATTGATTTTAACATCACGATTAACACCGATTTACACCCTACATGATGTATGATGTCCAGCGATTTGGCTGAAATAAGTTTAAGCGAATAGGCCTTCAATAAGCATTCATTCTGACTTTAACCCCGATTTTATTGATTGACTGGAAAGAAATTAACCTGGTTTCGGTGTGCATCGCTTTTTCTCACATTGGCTTTAATCGTTCGAATGACTCACAAAAATCAGTGTGATGTCCTTCGGAAGGGTCTTAAATAGGTATACCTATACACACTGGCAATTCCTTCTATTTCTTTTTTGACAACTACGTTGGTTTGTTGGTGCACTAAGGCGGAGTTGTGCATTAATTTTTGCAAATTCCTCAAGTTGACCTTCAGTTAGTTAGAAATTATTGTTAATAAGGAACACAAAACACCACAGAGTAAGTAAAAATTACAGCCTATTATAACACGCTTAGAACCTTTAATCCGCCATTTTTATTTGGATTATTTGAGGTGATCCCATCGTCGAACTTTGTCTGCTTTTGTAAAAGTTGTTTAGAAATAAATAAATTTCAATTTAAAAACCTTCTCTGTCCATTTAGCCCACATTCATTGAAACATCGCCTGGTTTCTATACGCATGTATTGAAAAAGACCGTTCGTTTTTTTTCTGTTTTTTACAGGCAAAATTGACAGAACGTTAAGCTTTTGATTGAAATTTGAAAAGTGGAAACCCATCTTCGTTACAAATGTTGAACTAAAGTTGAACTTCGTTTATCCAGAAGTCACGAGAATCATCATGCATAATTGAAGAGCATGGTGCAAATAGTTCATTTTTCTGTTGGGGAAGGGTATATACTTCAGTATGCTTATTGTTGCCATGGAGGGGGTTAGAACCCCCCCCCCTTGCACGGGCCTGCTACCCTCTACATTTTTTGTATCATTTGGAAGCCCATTTTCCTCGATAACCTAAATGACAAACGTGCTGTCGAACAAAATGGATAAAAGATATACATACATTTTATGTTTCAAATAAACAATTTAAGCAGTTAGGGTATTTTATATCAACTGTAGATAAGAGATAAGACTGTATAAGAATTTAGAATCTTGACAACATTGGCAGTGTAGGTATTACATGAGAATATGTGTACCGTACGATAAAATGATTTTGATAAAATCTGTCCCTATACTTATATCAGCCACTGTACTCGAAGCATGGAAAATTCGGAATAGAGGAGAAATATTTCTGTATGTACAAAATATATATATTCGTTTTTATAGTTATGTTTATTTATTTACCTACAGTGCCTCCAATCTGCGGGCATGAGCCTTACTGCCCTTTGGCGTATAAATAATTTGTCTTAGTTGAAAAGTTGCTTTATGTAGCAAGCAAACATATTTACGTAACAACCTCCTGGTTTGTATTGCATGATTAGAAAGAATCGTATTTTGTTTGCATCCACGAGTCGTTCCGACTTCTTCCTATCCATTTATAGCTGAACAGTATAAAGCAAACAATATAATGCAATGCAAATGAGGGCATTTTTTTGCTAAAAGTCTTCATTCTTCAATGATTTTTCTTCTGTACACTACATCCGCGATCCTTGATTCATGTTGAATAAAGTACACCTTCCTTCTTTATTATTCCTATTGACCTATTATATTGAAAAAAAAAAATGTTGAACTAGGATAATGGATTGTACAAAATTAATTGACTGAGATTTATTGCGACGAAATAATCTTCTGTTAAAAAGAATAACTTAGATATTTATGTTAAGAATGATAATGTAGTTTTGAATATTATCCAACATGACTTTTTATAATTTTCAAAAATGCACCAATGGCGTTGCAAAATTCTAATTTATATGCGGTGATCAAAAACTTCGATTTCAAAACAAAACTTTGTATGGAACAAATCAAGTTCTATATTTTAATCATTGTATTTTTTAAAACTCCATTTTAATACTTTTGTGGTCGAAGAGTTGGCGACGCATTCAATTCCAACATTTTAAAACCTCAAAATGAAATCTTGGATACGGATCTGCTCGTATAGCAAAGTTATGAGTTTACGAAAAACTAATTGATTAAATTATGTGGAAAGGCAAGAAATATGTGGCCCACCTGTCATAAATCCCGTACAAATTGAACTCTTATGCCGAACTTGGCAATCAGACATAGCCAGAATCATTGCAGTTAGCACGTGGCACTGCATGGTCAATAGGAGAACTAGAATTGATATTCCACACAATACTCACTGCTGTAGCTGCGGAGACGAAAGTGAAAGGGAAACAGTAACCCACTATCCCTGCCACTGCCCTGCCTTGACTATTCCAAGATACCAATTCTTGGGCCAGTAGTTGACGACCCTGGCGAACTTTCAGTAGTGAGCATAATTAATCTTCTTGGATTCCTCAATACGACTAAATTGTTATAAACGCAATAAATTGTATCAATATCTCACCTTTTCCATAGGCCGACTTATAGTCCAGTCAAACGGTAGTTTCACGGTACAAAAATCCAACAAAATTTCCTAATGCGTTTTGAAATATCCGTGAAAAACCGCGGATTTTTCGCAATTTTTTTGGGTTTTTGCTAACATCTCGGAAACTATGCGTCTTAACTGAAATTTCACCCGCGACAAAATGAAAGTACATTAAATTTCCTACAAAATTTATACATATTGTTTACTTCTCAGGCGTACCGTTATCCCGTTAGAGCGCGTTGAAATTCCAACATAATTTCATATTTCTGAAAAAAAACAATTTGTTTTTAAATTATGAATTTTGAACGGTTTGTCTTGTTTGTTTTTTAAAGCAATGGGAATGGGTAGTTTTGTTTTTCAGCCTATATCTTCCTTTGAAATACAAAAAGTTATTAGGAACCTACCAAATTCGTATTCGTGTGGAGCTGATATTTCAAGTAATGTAGTCAAAAAATTGATTATTTCTTAACTAATGTCTTAGGGTATGATTTTAATCGTTGCATTTTTGATGGTGTCTTTCCAGAAGAGCTCAAGTGTGCAGATGTCTTGCCACTTTTCAAAAAAGGTTCTGCTACTGAAATTAGTAACTATAGGCCTATCTCACTTCTTTCTGTCTTCAGCAAAATTTTTGAAAAACTTATGAAAAATAGGATTATGAGTTTTTTAGATAAAACCAAGTTTTTTAATCCAGCTCAATTTGTTTTTTTTAAAGGGCAAATCGACGGAAGAAGCTTTGTTACAATTTTGTTCTCTTACAATGTCACGACTTGATGAAAAAAATGTATAGCTGGCCTTTTTGTCTACATCACCAAAGCCTTCGATATGGTCAATCACAATTTCTTGTTAAGAAAGTTAGAGAAAGCTGGTTTTAGGGGCTTCATGCTTCACCGGTTCAGATCTTACCTTGAAAATAGGTCGCTAAGAGTAAAGATAGATGATATAAGGAGTTCCGTAAGCTATCTTAATTTGGGTGTATCACAGGGCTCCGTCCTGGGCCCAATCTTATTTCTGGTATACATTAATTCGCTGTTTGCTCTAAATTTAAAGGGCTCACCGACTGGGTTCTCTTATGGCGATTTTAGTCCTTTAGACCTGATTTCCAATTTTAATTGGGATCTAGACCTACTGCGACTTTGGTTCTCTTTGAACATAGTCTAGTAATAAGTTCAAAAAACAAGATAATGTTTTACAGCTTACCTTCATCTAGCTCGTTAGAATCAAATATTTGTTTGTATGCTCCTGAGTGTTGCAGATATAAACTGTTTACTTGCCACTGTGAGTCTGGCTTCTCCTCTCCCTCTTTTTTATGTGATATGAACTGTAGTGATAATTGTTTTTAGGTTGAGAAGGTCAATGAGTTCAAATATTTGGGACTGACATTAGATTTTCGAATGAGCTTTACAAATCATACTGAATGCCTTAAAAAGTATTTCCGTTGTACCCTAAGACATTTTTATTATTTACGTAAGGTATGATCATCTTATCTTTTAAAGACAATTTATTTTGGTATTTTCCATTCTAAGTTACAATATGGAATTGTTTGTTGGGGTGGTGTATACCGTAACAAAATACAACCACTTTTACATTCTTTTACATTTTGCAAAAATAAGTCGTTAGAAAAATTTGTCGTAAGTCTAGTAGAAACTCTAGCTTTGCTCTGTTTTGTGCTCTTAAAATTCTCCCTGTTCGCCATTTATATTGTTTCAAGGTGCTAAACACATTTTTTATAAAGTCTGGTAATCTGAATTTTCGATTAGTTTCGAGTTACAATCTTCGTGGAAACCTTTCTAACTATCTATCTGTACCTTTTTTCCGTACCAATGCGTTTCGTATTTTTTTTTTCTATTATGTCTTATCGATTGTTTAATATTCTTCCTCAATCAATTAGGACAATTACCTTACCTGGAACGTTTCTCAAAAGTGTTGCTTCTTTCCTTAAATTATGTTTCTCTAGAATCTTGTATTTTTGATGTTTTGGTTTAAACTTAATTTATATATTTCTTTTATCTTCCTCAATGTTTTTTTTTTTTTGCTATTTTTATTAATTACTTGTTATTACATAAATGTATACGAATTTTTTTTTATTGAAAATATCTATGAATTCCATATGGGTCACCCCACCCAATAACTTTTCTTATTTTGTTGTATTTTAAGCCATTTTAAGTGGAATTCAACTCTATTTTATATTATAAAAATAATGAATGTCACCAACCTTTCTTATATTTTTGTTTAAATGTAATTTTATTATATAGTATTATTAAAAAATTGTTATGAAATTTATATATGAAATAAATAATAATACTAAATACTAAACAAATATTATTTAATAAATTACATACGTATTTTTTTCATTTTTGAACTGTAAAATCATCTTTTATTTTGTTGGCAGATGAGGTAGATTGCAACAATCTGCATCGTATGCACTAATGCATGCAGGATTCCAGTTAAATTTAAGTGAAATATTGCGAGTGGTTCAAGTCTCCCATATGCCATATGTTTAAGTCTCCCGCTTTCCCCCTACAAATGTTGTAGCGAATACGCTTCAAAAATAGGTAACATAAATTGCTTTTCTTAAAAGCAACAATATTATGTTGTAACGATTACGCCTCCAAAGAGGCAAAATAATACCTGCTTTGTTTACGCTTCACAAAAGGAGACTTCACATTAAGACTTCCTAATTAAGTTATGTTCTTTTGGTATCTATAGTAATTATCTGGTGCCGGATAGAACAGGGTTAAGTACCAAACTCCATTCTTGATGTGTTTTTGATTCAGTAAGAACAAGTCCTTCATTTTATTTCATTTGGTATCCAAAAAATTGATCAAGAGCAACTCCTTCCTATAGAAATAAACGGGTCAATAACTTAAAAGTCATCGATTTGCATGCTTTACTGAAATTTCAATATCATTCTATGGAAAACCATATTTTCTGACTTAAGACCTTTTTGCCTCAAGGTAAAGAATTTATTTTTATATTATAATTAGAAATTTAAGCGTCTTCACATCTACTCTCTTTTTTACTCTATATTCGAAAGCTTAATACTTGCTTCATGAATTTTACTTGAAATTTTTAAAGTCAATATGCAGGGCATAATTTAAATTATTCAAAAAACCTCCTTCATTAAAATTGTTGAATATTTAATTTACATCAGTTCTGACAACTTAGCACAAGAATGTTCCTTCAACAAAGTTAGACGTACAGTGTTATGCACGTAATATATATATGTACCTCTATAACATACATATAAAAATATAATTTGTATAGGTTATGTAAGGCTCTTGCAGTGTGGATACACATTATGCTTCAAATTCAAAGAAACTATGTTCATTCCTTGTAAAAACGACATGACTAAAGAATTAAAGTTTCTGACATTGCCTCCACATCTAGAGAATTTCATGAATTTCCCAGAGCCAAGAAAATCGCATATCACTTCAAACAACCCAAAAAAAAAAACCTTTTAAGTGAAACGTTGCACTCCCCATCTTACCTTACTGTAAGAAAAGATAGATAACATTAATATCGCAAGTTAAGTAAAGTGAATAACCGAAATAACTATAGTGGAACCACTGAAATATAAATAATCTCAAGTAAAAACATGAACTTTTTGCTTGCAAATGAAGTCGTCAAATAAAATAAAATGGACGACTGTGTCGCACAAACTCGCTGTTGTATTTAAGACATTTTTTTTATATTAAGGCCAATTAGACAGATTAAAATTGATAGAAATACCTATATCCTGATAGAGGAAAAAATGCTTTAAATGTGAGATCATGTTGATTTACATACATATGGTTTAACTAAAGCTGTGTTTGTGATTTAAGCTAAATTCGTATAAGATACATCACAATAGACGCCAGACATGCTTCCAGTATCCAGTATCCTGGATGTTCGAGCATTCCGTGGGGCAAACATAAAGACGGAAAAATCCCTTTGTGTAGGAATTCCAACCTTAAAAGGAACAAAGGGAAAACCGACTAGTTATGTATGTGTGAATTTCTTCTTTTCCGAAAAAAATATAGCGAAAATTCTAGTCAATTCAAATAAATAATAGTTTTTACGTGTGACATCCATATTCCAGTTTGCTTATACTCATTGTGCCAGTGCAGGGGCACACTACTACTACTACTCTAGCCACGGCACTGGTCACATACTGAAAATCCGACTAACCTGATGACTGATGTTGTATGTAGGTAATAGTAATTTAATGAATAGCTAAAGATTAACCTTCCTTTCATTATTTTGAAATATACTGTACTGTACTGGATAATAGCGATTCTACACTTTTTTTTCTTTGAAAAACACCTGAAAATCGACTATTCAATGTTGCGTCTTCGGAAAGACCTTAGAAAATGTCAACAATGTTATATTAGTTCTTTTCAAAAAATACGAAATACGTATTTGGTGATTATGTGATATCCATTAGCCTTCAAACCATCAACTCATAGGGGAAGGTATGCTAATGACGGTCAGTGTTGTTTTGACATAACTAAAGCGAAATTTGAACGAACAAAGAACTTCAACTTTTGTCAAGTTCAAAAATCTGTCAGATTTTGAAGTAAAAACAAAGATTACCAAATTCAGTGACTGTGATATAATTTTCAGCCGAGCCAAAATCTATGTTAGTATTGCATTTATAAATGTTTTATAATTTTTTTTTATGAATCAGATGCTCTGTACATTCCTTTATATACGTGAAAAAAACTTTTTATAAAAATTATTTTTATGAATGCTCTTGAAATCGTGTAATCACGGTCAGCTGACCAGGCTTTACCAGGCTATATTTTTTTCTTCAGCCGATTCCTACCAAACTTCGCAGGATCAGCCGTTGGGATACTCTGAATATTGTCTGAAAATATTATGAAAGTCGGTCCAGACGTTTTTATAGTATTGGGATGATTTGAACATTATTTTTTTGTCAAGTAAATCACTTAAAAGTGGTCTTCCCCTTCATCAAGTGCTCATTGGAAGGATAAGTGATCTTCTCATGTAATGGTTTTGTCGTCATAGCAAAGAATAACTAATTTGCTTTCGGATTCGTCACCTTATCTTCAAGTAGATAATTAAGATCTGTGATAAAGAATTCAAGACACTTACTTTAGCGTGGACAAACTTCTATTGCGAATTTTTCGGTGACTCCTGCAATGCATCCAAGCTTTGTTTTGACATTTGCATGTCAGTGGTCTTCGCCGTACGTATATATAGATATATGGAACTCTGAACTCTATATAGTTGCCTTAGGTCCACCCATATTAGATCTCCAGCGTCACCCTTCCCCTTGTATAAATAGAGAGAAGGTAATTTTCTCTTTTTGATTATAGACATTTTATCCCTGCTGCTTAGCTTGAAGATGAAAACAGTGAGCTATTTAAGTCCCAATGTCTATATTCTTCTTCCAGAACTCAGAGGATTGATATACGCATACCGTCCGGCCTAATTGCTTTTCCCTTTCAGGAGTATGGTTAAAAACTCTGCTCCCCCTGAATGTATCTATTGTGATGTCAGGCTTTGTAGATACCATATTGTAGGTACCACTTGATGCTTCAAAACGTCTCTGTTTTTTGTTTCTCTTATTTCATGTCACCATAAAACAAATCTGTCGCGAGAAGACGATGTTGTCGAACGATTGTTTCTGGCAGTATCACCTTACAATCTTCACATGTGGATTCATGAGACTTAGTTACCACATTGTAGAAAATCTGAGTTTCATTCCCTCTACTGCTTTGAGATTACACGTTCTGCAAAACGTAAGCCCGAATGTCAAACTGAGCCAACTAATAACATACAAAAAAGTAATGAAAATCATTCTGAACCAATTAAAAAAAGCAAAAAAAATTCTGAAAGTGATTCGTCATCATCAAAACCTAATCCTATTAATGTTCCTGATTCGTTGAAACCCGTTAATATGTCTATAACTGAAATTGATGCTAATCCTCCAACACAACAGAATGTTAGGGTCTCAGAAGTGCCTAATAACCCGATTTCTGAAACTTTGAGTGATAGTGTAATTCTTGTTGATAAGTGTTCTTTGCCCCTTAAGGATGTGGTGTTACCAACTTTGGAACTAATCTCTCCACAAAAAACTATCTTTCTTTCGAGGTTTGATTCATCTACGTCGGAAGATGATATTACTAATTATATCAAAGCGGTACTGAATCTTGACAACACCAATGGAATATCATGTAATAAATTTAAATTTAGAACTGCCCGGGAAATTGCATCTTTTACTGTAAAACTGCCTGATTCCTTGTTTAATTTAATTGTTGATCCGTCAAAATGGCCCGAAAATACTGTTGTGCGTGAATTTGAAACTCGTCCGCGTGAAACTGTTAATCGTGTTCATCTACAAAATACAACACAGATTCCAAAAAACTAAATAATTTTCCTGTATCTGCTGTTTATATTTTTTACCACAATGTTGGTGGGATGAAATCTAAATTAAAACAATTATATGTCAAATCGTTTACTATTGATTATGATGTTCTTATTCTTTCTGAAACTAGGTTAAATGAAACTGTCCGTGATAACGAAATTTTGTGTAATGACTTCAATGTGTTCCGTTGTGACCGAAATTTATATTCAAGCAATAAATCTGAAGGTGGTGGTGTTCTTATTGCCATAAAATCTTCTCATCCCTCAAAACAACTTGCTGGAATTCATAATGATATTGAGTTTATTTGTGTACAATCTGTTATTTATGATAAATCTTTCTTGTTTACTTGTTCTTATATTCCTCCGATGTCTGGAAGTGATATTTACAAAAAGCACGCTGAGAATATTTCAAATGTAGTTGCAAGCTCAAAAAACTCCATTCTCTACATAACTGGGGACTTCAATTTGCAAAAAATCTGTTGGATTCCTGATCCTGAATATGGAGCCTTTCTAATACCAGTTTTACCGGAAACAAATAATGATGATGCTTACTGTTTTATTGATGAATGCTCCGTTAACGCTATTGTACAAATAAATAATATTTTAAATTCGAAAGGGAAAAGTTTAGACCTTGTTTTTACTGACGAGCCTGAAATGAACTCAATTGTGAAAGCCGATTATTTTCTATTTCCTGAATCTGAACATCATGTTCCAATCGAACTTAAGCACTTTGTGGATAGAATTAAAAGAAGAAATAAAACTGAAAGTAGATACAAGCTGGATTTCAAGAAAATTGATGAACAGAAATTTAAACAAATTTTCTTGACTTATAATTGGAATTCAATTTACACTGAAACTAATATTGATAAATGTTGTAACGAATTTTATGTCCACTTAAATAATTGTTTATCTGTCTGTACACCGGTAAGAAAAATGTCTAACAATTTTGACAGGCCACCATGGCTAACTAAACACATAAGAATTATGCGTAACAAGAAAACGAAACTGTTTAGGAAGTATCAGCAGTCGTCCTCTGTTTCAGACTACGTTAATTATAGTACTGTCAGAAGGGAACTTCAATCATGTTTAAAAGTATCTTATGAGAACTACGTGGCTAGTGTTCGACGTGAAATTCCAACAAATCCACGAAAGTTTTGGAACTTTGTTAATACAAAAAGGAAGTCTTCCAAGTTCCCAAGCATAATGAACTACTGTGATAATTCTACCAATGATTCTGCTTTAATCTGTGATATGTTTTCGGACTTTTTTCAACAAGTTTATAAGAAACCTGATTCCTGTGATACTATTAGCTGTGATACTTTGAAAGAAAATGTGCAATACTTTCCGCAACTAGGCTTTCCTTCTCCGGTAATCAACGAAACTGTGATAAAAGACTATATTTTAAGACTGAAAAACTCTATGTTCTCTGGACCTGACGAAATTCCATCTTGTGTTTTAAAGCAATTCGTAACTGTTTTAGTACGTCCTCTATGTTATTTCTTTAATTTGTCGTTAAAAAGTGCTGTTTTTCCTACACAATGGAAAAGTTCTTTTATTATACCTTTACACAAAAAAGGCAATAAATGTAATATGTATAGAAAATTATAGAGGAATTGCCAAACTGTCCTGCATTCCAAAAATGTTTGAGAAAATTGTATTCGATGCCGTAAAGAATAATTGGAAACAAATAATTTCTCCTTATCAGCATGGATTCACGGAAGGAAAATCTACGGCTACAAATTTAATGGAATTTTGCTCGGATGTCATAAATAAAAATCAAGACGGATACCAAACTGATACCATTTATTTGGATTTTTCAAAAGCCTTTGATCGTGTGAACCATTCCATTCTATTGAAAAAAAAGATAAAATGGATAGGACTTCCTATCTGGATTTTAAATTGGTTGGATTCTTATTTATCAGGTAGAACTCAATTTGTGTTGTTTAAAAACAAAGTTTCAAAACAAATAAATGTCTATTCTGCAGTCCCTCAAGGAAGTCATATGGGACCTCCCCTATTTTTGTTGTTTATTAATGATATGTGCAATGTTATTGTTCGGTCAAATATACAAATGTTCGCTGACGACGCTAAATTGTATTTCTCTTTTAAAAATGAAAGGGAAGCTAACTGGTTACAAAGTGATTTAGACTATGTTGTAAAATGGTGCCGTACTAATAAAATGGAGCTTAATATGTCGAAATGCAACGTAATGACTTTTACTCGTCGAATACTGCCGATCCAGAAAAACTATAAAATAAATGATGTTCTATTGGAAAGTGTAAATTATGTTTGTGATCTTGGTGTTATTTTGGATCAAAAACTGACATTTAATAAACATATTGACTATATTGTGAATAATTCGAATCGAATGCTTGGTTTTTTGCGTCGGTGGGCTACAGATTTTCAAGATCCGCATATACTAAAAATGTTATATTGTTCTTTGGTGCGATCGGGTTTAGAATACTGTAGCAACGTATGGTGTCCACGTTACAATGTTAACATAAACCGCATTGAATCTGCCCAGAAAAAGTTCCTGTTGTTTGCCTTGCGGTATCTTCCTTGGGATAGATCGACCAACCTATCATCGTACAACAGTCGCTTAAAACTTTTGAACCTTGATACATTAAGTAAAAGAAGAAATATATCTAACATCCTTTTTGTTTTTAACATATTAAATGGAAATATCGATTCAAATAATCTGCTTTTTAAAATAACCATTAATGTTCCAAACAGAACTTTCCGTCATTTTGAACTTTTAAATTTAAGATTTAATAGAACTGTCTATGGTATTCATGAACCACTTTTTGCTGCTTGTGTCGATTTTAATAATTGTTTTAATTTAATAGATTTCAATTTAAACTCAAAAAATTTAAAAATAATATTAAGAAACAATTTACAACACTAAAATTAAAATTATATTTATGTTCCTATGTATGTTTACTTTAAAGGCTAAGAATTGAATTTGTAGCTAAATAAATAAATAAATAAATAAATAAATAGATGTTCTTGTGGAATGTTGTGCAAATCAAACCAAAACTTATATTTTTGCCTCTTGCTCACACCCGATTTGGGGAGTTTAGTCTTTGAAATTATTCCACACCAGTTGCCTACATCACCCAGTAACAGAAAAATCATACTGTCACTAGACTTTAGATGCTTTTAAGTAATTCTTCCTTTTACACCGTGTTCTGCTTCGTATTAGAGCGTCTTGTATGCTTTCGTCTTTACATCCAGAAAACGGGTCCTGATTGCAGTGTTTTGCCGTTTCGTTGCTTAGACGCAAGATGTCCAGTCGCTTTCTCTTTAACATTCATATCCTCCAGCTCGTAGCTTCGTCCTAACTCGAATTTTAAATGATTTAATAATAGTAGTTATAGGACAAATATTGATATAGACAACCTTGCGACTAAAAGTTAATATTAAATTGCAAACCACTCTGAGGAGTTATAAATTTACCAGATTCCAAACGTTGTTGAAATTGGGCCCCATTCTTCATTACGCCAAAAAAAAAAAGTTCGGCATTGTTTTCAACGCTCCATTAAAATGATTGGAAAACATTTTGTAAATACATTCTTTTCTTTGGAAACCGCAACCAGAAAGAACTTTTCGTAGAATTTGAAAATAAAATTCATAAAATAAAGTTCCTCTTGACCACACTAAAAACACCACATTCTTAATAAATTACTAGGTACAAAATCTACTTGTAGAAAAATAAATGCAAAACTCAAACGCAGATTATTCACTCCAATGAGGTCGTTAAGTTTGCAGTTTTGTCTAATAAGAATATATTTTATAGGTAAGGCATTACTTATCTATTTTAAAATGAATCTGTAGCACTACTCGTATAATACGAAAACATCGTTGCCACAAAATAGTAATGGATTCGGATGTTTGTAGAAGGACATTATACAAGCGAAAATTGTATAAGAAAGAGGATCGTATCTCCCACGAAGGCATTTTTCTACAAAAAAAGGGGCTCACAAAAAAATAAATACATAGAGATAAGTGAACCAATTATGGAATAATGCGATATTCTGAAAACCACGTTAAGAAAGCAGCTCTTAAAAAGCGAAATTGAAAATTCTGATTCATACGAAATCTGGCAATCTGCATAGTACCTATGCAGGGCTACGAAATCTGTAATCCAAAAAATCCCTTCGTTCATAACAAAATACGTAATAGAAAATTCCCACTTCAAATGAAAAGTTATTTTGATGGAATCGAAAAATTCTAAATATACAGCGTTGCATGAAGCAGCAAGTCTGCAGGTCTGTTTCAAGCATTATAAGGGAAAAGTAACAGGTATGCATATGGTGACCAACTATACCGGAATGACCGGTACTGTACCGAAATTTAAAGCTGTGTACCGGTGTACCGAAGAAAAGCTTCGGTACACTTAAATGTACCGAAATCATTGTAGAGCAAGTTGGCATACCAAAAATTAAAAAAAAAATTGAAAGTGGAAGCGTGGGCTAATTAATGGTCCCTATATTTCTTTAGTTTTCTTTGTGTTCTTGATGCACGTTAATGCACCTATTTCTACATCTACTACGTTTACATGAACGGATTGAAAGATCGGATTCAATCTGAATCGATCCAGAAATATGGCGACACCGAATCGAAAGATTGGGATCAAATTGTCTATGGGAGTGCAGTATGTGTTCTAAGAGTTTATTGTCAAATTGTCATTAACTTTAAGTACAGCGACACCAAGTGAAAATAAGCATTATAAAATTATTCCGAGAATTATTCACAAAAACCAACAAGGAAAACAAAACAAGCCAAATATACCGCAAACGGTCTGAAAACAAAACTGCAAACACACACACCAACAAAACTCGATTTATCAATTCTTCGATCTAGGTATACATGAATGTTTTCGATTGAATCAAGCTCGCGAAGTTGAATCGGATCGAGTAATCCTATTTCGATTCGATGGATGAAAGAAACATTCCGTACAATTATTTGATTAAAATCGTTGAGTATATTCTTTGTTTGCCAGGCACTTAAGCTACCGTTGAAAGGGTTCTCTTAAATAAATGAAATATGGCACACTGATGAGAGCCGATTTACTATTGCAACATTGAATTACCTTCTGTACAACAGGTACAATATAAAAATGTCATGCCTTGAGTTCCTCGAATTCTTAAAAGACCAGCCAAAAATGCTCGAAGAAATAGGGTCTGATATAAAAAATACATTTGAAAAGCGCGACGATAACAATGATGCAAACACATCTACATACATATAAAATATTAATATAATGTATGAACAATGTACATACATATTAAATCATGTTTAAAAATTAAACTAAGATTTTTTAAAATTGTTGTTTTCTGTACCGGAATCAGCTTTTTAAAAGGTGGTCTCCCTAGGTATGCACCTATAGATTTTTGCTCCCTTGCTTGCATGTGTATCAGCCCCTACTTACACGCTAAACAGGAGATCCGATTTGCTTCAAATTTGGTTTGTATCGTTTTTAGACCATTCCTTAGAGGAGAAATCGAAATATTTTTTTAGCTCATCTTGATCATCTTGATTTAGAGAATCTTGATCATCTTGAAAACGGCTCTGACGATTCTCTTCAAACTAAATAGAAATGGTTTTTATCTGATTGTCTTTTGTTCAGTTGCACAAAAAAGAACCGTAATTATTTTTTCTTGAGCTTTAACCAAAAATTTTGTTTAGAAAGATCTTAAATGATTTGATAAAACTTCAATACCAAAATCTAGAAAGTTCTTAGTTTTAATTTAAATTATTATTATATATAGTTCTTAGTTTTAATTTAAATTATTTTTTTAATTTATATTTTTTTAAATTCGATATTTGTAAAACGACTCCACTAAAAAAATTTATTTTGTATGCGTAAAATGCAAACTAATAATCACTTAAAATTTGCATATAGTTCAAAAAAGTAAAAAAAAAGGTTTTATAAAAATTTTTAAGTAGGTACATCGACTTATTTAAAAACCGTTATAACGATTTTGGAATTATTTTTTTGTAAACTGATATTGAGGCAAACAAAATGTCTGCATACTTCGATTTTGGTTTGAATCTTATAAAAAGTAGTTATTGTATATTTATATATTAAAAAAAAAATTATTAAATTTAATTTTATTTTAGTGGCAACTTGCTACAAGAGCATATTTGTGGGACCCAGTCGTGCGCTTTATTTATTTTTTGTTTTTTTTTTTAACATTATCTTACAAGACCATTAAGCTCTCAAAATCATGGTTCTTTTGTGTGCGTGTTGCTTATTCTACAGGACTGGAGAGGGCGAGATCTTTAAAGAGGCTGCTGAATCCAAATGTTGAAATTATACTTTTGAAGTCTTTAAACATTGCTTCTAAACCGCGCCCATACCAAAAAAGGCCCTGAGGCCCAAAATGCTACAACAAAGCATTTATAAAAAAATTGTATTTTTTTCGGGATCTAGGATTTTGGTGGAAAGAAATGACTGTGCTCTGTTTCATTAGCATTTAGCGCTTTCTGTTTTTAATTTTTGTTGTTTTCACATTGGTCCTAGTCCACGACTGGGTCGCAAGAACTTGCTTTGGTAGCAAATGTCGAACTACACAAATTTTAATTAATTAAATCATGTACGGTCGAATTTTAGTTCTTATGTTTTTAGCAATGAGCTTTCAACACCATTAAATGTTTTGCTTAAATGCCATACCAAATTTAAATAAAATCGATTTAGCCTTTATCAAGTTAGGGTCACATTTGTAATAAAATTAAATGTTAAGCGCTTAAGCCCAAATCCTGAAATGCAGCCATGATAAGAGCACTGGAAAGTATAATGCTCACAAAGTTTTATCAAAATCCTTGGCGCCGGCCGTTTTTGAGGAAATTCCCAGATAACGGGTATCCCTATATATTTTTGTGAGTACATGCATGCATTCTCTTTATTCCTTTAAATAATGAAAAACAAATTAAAAAATTCATACAAATAAATAAAAGTAAACAGGTAGCTTACATTTTTAATTTTCCCGAATGATTTCTCTGTATTTTGTATTGAAAATGACAATTTATGTATGATTAATCAAACGAAACTAGGAATACATAAACAAAAATATTAAAAAGCATTATGCTTAATTTATCGATAAGTCACATAATAGTAAAAGATTAGAGTAGGTCAACTCACACGATTTGATTTGATTCTAAGAAAATTCAAAAAATGCTTTTCTGGCCCTAATAACATGCACTTCTCTAAAAATATTTTTATTTGGACGTGCGATCTCATTTCTATTAAATAGGGAAAGGGATTTTGGAGGCATTTTATTTAAACGATACGTTTCCGGTGTCTCTTGCAACAGTATCATTTTTGTTAACTTCATTTGACCATTTCCAGAAATGTCATGAGAATCTTTTGCTTGGGAGTGACTTCCAGGGCCATAATTGGATTTGCTGGTTTCCGGTGAAATCAAAAAGGAAAGACATAGTTCGCAAGGAAGGAAAATACGATGGTGTTGATTTCTTGTCTTGCTTGGGCATTTGTATATTAAATAAATAAAGTTGATTCCGATTTTTTATTTTTAAATAAATGTAGGCAGATACTATAATGTAGGTTAAGCAATTGTGAGAAAAGTGTTAACATTAAAATCAAACATTGATATTACGATGATAAGGGATTCGAAAAGTTATGTCTGCGGTTCTTTTAGTAGGTACAGTAGTGTTTGTTAATATTGGAATAAAACCGTCAACAAAAATATTATTTTTCAACAATAAAAAACTTAAATTGATTTTCACGAAATGTTATGTCCTAAATTTTTTTTAAGCTCAATTAATACTACAAAAAATTTTTTTTCTTTTAAAGTGTTTTTTTTTTTTTGGGTTGGGGTCGAAATCCCAAAAGCCAAAAGGCCGAAAATCCAAAAGACCGAAAACTTGAAATACCGAAAAGCCAAAAGACCGGAAACCTAAAAGACCGAACACCCAAAAGATCGAAAACCAACAAGCCCGAAAAAGTTTTCCCGAAATCCCGAAAAATTATTTACAGTGAAAAATTTGCGCAAAAGAAAAGCCAAAAGACCGAAAACCAAAATAACCCGAAATGGTTTTCCCGAAATCCGGAAAAATTATTTAAAATGAAAAATTTGCGCAAAGACCCAAAAGACCGAAAACAAAAAAAAAACAAATTTTTCATTTTAAATAATTTTTCGGGATTTCGGGAAAACTTTTTCGGGTTTTTTGGTTTTCGGTCTTTTGGGTGTTCGGTCTATTGGCTTTTCGGTATTTTGGCTTTTCGGTATTTCGGGTTTTCGGTCTTTTGGCTTTTGGGATTTTGACCCCAACCCAAAAAAAAAACACTTTTAAAGAAATTTGCGCAAATTTTTCATTTTAAATAATTTTTCGGGATTTCGGGAAAACTTTTTCGGGCTCTTGGGTTTTCGGTCTTTTGGGTCTTTTGCGTAAATTTTTCATTTTAAATAATTTTTCGGGATTTCGGGAAAACTTTTTCGGGCTTTTGGGTTTTCTTTACTTTCTTTTTCATATATATACCATTTAAGGGTATTTAACTTACTTTAACAGCACCTGGTGGCCCCTTCCAATGGGACCTGAGTCTAATGTTTCCGTGTTCAACAGCACCTGGGTGACCCGCTTCGCGGGTTTAAGGAATTTTAACTCTCTTTCTGTAGTCAGGCCCGCTAACGCAACTTCGTTGCTCCGCTTAGGGTATGTCCATTTGTCTGGCGGGCGCCTGAGTCCAAAGTTTCCAAATTCAACAGTACCTGGGTGGCCAACTTATGCCCCCAACAGTTAAAATTGGGTAATCCTACTGAAGATTAAAGTAGGGCTATTGTTTTGGTATTTATAACAACATTTTTTCTGAATTGAGGTGAGACAGAAATTTATTAATGATTTTAAAAAATTATTTTGTTTTTGTTCAATGAAATTACCCATTAAAAAAAATTAAAATTTTGATAAAATAAATTCAATGTTAATTTCGGTCATTTGGTCTTTTGGGTTTTCGGTCTTTTGGCTTTTCCTTCTTTTGGGTTTTCGGTCTTTTGGATTTCGGTATTATGTCCGTTTCCCGTTATTTTTAAAGTTGTTTTATTTTAAATACAAAATTTTATTAGAGTGATTTGTTGTCAATGCGTTTTTAATAAATTTTTTTTCCGAAAAAACTTTTTAACATAGAACCGTGTTTTACTCGGGCTATCGATTAAACGGCTGCACTTTGACGATATTTAAAAAAAATGTAAAATCGAAAATTCTAAAAAATTCGTTTGATTTTGATAAAATTTTATATGAGCGATTTGTTGCCAACGACGGTGATGTCTTTCCGAAGGCAGAAAATCTTTTTTTTTTTAGAAAAACTATAGTCACAAACGAATTTCTCAGTCCGAGTCGTTAACACGAAAGTAACTTGGCACAAGAGCAAGTTTGTGCAATCAAGTCGTGCCTTTTATTTTTGTTGGATAATTCAGTAGCACCAAATTTCAAAATCAAAAACAGAAATAGGAAATGATTGATCGCTGTGGATCGAGTATAAGTGTGTTCTCTTTATCACACACTTCACCCCACGTTTAGTTAGTTTTATTAATATCAATACATGTAAGAAATACATTTTTTGTAAAATAATTTAATTAGCAAGTTCAAAGGTCTTAATTTTTTTTTTCGCCGAATAAATATGTAAGTATGATTGGTTCTTTTAAAGTGATGCATTCATTCAGTAGTTTCATCGGGTTTAATTTTTGGTTGATTGAAATCCATCAAATGTTTATTTTTTAAACGTTACTCTGAAAAGAAAGTTTGAACAAAATGAATTATGTTGGTTATTATAGGTACAATGGTACATAATATATATATTATCTAGTGATTAAATACAAAAAAGTTCTATTACACATTACTGTTTTAATTTAAAAAATTGGGGATCTATCCACTTCCATTGGAATCAGAACATTCCGTACAACTTCATTTTGTGTACCTACTATACAAAAAAAATGATACTAAGCAGGAAAAATAGTCAAATCTGTTTATCTCAATGGACGGCAATGCTTAAGTAAAAAAAATCGGTCAGCATAAACAAATTTGGTATTATGATATGCCGTATTAAAATGAACATTTTATGTTACTACACCAAAGTTCTAAATAAATTGGCTGATGAGATATTTAATCTCAATAAAGTATCTATCTTGCCCATTTATCCATCACATATACAGGGTGATTCACATAAAATGCAAAAAACCGAGTAGGTTAAAAAAAAAAACAAAAAAAAATCGTATGGGACTATGTTCTTTTCCCCATTAAATTTTGAAAAAAGAAATTACTACTTGTTGTTTTATTATTTTTTTATTTAAATTTTAAGTTTAAAAATTTATTTTTTAAAAGTCATTAATAGTCTAGTAAAATTAGCAGAGAAATGAATAAATAGGTATCTGCAAAAAATACTTCTGTTATAGAGATTATATTTTTGTTTTAAAGAGTACAATTTGGAGAGTCTAAATCGACAAAGTTCACACACAAAAAATGTCTGCGTTGTCCGGCGTTTAGAAAAAGGGTTAATGCGATTTTCTCGACTTCTCGTGGTCGTATAATAATTTACTTTTTTTCAGGCTTATGAGGTAAAATATTTTATATAACTTTATTTCACAAATATTTTCGACATATCTTTCCCATAAAAAGTTATTGGCAAAAAACTGTCAAAATTTTGGAGATGGAAATCATTTTTAACAATTATTTCGTCTCCCATTGATCTAAACAAAATAAAGTTTAACAAATTTTTGGTAAAACTTTTTATAGGTATATATAATCTCAACTACAGTATTTTTTGAAGTTTTAAAGCTAATTTTACTGGACTATAAGTAAAACAAATTTATTCAAATATAAAATAGAAAGAAGAGCATTGTTATTATCACATTTGTTTTTAAATATATTTTTTTCTGTTTGTTTTAGGTATTTTTTTTAGAAAATCGATTTTGGGTTGAGGATGGACCGCCTTTCCCATACGATTTTTTCGGGTCTTTAGGTGCTACATATGTGCAAGTTAAGGATTCTTGAAAAAAAAGTTTTGAGTTAACAATCAAACATGACATTACGATAGTAGGTAGTATTTTTAGGGTAATATGTCCGGACGTATTTTCAAATGTCACTATATAAGTTTTAAAATAAAGATTTCTACCATATAACTTTTAACGATAAGCTTATTTTTCTAGAGAACGGCACTAACAATATTTCAACCAAATTCCGCATCATTAGAGGTCTATCAGATAGTGAAAACAAAATTGTCGTAAATATTCGTCTAATGGTACCTGCCACAGGTACAGTTTTGGCGATCTTAACAAAAATTATACTGAAATTAAATGTGCTATTAGAAATAAGAAAGCATACTAATTTTTTATTAAATATTTTTGATAAGTTTTTAATAATTTTTCAAAAACTTTCTTTTTTAATTCCATATTTTGAAAACATGTTAACGGATTTTTATAAAAATTAGTTCCTATAGATATAACAATTTTTGTTTTCAAAACATGCATTTTATCAAAAAGTGTTTTTGAAAAATTATTTAAAAAAACGATTTTTTTAGAAAAATTTTATAAACTTTTTATTTATAATTTCATATACCTACTCACAGAAGAATTTCTTTTGCATTCTTTGATTTTAACTTTAACAAAATTTTATATTATTTCATTGTTTAAGATTTTTTTATTTTTTCTTACTTTTTTGCTGCAATGTGAATCGTCATAAAATATCTTCTCAGCCATTTGACTTAGAAACTTTTGTGTGGTAATATAAAATGTTCATTTTAATACAGCCTATCATAAAACCGAATTTGTTTTTGCTGGTCCGCTAAAATAAAATAAACCCACATCGGCGGATGTCCTTTGTCACGTATATTTTTACATGGTCAATAGATAGTTTTATGTTTACACATGTACCGCCTAAGCGAATTTACAGTTTTTTATTTCGAATTTAGAAAGCCGTAATTTTTGGGCCTTTCTTAAAGGAGAAATTTTAAAATTGCATAACTTGATTATCACACACAGCGCAGTTAAATTAGTATAAAAGTAAAAAGGCACGACTGGCTACCACAAAATTAAAAAGTTAACATACTGCGTTGCGTAAGTTATGTTAACTGAAGTTACGAAAGAACTCTGCAATCTTTTGTATTTCCGAAAAATTTCCGGCGAGTTCAAAAGAAGGCTCTTCGTCTACACTACAGTTGCACGACCAGTGCTTATACAGTTCACAATGTTAGACAAAGTAAAAATATGAAAGCTAATTGACTTCATCTGAGAAGAAGATGTTCCTCATAACAGTGACAAAATGTGTGTACACTAATAAAATAGCCGTCTTCTTAGTGGATCGATAATCAGAAATTGGATTGAGGTAACTATAATACAGTGGTAGAATTGGGCAGTGCGATGACCATCTGTGGGAGGCACAGGTTCGATTCTTCGTGCCGGCGAAAATCGAAGAAACATGGAGATTATAAATGCACGAGCGACACTATTTAACAAAAAGGAGTCTGATGATCGGCAGTGGCGGCCATGAAATAGCAATAACTCCTGCCAAATTTAGTGTTGGTGTCCACAGGTTCTTGTTGTCTAATTCACAGACTTCTCAGTGACAACTCTTGATCAAATTAAAAGTAAAGAGGAGACCTTTACGCTATAAAAATTCCATGCAGTCAACATCAGTTTCAAAATTATTACGAACTCCAATAACGCATTTAGATAGAAAATCCTATATAACCATGGAATCTAGTACTATAAATATTGCTTGTTTTTTACGAGGTTTTTTACCTAATCCATCAGATATTTTATTTATATTTTTCGAATGTTAGTTGATAATTTGCCGAACAATATCCGGAGGCAGCATAAAATTATTTTTTCGCAGTGGTATCTCACTTAACATCTGATCAACTGGCAATCTAGTATCGTACAGCGATGGTGATTGACATATTATAGCCAATGTGCCAAAAATACAAGACAAAGTGAAAAGCCATAGGAAAAACCGATCAAGAACCATTGACACGAATTTCCAATCTTCAACGATCTGCAAGAAAAAATGTTATAAGTATGCAATAGTATAAAGCTTTCTAAAAAATTAAATTAATATGTTGATATTTTAAATTTTGAAAAAAGTGCAAATTATTATACTAACTTCGTTATCTTTGTCAGCATCTTTAATGTGTTGAGCAATAAATCTTACAGCTCGTAATGCCTGGAGAACTTCTGGTGTTAAATTTCTTGGAATGACGTTATCAGAGTCTAAAATGTAGCAAATGAAAATAATAAATATATTAGTGTGTTGAAAAGGATTATACATATATATAAAGCCATATTGCTCAAAGAAATTTTTCGCGATTGAATTGAAACAAACCTATTGAATGAGGAAGTCCCGATCCCATTGTATCATAATTGGCATCTTGACTGTCTTTAAATTCGCTTGGAAAGTCGCTTATGCTATCCCTTTAACAAAACAATTTAAATATGTACATAAAACAAATTACTTCATCGTTGAAAAAATTAAGTATTTTATTGTTTATAGTCTCATTTTTTCTTCTTTTTTTTTAAAATAACAAACCCCAGTTTTCAAACCCTTTAGCATGAACACAAACATTTGAAAAAGCTAGAACTTTACTAAGCAATCTTTCTGGCCCGTACGCATTTATTTTACAAGGGGGGGTTTCCTATTTTTCAGGGATACAAAGTTCATTAAAAATGACAAGAAACATTTTATTTGTTAATCCTCAATATACTGGGAAATTTATGAAATGCGATTTAATTATAAAGTTTAAAGAGTTGACAAATCAATGGGGAGTGGCTCCTGTTTAAAAAAAAACGAATTTCTGCAGGAGAATGGAGATGAGAGTATAATTTCTGGCACAGAATCTTAATTTAAAGTAAATGTGAATTTCTAATACTACTTTATTGGGTACTTCAACCCAATGAAGATTTCCAGGGTTAATATGATCTGAAAACTATTTTTCAAGCTTTAGAAACAGATAAACTATTTATTATAACAAAATAACAAAATCAATTTACCAGTTAAAAAAAGGGAACAAATGTATATGAACTGACTTTTGGTGGGAAATCGCAAAAAAAAATGAATAAATATCTTTATTTGACGGTTTTGTGTTATTTGACATAATACATATGTAGTTGAAATAAAGTGCTCTATGTAGCATGAGACACATTTTTTGTTTCTAGCGCTTTGTACCTAAGAGCTAAATCGTTTGCAAAACTCGGATGTGATGATCTGAGATTTGATAAATATTTGTTTTTTTTTTCAAATATGCTTCTGTAGTAAAAATATTTGCTGTTTTAGACCCGATAGATGCGTCTACGTGATTATGACTGTTGCATCAAAATGTAAATTTCGTAATTTTTGGGATTTATTCTTCTCTTACAACTGGTGATTCAATTAAAATAAAAGGCACGACTGGGTCGCACAAACTTGCTCTTGTGGCAGGTAAGCTATGACTTAACAGTAAAAAGGCATAAATGGGTCTCGCGTTCTTCTCTTGCATGTTGTAGTCTCTCAATTTTTGTATATGAAATAATATTTTAAATTCTTTTAATACATTTAAAACCCAATAATTAAAAACTATTACTTTGAAAAATATAACTTATTACAAACCAGAGTTTTCCCAGAAAATCGTGATATATGCCAGTATTTATTAAATAATAGAATATATTTTAGAGTTTTTTTTACGAAAATCGAACGACCAGTTTTTGGAAAAATCGATTTTTTTCAAATAACTTTTTAAATATATTTTTATGAAAAATTTTGAGTATGTCAATTTTAAAAAGTTAATAAATTCTATTCGAAAACTAAATAAAAAAAATCATCAATTGGTTTTCAAAATATTAAATTTTCAAAAAAAAAAATTGTTTAATTAATATAGTTTTTTTTTAGAAAAGATATGAACAAATTAAAACTGAACCGTTAAAACTGTTTTTGAAAAATAACTGTTTCAATCGTCTAAAAGGCCTTTCATGCAGTAATACTCATGTCAAATGTTATCAAAATCGTTAGAGCCGTTTTCGAGAAAAACAAGTTTTTTCATTACCGTTATATGGCAGGTACCGTTATTTTAAGGCCTAGAAAAAAAATCAAAAAACCCCCCTGACGGTCACCATAAAAAGCCTACACATTAAGTTTGAAGGATATCGGCCCAACCGTTTAAGCTGCAATTGTGAATGACTGACAGACAGACTGACAGACAGAATTTGCAGACCATGTTTGTATCTCAAAACTTTTGTTTTGCACGAATTCATAACTTGCCTTATAGTATATTATAATCACAAGTAAAAAGAGAAGGAATCCATTTGACAGTTAAAATAAAACCACAAAAACACTAACAAAATTGAAATATCAAGATTTCGCGAGCAGTTAATGTGACAGGTAAATTAATTGTGGACAAAAAATGTGAACAAAAATTTCGTTTATTATATCGTTCTGTCATTTTTGTACGGGATTTTTTGTTTCCAATCAGATCAATCTCAATTTGATAGCAAGATTCACACATACTTAACAGACTTGATTTCTTCTGTCAGACGCGAGGGGTTTGTCATGAATGAAATCACCTGACCACTTATATTTGAAATCACTTTGAAATCTGGTGCAATCACTTGAAATCATTAGATTTATTTCAAATCATTGCAATCACAAAATATTTAAATTATTAAATACTGCTTGAAATCACGTGAAATCATCTGAAGTCATTTGAAATATTGCAATCATTGAACCACTTAACTAGCCAGTGACAAATCCCTCGGTCAGACGAGCCTTTTAATTGTGTAGTTTGGTTTATATTAATATAGATTTTCCAACTAAAATAATTTTAAAATAATCTTTTTTGTTGTAAATAGTACAATTTGTGAATAAAGTGAACTACAGTAAATTGTTTAGATCACATCTATGTATAAAATACACACAATAGGTATCTACAATCACAGAAAAAAAGAATCTTTGTTGTTTCAACATCCATGGGAAGGAAAAAAAGTCAACTCCGATCAAATCTTAAAAAATCCAAGGAATTCGACATAAAGTTACATGCCACAGTAAAAAAAAGTTTGTAGCCCTATGTCATTGATTATTTTTTATTAAAAGATTTGAACTTAGTTCGCGTAGTAGGTATCTAATATTTCAATGATCAATTAAATAAATAAGGGTTAATATTTCGTGAATTTTGCTCAAATTGCGTAATTTTATCAATGAAAAAATTCTATAATTCATTTTCTTTATTTTTATATACCTAGCAACACCAACTTTGTTAGATAATTTACCTTAAAATTGGAAAAGAAAATTTTCAATGATGAGTTTCAATGACAACTATTCCTGGCCTTATCTGACAGATAGAAGAATAAGAACAATTGGGCGATTCTACAAATGATGGAATTTTCGATGGCCAAGACAATAATTTGAAACCATTGCATTCATTCATTCCTATTTTTTTTATAAATAAATATATGTAAATCTGATCGAAATCTATGACACGAAATCAAAATTGTGCAGATCGCAGTTTTTTTTCTTGCTCCAAAAATTCTTCAAAGGGTCTAATTCTCAGTCACAGGCATGCCAGAATACCGTGAAAGATTGTAAACGTAAAAAATATCGTAAACTTCTAGATCTAAGTCCCATCTCAGGGAATATCAAGTATTGAGTCTCGTTGAAATACAAATTGGGTTTATTTCGCGTCTGTTTGTTATGTCACTTTTAAAAAATACATTTGTGGGAAAATTCTTGGATTGTCCCTTTTATTTATCAGACCCCTGGTGAATAGGTACCTACATATAATTTTTGTACATAAGTAATATTTGTTAGTATTATATTATAGGCTATTTATAACCATAATATATTTTCTGTTTTTTATTCTTTCAAATTGAACGTTTTTATGTTTTTTGGTTAAAAACTGGGCTCAGTCCCCTGTCAATTTTATGAAAAAAAAATACTAAAATGCGATGCTATCTTATCACGATAAATCATGCTGATAACGATAAGTTGTCTTAAATTGCACGAAACTTATATGCTAAGTCTGGCAAAAATGCATAATTTTCGACAACAAACAGAGTATCTGTGCATCACCCCGTTTCACCATTGGGTTTTAACTATTGATGTGTAGGTGTTTGGATGTCATTCAAATGTCTGTTATTTAAATCTAAAAATGACAGCTTTAAATAAAATACCGACTTGGAAGGATGTGGAAGTAATAATGCAAAAATTTTAAGAACAAAAGTTGTAGAAAACGAAAAAAAGATTACATTTGAACAAGGTAAAGAATAAAAAAAAAAACCAATTAAAATGCGATATATCCGTTTACTACAAGGAAATGGTGATAATTATAGGGATTCTTATGTGTCTCTTGTCTGACTGCTTAACTCGATTGCATGTCGCACATTTCAGTGAAATTGAATTAAAATCGATTTTCACTTTAACTCGATTCTCAATTTCTAATTTTCTATACATACCGTTCCTTTCCTAACAAATCTTAAAACACTTTAAACTGTCAAATATTAAAGGATCTGTTTTTATTCAATTTTAAACTCTTCAATATGAAAAACAAAAAAGGAGTAGCTTGGAAATTACCCACTTGTTGAAGAACAATGTTTAAATAACTATAGTCTAGTGAAAATTATTTATCGTAAAAAACTAGGTAAACCAACTACGGATCCAAAATTTAAAATTTGGTGTATCATGAAAACCCAGTTATGCATGCGGAACTAAGTTTGACGGAACATCTAGTGAAACAATAGTAATAAAAATAATCATCCACAATGACCCTGTATATATATAAAAAAAAAAACGTCTTTTGTCCTGTATTTCAAAAAGATTATGGGAACGTATGCATAACTAATACGATTTGATAACCTTTTTCAATCTTTATTATCAATCGATAAAATGTGTCAATTTAAATTGCCAATACGCAAAAAACGAAAATGTAATGAAAACAAGACCTTTTATAAACTTTCTAAGTGAATCATGTAATACTATTTGAAAAATAAACCAGAGGACGTTGCTTTTACTTTTCCAAAAAAATCAATTCAGGTTTTGTTAAAAAAAGAAAAAAAAAATGGACTGGTGGCCCAAATTACCCTCCTGAGCTGTTCGTACATTTTCCTATAAGTCCATTGTACCATCCACTTTTTTTAAACCTTGTTTTTGAGTTATATTTTAGTATTTGAATTGAAATTTTGAATTTTTGTATATAAAAAAAATTAATAAGCCTAAAATATGAATGGTAGTCCATATTCGCCCCTCTTTCTACAATCATTCTCCTATCTCCTATCTGTGATTTAAGAACTGTAGGCCATGGCATTGACTTTCTTGAATGTGTTTTAGTTTAGATATATATCTGATCCAGATCAGGTCAGAGGGCATTATAAAATAAAGCTATTATTTTCGAATCAAACGCTTAATCAGATTATCGGTATCTCCTTTCATCTACCCTTCAATTTTCCTAACCGCTCGCACTGTGTTAAATCATCATAAGTGTATTCATAACCCCTTTGAGTGCGCGCATATTATAAGTGCGCGCATATTATAACCCCTTGAGTGCGCGCATATTATAAAATAAAAAAAATCGTACTTCTTACTCCATTAACTTTTTAACAAAAAAAAAAAAATACCTCACGTCAATCTCATTAGTGTAACCATTACTAGGGGTTGAGTCATCATAGTCTGGTAAAGTGTATTGAGTTCTTCGCATCATCATCAGTTTCGGCATAATTTTCAGGAACAACTTTTTAACAGCCGGGGACATATTATGCGTTGAAGGAGACCTGAAAAAAGTTTTATTTGCAGAATAAAACATTAGCTTTGCCTATATATTTCAAAAAAGTTCTATCAACAACAAACATACCTGAAATGAATATTCAGAACACAAACTGTCGTCCAAACTGATAATGATACTAACATCATAGTAAAGAGAAGGTATTTTCCAAGTAAGGGAACAGCTAGCGAAGTTGGTGGAATGATTTCAGCCAAAAGTAGGAAAAACACGGTCAAAGACACAAGAATTGAGATGCATAAAGTAACCTAAAAAAAAATTTAATGTCTATAAGTAAAGTGCTGTCTTCATTTGTTGCGAATTCAAACAATTTTATTCGTGTGTTGTCTGGTCGAACTTGTGTGGGCTATAACTTCACACCACAATTGATTTATGCGGACATATAAATCACCCAAGTCGGTCAAGAGTCCATTATGGACTATTAAAGGCTCATCCATAATAGTCGGAACAGTGCGTACGGGATCGAACGAAAACATCCGAATACAGGCAAGGCAAAAATATTTAATTACATTTTACCAAAAAAAGACTACGAATTTGCATTAAATTGTCAATTTCATAAATAAATCAATTTAACAATAAATTATGCATTTTTAACACAATTAAAAGAAATTTAGTTTCTTAATGATTTTCACATGTTCATTATGTGAATTCATTATGTTTGTATAAACACGACGAAACAGTTTGTTTAATTTTGACAGAAGGTCATGCTAGCTCATGCCTGTAACCCCACCGCGAATGGGCATAAAAACAATCAGACATGTTTTTGAAATTTGAATTTTAGTTCTAAAGATATCGGTTTCTGTTGTTCTGTTGTTTTTATATTTTTTCTTTATTAAACCTATTTTAGTTATAGGAAAAAAATAGATTTATCGGCATTATAAATTTATTCCTGTTGTACCAACTTGTAACAAAATGTTTATTGATTTTTTATAACTGAATGTGCTTAGCGCTTCAAAACCAAACAACCTAATAAAAATTTCAACATTTTTGGAGCACCTAGGTACTAGATAACAACTTTATAATAGTTAAATATCTTTTAATACTTAATCCGCAATCGTTTGAAATTACTTAAGAATATATTTTAAGCTGAAATTATCATAATGATTTTAAAACAAACCTTTTCACCCGAATCACTTGGTAAGTAGAAAACCAAAACCGTCAAAAAAGTTAATGCCACGCAAGGAATAATCAAGTTAACTGTATAAAATAATGTTTTACGGCGCATCGTTAGTTTAAATGTTATATCTGTTAAAAAGAATACACATTATTGTCTTAATTTTTCTTTTACTTTAAATATCATACCTGAAAATGGTTCTGAAGTATCAGGATAATATTCTTCATTTTTAGTTGCGGGAACTTCAAGAATATCCCATTCAACAGACAAGTAAAATTCACTTAAATCAATTCCAATTTGTACTAAGTTACTCCCAGGAACCTGAAATAGAATAATAAATGTATATATGTAGTATTTTTCGTGGTGCGCTCTTGAAATCAGGTCACAAAAAAAAATATAAATTTACAACCCTACATTAATTTTGGGGCTTAATTTAATTTTCTTTTTAAAAACAATACGAGCCCCTGATTTTATGTAATTTAAATGAAAATTTGTAAATAATAATTAACATTTGTTTATATATTTTGTTCTTCGCTGATGGTTTGCAACACAATATTAAAAAAATTTAAATTAAAAATTAAAAATTATCAGTAAGTAAGAGAATAGCTGTATGCATATAGATTTAAATGCATTCACTTTGAAAAAAACTGTGAATTTCATTAAACTTAAGATTTTAAATTGACAATTTTGAAACAAAAAATAAATTAATAACACCATAAGGTAGGTACATATCTTCATTACCTAAATTTGATAACATTTTAAAGTGCTTGTAACTTTGAAATAATAATGAACGAATTAGATTTAGCTGTGAAACACTTTGATAGTAATGCGTGGAACTTTAAAGTATAATTTTTAATAAATTTTAGCTTATTGCACCATAAAACAACGTTAAACGCACTTTAAAAAATGCACAACTGATGGGTCGCACGAACTTTCTCTTATAGCAAACTATGGGACTACAAACATTTTTATTTATTTAAATCTGCAGATATAACGTACCCCAAGTTATATTAAAATCGTTACAGCCGTTTTCAAAAGAAATTTAAAAACTAAAAAAGTTACCCGTTATAGCCAGGCTAAAACAAAAATTCGAATTTGTCCTAAGGAATCACCGAAAAATGCCACAGGTACATACAAAATTTGGACTAAATCCGTCAAACCGTTTAGGCTGTTGGTCGGTGCACAGACAACCGCACATCCAGTCCTGGACTATCTATATAGGCAATGTAGGCAGCTGCTTAGGGCGGCAGATTTTGGGGTGCGGTATTTTTTTAACGCTTACACTAGATATAATTCTACTTTGGTTGTGGAAAATGCGTCGGAAGCAATTAATTTGGGTTTTCGACTTTTTCACTGTAAAAGATTGATGATTGCAATTAAACAAAAACAAACCAATTAATTTTAATTTCAATCGTTTCAAAATGAACGACACTGAACACAACCAATTCAATCTGTAACCAATTATAACCAAAATAAGCATTTTTTACTACCAAAATTTAATTCTGTGAACAAACAATTACAATCCACGCAAACCTTAGTGAAGTTAGTAATTATACAAATATCTCATGAAATCTGTGTGTAATGCTCGTAACGGCTTTGATTACTTCGAAAAAAAGCATTTGATTTATATATTTACCAAGAGTATAAAGCACTTGTATGTAGTGTGAAACAAAAGAAAATATACAACGCACGGTAAAATAAGAACAGGAGTAGTGACATTACTCGGAAGAGATCACTTTATAGTCAAAACAAAAACAATGTTATTTTTGACAATTTGCTGTCTGATTTACAGGAAAGATGAAATATTAACAAATCTTTGAAAATTTCGTTGTTCAATTGATGATAAACTTATCCATTACAAAGCTTATCTTGATTGTGAACAACAAGGGGCTTACGCCAATCAAAACTTTTGAGTTTTTTTTTAAATGATCTAGTTTACAGTATTTCCAAATATTGACATTACATATAGAATGTTTCTCTGCATGTCTCTCACGAATTGCACTGATGATAGATCGTTTTCTTATTCGAAGCGGATCAAAAATTATATGAGGTCAACCATTTTTGTTCTCTCTTAAATAGTTTGGCATTATAATCGAAAGAGTCGGAAATTTTACGTTCGATTTATGGCGATGAGATTATTAATAGTTTTGCGGTTGAGAAAAAGTACGGCGTAAGAACATGAAAATATGATTTTCGTAACCATTCATAATTGTTTTTTGCATCATAAAAAACATATGCATATACATTTCATCATCAATAAATTGTAGAAACGGTGTAAAAAATATATCGGAAGAATAAATTATGTTTTTAATTATTTTATTAATCATAACTGGAATCTTATATCCTCTTTTAATACACATTACATATACAGAACAAAAACTAGGCGAGTAAAAAAGGTAGAAGAGGTGGGCAATTTACGATCAGCCTAGGGCGGCAAAATGTCTTAGTCCAGCCCTGCGTACATCTGCACATTGGCAAAGACAGACTGACAGACGGCTTGACGAACTTTTTAAGACTTCTCTAATATCGTAATGTCAGGTTTGATTAAAACCTCGGATTTTTTACACGAAACCAAAAACGAAAGCCCTATTGAGCAAGTAAAAGTTGTTTTCAATGGTAAAATGACTTTGGTACTAGATTGATTTGTTAAATCGATATGTTTTCTAAGTAAATTGCAATACGTCGAGTCCACATGGAAGTGCCTATAAGCTTCCTACGGCATGCAGAGGCGGATATAATTATGGCTTTACTGACCATTTAACAGGTCTCAAAAAAAAAAATATTATCACCCGAGCTCGAAACACTTTTTGAATGCTAAAAACTTAGAAAACTTAAGGTAGAACTATAATGCGCATGAGCTAGCATGGCCTACAACTGTCAAAATTGAATGAACTGTTTTGTCATGTTTATACAAACATGATGAATGCACATAATAAACATGTGAAACATGTGAAAATCACTTGTTTTTAGTTTCTTTTAATTGTGTTAAAAATGAATAATTTATTGTTAAATTTATTTATTTATTTATGAAATGGATAATTTAATGCAAATTCGTAGCCTTTTTTTTTGCTCATTTACACATGCGATTTTGACAGTAGCTCATGCTTACTCATGTGCATTATAGTTGGGCCTTTAGTTTAGAGACTTTTTTCTCATGGACTGTGAATAGTATGGGACGCCAAACAATCTTCTGGCTCAAGCATCAAAAAAGAAAAAGAAAAAAACGGCTTGAGGGCTTCAAGGAGAAAGTAGAGGTTGTTGCTTCACAATTATATGCACCTACGATAAATACTATAGTATTCGATATATACAATTTATATATTAAAACTCAAGATCATCTAAGAGTCATTAAAAAAACCAGAATCTACAGGAGTCAATTGTGCATCCAATATTATAAAACGACATTTCACTCAATAAGCAGTGGACATTTACATCTCCATTTTTAGACTAAATCGGATCTTTTCAGTTCCTTTACATGAGAGAACAAAATTCTACCAGAATTTTATTTTTCCAATTTCTCACGAGTTTGAGAAAGAGACAAATAAAATTTTAATTTGTTCTGTGGGAGAACTAAACATTTAAGGATCACCAACAGTATCCGTAAAGGAATTTTATTTTATTTATTTTTCGTGAGAAGATCGAAAAAATCCGTATTTTTCAATTTGCGATCGATATTTTACGTACATATAACCTGTGTTTGAGTTGCAAAATAACTTCCAACAAAGTATTAGACATTTGAAATGGTCTGGAACTTCATGGGGTATTCGAAAAATAATTGACAATCAATAGTTTTAGGATGGACATGGACATGCACTGGAGATCAATCTCAATATCTGTAATTTGACAGACGTATAGATGCTGGTCTAACAAGTCATAGTGGAGGGCAGTGTTTACTCTGACTAGACGACTATTTTACAGGAGTCAGCTTGAAAGGTTATTCTTATTTAACTCATTATTATTATTCTTATATAACTAATACATACTGAAAATCGACCTTAACTTCAGATTCGTAATAATAAATAATTCTATTGCAGATAGTAAGCTACATTAATAAAATACTTTTATAAATTACCTGATCGAGATGTTTCAAATCCACTTGTGCACCGTTATATGTCCAGGAACCGAATTTCATAAAACAAATTTGTTCATCATAAGGAAAATACTCAACATTCATCTCGCACGAAGATTTATAAATTGCTGGTGGTTCCCAAAAAACTTCACCTGTGTATTTAAGTGTTGCCTTTGTCATTAAAGTCACCTAGATAAAAAATCAATTTTCAATTAAAAAATATTTTTTTTTAAACAAAAATCTTTGAAAATATTTAACCTCATAGTTTCCATCCCAATTGTTATACAAAACAATATCTGGTACCCAAATGTGCTCAGATGGAACATACAACATTTCTACGCCACCATATTCCTCTGGGTCCCAACGTAGTTTGTAGTCAAACCATTTCTATTAAAAAAAAAAGCATAGTTGTTAATTTAGTTGGCTTGTGGGTGGATGTTGTTGTTTTATTTTTTTCCATGCGGAAACTAAATTTTAGAAACTTTTCGGCTTTCTATGCCTCTCATAAAATCAAATTTGTTAAGGTTCCGCTGAGTCGTTAACAAGAAGTCAAAATTGAAAACAAAAAGTTCTATGTATAGCATAGGTATCGTTAAAACTAGGAAATAAGGATCAAACTCTCTGAAAGGTGTTTAATGCCATATCAGTCGTGTCGAATTTTATCAAAATCGTTAGATCCGTTTTCAAGCAAAATAAGTTTTTTCATAACCAATATATGGCAAGTAGACTGACAGACCGACATTCAATGACAGCGAAGTCGAAAAAGTGGGGTCTGAAAATTCTGTCTGTGTGCATGTCTGTCAGTTTTTCAGTCTGTCTGTATGTATAAAGGGCCAGTTATAGCTGTCATTGAAACTTATCATTGAAAATATTCTTATTCTATGTTAAGGCAAATTATTGAACAATGTTGGTGTTAATTAGTATTAAAATGAAGGTAATTAGTTATAGAATTTTTGTATTAAAAAAAATAACTAATTTTGAGCTTGATTCGGGTAATATTATTACTTTTATTATTTCAATGATGGAAATCGATTTCAATGATCATTGAAATAACAAAAGTGTTAATATTTCGTGAATTTAGTACAAATTGTTTTATTTTTTTTTAACAGAAGAAATCTATAATTTATTAGCTTCATTTTAACACTAATCAACACCAACTTTGTTGAAAAAATTGCCAGAAAATTGGAAAAGAAATTTTCAATAATGAGTTTCAATGATAGCTATAACTGGGTCCTAAGCACCTGAAGCCTTAATGGTTGGTCCGATTTCCTTCAAACTTGGTTTTGGTATCTGAGTTCTGTAGGATAAGCTATTCAGAGGAATTTTTTTAATTGGAACTCTAGGTCTCAAAATAACGGTACCTGCTATATTTCAACGGTTATAAAGAATCTTATTTTGCTCGAAACCGATTATGAACGATTTTATGGAAAAAAGTTTTAATTGTTTTATTTTTTAATTTGACTATCTTGTTAAAGACTCATTAGATCTCAACCAAATATAATATCTAAACTGAATGGTAATGGGCTACTATATGTTTTCATAAGATTTAAAATAAAAGTTATTAGTTTAAAAATTAAAAAAGTTTTTAAATTCTTTCTTTCTTGTTTTTCTTCAAATGTAATATAATAAAAAATAAAGACCACAAACTTGCTCTTGTGTCAAGTTAGCTAGGGCTTAGCAGCGAATATGCACAACTAGTCGAGCGTCCTTCTCACAGGTGTTGTAGTCTTTTAATTTTTTTAAATGAAATGATTTATTAAATTCTTTCAATAAATTTTAAATGTGATGATTAAAAAAAAAACTAAATAAAAATAAATAACTTTGAAAATTAATTTATAACAAACCAGAGTTTTCCTAAAAAATCGTGGTATGCCAGTAATTATTAAATATTACAATATATTTTAATTCAATTTAAGGAAATTAAAAATATTCATGCGAAAACAAAATTTCAAAAAAAGTTCATCAATTTATTTTCAAAATATTAAATTTTGAAAAAAAAAATTCTGTAATCAATATAATTTTTTAATAAAAATGTTATTAAAAAATTAAAAACGATATTATCGTTTGGCTATCTAGACCTTTCTAGAAATAAGTTTTGGTAAAGATCCGAAGCGTGATTAAATAAATAAAAAACGTTATATCGCAGATACCGTTAAAACTGTTTTTTTAAGAATAATGGTTTCAACCATCTTAAAGGCCTTTAATTTCAACCATCTAAAAGGCCTTAAATGAAAATAAACGTTATATCGCAGGTACCGTTAAAACTGTTTTTTAAGAAAAATTGTTTCAACCATCTAAAAGGCCTTTAATACCTATCACACATTTCAAGATTAATCAAAATCGTTAGAGCCGTTTTTGAAAAAAACAAGCTTTTTCATAACCATTATATGCCAGGTATACATATACCATCTGACGGCCACCCTAAATACCTACTCTAGATACCAAATCTAAAGAATATCGGCCCATCCGTTTAGGCTGTAGATGCTAATGACAGACTGACAGACTGACAGACAGACACACAGATAGAATTTTCAGACTCACTTTTTTCGAATTTGTTAAATTATTAAATTATTTATTCTTAAAATATATTTCAGTTGTAAGATATAAACCTTAATATTAAACCTAGCGTTCTAAATTGTAATAATTTATCACGAGAATAAATAAAATGTAACACACGACTGGGTCGCACGAACTTGCTCTTGTAGCAAACTATTGGATTGGGAAAATTTGTTTCCGTTATGTGCATTTTTAGCCAAAACCCAGAAATGCAGTTATATTAAAACTACTAAAAATAGTACGTACACCAAGTTTCATTGAAATCGTTAAAGAAAATTTGTAAAAACTAAAACCTTTATATGGGAGGTACCCGTTATAGCCGGGGTAAAACAAAAATTCAAATTTGTCCTCTAGGAATTTTAAAGAAAATCTGTCTAACCGTTTAGGCTGTAGCTCGGTGACATACAACCGAACATCCGCACATCCGCACAGACAGACCGACGGACAGCGTCCGACAAAACCTACTTTTTTCGTCTTCTCTATCATCGTAATGTCAGGTTTGATTAAAACCTCGAATTTATTTGATTTTGGTAAGAAATCCAGACACTCAAAATTCCAACTCGTTTATTACTTTGTTATAGGTAGGTATCTACTTAAAATTAAGAAAAACCAAATTGTAAACAAATTTGTTTGCACAGAAAATATACATAAATATAAGTTTTGGAGAATGTATATAGGGTTCTAGCTTTTGGCGATTTGGGAAACTGTTGCTGAAATTGAAGTTTCTGCAACCGACAAAAGACGTATAATATTTTGTTTTAATCGGTAAAGCAGTTTAAGATATAATCAGTATGAAAAAAAATACGCTCTATGAAAGGTACCGTAACATAGCTTTTTGTAAAAAAATCAGTATTACGACATTTGATCAAAATCGAGATGACGGTTGACGTATATACCTAACCTACTAATATGGCAAATAAATACAGTTGTTTTTAAGGCTAGAATAAAATAATTTGACTTCTCCTTTAAAAACCATTAATACACAAATTAAAAGTACCTACACAACACATACATTATGCATCGGTTCCGCCGTTAAGGCTGCAGATGCTGATACAACCTGACTGAAGGCAGACAGACAGAACTTTCTTAACCAATTTTTTTCCATGACCCTAATGTCATTCTTGATTGTCATCTCAAAATTATTTTTACCAATGACAATAACTTGTCTTATAATACCTACGGCCGAAAGCCTGCTGCAGATTTTGTGTGTGTAAAAGTCCCTACAAAATATGTTGGTAGAAATAGAAAGGCCTTGCTCTGTCAGAAGTCAGGGCAAACGTGAGTAATAAGCGCGCGAAATACCCGAAATATTGACTTTTTGGATTTTGCTTTGTCCCACCCATTTTTTTTTTTCTCATCACAAGTATATGAAACCCAGAAGTTTTAAGGTGTGGCCTGCCAGACGCGTCAAAGTACCTAGCCGCAAAAATCAACTTTTTGCGGATTTAGCTTTTCCTCGCATATTTTTTTTTCCAAATAGAAAGCAATGATGTCCTGACCCAGAATATATAAGCCAAAAAAGTTTTAAGTGTGGACAAATTGCCTACCACACTCGCCCAAAATACCCGAAAAATCGACTAGGAATTTAGCCTTTCCCGTCCCTTTTACTCAATAGGGCAAGTATTGGTTTTGTGTAGAAACAAAATTCGAGGTTTTAATCAAAACTGACATTACGGTACTAGAGAAGCCTAAAAAAGTAGGTTTCGTCATGCCGTCCGTCGGTCTGTCTGTGTGGATGTGCGTATGTTTGGATGGCTGTGCAGCGACCTACAGCCTAAACGTTTTAACGGATTAGGTGATTCCCTAGAGAAGAAATTCGAATTTTTATTTAAGCCCGGCTATAACGGGTACCTGCCATATAACGGTTTTAGTTTTCCCAATTTTTTTCAAAAACGGCTCTAACGATTTTTATAAAACTTGGTTTATGTGATATTTGCAGTAGTTTTAATATAACTGCATTTCAGGTTTTTGGCTAAAAATTCACATAACGGAGTTTTGGTGTTAACGTTTTTCTACTAATTTGGCCACAGCTTGGTAACAGCTTAGTCGATTCTTTTTAAATTCAGCATAGATTTCAAACTTTACGTTTAACACAAGATGGCACTTACAGTTTTTTTTGATAAATAACCGTTTAATGACAGCTACCCACACAACTTTGATCTCACGTTTAGGCCAATTTTTGATATTTTTCCAACTTTCTTCAGAATTTAATAAATTTAAATTAAATTAAGTAGTAAGTAATAAATTAAATTTTGTAGTTCCATAGTTTGCAAAGAGCAAGTTCGTGCGACCCAGTCGTGCATTTCATTTTTTTTTTTATTAAGGCTTGGTAAGCACTAATATTTCCCAGAAGGGCCAGAAGTCTTAAGCAAGGCCAAGTGCCCCCAGACGTTTCCAAAGAAATCAAAGAATGCGAAAATGGTTCAATCTTAGAAAAAAAAAAAAAAATTGCGCAAAAAAAGTAAAATTCACAAATCGATTTTTGGGTATTTTAGACACGACTGGCTCACTTAAGACTCACTTAAGACTTCTTGCACTTCTTGGACTAAGTGCTCAAAACGACTAAATGTCGATTTCAAACAAAAACGAAATTGGACAGGAAAAGCTAAGTTCATAGTCGATTTTTCGGGTATTTTGGGCGAGCCTGGCGGGCACTTTGTCACACTTAAAACCTCTGGGGTTTATATATTCGGTATCAAAATGGTGCATTGGGTTCCTTGGAACAGATGTTAGCAGAACTAGCATTTTACCTAATATATTCGGGGTCGGGCACAGGGCATCATTATCTTCTATTTGAAAAAAAAAATGGGCTGGAAAAAGCAAAATCGATTTTCACGTTTGTCCCCATTTTCAACTGCCAGACTTACATTTTTGTGTTCACCAAAGCAAGGTCTTTCTTTTTCTACCAATATTTTTCGAGACTTTTACACACCCTAAATCAGCTGCGGGCTCTTAGACTATAACTATTTGCAATTAAAAATTAAAATGTATTGTCTGTTTTGTTTATAAGCACCGGTTTTTGTTTAAATCAAACTTACCTGTTTCACCCACAAATTTGTCGTCATGACTTGATTTTTTAAGTTTACTTCTATTAGTTGGGAGAGTTTCAGGCCAAGCCATACTGTGAGTGTTTCTGTATTGTTAACAACCGGTCTAATCAGCCGATTATAATTACTAAGAAGGTCATCGTACAACCGTTTGGAGAATGGATTTGCTTCAAAAGATACAACTGTAAATAGAAAATTTAAATTCGTTAAAAATTTTAATAACTTAAGGCAATTAGCATTGCCTGGCAGTAAACAGTGATTGCTGATAGGGCTTGGTGAAATCTTATCAAAATAATATGAAGTTTAAATATAAACAAACAATTAGAATTGATTCTCTCTTTTTTGACATAAACGCATACAAAATAAAGAGCTTCTTTTTCACACAGGCGCAAGACATCCTTCTATTCTACTGAAAAATTTCTTTAAATTTTAGAGATAATTAAAAGATTGCTGTGATGCTTGAAAGAATTTAAGATAAGAAAAAAGTACCTGAACCGCTTCCAATAGAAAACAAAGCAATTAGGATTAATATTTTTAGTTTTAACATTGTTTGTCTATTTAATTTTGCAATACAAATTCACATTTTTTTTTTAAATCGTTGTTCCAAACGATGTTGATACCATACGCCCTTTTCATAAACTGAGAGGAAAATTAGATGAAACATTTAAACTGTAGGATACATTCTTCATCTCTTAATACAGAACACTCCACAACCACAAGGGAGGACGACTGTAAAGCTTTTCAAAAATATAAAAGCTTTGTACTTGTTCTTAGAACTTGATTGTATATAAACAAAATTTCCTTTTTAATAACATAGTGTTAAGCATAAACAAGAGAATTCTCTTATATATGGTAAAAATGAATTTGATGTTTTATTGCATCTTCATCCGGAGACACCCAGACTCCAAAGGAAATTTCTCTTTTCAACTCAATGTGTAACATTCTGACGAAATAAAAGAAATTGCAAAGTAGCTGATTGCCAACTTTAATTCAAAACCTTAATTTCGCACCCCTATATTGAACATTTTATCTTTCGATTTTACCTGGGTTGACATTAGGGAAAATTAGAAGTTTTTAAAATAAAAAAGAAGAAGTTAAATAAAAAAACAAAATGACTCAATTATTTATATATGTTTTGACTAGTTTGAAATCGTCTGGCAAGCATATCGTGAAATGAATTGGGATTTAAAACGTTAGGCATCAAGAGGTAGCTCACCCAAAAAAAATAACCTCTGGTAGTGCTTAGTGCTTGACAGTAAAGTTAGCGTTACCACCACAGAAAAAGGATCAAATTCAAATATAATAGAAAATCAAAATCAATAACGGAAATAATTGTCGCTTTTTATAGTAAATACGTCATGCAACTAAAAAAATTGTCGCTTATTTCTTTTTTTTTATTAACCCCGAAGAACTAATTTTTTAGTCGAGTAAGTAAGGACTACCATTTACCACCCCAGATAAAGGATCCAATCTAATCGAAAATTAAAATGGATAACTTTTTTTTTTGTAGTAAATTTGTCGTGCAACTAAAAATTTTTTTAGCACTACCAACCCATTTCATCAGAAAAAAATTGAACAGGGTTCAATCCTTTTACAATACATTGCTTCGAATGAAAAATGTGCTGATCGTTTAACCAAAGTCTTAGTAAAATTGAAACTAGAATTAGGGTCTTTCTTAAGAAATATTTGTTAATAATGTTTATGAATGACGTATTTTAAATTTAAATGTTTTCAAATGTATAAATATATCATTCTGGGGAAGTGTTAAAATTAATTAAATAGCATACCCTACATTAATTATTTATACTGTACACATTTAACTTTGCTTAACCCTAAACAAGTATTCATTTTTAACTTGCGATTATAGGTACTATAAGTACTGTGACCATTCGTCCCGTATTTCCCGGGACAGTCCCGTATTTGAGTAGCTTGTCACGAGTATTTTTTAGGAAAGACACACTACATACCATTCAATTTTCTGTCCCGTATATGTCCCGTATTTGCGTATTACTTAATATTATGTACTTATCTATATTATTTCAACACTGTATTTTTTTGCAGAACTCTAAGTTTCGTTTAACCTTGTTGGGCATATTCATAGTTGTAGTTAAACTGCAGTTTTGCTTGTCCTCCTACTAAATAGCTATACATACAGTCATTTTCAAAATTATTTGCATAATACATTTTTTGTATCTGTATTTAAAAAATGTTTATTTATTATTTTTAAAATGTTTTTATGTAAAACGAAAAACATAAACAATTTGTGACTCCGAAAACATAACCTGTAAATTGAGATTTTTATTTGTTTATAGCTTTTGAAATATAAAAGATACATTAAAAAAGTGTACTTAAAAAAGATAAATAATTTTATTTTCTACAAATTTGTATTTTGGTTGATTTCCTGTAGGACTAACGATTTTGGAGATCATTGGTTTTAAGACTAGTAAGACTACTTTCAAAATGACCGCTCCCAAATTTTTTTTTATACTCAGGAGGAATCCCTCTGCAAGATTTAAACTAAAATTCTACTGAAAGCACAAAATGTACCGTCAATTTCCCGTTTACCTGTATGATTATACACTTGTGAAAATAATTTCGCCACTCTTGTCGATCTGCCAATAATTAATATATAATATATATATATATATAATATAAAAAATGCATTGTGCAAATAATTTAATTTGACTGTGATTGCTTTTTAGGCAAAAAAAAGTTATTTTGGGTTATGAATCTGTTCGATTTCTGAAAATAGGGAAAACTCGATTCCGGACTTGAAGTCAGAATCAAAAACAGAATTACGCATACTTGCACAGACTTAAATATTCAAATCGTGAAATGTCGTTATTTTGTTATTTGTTTTGGAAGAGTGATGGAGAAAAATATTTTGCTTTTTGAAATAAATCTAAATTATTCTAAATAAAGTCAGTATAGAATATCAATGGATACTTCGCATATTTTAAGTTGCATGTTTCACACATACAATTATATGCAAATTGCAGAATCACAAAAGTATCTTTGCGCGTTCATTTGGTTTCCGAAATCGGACAGTTCTGCTTATCGATTCCGGACTACCAAATAAAAACGCTATTAGATCGCAGAGTTTGTAGACTATTATATCCCTTAGAGGGGAAATTGAATTTTTTTTAGCTCAAAAATAACGGTACCTGCCATATAACGGTTTTGGAAAAGCTTAATTTTCTCGAAAATGGCTCCAACAATTTTCTTCAAAAAAATACGGATGGTTCTTATTCGATTTTCTTTTGTCATATTGAAAAAAAATTCACAAACTTATTAACGGTACCTCCAATAGAACCGTTATTTTTTTTTTACACTATCAGATCTATTTTCAAATGAAGCTTAAAGCAAGCATCAACATATGAAAGAAAGATTTGCCAACACATATAATGTGTCCCACTGGCTCATCACTTAGTGCAGGTGTTAGCTGTTAGTAAGCACAATGGTACAAAAACACATGCACATAAATACAACATAAATACATTATTACAATACAACACAGACACAATTATGATCGTGGAGCACTGGTTCTAAAGAGAGTTTTTAAATTATTTCTATTTAAATTAAAGTCTATCAGGCTCTCATTCAAGTTATAAAACTTACTCATCCGTGTGAGAGGCTCATGCATGCCATAATTAGTTCTGTGGAGATCAATATTCAAAAGTTCAGATCTTCGCAGGTGGTAAGACCCTCCGCGGTAGTTTAAGCCAATAGAAGCTAACAGGTCCGACGCATCAATTTGTCCGCTGATAAGTTGATAAAGAAAAATTAAATCATTATTAACCCTTCGTTGGTATAAAGATTGAATCTGCAAAAGCTGTATCCGATGTCCATAAGGTGGCAGATTATAAGGATCAGCCCAAGGAAGGCCTTTAAAGCGTAAAATATGTGACTTGCGTAATATTGGTGTTTGTTCAATTTCGGGAGCAACTGTAGATGTCATGAATCCATAACTAAGCGAACCATATTTTTTTTTTATTGAGTTACATGTGTAAGTTCTTGCATATTTATATTTTACTATATTTTGTTATTGCGTGCTTAAAAGAATTGTTCAATAAAAACTAAAAAAAAAATTGTTTTTTGTTTTGATAATTATTGTATTCCTCAATGTGACATTTCCATACCAAATCATCCCTATTTTTGGCACTATTCAACCCCCCAACACGTAATAACTTATTATGCCTCTTTTACACTACCATAAGTTTTATAAAAAAGGTTTTTGCTTGCCGAAGTTTTTGTAGTGTGCGTGCCAAAATATTGTCGCTTCTTGACAGTAGTGGTGCAATAAGAGTTTGCATACATTTTCTAGTCAGCGCTGGTAGATGCACACCAAACATTTCATTTGCCACCATTAAAAAAAAAAACGAAAAACAAAAGGAAGAGCGAAATATACAGAGTAAGTTCTTTGCGTGGAAAAACAATACGTTCTACACGTGAAAACATGGTCATAGGTAGGCAGCCACAGGAGTCCAATGTGAACACCGTCTAAAAAATCGATGTTTCAAGTTTTCAACATCGATTTTCGATGATCAAGCATCTCATCCCTACCCTCTAATGCCATTTTGACAGATTGAAATATTGTGTTTAGAAAGAAACTACAAGGAAAGAAGTTCAAGTTCAAAACAAATTTTCTTAATAATTTACTGATTTGTTTGCTTTTTAAATATGAACATTGAAGACGATTTAAATGGATACGATGAAACTGAAGAAGAACTGATAACAGCTCAAAAGGTGAACTAAAATTATTATTAAAAAACATCTTAACGCAAATTTCTTTTAAGGTTCTTGAAAACCTTGAGGTCGCCTGGGCAAACGAAATGTTTGCTCCTGATATACTTTGTCATCAAACAGAAATGCTAGACCTCATGTTAGGTCAAATCGAACATATGGAAGAAAATATGAAAGAACTGGATAAAAATGATTTTCGTTTCATTGCTCACCAAATGGAACTGGAGCGAATACGTTATATTATTGCAAACTATTTGCGATGTAGACTACAAAAGATTGAAACGTTTGCAAAACATATCATCTCAGAAGATAATGCCCGTGAAGCAAGTGAAAAAAGACTGTCTGCAGAAGAGGCAATCTATGCCCGAGAATTTCTTGAAAATACAGAAAACTATTTCAACGTTGTAGCCTTGCAGTACATGCCGAGTATGCAGCGTTCTGATGCTGAACAACGTGTTGTCCGCCCAAATTTAATGAGCCATGTATTTATTAAAGCAAAAGTTTCAGGTAATTTTTAGAACAACTAGAAGTACGTAATTGCTGAATTGTTTTTTGTTTTAAGTTCCTGCGGTTGTTGTTGGCGTTGACGATGAAGAAGTGGACTTGGCTGCTGGTTCACAACACATAATTCCCTATCAATTAGTGTCAGATTTAATTTTAAAAGAGCAAGCTCAGCTCATTTAATACTTAAAAATTCTTTATTATTTGTGTAAATATATTGTAAGTTATTAACTAACTTAGTTTTTCTTTTAGTCTTAACAAATACCTTAATCGTCAGAGCTCCTTTCATCATTGTAGAACATGACATGTTTTCTCGGCAATGGGACAGGCTTCGATGGTTGCTTATCATTGTTTGAAATATAATTTGTAGGTTTGTTGATTGGTGAATTCAATATCTTTTCTAATCGTTGTTTGAATGCATTTCTTTCATTTGTTGTCTGAGGAAGGTCATTTTTCTGCTTTTTCGTTTTGACTTCTTCGTGATTCTTGTCTTGGCTCAGATGCAAATTGTCTAATTTTTTAAAAGACAGCAAATCCACAACTTTCTTTAGTCTGTTTCGAGTTGCGTAAAATCTGGGGTACACCTGTTTAGACTTTGATGTTATCTTTGTTTTGAAAACTACATAACTGATCTTACCTTCTTGAGAGAATTTTGTTGTTTTGATAAATGGGCTGAGATCGTAGCTGCTTCCGATGCAGATAAGTTTTTGGAATTAGTATTCAAACCATAGAGTGCCATTTTCTTTTCAAATTGTCTTATAGCTTTCGGACTAAAAACATTTGTGTGTTATATTGTTTTGAAATTAGTATAATAAACTTACTGTTTTGTAGCCTTTTGTTTTGTTGTATAAGAAGAACACTGAGATGATTCATGGTCATCGGATACATCTGTTGTGTTATCATCAGATCGTGTATCATTTGATGAGCCTTTACCTAAAACAGAGAGCAAAATTATTGTACAAATAATGTTAAAATATATTATTTGTACTCACTAGATCCATCTACATTTACGCTATATGTTTTTTGGCTAATATTCGCAACAGAAACTTTATCTTCAGTTGATTCATTTCTAGGCTTCATAGAATCCATATTTATCAACGATTGCGAATCCAATACTACAATTTTCTCTCGGCTTTTTTCAGTTTCTGACATAAGAGAACATATTTTTTGTTCATATGATTTTTCAATTTTTGTTACAATTTGGTTGATATTTTTAGCATTGACTTGCAGAACCTCAGAAAACATATTTGATAAAATTTCTTGTAATTCAACTGGAGATGATGCCGCTAAAGTTTGATTTGAAGATATGCTTGATAAAATAGCATCTTTTGCGATTTTCGTAAGATTTTCAGCATCCTGCTTCCTTTGGGATTGAAGACACTCTGTTAACTCAGCTAACTTGTGAGTTATTTCGGTTATAAATTGTGGGCTTTCACTATTATGTGTTTCTTTCCATGTTTCTAGCTTTGATACCTTTTCCTGTATTTCAGACAGACTTTCTAGGTCCTTTACATTAACAGCACAATTATCTCCGTTCTTCACAACACAACTTTGTATTCCTACATACTCAGTACAGTCAGACTCTTTCGTTTCAAATAAATTGCTTTGTGTCCCTCGTTCTCTGGTTTCTGTACATTCCCTTATATTTGTTTCAACCAAATCACTTTGAGTTCCAATACTTTTAGTTGAAATCGCCATCTGAGTACTTGAACTAATTTTAACTACATCCTTACATGGTGCTTTCTTTTTTTCAACTGTTTCCCGAATGTCCTTTTCAGCTATATTTAGACGTTCTTTTAACTGTTTAATTTCTAATTCTAATTTAATCGTATTGATTAAAGTTCGGTCATTGTCTCTTCCTTGAATTTCAATTGATGGACTTTTGTTGATATGTTTTTTACTTAAATGAACATTAAGAGCATCATTGCTAACAAAGTTTTTCGTACAATAATGGCAGGGGAAAACTATTTCATTTATGGCTTCAATTTGATTTATTTTCTTATGGAGTTGTGATAGTTGAATGCTTTGCTCTTGATTTATTGCCTTCAAATTATTATTTTGTTTTTCTATATCAATCATATTGCCACGTAGAGTTCTAACAGTTTCATCAAGAAATTTGCGACAAAAAATCAAATATTGAAGTGCTAATTGCGAGAGGGTGAAATATTTTGATACTCCACTATCTAGAACATTGCTGTCTAACATAGATGTTAATGGAGCTTCTGAGAGATGGTAGAGAATAGCATCGATATTTTCAAATTGTTGTTCACGAAGAATTCTATCGATTTCTATAGAACCTGTTGTTTTTTTTTAATTGAAAAATAAATAACATACAAATATAAGGATATAAGTGAATCCTTACCTATTAGGCGCCAATCAAGGGGTCCATCTCTAAATTGTCGCAGTTTAAATCCTGATTCTCTTGCTATTTGAGGATAGTTTGATTTAAACGTAAAAGACATTTTGCGTCATTAGTTTCTTCAAACTACATATAAAGTTAAAAATAAAATTGTAATGTTTTCGTTTGAAGAACGACTTGACAGCACTCTAGTTTCTATAACAACTAAGTTTTTCATAACACAACACAAGCAGTTAATTCAGCGCAGGCATGAAAATAGGGGTTGCGTTGTTTCTTGCTGTTTTTACATTTCCTGTCTCTACCCAAATTTGAATGAGTCACAATTTTAGTTTTTAAAAATTCAAGTGTTTATTTACAAGAGAGAAGAATTATTACTCAGTTTTTATTTTTTGGTTCTTACAGTTGTCCAACCAGGTTCAGGTTCTACAAATGGACTTTTTTCTCTTCGCGGTGCAGATTTGCTGGAACTTGGTTCATTCTCATCTACATCCATTTCGCTGTTTGAGTCGTCATCGCTTTCTTCCTCATCGCATGAACTATCATCCTCACAGGCTTCTACGATTTTGACGTCACCCCTCAACCAATCCTTGCACTGTGGTAGTCGTTGGAATTCTGCGTCGATTTCTCCATATTTTCCATCTTTACACATTTGTAAGTAACGAAGAAGATTTTTACAAATTTCTGTAAACGTAAATAAGGGAATAACGAATCACATAAGAATTATTTATAAAAATAAATTACCAGGAATAGAGTTGTCATCGCAAAGAGTATTGAATTCCTGATCCATGAGATCTTCGATTACATCTTGAAGTTCGCCTGGAGTTATTTTATCATTTTTAATGCAGTAGTTGTACGTGTAGTCCATGATTTCTATAGCAGTCTACAGTCAAATAACTTTATTCTGTTTTAATTTTCTTTAAACCGAGTAAGATATTACCTGTTGACCATTTCGGCCCCCCATTCCATGTTCTACAGCTAGTTTTAAGTCCGGCCAATAATTGAAAACTTTTTCTACTACAATGTGGAAATTTTGTTCAAAAGACATTTTGGTTCTTTTTTTTCTGGTTGTTGGAGAAATGTGCTTTGCAGTTCGGCAGTTTGGCTATACAGTATATGTTCTGTATATATTGGAGAAAACTATTTGAATATATATAGTTTACCAATTATCATTAAGAATTTTTTGTTAATTTGTGTAAAAGAACTTTATTTCTTAAAGAAATCAAACTTCATTATTTACTTTTTACTATACCACATTTTCGACGACAATAGGGAGTTTTACCATTTTGTCAAAGCTCACACTATGGAGAAGACAGATTGAAATATGTATCGCGCTTTTTTCAAACTGTCAAACTCAAGATCTTGGAGAAAACAATTTGGAAATAATTTTTAAATGCGGTATTCTTTTTTGTGTGAAATTTGTGATTTCCGTGGCTTAAAAATTTATTTTAATTAGCAAAACCAACAATTTTCACAATTTTCGCGCACAAATCTTTAAAATTCCCGCTTTTGTTTTCAATCAATTTTTCAACAATGATAAAAAAAAAATCAGCTGTTCACCATACTGCTGTTTTTGACAATTCTGTGAGAACGAGAAAGAGATATATCGTTGTTACATAAAAAGCCCTATTTGACATACGGATACGTCAACCATCGATATACTATACTTCGATCTACTGCTGTTTAGCAGAATGAATTTTATGTGGAACGGGTAGTCAAAACTTGCACTAATGACCGTGTTTAGACTGGTAAATTTGAGACCGGACTCACGAGAATTCGTTAGCGAGAGGGATGAGGGGTGAGTACTCTCATTCAAGTTTTTTTCTCAATTTGTTTATTGTCTGCTTGACTGTCGATGTGTTAACATCGCGACATTTTCATAATTAAGCTAAATGCAGAGTGATAGAAAACAAATTTTTGGAAAAGGAAACAAACAGAAGCATTAATAATAATTTATGCATGTTATCTTATTTTATAAAATGCAAAAAATTTGCGAGCAAAGATAACTTAAGCTAAGTGTACACGATTGGTAGATCTTACAATATTGTCAGATCTGTCAGTAAAAAACATGCTTACAATGTCTAACAACCGTGTAATCTTACAATAAATTGTCAGAAAATGTGTCTGACAATTAATTGTAAGGTTTCTGACAATCGTGTGTACGCTACCTGACAATCGTGTACTCTTACAATTAATTGTCAGAAAATTTATCTGACAATTAATTGTAAGACGATAAATTATAAGATGTTTGACAACCGTGTACACACACAATTTACTGTCAGACCTACCAATATTTTTCTTATATGACGTTTCTGACAATTAAAAAAATTGTCAGATGCACTTTTTTCAACATCTGCCAATTTTTTCATTGTAAGACAATTTGCAGTTAATTTGAAAGTTGGTTTGTGGTTTATGAGGTGAGTATTCTTCCATACCGATCGACATTTTTTTGTTTCACTTCTTCTTCATCACTACTTTCTAGTACGTAAGCAGTCAAAACAGTCGCGAGATTTATTTTATTTTGCAAATTCATTTTATAATAATAATATTGTTTTTAGAATTATTTTGTTTTACTTTTTCACAGCTAAAAATATTTTGACAGAGCTAACAATTATTCATTGTGTGTACACGATTGGTAGTAGATCTACCAATCTCTTACAATTTATTGGTAGATATCCAGCCAATTGTACTACAGTAAATTGTCAGCCAACTTCTGACAATAAATTGTAAGAGATTGGTAGATTTTCTACCAACCGTGTACACTGGCAATTAATTTTTAGCTCATTGGTAGATAATTGTCAGACATTGTCAGACAGGTCTGACAATATTGTAAGATATACCAATCGTGTACACTTAGTTTTAGTGCTAATTTTGACAATCCGCAGCGCATTTAAACTTTTCGTTATCTTTTCTTTACTAGCAGTCCATATATAATATGTCAGTGAGACTACATGACAGTCCTGTCAAAATTCATGTACTTGTGTTCGAATTACATGATTTGTTCTGTTTGCTTTTAAGGAAAACACGCAGTTTACCGTGAACAGAGTTCTTCAAAACAATTAACTATATAAAATAAAAAACTAATTAAAGTTTATTTTAAACAACATTAATCATGTCTCTAACACGAGCATCTCGTATTCTCCAAAGCCAGATTAAACGAGTTCAATCGGTACCAGCTGCATTATATCATGAAAATGTAAGTTTTTAATTTGCAAAATATTGAAAAGAAATGCAATTTCATCACCCTCACGAAGGTCTTTCATAATCGTGTTGATTCTTCTATTTATTTATGTGCAGGTAGTTGAACACTACGAAAACCCTCGTAATGTCGGCTCCATGGATAAAAAAGACAAAAATGTTGGCACCGGTCTTGTTGGGGCTCCTGCTTGTGGCGACGTAATGAAGTTGCAAATCAAAGTCGACGAAAATGGCAAAATAATCGATGCAAAGTTCAAAACCTTTGGCTGTGGTTCGGCAATTGCTTCAAGCTCATTGGCTACCGAGTGGGTCAAGGGCAAAACAATCAATGAGGCCGGTATGTTAAAGAACACCGACATCGCTAAAGAATTGCGTCTTCCTCCTGTAAAATTACATTGCTCTATGTTGGCCGAAGACGCAATAAAGGCTGCTTTGGCTGATTACAAAATCAAACAGGAAGGAACTAATGCGCAGTAGAAAGAGTTTGAGTGATGTTGGATTGGATAGGTATAGATGAACTGAAGATTATAGAATTCTCAAATAAACGAAGAGCAAGATATTTTTCTAGAACCAACACAATATTTTATAGATTTTATTTTTTTTTTTTTATTCAAAATGTTGATTGCGCTTGTTTATTATTTTTGTTTTTGGAGAAGCAATCCGTAGTGAAGTAAGATTTCTATAAAAACATCCCACTATGGAAGACTGTGAACAAAAACAGAAGTCAAATATCACTGCGGATAAATTTTCGACATTGATTCGAGTATCAAATAAACTGAAGAATAGAGTGAACGAAAAATAAGTTTAGTTGTACCTAGGTACTATAATATAATTACAAAATATAACCAAAAGCATTGTTACAAATATTGTTTGTTTAATTTTTCTTACAAATATCCATTTTAATTAGGAATAAATAAACAAATCAAACATCCTGTCAGCGAAGAATAAAGCAAGGAAAAATATGTGAATCGAGACAATGAGAAACTTATTGATATTTTTTTAACAGGACAAGGACAACAACCAAGGAAACCAGTAAAAAATAAATTAAATTTGTCGCACTGACAGCTCTGAAGAACCACGGCCTAGTGCCATACAACAAAAACTAATCCTTTTTACGTGTTAGTTCTACAGGGAATAAGGTGACAAAGATACTCTTGGAGGCGAAGATTCTCTTAAGTTGCCAATTCATGGAATCCCATCGCACCACTTCATATTTCATGGATTGGGTTGTTACTTCTTGCGACTGCTTCGGTTTTTATGTCCTTTGATTTGTCGTGAACCAATTAATTTTTGCAACCAAAATCGTTGGCTATTCTTTGGTTACAGCTCAGACGTCTTTTAAACAAAGGATGGTCCAACGAAAGGTATGGGTTGAGGTTGCCGAAACCGAAAGATCTCTTCCACAGGTCAACTGGTTTGGCGCTGGAAGAAAGGACTTTGCACCAACTATCGCCTAACGATGTTCTTCATTCATCACACAAATATAGGGTAAAGTCGAAAAAGTTGTGTTTGTTGAACTCTGGAGCAGTGTTACCGCAGATTTATTTCGGAATGAGTCCCAGAAGCCGAGAGTCGTTTTAAAAATAAATGAGTCCCTTTAAAAAATCTCACAATCATGGACCCTTAAATTTTTTTTTTTACTGTGAATAGGTGTGTATAGAGATAGACGCTGTGCATATATGATGGCAAAATCATTTTTTGCATAAGGCACTTTTAGTAAAATTAGAAGTAAACGCTTTCGAAGATGTTCTTTTTGCTAATTCTTCTGTGGTTAACACTGTGAAATCATTTGAAAATTTAAATTTGTTGTGAAAAATGAAAGAAAAGTGCTTAAACTTGTTGATTTATTCAATCGTAGATATTATATAGGGTTTATTTTTATTTAAAAAATGAGTCAAATCTTAAACGGTCTAGATATTGACGTTCTAGATATGGACCGCCAGTCCGTTGAAATTTTTATACAAACGTCAAACATCCAAGAAAAGTTGTTCCACCTAAAAACAGCATAAAAACGCTATGATCTTTTAGTGTTAAATACGTGTACTAATTTCGACATTAGAATTTAAATGAAAACGATAATATATTCATCTGTAAGTAACTCATGGCCTAAGGAGTGGATGTGTTTTGTAAAATAATAGTAGTTTGATAATAATATCCACAAAAATATTTCAATAGTAAATAATTAATTAAAAAAATCATATCACTGCTAAGCAGATTCCCTGCTATAGTAGTTGATGGCGCCCCTAGTTATGTTGGAACACGCGTTAAGTTGGCTACTGGCGGTCCATACCTAATACGTCAATGGGTCGCGCTGTCACAACTAGGTCGCACTGCACTCATACACTCACAGAGAAAATTCGATCCCATTTAAATTCAATCTTTCGATCCAAAGTGGTCATATACCTGAGGCGTTTTTCTTTTTTAGCTCTGAGCAGAGCATGGAGTAGTGCCTGAGCTTGTCAAGTGAGCTCTGAGCAGAGTACGCTCAGAGCGCTCTGATTTATTTATGAAACACACTTGAGCCCTTCACTGTCATATCATTAAAAATTAACTCACAATCTTTAAAATAACATAAAAACTGCATGAAATTGGCAGCGCTCTACTTTGTGCTCTGTCTACTCCATCATTTTATCTTTTATCCAGAGCTCATAGAGCACGCTCCGAGCAAGCTCTGATCGAAAAAAGAAACACAAGTTGAGCGCTCGGAACGTTCGGAGCTAAAAAAAGAAACACAGATCTATTTTTAGCTCAGTTACCTAGTTTATATGCATGGTTGAAGCGAGCTTGAACTTAGGTTCACCCATTTGCAAACGGGGATGAGTTGGAACGAAATGGAATTCGACTCGATCGCACTCCAGCAGTTGTGTTGAGTCGAAAATTAAATGAAATACCTGGGTTGAAATGGTGAATACACAATTATTTCTGAATGTGATCAATTGCATATTAACGAATGAATATTTGTTGTTGAAAAGTATGTGCATAACTTGTAAAAGAAATATAAATATTTTTTTCTCGAAAATTCAATCTTTTGGTCTTAATGTCTACAAAGCAACGCAGGTATTCTCCTGTCATTTCAACTTTTTCGCACTTAACTCAACTCCTCAAGCATTCAACTATTTGGCTGAAATACCTGGGTTGGAATTTCGTTTCAAATCAAACTCGATTTTTCGACCCTGCATATAAACTAGGTAAGTGTCTGCTCAGAGCTAAACAGAAAAACGCCTTGGTCCATGTTTAGACTGGGTCATTTGAGACCGGACTGACGAGAGTTCGTAGGCGAGAGGGATGAGGGGTGAGTACTCTCGTAAGGCAGCTTCAAAGTATAAACATCGGATGCTTGAGTACTGTTCCAATTCCAAATTCAAGTTTTGTTTTCCCATTTTGTTCATTATCTGCTTGACTGCCGATGTGTTAACATCGCAGTATTTTCATAATTAAGCTAAATGCAGAGTGATAGAATATGAATTCTTGAAAAAGGAAACAAAGAGAAGTATTAATAATAATTTAAGAATGTTATTTTCTTTTATAAAATGTAAAAAAATCGCGTCGTACAACTGTCTCACTTCACAAAATTTCCACCGACTTGAAGTAAGGCGTTTATTTATTATTCTATGGTTTTGGATCGCAATTTCGATTCAGACTGAATCTGATCGTTGAATCCAGTAATGTTAAAGTAGTATGTGTGCTATTACACCATGATTCTATAGTCATGACTCTTTTTGAACCCACGTTAGAACAAAAGAGAGAAAAAATAGAAAAGACCGTCTTTTGCTCTTTTCCTCTAACGTAATTTGAAAAAGAGTCATGACTTCAGAACCATGGTGAACCGGCATTGGGCGCAATCGAGAAAGTGTTATTGATCACACGATAGATTGGAATGAGAAGTACCCGTCTACCAGAAACAAATAAGCTATGTAAACTTTAGTATTTTAGGATATAATGTCGCAGGTCTTAAAAATAAATTTTTTATTGTAAATTTTTTTAATTATGTAAAAAGTTTTGATATATTTATGCTTTTCGAAACACATGTATTAGAAGAGGAAAAGTACAAATTTAAAGATATATTTATTAATTATGAATTAAAATGGACTCCAGCAGTCAAAGCAAGTACTTTTGGAAGAGGAAGTGGTGGAGAGCTATGGGGATATCGTAAAAATCTCGATGCAGTGGCTACGAATTTCAAGAGAGTTGAAGAGATGGAAATTTTGGAGTTAAAAACAAATGGTTCTGTGATCCACATCTTACCAATTTACTTGAATTGTTCCCACTGGATGAGGGATTATAATCGACTCTGTGAAACCCTGCAGATTATAGGCTCTGTGGATGTTCTTCTTATTGGTGATTTCAATGCTAGGGTTGGTCTGTCGCAAAACAGCTTCGTTAGCGGAACAGCATCATCAATCATCAGCCCTACTCGCAGATCAAAAGACGAAACATGTGATGGAAAAGGTGTTAAAATATTGGATATTGCAGATACTCTGGACGCAAGGATGCTAAATGGGAGCTGTAATGGTGACCAGAATGGCGAGTATACGTTTATTCGTGGAACATCGTGCTCAGTCATTGATTACTGTTTTGTGTCAGGAAAGTGGAATTCGATTGTGAGTGATTTTAGGATAGCAGTGCAGACTTTTTCAGACCACATGCCCTTGGAAGTGACGTGCGTAATATCGGGTGATGACTTTACGTTCAATGCAAAACAACTGGAGTTGCTTCCCAAGTTGAAGTGGAGAGATAGTCAACTTATTTCCTACCAAAATAACTTAAATTTGGAACTCGCATTACGTAGGTCTCAAAATCAGGTGCAAATGAAGGACCTTACCCAAGTTATAATTAAAGCTGTTCCAGTAAGTAATAAAGCGAGAACAACTAGTACCGATACTTTTAAGCAAAGATGGTTTGACGAGGATTGTCAAAAAGCTAGAGAGAAATCGTTCTCATTCTTAAAGCTGCTGAGGAAATATAACACTTCTTTTTTCAAAATGATGTACACAGATGCCAATAAAAAATTTAAACAACTTTGTTATGAGAAGAGAAAGTGTCTGGATCAAAGAAACATAAATGTCCTGAATGCATCTAGATCTTCGGTAGAATTTTGGAAAGCCGCCAAATTAATCAACGGGAGAACCAATTCCATTTCCACATCACTGAGCGCGTCAGAACTACGTGTTTATTTTAGGAAATTGCTCAACGCACCACAATTTTCACCACTTCCACAGTACGCAGCGCCATACTTTAAAGATGAGATACTGGATGCACCATTTTCTATTGATGAAATTAAAAATGTGATTGAAAAATCCAAAATTGGAAAGGCTCCGGGAGATGATCGTGTCCCAGTAGAGTTTTTTATAAATTGTTCAACGGAATTTTTGTACGTATTGACAGAGGAGTTCAATAGAATTTTCGAGAGTGCAGACGTCCCAGAAAGTTTTAGAAGATCAATAATATTCCCCCTACACAAAAAAGGCTCCTATGACGTACCGGAGAATTATCGGGGCATTTCCTTTTTGAATTCGTCCGTGAAACTTTTTAGCACCTTGATTTTTAAAAGGTTAACGAATTGGATCGAAGAGAAGAAAATTCTTAATGAATTTCAGGCAGGATTTAGGAGAAACTATTCTACTATTGACCAAATATTTAGTCTTTTAAACATCGCGGAGAGCTTTAAAAGAAGAAAAAAGAAACTTTACGGCTTTTTCGTTGATTTTCGAGCCGCGTTTGATTCGATCGCCCGAGAAGCTCTTTTCTATAAGCTCTATAAATTGGGTATATCAGGTAAAATTGTTGCCTTACTGAAAGCGTTGTATGACAATAACGTTGCCTATGTATGGGATGGGGAGGCAATATCTGAAGAATTTTCAACTCAAATGGGAGTGAAGCAAGGTTGTGTCTTGAGCACATTACTATTCATTCTGTTCATCAATGACATAGTGGAGGAGATAGGAGAAGGAATCCATTTTGGAAATAACCGGATACCTGGCCTTATATTCGCAGATGATATTGTTTTCCTATCAGAATCGGTAGAAGGAATGCAGCGAATGATTAATCGACTGGAGAGATACTGCGAAAAGTGGAACCTGACTGTTAATTTACAGAAGTCTAAAATGATGATATTTAGAGATGGAGGCGGCAGGTATGCAAACAACGAAAAGTGGAAGTATAAGGAAGAATATGTTGCAATTGTTCGAGAATACAAATACCTAGGCGTAATAGTTACATCAAATCTCAATATGAGTAAACATTTCGAATCCAAGCTGTCGGAAGCGAAAAGAGCTGTCTCTTCAGTGTGGGCAAGTTGTATCGACAACAAATACATTGAACATAGCTCAAAGCTTAAAATTTTTCACGCGACTGCAGCTTCTATAATGCTTTATGGTACTCAAGTTTGGGGATTTTGCCAATACGAGGAGGTGGAAAGGTTCCTCAGATATTTTTTAAAGCGCATTTTTCGGCTGCCACTTTGAACTATACTTTTCCGAATGCAAAAGCGAATTGAAACTTTAACTGTTAAAAAATTAATGAAATTGATGCTTTATGAAGCCAAACTTAATTCAATATCCGAGTATTGCAAAATTTTTCAATACCTTGAGTTTGGATTTTGACAGATGATGTTCCGCTTGCTAGAATTTTTTAACATGAAATTACAACAACGCGGTCAGTTGTACAATCGTGGTTCAAGTATTTAACCCAACGATTTTGAAAGATTAGCTATGGAAATAGGTTTAAGTATTATTACATATTAAATTACGTATATAAATATGCACTAGTTAACATTTAATAAATAAATAAAAATTTAACATTAATTTTCTACCATTTTGCTGCACGGCACGTTGCCAAGTATCAATACAGAAAGTCAATTCTCGTTTTCGTATCTCCATTACTTATACATGAATATATTGTGAATATATTGTGTTAACTGAACTTTATAAGCCTTAAAACCCAAGTCTTTATGCAAAATACGGTGTAATGACGTTTGTGGAATGCCTAATTCCAAAGAACGACGAGGAATTGACAAATCTGGGTTTTCTTCAACACTTTGGGCTACAACAGCAATATTCTCAGTTGTTCTTGAGCGACGTGCACGGGTTTTATTCTTCACATCACTAACTTGTCCCAACTGCTCGAATTTGTCCACCAATTTCTGTATTCCGGTCCGACAAGGTGCTTCACGACGACCCAAAAATGTTTTAGTTTACGATAACTGATAAATTTACCTACATGTATACCAACTCTTGGCCAAAATGTTAGGCGAGTAATCTGACGTTCCTTTTCACTCACTGGAACACTCGCATTTCTTAGCTGAATCGCTTTTCAATGAAATGCGACTCATCTCACTCACTTCATATAAGTTTGAACATAGAATAATAAATGCATAGAACATCAACTCAGGAGGCTTCACCCACTTTTGCCTACAAACTTTCAAAACTGCAGAGATTTATCTCTGTATGCGTGCCCTTGCATTTCAAATGGGACTGTGAAATTTGGCTAGACAACACATTCTTACAATTTTGCATTTTGCTGTTCACACGTATTCATGTATAGAAAAGAGCGTGTAAAAATTTTTTCTACGGAAGGAGACGGAGGATTACAACTTAACTGTGAGTTTGAATTGGTTGAATCTCGGCACTGGTCAACTGCATTTCCATTTAAAACTTTCTCGAATGCGCCCATTTATTATATTTTCTGAATGCATTCATTAACTGTTATACGAGTATAACTAGTATAATACTTTCATTTGACATGACAACGGCTATGAAAAAATATTCAAAATGGTTCCTCTTTTTTCACCGAATAAAGTAATTGCATTTGGCTTCGGAAAAAATAGAATATTGAATAATTTTTAATATTTTGCTTCGAAAGTGAAAAAAGGCACTATATATTACAAAATAAATTTGTATATAATAAAGTGCTTATATTAAAAGTGTTTTTGTAAACATTTAGAACACTTATTAATAATAATAGTGTTTTAAAAATGTGGAATCAATGGTCCGCGGGGCCACCGCCGATGCCTCCACCTTCTGCATCAGTAAATCCACAACCGCCTATTATTGGTCCAGTCCAGCCAGCTCAACCAGTCGTTGCAGCTCCGCCACCATCCGGACCAGTACCACCAACTTTATCGGGTCTAGCGCCGCCAACACCAAGTGCAGCTCCGGCAATGCAACCAGGAACTTACTCTTCTTCCGGGGCTCCTTCTTATACCCCGGCACAATACGCTGCTATGACCCCTGAACAACAATACGCGGTTCAACAGCACTGGCAGCAGTGGCAAGCTTATGAGCAGCAATATGCACAATGGCATGCTCAGTACGGTGAGCAGGTAAGTTATTTTTTTTTTCATCACAAAACGATGTTCTAGTTATAAATTTTCTAATAGGTACATACAGAATACAATAATTTAAATTTCCCGGCTTTTGTTTCAGTAGTCATAAATTAAATTCTACAAAAGCTTAAATTGTTTAAAGGTCTTAACTTATTTATTAGTGATTGTAGCTATTTTCGACCGAAAAAATCTACAAAAAATATCTAAAAATAACTAAAGAAGCAAATAAAGCTAATGTGAAATTAAAATGTTTGACAATTATTTTATTTGTCTATTTCTTTAGGTAATAACCAAAGATTATGAATAATAATAATAAGTAATACCTAAAGGTATTCATAATCTTTGGTTATACCGATAAACAGGAGTTTACCTCCTGTGAGCTTTGTTTTTATGTGAACCTACGTTTTTACAATTTTGTGGATACAAATAATAGGATCTGTATAGGCGCCGATCACGTTTTCGATCTGTTCTAATTGGAAGTGCAATATCTATATTATCTATGTATCTTTTTATCGGGTGTCAAAAGTATGAATGTGCAAATTTTCCGTTTTGAGTTTATATTATAAATCTTTTGATACCTACTCCTTGATAGAATGATGCAGCCAGTACTCGACCATTTAGCTTTATTTTTATGTTTGACTGTTCTTTAATTTGTATGTTCTTAATTTGTCATTCTTAAGACCAACATACAAGATAGTTTTTTTTATAGTTTTGAGTAGTGCTTCAAAGTATCCGGATATTTCGGATATCCGGATATCCCAAACAGATCCGATATATCCGGATAGTGTCGGATAGTGTCTGATATCCGGTATTATATGATATCCGGATAGTTTCAAATATCCGGATAGTTTCGGATACCCGGATCCGGATCCGGATCCGAGCAATCAGGGATTCTTTCATATTAAATTATATAGAACCTATACCTTTTCTGAACTTACTGTTTAATGGACTTTTTTTTTTATATTTATGCATTTTGTTACGAAATTCATTGATTTTAGCGTGTAATTTTGACAAATCAAAAACTGGTTAGAGCACGGAACTTGTTATAAATTTCTAAAATCCTGGGTTGAACTTTGTTTAATCAGTGTAAAAAGAAGGTTAACTCTGTTTCTGAACCTGATTTTTGAAACACAAAACGAGGGAAAACGTGTTTTGATTTTGATAAGTGTATGTTGCTAATCGATGATGCAATACTTCTACCTACATTTTTGTGTTTTTCTTTTGCTATTATTAATACTAAGTATGAGACAAGTTTAGTATTCGTAGTACAAAAATCGAGATGACAATCAAACATGACATATTTTGAAAACACGTGAATCTTTTTTTTTTACTTGCACTATAAAAGCAAGTCTTGGATTCGTGCAAAAATAGTTTTGAGATAACAATAAAAAGTGACATTACGATTACAGAAAAGACGAAACAAGTGGGTCCGGCAATTCTGTCTGTTTGTCGGTATGTCTATCTGTCTGTCTGTCTGTCCGTCTCGGCACCTACAGCCTTAAGGGGTGGGCCGTTTAACTTCAATTTTGGTAGGTATGGTTTTTAGGGTAATACGTACAGAGCTTTTTTTTAACATTACCTGCCATATAACATTATTTTTCTCGAAAACGAGTGTTACGATTTCAACCAAATTTCACATGTAATAACGTGTAGAAGGTCTACTAAAGTTTCATAAAAATACGTTTAACGGTACCTGTCATAACGGTATTTTTAAATTTCGGTTATCTCGATAACAGCTGAAGCTATTTGAACGAAGTTCAATACTGAAATTGTTCTAGCTATTTTAAATAACATGGCCTTAAAAAAATTTCAAAAATGTTTTGTTAAGTTTGAAATATTTTTTTTCTGAATTCAATATTTCATATTTGTTGACGGATTTTAATGAAATTTAGTATAATAAATTAAGTTCAAAAAATTGCATACTCACTTATAAAAAAAAAAAACTTTCGAAAAATTATTTAAAAAAACGATTTTTTGAAAACCACTCCAACGATTTTGTAATTTTTTTTCGCTTACTCATATTTAATAAAGAAACATGTTTGCATAAATTGATTCTGGTTTGAATCTTTGTAAGACATGGATTTAGAACTTTTAATTAGAGAAAAGAAAACACGATGTTTATCCATTGTAGCATATGAAAACGCGCTTCAATATTATGCGTCTAGTTCAGTTGCAAGCTTCTCCGATTTCTTCATCGGAACGGATAGCTCGATTGAAATTTCTGGGATTTCGTTCAACCGGATACAATTTTCTCCCAAACGACTACATCGATAGGACTGAAGGATTTCAGAAATTTCAATTTCTTTTCGCGAGATGGTGGTGTGAATAAAACTGAGTGCGCAAGTTCACTCTACTTTTTATAGCAAACACTCCAATAGGTGTAAATAAAAAGATTTGACGAAACTTTTGAAGAAAACACTTTACTTGAAAATTGGAGTGTTCCCTCAGAGTTTGAGGGTTCAATCAGTTATTGTTCAGGGAACACTCCAAATTATGATGGGCGTTCAAATTCAAATTCGCAAATTCGCTATATCGGGTGTTCGTGATACTGGACGTCCACTTTATATGTTTTCCGTTTGGATTTCAAATAAGCTGAATTTGAGCTAATTGTGTTGCTTATCTCTGCTCAGCATAAATCATATTTGAAGAACAAAAATAAACATGAGAAACATAGACCCAAACATGAAAAACATAGACCCAAATATCGCAAGACTGGCTTTTATTATAGAGAGGATAACACAATTTCTTTATTTAAACACTAAAGGAGTGTAACCATATGCTTAATTAAGAGAACAAATCTAGTTCTAAAATCTAACCGTTATTTTAAGAATTTTGTTGAATTCGTTGACAAATATAAGACAATTTTTTAGTTAATTTCAATAGGTAAATAGAATTTGGTTGCCTCTTAAATTTTAAACTTTGCGAATTTGGGGAAGTTCTATAAATGTTTCGATTAAAGGGAATATTCTCTTGTGGGCATATTATTCGCTCGTTAAATCCATATGATAAATGATAAATTAAATCCAGGTACGAATTATCTAAAAAAGCAGCAATTAGAAAATATGGATTTTTTATGGAAATAAACGAAAACAACGAAAATTTTACATTTATGTAGAACTCATTTTAAAATATATTTGTTTGTAAAAAGGACATCCGCAACTCTATAAAAATTGGTTCACATAAAATTCAAACAAAAATAGCTGAAACAGGTAGGTTAGTTTAAGACAAAAAAAAAACTGTACCGGAGGGGGATCTATCCGGAGGGGGGTCTATCCGGTAGGGGCAATTTTCCAAAAATTGTCTTAAACCATAAAAAAATATATTAAAAAATAACGGTAATACTAACAATGCTTTGTTATACCTTTTTGAAAAGCCAGAAAACTTTTTTTTTAATTTTATTTTTAAATAAAGTTGTTTTAGTAAATGTTTTTTGAAAAACATTTACTAACTTACACTTACATTTATCAAAACGGCGCTTTTCCGCGCTAATTGGGTTTCTTCGGAACAGTTGTTCTGCGAAACCGCCATCTTACCTACACTTACATTTTTGTATTGTACTTTTTTGAGAAAATTGAAAATAGCAAAAACTACCTTTAATTTAATTTTTAATTTTTCAAATGTTCTTAATCGTATAATTACCTATACAATAAAATACAAAAATTATTGGATTAAAACTTTTTCATCGATATCACCGGAAATCCTTACCCTAAATTGGGTTATTTTGTTTGCTGATAAACTAATTAAATGGACTTTCTTGGAAAAGGTGGTTTTGGTTATTTTCAATTTTCTCAGAAAGTGCAAGTATCTGGTTTTCTGATTTTGACCAAAAATTAATTAGAGTATTGAATTCTGAAAACAAAAGTAGTACTTAATAAGGTAAAATTTTGAAAAAAAATAGCTAAAACAATTTTTTTAAACTTTTTTTTTTTTAATTTTGAGTTTGAAATCTAATTTTTCAAAAACCATTTACTGAAACAACTTTATTTAAAAATAAAATTAAAGAAGGTATAACAAAGCATTGTAAGTATTACCGTTATTTTTTAATATACTTTTTAAGACAATTTTTTGAAAAATTGCCCCTGCCGGATAAACGGGAGGAGATAGACAGTTTGTTTTAGTCTTAAACTAACCTACCCGTTCCAGCTATAGCGACCTCTCCGCATGAAACCCCATAGGTGTGAAACGAGTCTAATTAAGAAAAGCTAATTAAATAAAACAAAATATATAGAAACGCGAGATAAAGTGAAGGGCTCAAGAATAAACCCACAATAGTAGTTTAAGAAGGTGTAAATTATTTTGATTTGATTCGATTTTTTTGAATTTCTTATGTGCAATGTAAATTTTTAAAAATCTTAAATGCTGAATTATGAAATTTTAAAACCTTTTCATAAAGCAAAGAAAGGGATTATCTAACTTTTTAAGGAATATTTTTTCGATTGCAAAATGTTTCTTTTTTTTAGAAAAAGTAAAGTTGACATTAAATAAAATTTACACAAAAAGCAAGATATTAATTATGAATTAGGAATTAACAAAAAAGATATCAATTTCATTTCCACACATTTATTATGGCTTATGGTTCTTCTTTAAATAAAATCTTAAACGAAGTTCTTACTCTGTATTTATAAGTTTTATTTTTGGCATAAATCTACAAATAATACAAATTATGTATGTACCTATCAAATGTCGCTTATATTTTTGTCATTACTCATTAATTTTTACTTAAAACATTATAATAATGTAAACAAAATATTTTAACCACATTATAATTCATGATTTTAGTACAAACGTGAAATGGCTGCCATTCAGGGAGCACCTCCACAAGCAGTAGTACCATACGGTGCATCTTCAATCAACAGTTCATACGCTTATCCGCCTCCTGTGCTTTCTAATGCTTATCAAGTACCACCTGCTCCAGCTAATGTACCACCTCCACCTCCACCAGATGATAATATAAGTTCTAAGGGAATTAAAGCTCCGGCTCAAATTTACGAACAGCCCCCTCCCCCTCCACCACCTCCCCAGCAGGAAGGAAGTCAACCTCCTCTACAACCTCAAGGTGCACCAAATTTTCAGGCTCAAAATGCGCCACCACCAAATTTCTTACAAAATCAAGAAAATAAGTGGAGCCAGCCGCCTCCATTTTCCACTCAACAGTCGTCCAATCAACAAGACAGACCGCCACAAAACCAATATAATCAACAGCAGCAACCACAATTTAATCCAAATCAATTTCATCAACAGGACCGACAGCAACAAAATCAATATAATCAACAGGACCGACTGCAGCAAAATCAATATAATCAACAGGACCTACAGCAGCAAAACCAATTTAACCAACAGCAAAATCAATTTAATCAACAAGATAGACAACAGCAGAATCAATTTAATAATAATAATAACCAACGTGGGCGCCAAAATCAGCGCGATCAACAAAGAGATGGACAAGGTCGAAACAACAGACAAGGGAATAGACAAAACAATAACAATTTCCGTGGAGGTAATCGAAGTCGAAGTGCTAACAATTATGAAAACGACAACCAGTTTAACGACTCTGATGGAAGAAATAACTATCAACAACAATCATGGCAGCAATCTGATAATTCAGGGGATAGAAATAGTCGTGGAAACAATAGTTCAAATCGTTTTGACAACAGTTATGATAATAGTTATGATAATTTTAACCCAAATTTGGGTCAAAACAACAATCAACAACGGTTAAACAACTGGAACGATAATAATCAAGGCAATAATTTTAGATCACCAGAAGTTCGGAGAGAGCCGCCAAATAACCAAAATCAAAATCAAAATCAAAGTACACCCAATGAAAGTATACAAAGGCCAGCAAGGAGTGCGTCTGTAGATGAAAAAGCGTTCGATGAACAATTTCGAATGTGGGAAGAACAATTTGAAAATTGGAAAAAAGAAAACGCTAACCATCCAGACCGAACAATGTATATGCAGTATGAAAAAGAATTTGAAAAAACAAGAGTTCGATTGTTAGAACGTCGTGAACAAATGAAGCGCAGGAAAATGTTGGAATTACAACAATCAATGCCATCAGCCGAAACCCAAATGTCAGTTGCTGCTCAGCAGCTACAACCACTTCAAACCAATCTGCCTCAACAAGAACAAGGGGATATTCAACCACAACCACCACAAGAATTGCTTCAACCGCAACCACCACAACATCCTCCAATAGAAAATTTAAACCAAGAGGCTGATAACAACAGTAAGCCTTCTGAAAAACCAATTGAAACAGAAAAAGAAGCCGAAATGCCTGATGAAAAACAGGGTGAAGGATCCGATATGGAACAAAGTGATCCAGAAATTTCTGATTCAGTTCCCTATAAAAATTCAATCAATCCATCTGAAAAGTCCTCAAAAGAAATCGAGGAAAACGATTTAAATAGATCTGATGAAACTAACATTTTTCAAAAACAAGAAATTACTGCCTTGTTTCAATCTGGTGGAGGTATTCCAGGTTTAGATTTAGTTAGTTCCAAAGATGGTGATGCACCCGATAACGCAAATGAACAAGAAACTAATTTAAAGACAATTGATTTGGACAACGATGGACCATCCAGACCACCTAAAGTCTCGGCCGCATCAAATATATGTGCTGGTGGATTGTTTTCATCAAATACACAGTCGCAATTTAACCCTTCGCTGCCTCTTATTGATTCTAGACCAAAGCCACTGTTTACGGCTTCTCAACCACAAAATTCTCAACCCCCAAAGCGGAAAATTCCATCGCTTTTCGATATAGTTGTAGAAAAACCAGATCTTTCTCTAGATAAGGAACAAATTGACGTGTCACCACTTGTTAGCAGTTCTTCGCCGGCAGGAAGCAAATCAAAATCTGACATTGTTCCTCCATTGGTTGATTCTCATGCAAGGAGTATTTCAAAGGATCGTGACTTATTACCATCCCCTGGTCTGCGACCATTATCGCAAAGGTCTACCGAGCAAAGTTTTCAGGAACCCATACCCGAACAGCAACCATCTAACTTACCACCACAAACAGGAGATCTTGCTAAAGCTTTACAAGACCCAAATGTAATGCAACTGCTAAGCGTGGCTTTAGCTCAAGCTCAAAAAACTGGTGGTATTAATCCAGCAAATCCTCAACAAAATCAACTTCTACAGCAACTCCAACAATTGCAGCCGCTTCTTCAAATGCAACAAGATCGAAATATTAATAACCAACCACGGGATATCACGCCGTCACAACAAACACAACAATGGCAAAATCAAAATTTTAACAATAGGTTCAACGCCAACATGAATCAAAATCGAAATTTCAATAATAGGTTTAATACAAACATGAATCAAGATCGCGATTCGTTTGATTGTAACACGTTCAATAGAAACGACGACCAAATGAAATTTAGTCGTGGACCAGGTAGTTCCAATGATGGTGATGGTGATGGCAATGGGATCGGTGATATGCAACAAAAAAATCCACGAAATCCATTCCGCCGTGGTGGTGGTGCAAGTGATGATAACAACATGGGCAATAGAAATGTAGGAAGAGATGCTGATAAATTATTAGGTGGACCCGCTCCTTTTGCAAATATAAATAACAATCCGTTTGGAGGACCAATCAATCCTCTGCAACAAAAAGGAGGAAACTTCGGGAGAGATAATTTCGATGGAAATAATTTTGATGGAAACAATTTTCGGGGTGGAGACTCCCGTGGAGGTAATTTCAGTAGAGATTCCCGAGGAGCTAATTTCGGTGGAGATTTGCGTGGAGGTAACTTCGGTGGAGATTCTCGTGGAGGTAACTTAGGTGGAGATTACCGCGGAGGTAACTTCGGTGGAGATTCCCGCGGAGGTAACTTCGGTGGAGATTCCCGCGGAGGTAACTTCGGAGGAGATTCCCGCGGAGGTATCTTCGGAGGAGATTCCCGCGGAGGTAACTTCGGAGGAGATTCCCGCGCAGGTAACTTCGGAGGAGATTCTGGTGGTGGTAACTTCGGTGGGGGAAACTTCGGCGGAGGAAATAATTGTGGACAAGGAAATTTGGGTGGTAATAAAGAAGAAGGGAACTTCGGAAGAGGAAACTTCGGTAGAGGAAACTTTGGAGGAAGAAATAATTTCGGAGGAGACAACGCTGTTGGAGGTAATTGTGACGATGATGATTTTACAAAAGATGATTGTGATGAACCAAACTCTGCTGGAGGTGGACATTTTGATAATAGCAGGTATGTTTAATATTGCAAAGCAAAAGTTCAATAGATGTGCAGCAATTCCTGTTCTATCATTTTATTATCAAATTAAGTCTTTTTGTTTGGGAAACATATGTATAACTCTAACGATATATAAATCAATTTAGGTAACAAAATATTAGTTCTACCAAAAAAATTTAAATTAACATACATTTTTGAGGAAACTCGATTCGAGTTCATCAATCCCATTTCATACCAATTCTGTATTCATGCCTTCTTTTGAAAGCAACTTCTTGCTGCTTTATATATTTTAAACCTTTAAAATCAAAATAAACTAAACTTTCGATGCTAAAATAAAAGAGTGTGATTGCGTCTTATAAGAATGGTCATTTAAATGTCCTTGCTAATATGTCTCTGCAAGGAAATCAATCATAAACAGTTGTCGTACTTGTCCACAACAAAACTAAGTGCCAATATAAGCAGCTTTGAGTATTGATAATAAAATTCAAATATCAGAGATTGACTTACTTATTTGCATTTATTCCTATGTTACATCTGCCACATTAAAATACTGAAAAACTTTGTACCTATTTAAACAGTAAAACGGAAGGTTTTGCTATCTTACAAAAAAAAAAAAAAAAAACAATCGGATCACTTTATGTAGTTTCTCAAAGGTCTTGTGCGTTTAGTAAGAATTTATTAGGCATAAAAAAACTAAGTGACTTATGTTTCTAATAAATTATGCAGCCGCCTATTTTATTTTATGATTAGGCACAAAAATACAAACTAGAAATCTTATTATACGCTTTTTGAGCTACAATTCTTTTCCTTCCTACCAATTTCCCTCTATTCTCTTTTTTAATGATAGACTGAATTCTTGCTTTGGCTCACTCTTTAACTAATACATCGTAACATCGTAAAGCAATGAGCCGTTTTCATAAGTGAAACCTTAAAATAATAAGTAACACATATGAAATAAAAGTACTTTTTAATAATAAAAACATTATTCTATTATATGAATAAGAAAACCAATAATGTTTTGAATTTAAAACACAAGCCCTTCCATAATCTTTTGTCTGGAAATTATGTAATGCCCATAAATATATTATATTTTAACAGTGCTTTGAATTTGTGAAGTTGTGTTACTTTTCGAAAGTGAATCTTTGAAATAGTATAATATAGTAAACACCTGATAAATTATATTTCCTCCATAAAACAACTTGTTTTTATATACATAAATGCATTCATAAAAATATTTTTGAATACAAATTTATCAAAATAATATGGAAAACATTTAAATGCTTTTCATGACTATCTATAAAACCGATATACGTTCCAGTTTCTGTCTCACAAAATATAATAAACAATCTCCAAAATGGATGATTGTGTCCTTGCAATATCAAAAACTACCCATCCGTCTATAAACTTTAAGCAGTATTGACAAAAATGTGTGTATCGAAGCACCTTATCTATCAACCTATCCTCCCTCATGAAAATGGCTGATCAACTTAAAATAAGTAGCACATTCCTTACAAAAAATATAACTCAATATTTAAAACGAAAACTTCCCAAGTGTAAACATCGAGCTATTAGGTTACCATTTTGTATTGTCTTACAATGACCCTTTCAATAGATGTTTTCTAACTACAACTGTATACCAAACAATATATTGTAATCTGTAGGTATTATTTATTTTAAAAATTAAAATTTTTATCGAGTTTGTTCAAAAAACATAATTATTCTATTTTTTGTTCAATATAAATAAACAATCTTTAAGTCCTTTACATGTTTTAAAATGAATTGATCATTTGTGAAACTTTTTGCATAACTGAATTTTAATAACTATAGACCCGATTCAAATTTCGGAAATTCCCTCGCATTTCGGAATAATCAAAACAAATTTGATGATCGTGGTGGTGGTGGTAAAGATAATGACTACTATCGTCCTGCCCAAATATTTGACTATCAAAACCGTTCACGTCCAGAAGGTTTAATGCCACAAGCGAAAGTTGTCGACTATGGTCACAAACCATCTGCACTTTTGCCACCAAATTCTTTCAATCGTGAAAATAGTGAGTTTGTTCCAATAAAAACGATTGATTACGGACATGCTAAACCAGAAAATCAAATTCAAGACAAAAATGTCAATCAAACAATAAAGAAAAAAGTAAATAGATGGAACCAACAAAACACCAACCAGAATGAAATAAACCCTCCTCAAGGACAACAACAGCAACAACGCAGTCAGACTGAAGGTTCGAGAGCAAACAAATTTGGAAATGTGTCAGTCGTTCAAACTAACCAACAACAAAATAAAAATTTTAATGAAAACAAAAGTGAAGAATTAACTAAATCGGTACGTAATTTTAACTTCACATTAATTTGCTCTTAAAACCGATTTATAAAAAAATTGAGTGTTTTTTAAGTACTGTTTCGCATTTTATTCTTTCGTTGTGAAAACAGAATGAAATTGATGAGTTGGAATCTGAAAACCTAGAAGAATACCCCAAAAATCGGTGGATTCTTCAAAACCCAGAGAGCCGTCAACGACCCGGGCCACCTACTAAAAGAGGCAGAAGGAATCCTTTCCAATCTGATCCACAGCCAATAAAAAACGTCTCACAAACAGAAGAAAATGAATGTGACGAGATTGAGGAAAACTTTGAAGAAATTTCTGATAACGAATGGTAAGATCAGTTTAATATAATTACATAATAAAACGACTTTTTCACTTTTTTTTCCAGCAGCATGGCCAATGACACTAACATACCTAAAGGCAACACTCAAATCAAAGAAAAATTAAAATCGCTGTTCCCGTCAGTGTCGGATTCAAATAAAGCCCCATCAATGATTATTCCCTCGAATGAAAATAATAACACTATTCCAATTGATGAGATTTTATTTAAACCCGGACGATTGACGCGACCAAAAAATATTGTGATTATTATACGTGGACCGCCCGGAAGTGGCAAATCACATGTAGCTAAATTAATTAAAGACAAAGAAGTTGAAATGGGTGGACAAACACCACGTTTGCTTAGTGTTGATGATTATTTCATGGTGGAGAACGATTATGATGAAAAGTGTCCCAAAACTGGTCGAAAGGTGAGATAGTAAAATAATCACATAAATTTGAAAGACCTAACTTTGTTAACTGAAAATAAAAGATACATTAATCTTTTTTTGAACATTTATAATACACATAACACAAAAATATCATAAAATTAATTAACAGATACCAAAGAAGGAAATACTTTACGAATATGAAAAAGCAATGGAACCCACTTATATGCAGTATTTAATTAAATCATTTAAGAAAACTGTTACTGACCATCTTTATGATTTTATAATTGTTGATTGTTGCAACCAATCGTTGCGTACATTTAATGAATTTTATAACGCAGCTAGAGATGGTAATTTCTCGGTAAGTACTTTTTTTTTTAGAAAACAGAGTTTCACGTCAATGTCGATTAATATCTAAAATTTACCTATTTACGAACCATTCCCAATTTCTACCGGAAATGTTGGCTATTTAAATGTTCTCTATAAACCATAACAAGAATATATGATGTTAAAAATTTGTGTAGTCATTCCCAGACTATTTTGTTCTCCTAAATATATCTACATACGTCCTTTTTTTTTTTTTGCAATATTCTCATTTTGAAATAATTATTTTTTTTTATTTTGCTTAACAGCCATTTGTCATCGATTTGAAATGCGATTTGGAAACATGTCTTGAACAAAATATTCACAATCGAAAGGAAGAAGACATCAAAGAAATAATTAAGAATTATCAAGACTGTCCGGGTCATTACATCAAGCTTGACGTAGCTAATTTATTAGAAAATGTTGTCGAAATGGAAGACGTTTCTGATTTGGTGAGTTGTTTCGAATTCAAATTACAAAACCAGTGCATGCAAATATACCAAACCCAAACAATATCACAATTTATATTTATTTATTCAAATGTCTAAAACAAAATTCAAATACTTCATAGTGACATTCACAGAAAAAGATAGTAAACACACAAACTATCATTATTTCTCTGAAAAGGAAAATTCCTTACATATGTGTTTGATATATAATGATTATGATTATATAGACCATCTAAAAAAACTATGTTATATATAAAATATACATATGTATATACTCTTACTTTCGTTACCAGTTTACTTTTCGACTGATTTATGCTGATATATAAAATGATTTTTATTTTTTCAAGCATCAAAATAAATACGTTATTTTTATTTTTATAAATAATTTGTCTAAATACATATACGAAACTTATTCATTGAAATTAATTTGCAGGAGGATCATTTTGCCGCCGATTCCGAGGTAATTAATCTTGATGAAGACGAAGCAGAAGAAGATGAAGGAAGTGACAATAACGTAAGTTTACAACAGATATTTCAATAAATGCAGTTTCTGTTTTAAAATCAAAAGACTTGACTAAAATTCTCATGACCTTAGTATTTAACTTCAACTTCTCTTAAACAAACCTTTACACATAATATTCTGTCAATGATTTTCTAGAGTTACGTGCTCAAAGTATGAACCAAATAAAAAACAAACTGTATAATTACAAATTTTTGTTGAGAAAAACCTTTTACCAGGATGATCTTTACTAAATATTCCAAATTCTGAGAATTACCTTTTGAAAATGTTATTAGAAAAAAACTTGTTTGCAACTATGTATGTATTTCTAAAAACGCCAAGAAAATATAAAAATTGCATATGTTCATGGGAAGAAGATAATCTGAAGTTAGATGGGCATTAATTTAAAAAAATACTGGGTATTGGCGGCTTTATGATAATTCCTTACGTTGCGTTATATTTTTGTTCAAAGTTAAAGTAGCAAAACATAAATGTTTTGTTTGAATCGTTTTTATCATTTTCACCAACGTTTTCAGACTATCACCTCGTTTTATCTAAAAGCTTTAACTACGTCTTAAAACATTTAATTTTAACTGCTTTCGATTTGTTATTGATATACGCTGTACAAATATCAGCTAATAAAAAAAATATTTATAAAATCAATCAATCAATCAATCAATCATTTGGGAATGTACCTCTTTCCATGCTATTTGTTTTTTAAAAATGCCTGAGAATCATTTCGAAAATGTAAAACATTAAGCAGTGTATAAAAAAAACCACATATCTTAAAATAAGCGAAATAAAGTAATTGTTGACACAATTATTTGCAGAGAATTGTGTGAACGAAAAAATTATAAAAAATACAAGTCATGCATTTAAATAAAGTTGAAACCGATAAAAAAGCAGGTGACTTCAATCATTTCTGACCTGATATGACTATTCCGATTCTACCTCGAATTTCGTCCATATATACTTTAAGAATGTCGTTGTTGATTGTTATCTCGAGGTTTTTTTGTTTTTAAATACTTAACTTACCTACCATTGAGTTTATACACATAGAGAAATCATGTGTAAGTTTCAAACTTTGTTCGTAGGATGTCGTTACTATCGACTTGTTTTTTTTTTAAATCTTGTAGCAATTATTCTTGAGTTAAAAGGTAAGAGAAATAAAAAAAAAAAACAAATACAAATGTATGCAGAAGAATTTTGTTCGGTTCGGTTCAAGTATTTTTCGTTACAGAGAACTAGTTAAATAATAATTACTCGATATGCTCATTTAGCGACATCTACTTCGGTGAGTTTGAAACCATCTTGATTCCTCTATGTGTATAAACTCAATGCTTGTACATATGTACAGTACATAATACCAATAATATATCTTTAATGTCGCTTAGTTCATGAAAAAAGTCTTCCACTGAATTCTTACTATAGACTCGTTTGTTGATTATTTAGTATCTCTTTAATACCAACACTTCTGTTGTTACCTAGCTGTTAAAAGGAAAAGGTGGCAAAAAATTAAGCATTTATTTTGTCTTTAAATATGGTTTGTTATTGCCCCCGTAGTATGTACTTGAGTTTGCAGTTTTAAATGACCGCCGCTAACAGAGGAAGGGTTAAAACTGCAAAATGTTCCAACTTTTTTCGGAATTCAGTTAAGAATTCCTAATTTTTTCATCCTTGTGGTAGTATGGTCACTTTATCCATCTTGAACTACATCAAATTTGCAACGATTTAAGCCATAATTGAGATCTGTAGAACGCCGAGATACAAACGTTCAAAGAAACGCAATTTTTAACAAAAATATTTCTTCAAGCTTCAATAATTATGTGTGCAGTCTAATATCCCAAAGAAGAACTGTTTTAAACCCACACGTAGTAGTATCAGCTTGTAGCAAAATCACCCTGAGTTAGCGGCAGTTGTTCGAAACTACAAAGTCATAAAAAAAAACTAATGAGTAATGACATTACTCATCATTCTTTTTTTTGCGAATTATAACGCACACATATGTTTTTCTATACTCAAAAATATAATATAAATAAAGCATGAAAAAATATTTTTTTGTTGATAATTGCATATCTTTAAACGGTTATATTTTGGCAGCTATTATATCTACAGAGCTCAATTATGACTCAATTCTTCGTAAATTTGATTCAGTTAAAGATGGCTAAAAGTGACCATACCACGAGCCATACTACTAGGATGAAGAGTTTAGGATTCCGAATAAAGTCCGAACATTTTACAGTTTTCACCCTCACTGTGTTAGCGGCGGTCATTCGAAACTGCAAAATAAAGTACATACTACTAGGACCATACCAAACAATATCCTAAAGCCAAACTTAATGCTATAGTTTTTTCGACCTTCAATTAATAAATTAACCAGCGATTTGTGTTTTAATATTATTTTAATTTAACTGTTCGTTTACTAACACCTCTTACTCTCACTTAAGTTTTTCGTCTCATATCACTCAGTTTAACCTACCTCTGCCGCATTTATGCGAATACAATTTTTCTGACATTAAATTCAGCATTTTGCGATTTAAGCTTACCACTTTGCAATAAGATAATACAAATAAAATTCTTTTAAAAAAAATTTACTTTTTGCAAAACAATTTCACTTTTTTACAACAGATTCATTTGTATGAAGAAATTAGAAATATGTATTTAAAAAAAATTAAGAATATTCATTAATTCAACAAAAACATTTTTTTTTAATTCAAACAATAACTAGATACATAATAGTAATTGACCAGGGGTGGAATCGCGTAAGATGATTTTGATCAAATTGATTTTTCCTTCTGCGTAAAGTGATCACATCCATCAATTCAACTCAATTCAACTTTGTTTAATTTGTCAGTGACATTGTGCCATAATCATATTTTTTTATTAGTTAATTCATTGAAATCATCAAGTTTTTTAGTGAATTAATGCAATAATTCTAAATTTAACCATTTATTTTCGATTGTTGTATACTCATATGGAAAAAGAAATATTGTTTTTGTTGATTTGGTGAAAAAAATTGAAAAAAAGTTGAAAATTTTATAATGTTTTGTATGCGTAAATTTTGACTGTCACTTATCACAAAACACTTTAGCCGATTCCACCCCAGTATTTGCTTTAAAGTCACTCACATAAAAGAAAACAACCCCCACAGGAATTAATTTCTTCCCAAAATGGCAATTAAATCCGCGGGTGTTATTTCCCAACAGTTGAGATTGGCATTGGATGCCACCAATCCACCTAAACTCGCGCCCACCCCAAATCCTATAGTGGACATGCCACCCTGCAACCCCACTGCCTGGCCCACCATAGGAATAGTGGGTCCCCCTGCAACCCCCCTGCCTGTCCCACTATAGGATTTGGGGTGGGTGCGAGTTTGCGTGGGTGCTAATGCTTTTTTGTGGAGGTTTTTATTGCTACTTTAAAAAGGAATTAATGCCCGTGGGTGTTGTGTTCTTTCAAAGTGGGAATTAAGGCCCGCGGCCCTTTTTTCACTCCACCATGTCATTCACATTGAAGCAATAACTGGAAGTCTGGAACAACAGGTGCGCAAAAATAATGTCTGAAAATCGGTCGCTAGCGAGTCTAGACTATATTTATGTGTTTTTAAATAAGATTTGTTTTTGTTGAATTAATCAATATTCTCATTTCCTTTTTAAATATTACTACTTTTATTATATAAATTTTTACTATTTAAACTTTTATTATTTAAACAAGTGCATCTGTTTCGCTGCAAAGAAAGTAAAATTGTTTTGTGAAAAGGTGAATTTTATTTGTAGTCTAGGCGCAAGCCCATGTCAAGTGTCCGTGTGCGTTTATGTTCCCAGGCCCCTAAGTTTTGTCTTGGGGGTTTTATATCCACATTTAAAAGTATAAAAACAATTTGATCAACTGATCCCAATCTTGATCTTTTGGCGGTCATTTAAAGAACTGACACCCACATTGGTTAAAGGATTTATTCTGTTCCTAGTGGTTTGATTTTAATGTTTGTAAACTCATTTAAATCTCTTTTAAATAAAGGGGTTAGTCACCAACCACTTATAAAAGTTTTCTTTTATTGAGTAAAAATAGACGAAAAAGTCTGATTCTTTTTTCTTTGCAAGTATAAAAAGTCATTAAAAAAAATTTAAAATAGCAATGTATAACTGCCATAAATTTATGAAGCCGGAAAAGGGTTGAACAACTCGAAAAATAGTAAACAATACAGTAACACTTATTGAATTTTTTTAAGTGCTCTGGTAATCCTCTTCCGACTTGATGTTATGGCAGTTAAACATTATAATTTAAAATGTTTCAAACTACATACCTAAGTTAAATAATTTTGTCTGCACTTTGGAAAGTTGTATATTTGGTTTCCGGTCATTTCCAGTAACCATAATATTGTCATTCATTGTTGAGTGAAATCAAAGAAATCACTGGACAAAAATTAATGTCGAATAACCGGCGATAGCTATGGTAAGCTAAGTTTTTTTTTTTTAATAATTTTTTTTTCTACCGACTGGCCTCGACACATTTTTATATTTTTATAAATTAAAAAAATTAGTAGTTTTGCTAAACTAGTCATATTTTTGTTTTCATCACAGAAAAAATTGTCAGGCGGTGGGAAATAGCTAAATTGGGAAATGTCAGAACTGTCAAAACTTTTTATAAACAATATTGTGCCAATTCTTTTACAAAATGAAAAAGAAAAGTAAAGGAAAATAAACTAAAATCGATAAATGGTTACATATAGTAAGTGAGCTAGGGACCGATTTTGGGTTTTGGCGCGCCATAATTTTTGTCCAGTTATTGCTTCAGAGCCACTCATTAATTAATAACAATTACATATTTCTACCGCAAATGACCGGACACCAAAGATAAGGCCTTTCAAAGTGCAGAAAACTATGGTAAGTAATATTAGCACGAAATTTTTTTCACTAAAATGTAGTTTGAAACGTTTAAAATAATAATGTACAACATTATCATGCCGGAAAAGTATTACCAGAGCAACTCAAAAAGTTCAATAAATCTTTTTTTAAAATGTTTTTGTACTGTTGCCCCGTCATCTTTTCCCGCATGATAATGTTATGGCATTATACATTATTATTTTAAACGTTTCAAACTACATTTTAGTAAACAAAAATTTCGTTGCAAAATTACTTACAATATTTGAGTAATTTTATCTGCACTTTGGAGGATTGTGTATTTGGTTTCCAGCCATTTCCGGTAGCAATAATTGTCATTCATTAATGAGTGGCCCTCAAGCAATAACTGGACAAAAATTGAGGCGCGCCAAAATAATGTCCGAAAATCGGGCGCTAGCGTTCAGTGATTCAACAAAGTCCCAAATGGACAAAAATATTTTCTCATTATTAACATAATTTTATTTTGTTTTGTAATCAACCTAACGTCCTAACCTAAATAGCCTGACGTGTGACAAATTTGTTTGTACACACATCGCGAATGAAACAAAAATCGTTATTAATATAAGTTATATTTTTGAAATGATTTTGGCTTGTGAAGATTTTTTTAAGAAGCTAGTAGGTACCTACTCTGTGAACGAATTAGGTGTTTGAAGTTATAAATTTTTATTGAATGTTTAAACAACAACAACAACTTAAAGGTGCTACCACCAATTTTTAAACGAATTTTATTTATTCGTTTTTACAAATTTTATTATTCGTTTTTTTTTTATTATTTTTGGCTGGAGATATAGCTATTTCAAGGAATGCCAATTCCTATCATAAGTCTCCAATTGTATTATTACTTTTCACATGCACATCATGAGATTCGAACCCACGCATTATCAGATTTGCTCAGTCTTCGAAGTCGTATGCACTACGCATTCCACCGCTTATGACCACTGACGACACAGGTCGAGATGTTATGTTTGTTTGCTTTTTTTTTCAAACGCATTTGGAGCTTCAACCTTTTTCTAAGCGCCTTTAAGTATGCTGTTTTGTTCCGCCTCCATTTTTCTCCTAACCTTAATTTGATAGACTACAATGCGAAAAATTTTTCATAATAAAATTGGATTAAAGCTCGGCACCATTAATAAGGAGACTGAATTTAGGAATTGGCACTCCTTGAAATATCCACAGCGAATAATAAAATTCGTAAAAACGAATAAATAAGTTTACAAATTGTTGGTAGCGTTGTTGTTCAAACATTCAATGAAAATTGACGGATTAAAGAATGGTCAAGTAATAAAACTGACATTCTAGTACGAATAGTACAATATAACAACAGTTAAAATTTTTTGTCTTTTAAGAATGAGTTAATTGGCTTGCTTGATTCACTTTTCAGCCATTATTAAAAACCTTTTTCTAATTTAGTCTTGGCGCTAGCCCATGTCACGTGTGCCGTTATAAGTCACCTCAGTTTTGACATGGAGCTTTGTTTAACACTTCTAGGGGTATACAAAAAATTGGTCACATGGTCCAAATCAAGGCCGTTTGGCAGCCATTTATAAAAATTACCGGTAAATTGATCGGATTTTGTTTGACGGTATAGCGGATATTTTTTAAAATGTGACCCATTTTTGTATACCCCTAGTGTTTAACAAAGCCCCATGTCAAAACTGAGGGTACATATACAGGGTGATTGGTTTAAGGTGCACCAAAAAGCTTGAGCGTGTAGGTGGGGTTATGACAAGAAAAAAATCGTATGAAGGGGAGGTTTATTTCCCCCCGTTTAGACAGGAGGGGCAATTTTTAAAAAAAATTGACTTAAATCAGAAAAAAAAATATTTTAAAACAACGGTGAATGATACAAAGCCTTATTATATCTTTTTATAAAGCCAGAAAACTACTCTTTTATTTTATTTTTAAATTAAGTTGTTTAAAGGAACAGTTTTAAAAAAATTAATTTTCAAACGCAAAATTTTGAAAAAAAAATTTAAAAAGCAATTTTTTTACTAATTTTTTTCAAAATTTTATGTAATTAACTATTATTTTTATTTTCAAAATTCAATGCTCTTATTAATTTTTAGTCAAAAACAGAAAACCGGATGCCAAAATGTATCTTAGTTTTTGAGAAATTAAGAAAATACTTAAAGCTTTTTTTTTTAAAAAAGGTGAAATTTGGTTAATCCAGTTAATTGTTTTTAACCAGACTAACCAGATTTCAACTTTTTTTTAAAAAAGTGCTTTTAGTATATTCTTAATTTCTCAAAAACTAAGACACATTTTGGCATCCGGTTTTCTGTTTTTGACTAAAAATTAATAAGAGCATTAAATTTTGAAAATAAAAAAAATAGTAAATTACATAAAATTTTGAAAAAAATTAGTTTAAAAATTTCTTTTTAAATTTTTTTTTTTCAAAATTTTGAGTTTGAAAATTAATTTTTTTAAAACTGTTCAATTAAACAACTTAATTTAAATAAAATAAAAGAGTAGTTTTCTGGCTTTCCAAAAAGATATAACAAGGCTTTGTATCATTCACCGTTGTTTTTAAATAATTTTTTTTCTGATTTAAGTCAATTTTTTAGAAAATTGCCCCTCATACCTAAACGGGAGGAAATAGACCCCCCTTCATACGATTTTTTTCTTGTCTTAACCCTCCTACACTCTCATGTTTTTTGGTGCACCTTAAACTAATCACCCTGTATAGTCCAGTCAATGAATAGCTTAAAAGAGGTTGTAGAGTGCGTGAGCATGGACCTAATCTATTCCTTCCGAATATTGTTCAGGCTGCTTAAGTAGTTCATGACGTCTGGGAGGTGTGGCGGAAGAGGGGGAGGGGTATTAAGTTTTCCTTTTTGTTTTTCCTTTTTGCGTATACCACGGAAATGCTCCGTTGTAGGGAAAAATTCTCCGAGACTAAAGTAAAGCCCATCAAATTTCCCGAAAAATTTTCTACAATTTGTGTTATAATGAGTTTTTTTTTTCATATTCTCAGCCGTTTCCGAGTAAAACGTATCGCAAAAGAGACGAATTAAAAAAATATGTGTTTTTCCCATATTTTTCATCAAACATTTCGTCATATCATCTAAACATATCATCTGACAAAAAACATTTCTTAGAGGAATTTATAGACAATTAAATTTCCTTTGAAACTAACTCTTGAAATTGTGTTGTTGAATGCATAAGACCAAAATCAAGGAATTTGAAAAATTGAAAGTTATAATTTTACAAGTGAAAAATAGATTTACATTTGAGGTAATAATCAATCAAGGAATTGTGAGCAGGGCCTGAGTATTACAGACCGAGAGCCCACGGCAATTTTTGGGTGTGATTGATAACCCAATATAGTTGGTATCATTCGAATGCATTTTTTCCGGGAGACAAAATAATATTGACAAGCTTTTAAAATTAATTTAGAAACTTTTGAGCAATGTCCACTGATAGAAAATATTGGTTTGGCAGATGTTTTTCGCTGCGCTTTCTTCAATTTTTTGAATGCGTCTTGCAAGCAAAGAACCCACTAAAAAACGTCTTGCAACACCATATTTCCGATCAGGGCACATAGCACTTAATTTTAAAATTAAAATTAAGGGCATAACAAAATTATTTTCTCTATAAAAAAAGAAAATGCACTTTTGATGCAGTCTTGATGTGCTATCGTCTGATACCAACTTCATTGAGTTATCAATCACATCCAAGAATTGCTGTGGGCTCTTAGTCTATTACCTTCAGAAACTTGGTCGGTATAATTTATGACTAAAAACATAATAGAAGTCTTGCCATCTGGAAGGTGAGCTGGATGGGGGGGGGGGTACGAAGTTCCCTATGTTGAGATTTACGCGTATGTCTCGAAAAGGGTAAGATTTAGGAAAAAATTCTCCATGGTTACATAAAAGACAATAAAGTTCTATAACAGTTGTTGCTCATATCTTCATTTCATTTCCGAACGGTTTCCGAGCTACATGTATCGCAAGGAAAAAAAGTTTAAAAAAAAAAGATTTTACCTCAAATTTTTCCTAAAAGTTTTAATCTGAACAAGAAATCTTTGAGAGGGTGGTATAGTTCATGAAATACTCTTAAAGAAGGTTATTGAGTGCATAAGACAAAAGTCATCTTATGTATTTCAAAAACTGAAAAAAATATGTGAATTTTTTTTGTATTTTTTTTTTCAAAAGTTAATTTTCTTCAAGAGGATTTAATGAACTATACCACCCTTTAAAAGATTTCTTGTTCAGGTTAAAAGTTTTAGGAAAAATTTGAGGTAAAAACTTTTTTCTTATATTTTCTTCTTTCCGATGCATGTTGCTCGGAAACGGTTCGGAAATTAAATGAAGGTATGAGCAACAAAAGTTATAGAATTTAATTGTCTTATGTAACCATGGAGATTTCTTCCTAAATCCTACCCTTTCCGAGATATAAGCTTGAATCCCAAAATAGAGAACTTCGTACCCCTCCCCCTCCAGCTTACCTTCCAGATGTCAGGACTTTTAGTATGTTAGCTCCTGAATCATACTGACCCAGTTTCTGAAGGTAATACGGAGGTCCCTGCTCACAATCCCTTGATTGGTTATTACCTCATATGTAAATCTATTTTTCACTTGTAAAATTATTACTTTCCATTTTTCTAATTTCTTGATTTTGGTCTTATGCATTAAAAAAAAAAAACCGATTTCAAGAGTTCTTAAAGGAAATTTAAGTGTCTATAACTTCCTCTAAGAAATGCTTTTTGTCAGATTAACAGTTTAGATCATATGACGGATGATTGATGAAAAATAAGTGAAAACACATATTTTTGTAATTCGACCCCTTTGGGGGATGTGTTTAACTCGGAAACGGCTTAGAGTTGGAAAAACCTGATTACAACACAAATTGTGGGAAATTGTATGGGCTTTAATTTAATACCATTTCCGTGGTATAAGCGTAAACCTTATAAAGGGGAACTTAATACCCCTCTCCCTCCTCCGGCTCATCTCCCATTCAACAGCACTTTTAGTATATTGACTAGTTAAGCAGTATGAACAATATTCGGAAGGAATGGATTAGGTCCCTGCTCACGCACTCTTCAACCCCTTTATTGACTTTCCTAATAACGGCACACGTGACATGGGCTAGCGCCTAGAATAATTCGGCAAAGTTTTTTTTTAATTATTATTTTTAATTAAGTGCACATAAATGTACAAACAATGGCGCAAATTTTTAAACTATTTAACATCATATAAAAAAATATTTAGCATCATACTAGTTAAACAACTATTGTTTTGTAACCTAGCATGATGCTAAATATGGTCTTGTATGATGCTAAATCGTTTAAAAATTTGCGCCAATAATAAAATTAACACCACTATAACTACAAAGGCTAACAGCTGGGGATTTTAAATTAAAACTTTAAAACAAAATTTGTGGTAGAACAAACTGCTGGGTCGCACATAAATACACTGCAATATAATTTAGTGTAGTGCCAACACTCCTTATTTTGCAATAGTACAAAGCTACTTCGCATTCCATGGCGAGTAATACATAAAATTTGAGATAACAATGAAACATGACATTAATATTATAAAGAGAAGAAGAAAAAAGTAGGTCAGACATTCTGCCAGCCTTCTGCGTGTCTGTCGGTTTGGTTGAATCTGTACGTTGAACTTAAACGGCTTAACCGATTGCCTTCTTATTTGGTATATTGGTTTGAAAGCTAAAAAAATAATGTTACCTCCTTTGTAGATTATGGAAAAGATTATTTTACTAAAAAAAAAAGCCCACATTCCCGGTCTAGCTAACTAAGTTGTAATCTTCTCCTTTTTCTCTGTTTCTTTTCCGTAAGGGCATAACACAAGTGTTATTCTGCCGTAGCAAGAGAATTAACATAGGTACCATAAATGTGTAAATTTGAATTTGAAACCGTAATTATAAAAACAAGCGTGTATATTGAATAAATAATAAACAATCATCTCTTTAACCGAAATTGGCCCCCTTTACCGGTCTTTAAAATACTTAATACTCTGGCAATCTATTTTCAAAATTTTCAAACCTGTATCTATAATAAAATTGAAAATGTATACATTTATTAACCCAGTCACTGAAGGAGTCAGGAAACTGAAATCCTGCTTTTATGTGGGGTAACGATGAAAGATGAGAAATTTTATTTTCTACAAATTTGTGTTTGGCACGAATTTTGTTAGACTAACGGTTTTCGAGATATATAATAAGGTTTAAACTTTTTTTCAAAGTGGTGGCCCTTAGTACGCGGATCTGGATTACGAAACAAATAGTTGTATACTCAGGAGGTAACCCTCTACCACATATAAAAAATCCCACTGGGAGCACAAGATGCACAGTTAAAATCTTGTTTACTAAGGGCCACTTGCACGAAAACAAAGGATAAATTTATAAAATCGCAGTTAGCTATCCAGGATTAAATAGATAATTGTTTATTTTTCGATTTTACGTTGCACGAATGAAAACACAACTAGCCAAAGATAAAAAAATAAAAACAGGAACGAAATAAGAAAACCTCCACAAAATAACAACAACATTTGCTACACACACTAATGCGAACCTCACCGATAGCAACTTCTTGTCAAATTCTATTTGACGGATGTAAAAAGTTATCCAGAGAAAAATGAGTGGATAAATATTTAAGATTTTGTAACGAGTTTATATTTTTATCGATGGCTAGCGCCTATGCATGAATAAATCAGTGGTTAATAATGTTTCGTGCAAGTGGGCCTAAGGGTTCTCCTCTTTAATTTGGATTTTAAATGAGGTCCCAGTCAAATAGTTTCGAATAGAATCAATATAATAAGATAAGATTTCGACGACCAAGTCGAAAAATTCACTTTTATATAAGTTTACATGAAGTTATTCGACTTATAAACCTATTGTTAAAAGTAAATGAATTCTAGTAACAAAAAAAAATAGTTTTCGAAATTGAACATTTAGCACTACTCTTTTATTTAATTTTTAAATTAAGTTGTATAAGTGAACAGTTTTAAAAAAATTAATTTTAATTTTATTAAACTCAAAATTTTGAAAAAAAAACTAAAAAAAAAATGTTTAAACTAATTTTTTTCAAAATTTTATGTAAATAACTATTATTTTTATTTCCAAAACTCAATGCTCTTATTAATTTTTAGTCAAAAACAGAAAACCGGATGCCAAAATGTATCTTAGTTTTTGAGAAATTAAAAAAAATTAAAAGTAAAACTAGTAAGTAAAGTAAAAAGTAAATTCGTTTTTTTTATTATTTGATTAAAATCGGATGGTATGTAATAAAAAATAAAAAAGGGATAATTCCTTAATTAATAATTGACCTGAGCAGGTCAAATTTGGGAAAACCAAAAAAAAAAGTGTTTTTCTTGGAAAAAAAATACTTCTAGTTTTTCTTAATTTCTCAAAAACTAAGATACATTTTGGCATCCGGTTTTCTGTTTTTGACTAAAAATTAATAAGAGCATTGAATTTTGGAAATAAAAATAATAGTTAATTACATACATTTTTTTTTAGTTTTTTTTCAAAATTTTGAGTTTGAAAATTAATTTTTTTTAAAACTGTTCACTTAAACAACTTAATTTAAAAATTAAATAAAAGAGTAGTTTTCTGGCTTTCCAAAAAAATATAACAAGGCTTTGTATCATTCACCGTTGTTTTTAAATAATTTTTTTTCAGATTTAAGTCAATGTTTTAGAAAATTGGCCCTCCCGCCTAAACGGGGAGAAATAGACCCCCCTCCTATACGATTTTTTTCTTGTCTTAACTCCACCTACACGCTCAATTTTTTGGTGCACCTTATACCAATCACACTGTATAAGGCAAGTATTGGTTTCATGTAAAAAAAAATTCGAAGTTGTAATCAAACCTGACATTCCGATACTAGAGAAGCCCAAAAAAGTAGTTTTCGTCATGCCGTCCGTCGTATGTGTGGTTGTGTTGGCACCGACCTAGAGCCTAAACGGTTTGACGGATTTTCTTCAAACTTCGTATATAGCACTTTTTGGTGATTCCCTAGAGGAGAAATTCGCATTTTTATGTTAGCCCGTCTATAAAGGTACCTGCCATATAACGGTTTTAGTTTTTTTAAAATTTTCTCAAAAACGGCTCTAACGATTTTGATAAAACTTTTTGTACGTTATATTTAGACTACTGTTAATATAACTGCATTTCAGGTCTTTGGCTAAAAATGCATAAATAATGAAGATTTGGTGTTAACGGTTTTTACATATTTGTCCATAACTCGATAGCGGCTGAACCGATTTCATTTAAATTTAGTATGGATGTTTTATTATTTGATTATTTAACACAAAATTACATTTAAAGTTTTTGGCTGAACAAACGTGTTATAATAGCTACCATATAACTTGGTCTCACGTTTAGGCCATTTTCTGATATTTTTCTCCTTTTTGAACTTAATTTATTAAATTGATTTTTTTTCAATTCCGTGGTTTGCTACAAAAGCAAGTTCGTGTGCGACCCAGTCGTGCATTTTATTTATATTAAATTTCTTGAATAACGTGGTGTTATTGGTATATAATTTAATATTTTACATATTCATTTATGAATAATTAAAATTCAATATTTTATTCTAACGATAACAACAACAAAAACAATATCAAAATTCAGTACATAACTGTTGAAAACATTGGAAAGAAAAAGGCAATTATTTGCACATAAAAAAAAGTTGCAAAATTATTTGCACAAGTGCAATTATACAGTAAAACGGGAAATTAACCGTGCGTTTTGTGCTCTCAGTGAAATTTTTGATTAAATCTTGTAGAGGGGTTTCTCTTGAGTATTCAAAAATATTTTTTTGGTATTTAAGATCGTATCTATAGTTAGTGCGACATTTTGAAAGTAGTCTTGAACGTCTTAAAGCCAATTATCTCGAAAACCGTTAGTCCTACAGGAAATCAGCTAAATACAAATTTGTAGAAAATTAAATTGTTCATCTTTTTTAGTGTATCTTTAATATTGCAAAAGTTTTAAACAAATAAAAATCTAAATTTACAGGTTATGTTTTTGCAATCGAAAATTGTTTCTGTTTTTAATTTAACATAGAAAAATGTTGAATACAGATTTATAGACAATTTCACAAAGCAAACATTTTTGATTTTACTTTTTTGTTAAGTCAGTATTTAGGTTAAGTAAGAGCGAGAAGAGAAGTTGGTACGATATTTCAATGTAATTTTTATAATTATTATTATTATTGCATTATATTTTATTTTATAGTTAAATAATTAAGTAATATTTTTTTAAGTTTGGATTCATATAAAGTGCTGCAAAGGATATTCAGACTAAAAAACGAAAAAAAAAAAATTAATAATAATTGTTATAAAAAAAACTACCAACTATGCTCTAACTTAACTTAAATATTGATTGCCTTTTTCTTTCCTATGGTTTTAACAATTAGGTAATGAATTTTGATAAATTTTTTGTTATCGTTTGAAGAAAATATTGGATTTTAATAAAAATTCTTAAATAAAAATGTATAGTATTAAATTGTGCAAATAATTTTGCCAATGACCGTTTTTCTTTTGACTTAGAATAGAAGCTTCATTTAATTCAATTACATAAATAATTTTATGTAATTATACTATTTTTCCATATTTTTTGCGAAAAGTAATTTTACTGTTTGTGCCAAATTATTTTAAAATTCGTAAGCTATCTCGCATAAAAAAATGTTAACTATTTTTGTTGTTGTAATTTTTTTTAAGTTTTTTGGATTAAGGGGCATATTTTCGGATAGAACTCATTTTATATTATTTTTTTGGTCTTGATGCCTCCACATCTCCAAACATTTTGTTTATTTTTGTCAATGAATGTGATCAAGTCAACTTTAAAGAACAACATTTAGTAATCTGACGTAGATATCTTAATTAAGCGTATGGTTATACACTCCGTGTCACTTAATTAAGATAATGCTGTGTTGTGTTTTTTATTTTACGATATTTTTCGAACTCTTCGCTATTTTGAGAAAAACTCATTGCGCAGTGAATAAAGAATGTATTATGTTTATATTATAAGAAAAAAATAGGATTAAGTTGATAATTGTAATTTTTATATGACGCTTTTACCAAAAAGGTCATACAATTTACCTGATTTCTTGTTTAGCTTGATTAAGAACAGTAGCTAAATCTACATTTTACCGTTATTTAAATCAAATAAAAAGGTACTTGAATTATAAGGGACAAGGGAGCTAACGGTAAAGGAAAGATATTAATCAAGGAGGAAATATGCAAAATTTGAGCTTACCGGGAAGAAAGCTAAAAGAAGAGTCAGCAAAGCACTAACATGTCAGAAAAGGTGAGCGATACTGAGAGCTGCTTAAAATTAAAGGCTCTCGGTGAGTAAAATTAAGGCAGACAATAGAGTTAAAGCTAGAAGATCGACTGAAACTTAAATTGAGTGCGGCACGTAAAAGCTTGAGTCTTGATTTTGCAACAAGTCACATCAGATGTTATTTCTATGATTAGAGAAAAGGAAATACATCTTCAAAAGCGGCACAAGAAAGTATGTGGTGTATTTTTTTTTTTCATCAGAAAAGACGACGGTATGCTACTCTCGATTTCATCTGATGTGACTTGTTGCAAAATTAATCCGCTGCCTTTTACGTGTCGCATTTGATTGTAGTTTTTTCTTCATTTTTTCATGGCGAATATGGTTGGCCTTCTGTATCACGCGAAAAACAGTCTTCTAGGTTTAACTCCACTGTCTGCCTTAACTTTACTCACCGAGAGCCTTGAATTTGAAGCAGCTCTCAGTATCGCTCGCCTTTCCTGACATGTTAGTGCTTTGTTGACTCCGTGTTTTTTTCTATACTCTTCCGGGTCCTTAAGATAGTTGAGTATAACAGTGGTATCTCTTTCAATCCCATTTTAGGTTAATGCATTTCCTTCACACATAGTTGAAGTTATTACTTTAACTAAACTTCCTATACTCCAACTTACCTTTTATTTGTTTTAAATAACGGCAAAAGGTAGATTAAGCTAATAGTCTTGATCAAGTGAAACAAAAAAAAAACCAGTTGTATTGTATGACCTTTTTGGTAAAAGTGTCATAAAAATGGAAATTATCAACTCAATCCTAATTTTACTTTTATAATATAAACCTAATACATCCTACATTCATTGTGCAATCAGTTTTCTCCCAAATAAGCGAAGGGTTTAAAAAATATCTTAAAATTAAAACAAAACACTGCGTGTTCTTAATCAAGTGACACGGAGTGTATACAGGGTGATTGTTTAAGGTGCACCAAAAAGATTGAGCGTGTAGGTGGAGTGAAGACAAGAAAAAAATCGTATGGGAGGGGGGGTTTATTTTCCCCCGTTTAGGAGGGAGGGGCAATTTTCTAAAAACAACGGTGAATGATACAAATCCTTCTTATATCTTTTTGGAAAGCCAGAAAACCACTCTTTTATTTTATTTTTAAATTAAGTTGTTTAAGTCAACAGTTTTAAAAAAATTAATTTTCAAACTCAAAATTTTGAAAAAAAAATTCTATTATTAAATTAACTATTATTTTTATTTTCAAAATTCAATGCTCTTATTAATTTTTAGTCAAAAACAGAAAACCGGATGCCAAAATGTATCTTAGTTTTTAAGAAATTAAGAAAATACTAAAAGCACTTTTCCAAAAAAAGGTGAAATCTGGTTAATCTGGTTAAAAACAATGAACTGGATTAACCAGATTTCACCTTTTTTTAAAAAAATGCTTTTAGTATTTTCTTAATTTCTCAAAAACTAAGATACATTTTGGCATACGGTTTTCTGTTTTTGACGAAAACTTAATAAGAGCATTGAATTCTGAAAATAAAAATAATAGTTAATTACATAAAATTTTGAAAAATATTAGATAAAATTTTTTTTTTCGAAATTCTGAGTTTGAAAATTAGTTTTTTTAAAACTGTTGACTTAAACAACTTAATTTAAAAATAAAATAAAAGAGTAGTTTTCTGGCTTTCCAAAAAGATATAACAAGGCTTTGTATCATTCACCGTTGTTTTTAAATAATTTTTTTTCTGATTTAAGTCATTTTTTTAGAAAATTGCCCCTCCCGCCTAAACGGAAAGAAATAAACCCCCCTCCCATACGATTTTTTCTTGTCTTAACCCCACCTACACGCTCAAGCATTTTGGTGCACCTTAAACCAATCACCCTGTATATAACAAAATTGTGTTATTGTCATAAATAGGAAGAGTGGTTTACAGAAAAGATAGAGAATTAAAAACAAATTAAACTGCTCCCAGGTTATGATATAGAAAAAAAACAACAGTACAACTGCATGGAATCCATTGAATAAACTTTAACTTGTATTGTTTACAATTTATTGAGATAACAAAAATAAGGATAAGAATGAAAGGACATATTAATTTACTAACAAAACAAATAATTTAAACAAATATGTTTTCTAAGCGGCAAACTCTCATTATCGCCTTTTTACTATAAAATATTGAAATTGGTTTTATTTAGGATTTAATAATAAGGCAGAATTCTAATGTGTCTTTTTAATAAATCGTTTTTGAGATACAGGTATCTAAATATAAAAGAGATTTTTAGACCTCATCCCATGAACTACGTCGAAAACTAATATTAACAAAGATTCCTACTCATATTTTAGAGTCTATCATTTTTGGTTCATATCACCTTTTTAAGCATTCAGTGACGGTTCCAATTACGTTCTGAAAAATCCTCTATGCAGATTTGAGTTTGTTGATTCGATTAGTATTATTATTGTCATAGTTTTTTTTTGTGTTATAGTTTTACGTACCCACCTATATTATTTTTTTTACGTATTATATTATTGAAATAATATTATTTCCAGGTCAAACAAAATATTTCGGCTCTTTTTTTCCAAAATATTTTACTATAATATGTGTAAGTACTTACTGGCTATATATCCAAACTAGTTCTCAGAGGAATGAATTTTTTAAAATTCTCTATTTCGATGTTCCTGCAAAATCTTCTTCTCACATTGTTTGTCCTTCAAACTGTAGTTTACATTAATTTGTAACATTTTGGAAACAGACTAAATTAGTAAACGACACGTTCATTTCGCATGTATTCAAAAAAGGTGTTTGGAAAATTATGTAATTTTTAGTAAAAGTTGGTTTCTTGAAAAAACTATCCGATAGAAGGAAGATAAATATAAAAAGGTCAATATGAATTAAGTTTTCTAATAACTAGAAACAAACATACTGGGACAAAATTATAGTCAAGTTAACTCGAAACTAAAGAAATTTAGTTTGACATTAAACAAAAATTGCATGTAAATTGAACTTTGTCAAACGGTTTTTTTTTATTTTCAAGTTAACTTGACTTTAATTTTGCGCCACTGTCTTTTTTTCTATTTTAATTTGGGCTAGTTTAATTTTAAATGATTTTTCCTCATAATTATGACTTTTAACAAACTAGGATGGTGGATCTCTTAAAAGCAAATGGGATACCGATCCGACTACAGAAAATTTAGGTAAGTTAAATTTATAAAAAAAAGCTATTTAAATAGTTATTTAATTAAATTCTATGTTAACTTGTAGCTCGTCTCGATGGTACCAGTAAACCAATTTCAAAACGTGGAACTGCAACGCTTGAAGAGTATCTGCAGATAGATGGTTGGGAGCCAATAGCTTCGAACTCAAATGGAAAGAAAAGAGTAAGTATCTATATCTATATTAATAAAATACCAAGACGTTGAGTTGAATCTAGAATGTAATATGAAAAGCAATTCTTTAAATTATGTATTTTGGGGCGCCTGCATTTTTGTTATTGCTTTCGAGTCACTCATTAATGAATGACAAAGTGCAGAAAAATTACCCAACTTTGGTTAGTTATTTTGGCACAAAAAATGGTTCCTCTAAAGTACCTACAGTTTGAAATGTTCAAAATAATAATGTATAACTGCCATAACATTGTTGCCGGAAAAGGGTTGCCAAGCAATTTAAAAAAAATACTAAAAACACTTACAAAAAGAAATTTATCGATTTAGACGAGGATTTAGGGTAAAATTTTTTTGTGCCAAAATAACTTGCCAAAGTTGGGTAATTTTTCCTGCACTTTGGAGGGCTGTGTTTTTGGGTCCGACCATATACACCTGTATCCATAATTGTCATTCATTAATCAGTTACACTGAAGCAATAACTGGACAAAAATTCAGGCTCTCCAAAATATCATAAAATGGGTTGGTAACTCTCCTACTATAACTAGATGAAACCAAGTTGCCTACAAAACATGCACATACATTTATATATTTTTTTTAAATCTTTAAATCTTTTATTTTACAACAATTAGGTACGCTGGGCCGATATCGAAGAAAAACGTGCCCAAGACAAAATGCGAGCTATTGGATTTGTTGTTGGTCAAACGGATTGGAACCGTATGATGGATCCTACAAGTGGAAGTGGTGCACTCACCAAGACGAAGTACATAGAAAGATCAAATAAACGGCGTTAAAATGCGTGTGGTATTATATAATTAAATTAATTATAACTATTATAATTATATCTGTCTATCTACTCTGGTTTGATTTAATAAAGACACACAAATATAATTAACGCCTTGGTACTTATACAAACAAACAAAATAGAAGAAATTTACCAAAAGCTCTGTATCCCAAAATCATTTTTCAAAATTAGAAAATAACTATAAAGATGCATTTTATTATAATCTTCTAACAGATACATATTTATACTCGCAAGATCAAGAAAATGTGGAAAGCGCTGTAGCTAATTGATAACAAATTGCGTTCCATGTATACTCGAATGTAAATTAAATTTGAATCAATTACATAGAAGCGGGAGGAGTAGATACACAAAAAGTTTTGTAGGAACGAAACAAAAAATTTGAAGTATCATTGAACGAAATCGAATAAATTATTGGGAATTCTTTTATGCAATTTTTTACGAATTAAAATTGGTTCCTTACCTACATTTTATTACACTATTGCTTTCACCTACTTATTCCTTATAAAACCAGAAATAATTATATCTTGGTTTAATGAAGTATATACCTATGACTTTTTAGGTTCCAAAGGTAGATTGGAATTTGAAGCCACAGTTTAAGACCAAAATATGATTTGGCGTGTGCTCGGAATTCTTCAGTTTTCGCTTATAATTTACAAAAAGTATAAAAAGATTAGAAAAAAAGAAAAAAAATAATTAAAGAACTGAAGGCACTTTTACGGTATTCCAGTGTTTTTTTTGTTTTAACTTAGAAACTGATACATATTTATGTTCACAAATTCTACATTATTAACATCAGAGGACATTAATTATGCATGGATGATATAACCATTATAAAATATTCGCATGTCAGTCTGTCTGTGTAGATAAATAAATATCCAAATCGAAACTTTTTACCTAGGATAACTGACTTGGATAACTTACTCACTTACTACAGTAAAATTTAAATATGATTCTTTGATCAATATAACGGTAATAATAAACGGAGAATATCATAATTTTTTTGTTTTATTTACTCGTTTGTGGATGTTTCAGATTTAAAAATTTGTTTGCCAATGATTTGAATTTTTAATGATTGCTTCAGTTTTGTTTAGGAACGGTCTAAGGGGCCAGTTATAGCTATGATTGAAACTCATAATTGAAACACGAATCATTGGAACGGTGGATATATTATTGACAAATTGGTTACAAAATACATCACCCAATGCAAAAAAAACACCTGTAAACAATATTATTTAACAATATTTTATTTTATTCCAACAATAATGCCCAGTTGCAAAGTGAGGGATTAAACTCTATTTTCAGTTTAAACTACTGTTTTTTAAGTTTTTGGTTTCACAGTTGTCGTTTAACACAGATTATAGTTTAACTTTTCGTTTAAGTTAAACAATTTCATTTCGTCGTTTAAGCTCCGCCGCGCCGTTTCGTTTAAAGTTTTAGAACACACAAAAATCACCATTTTGATGTAAATTCTGGCACATGATATTTTAATATTTTTTTTAATTTTTAAGTTGGAATTTTGTTTACTTGATAAAAAATACACAATATCTAACATCACTATTTCAATGATATCACAATGGACCTATATGTGGTCTAAGTGCGTCAGAAGTTTTCCTGAGAGCCACATAAACCTATCATTATTTCACAATAATTTACGATTTATTTTATTTTCACCAAAATAATTTGGCATTTCAAAACAAATTTCATAACACAGAGCTTCGCCAACTGTTTTAAGCTAACTCGAGTTTAAGTTTTCGTTGTGAAACCGAACCAATTAACCGAAAAGTTTAAACTTTCGTTTAGGTTAAATTACACTACAGTTTAAACTCTCACCATTGTATATACATTTCTATAGTATTTTCATGCTGAATAATCACCGCCTGGCCATGTTAAGAAACTTGTGAATAACACATTTTTAGGTTCGTGCATTTACTAGTTGTCTATTCTGTTACCCTGACAACAGTCGTAAACATATTTGATTTTTGTTTTGTTTACATGGAATATGGATTTTAAAGCCAATAAAATACAGTAAATATTGTTAATTTGTTTTGTTGACGACTATTGTTAGGGTAACAGAATAGACACTTAGTAAATGTAAGAACCTCCAAATGTGCGGTTCACAACTTTCTTTAGATGGCTCTGCTCCATGGTTGTACTATAGAAATTTATATACAATGCTCTCACTTTGAAAATGGGCATAAGTATTAATTTTTTTTTATATATAAAATTTGATTAGAACTTGGTTATCTAAAAAATATCTTATGATCTCAATATTATTATTATGTTAGCACAGAAGGGGCCTTACTAAGACAGTTGGTTGTTTACATTGTGTTTTTGTTTATGTTAATATAACATTTCATTAAAATATAAAGAATAATTTATATTATACCTAAATACTGATTGTCTTCTCTGTTTGAAACAAAAAAACTATGTTGTAAGCCAAATTAAATCTAAAACATTGAAAAGCAATAATTGTTTTAGTTGCAAATTGAATGCAAGTTGAATAATTCCAACCAATAGTTAAGTTAATACGCAGGTAACTTTATCCGTAATACACTGCCGAATCCCTTTTGTCGCACATTACATTGTCTAAAATCTAACAGTTATTCATAAAACTTGATTAAATTCATTGACAAGAATAATAAAATGTTTTGGTTCATTTGAATAGAACCCCCATCTTTGTTTCGCTCACGTATTTTATATTCTGTTATAGAACTGATTTGAAAATATATTTTTTGAGAGACTGATGGTAGGCTAAAAGCCATTACAGAGGTTAGGGTTAAAATTCTGAAAATTCTTGAATTAAGACTAACGGGACATGATATTTAGAAAATTTAAATATCAGTATTTAGCTTAGTTTAAACTTTATCAAGAATAAGTATTGAGTTGGCAGATACATTGCATATATCAAGAATAAACTCATAATAATAATTAAAATTAGAGTAATTTATTGATTTTAATTCTAATTTTTATAAATTTTCTGAGTAATATAAATTTATAAAAATCTGAAATGCTCGATTTATAACACATTGAAAACTCGAATTAAAATTAATAAATTGTTCTAATTTTAACTATTATTATGGATTTATTCTTGATATCTGCACTGTATCTGCCAATTCAATACTTATTCTTGATAAAGTATAAACTAAGCTAAATACTCGGCTAAATACTGATATTTAATATTTCTAAATATCATGTCCCGTTGGTGATGTTTAGATGTTTCTAAATTTTAACCCTTAATTACCTCCGTAATGAGCCAGCAGTCTTTTCAATCAATCTTTACATGTATTGGACTTTCCAATATTCGAGCAATTAAAAATACGAAAGCGAACCCAAGATGGGTATTCTATTTAAATGAACCGAAACATTTCTTATTCTTTTCAATGAATACTTTACTCATACTTTTTCAGTACCTACTTATGAAGCAAAATTGTGTTATTGTCATATATATATGAAGAGAGTCTTAAAAGTAAAGTGCACAAAAAGGGAGGAGGCTATTCAAGTGCCGCTCACTTGAATAGCCTCCTCCCTTTAGATGTAGATAAAAATCAACTACGTTATGTTTAATTCTAGTTTTGTTCAATGAAACCTCAACTTATAATTCTCGCCAAATATATATGGAATAATTAATGACAGTTCTAAGTTCTGTTTCATTTTGCACATTAGTCTGAAACGAGTTGGGATAAATACTATATATCCGTATCAGATCAGAGTGTACATAAAAACAGTTTATGTTTACAAGCTTTGAACATTTCTGAAAAGGTTAGTCTTTTATTTGCACATTTTTGGCAAAACGGATTTTTTCTCATAAAAACATAATAAATAACATAAATATAGGCACTAAATTTAGTCCAGTCAAATGGTGTTTTGGTCAGGAAAAAAAAATACAGAACTCACTTCTTTTTGTAAAGGGTATCGCTGAATCCCATTTTCAACTTTCCTACTTTGCACGGATATGGCTTCACTACAAAACTCACAAAAAACTTGAAAATTGCGAACTTTTCCTTATTTTTTTCCAAAAGAGTCAGAAATTAAAACACTTTTCTAGGATACTACCATAAACAAAGTTAAATTACATTAAGTTTCCAACAAAAAGTTTATATCAAGTTGTTATTTTGGTTGAACCATGTGGTCGCTATAGAGCAAGCTGAAAAACACGAAAATATAAGCGTTTACGACTAAACTCGAAAATTGGAAACTGAATGTAAATTAACTATGTAGATGGTAGTATCCTAGAAAAGTGCATTATTTAATAACTTGAAATACCTAAACTATAAAAAGTTGGCAATTTTCGAGTTTTTGTGCGATTTTCGTAGTGAAGCCATATCCGTGCGAAGTAGCAAAGTTCAAAATCGGATGCAGCGATACTCTTTTCATAAACCCCAAGTTAGAAAAAAACTTCTGTATTTTTTTCCTCAAACTAAAAAACCTTTGACACAAACTAAAAAGTCGCTTTCATATATTTGTACATAATAGTCTTTTCACACCAGATCAAAATTTAGATTTCGAAATCTCGTTGAAGCGTTCACATCGAAAAAATGCTAGGTTTTGTTTGACGTTCAGTGATTGTTACAAATAATTTTCAAATTAAATTTTTCTTTTCTTCATTTTTTTTGCAAAAGAACAAACATTTTTGATTTTGTGATGGTTTTATTCCTTTATTATTTTAAATCATCGGCACAACAAGAGTGTGTGAAGTTAGCCCCAGTCCCCCCTTTGTTTGAAAATTAATTTTTTGGAAGTTGTAGATTTGTGTCATTGTTTTTTTTTTATATATTCAAAAATGGGATATTAGAGCCAAAAAACCGTTTTTGACCTAGTCCTTTTTCGAAAATTGAATTTTGGAAAGTTGTGCTAGGTTTGTGCCGGTTTGTGTCGTAAATTTTTTCAAAATTATTAAAAATGGGGCCTTTATAGCCAAAACCCCATTTTTGACCTACCCCACTATGTTTTGTGCTAGAATTGTGCTGGGTTGTACTGCATTTTTTTTAAATATTAAAAATGATGGTTTTGAGCCGCAAAACTCGAGCAAAATGTGTAAAGTTAGCCCCCCCTTTTTTGAATTTAAAACTTTTTTACTTTTTCAGAATGAAAAAGTTATTCTAAAAAAATAAGTTCGTATATTTTGTATTTTCGAAGATAGAGCATTTTAAAGTTTATTTAAACTAACGAAATCACTCCCAATCATAACACACAAATTATTAACTTTTTTTAAACTCAATTTGAAACATGATTTAGGTTCTGTAAAGACTAAATATTTTTTTTCACAAGTTTTATTCAAAAGTAAAATTTGGGTAGTAATTTGATAAAAAAAAAAACATTAAAACACTCTTCCTCGAAAATACAAAAGATAGGACCTAAATTTTTTTGGAACATTGATAAGAACAAACTTTACATTCTGAAAAAGTAAACAAAGATTGAAATTCAAAAACTTCCTATTCATGAGCAGAGCCGTCCTATTCACTTAGCTAATGGTGAACCCATCATGACCACGGAACACTTTACTGCTACGTTCACTGTGGGTTGTACAGAGATAGAGAAGTAACCTACTACCCGCTCTCGAAGAGGATGCCATTATTGGGATGGACTTAATGAGTCAAGCGAACGTTGAAATTTTTATGAACGGCCAACCTGTGACTGGTAGGAAATCTTCAGGATTTGAAAGGGGCAATGAAGGTTGTGAAGTAATGTCACATTTGTTAACCGACCAGCAAAGAACTCTCGAAATTTTTCTGCAAAATGAACTTCCTAAGTTTAATGAAATTTCGGAATTGGCCAAGGTACCGCCGCATCCTATACGACTAAAAACCGATGAACCGTTTAAGCAACGGTATTACCTTAGGAATCCTGCTATGCAAAAAGTCATTGATGATGAAGTCAACGATCTACTGAGTACAGGGCCCGTATTACGTATTACGATAATCGTTGAAAAACCCTCGTTTTCGTTCAAATGCGATTACGTAAGACGATTATCGTTTAAGTTTCAACGATACTCGTTTCTTCTTACGAGTGCTATTTGGCTGTCGCCTAGCCTTTGTTCTCGTTGTTGTCAATTTTTTTTTGTTGTGTTTATATGTCTGCCGGTTATGTACCATTAACAATATTAAAAAAAACAACCATAATAAACGCACTTGCAGTTATAAATAAACAAAGTCCGGAATTGCAATAAAACACTATTTGGTTTTTTCATACACATTTTCCATGCTCTTCTCGTTGAAATATTTGTTACGAATTTTCCGTCTTCGCCCCTTGGAACAATGTTTTCAATCCGAAAAGTAGTAGTTAATAAACATTTTAATATTTTTTAAGATAATATACCGCACTTCTTTAATTTCATACTTAAGACTTTATTTATTTCAATAAATTTTTGACATCTATACACCGACGTGAAGTTAGATGCACTTCAAAAAAAATAGTATTTCTCTGTTTTATCTGGCAACAATGTCATGAAACTATTCTCGTTACTTGTAATCGCTTTATGTTGCGGCTTTCGATTTCTTGACTATCGTTTTTTTGCCGTTCGTTTCGTAATACGTAATACGGGCCCAGGCAAAATCAGTCCCCAAAATAGTTCACCCATTGTACTGGTGAGGAAAAAGGGAAACTCCTGGAGAGTGTGTGTTGACTTTCGTCAATTGAACGAAATATCGCTTAAGGACGCATGCCCTTTACCGTACATAGCCGCCATCTTGGACAAGTTAAGAGGGGCCAAATTCATGTCCACTGACTTGAAGCAGGGCTACTGGCAGATCGCTTTGGAACCTAGCTGTCGTCCTTATACGGCCTTTACTGTCCCAGGTAGAGGTCTGTTCGAATGGAATGTAATGCCTTGTGGGTTGCATTCTGCTGGTGCAACTTTCCAAAGGGCCATGGACTCCATTTTAGGCCCAGGGATGTTGGATAGAGTGTTCGTCTACTTGGACGACATAATAATAATCAGCCAGTTATTTCGTCAACCTGAAAATTAATTCTGAGAAATGTAATTTTTGCCGAGAAAGTATCTAGGGCATGTGGTCACCAGAGACGGCATTCACACCGATCCCGAAAAAAATTTCCGCCGTACAGGTACTTACCGCACCAGCCAATCTGCGTGATCTGCGTCGTATCTTAGGAATATGTTCTTGGTATCGACGTTTCATTAAGGATTTTTCCTCCGTAGCGTCACCGTTAACAAGTCTTTTGAAGAAGAACTCAAAATGGGAATGGGGTCCTACCCAGCAGGCCGCCTTTGACATGCTAAAAACCAAAATGACAGAAGCACCCGTTTTGTCATGCCCAGATTTTGATTTGCCATTTACCCTGCAGACAGATGCCAGCAATTTCGGCTTAGGAGTGGTGTTGACACAACCGATCGCAGGCAGCGAGAATGTCATCGCTTACGCTAGTCGAACTCTAACCGAGTTAGAGCAGAAGTATGCCGTCACCGAAAAAGAGTGCTTGGCCATTTTGTGTGGGGCATCGAAAAATGCGCCCATACTTAGAGGGTTATCATTTCAACGTGGTGACAGACCATTATTCTTTAAAATGGTTGCACTCGCTGGAGAACCCGTCTGGACGTTTAGCACGATGGGCGTTGGAAAACTATGATGACATCACCGCCGGCGATTTAGGCGAAGCTTAAACTACTTTTCGCATGGCTAAGCGATATTTTTGGCCTGGAATGTTCCGGGACATCTCTAAATACGTCCGAAAATGTCAGCTCTGCAACAAATTCAAAGCATCGCAACAGAAACAACCGAGCGGGCTTATGCACTCTATGGAGGTGGAGCAGCCTTGGGAAGTCGTTTGTACAGATTTTGTAGGACCTTTGCCCAGGTCAATGAAGGGTCACACGATCTTGTTGGGTATGGTCGACGAATTCTCGAAATGGGTAGAGGCAACCCCTATGAGAGCAGCTACTACTGCGGCCCTAATCAAAGCTGTCCGACAGCAAATAGTGAATCGTTTTGGAGTACCAAGGGTTTTCCTATCCGACAATGCGGCACAATTCACCAGCCAACAATTTCGTCAATTTTTGGCTGAGCTAGGAGTTCAGCACCATATACCCCGCAAGAAAATCCCACAGAGAGGGTGAATAGAGTATTAAAAACGATGATCGCCCAGTACGCCCAGAAAAATCAACGCCATTGGGACGAGTACATAACGGAATTAACCTTCGCCATTAATACAAGCCGCCACGACTTCACCGGTTTTACTCCTGCCGTACTCAATTTTGGGAGAGAACTCCGTTGTCCCAACGAATTTGCAACTGCCCATTCAAAAGATGCCCCTGCCGAATAACTGAATTCTAGACAAGAGCTTTCACAAGTTCTTTACGATTTAGTACGTTTAAATTTGCAGAGGGCTGGTCAATCCCAGGCCAAGAATTATAACTTACGGAGACGTCCCTGGCGACCTGCAATTGGGGAAAGGGTGTACAAGAAAACCCGTTTTCTCTCATCCGCTGTCAATTGTTTCGCGGAGAAACTGGCACCCAAGTATGACGGCCCATTCGAGGTTGTTAAATTCGTGTCGCCTGTAATAGTCATCCTTAGGAAAGAGGGTGTGCCGAGAACGAAAGAAAGAAAATCAAATATCCGCGCCCATGTAAGAGACCTGAAGGGATATCAGGCCGACTATGATAGCATCGGTGAATTAGCTAAATCTACTATCGCTCTCGCCACTCATACCAACATATCCGCCGCTCCCTAAAAATATAAGTAAAAATAAAAATAAAAATATAAATAATATAGTTGACCGCCGCCGTAAAAATAATATCAGTCTGCAATCAACCGCCGTCACACACGGATCGCCGCTCCCTAAAATTAAAATTAAAAAAAAGAATAAAAATAAAAATATTAAGTCAATCACCAGCAAAAGAACATCAGTCTGCAACCGACCACCGTAAGACACGGACCTCCACTCCCGGACAGTACCAATAAAATTACTCGGGAAAATAAACTTATAATTGCTATGCAGACCACAAGCTACAAAAATGGATCTTCGATTCCTAGAAAGAATACGGATGGTAAACCCTCAAAGGAGCAACCGACTAGTCCTCCTCCGTTCATTGAACAGTCGGGGAAGTCACTGAGGAAGACACTGTCATGTAAAGCACTCATCCAAAGGAGGATGCGCTTAGGAATCGCCCAGCTGTACGCCATAGCCCTCGGCAACATAAAGAGCTCCGCCAAAACAGGACTGAAGCGCGGGCCAAGGCCCAAAGCAACTGAGGAAGCCATTCTGGGTGGTAACACTGCCACCTTCGCGAGGAAAACCTCTGCTGCTCAACGTGGAGGGCGTTTTATCAACGCGCTGCAAGCCGCGTTGATGAATCCTTGCGCTCGACAACCCACCGCACCGATGAGACCGTAAACGCTCCGGCGCATTGACGAGCTAAGCTTCACTCTAAAACCACGTCAGCGTATAAACCGCCTGCCGCCGATCGTGAGGTGGCTTAACCCATCCTACCACCCCCACATATAGAGCAGTATATGGCCAAGATCAGGGCACAGCGCGAGGAGGCCATGAACAACTGGATTACATTGAATCCGCCAGGAAACGGCCCGTCTACATCCACTCTACAGTTAAAACCCTGACATATAGCAGATCCTTCTTCGTTAGAGCTGCCGACAGTCGCACCAAAGCCGCCAGTGCCCGTCCGCTGTAACCAACCGATGCGAAGGGAGTCGATAAATCAGCGACCACCTTGCCTTGCCGCAGTACAACATTCGATCACGGCTGAGAGAGTCATCCACCTGAGTCATCAACCGACGATGACACCAACTCCAAGATTTGCTACTTTCCCCATTCCGGTCTACACAAGCGCTGGACCAAGCAACATGAGCAGCCAGCCGCCCGTCATCGACCCTTTCGAGGGTATAGTTATTCGGGGAAGCAACCAACGGGGCGGCCAGTTCTACATACAACGGCCATGGTGACGTATCTGCGTACGCCCAAACAAGAGGCGCACCAAAGCTAACCTCAAGTTTGGGCCTTACATTAAGGAAGTCGACATCCTACCATAGAGGTACCGCCACAGAGCATCACCCACCACGATATGAATTATGATTTTCTTTAGTCTTTTCTTATATAGAATATTAGTTAAGTTTAAATTATTATTATTAAAAAAAAAAAGAAATGATGGAACATGTACAAAAAAATATGTATTTGAATTAAGAAACAAAAAGTAAAAACATGTATAATAATCAAAATAAATTTAAAATAAATTTATGAATTATTTAACTAAAAAAAATAAAAAAATAAAATAAACACACAAAAAAAATAAAAATAAAAAAAAAGAAAAGAAATATATATATAAATACAAAAGCATGACGAGGGGGTTCTCGTCTTGTAAAGAAAGGGGGGAATGTAACGAAGTTACACATTTCCTCTTAACTATAATAGGGAATTTTCCCTACTGCCGCACAACCGCCCACAAAGGGACCTAACCTGTTGTACCTATACTTACATAGGTCCATTATCTGCATCTTATTACATTGAAATTAATAATTTATTGCATTTAATAGAAAATCACTTTGCTTCCGACCTTCGAGTTAAGTTGAGCATTCTCAGCTAACTCATAAAGTCTTAAGTGATAACCGCCGACCGTATTGGGTGCGTAGTGCACTATACTATAGGCAATTTTTGAGGCAAGAAATTGCCATAGTAATTATTTGTGTTCCTTGGTGGACAGATTTGTGTTCCTTTGGGGACTGATTTTTGATTTATATCCGTTGTGCTCTTGCGAGGACTGGTATATAGGTATTTAGTTTGTTTGTGTTCCTTAGGGGACAAACTCTTTTTTATATTTAATTGTGCACTTTCGAGGGCAGAGGGTAAGGTTATTTGTGTTCCTTTAGCTTTGGGACAGAATTTTTATATCTAGCTGTGCTCTTTAAGGGGCAGATATTATATTCAATTTTGCTCCTCCTGGGCAGGTTTATTTACAGATTTGTGCCTCTTTCGCTCTTCCGAGGCAGATACTTTATTCCGCGTTGACAAAATTAAAATTAAAATTGAGTTCAATTTAATTGGGGACGTAGTTGTTGAGCCCTAAATCACATCAAAGTTTTTCGTTTGCTTTATTTGAGCAACCTTGGACGACCGCTGATCTACATCAACTGGAAAATAAAAAAGCAACATCACAAACCGATTGCCAAGCTCTAAAAACAGCAATGAGTAAGAAGGAACCTGTGCCGAGAATTGCACGGTGGTGGTTGAAGATGTTGGAGTAGTCATCGACCGGGAAAATGGATGGCTCACGCGGATGCACTATCCAGAAACCCAAGTGAAGCTGCTCAAGAAACAGAGATAGTGCATCTAGACCACATAGAACCATTTGTCAAATCTACGAAGGGGAGTTCTTACTAAATAGTCTTGGTAGATGCCTTCGCAAAATATACCGTCATGATAGTTGTTCCAAGTACGCAGACGAAACCCGTGCTTAATTTTCTGGTAGACATTTTCTATACCTTTGCAGAACCCCGTTGAATTATATCAGACAGAGGAACATCTTTTACGTCCAAAATGTTTGAAAGTTTTATAAAAGACTTTGGAATTGTTCATGTTCAGAATGCAACTAGAACACCCATGGTCAATGGACAAGTTGAACGATGTTATCGCACCATACTATGTACATGCGCTACTGACAACCGTAAAAGATGAAAGCAGATATGACCAGAAGGTGAAATCTGTACAATGCTCCATAAATAATACTTTTAATGAATCTATCGGAAAGACCGCCCAACAAATGATGATGAGTTATAAACTTAGAGATACATGGCAAGATGTGTTGGCCCAAGAAACTGACACAAATCAACAAGAACGGAATATCGCAGAGATTCGATCGGAAGGACGGGAAAATAATAACTAAAACACAATACAGGCAAAAAAATCAGCACGAAACTTAATAAAGTATAATGTAGGTGATTTGGTAATGTCCAAAAATATAGTTTTTATCTCTTTCTTACTCTTTGAATTTCTCCGCACATTTAATATAACTCTCAACACTTTCTTACGAATATACCGTCGAAATAGTAACCATTGTAAGAAAGTGTGTTGCGCTTTATTCTATGAAACCATTAAAAGAAACGGTGAAGCTGTCTCGAGATCAAAACAAGTACAAACAAAAAAAGCAACAAAATATGATTTTGTATAATTACCTTTGTATTTGTTTTTTTTTTTTGAAAAAAATACCTTGTTTTGTTTATGACTCTAAAAGAATTAAAATATAGATATATATTATATTTTTTTTTTCATTTCCAAACACTTTTTTCATGTTTTTTTATTATATTATTATTAAATTCAACACATTAATAAAGCTACATATTTATGTTTATAAGCATTTAGTCATTAAGCTATTTTATTGAAACTGAAAGATTGTTTTCAAAAATTTATTATTTTGTATCAAAAATGATACATTGCACGCTGACAACTAGTTACAAATTGTATGATGTGTATCTAAAATAATGAATTGGACAGTGAAACGAAAGTAATTTTTCATTGTGGACGTAGGGGTGTAAAGTTATGGGAACTTTATGGGAACTTTATGGGAAACATTTTTCCCTCGGAATTTTTCCCTAATTTCATTGGGTTTTCATTACTGATTTTTTGAATATAGGGAAAATTATGTGGGAAAAAAGATTCCCGATAACCCCAATTGAATTTTGCATTAAAATAGCAGGTGTGTTTATTTAAACAAATTGGCGAAAACTGTGAATTAACTACAAAAGTCAGGACTTTTGTATTTTTGTATGAATATGGCACAACGTAATTAAATAATTATTCTTAATATTGGCGTACTTTAAATTAATAAAAAAAACTTTTTTTTATTAAATAAAACATAGTCCAGTCGATATGTACGTTTACCGTGAAAATATTCGGATCTTTATAAAACTTTTACATGTTGATTTAAGGTATAACTTAGGGAGGGATGAAAAACCTCAATTTCTTCCGACTTTTTTCAGTTTATCGCTTATATTTCTTAAACTTTGAAAATTAATTTTTCAAAAACTGTTTGATAAAACAAATTTATTAAAAAAGAAAACAGAAGTGGTTTTGAAATATTTTTTTCTTTTGTCCATAACGATTTTTTTCTAACCTTGATCCAATCTTGATCCAACCTACACGCTCTACTTTGATTTTAACAATTATGTTAAAAACCCTGTACAAAGAATTATTGTAGAAATCAACAGACTCGATAAATCGGCTGTATCTCCGTTAATATTGCTTATTTAATAACAACAGTACAGTACTTGTGTTTCTTTCTTCTTCAGCATACTGATATGTTGTAATTTGTGAACAAATTTTACGAAGAATAGCAACACGATATAAAAAAAAATTTAACAGGTTAGGCCTTTCAAAGACAGTTTTAATATTTTAAGTGAAACAGATTCATTTAAAAACTTTACTAAGCAACGCAAGCACGTCTCTGTTAGTCCATGACAACACAGAAAGTTAATTGGATGTAATACAATGCAGAAGCGAGCATTACTGCAATTTTTTAGCACGTTTTCCGTTGATAATCGAATTGTGATAATAGATACGTATGATGGATTGACGCGGCACAAACCCTTTAATTTAAGTTTATTTTTATGAGTTTCCATGTGAATATTATGTGTTTGGCAAACAATTTCCATTTAATATGTATTCGCAGTAGAATGACGTTTCCTGTTTTGCGATTAAATCATTTATCGCACGTTCCCATTACTCGTCAATTAAATCTTCACTTTGCAAATGTAAAATATTGTTAAAACCGCTAATTTTTTTGGTTGAATATGAAATAAAAAATAAAAGATAGATAAGAATTTATGTAGGACGCAGGTACATGTTTATATCTGAACGTGAAACGTATTTACACTATAATTGTGTGTGATTTATTAAAACAAGTTTTTTATTCTGGGGCATGATGATAATGATAACAAATGAATATTGTTTGTAGTTTATCAAAACTTTAAAATAAAAGAGGAAAGGAAAATGCCCAAAAATATATGGGCAAAAAACCCAGCATCGATTAAAACAAGATATGCTATATCACTTTATTAAGGACAGGCAATTTTCTATTTTCATTTTGCGATGTTTTTCAAACCCTCTATTTTGGGAAAAACAAAATGCACAATGAATGAAGGATATATTAGGTTTATATTGTAAACAAAAAATTAGGATTATGTTGATAATTGCAACATTTATGACGCTTTTCCCAAAAAGGTCATAAAATGTACCAGCTTTTTTTGTTTCACTTGATTAAGACAGTGTCAAAATCGTTGGACCCCTTGGACAGCCACTGGCAAGTAAAAGTGTAGTGAAGTACCTTGGCATCTGGCTGGATCAATATCTGTATTTCGACAGACATATAGATGCTGCTCTGACCAGGGCTAGGGGAGCCTTTGCCCTGACAAGACGCCTGTTTTACAGCAGCCATCTTGATAGCAGGGTGAAGGTGATTTGTTACATGGCTTTAATCAGGCCGATGATTGCCTATGGATGTCCTGTGTGGTTCAACGTTGCACCATCTCAAATGGAAAAGATTCGGGTATTTGAGAGGCAGTGTCTTAGACACTGCCTTGGATTGCACAGAACACCAGAGTCGGAGTACATAAAATATTATTCCAACGAGGTTCTATACAACAGGGCTAACATAAACAGAATAGATAATTTTTTAATCAAGCTGATTCGGGGTCATATTGCAAGAGCGATGACTTCAACTAATGGCTTGATTTTCGGGGCTTACTACCCCAAAGATGAATACTACGAAAGTGTGTGTCTAAGCGGATTTATCCCACCCGACGCTTTCCTCTTTTTAGACAGTCGAGGGCTGATACAAGATAGTTCGGCGGTACCGCTGATCTACCACGTCGGCCGAAAAACTGTGGATAGGCGACTCCTTTATGGTCGTGACGTCGTCGCAGAAAGCGGAGCAGAGCGCCTTCGGTTCAGTAGGGCTATGTCCGAAAGGGACCAGATAGATAGATTGGACCAAAATCGCCAGTTCTGGTGGTTGAATCATATGTAAACTAATTAAATTTAAAAAATAAATAATAATAAAAGTTCACTAATTGAGTTTATTTCCTTGGTTTGACTTGCGCAGGTTTAGGCGTGTCCTTGGCTTTAAAAGTAGGCTAGGTTATTACAAAACAATCATGGTGGCACTAAAAAGAAAAAAAAAACCGTTGCTGTGGCTGTTCTAGTCTTAAGTTATTTTAAGTAGTTTTAAGTGTAGTTTTAAGTTTTATAAAAAATAAAAAAAGATAGATATAATAAGTTTTTTCCCAATTTTCTTATTTTTAAGTAATAAATGAAATTCGATAGTATTTAAGCTAGGTACGCCGAAAGGCAATAATTTTAAGTTGGTTATGGTATAATTTAGAGCGCTCGCATAGGGCCAGTAAGTTAGTTAAGTTAATATGTAAGCTAGTTGTTAAGGTTTTTGTCTAGCAAGTAAGTAGTTATAAGAGGATTGAAATATAAAAACTGAATATACAAAAAAAAAACAGTGTCAAAATCTACCTGTTATTTTAATCAAATAAAAGGGTACTTGAAGTATAAGGGAGCTTAGTTCAAGTAAAAACTGCGAAAAATCCAATACTATGGGCAGAAAAAAGACATTAATCAAGTAGGAAATCGGCCAAATTCGAGCTTACCGGGATGAAGGGAAATCCATCCGTTTTATAGCCAAGAAAAAAGTGTGTTGTCAACAATTATCTTAAGGACCCGGAAGGGTATGGAAAGAACCGCAAAGGAAGAATCAGAAGATTACTAACATGTGTGGGTTTTGTGCTTTAATTGTTGTCTATTATAATCAGCAGCTAAAAATCCAACTTAAAAAGCCATGACTGAAAGCGTTGTTCCGATAGCCAATGTTTTAGAAAATGATTTAAACAAACCGACTTGCAAAATTATTAAAACTTTATTTTATTTATAAAGAGAACTATGATACAAGTTTGATAACAGAATTAATAATAAAAAAGAAAGTAAATTAATTTTTCTTATTGAAAAGTATCAGATGATACGATTGAAATTATTTTCAAATTGATGAGTTGAAAATTGCAAATTACAAGTATTTTGAATTTTCAAATGATAAATGAATTTATGTGAACTATGATAATGATAATTTAATAAAGTTAAAGTATTATATGATTTTAATGATACAGAGTAGCCACACATGTAAGGAAAGGTGGGCGATACAGCTTCAAATTCAAGGCTCTCTGTTAGTAAAATCAAGGCATAAACTGGAATTAAACCTAGTAGATCGACTGTTTTTTGAGCGATACAGAAGGCCGACCATATTCGCCATCAAAAATTGAAGAGGGAACCACCATTGAATGCCGCATGCAAAAGCCAACGGCTTGAATTTGCAACAAGTCACATCAGATGGAATCGAGAGTGGCATACCGTAGTCTTTTCTGATGAAAAAAAATTTAATTTGGACGAACCTGATGGATACAGCTTTTATTTCATGATTTGAGGAAAGAAGAAATGCATCTCCAATGGCGGCACAGCAAAGGAGGTGGTGTAATGGTATGGGGAGCAATAAGCTATTACGGAACTGTGGAGCTGGATTTTCAAAGCATCAAAATGACCGCCATCACTTACAAATCGTTACTGAAGAAAGCTTTTCCGAAGTTTTTTGAAATATTTGGTGGACATCGATGGACTTTCCAACAAGACAATGCACCGAAACATACCGCACGGACAACAAAAGCCTGGATTCAGAACCAAAATGTAAACCTACTTGCATGACCACCATATTCATCCGACCTGAACATCATGGAAAACGTGTGGGGTTGGCTTTCAAGAAAAGTCTACGAAGGAGGAAGGCAGTATGATGAAACGGAAGAGATAATTGAAGCCATAAAGCAAGCTTGGTCCGAAATTTCGCTTGGTTATTTGACAGAACTCTATGAATCTCTACACAGCAGGCTACTTGAAGTGATCAGGAGGTAGTACCCATTATTAAAAACTGTTGCAATTCTTGGGATAAAACTAACATTTATTTATGCAAACAAAAATTTTATTGTTTAATTGTTTTTTTAAGCTTAAAACAGGTAAATTTGTCTACTGTCCTTAATCAAGTGAAACAAAAAAAGCAGGTACATCTTATGAATTTTTTTTGGGAAAAGCGCCATAAATATTGCAATTATCAACATAATCCTAATTTTTTGTTTACAATATAAACTTAATATATCCTTCATTCATTGTGCACTCTTGAATTCTATTTTAACCAGTCCAAAAATGAAGAGTGTCATCATCCATTTCATTTACGTTCTCAAAATCAATAGTTTTTCTCGTACGTGTTCAGTACAGAAATATGTTTGTCGACGTGAAACATGATTAGCAAAATCATCCCAGGTGGTATTTTTTAACAGATGCGAGACATTGGCTTGAAATGTGTATTAAATCAGAAGACATGCCTTGAGTGTAATTGGTACTGTGCGTAACTTCAATTGTTATTGCAATTGTCAAATATACATCTTCTAGCAGAATTTTGAGTACATTTCAGTAAGAACAATCAATTGATTTTCCGGTATTGGTTGTGCTTGTGCCAGTAAAGCACGCCGTATTATATGGTCAATTCTTTGCTGGCAAGGACGGCATATTGCTCTTGAACCATAACAAGCAATCTGTAACCAAGAAAAAAGCAGTGCAGAATCTGACATCTCATTGTGGTCATTTAAGGTTTTTGCATTAATTTATTAAAATTCAATCTGTTAAAATAGCGACAAGTGATTATTAATTATAGGAACTCGCTTGCAAACTCTTGGCGAGTTACTTCAAAATCTTCAGTAACAATGGTGTTTTCTAAAGTTCCTTTGAATGGCCACAATTAACACAATGGCGGTTGTCACACCAAGTTTTGAAAAATAATATAATAATCAATGAAAACCCTAAAATCGGGGAAAAACAGAATCGGTGTATAATATAAAAACTGATTGGTCCCTGCACGGCCCTGATTCTTTGTATGTTGTAAATTTTTCAACACAATTTTTGAGAAATAAATATATTTAGTTTATGTACATACCTAAATTAATTAAATAAAACAGTATGTGCCAGTATATAATACAGTATGGTGATGTGCGAAAACCATCATCTCAGTCTCAAATCTCATATTCCTGAGGTAATGCCATCTTTGTTTTCGTATGTCAAATAATTCTATGTTTCATATAAGAAAGCTGACTTCAGCTCAGAAAGTGATAGCACAAATCCTCGTATCAAACCCTCCAAGTGGGTGCCGAGCGGTCAATGATCACTACAGTTGTCTTGTGTCAGATGTCAAGGCTGGTGGTTAGCAAAGGTAAGGTTGCATCGCTGTAATGTTACTTAAGTTTTCAATAGTTGAACTATCAGAAATGCAATCTGACCATAAATACGGGGTTCCTGATTTTCAAGGTGGTGTGAGCGTACTTGTACACATTCCGTGCTGAAGAAGTGGAAGGGTGGGGGATAAGCCAGTCATTAACAAGCTCTTTCGGGTGCCCAGGCACAAGGCCCGTAATATTTTTTTGCCTTACCCCGGTAATTGGCTCTACCAGGGCGGACCTCTTTTCCGACCTACTCGTGGGAATCAAATTTGAATGCTATAAAATGAACATGGACAACGATACGATTAATGAACCAACCAGCAGGTTATCTGAGTATGAACTACTTGCTTCTAGACAGGAGGAGACGGTTGTAGCTCAAGGAGTATCAGACATAGTAAGCCTGTGCTACCAAAAAGTAAGAATTCCCATAATAGCGAAGCCAGACATAGCGGAGCTAATGATAACCTTGATGAGAGACACCAAATACACATTAGATTCAAGCAGGCTACCTTCATTCTAAACAAGATTGCTAAAAATGAGTCAGCTGGAACCCTGAGTGAAAAGGATCTCTCTGACAAACCCGTTTATCAGGAAGCTGTTGATGAATGCAATAGCTTTCTTCAAAAACAAGCAATGAAAAGAAACAGAGATGACGCGTTGACCCAGGCCCTCCATATGATAAATCCCGTACAAGTGAACTCATATGTTGAGCTCGGCCAGACATAGCCAAAATTATTGCAGTGAGAACGGGTTACTTTAACTACTGGCCGATAGGAAAGCATGCGGCAAAAAATGGGTATTCCACAAAATACTACTGCTGCGGAGAGGAAAGGGAAAGGGAAACAGTTACTCACTATCTCTGCCACTGCCCTTCCTTAGCCCAATATGCCAATTCTTCGGTCAGTACTTTGTAGCTGACCTTAGCGAACTTTCGGTAGTGAACAAAGGAAATCTTCTTGGATTCCTTAATACGACTAAATGGTTATAATCAAAATAAATTATATAAATATCTTTTCTTTTCCAGAGGCTGACAAAATGGATAGAAGAAGTAGAAGCCATCTCTTTAGCCGTGTATGCGGGCTATGTCAACTGCGGAAATCGAACTTTTCTCTCATATTGGTTGATCTCACAGGCAAACTGGCCCTACCCTAAGCCAAATTGCCTAGAATGGCTTTTTATCGAAGACAGTCATAATCGGAGCTAACAGCCTTGATATAAAGCCTCGTGGGGGGAATGAGCCAATAGTCGTTGGGGTGGCAGTTTAAGATCTCTTGTTCCCTTATGGAAATAGGAAACAAAGGGACAAACTCCCAAGAAACGCACACCCGAACCTTAAAATAAAATCCCCGTTTATTATTTTTTCTTGGGAAGGCTGACATTAAAGGTACGCACTCCCAACAACACTCCCTAATAAACATCATAAACCATCTTAAACCCTTACAATTGATAGGTCTCATGAGTTTTTTGGTATCAAAACGGCGCATCTAGCGCTAATTGAGTTTTGTTCTAATCAAGATTAGAATAAGCCGCCAACCTACCTACCTAAATATATTCATACAGTGCGCTTCTCTTTCTTAGACGAACTTTTTTTTACTTGCGATCACATTGATTGGATATAATGGATACTGTAACTGTTAAGGTTTTGGGTGCGTGCAAGTATGCAAAAAAAATGTTTTCCTAAATATGAGATTATGAAAAAAAAAAGAAAGTAAATAAAGTTTTTTAACTCGATTTGTTGTACCTCAAAAATAAATTTCATAAAAATCCGTCTACAGTTTTTTGAAATATTGAATTCACAATTTTTTTTTTAAGTTGTTTAATATAAACTTTTTTGAAAAAAATATTATGTTATCTTATTTAAAATAGATACGAATATTTTAGTATATTGAATTTAGTGCAAATCGCTTCAGGCGCTATCGAGATAGTCCAATTTTAACCTATACACTTAGTTCATGTGAAATTTGGTTAAAATAGTTAGAGCAGTACCGTTATAGGACAGGTACCATTATTTAAAGACTTACAGTGACTAAAAAAAAGCTCCAATGCAAGTAAAAATTAGCTCGATGTTGATAGCTGATGCTGCCAGCTGCCACCCAAAGTTGTATTCGGATTTCTTAGTTGACGGCGTGCCCATAAAATTTCGCCGCGTGCAAATTGCCATGCCTTGTATAGGTACTTTCTACATATGTATTTGTTTCCTTCCAAACATAGTACACATTTTATCGAAAAAAACATATGCGTCATATAAATAATAGTCTATATGTAATAAACATATAAATATGTTTTAAAAAACAATAAAAAGACTAAAAATAGGCAAATTAAATTTTACTAAGTGGAATATTTATGAATCAAATTTAATTTTGAAGATTTTGTGGTCTTTACTTCAAGATTTGCGTTTCGTCCTGGTTCGATGGTGAACACATCAGTGCCCAGGTTCGGTTTGATGTCATCTAGCTGGTAGCCCACCATCAAATCAGGGCGAAACGCAAATCTTGGAGTAAAGGCCACAAAACCTTTGAAAAGTATTATAATATAATGTATAGGCAAAATTGATTGAAACTTCCAATGAAACACATCTATCTACCTATTTAGGTATATGTACCTAACCTATGCTCTATAATTATACTAGGTTAATTTTTGTTCTTTAATTGCAACAAGGCGTTTAAAATACCTGTGAACTCTATATTAAAAGAAAAATGCTGTATAGAAAACCAACTCACCTCTTAATCCATATCGTAACGTAACATCTACTTGTCTGGCTCCAGTAGCAGCGGCGACATAATAATCGTTATCATTATCAGGGTTAAAGGTTCATGAAATAAAAAGAAAACTTTGACTCAACCACGATTGTTCCATACCTACATACACTACAGTATAGATCCTGACTTGTGTGAAAATTTAATTGATTATGTATTCAAGTGGGTGGGTTTGGGTTATCATGCTCAACAGTGTTTGTCCCACAATTGGTTTATTTATACGAAGGTCTAAATGATTTTTAAAACTTTCATTGGCTTTCCTCTTTCACATTTTCATAAATCGAAGATAAATATGGTAGGTAGGGTGTATTTTAATTTTCTAGAATATTTTCTGCAGATATACCTATGTATAGCTACTTTGTAATTCCTGGTGAAAATGCCCAACCATTGGGATTTCTACAACCCGAAAGGTTTGGCACATTAAATTATGTGACAATAAGGGAATATCTTTTAATTTAATTAAAAGATCCCTTTGCCGTTGATTTTAGAAAGCCACTTAAAGTTATTATGAGATAACAAGGTTATAGATGTGAAATTAACATAATATTTTAATTGCTTATTACATATTTCGAAAACAATAATTTTGGCTTTTAAATCTTGGCAGTTAGAGATAAGATTAACAATAATCCTACGTTTCCTGGACTTAAGATTGAAACCCCTTTTAATTTTTTCAATTCATAAATTACATTTCTATCAAAATAAAGGCAATTTTTTTTTTCAGTGATTGAAAGATTATGCTGTTGGATGGATTGACTATGGAGAGTTATATAAAAGAAAACAACTCAACCTTCAGATGACTGATGGTAAGTTGAAATATCTTGAGATGCGTTTAGGAAAAAATGCAATCGTCAACATCGAAGTATGTGATAAATTATCTCTTAATATGCTTGTGAAAAAAGGACTATTACTGCCATATACCCGGTTCAATTTATCTTTCATGGATGGACTTTTGACAATTTTATCTAAGGGAAATTTTTGTATCTCAAAAAATAATCAAAAAAGTCATGACGATTATAATGCATTTTAAAACAAAAGATTTGTTTACAAAGAAGATTAATTGTATCAAAAGTAAGCACAATTACCGTGTTAACAACAAAAGATATTTCATAAATATTTACCGATGTAATTAAAAAAAAACAGAAGAATGTATAAAAAAAAAACAAAATTTAATGTTATTTGAAGGTTTATTTTCAGTTAGAAGATATAGATATTTAAAGATAAAACTTATTACTTAATTTTAAGTAACGTAAAATAATATTTATAATTAAAGTTAACAATAATTGAACGAAAATCCTTTTTTTCTTTTACTTGTCTTGAATGGCATGGCAGAATATAAAAAAAGTAAGGTGCAAGGAGGTAACTTCCTTGGCGCGGTATTAAAATAAAAAACAAAATATTTTCATACGAATCATGGCATGAAAATGTCAAAAATACTACTCAAATCATGCGGATCTACCTACCATGAAGTCGTATTCCGAAATAGTGTTCGGAAAAAAATATCTCGAAGGAAAAGTATGAAATCAGAGAATGTTTGTTTCCGAAGGATAGAACTAAATAAAGTTTTTTTTTTTTAGAATTAGAAAACAATTTATTTTTCTTATTATTCAAATTACAAGTTTAACACTAAATTCAATTTTAAGATAAACTTAAACAAGTAATTTAAGGTGTATAAGAAAAATATGAGACATTCTATATTTAATTACAGTGTAATAAAAATAGTGTAAATAATGAAAAGACAATTTTGCATTTTTGAAAAAGAAAGAAAAAAGCTAAATACACTCGCATTATTTAAACCAGAATACCAGAAATTAAAGATTCCAAATTAGAATAATCTAAGTCCAACAACCAGAGTTTTAAAAGACAAGTGAACAAACCAGGAGCAGTAATTGTTCTTAAAGATGGCGGAAGCTTATTAAAAAGACGATGAAGAGTTACCACGTAAATTATGACTTGATATAAGCCTAAAGTTACGGCTTCCCGATTTCATAAAAAAGGACTTAAGAACTTTGAAACAATATAAATGATGCACTGGAAGAATTTTCAAGTTACGAAACAAAGGGAAACTAGGGTGTCTTTTCGGTTTGCGACAAATTTTTATAACGACTTGTTTTTGCAAAATTAACAAAGGTAGTACCACCCCAACATACAATCCCATATTGCAGCTTTGAATGAAAAATACCAAAGTAGATAGTTTTTTAATAATTCAGGTGAAACTATGTTTTGCAAGTAATAAAAGTATCTCATCGTACAACGGAAATATTTTCCCAAATTAGTTGTGTGATTTGAAAATTTCATATTACAATCAATGGTAAGCCCTAAATATTTAAATTCATTTACTTTCTCTACTAAAAAACAATTAGCACAACAATTTAAAGTGCTTATGAAAGTTCCATTAGGTAAAACCTCAGGAGAACAATTTCGAACGGGCAGTTTAAATCTTTCACATTCAGGAGCTTGGAAATAGAATTCAACATTGAAATTAATAACTGATGATAAACTAAAAAACATAAGCTTCGTTTTTGAGCTTATAGTTAAATTATGTTCCGCAAACCAAACCCTTAAAAGATCAAGATCCCAATTAATGTCGGAAACCAAATCTAATGGATTATTTGAAATATAAGACAAAGCAATATAATCAGCAAACGCAGTAGGCTTTCCTCTAAAGGGAAGTGCAAAGATAGAATTTATGTAGACCAGGAACAAAATAGGCCCCAAGACGGATCCCTGAGGTACACCCAGGTTTAGGTATCCAATATCACTCCTAGACCCACACAATTTAACTCTTTGACTTCTATTCCTAAGGTACGACCTAAACCAATTAATCATGAAACCACGAAAACCAGCTTTATGCAATTTTCTTAATAAATAATTATGGTTCACCATATCAAAGGCCTTGGTGATATCGACAAATAATCCCGCTGTGAACTTTTTTCTGTCAAGATTTAACATTATTTGATCACAAAACTGTAACAATGCATCTTCAGTAGATTTCTCGTTTTAAAAACCAAATTGAACAGAACTAAAAAAGTTATTTTTTGACAAAAAAGCTTAGCATTCTTGTTTTTATTACCTTTTCAAAAACTTTGCTGAAAACAGGAAGAAGGGAGATAGGCCTATAGTTACACATATCACCTGCTGAACCCTTTTTAAACAATGGTACAACATCAGCACATTTTAAAGATTCAGGAAATACTCCTGCAAAAACACAACGATTAAAAATAAAAGCCAACACATCAGTTATTAGATACACAATTTTCTTGACAACCATATTAGATATATATCATCGGCTCCAGACGAATTAGAGTTTTTTAAGATACTAATGCTCTTGAGAATATCAAGAGAAGATATAGTTTCAAAAACAAAACTGGTTCTTTGAATTGGTTCATCCATCTCGAAAAAAGGTTCACAGGGATAGGGTTGTAATCTACTTGTAACACCAATAAAATAATCATTAAAAGCATTTGCAATCAAATATTTATCAGTGACTTCGTAGTCATCAATAACTATCACATCAGGCACTTTAGACACAGATGATTTGTTAAGTATACTGTTTACTATTTTCCACTCCTTTTTTAGATCGCTCTTAGCAGAATTCAATTGATTTCGATAAAACGTATCACGACAAATTGGGATTTCTCTTTTTATTTCAGCACACAGATTTTTATATTTTAGTTTTAGCAAGGAATTACTAGGATTTTTATAACACTTTTGTTTTAATTTATTTTGACCATTAACTTTGTTTATTAAATAGTTGCTGATCCAGGGTTTAAGTCTTCTATCATTGTTTTTCGGTTGAATCAACCCAGATGAGCTAGAAATGTGATGATTTAAACAATTAATAAATATTATGTACGAAGTTGACACATCAACGCACGAGTACACATTTTCCCAAAATTCATACAAAAGAGTATCTTTTAATTTACAAATATCTATTTTTGGTGAGCTTTGCACATTAACATTACCAGAAAATCGACAATTTTTGCTTTTCAGAATATTATTAATAAGTATACCCGTCATAGAATGAATAAATAACTAGAAGTATGTGGTAAGTAAATGTTGCCTGTATATAAGTTAAAGAACAATTGGTTCCGATTCGAATTCCAATACTTCTAAATAACTCCTACACAGTGGCCTATAATTAGGGAACATAAAGCGACTCGTATTTGGTGGCGGAAATGGGTTTGGTATTATTGGTTTCGCTTTCGACTCCTTTTATAATCCCCATTCAAAATGAAGAACATGATATTTCGAATTTTAGCGTACACAGGCCGGAATGCAGGAATTGCTCAAGGGGGGGGGGGGTTGCATTTTTTTCATGGTCATTACATCACTATGTATATGAAGCTAAAACATTCAGCCTATTTTCAGACATTGTCGATCTGAAATATGTTTAGATACCTACTACTCAGGGCAAACTGAATTCAAAAAATCATAAATTTGGTCGATTAAAGTCAATGACAAAAAATTGATGCTAACCGATTAACACCCTGTAACTTTTTTCCCGCATTCAAGGACCAAAATCGAGGTTAGTGTCAGCGTGTTAAACTGTTCAAGGCCTACTAATTAAGACTTATTGCAGCTCAATTGGAAATCCCCAATTTTTGAGAACCAATATAGCCAAAGTAAGAAAAGTGATTCCGATAAAATGTCTGCTTTGCAAAATCGGTCGATGTCCGATTGGGTTGAAATAGGTTTTAATAAATAAGTAGGTATTGAGTACCTCAAGTTTGATATCTCGAATTAACTCAGAGTTAACTCACCAATTTAGATGGCTTTTTAAATTTAAAATCTGATTTTTTTAAAGCTGCAGGAGATTTGTTGGAAGGGAGCATGCACCAACTCATATGTAAAATTTGGTCGGAACCTTGGCATAGTGTGTACCATCTACAAAAAAGGCGACGTTCTGACATGCGCTAACTACAGAGGAATTAGCCTACTAAACGTCGCTTATAAAATCGTGTCGGCTACCCTGTGTGATCGCTTATAAAACCTCTTGTAAACGATCTGATTGACCCCTATCAGTGTGATCAAATGTTTACACTTCGACAGATTTTAGAAAAAAACCCAGGAATTCCAATCGTTACATAACCACGGCGTTGATAGAGGCGAATTGTACAAAGCCATGTCGTATCTCGGCATCCCTGCCACACTCGTCCGCTTATGCAGGTCAACACCACTGGTAGGTAGATCTAACCAAAAGTACGTTCAAAAAAATTAAAATGTTAACGAAGAAAAAACGAAATATATGCTAACAACGAGAAACCTGGGATCCACTATTACAACGCGAAACGACATCAGTGCAGAGATCCAGCCAAGAATTACTCATGCCAATCGCGGTTTCTTCGGGCTAAGAAAGCATTTAAGTAGTAAAGCCCTCTCTCAAAGAACCAATCAGACGTTACACTCGTGCAAGACCTTGTTCATCCCGTTCCTGTGTCATGGGCGTTAATAATAACAATATTTTTTTTATAATGATAATACTTAACTATGTGTCTGTAAGGCATAATGCAACAGGTGTTGCACGACACTAGTTAGACTGAGTAGAAAGATAGAAAAGAATTGATTTGGTACAATGAATAGAGAGCTATTTGATTTTTATTTTTCATTGCATACCTCATGGGTGACGTCCAGCATAAGCTGGGAGGTATGCTGTAAAGAAAAAAATGCTTTGTTCCCGAGTGAGAATTGAACTGGCAACCTCTGGGTTAACAAGCACGTACTTGCTCTTGTGGTGCACTTTATTTTTTAGATATTTGACACTCCCGCCTAAAAAGGGAAATAGACCCTCCCTTACGATTTTTGTTGTCTTAACCCCTTCTACTAGTTCTAGATTTTTGGTGTACCTTATACCAATCACTCTGGGCCCGTATTACATATTACGAAACGAAGGGGGAAAATAAAGATAGTCAAGGATACGATAGTTGCAAAAACGAAAATGGATACACGAAAATATTGCCAGATAAAAAGGAGAAATACTATTTTTATAAATTACATCTAACTTCACGTCGGTTAATAGATGTCAAAAAATTATCGAAATAAATAAAGAATTGAGTATGAAATTTAAGAAGTGTGGTATATTTCTAAATAAATATTAAAATGTTTATTAATTTCTACTTTTCGGAAAGTAAACATTGTTCCAAGGGGCGAAGACGGAGAATTATTAACAAGTTTAATATTTCAACGAGAGCATGGAGAATGTGAATGTAAAAACCAAATATTTTTTTTTTGCAATTCCGGAATATGTTTATTTAAGTGCAAGCGCGTTTATTATGGTTTTGTTTTTAATATTGTTAATCAAATGTTCTTTTATTATTTTTATTCACGTTTTGTTTCCAAATTGTAAATAACCGACAGACATAAACACAACACAAAAAAAAAATTGACAACAACGAGAACGAAGGCTAGACGACAGCCAAATAGCACTTGTAAGAAGAAACGAGTATCGTTGAAACTTAAACGATAATCGTTTTACGTAGTCGCATTTGAACGAAAACGATGGTTTTTCAACGATTATTGTAATACGTAATACGGGTCCTGTATTTAAAAGTGTTTCGAGTAACAGGGCATTATTCTTTTGGAAAGTGTATCCGGTTTGTCAATGTGGCTGATGTTTTTATATTCTATTGTTTATCTTATTGTAAATAAATTTTGTCAGTTGTTGACCTGTGGACTAATTATTGTATAATGTAAATATTATTTATATAAAGTACCAACCTACAATTCTTATTTGAAAAGCACTTAAATTTATTTAAAATTAATAAAAATTTTAATGTAGAAACACACTTGAAATATTGTTTGGTTATCAATATCACATTAAAAATTTTGGTTTTATTTAAAATGTATTATCACTGTAGCCTCTTTAAAAAAACACACAAATATTTAATGCCGGTATTGTATCCTGTCCTTGTGTGTAAATGTGAATAACGATTTTCATAAGTTAAATATAATACAAAACTCAAGCCTAATATAGCTGGAGTGAGAAACTTTTCTTGAATATACGTTCCTACATCCAGTTTGCAAATATGAGAAAAAGTTTAGATACGCATAGAACACACATATACAGAGTGCTTGTGCGGAGTGCAATACGTCCATAATTTTGATTAGTTTCAAACCTTTGTTAAGCAAAAATAGATCTTCAGGATTTGTGGTTGCGCTTATAGACATAGTTTTTTTTTTGTATGAAAAAGATTTTCATTATGAGAATACTTTTATACACAGTTTAAAGTAACTTTTTTCATTAGAGAATATACCTATACCTATCTAAATAAGTATAGATATTAAAAGGATTTAAGGCTAATGTCCTCGTACTTGAAGCTTTGCTTCATCACTCATATACTTGTCATTACTTTAGCTCTTGCAGTAAATAGATATTTTTTTTTAAATAAATGTTTGATATACAGTGCATTCTCGATTATCGCAATTAAAACAATTAAAACAAGGGTGGTTGCAACAACCGAGGTTGTTGCAATAATCGAGTAAAACATTTTTCAAGCTTCATTCGAAATGCAAATCGAAAATCAGAAAATCAGCCACTTATATAACGTATTTAATGGAACAAATTTTTATTCAAAAACACATAAATAATAAGAATCAAAACAAAAATAAGTTAATTCATTGATATAAGTACATAAATACATATGTTTTATTATTTTCTTTGGAAAAAATTGGACATTTTTGTTTGTATTTTTTGGATTTGAGTTTTTTTTAATCGCCATTTCTCGCAGTTTTTGAAGACTCATGTGTTCGAGCAGGAATCTCAACCTCGGGCATATTTTCATTTGACAAGCGACTGATCACTGGACAAAATTCATTAAACTAACAAGAACATAATTATGTACATTCATACAACTTCATCGTACCATCACTGAATAGTAGCGGTAAAATGACTGCCGAGACAAAATGTAACGCAACAGACAAAGAGAAACATAGCCAAAAACCTGAGTATATAAAGATATGCATATAAAAACAAAAGTTGTACTTATCGCGTCAATTTTTTTTTAAGAGTTGCGATTACTGCTTCAACAATGATATAAATTCAGCTGTTGCGAAAATCGAGGAGTTGCGTTAATCGAGAACGTACTGTATGCAGTTTTCTTTAAAGGGCAACAGGGCAATAAATCGTGTATTAATAGAAGTGTGTTAAGAAAAAATAGAAAAGTTATAATTTAAAAGCGATTAAAACCCGTTAACTTTCAACAAATTATGCATTTAATGTTACTTTGAATTTAAAATGTCGTCCAGTCAGAGTCATCAAATAAGAGATAAATGACTAATTCGAGTATTAAACAGACTTTAGATAATTTATAGTGCCCTGCTTCGTAACGTAGTGGTTAGTATGCGCCTCACGCCAGAGGTCTGTTCCGAAATTCAGCTAATTTAAACTTCAAAGGAGTGAGTGAGATGAGTCGCATTTCATTGAAAAACGATTCAGCTAACAAATGCGAGTGTTCCAGGGATGTAAATGAAACGTCAGATTACTCGCCTAACATTTCGGCCGTGAGTTGGTGCACATGTAAGTAAACTTATCACTTTGGATAAGTATTTGTTATTTTTTCGAAAAATTCTCCAACGTATATTCATGTATTACTGTATTAGTAATGAAAATACAAAAACATGAATTGACTCCCTTTATTGATACTTTAAAGAAAAATTTACGGCCAGCAAAATAGTAAAAAATGTTGTAAACACTGCATTTATTTATTTAAGCTTATAACTAGTGCATATTAATATACGTACCTAATTAAATATGTATATGCATTATATTGAAACATATTTTCAATCAAATACTTTGTCACATAAAAAGTGAGGTTATGAATATTCTTGATATTCATTGCTTTGTATATAAAAACTATAGTACGTTCGTCGTCGACGATTTATTCTTACTAACAATTTGCGTAAATTAGCGCTGTTCGCACAAAGGAACTCGTGTAGACATATATTGTGCGAAAGAGTTGACTATATTATTCTTTCTCTGAGAACAATGACGAGGGTGAGCAGTTTGAAAATTTTCTGTTTTTTGACAGATTAAAAACAAGGGGAGAAGCATTTGTCATTGGCTGCTTGGCTGCTGCCACGACCTTGAAGACGAAATGAAATAATAAAAAAGTAAGTAGGTAGGTAGGTATGTAATTTATATTTTATAACCGAAAAAAAATCGTAAATAGATAAGCACATATAGGTATATTATTGATATACCTATATGTACTTATATATATTTTATGCCAAGACTCGGGCATAGATAAGTTTATTTCAGATTAGTTTCCTCAAAAAATTTATATTTTGTTTTGCATACAAAATCATCTTATATTTAGTTATTAAAAGATACCACTCAGTTATATGTTGCCACATTTCATTATCTTGATGCAGGGTAGGTACCTATAAGAAATCAAGTTAAAAAATAAAAGTCTGTTTTTTAAATCATGTGATACAGCGATTGAAAGGTGACACTCCCTAGATCACGAATATGCATTTTTTATCAAGTTTAAAGATGTCAACTTTGATACCCGTATCCATGATTTTCTTAAAATAAAGCAAGTTTTGCATCACCAATTTATAACTTTATTTCTATAAAATTTGCATCGCAAAATGTATGCATACAACAACAACACAAGCATTTTCAATGGAATATGTAATTGTGACGTCACATTGTTTCGTCAGCAGCTACATTCTATTCTAATATTTAGCTTGCCACATTTCATATAGTTCAGCATTAAAGCTAGCACCTACACATTCAGATGCAGCCAAATATTTATTTTCCACCATGCATACAGCCATACATAATAAATAAATAACTTCCAATTCCCTTTTCTTATGAACATTCATTATCATCAAAATAAAAACGAATAAGCTCAAAGAGAAAAATTCAACAATTATAATTTTCATCTTCTTGCAACTCTATGAAATTTTCTATACCTATGCCTTCTCATTATAATATTCCCCAGTTTGTATCCCTCAAAATCTCTCCCAACAACAAGCCACTAATCTAAAAGTCTCCCAAGACAGTTTCTACCAACTTTGCCCAGATGGCGCTTCGAGCAATCGAGAAATTCGAGAATTCGCCACATACGATGGACGTACTATAGAAATATATATACAATGTTCATTGTTTGATGGCGTTTTTAGTGTTCAGAACTTTCTCAACTCGCCAAAATAGCTGAATCGCTTTTGGCTATGAAGTGAGATGAGAAAGTGAGTCAGGTGAGTCATCTCGCCACACTCTCCAAAATAACTGAATCTCAACACTACGGTTTCAAGCCCATTTTGCAAACTGAAAAGAAAAATGTTTTTTTTTAGGGGTAATGCTTCTTGGGGGATTTGTAAAATGGAACTTAGCTGTTTGAATTCGGTTGTATATTGTAGGTAGGGAAACTCCAATCCTTTAGATTTTAGAACTATATAGCAACGCTCACGTGGTTGGTTGATTGTAAGTCTCTAAGAGGCTCTCTGTTAAGTCATATAACGTAAACACATCGTAAACTCTGTGTAGAATTATAGTGCGTTTGACTCTCACACAAGAGAGTCTATTTTAAATTGAAAACGGATTTTTGTAGAAGGGACAAATATAAGCATTTTTTTTTACTATGAGAGGGGGGTATATATCCCCCCGTTTGGGCGGGAGGGGTAGTTTAAGGAAAAAAGTCATTAAAAAAAAATTAAAAAAAAGAAAATGAATAAAAATACATAATAACTATTGCTAGTGGAGCATCAAATGAATGAAATTCTAATAAAAAGGTTAAGTAGGCTTTACTCCGATGTGTTTCGCGTGAGAAACACATCGGTAAGCATCATCAGTTAGACCGTCCACACTCTCCTAAGACACATATTTTATTTTGGTCGATGGAATGACCATACAAAACGCATTGCAAAGCAATGTTGCGAATTATATATGTATAAAGGAAAAATTTGGTCAAAGTCGAACCTTTATTAAAATTGTAACCCGTGGTTAAAAAAGAAAATGAATAAAAATAATGTTGGACAATGTACAAAGAAGTACCTATGAGAGCAAATTGACGAACATGAGATGAACATGAGGCGAATGACATTAGCAGGAGTGAAAGCTTGAACAAATTAGAAGTAAGAACATCCATAAAATCCACCACTGAGAACCCCATCCAAAAGGCACCAACGTTCCGCTGCAATCGTAAAAGAAAGACAAGCCTAAGAACTCCTAAAAAAAACCAATGCAACGACACCAGCATTCAGTTGGCGTCAGACATTTTTAACAAATCCATAACCTGGAGGCCTGACGACGTTTTCTGAGGTCAACCCGACGAACCCCATCAAGCGAATCTAGTGAAGTGAAAATGCTGGATTAGTTGTGAACCCATTCGAGATCTTAGCATCGTCGAAAAAGTGGAAGAAGAATACCAGATACATTTACCACTACTTAGGTACTACTTTCAATCTATTTAGTATTAAAATGAAGTGGACAAAGAAAGCAGCAGAAAGATTTATAAAAAAAGGTTACATATATATATATATATACGTATATTGATATATGATGTATCTACAATAACGGAAGAATTTCAAATTCACCAATTTTTCTTATTCTCGATCTGAAATCTTCAATTGATTTGAAATTGAACTTGGAACCCATTTTCCATACATACATTTATATATACGCTACGCAACGCAAATATACATATTACCCTGTCCTCAGTATTTTATAAACCTCCTTTTACTCTGTGAACAAAGCTTATCTATAAATAAAAAAAAAAAACGAAGAAAATGTTTCCATTAACATTCACATTCGCACAACATTTAAATCCGTTCCTGCGAACCCTATTGACACATAACATAGCTACAACGTGTTTTTTTTTGCTCTTTATTTTGTACATACAATGGTATGTAGGTGCCTTCAATATTATTTTCGGGCGTCCAACATTTCGCTGCCATATACACTTAAATTTTTGCACTCCTGAAAGCATTTCCAATGCCAATGGGTTGTAAAAGCTATGAAACTTTTTGTGAAGTAGGTAAGAAACCTATACATATACCTTTAGAAGGAAAATGAAAAGGTATTTTAAGTGCATTGTTCTTATAATGTGCATTGTGTAGGAAAAGTGTATACGAGTTGGCGGTCTTTCATCCCAGACTCCATACACCAACATACAACATTGCTATTGCTATATTATAACTGAATACAGGAGAATCTGGCGTACACCTTATGCATTCAAATGAAGCGTTGAGAAACTTTTATGTCAGTTGAAAAATAATCGAGATGATTGCACATTGTGAATGACATGCATGCTGAATATTTAGAAAAGTGCAAGTTGGATATATTGTTGCTTGGAGAATCTTACAATAGCTTTGGCATATTCTACCTTGATCTGGTATGAAACAAAACACACAAAATGATTGCATATTCTTAATCAAAGTGCTTCTTTACCTACATTGCATTGAGTTTATTTATCTCAATCTAAAATACTACAGCAAAATATTGATGGGTTTCAGTTAAAAAGTTACTTTATGTAAGGCTTTGTTATCACGGGGATCCTGAAAGTTGACAGTTTGATGATTGCTATGGAAATCAAGTCGGAAATAAGTTCATGGTGGAAAACTTGGAAGATATATGTAAAAGAAATGTTAAGAAAATACCGACATACTACATTACATTACATATTATTCTACTCCGTAGATAAATCAACGAAGTAGAGACACATATAAGCACTAGCAGCTTAGGCCATCGGCTTGAACAACACAAGAGAAATAGACTGATACATGACAGAGACATACACAACAGAAGAAAGACTCTAGAGAACAGAGAACAGATGCCAACAGCACATGGATAGCACAAGAACGGTCACCCATCCAAGTACTAACCACGCGCAATGATGCTTGATTTCGCTGATCTATTGGGAAGCGATGCTTTATCAGAGCCAAGGCCGTTGACAATACCGACATATAATTATTTACTTCAATAGAAATAATACTGTGAAACACACAGAACAAAAAATCACTCGAAGAATCTTTCTCTCAAAAAGCACCCAAGTAACTTTTCATCTGAATCTTTCACAACACCCATGCTTCTGTCCCTAATAAGGAGCTGGGATGATTAAGGTCCCATATGTGAGGAAGGACGATTCCGGAGACGGTACAATCATGAATTGTACGCAATCTACCATGAACCAGATATCGTGACAAAGGGCAGGGCACCTAGCTCGCAAGAGCGAAGAGGAACCTGCTCGGAAAGTTCTTTGTGGTACATTCTATGGCAGACGACAGCGTGGTAGACCATGCTTGCGCTGGAGAGATGGCGTAGACCAGGACGCCCGGAGCCTTGGGGTGCGCAACTGGATGGCGTCGGCTCGAGACCGGGATAGGTGGAGAGACTTGTTGAAGGAGGCCAGGACCGGACCCCGGTTGTCGAACCGATGATGATGATGATGATGATGATGATGATGATGATGATGATTAAGGTCTTGTATATAAAATCTCCTTTTTTCTATGAGAGAGGGCCTTACTACTTAAATGCCTTCTGGAGCCCTAAGAAACATAGATTGGCAAGAGTATCTTGTATCTTATTAGGTATATTATAGCTGTTATATTACTATCTCTTAACATTGATTTTGAAAGAGTTATTATAATCCTATTGGTCCAACATTTTTTTACAAAAGCTTTTAAACTCATATATAATAGTTTTTGAAAATGCGACCCCGGCGCCATCTTTTCGGTAATTGAAATAGCTTTAGTAATTTCTTACACTGTCAGCTATCCACCATCACTGAAAGTTCCGTCACAATCGGTTCATCCTTTTTCCGTCATCGCGTGCGTCGGAAAAGCCTTCCCAGCTAACTTACTTCATAAGTTACTTCCTACAACATCATAGCTATCTGTCAGTGAAAGTCCCGTTAAAATCAGTCCATTGACTAGTTTCTGATCTGTCATGTATATGAATATGCTAAAAAGCGACCTGGGCGCCACCTAGGGAGTTTTTAATATAGCCTTTTTTTATAATATGCGGGTACTCAAGGGGTTATGTATTCCCTTAAGATGATTTAACACAGTGCGAGCGGTTAGGAAAATTGAAGGGTAGATGAAAGGAGATACCGATGCACATTAGTTTTAAATGTCTGAGCTTCACAATGGAAGGGAAAAATTGATCCTGGTAAAGCATTCCACGTTCTTGTTGTGCGGTTAAAGAAAGAATCTCTGTACTTCACTGTACGTCCGAAGTTGGGCTCCAGGTTAAAATGATGAGCATTCCTTGCAGCGCGAGTATTATGGTTGAATTGTTTCAGGGGAGGAATGCAACTGGCTATTTCTTCGGAACATTCTTTATAAAAGTACCGATACAATAAGGAAAGAGAAGAAACGTTACGACGATGTTCAAACGATGTGAACGTTTCCGTTATAGTCCTATCACCAATCAATTTCAAAGCTCTTTTCTGAATTCTATCCAGGAGCTTCAGATAGGTTTAAGGAGCACCTGCCCAAACATGAGAATTATACTCTAGCTTTGGACGGATGTATGCTGTAATCAACCGTTTCACTATGGAGCAGCGTACCACAAAACGAAAAGAAGAACGGAAAATTTCGTTTATGATTTCACTGTGTCGTTTTTGTCAGGGGTTTTTCGTTTCACTTCAGCTGCATACTAGGCTTAAATACCAACTTTACTATCATGATATTTCATTCTGTTCCAACAAGGAAATTTACTACTATTAATTTTTATTATTTTTGTAGGTACAAAAAATCGCTTAGGAAAGTATAAAAATTATGGTGCATCAAATCTTTGTTCTTGGTAACCAACAGGAGCGAATTGTTTTTATATTCGAAAATAGTACTGAAAAGTACTATGCAATTTAGCATTACGGGATTATGGCATTCGAAATTTCGTTCATTCGGAATTTTGTCTTCAACCAGCTGAATAGGTAGATACTATAAGGCAAAAGTTATGCATTCGTACAAAAAAAGTTTTGAGAAAACAATCAAAAATGGCATTACAATGTCATTTCTTTCTGTACCAACACCTACAGCCTAAACGGTTGGACCAATTTTCTTTAAACTTGGTAAAAATGTTCTATGCATAATATTTCCGTCACACCTATTGTGAGTTTCACCCGGAAAACCTTTCACCCGAAATATTTTTGTTCGCCCGGAATTTTAAAAGTTATTGCGAGTTTCACGGGAATGAAATTCCACTTCGAATCAAAACTGACAGTTCGAAAAAAAGGTGTATTCACAAAAATGAGTTCTTTATAAATGTCCCTTTCTCTGTAATGGAAACAGGTACACAAAATCTACACCTTTTTTTAATATTTGGTAAAAAATACAAAATAATCAATGTAGCAACGCAATTTAGCATTTATAATTGTGTCCACTGAGTGCGACACTGCGACGACACACTTTCAATTAATTTTTCATTGATTTGTCTAAAAAAAAACATAACAGAACATGCTATTACAAAAAAAATCCCTCTCCACATTGATCAAGTGTGTATTCGTGTTTATAAAATGAACAACACTTCATGTGTTTCCGTTTAGTAAGTGTCAAAGTTTCATAAATTGAGTCAATCAAATTGTTTTAATTCTTTGAATCGAGATTTTTTGAATTTTAATAATTCTTTAATAAATAAAATAAAAATCTTATAAATATTAAGCATTGCCCCACATATTTTGGTAGAGGAAGAAGTTTTTATTTGTGTTTTGTTTCTTTTTCATACATTTTGTATGCTGCCGCTTTCTATTTTACGTAGCGCTTTTATCCGTTCCACCTATGTACCTACATTATGCATAATTTTGTTTTGATTTTTATGTGCTGCTTTGTTCCTGAAACATTGAGATAAACTCTATTTTACTTTTGTTGATAAAAAACAATTAAAATCTTACAATTCCCGGATCGTTAGCTGTCAATGACAAGAAATTCCACACGGAATAAGTACTTACAATAAGGGAGTTTTTTTTTCGAACATGAACAATTTTTCACACGAAACTCACAATAAGGGGATAGTGAAATGGGATTTTGAATTTTATTCAAGGCTAAGAAACAACGGTACTTACCATAAAAGCTCCACCAATAATTCCAAATTTCTCAAAAAAAAAAAACGAAAAATGTTGATACAATTTCATATTATGTATAAGTGATTTGTTGCCAATGATCATGTCTTTCATCTAAAAAAAATCCGGAGTAGTTTATTAACGGTAAACCTACCATAGAAAGGATCTTTTTCGATACCGGTTATCTCTTAAACTTCTTAACCAATTTTGACCAAATTTTACATTCACACCTATTGTGAGTTTCACCTGGAAAACCTTTCACCCGAAATATTTTTGTTCGCCCGGAATTTTAAAATTTATTGCGAGTTTTACGGGAATGAAATTCCACTTCGAATCAGAACTGACAGTTCGAAAAAAAGTGTTCAGAAAACTGAGTTCTCAATAAATTTCCCTTTCTCTGTAATGGAAACAGGTACCAAAATAGACACCTCTTTTTTAATATTAAGTAAAAAATGCAAAAAAAAAACAATGTGGCGACGCAATTTAGCATTTATAATTTAGCCACTTAGTGCGACACTGCGACGACACTTTCAATTCATTTTTCTTTGATTTATGTCTAAAAACAAAACATAACAGAACATGCTATTACAAAACTTATTTTTTGCTTTGTTACTGAAACATAAACTCTATTTTGCTTTTGTTGATGAAAAACAAATCAAATCTTACAATTCCCGCTTCGTTCTATCTCGTTCACCTCCAAAAAATTAATAGAAATATTAGCTGTCAATGACAAGAAATTCCACACGGAATAAGTACTTACAATAAGGGATTTTTTTTTTCGAACGTGAACAATAAGAAGTAAAGGCCACAAAACCTTTAATATTGAATTTTATTCATAAATACTCCATTTAATAAAATCTAATTCGACTATTTTTAGTCTTTTTATTGTTTTTATTTTCTTAAAACTTGTTCTCCTATTATAAACATATTGGGGCATATTCATAGTTGTTTCTAAACTACAGTTATGCATCGCCTGGGTTTAAGCAATGTTATTTAAATAGGATAAATTCGAGTTTTTCTTATAACATTTAAGACAGTGTCTATATGAATATGCCCCATTAAGTTATAAAAAATATCTTAAATTATAAAATCGTGCTTATCTTTCAGAATATCAGAAAATCCTCTTAAAGAATTACATAAAAAACATATACACACACCAAGAGTGTATTTCAGGAAAAAAAGAGAGAAAAAGATAAAACTATTCTTTTTTACTTCGTGATATTTGCAATTAATTGAAGAGCTTAGGGACAAATTAGCGTAATCCTAATTCTTTATTTCCTTCCATCAGGCAAATGACTAGGAATGCACGCATCCAAGCCAAAGTCATTTCCCATAAGTACCTATTTTCTCTTACTTTCTTTTTCTCCTTTTTTTTTATTCACACTGCTTTCTAGTCCTATTAATTTAGAAAAGAAATATTGAACAGAACTTATAACGAAGAGAGTAAACGATGAAATGTTACTTCAAAAGAAAAAAAAGGAAACTAACGCTAAGGAGGTTATAGACAGCTATACACCGTATTTGAGAGGATTATAATTTGGCTGGGTTTATTGATGTGTACCAATTATCTTGAGGGGTGTATCGGTTGGTGTGGTCATAAAAGGACCTTTTTTTTATCCTATTTTTCACATTATTATTAAGTTAATTAAGCGATAGTTGTAGATATGGGGTGCTGATAAATATTAATAGTCCTTAATAAAGGAGTAAATCTGTCACAAATAAATAACAAATTGAAAATATTTGTAGAAACATTCCTTTAATGTGTAAAAATAGGAAGAAAAAGTCTAACTAAATAAAATAGCTTTCATTTAAATGTTTTTTTTTTGTTTTATGTAAAAATAAGTATCTACGCCATCTTGTAACTTGTAGAATTGTGTTGCACGAACTTGCACTTGTAGGAAACTATTAAAATGGGAAAATTTAATTTGCTGAATTATGTTGAAAAGTGAAAAGTGGCCTAAATGTGAGGTAAAGTTGTATGGTAGCTATCATTAAATGGCTGCTTAGCAAAAAACTTTAAATGCCATCTTGTGCTGAATGTTATGATTATATACCATACAAAATTTAAATGTGTATTTTTAGCCAAAAACCTGAAATGCAGTTAATTAAATTGCTTAAAGATTGTATCGAAGAATCAGATTTTTAAACCAAAGTATCAAGTCAAACTTTTTTTTTTGGATGTAAATTCAGAGTTTTAAAAGATAGAGCCTACTTATTTTGTTATTAAAAAAAAATTATTTTACAAGTGGTTTCAACTAGTAACTAATTTGTGACAGGTTGAATTCTAAAGTGACTGGACAATAATATAACTATAAATCAATATATTAAATCTATTACCACATAGATTATATTTGAATAAGAAAAAATACCTTGATATCTATGTAAAAAAAAAAAATTATTATCACAGAAAAATCTCAAATAAATTGTATTTTGTTTTATTGCTCAGAATTAGAAAGTCCGACCCTGACAGGTTGGCCAAATGCATTTAAGCTGTATGTTTCTTAAAAGAGCTTTGAAAATAAATTACATCCGTGTTTAAATATTTAACTGATTACTTGTTAAAGAGTTACTTATATATACGTTATATTCATATTATTTACATTAATGCTAAAAAATGTTTGCAACGTTTGTTCTTTTGATAACAAAGTTTTTTAATAATTAGCAATCGCTGGTCAATCGTGTTACTTCTTGCCATGGTTAGGTTATTCGAAAAAAAAGAACAAATAAGTTTATTTTTTCTCAAAATTTAAATCAATATCTAAGTTCAAAATAAATCGCTGATACACCAATAATGAGGAAATCCTTGAGATATAACAAAACAAAAACTCGATTTTTTTTTAATAAAATTTATTGGAAAACAATTTTGTGTGTAGGTGTACAACCCTCTTGTCAACTTTTTAGATAACAAATTTCTTTAAAAATATACACATTTTGAGAAGGACATACAAATAATCTAAATTACACCAGAACGTGACAGCATTTTATTCTGCACTTTGTATAGTTTATATCCTGTCGTCTGTCTATATCTAGAAGCCTTTTTTTTTATTCCGATCCCACATTTAAAATACAATCATTGGTCATTTTGAATCGAATGCAATTTCCACTTTTACGATTCATTTCACATCAATGGCATGTAAGAAGACAGGACATGACAAGGACACAGCAAAATTGTGGCCGCCGGAATCTGTAGAATTTACAAAAAAATTAAAAAAAAAAAAAACATTCCGATTTCCGACATCCCAGATAGATTTAAACGTAAAAAAAAACTTTTCTCAGAATAAATATTAAAAGTTACGTAAGAAATTCGATTATGGAGTGACGAGTTGCAACAAAATTTTTGATTGTACTTCCACATGTAAATGGGTTTATAACAATTAAGATGTACGATAACGGTTTTAATAACTAATTTTTAATTTAACTGTTGTAAAGGACGTCTAAAAAATAGGCTGTAACATTTAACTTTTCTTCAATAAACAAAGCGCTATAGTAAATTGCTTGCGCTGATTAATTAATTAAATCCTTCTAAGGACAAACCAAAGTTTCAAAATAAGCTTCATTTCGGCGAATATCTAATATGCATTTTCACACCGAACACCCACAGGAACAAAAAGAAAAAACAGAATCGAGTACCTACCTACACATTATCAGCATAAGTGAACTTATATAAATTCGAAACCTAACGATAACAGAAGCACGTAGTCAAATTTAAAAAAAAAAAAAATATATATACAAATATACATATATAGTAAGAAGACAAGAAAACTGCGATATCTATAATGGTGTTACTCCTTGTAATAAGAAAGGGCAACCTCTTTTCGGATGTGGTTTTGTCATCATATCTTGAGCTTATGTAAGTAGGTACATATTAGGGTTTCTTCAAAGAAAAAGTACGACACCAGTAAGGAAGGCTTTGACCTACCAGAGAATACCTACAACAAGGTTCCTAGTTAGATGTTGAATTATAAAGTAAAAATCGACAATTCGATGAGAAACGTAAGCGGTAATCAGGCTCATAATTTAAAAAAAAAATGTCTTAAGCTATAGAATAGAGGTATTTATTTTAATAGCTTAAGACATATTTAGGCAGCAATTTCATTTACATCTTACTCACCATAATATCATTTTCAAAACTAAGTCTTGTATATAGTGTCAAAAACTCAGACTTGTGGCTTGCATACAACACGATACTAAAGTGCAATTTGATTGTGAATTAATAAAAAAAGCTATATAAAGCGTTTTTATAAGTGCAAATATTTCTTATAAACAGAGTAATCGGCATAAAGTGCAAAAAAAGGCTGCAGCTAGAAGTTTGGATAAAGGCAAGATAGTATCCCAAGGAGCATTTCAGCGCAACAGAACATTTACTGAATATTAACATTCGTAGCTGTAACGTTTCAATCGTATATGAAATGTTTACTCACTGTAACCAAAATGTAAACGGTTTTGGGGAATGAAATGTTGTGTTGACAGTTATGAACAAATTATATTTGATGTACCTGATTTGTACATTTACAAATGTGAACGTTCAAAAACACTTCGTTCAATAACATAAAAACCAACTTAGTTACAAATCGTTTATAGAAAAATATTAAACTGTATAGGTAAATACGTAATGCCATTTGAAGTCATATTATTATTATGTATATAAAAACCAAAACTTAAACAATTTTCATTTTGTTCTTGACATTTTTATTATAATATGGAAGGTATAAACATAATCAATAATTATATTTTTTGTGGAAGTAAAGGCAAAATATCAAATGCGAGAAATATTTTCTACCAGTTTTCTTAAACAGGTCGATAAAAATAAGGGGCCTGTAAAAACTTTCTTATTTTAGAAATTATTTCTTATGAAAATATTTGAGACCATTTTTTTTCCACAAAAACAATATTTTTTAATATTTTGTAAGATAAAAAACAAAGCCTTATTTCAATCAAAACCTAAACATGATTTGTTTTTACTAAATATCAACAAAAATAAATTTTCAATATTTTTGGTTTTCTAATTTGAAAAAAAAAATGGAAACATTAATGGCCGATCAATGCTATACGTGTTACATTATCTGTAAATGAAATGTAGACATTCCAAATTGTTTTAAATCAAGTAGAAGCACATTTACAATTATCATTGAACAACGTTTACGCTAGTAAAACATAACACAACACACAAACCCACGAACACCAGGTTTTGGTATTAAAATCATGTACATATGAAGACAAATTTAATAAAAATAAATGTATCTCGTTTGGTGATTGTTAAAATACATTTGCACTGTAAATGTTTTGTGAGTGTTAAGTTTTAATAATAGTTTTACAAAACTGCTACAAATTTAATGTTTCGTGATACTGACGATTTTTATTTTACATTATCCTTACATTTGAAAAAGTGCTGTGACTATTTACTGTAAACGTTTTGTAAGAGTAAAGTTTTGATTATGGCTTTACAAAACTGCTACAAATATAAACGTTTCGTGATATTGCTTTTACGTTAACGATATTTGAATTACAGTACGTTTACGTTTGAAGATGTAATGTGACTATTCAATGTAAACGTTGTGTAAGAATAAAGTTTTGATAATGGCCTTACAAAACTGTTACAAATGTTAACGTTTCGTGAAGATGTTTAAGTTTGAAGATGTGTTCGTTAAGCATGACCATTGACCAACATAAGTGCTGTGCGACCTGAAACACTCTTACATATGTAAATTTGACACTTGTGGGCATTTGACAGAAAATCATGTCATTATAGTTATTTATCATGTCTATAAACATAACGAAACAGTTCGTTTAATTTTTACTGTAAGTCATGCTAAAAAGTCATTGTAGAACTATAATGCGCATGAGCTAGGATGGACCTTCTTTCAAAATTAAACAAACTGTTTCATGTTTATACATGATGAATATCTACATATAATGAACATGTGAAACAAGTGATTTTCACATGACTAATTTATTGATTTTTTGGTAAAATGCCATAAAATTTTTTTTTTGATTGTCAAATGCCTACAGCTGTCAAATTTACATAGGTATGTAAGAGCGGTTCATATTGCACAGCACATACGTAGCTCATGTTTACCGAAATTCAGCGTAATGTGCATATGTCCATTCTAGATTCAAATTAGATTTGTATGGTCTTTAGTCTATGAAAAATGGCGATTCGTGCGGAAACGCACTCATCAGTTGACGACGAGTGAGCACCTTGTCAATACGCAAATTTCCACTTCTTTCAGTTCAACTTACATAAAGTGAACTATATCCAACATGTCCATTGAAGCCAACATGCCATATGACTGTGTGTATTCGCTCATTTACACATGCGATCTTGACAGTAGCTCATATACTTATTTATGCGCATTATATACATAATAGTTGGGCCTTAAGAATGAATTAATTCCCAAAATTTGTTTGTTCTTAATTTTGGTTATTATGACGTAGGTGTATATAAATTTTGAGTTATTTGAAATTCAAATCGTGAATTTAAATATATTTGTAATAATAACTTCCTTGGTTTGTAAAACTTGTATTGATAATTATTTTTGATTGTAGTTTTTTTTTTGTTCTTTTTTTTCTTCAATGAAATATTCTAATTGTAGATGAAAAATCTTCGAAAGATTTTAAGATTTGTGTCACAACCAACTCGCTTTGATGGAAACTCTTTACTCATGCACTTGAGACGAAGTGTGTTTAGAAACCTGAAATATCATACTGAATGTGTGTAAGGCAGAAAATAAAAAAGATAGAATACCATATTTGGTACCTATGACACTCTGTACGAAATGCTTTCACGTTTTTTCGCCTTTAAATCAGGATTTATCTCTGCAGATGAAAGCTTTCAACTGTTTTTATACGGCAATGTATGTACGATATTTTTTTGTGTTGCTTTCTTTATGTTCACAAGCGTTTTCATTCGCTTCAGCTTCTAGTGTTTGCTTCTTTTTTTTTTGTTTCGTTTTGACAGGATATAACACCATATGCATTTAGATGTTAAAGAAAATGCATTAAACGAATTTCATCCGCAGTATTATGACATGAATTTAAGGAGCTTATTTGATAAATTAAATTTCAATCGTTTGAGATGCAATTAGATTTAATTAGATTAGAGTCAAGGAAGCATAATGTTTACTTTTAAATATTGTAGAAATCGATCAGTCCTTGTCTGATTGCTTCAAGTATGTAGGTCGATGTCGATTACGAATTATGACTTCTATAGAATGTGTATTTTTTCGATAGGATCTACGATAGATACACCATATATGCATTCATTCAGATTCTAAACGGATTTAATTCGCATTGCTTTGGCATGAATTTAAGGAGTTTTTTTTTTTTTTAATCTCTTGTTGTTTGGTTTGAAAGCAGACAGAGATTAAATTGAGAACATAAATTCAAGTCAGATATCCTTGTTTATTATACGTTTTTGACCAGTGGTTCGATAACTAGAATTATGAAGTGTTCTTTGCATAGGTACATTGTGGAACAATGAAAATGAATAACTAAAACGTTGTGTTTGTCAATAATCAGTGGTGATTTTTTTAACGACTTTTCATTGTCAAACGAAATGTTCAACACTTTGTAAGCAGATTTTTCCCTTATATGCATGTGTTCTCTAATTCTTAGGTAGGTATGTGTGGAATGTATATACGAACAAGGGTACAAGTTAATTGTTAAAAGTCTTAAATCAATTTGCGACGTATCTCGCTGATATAAAAAAAACTTTTAAATTAAGACAGCATATGTGAACGAAGTGAGGGAATTTTATTCTTATGAAAATACATATTTCAATGCACTCGAGTTCAACGAAAATTATTATGTTTTTCATAAATTTTTACAATATAAATTGTTTTAGGCTAAAATAATTCTGTTGTACCTACGTTTAGATCAGTTGATGCTACCTCTGTTGTTAAAAAGAGCGGATGTTTTTATGAAAAATAATATTTATGCAGGTAAAATGTGCGTTATCTACAAAAAAAATCCGAACATTGATTTTTGTTTTGTAACAACAGTATATAAGAATTTACCTAAGGCAACACGAAAAATTCTTTTGATGTGTTAGCTGCCAAAGTTGGAAAAATTATAGGAACCCATAGATAGTCTAGCTAAACCATGTAAAACAAAAGGTGTGGTACCCTCAAGATGTCTGTAATATAACATAGTTTATTTTATATTAAAAGAGCATACTTTGACCAGTTGATCTGTACCTACCCCTATACCAAAGGTCATCCACTTCCAGTTCGTCCGTCCCCTCCCGTAAAAATAAATGTTTCACCATACTTTCGTATCTGTGAAAAAAAAAATGTTTATTTCCAGTTTATTTCCCGCTCCAACGGATGCCAACGGATTATTTTGAAAATTTTATTTGAAAAATTCAACACAAAATGGAGCCTTTTTACTTTTTCACCAATCGGCAGTATTTCATAAATGTAGTGGTAGGCCAAACTTGACAGTCCCATTTGAAATGCAAGGGCGCACGCACACAGAAGTTTAATACTGCCGATTTGAAAGTTTGTAGGTAAAAGTGGGTGGAGCTTCCTGAGTTGATGTTCTATTTATTTATTATTCTATGCCCTATACCTACTTATGGATCCTATCAGTCGGTTAAAAAAACAAGCGAACATGATCGGTCATTATTTGTTTATTTATTTATTTGTTTTTATGCTACGAAAAACATGTTCAATTGTCTATACAATTCTTATTCTACTAAGTTTCTTAACAAAGATTTTAGAGTGTTGGAATTCATATTAAAATTTATATATGTAGATTAAACTTTACATAAAAATTCACTTGAGTTTATTTTACTAGTTAAAATAAAATAAAAACAAATAGTACATTAATTTTAGTTCGTCTTTTTCTTTAATGTTTCAAGATCAATAAGTTTTAAGCCATTTATATAAGGAGGTAAGTGTTCATCTATTCTATATTTATAACGATTTGGGAAAATAATTGTATTTCATTTTGTTTGACTTTATTAAATATTTTTTATTGTTGACTAATGACAGACCGAGGAAAAAAAACAAAAATATCAACAAACTTAACCAGAGATTCCGTTTGACATCTGAAAAACTGCAAAATTGGAGCAATCTCTGATTTGGTAACCAAAGTAGACAAAATGCTGAAAAGACGAATTGTAGCTAACCGAGTTGGAAAACAATTGGTCCAAACCACAGATTTAGCAAGAGTTAAAAAGACCGGGCCCAAAACTTGAAACGATACAAGCCTACAGCATTTATCAAAGTTTCAAGAGATAAAGCTGTATACAATTGGAAAATTGGCAAAAAGTTTTTGTTGTGAGTCGATAGTATACGTACAATAAAATGTATTGCAGAACAAGGACAAGCTTTTAGAGGTGATGACGAATTTTTTGGTTGAGAAAGAAATGACAATTCTCTATAGTTATTTCGGAATAAAGTATAAAAAAGTTGATTTGGTATTGATTCAAGGCTTATAATTTCCAAAGATAAGTTTTAAGGCACACTTTAACATCCCAAGCAAACTTGTTCAGCTACGCTGAATATTTCCAAAGATAAGTTCTAAGGCACACTTTAACATCCCAAGGAAACTTGTTCAGCTACTCTGAATATTAATAATAATAATAATATTTTATAATAAATAATCTTATATATAAAATTCTCCTGTAATCTATCTCCTCCGAAACGGCTCGACCGATTTTCGTCATCCGAAGCATGCATATCGGCCAGGGTGGAGAATCGGACAACATCTATTTTTCATCCCCCTAAATGTTAAGGGTGGTCCACCCCTAAATTTTTATTTTTATTTTTTTGGACCCTTTTTTTTTTTATTTTTTTAATGATACAGCATACAAAAATACATACAACCCTTAATTTTCACCCCTCTACGATCAACCTCTATTTTTTATTTGTCAATTAAAAACTTTAATTTATTTTGCAAGGATTTTTTTTATTTTGTCATGACTTAGAATGAACAAAATCATTTACTCTGATCAACCCAATTTAATTTGATTTCCCGCCCTAACCGGTCGACAACTGATCAATCATCAATCTATCAGTTATCCCCGTCAGGTGTCACCACTGATTCAGCAAACATCACGGAGTAGGGATGAGGACGAAGTCGGTCTACTCTCTCACTCACTATACATTTTTCAGCCATATCTTTTGGTTTTATTTGTGTATCTATCGTAGCAGTGATTGTTATACGTATTATTTTAATTTTTCTGTGCAACTCTGATGTTAATTTTACTATCATCGTAAATTTATCGTTAATTTCCAGTGCAATAATTATTTATCTACAATTTATTAATCTGACAAAAAATAGTTTTAACTCTCAGTTAATTAATTGATCTCATGTAAATAAACACTGAGTAAGAATTTTCTCTTAAGCGATGCATAGCTCGCAAACAGTTGAGACTTCAAAAAAAAAAATCAAATATCAAAATGTTGTAGTAAATTTTATGAGCTGTAATTTAATATAAGGTATAAGCGAAAGATAAAAAAAGGGCCCTTATGACCCTTCCCTTTTCACGGCTCACCTTCTAGACGTCGTTGGGACTTTTAGTATGTTAACTCCTTCAGCAGCCTGGACAATATTTCGAAGGAACAACTTTTTTCTAACTCACGATCTTTCATTACAGTATGTATAGCTGAGTGGCGCGATACGGTTTCCGCCCTCTACCTCAAAACAGTTGAGGGCATGAAAAAAAATATTTTTTACGAAATTTGTCGCAAATTGTATGCTCTACAATTTTGATAATAGATGTCAGCATCACTTATTTAAGAGAAACCGAGATAATCGCGAAACACGCGGTTATTATTACTTTTGACATTGAATTACTAACTTTTCGTAATTTTGGGTCCTATCCCTGAGTACATTTAATGTTTTTTCAGGGGTCCTGCTCCGGTCTCTTGCGAGGAAGTGACAAATTTTCCAAAACTATAATTGTCATGAAAAGTGAAAGAATGTAGTTACGATACAGAAACTTGTCCAAATAGTCAAATTTACGTTGGCAGACTAAATAATTTGTACGAAAATCTAGATTTTCTTTGTTATTTTTGTAAATTTTGTACGCTTTATTTTTTTGATTTTTGAGGTTAGTTAGTCTCCTATTGTACCAGACTGGATTTGAATTAGCTATGAAACTTTTAATAGGTACATACTTTTCAACTGCGTTTTTCAAAATATTTGTAAAAATAGAGTAAATATTTTCTAAATCAAAATCTTGAAATATATTAACCCACGAAATCGATGAAAAGTACTCGACCATTGCATCAAAGTTAGCCTTTTTAAAATCATAAACAATTATGTTACTAACATTTTCATTTTTTAGATAACAATATAAAATAAGATCTCCTTCAATTGCAAGATGATGGAGTGAATTTTTTATAATAGGTAACATAGATTTTTCTACTGAGATAAAAAATTCCTTGTCCACAAATACCAGATCCAAAATTCGATTAAAATTATTAAATTGATAGTTAATTTGAATTAAATCATACTGGCTTAAAAAATCAATAACTGATGACTCAATTTCACTTATTACATTAAAAGGAATTAAATGTTTATCGTCTAAATCTAGACTCCATTTGATGTCACCAAGGTTAAAATCACCAGCAAAAATAACATGTTGTTGTGTATTTAAACTATCCAAAACATTTTTAGAATTAAACAAATGTAAGTTATAGAGTTCTAAGGTGCTCCTTGGTGGAATATAACTAGCTAAAACAAACAAATCTGAATTACCTAAGTTTATACAGACAATAAGCTGGTCAACATCTTGGTTAGGAGAGGACAAGTTTGATTCTAACTCAATTTCCCTGCAAGGCAAACTAGCTCGAACCGCAATCAATACTCCACCTCCCCTTTCCATTCCAGTCTTTCGCTTACATCTGTCTTTTCTAAATACAGTATAGACATCTGAAAAAATTTCAGATGTTAAATGATTTTCTGATAACCATGTCTCAGTTATAATTATAATATCATATATACATGAAGAGAATGAAACATATACTGAGTCTAATTTAGTTCTTAACCCACCTACGTTTTGATAATAGAATGAAAGTTTCTTATTTGCAGAATGATGTGATGATGTTTTTCTTGATGAATTTAGAGATGAAATTAAAGATGAATTTATTGATAATGATCCAGCAAGTAGATCTGAAGTAGTTGCAGCAGCAGTAACTTCAGTGACAATATTAATGGATGAAGATGTATTGTTTACTTGAGTTTTGTTTTTATTTGATGGGTTTATAACTCTGTTGTTTACTTCACCTTCGAATTGTCGTCCTTCTTTGGAAAATTTACAAATTGTTTTATTTGCACATGAATAGGCCAAATTGATGGATCCAAGGCCGAATCGAAGAAGTTAGCAGGAATCCCTAGCTTGAAATTTACAAAGCGAAGTGAGTCAGTCAGATTAGCATTTTTTTTAATTAGCTTTGTACAACGTAGATAGCTTTTAGGAATTTTTATTTTAGCTGCAGTATAATCCATAACATTTTCTTCTGTAACATTGCTGTCTAAACGAGAAAGATGCAAAAATCGCATCTTAGGAACGGATTGCAGTGTAAATTCACCATCAACTTCAGCAGCAGTACCAAATATTTTTTTTTGACGATTAATATTTGTGTTTTTATTTCGCTTCGAGTTATTGATGAAAGTACCTTTTCTCATCGCGATCTCATTTGCGACGTTGGCAACACTGGTATCATTCTCGTCAACAACACCCACACCATCCAGCGACAAAGCAGAAGCACCTTCACCATGAGCTTTAGCAACACCATCACAACCCCCGATACCAACAACAGCAGATTCAGCGCAGCATTCAGCTTCGTTAACAACAGCTACTGCAGCAGCCGCATTAGCAGCCTCATCATCACTGACAACAATGATGACCTCTGATTTTGTCTTACCTCCGCCGTGGTCGTCTATATTTGAATTTTTTTCAATATTTTCATCAGTTCTATCAGAACCAGTGGATAGAGATGATGTATAAATCTTATCAGTTACTTTCTTCGATGATGATGCTTGCACTTGCACATCCGAAACCTTAGCAAAATCGATGCTCGGCGTAGCAGAGCCCAAATTACTTGTTTTTTCTGTGGTTAGCTTTGAAGAGACAGTTTTTTTAGGTCTTGCGATTGGTTTGTTATTGTTAGAGACAAATCTTGATGAGGGTGACGGAGAGGGAGTAATTTTTGGTAGTGGCGAGAACGGAAACCGTGGAGAGGAAGAATTGTTGTTTTTGTCTTTTTGCAAACTTAATTGCTTGTTGTTTTTGTTTTGATCCGTTTTTAATGGTTTAATTTGAGAGCGAGTTACACGTATAGGATTTACAAGGCTATCGAAATCAGACTTACGCTCAGTAAAAAAATTATATAAATTTTTAATGAAAGGTATGCAGTTAAGAAAAGAAATATTTTTACATAACCCGCAGTTCCAGAAAATATTTTCATTAGAATTTATTGAATCACGATCAGAAGCACTCATTTTAGTGCATTTAAAATGAAAGCCAGATAGGCAAATTCCACAATGAATTAAATCACTTTTGGAAGTTAAGAAATTACATTCAGAACATTGTATGTCCATAATGAAGACAATAAGAAGAATATAGATAAAGTCTGTATAATGAGAACCGTCAATAATGAGAGCAAGAACTGAACTGAACTCATACGCCAATATGAAGCTGTATACGAGTTTCCAGGATGACTCCTTATTTTGCCTTAAATCAGGTACTATGTTAGCTTACTATAAAAATAATGTAAAAAGAACTACAAGTGTTTTTATTAAAATTAGGTATTCGCTCTTAATTTTTTGTGCGTTTATGAAAAAAGTTTGTCCTCTGTATGTGGCTTAGATTTGGGAACACCATGCTTTTCCCACGGACAACTATATGTGGCATGTTCTCGCGTGGGGAAACTATCAAGTTTGTTTGTGTTGGATAAAGACGGACTAACCAAGAATATTGTACACTCTATTGCACTGAGAGATTAAATTTTTTTTCAACTATGGCAGTATTAATAGTAACAATGTAAATAATTATTTTTGATGTTTAGATAGCTATCAGAAATTATAATTCAAAATATAGTCGTTATTTTAATAAATATTAATTCATTAACCTTAATAAAGCATACATTTATTGCTTATAACGCTTTCGATTATAAGTAGGTACTACCTCACACACTTATAAATAGTAGATAGTTATTTTTATTGAACTAATATAAATGAATAATATAAATGACGAAACAATGTTTGCCGAGTCAGCTTATTTTAATTTAAAATTTCAAAAAATAATGTTTTTTTTTTAATTAAAAGCTTTGCGAAGTCAGAAGCACTAAAATTCACAAAATTGTATGCACTTAATGTCCAAAAATAGTGGGAAGTTGCAGGGATGGCCCGTCCAGTCGACTGTTTTCCAATTTTTTTTTAGTTATGAATAAATTTGAGTAAATAACGAAACATCTTAAACGTACATAGTGCCACCAGTAATCACAAATTAAAAGTTGTAAGTAACGAACTAGGTGATACGAAGTTCACCGGGTCAGCTAGTATTTTATAATAATATCCTGACCGAGGATTTTGATGTTGAAAATGGATTTAGGAAAGTAGATGCTCTCTCGAATTAATAAGATTGTATGAGAGTGTTTGCCTGCTTTGGTCAACAAAAAATTCAAATAAGATTTGAAAAGACTTGGTGTACTTAAAACTAGGACTGTCCGAAGAGAGATAGGTTAGTTGAGGCACTTTCTTACCCCGCACTATTAATAGGCCATAACAAGAAAAAGGGGTAGGATTCAATGAATAAACACCACACGTGCATAATAACACAAAGTTGTATTACATTGGCTTGAATACTTCTTCTACAACATTTGAAACATTGATAAAGCAGTAGAGTTACTTTAAATTATGTCTGAATCATGTAACATTTCAATAATAAGGTTTCAACATGGAATATCATCTTAATTTCTCCATTAAGTTAATATCATATAATATACTAAAGGAGTTGAATTTTATTTATTCTTATTCAAACTTCTTGCTTCTTACTTTAATAGAACACTATATAATATATTGCGTGATTCTTTTACTTATCCTGGAAGCTACTCATAACGATTTCTATTACTTAATTTGATATTCTGATATTCTTGAAAATTTACATATACGCATCCTTCTTAAGATGCAAATTTAAGCCCATATCATTACATCAATAACAACAACAAACATGAATATATATGGAGTATATGTTTATTTCTTAAGCTACAAAAATAAGAAAAATATCCTTAGAACAAGTGAATAAAGATTATTTAGCTTTTCTTTTGAATAAGGAGGAGGTTGTTTTTTTTTTGTTTTAGTATGGAAAGATTGTGCTGTCATCGTTATGTTATAATGAAATTTGCTCTAAGATTATTTTATGCCCATGTCCTTTGACGCCATTGTCATGTAGCACTAAATGCCCCACCACTTCATTCAATATACATATATACTTACACTGACACTATACTTAGGATGTGGCGGCGAAATTTAACCCTGAACGTAGAATGAGAGTGAGACGTCTAGGAATACTAGCAGCGTTGGGACAAAAATTCAAGTACATAATCAACATTTTATGGCAATTGGGCAAATTGCTGTTTGAATTTTGTAGGAGGACATGTCTGTTAGCTTTTAACTTTCGCAGAAGTATCTTTTTGTATTTAAGTATAAGTTATATTTGGGTTTTGAAATTTGATTTTTGTTTGTAAGTTTATTTCAACTTCGCCATTCTATATATAAAAAAAAGAATAATGTAAAGCGTGCAAATAATTGTATACCTGATTTTCTATTTAAAAAAAAAAATGAGTGCCACAAATAAATAGGTACAATATTTTTAAAAATACATAGCTGTTTTTGTTTATAAATAATCACTATTTTTCTATTTTTCACTATTTTTATTTTGAAATTTATAATAACTGACAGTGAAAAACAACTTGAATCTTGATGTTTAAATTTAGGCCAGTTTCTTGCATAAATATTTCAACAATAACTTATTTAAACTAGCTGTTACCCGGCGCGTTACTCCCGCACGACTGGGTCGGACAAACTTTCTCTTGTGTAAGATTACTAACCAACCTTTTGCGCAGGATATTAAGTAAGATACTATAGTAAATAATCGGAACTAAAAATAGTTATAGCGTTTTTTATGGCAGGTACCATTAAAAAGGTGATTTTGAAAAAATATTATAATGAAAAACTTCCTTATTGGCAAAAAATCAGTCAAAATCGATCGTATTTTTTTTTCAAGAAAAGTAGGATTTTCTATAGAATTTATATGGCAGGTACCGTTAAAAGGTGATTTTGATAATAAATTTCTAACGAAAAACTTCATTATAGGAAAAAAATCAATCACACTAATTTTTATCAAAATCGATCGTATATTTTGCGAGAAAAATTGGATTGTCTTTAAGGTTTATTTGCCAGGTTCCGTTAGTATGTAAACATATTCTGAAAAAATAAAAAACACAACCTTTAGCTACAAATCCATTGTACGAAATTTTATAAAAATCGATCGTATTTTTTACGAGAAAATTGGAACTGTCTAAAACGCGTGTATGGCAGGTACCGTTAAAAATCTAGTTGTAAAAATTTTTTTTGTTGAAAAATATCACCGTTTTCAAAAAATCAGTCATGTTAAATTTTATCAAAATCGATCTTATTTTTTCCGAGGAAAATTGAATTATCTGTTAGGTTTATATGGCAGGTACCGTTATTTTCAGACCTAAGATAAAAATCAAAAATACGCCTGGGCATATTACTCTAAAGATACAGAGTACCAAGTTTGAAGAAAATCGTTTGGGCTGTTTGGACGGACAGACAGACAGACAGAATTGTTGGACCTACTTTATTCGTGTTCTCTATACAAAATTTGCCTTATAGTACCTAATAATCGCAAGTAAAAATAAGGGAGAAAACATTCCTTTTGAAAGAGTTTATAATCCCATTGGTCCAGTATTTTGCCAAAAGTTTTCAAACTCTTATATGAGAGTTTTTGAAAAAGCGAACCTCATATATTCGGTATTTGAAATAGCATTAATCATTTCTTACAACATCAGCTATCCACCAGTGAAAGTCCCGTTAAAATCGCCGTGATATGCTATGCATCTTCTAAAAAGCTTTTATTTTGACATTACAAACAGACACTTAATTTTTATTTATATGTAAATTGGTATATAGATTATTCCTGGATAATTTCATAAATTTTAAAATATGTTGTTATCCCAATGTCTTCTATAGAGGAGCAAGTTCGTGCGACTGAGTCGGGTATTTTATTTAGAAGTATGTTCATCAAAAATTATGCCCATGTACAAAAATAATATCCGCGAATGTTCGTCCTGTATATGGAATATAACACATTTTATTTTAATTACCATTACTCATGAGATGTAAATTGATTCGGTTTTAATAAACGCATGCAGTATGATAATAATGTAGAACAAAGTTTCATAAAATCATATAGTGTACATTTCAAATGTAATTTGTATATATACTGTTTTAGATACACACATATAAAGTTTACTAGTCATTGCAGCAAATATGTAAGTATAAATGACTTAATCGTTAGGTCTGTATGAGGATAGAGAGGCATTGCATTGTATGGCAGAGATTATCAGAAACGTTTTTGCTCATTGCAAATGTTAACAAAACAAATATCAATTAAATCTAGCTTATCGTATGCTAACATGGCTCTTCAGCAACTCTGTACGCACAAATATTGATGGTTACGGGCTCAGATTATTCGAGACATACAATGTATAAAAGGAAAGGGTGAGTTATGGGGTATGAAAAATAGAGTTCCATACATTAGTAATTGTTTTATGCTGACATATATACGATGTAAAATATGCTTGCATATACGATATCGCGAGTCTAAATAGAGAAAGAGTAAAGGATTAATTAAAATTTTTTTATGAATCAAATTTCCCAAATTAGATTCGATTTACATTACATATAAAAATTAATCTAACGCACCACTCTGTCAAACGAACTTGCTCTGCTGGCTCTTTTATGAGATTGAACAATTTGAATTTTATTAGATTATGCTGTGTGGCAGAAGGTATCAAAAAAATGTCCTAATTATGAGATCATTTCCAGGCATGTATAGCCAAAGTTTTTTATTGGGATCGTGTTTTATTTGAAGGTCATATAAAATTCAAATAAAATCAGAGTTGATTCGGGATCTCAAATTGACTGAAAAACATGTTTCCACCAGCGTTAACTCGAAGTTAATCTAATCGTTATAATTTGGCACTGAAAAATTGGGCCTAAAAGAATAAAGTATAGACGACATTTGAAAGAACATAGGTCGGTCCATCGACGATTGCGAGACGATTGCGAGGACGATTGCTTATCCGAATATACGAGAATACTTACAGCCGAACCGACGCGACGGACAGGTTGAAGGTAAGCAACACCTCATCTTCCGTCAATTCCACTTCTCTTGCTCAATATTTGACGGTAGTAACGCTCGTTACCCAGTTTATGTTTTGGGATAGAGTATTTATCTACCGCCTTTTCGGCTGGCCTCCTTGAGCCACAAAGACCACCCTGCTGTTTTAGAACAAAATCTTGAAAAAGAGTTTCTAGTTCTCTTGTCACCATTATTATTTAGAGCTTGTGTTAAAAAAAAAGAGTTTGAGAAACACTTCAAGTTACTAAGAGCCTTGAAATTTCGCTTTTCAAAAAAATTCAGAGGTAATTTGCATAACATTGATTCCATTGTAATATTCAACGTTTTCCATGCTTGTGAAACATCCTATCAGTGACAGTATGCTGGCTTGACATCTTTTACATACAACTCCTAAGGTGTAGTACTTATCAAAAAAATGGTAAGCAAGAAAGAAAGAATATCATATTGTCTTTCGAAAAGCACTTAATATTTTTTTTTGTCCGATAAGCCATTCCTAAGTTATTAAAGAAAACGTGTTTTTCAAAATGGCGGCTTCAATATACCCCCTGCCACCCCGAATTCGTTTGCTGAGTACTCGAAAAACCCCAAAATTCATATTCTAATCATAAAAATGCATAAATATTTCTGTTGAATTATGGAAACCAAATTTTGTCTCTACCGACTTGGCGATTAACAGAAAATTGAATCCTGACTGTAAAAAGAAGATCCTTAAGAGGAAATATTCTGCATAAATTACATTTGTAATGTTTTGTGTAAATAATTTTTATTGTAAATTGATGTTTAGTTTAGAATTTTACTTAGAAATTACAAAGTATTTTGAACTAATAATGTAACTTTACAAGAGGCAAATTCCACTAGGTTTGAAAAACTTTGCAGGTTAGTCGGCACGGGTTGACGGCATCGTAGAAGAACAATATTTTGGATTTGAGTTAGCCATAGTATTTGTAAAAACATTAGGGGTCATTCGAAAAAAATGTCGTTTGGTCATATAAGGGACACCCTACTATTCATACTAGAATGTCAGTTTTATTACTTGACCATTCTTTATAACGTCAATTTTCATTGGCCTAGCAAGAGTAAGATAAGACAAGACAATTAGGAAATAGTTAAGGAACACAAACACATATTATTATCAAAACCCAAATGATGAATTTTTCAGTTTCTAAAACTTTAATTGTTTAAACTAAACACCGAATCAAAAACACGGTTTTTTGACAAAAACTCGAAATTCGTTCACACCCCACATTTACCCGATTTTGTTTGAAATTTGATTTTGTTTTGTCAGCAACATTGAAATTGTGCTTTTAAATAAACTTTTTTATTTTGTTAATTGTACCCCACTTTAATTTCAAACAAAAATAAAATTGAAAAGAATAATTTAAAACTGATTTTAGTGCATTTTTAATAATCCTTTATGAAAATTTGTCAAATTCAGTTTCAAATGTTGACAATTTCAATTTATCATAAAAGTTTTGTTCAACGAGGCTCCCTGAGGTCGGAACCAAAACTTAAAAAAAAACAATATTTCTCACACTTTTACAAATCTTTTTTAACGCTTCGGGCATATTTAACCTTCCCCTAATATTTTTGGTGAAATACAGGATAAAATTCGAAAATTTGCATTTTATCAAGACTTTTTATTCAAAACGCAGAATTTCCGCGATTGATTTATATTAATTTTCAATGTTTTATGAATAGTTTTTTTTTTCAAAAAGCTTTTATAGTTTCTGCTTATCACTTTTTTGAATCCATCATTGAAGTTATTTTGTTTGTTTTTCAATACGATTGAATTACTCATTTTGTGAATTGAAATTTTGAAAATCAAAGAAAATTTTCAGCATTTTAATTAAGTACAATACATTTCTGCCCAACTTATAATAAGGCCGTTTCCGAAAACGTCAAATCAAAGTCATTTTAATCGGCGAATGATCCTCATTTTATGACACAGTAGTTGCAATCGTCAGAATAATGCGTTCGTCCCACTTACTTCTTGATCCACGTCAAATAATTTTCTTGCAAACACATTTGATGTTTTCTTACAAGACTATAAACAAAAATATTTCTGTGACGTCTAACAACAAACATACAAGAAACAAAAAATGTATTTTGTTTAAATTGAGAAATACAAGAAGAAACATTATTAAAAAGAACGAAACTGCACACAATAATTAGAAGCTCCCAATGGAACCATGTCACGGAATATGAATAGGTCCGACAATTCTGTCTTCTTGATGTATCGACACCTGCAGCCTAAACGGCTGGGCCGATTTTCTTCAAACTTGGCATAAACTATTCTTAGTGAAATATCCCCGTACGTTTTTTTTTATTTTTGACCTAGGTATACAAAATAACGTAACCTACCTACCATATGGGCGTTACCGATAATTCTATTTTTATCGAAAAAAATACGATCAATTTTAATAAAATTTTATATGAGTAATTTTTTGCCAATGGTAATATCCACCATCTAAATTTTTTTGTCAGTATCAGCTTATTAATGGTACCTGCCATAGAACCGTTTTTATTACTCCGACTATCTTTTGAACGGCTCCATCGATTTTGACGAAATTTAATATTCAAAAATTACTGGTAAATTGAAATGAAACTGCAAAAAAAAATAGTAAACAAGTAATTTTTGAAAAAGTTTTTTTTTTTGTCAAAACCGTAGTTCCAATTTTTTCGAAAAAAAATACGATTAATTTCGATAAAATTTTAAATGAGTGATTTGTTACTAATGGTGATGTCTTTCGTCAGAATTTTATTTTATTTATTAACAAAAATAAAAAAAAATTAAGTTCTTATAAAATAAAATTTAAAAAAACATAGGTTCATTTTATTTTTTTTTCTTATAAAGAAAGTTAACTTTATTTTTCAATTAATACATTCTATTCTTTTGTAAGTGGTTTTTTATTATAAGATGTTTTGATTCCTATATGAAGATACGGTCAAGGGCAAACATTAAAGTTTCTTGACCAAATTCATAATTATTAATATATTCCCTCTTATGTATATATTCGTGTAAGGGCAAGTCAATTTACCTATGCACATTTAGTTACATTTTAGAAACCCAGGGTAAATAATTCAGGTATATAAGGTAGATATATCGATCCCCGGTTTAGATAGTTTTTTCTGACCAAGAGAGATACTTTACCATCTAAACGATATAAAAAGCTTTTTTTTCTGTGACATGAAAAGATTCAACTGTTTTTATTATACTCCTTTTTCCTTTTATCTTTACTATTTTTCTTTTTATTTTTTATTTTGCCAACACAATTAATTTTTCGATAATTTTTAACTTATTAACACTGGTGATTTGATGGCATATCTCACCGAAAAGTGGAACCAATTGGTGAAACCATAAGTTATTGCACTTGATGTTTCAAAAGCATTTGATAGTGTTTGGCATGAAGATCTCTTATCGAAAATGCGTGCATTTGACATCGACGAGATCTTTCAAGCTGAAATTTGTTCTGCTCCTCTGATCTGGATTTAATCTATAAGGCATACACAGGGCCGAACTAAGCCATTTTGCCGCCCTAGGCAGATCGTGAATTGCCGCCCCTCTCCTACAATTTTTACTCACCTTGGATTTTTTTTTCGTATAGGTAATGTGTATATAAGAGGATATAACATTTAGGGTTAGTTATGATTAATAAAATAATTAAAAACATTATTTTTTCATTCCTATATATTTTTTTTTCACCGTTTCTACAATTAATTGATAATGATACACATGTTTTTTATGATAAAAAATAAATAATTATTTGGCTACGCAAATCATATTTTCATGTTCTTACGTCGCGCCGTGATTTTCCAACCGCAAAAATATGAATAATATCATCGCAATCAATTGAAGGTAAAATTTACGACTCTATATCGATAATAATGCCTAACTTTTTAAGCGATATTATCAAATGGTTGACCTCATATAATTTTTGATCCACTTCAAACAAGAAAACGATCTCTCACCACTGCGATTCATGACAGCCATCATGCATAGAAACATTCTATATGCAATATCAATATTTGGAAACACTGTATCAAAATAAAAAAAAATTCAAAAGTTTCGATTGGCGTTATAGACCCGTTGAATTCTGTTGTTCGCAATCAATATGAGCTTTGAAATGGATAAGTTCATCATCAATTGAACAGTCTAAATCTTGTCTGAATCTTGTCTAAATCTTGTAAATGTTTTACTTTTTTCCGAATACAAGCAATATCCAAATTTACCAAATTAAAAGGAACACCGAGTTTTTTGAAGATTTGTTCATGTTTGCGGCATCTTTCATGTAAATCAGACAGCACATTGTCAAAAATATCATTGTGTGTGTTGACTCTAAAGTGATCTTTTCCGAACAATGTCACTTCTCCTGTTCTTGTTTCACCGTCTCGTCGGTTTGTTTTGTTTGATTGTATTCATCAATCTTTTACAGTGAACAAATCGAAAAAAACGAATTAATTGCTTCCGACGCATTTTCAACAATCAAAGTAGCATTATATCTAGTGTAAGGGTTGACAATTTTCCACCCCCCAAAATCTACTGCCCTAGGCAGCTGCCTACATTGCCTATATGGATAGTTCACTTAATGCTTGAATACAACTCTCATATCTGGGTTGATGATCCTATAACTCATTTGAATCTATTAGATACAATCCAAATATGAGCCCTAAAACTTATTGGAGACAGATTCGTTACGGAAACTTTTGTTTCCTTAGAACACAGTCGAAATGTTTCTTGTCTAACATTATTTTATCGCTTCTTCTATAAACAGTGTTCAATTGAAATAGCCAGTTGCATTCCTCCCTTTAAAATATTCCGCCGTAATACCCGCTTACCTATTCGGACGAACTCGGACGAACTCTTAAATACAGAGATTCTTTCTTTAGCCGAACTACACGTTTGTGTTGCTTTGCCTCACACGATTTTTCCCTCTCATTTTAATAATCAGGTATTCAAGACCAATGTGCATCACCATTTCCTTTTAAATCTTCTCCACATTTCCTAAAAGCTCGTGCTGTGTATCAACATTATAAAGGTAGTCTTAACCACTTGAGTGTGCCGGAATTATAAAAAATAAATCGTTTTTCGACGTGTACCTTTTAGCATGCTTCCCTGGCCAGTGGGTATCTCCCTGCCAGGGGAAATACGGCAGAGGAAGAGACTTTTTTGTGTTAAATTTAAATTTTTTTAACTAAATAAGTTAATATTTCGTCAAAAATTACATCATACTTCATACAAATATATACTTACAAAATTGTGGTAATTATTTAGTAAGTGCAAACAAATTAAATGAATTTAAAATTTTTTGACCTTCCAGGGAAGAGACAGAATCACCTGACCGTTTGGTCAAAAAAAAAAATCGAAAGTTATTGAAAATTGACAAATATTTTTTGAATTTCTCTTAACTATGCTAAAGTATATCTAATTATTTGAGATAATGTATATATTAAGGGTATTCATCTAACGACGTAAATTCACATTTAATGTATGTACATAAAAAAAAATAACTTTTCTGAACGCCCCATGAAAACTGTGAAAACTGTTGATGTAAATTGTATTATGACGTCACTATTATCTTAAAACTGGATAAAATGGCGATGAAAGATATTGAGTGAGCTACTTTGAATTTTTGTTTATAACTTGTTTTTATATAATTTTTTTTCATTCTCACTTTCTTAATTTTTGGAACATTTTTAAAACTATTTTCTACTGCAAAACGCTCTTAAAGGTAAAATTTGCAATTAAATTTTCCCGCCTTTGTGAAATGTCAACAAAAATGGCTACTTTACTTCTTTTCATCTTTACATCGTCACTTTCCGTATCGAATTCGTGATGAATGTTTATATCTTCCGAGGGAAAACTTTCCAATACAAAATTTGACAGCTCGTTTCCGACGGCGGAAAAGTATATTGTTTCCGTCATTTTAAGTCGTTATATATGAGTACCTTTACTATATAAATATATTTTGCTATACCTAATTTAATATTTAATAAAATAACACAATACCATGTCCATATTATCGACAGACACAACTCTACCGACAAAATAAAAATGTTTTTTTCGAATTTAATTAAAGTCACCTTATTTTAGATTTAACTTTATTCGAAATTATGATATTTTTTGTTCACTGAGAAAACTGAACTATGAGTTTTTTTTTTTAAATAGAAGCATGTTTAACAACATGTTTATAAGTGCAAATAGAATTCTGTTCAAACCTAATTAATATCGGCTTATATCCGAATAAACTATTTTTTAAACCAATGTTAGTTTAAATCAAAACCATTCGTGTTTGATTGATTGATTGACTAGAATGACTTTGATTTTTTAAAGACTTGCTTACATATATATGTATATTACTTAATTAAAAGTATTTAGCATAAAAAGAATATGAACGAGTTTATCTTGAACATGGGCACATTTCAATTTTAAAAAAAAGAAACATATTAACTAGCAATGTTACACCTAAACTTCAATCAATTTAAATTGATATAAGGTAAAAGGGAGTGGGTTGAAACAAATCTAGAAAACTACATTGAGTTAATTTAGCCTCCAAGTAAACAAACCATATCAAAAGAAAAACCAACACTTATGTACCAACATCATATTATTTTTTTTTTATTTTGACGTATGTAAACAAATAATAAAAAAAAAAATTGTATTGATGGTGAAAAAGCTCTTTCTCTAAAATGTATCTATTTCCGTTTGTAATAAGGCAACCTCAAGTGCTATAGTCGATTATCTTGAAATTGCGCCTACGCCTTATAGAAGCAATTAAATTCCGTAATAGCCTTAAACTCGCCTATGCTAATCAATTATTCGCATCTATTTTTGAACTTTCTTTCAATCTTAAAAAAGTTAAAACAACTTATAAAAATTAAAATCATAATTTATATCAATAATTCAATAGAAGGGCATGCCATTACACCACCCTGCTTCTGCATTGATCGCGCCCACTTATGTTTCATTTAACCTCTTTCCGCCAAGAATTTGTTGGCTAACATTCACATCTCGATTAAAAGCGTCGCCGACTCTAAAGTCGCGTCATCCCAATAACAATCATCGCATTCAAAAACTTCAACTTTACTCTCTGTATCTGTAGTCATTGAATAATAACTATAAACCAATAAAAAAAAACCCAATAGGTTGCGACTTGAGAGCGCAGCACTACGAGATCTGTTCTGATAGATAATTTTCCGATTACGATGTGTAACGCGATGTTCCGCATTAATCTATCTTATGATGAAAATGAAAACAAAAAAAATAATTAAACAAAAACGAGTGGAAATGAAAACTTTAACAAGCGGAAAATAAAAGCTAAACAATCGTGTTTTTCTACTGCAAATTAAAATCCGCGACATTTCAGTTTCATAGTTGATTCGGTTGCGACTAGAGATTGTCAAAGGGGGGCATATTAGCGTTGTATCTACAGTTGCGAGTTTATAAATTTCTGACATAAATTCGAGGACTTATGATCTTAAAAAAATATATCTACTGTGCGTATTCGCAGAAGAAAAATTAGTAAATATGTTTCCAACCATGGAATATGTGTATTGTTGATTTTGTTTTTGAAGTGTTTCTCTTTCAAATGAATTTTGTTTATAATTTTCCAAAAATAAATCCTTGATTAAACATGGAATAAAATTTGTTATTTTGAAATTCACATCATCGAAATGGATGAACCAAAAAATATGTCTTAATAATATTGAAATGAAATGATTGTAATGGATAATTTTATTTTTTTTTTCTATAGAAACGACCTCTTGGTCAGTTGTGTGTAATTCAGTCGACGGATGCTGATATTTTCATGTTCTGTGATGAGTTTCGTTATAGTTCTTCTCGAAGTAGGTTATCTACTGTGTGTCTATATGAAGTGCAGTTGAATTATTTTTAAAATACATAATTTCAATAATTCAACGATTCGAAAACGATAAGAAGCTAAAAGTGAATTTTTTAGACGAATATTTATAAACAAATATTGTTTACTTGTATATTTTTATTAAGTGACCTTCGAAGTTTATTGTATTAAAAGAGTGCCAAATGTGTTTGCTAATTTTTGTGCGTGTTTACATTTGAAAAAATCATCGGAAAATATATGTTTTAAGATAAATTGTTGCACATTCTTAAAATATTAATGCTTAACTCAATCAAAAATATTTCCTTAGAAAATAAAAAATTACATTAACATTAATTGTTGCAAAAAAAAATTGTTGTTTGCAACATATCTACATACCTAGAAACTAATTGAATCATAATTTACTGTAATAATTCAATTAATTGTTATAAGTGAAATGAACGTATCTTCATACAAGAATACCTAAAATAAAGAAGATATTATAACTTCAGTACAAAGTGAAAGAAATATAAAGTAACTACATTCTAACAATCGACAGAGAATACAATATTTTCAAAAATGTCAGTTAAATTAATTGAGCTGATGTTTTGTGTTTTAGGTAAGAAAACAATTTATGTTTTTAAACAATATCAACTATAAAATTGTTGAAACATACACTGTGCACTAACCATTTTTTTTTCCATATCGGTTTGAACATTATACCAAGCTGGTTTCCTGCATAGAAAATACAGTTTCGAACAATTTAGATTAACATAATACAGAGCAGTAAAAGTGTTAAATCACTTGGTGATGGCATTGCAGACTCTGCTACGAGTTAAATTCTCAATTCATTTTGAATTTAGTGATTTAATTCACAGAATTAAAAAATGATTTCAGAATTCAGAGCGTGTTCAGATCCCATTTATTTTAAATTCGTGATTTAAATCACTGACTTCAAAAATGAATTGAGAATTCAGCGTGTTCAAATCACATTATTCATTTTGAATTCAGTTTTTTAAATCACTAAATTCAGTGATTTAAATCCCATTCATTTTCAATTCAGTCTTCCAATTTTTTTTTTTTTTTTTGTATATAAAATTGAATCTTTTCCAATGCGATTGTATTTTTTTCTTCATTCTATAGACAATGGCAACTAAAGATCCTTAATCCTGAAGGCTTTTTGAATTGATTAATTTTATAGGATTCAGACTTCACGTGAATGCATTCACAGTTGATTTAATCGTCTTACAGTTCTGGCATACTATATTCAATCAATTGATCATTCCAATTAGTCAGCACAGTTTTTTAAGAAATGTTTTTTGTCCACATATTATTGAAATTCGGTGATAGAACATGAAGATTTAAGTTTAAGCTGTTTATTTAAATAAGGCGGACAATGTTGGCAAGTATCCCAAGAATCAGGCTTGTAAAAGAATGCAATCTTTTTTGAATGCAATCTTTAATGACTTCAATAAAAAAGATAGCATTCATCAATCATACTTTGAGACTTCAACTTCGAAATAAGCATTCACCATTCATTTGAAACCAAAATGATTGCAATGATTTTTTCCCCACATTCATTTTGTAGCAATAATTTTAATGCAATCATTTGAGACTTCTTGCATTCCGGGCATTCCTTTGCAGTCCTTGTATTCCTATTGCATTCCAAGCATTCCTTTGCAGTCCAGCATTCTTTGAAATCTTTTAAGTAACATTAGCTTGGAATGCAGAGGAATACTAGACTTCAAAGGAATGCTTAGAATGCAAAAGGAATTCAAGGACTGCAAAGGAATGCACGTAATGCCCGTATTGCTCAAAGTCTTAAATTATTGCATTTAATTGATTGCAGTAAAATGAATGGGGAAAAAAATGATTGCATTTTGCTTTCAAATGAGTGGTGATTGTGAATTTTTAAGTTGAAGTCTCAAGTGAAGATGAAGTCATTGAATGCAATATTATATTTAAATTGAATTCCATGAATGATTTTTAAAGATTGCATTCCTAAAAGATTGCATTCTTTTACAAGCCTGCCAAAAACGATGACGAAAAGCAAACAACTGTAATATTTTAAAATATTCCAAAATAAGATGAACAAGTGCACAATACAAAATCTTCGTAAATAATATGAGCATCATTTAATTCTTTTGAGAACTTCATGTGGAAATCAAGTAAAGATTCGCCTTGCACATTAGTATCAGAATTGAGTCATAATTTTGTGTCAGAAAGAACTCCAAATTTTTGATTATCGTGTGTGCTTTAGTCGGTCAATATTTTTCCATTTATTCAATTCTTTACAAAATTGCCGCTCCCACCTAAACGGGAAGTGATGGACCACTCTCCTAATCAATATTTTTCATGTCGTGAGCCAACCTAGATTCTCGCTTTAAGATTTTTATTCGCATCTTATATGCGAATCACCCTGCACTGAATACTGTATTATAATGCATTAATGAAATCAAATATGTACCTAGTTTATTCTATACACTGACTCTACGCGCGTATTCTAGAATGCTGAAAGCGCATTCACACATTAACATTTTACCTTGTTCTTTCAATGCCATCAATATCATAAGCATATGCCAGGAATTGTATCAACCCTTGTAAGATTTTCTCTCGTAGATTAAACTCGGTTAATTTTCCTTGCCTGAATCTTCAATTGGCATCAAGGGTTTCAGGATAGTTGCGGGTGTTATCCAAAGTCATCGTGCATGGCTAAATGATAAGGATGCCCATGTTAAATAAGGTTCTGTAGACATCATCTCTAGAAATACTGAAGAAAGCAACCTTGAAGTCTTGGAACTTTTCTTGTGTCAGTCATACTGAAGAAGGTCGATGATAAAGCCTCCTGGTCTGACACCACACAGTAGTGTGTGAAATTCAGGAGACTGATTTTTAAACGACTGGTGCGAGTAAGAATGCGTTCTTTTTTAACGACTGGACACACGATGCTTAGTTCGATTCATCTAAGAAGCTACACTACAACCATATTGATGCATGGCTCCTCACTAAATTAACTCGATGGGTTTTAAACAGCAAAGATGATGGTAAGACATCAGTTTTAGGATCTATAGTTATTGAGCATTTTCATCAAGATCGGGTAGATGGTGTCGTAGGCTATATCATTGTTAATTTCTAATGGTTTATTAGATCTAACAGTGACATTTTCTGATCCGTTTAAATGTTCCCAGAAATGATCTTTTCAATATATACTTAGCACTGGCTGTGATTCTACAATCATGTTACTATATGTTTGTCCTTACTGGCTTCCGTACTTGCCTTATACATTTACACTTGAAATGTTTTCTTTACTTTCCGTTAAAGATCACATATAGTGATGTACGAAAAAAAAGATCATACAAGCAGGATCTTTTGATGTTGTATTTATTGATAAATGTAAGAGTTACCATATCTAAGCTTACCAACATTGACTATTCCTTTTTCAATACCTATGTTGTGGGCAAGAGCTAACAGAATAAATGCCTTTTAAATAAAAAAACAAGAGTAAGTGTGATCGTGGTTTTAAAGTGTTTGACATTTTCTGGTTTTGTTGGAAGAACAGATGGATGGCTTTCAAAAAAAAAAAAAAATAGTTCTGCGGGGTGGGCTTAAAAATAACCAAGTGCTTAAAGTGATAACAAAAGTGTGAAATTATAAGTGATAGATGATGAAATATTTAATGTTTAACAAAAAAAAAATGGTGTTTAAAGCGCAATTTAAATTTTTTTGTTAGATTTTTTTTGACCAGATGGCAACGCTGGTACAGTATCAATGTAACTTGAAACGATTTATTAAGTTACCTTTACACGGTCAGTCAGAGGACTGATCACATATAATCAGTCATCAGGCAAAATCAAAAGGGTTTTGATTTTTCGTCAAACAAATGCCCGTATACAGACTTATTTTTAAAAACACTATATTACAGATTGATGTCAAATGACTGACCGTGTAAAAGTCGCTTTATCCATATTACGGCATCGCTGTATAAGAGCTTACATTCACGTTAGACTAATGCAAAAGTGAGCACATATTGGCATTCTACGTCAACCAAGGGTTTTCTTTTTTAAGATTAGATTAAGAATTCATTTCTTATTTCGATTTGTTTGATACAATATTTATTATTTTTATGAACTTATGTCATCAGCTCTGGCAATGTCATCAGCTCAGTTAGCAAATTATTTCTTTTTTATTGCTGGGTTTAACAAAGAACAACAGATGACTTCATGCAATTGATATTCTAAATTTAAGACCTTCGGCTGCAACAAATTAGTGATCGGAGTCAGTTTGGTTTTTTCAATGTTCGAACGACCATCGATCACGATGTTGTCACGATAAAAAAGAACTTCCTTCCTTTGATTTTTACGAGGGGTTTGTCACTAGCCAGTTTAGTAGTTCAATGATTGCAATATTTTAAATGACTTCATATGATTTCAGGTAATTTCAAACAGTTTGATTGATTTAAAAAATTTGTGATTGCATTGATTTCAAATGATTGCAATTAAATTCAAGTGATTTCATTATGATTTCAATTCCTGATTTCATTTTGGCATTTTTGATTGCATTATTGCAATAAAACTTAAAATGATTTCAAATATTTTTAATGATTGCAATAAATCATTTGAAATCAATAACCAAAATTTTTTTTTAATTTCATCATTTAAAATAGTGATTGCACTTGATTTCAAGGTGATTTCAAATGATTGCAATATAAGTGGTCAGGTGATTTCATTCGGGACAAACCCTTCGGATTTTTAAATAATTTTTTTTACGAATGTATAGTTTTGCTAGGTATGACAATTAAAAATTATATATAGCTAAAATATTTTGGGCTAAATAGGTTTCTTATATACAAAAAGGAAATCAAAAAGAACTTTTTGTATTATAAAGCAATATTTGCTTCATTTAAATTGTTTTTGTTATACTTAGAAGTAGGTACTTACTTCAACCAATAAAAGTATAATCAATAATTTTATAATTTAATTTGAGAAAAGAAGTAATTTCATTCCACAAATTTCCATGTCAAAAGTTGTAAGAAAATATCAAAGACAACTGCCAATTAGAGCAATTATTTCATTTTGCCGGCCAGCAAACAAAATTAGTATGAAAAGTCGCGGGTGTCCTTTAAATTGTATGAATTGTAGACATTTTCTCTATGTAATAGTTATTAAACCATAAGCGCTCTTAATTTATGATATGACTGACATGACTGACGCTCCACCTCTTAAACAACAGATGTTTTTTCACCTTTTTATTTATTAAAAAAATATTATTTTTAAAAGAAATATATCAGAGCGTATAATAATAAACAAAGGTGAATACATCATCACGACTTTTCTTTAAACAAATCAAAGTGATCATAACACAAATCTTTCATTTTAAACACGTCACCAATTCTATCTCTGCCAATTTTTGTATCTTCAAAATAAGACTGTGAATCATTAAATATTCGGTCAATGGCAGGGTTAAGAACACCTCAACTTTGTCATTGTCAAACGTTTTGTTATATTATGTACCTACACATTTTTTTTAACACCACAATTAAATAAAAATGTTTTTTTTTTTTTTAATGACAGGAAACAGACACTTGAAAACGGAAATAGCATTTGCCAAATCGAGTTTGAACATACACCCATTAATGTATTGACATGTTAAAAATGTTTTCTAAAAATTTTAGTGACGGAACCACTGATATTCATTTAAAAAACATAAATTTTATAAACATTTAATAATGGGATAATTTATGAGAAATGGATGGCTAATATAACAACAATATTGTAACTTTGAGAAAAATGTTCAACAATTTATAAACTAATTTATTTTAAGAACTTTGTTTTAGATTATTTTAAATGTATCTAATGAGATGTGAATTAAAACGTACACATATACATATTTGTATGTACGAGAAAAATAATTTATTATTTGTTGATATCCCAAGGCTGACTATTTTAGTTTTGTTTGAAATCTATTTTTAATTTTGTGTTCACGTGTTCACAATTTTTAATCAAACAAATCAGATGTTCACTCTTATTTTTGATTACTTACACCTATGTGTATAGTTATTTACTTATAGGAACTATAAGGCAAGTTATGCATTCGTGCAAAAAAAAAAAATATTGAGATAACAATCAAACATGTCATTACGATGATAGCAAAGTCGAAAAAAGTAGGTCTGGAAATTCTGTCTGTCTGTCTGCACCTACAGCCTAAATGGCTTAACCGATTTACTTCAAATTTGGTAGGTAGGGTTCGTAGACCATTACTTAGAGGAGAAATTGATTTTTTAAGCTCAAAAAATAACGGTACCTGCCATATAATGTTTTCTGAAATTTTTTTTTAAAAACTGCTCCAACGATTTTCTTGAAAAAAATTACTGATGGTTTTTGTCTGATTACCTTTTGTTAAATTGCAAAATAAATATTTTGGCAACGGTACCTCCTATAGAGCCGTTATTTTTTTCTTGAGCTATATCTCATGAACGTGTTAATCTATTTGAATCCAACTTTTTTTTTTTAGAAACATATAGATGATTTGATCAAATTTAAATACCAACATTTTAATTTTAGTTTTAATTAATTTAATTTTTTGTAAATTCAATATTTGTAAAACGGCTTAACAAATTTTTTTTATATTTTTTGCATAAAATGCAAATTATTAAGCACTTAAAAAATACAAAAAATATTAAGTAAACATCGATTTATTTAAAAACCGCTTTAACAATTTTGGAATAATTTTTTTGGTAATCTCATATTCCGACAAAAAAAAATTTCTGCATACTTTGATTTTCGTTTGAATCTTTGTAAAAAGAAGTTTTAACATTTTTGTGAAAAATTCATATAATTTTTTTATTCCTTTATATATAAAAAAAATATTAAATTTAATATTATTTTCGTGGCAACTTGCTACAAGAACAAATACGTGTTACCCAATCGTGCGTCACAAGAGCAAGTTCGTGCGACCCTGTCGTGCACTTTATTTTTTATTTATTTATTATTATCTATGTATAATAAAATGCAGTCTCATTTTGCGTGATATATATACACCTGAAATGGCGGCTTACCACATCGATGTTCTTCATGCCACCGACCAGCAATCAAATCAGTGTTGATGGGCAACACGTATATTAACTTACCTTTTATCATTTCTAAATCATAACATTATTGTTGCATGCATATTTTATCTTATAGATACGTCATAATCATAACGTGTGCTTTCTAGATATTCTCTCATCTAAATAGTTGTTGATGTGATGGCTTGTTTTGTGATATTATGTGCGGTTAGAAGTTTAGATTAAATTACGTTCCTGCAGTTTATAACGAGAATATAATTTGATTTTGTCTATCGATTATGTGTTCACAATTTATTAAACTTGTTCGCTTTGATTAGATACATTGACATGTTTAATACTTAATGGGTCATATGCTGTATTATTATGTTTATAAAATGGACAGATCAACTAATTGAGCGAATATAATTATGTGTTGAAATATTTTATAAATGCGGATATTGGTTTGATATATTAGCTGCAAGCAAACATGGAGTTAAGTTAAATTAAGATATTCGATAACAAAACGATTCAAAATCAAAATATGTCGATGATTTATTTATTTTTAGAAAAATGTCATAAACAAAATAATTTTTGAGAAGTGGTCGAATTAGACAACAACAACCTGTGTACACCAACACCATCTTTGGCAATAGTTATAGCTATTTCATGGCCCCTACTGCCAATCATCAGACTCACTTTTGAATTAGTGTTGCTCTTCCATTTACAATCTCATGTTTAATCGAAAACACGTTATTGAATTTGCCAGAACTCGAAATGGAACCTCTGCCTCCAATCTGGTTTGTATGATTAAATACTGCAATTAGGCTGCGTAGCTTGCCTCCAAATTTGGGGTACGGCTTTATTTCAATATAGCCACCCAAAATCCAATAGTACCTATAGGCCCAGGCAGGGCGTTGCAGGGTGACGTGAAATAACGCAAAAAAAATATTTTGGTCCTATTTCGCCTTCAAAAACGAATTTGGCACAAATTTTTCCAATTTTCAACCATTTTCGAGCTACACGCATTGTAAAAGAGAAAAAATTACAAAAAAAATGTGTTACCTTGTTTCTTTTACCAAATAATCCATCATATCATAATTTAATGCCCTTGGTATCTTGACATGAAATACAAAATTCTGGCTCCCGGAAAAAACGCCAGAAAATTTTTTATGTTTTAAATTGGAAAAAAGACGCAGATATTTTTTGTGGAAAATAAGCCAGCAAACCTTTTAAATAAAAAGTTTTTGAGTTGTTTGCACTTTTTTAAGAGTCGCTACTTGGTGAATATAGTAGAACAGTTTTATCACAACAGAAAACAACAGCCCCTGACATCCCGAGGGGAGGTGGGACTGCGACGAAAGCGACGCGACCAAGTAGCGACTCTTAAAAAAGTACAAACAACTCAAAAACTTTTTATTTATAACAATTCAATTAACAAAAAAACAAAAGAACAAAATATTTTTACTGGCGTAATTTCCGGGAGCCAAAATTCTGAATCAGAAAATTCCCAAATACAAAATTTCGAATTATTATTACCTTAAAAAACGTGAGGTAGGTATGGAGAGTTCGAGTTATGCTGCCCCATTGCAGCCCCCCTGCTTGGGTTCATTATAGGATTTAGGGCGGAATTTGTAGTCGTCGCTCAAGTCGAAATGTTTTTTAAGTGAACGTTTTTCTCGCTTTCACTTGAGTCAAATTAAAACTCAAGTGTATATTCAAGAGCAACATTAAGGGTGGGTCTTCATGACAATAGAATTTAAAATTCATGTAAACGTATTTCAATGTGGTAGTGCGATATTCTTTTCTCTTCATTATTGTTTTTGATACGCTCAACTACTCTTGTTCTCTTTTCAAAATGGGTTTGTTGTTTTGTCATCCTTTCGATTTGAATGGGAATGATGAGTTCTATGCTTTCTGTTTATGGAAGGGTGAAGGGATATTTTTCAATTTTGTTTTCAAAACACATGAGTAGGTATAGCTAAAATGTGAGTAATTTTTTTTCTCTTTTCGTTTAGTTGTTTTTTCTTCACTTTCACTTGCTGTTGATGGAACTTTTGTTTGTAATTCGATCGAGATCTTGATGAAGGTCAGGACACATCAAATGAACATGCATAAATATACGTTACACATGTAGGTAGGTAGGTACATTGAAATAGTTTTTTTTTAGGAAGCTTTATGTAAGATAAGTGTGAGGTAGGTCAATATAACTATTTGACCTGTTTGAAAATTACTTTAGGGTTTATTGCAAAGGGGTGAATTTTGGAGTTTACAAGTAAGGATGTTGGAAGAATAAGGTAACTTGTTCATTTGTAATGTGCGAAATTTGAGATTTCCTTTCGATTTTTGTTGTTGTCAGATTTCAAACAACAGCACAACACTGTATATTTTTGTTTTGCAATTGAAACATTGTCACTTCATTGTCACGTGGGAAAACCTACCTACCTATGTACATTTTGTTTTCAGAATAAAAATAAAAATGACCAAACAGAAAAGTCGTGCAGCATTTACATTCCTAGCTATGTACCTATATAGCCAATTTTGAAAAGCCAATAACTTTTTCTTTCATTCTGTGTTTAAATAAATCTATTCTAAGAAATAGTTTTTGAAATATTAATTTTCAAAGTCAAAATTTTGAAAAAAAAAATTGAAAAAAAAATTTCAAATTCATTTTTTTCAAAATTTTACGTAATTAAGTGCTAATTTTAATTTCAAAATTCAATGCTGTTATTAATTTTAAGTCTAAATAAGAAAACCGGATGCAAAAATTTTATGTCGTTCTCAAGAAAAAAAAAACAAAACCACCTTTTTCTAAGAAAAACATTTATTTTTATTTTTACGTTACACATGTAGGTAGGTAGGTACATTGAAATAGTTTTTTTTAGGAAGCTTTATGTAAGATAAGTGTCATCATGATACCCTTTCCCTCGGCACATGCCAAAGGCCACGCAAAGACATTTCAGTCACACACATTCTTATTTGCAATTACCTACCACTCCATGTCCGTCAACACGCGAAATGAAAAAAAAAACGCTTCTAAATAAAAATAGGAACATAGATATACAATTGCAATATACACATTCCCTCTTCCCACTATCTCACAATTTACTAATCGTGTCCAACCACACCACCAAAAAGGAGGTCATCTTCAATATTTTTGTTTCTTTCCGTTGTAGGATAACAGAAGAGGAGGTATCTCCAATTTAGGTTTAATCGCAAACAAAAATTGAAGTGCCCAAGCCCAAGTGCCTACGTCAATTATTCTGATACAGAAACATAGATCTCAATTTCTTCTTCCTTTTGACACCTCAACCTTGAAGATTCGATAAGATTAACTCATTTTATAGACGATTCCCTGAGACTCTATTTCTATATAATTAACGAATAAAATCTTTTTCAGCATTATTCCCACATCCATAAGTTTCCTTCCAAAACCAAGTAGAAAAAAAAAAACAAAAATATCATATACCTACTTGGACGACAGCGACGACGACGATACTACGAATCGTACGTACACCAGCGTTGCCGAAGTTAACCAATCGTGCTTTTTTGACACGACAATTTTTTCTTGTGGCACAGTGGCACGAAACATTTCAATATCGCACACTTTATCATTGCCTATATCTTACTTTAATATTGATGGAAAATTATATAATAAATTACAGAAATAAAGTTTTATTTTTTTAACAGAAGATTTATAGTTTTTTCATGGCAAGCAGTTTTTAAAATGTGACACGGCATTTTCTTTTCTCGGCGGCAACGCTGATGTACACCATTCACCATACCATTTGTGTTTTGTGTATCACCACAAAAAAAAGTTGATTCTAAAGAGAGTGCGAACAGCGAAAATATAATATTCTCTTTCGACGGAAGTTTCGTGAACTAAATATCGTTGTGTGCGTATTTTGATTAACAAAATCGTTAAAAAGATGCTTTTTCAAAATTAAATATAAAATTGTTTATGCGTGTGATATTGTTTTCTTCACTTGGAACTTTAGCAAAAAATATTGAAATAAAATACAAAAATAATAATAAAGTTGTACATGGCATTTCAACCTGGGAAAACTACCATGTGTATAGATACTTTGAATTGTAAATTTTTACGTCTAAACAATATAAAATTGCAAAAAAATTTACAGCACATTTTACAAAAATAATAAGAGATTCGAATAAATTAAAAACAAAAAATATTAAGAATAAAACATGCCAGCCCCAACGGGGGAAAGAAAAAAGTAGTATTGTTTGTGTATATATAAGTTTTTCAGACGTATAAAGTGGAAAAAAATAATTTTTTGTTTTGTTTCAAATAAAGTATCTACTTTCTGTTATAAAAAAAAAATATTGTTTGGCTCCGTTGAAAATTTAAGAAACTGCGCCAATAAACGAGCTTTAAATTAGTGTGAACTTACGTCCACTTTGTAGCTCAAATAATTTTTTTTTTTTTTTTTTTTTATCCTACATAAAGCATACATTCATTGACAGTTGAAAAACATTAACAACAAAATAAAAAAACAAATCACACGAGAGCCCCTTGAGGGGATGCATAAATCAGCCAAAATAAAGGGGAAAAAATGTGTAATTCCTTCCCTAAAAAGCACAAACTTTTGTAAAACATAAAATTGAGGACATATGTTTTAAGATATGTTCATGGACTAAATAATAAATTTTATTTCATCAAAATATCTTTTCAAATGTAGGAGATATATTAAGTTTTGTGCACGTAGTACCCTACATTTACGAGGAAGACCCACCCTTAAGCATTTCCTTAACTTGAGTGATGAAGTATTAAATTTTTTTTGATTCAAATTTTAAAAAAATGGAGAAATTGATTTATATTTAATTACACAGATTGCTAAACTTTTGACAAAACTTTTTTCTGAAAACAAAATAAACCCGCGCTAATAACCATTTTTTCCAATAACAGATAAAATGCAAAATAAATCTTAGATCCATAATCGAGATCAAGCCACTATCAAGTTCAGCCACTATCAAGTTCCGGACAAATTTGTAAGATACCGTTAACATCAAATCTCCGTTATATGCATTTTAAGCCAAAATCCTGAAGTGGAGTTACATTAAGATCCCTGCAACTATAACGTTCAGAAAGTTTTATCAAAATCGTATGAACCTATTTCGAAAAAAAATGTTAAAACTAATACTATGGCAGGTACATCTTATATAAAGATTTAAGTTTTTCAAATATTTTTCGAAAACGGCTATAACGATTTTGATAATTTTGATATTTGAAGTAAGTACTCTGAATATAACTGCATTTCAGGATTTTTGCTAAAAATGCACATATTTAGTTCCGGGCCAAATCATGGTAACGATTTAAAAAAAATACGGATGGTTTTTGTCTGATTCTCTTTTGTTAAAATGCCAAATAATAATTTTGACAAGCCTATATATTAAAAGGTTCCTCCCATTTCTTGGACTATACATCGATAAGCGCTCTAATTTTGAATAAATATTCAGAAAAGTCGACTTAATTTTTAATATAAAAAATAAACTTTTTAAATTAATTTTCATATATTAGTACCTATATAGAATTTGTATCATTATTTATTTTTATTTAGTTTTAATTTTTTCATTTATTTTTTTTCAATATTTGGAAAACTCCCTGATTACAAAAATTAATTATTTGTGCATAGACTGTCGACTATTCAGCACTTTAAATTGATTTACTTCAAATTCATAAAAAAACTTTTTTTAATAAAATTTATTAATTTTTTCATTACTTTTTTGGTATACTCATATTCAGGCAAAACAAATTTGCTTCCCTACTTTGATTTTGAATTGAATCTTTGTAAAAAGTAGTTTTAGCAATTTTAAGAACAATTCAAATGATTTTGTTCGTGTTTCTTATTTTTTTATATTTAAAAAACAAAAAAAATAAATTTATTTTTATTAAAATACTTATTTTTTTGGCAACTTGAAACAAGAGCAAGTTCGTGCGACCCAGTCATGCTCTTTATTTTTTATACGGCTACTTTATTATAACGCACCATAATAAATTAAATTGACTTTTATAAATAAGTGTAATGTTTATGTAAACATATTCAAGCCATACTGTTTTCTTTTTATTTCAGCAATTCTTTCATCAGCTCAGTCATTTCGGGATAAGCCCGAGGGATTTAAACGGGAATCATGTGCCCGAAAAGGACTGGTGAGTTGAAATCTATAAAATTAACCGTTCAGAAATATAGGTATGAAATATAATAAATTCTATTATACAGATTCAACCAGTGACAGAATATCGCAAAAGACTTCAAGCCATTCGTGAACAAATGCTTATCCGAGCATCTCTACAGGGACCTGAAATTGATGCCTACATCCTTACTTCGAATGATGAGCATCTCAATGAAGAAGTTGCCGAACGTGATCAACGGCTGAAATACATAAGCGGTTTCACTGGACGAAATGCATTTGCTGTGATAACACACAAAGGATCAGCTTTGTGGACAGAAAATCGTTACTTAGAACAAGCTGACGGAGAATTAGATTGCAATTGGGAAATATATCCTTTGAATGAAACATTTCATATCGCTGATTGGTTAGTGGTTGGTAGATGTATATTTTTCTTAAAACCAAATTTGTTTAAACTCTTTTATTTTTATTTCAGTTTTATTTAAATCCTGATATGCGAATAGGTGCTGACCCACACTTAGTTCCACGCAAGACCTGGTTAAGATGGGAAAGAGAATTGATCGATCATTTTTTTACTTTGGTAAAAGTTAATAATAATCTTGTAGATCTTATATGGGGATCAGAAAGGCCACCGTCGCATAATATAACTATAAGTATTCAAGATTTAAGATTTGCAGGCGAGAAATGGCAAATTAAAGTTCAAACTTTGAGACAGATTCTTAAAGAACACAACTGTGATGCAATGATTGTGACATCTCTAACAGAAATTGCATATCTATTGAATATAAGAGGTAGAGACATACCCTATACCCCAGTAGTAAAGGTGATACTAATAATTAATTTATTTTACATTTGGAAATTTTATAATGTTTTTGCAGTCATATTTGCTGGTGACGCATGATGAAATAATATTCTACACTGATCGTGTTAAAGTACATCTAGGATTGTTACTTCATTTGAAGGCTGATTTGTGCCACAGTACTGTTTGTATAAAGTAATGTTTTTGGTTTCATAATAATTTATAGAAAGTGATATAAATTATTGTTTGTTAGTATCAAGGAATACAATACAGTTTGGAGTGACATTCGGACATTTAATCAGATTTGGAAGAAAGTTCTTGTACCAGCACCTTGCCCATTGGATCATGGAGCCTCTCAAGCGGTTTATACTTCAATTCCTCAAAATCTTATTTATGAACATGTATCACCAATAATATTTATGAGAGCCCAAAAAAACTTTGAAGAACGCATGGGAATGCGAGCTGCTCATATTCGAGATGGAGCTGCAATGTGTGAGGCAATGAGTAATCTAGAGCAGAGGGTAAGTATTCGATTCCATTTAACTTTTTGACTTTTCACAGAAGAAGTTATTTTGATAGAAAAGATAAAATCTCAATTGAAATTGAATAATCATGGACAAAAACAACAAAAAAACAAAAATCAAACCAAACCGGAAAATAATACAATTAGAAAATGACTTATGCAGTATTTTATTTACTTCCCGAGCTGGATGACACGTCCTTTTTTAGAAACCTACTTTTGCTGTACATATCCTTATCTTGCACGTTATGAGCAAAGAGTGCAGTCGTTTTACTTATTTTTTCTCTTTAAATTATGTATTTTAATACCTAGATGGTATTCTATTAGAAACGGCGAATGTTGACATTAAAAAATGTTTTAAAATTAAAACTAAGCATTCTGTTACTTCACAAGCCAGCTAAAATAAAAAAAGAAAAAAACTTAACAAAAGACTCTCTATTTTTTTTTTCAAGAAAATCGTTGGAACCGTTTTCGAGAAAATTGTGTTTACTCATAACGGTTATATGGCAGAAACCGTTAATTTATGAGCTAAACCGAATTTCTAAATTTTGCAAAACAAAATCCACGACTTGCTGTTGTAGCAAACTATGGGTCTACCATAAAATTACTTTAAATTGAAAGACAAAAAAATCAAAAAACAAATGTCCTAAAATTGGGATTTTTTTAGATCAAAAATAACGGTGCCTGCTATTATAAGGGTTATCAAAAAGTTTATTTTTCTCGAAAAAGAAAAACACGATTTTCTTGAAAAATTTGGACATTTGTGTTTTTGTTATGTCGTTTGTGATGTTTTAATATATGTTTTTGTAAAATTTTTGTTAAACGGGTTGACTTTAAATTTTTATTTCTTATTCATTTATTTGCAAACTACTTATATAGTTTTTCTAATTGCTTACTTCAAATTTGAAAAAAAAAGAAAAAAATCATATGATTTTTTATTAAAGCTACTAAAACTCCTTTTTTAAATGATTCAATTCAAAATCTAAGTACGCAGAAAATTACAAGTTTAGCAAAAATATAATTTCAAAATCGTTAGAGCGGTTTTTAAATAAATCGATGTTTATTAATAATTTTTATATTTTTTTTTTTTTACAAATTTGAAGTATGCCAATTTAAAGTGCTAAATATTTTGTATTTAATGTGAAAAATAAAATTGAATTTACAAAAAAAAAATAAATTAAAAAATTAATTAAAATTTAAATTAAGTACTTCTTTTAACTTTTTGTTGTGAAACTTGTTCAAGTCATTGAGGGCTTTGCAATTTTTTTTTTGGATTGAAATCGATTAATCCACTCACGAGAAAGCTCAAGAATATAACGGGCACGACTAGGTCACACGAGCAAAAATAAAATAAAATATAATAAAAACAAATAATTTTAAAGTCTAAAAGTGCTAAAATTACTTTTTAGGAAGATTCAAACGAAAATTAAAATACGCACAAATTTTGTTGCTTGGATGCAAGTTTACCAAAAAAATTATTCAGAAATCGTTAAAGCGGATTTTTACTTAATAATTTTTATAAAACTTTTTTTTTTTTTATAAATTTGCAAACGCCAATTTTAAGTGCTTAATAGTTTGCATTTTATGCACAAAAAATAAAAATTTGTATTCAAGCCGTGAACCAATTTTTTAATTTACAGAAAAAAAAATTAAAATTAAAACTAAGCACTTTTACAAACTTTTGGTATCGAAGTTTTATTAAATCCGATATTTCTTTAAAAAAAAAATCGATTATCCCGTTCACGAGATAGCTGAAGAAAAAAATAATTGTTCTAAGGAAGGTATTGTTATAGGATTGGACATTTTTTTTTTGCAACTTGACAAAAGACAATCAGATGAAAACTATCTCTAATTTTATGAAAAAAAAATCGTTGGAGCCGTTTTGAGAAAATAAAATTTTTCCAAAACCGTTATTATGGCAGGCACCGTTATTTTTTGAGCTAAAAAAATTCAATTTCTATAGAATGGTCCACAAACAAACATACCAAATTAGAAGGAAATCGGTGCAGTCGTTGAGGCTGTACACAAACTGTCATACAGACAGGCAGACAGTCAGGTAGACTGAAATTTCAGAACCTCTTATTTCAACTTCACTACTATCGTAGGTAGTGTCATTTTTGATTGTTATCTCGAAAAAATTGTTTTACACGAATGCATAACTTGCCTTATACAGGGTGAGTCATGAGCAATGCGACAAAATGCTAGGGCGTGTAGGTTGCGTTGAGACAAGAAAAAAATCGTATGGGAGGGGGGGGTCTATTCCCCTCCGTTTAGCCGGGAGGGGCAATTTTCGGAAAAACTGACTTAAAATGGGAAAAAAATTATTTAAAATCAACGGCTTCATTCACAATGCTGTGCGATACGTTTTTGAAAAGCCAATAACTTTTTCTTTCATTCTGTGTTTAAATAAATCTATTTTAAGAAATAGTTTTTGAAATATTAATTTTCAAAGTCAAAATTTTGAAAAAAAAAATTGAAAAAAAAATTTCAAATTCATTTTTTTCAAAATTTTACGTAATTAAGTGCTAATTTTAATTTCAAAATTCAATGCTGTTATTAATTTTTAGTCAAAAACAGAAAACCGGATGCCAAAATGTATCTTAGTTTTTGAGAAATAAAAAAAAAATTAAAAGTAATACTAGTAAAATAAGTAAAAAGTTAATTCGTTTTTTTTTATTATTTGATTAAAATCGGATGGTATGTAATGAAAAATAAGAAAGGAATAATTCCCTTATTAATAATTGACCTGAGCAGGTCAAATTTGGAAAACCAAAAAAAAAAAGTGTTTTTCTTGGAAAAAAATACTTCAAGTTTTTCTTATTTTCTCAAAAACTAAGATACATTTTGGCATCCGGTTTTCTGTTTTTGACTAAAAATTAATAACAGCATTGAATTTTGAAATTAAAATCAGCACTTAATTACGTAAAATTTTGAAAAAAATGAATTTGAAATTTTTTTTTCAATTTTTTTTTTCAAAATTTTGACTTTGAAAATTAATATTTCAAAAACTATTTCTTAAAATAGATTTATTTAAACACAGAATAAAAGAAAAAGTTATTGGCTTTTCAAAAACGTATCGCACAGCATTGTGAATGAAGCCGTTGATTTTAAATAATTTTTTTCCCATTTTAAGTCAGTTTTTTCGAAAATTGCCCCTCTTGGCTAAACGGAGGGGAATAGACCCCCCCTCCCATACGATTTTTTTCTTGTCTCAACGCAACCTACACGCCCTAGCATTTTGTCGCATTGCTCATGACTCACCCTGTATACCTATATTCGCTTTAAAACAGATAACCGTTCTATTGGAGGACCTATAATCGCAAGTAAAAATAACGGTTCTATTTGAGGTGCCGTTAATAGGCTTTGCAAAAAACTTTTTTTTTGCAGCTTACCAAATAAGACAATCAGTTAAAAACCACCTCTAATTTTTTTTTTTAATCTTCTTTATAACGGTTATATGGCAAGTACCGTTATTTTTTATGCTAAAAAAAATAAATTTTTCTTCTAAGGAATAATCTAATAACCCTATTATATACCACATTTTAAGCAAATCGGTTGAACCGTTTAGGTTGTAGTTGCTGATACAACCAGACTGACAGACAGACAGATAGACAGACATCATTTATGGACCCCCTTTTTTTGACTTCTCTATTATCGTAATGTCATGTTTGATTATCTCAAATCTTTCGGTTATAAATTTTTTTGCCCGTAAGCAATTGCCCCAATAGAAAGTTCGTTCGACCCATTTTCACTCATTTTGTGAGTGAAAACGGCATTTAATTTGAGTTTTTTTTTAGCAAGTAGCTTTAAGGCTACTTGCTACAAAATTAAGTTTTTTCACCCAATAGAGTGCCTTTCACTATATTCCTTTTGTATTTAAATCAACTTATCTAATACTAATATCTGCAACAAATAATATTTTAGTTTTTCACCGAAAAATGGACTGAAGAAAAAATTAAATTTGAAGTCGAACGTAGTCGCCTATCGCAACCACATTCCAAAGGATTATCATTACGTACAGTTGTTGCGTTTGGGAAACATTCCGCCCTACCCTATTATATATCTAGCAATGTAACCGACATCGATGTTACTGATCAGAGTACATTAGTAATTGAATCTGGTGGGCAATATTTCGATGGCACAACAGATGTTTCGAGAACTTTCCATTTCGGTCAGCCAACAGTAGAACAGCGACAGGCTTATACAAATGTTCTATCTGGAATTTTGCGGTTATCACATTTGAAGTTCCCAGCAGATTTGCGACCATCGGAGATTGATGCTCTTTCCCGTAGTGCTGTGTGGGATGCAATGAGTGATTATCCACATGCTACAGGTCATGGTATTGGATCTCATTTGTCCGTAGAAGAACGTAAGTAGAATCTCATTTAGTATTTTGAAAACAGACTTAACGTGCGTGCTTTTGCACAGCTCCAATTGCTGTATCATATGCGGACAATAGTACGTTTAATTTCAGAGAAGGATACTATTTTTCCAATGGTAATTGCATTCCTGAATAGCATTTAATTTCATGTATAGAGTGCAATCAGTCTTTTGCAGAACCCGGTTACTATCGGCGTGGTTCGTTTGGTATGCGATTGGAGAATGTTTTAGAAGTTTTAGATACCGGACGGACACACCCGTCAGGATCAAAGTTTTTGTCTTTTAGCGAAGTAACATTGGTGCCTTATGAACCAAAATTGATAGACCGAACTATACTAAGCGCCCAAGAAGTGAGTACACATTTTGAAAAATTGTATTTTCTTACATTTTTTTTTTCTTAAGAAACGTTGGTTGAATGAGTATAATGGCAAGATTCGTCAGCTTGTAGGCGATGAACTCAAGAGACAGGGTAACATGCAAGCGTTCTATTGGATGATGAACAAGACCAGACATATAAGAGAGTATTTACCCGAAGACGAATATCGCTACTCGAGAAGTAGTTCTGAGCAAATTATGTCATCATCATTGGTGATGCTAAGTGTAGCGATATTCCATGAAATAATTCGAAGATTGTTGTGATATCGAAGTCGAATAGATATGTACTTATTTAAATTTTTAATATCAAAATTATAGTAAATTAATATCTTAATATCTTAATGTAATTAACGCTCTTCATATTAAAATGACCTGGAAAGGAGGAATAATATTTAATTGAAAATAAATATGTTTACATTTCGTATTTTTCGTCTATAAATTAATTTTCGTAAGAAAAGAGCTGAACAGGTAAGATCAGTGTGACCAATGAAATATTTGAAATCATGCTAAGTCCAGTATTTTAGCATGTTTTTTTTTTAAGAAAAAGTGCTAAAAATCATGCTAAACATTTTTTCGAATACAAAACCTGCTAAAAATCCTGCAAAAAGCTTAAAACTAATAAAAACATTGTTTTTTTTTCAGAAAAAATAGTATTTATTAAGCAAACATATCAAAAACATAAAAATCACTTAGTGACACTAAAACTATTTTATAAAAAGGAACAAAAATCAGTTAAATTCAGTCATTGTTTTTGTAAACAACATTAAAAATATTGTGCTTCATTTAAAGCCTCCTCAAAAGCATCAGGCAAATCTTTTTCTTCTTTAGGTGTATTATAGAATCTTGCTAATCCCACTTCTTTCACGATTTTGCTTGGAATGGCGAAACTGTCACAACAAACTTCTGACAAATTGTCTCTGATAAGTAGAATACTATTAAGCATGTTTATTTTCATTCTATTTCTCCGTTGGTCTTTTACTAAATTCATGAAGCTAAAAACTCTCTCAAGAGCAGCATTAAATATCGTCAGAACCAAATAAGATAAAGCAAAATTTGACAGAAGTGATGGCAGTGTTCAAAGTCAGTTTCAAATGAAAATTTGTTCACACTTACGTTTGTTTTAATTTGACTAACCTTTTGTAATTCTATACATTGGCTTAACTGAAATCCTGCTAAATTTTCAAACTAAAATATAGAATCATGCTAAAAAAAATGCTAGCATGATTTGGTAAAAAAACCTGCTAAAAATAAAATTTTCCTGCTAAATTTAGCAGGAAAAATGCTAAATTGGCCACACTGCGTAAGATATTCATTGCATATTTTGTTATACATCCCAACTTCAAGGGTACACAAAAATTTCTTCGTTATATAGAAGTTTTATACAAAATTCGTTATATAGAAAATCTAATTTTTGTTACCACTATACATATTAAAAAAAAAATGGTATAAAAAAACATGTTTTAAGGAAATTGGTCATTTTATTTTTTTATTAAAAACAAATCAATTTTTTATTGCACATTAACCGTTTTATTATTTTTTTGTTTTATTTTAAAAATCTTCCAATCTAGGAAGGTGACAATATTCATCTGAGATTTCACCAATTCTTTCAATAAACCTTCGTTTATACTGCACCAAAAAACAACGTTAAATCAAATAAAACAACTTGAATCAAAGTAAAATCGTTACAATTTAGGACTAAACACAAAATATTTTAAATCAAAATGGTGCAACTTTAAGAAAAATTTCATCAAGTCACCTAAAAATAAAATTTTTTCAACTTTTAATTAAGGTTGTTTGAATGAAAAACAAAAATTGTTAAAGTTGTTTTGTCTTTAAAATAACATTGTTTTTCGTTTGAAATATTTTGAAATCATAAAAACCTTTGATTTAAAGATTTTTTGATTTTAATTCAAAGGTAGTTTCATCGTTTTCGTATTTAAATCAAAGTAATTTTTTCAAAGTAGCCCGCAACATAAATTTAAAAGCGAGCGTATTTAAAATTACGTTGCTATTTTTCGCTGAGTGATCAAATGCAGTTCTCATATCATTATTGTTTGATTTTTTCCGAATAAATTCGATTTCAACATAGTCAAACTTAAACAATTAACACGTTGCGTAAAATTTCTACTACATATGCACATTTTTCATTCAATATACATCCACAATACAGAATAGATTGGCGGTTCCGTTAATCTACCACGTCGGCCGTAGAACTGTGGATCGGCGACTCCTGTATGATCGAGACGTCGGCTCTGGGAACGGAGCAGAGCGTCTGCGGTTCAGTAGAGGTGTGCCCCTTCAGGACAGAAAGGACTTGGATAAGCAAGTTAAACAATTCTGGTGGTTGGGTAACCACCTTGATATTGATGGTTGGTCAAAGTTGTTACCTTGGCCGAAATACGTATTTCTAAGATTTAACTAGGTAGATTAAGTAGGACAGTGACGGTGGCACCAAAAAAAGATAAAAAATCCAAAAAATCGTTTGTTTGTGGGATGTGCCTTTGGTACTGTTACATATGTATATGTCAATTTATAAGCATATTTATAAGCGTGTGTTCATATGCATAGACTGCTGCTGATGCTGCAAAAAAAAAAATGCTGCTGGTGGCTGTTCTAGTTTTAAGTTATTTTAAGTATTTTGAAGTAGTTTTAAGTTATTTACGTATAGTTATTACGTATATTTTAGTTTTATTTAGGTTAATTTAGTTATTTAGGTAAAGGATAGTTTTACGTTTTTATATAAAATGTCAGAGAAAAACGAGTTTTTAAGAATTTTCTCGTTTAGTTTTAAGTAATATTGAATTTTAATTTAAGTTAGTTTTTATGCCGAAATGCATTTTTAATATACAGGGTGTCACGCAACTCAACGTCAAGCTGGTATCAGAGGTGATAGGGTAGGTTATACCCGTACTGCAAATAGTAAGAAAAAAAAATTATCGGAAATGGCTTACTGGAGTCCTTCATCAATAAGGTATAATACGTTCCTATTTAAAAAAAAAATTAAATTTTACTTGCTCCAAAATGGTTTTAATGTTGGTAACATGATTATGGAAGCAGTAAGTGGCAAATGTTGAACTATTTTGAAATCTTGATAAAATGGGCCAATTTTTTAAATAACTTGCCGTGGGTAGTGTCCTACATTTTTTTTTAAATATGATGTGTTAAAGTTTGCTTACAAAATTTGTTTGAAAAATGACTCAGTCAAACTTCATTTTTCTTCCAAAACTTACAATATTTATTTTGGATTTCGAGACTGCATTCAGTAGCATGGTTATTAAGGATTACGTAGAAAAAAAATCACTGAAGAATAACAAAATTTGTCACCACAGTACATAAAAATGTGGCCCTGGGTATCGATTATAATTATTCTAAATATTGCTTTTATTACGTAACCCAGCCCAGATATAGATAATAAGATACGAGATAATTTTTTTTTCTTTCTATTTGCAGTACGGGTATAACCTACCCTATCACCTAATACCCGCTTGACGTTGAGTTGCGGGACACCCTGTATAGCTATAGTATAATTTAGAGCGCCTGCATGGGGCCAGTAAATTAGTTATTCTGTAAGCTAGTTTTTCAGGTTTTTGTCTAGCATTTAAGTAGTTATAAGTTAAATTGAAAATAAAAAATTGAATAAAAAAAAAAAAAATACATCCACAAATACAATCCTTCAATTTAAACAATTCTTGCCAAAAAACGTAGTATAACTTGCCTTAGGTAGATAGTCTTTGATTTCAACAACTTTGCTTTCGGGCCATAAACAAAAATTCAAACACACCATAGTAAAATTATAAGAAACTGGGTATTCAAAATTTCAAACTGGACACTATAGTGTACTTGGTTATTAAAATACTTTGATTAAAAATATATTATAAAGGTTGTGGTCAAACGGAATGCATTATTTGAATTAAAACTTTTCTTATATAAATAAAATTGGCTTAAAGTAAAATAAAAAATAAAACAAATAGACAATCTGCAAAATTAAAAATGGTTTTGTGAAATGCCCTCGAGAACTTTTTGTCTATCTATGTATATATGTATATTTTACATTTAAAACCATTTTTGGTTTTTCGAAAAATAAATTGACACAGGAGTTTAGTTCACCGCAAAAAAGTTTTTGTTTTCTCCCCAATGCACCCAATGCACTTCACGCCAAAGGCAAACAAAGAGTGAAAGGTTTATATTTTTGTATTTTGTTTTTATTGTTTTTTAAAGGTATAAACTTATTTTCATAAAACAAGAACATAGATACATAGATGCCAGGTTAACCAATCTAATATTGAAGAGGTATGTTTATTTTTTCTACTTCATTGTTTTATCATGCTATTGAGGTTAAAATATAGTGGAAACTTTTTTAGTTTTTTCATATAGATATATTCGAACATTAGTTGTTACAGGACGTGTTTCATCAAAGCTATTTAAATAGTATTAAAGTTGAGGAATAGTTCAAATACAATATTGAAACGCTGTTTTTTGTTCCAAAAACTTAGCAAACTTAAATAAATGTCCGCAAAAACTTTCTCTTGTTACCAGTAAATTAATAGCTTAACATTATACAAAAAAAAGTAAATTGTGCATTGTAAGCATAAAATTGTTTTTACTAATATTAACAATAAAAACAAAATTGACAATTCAGGGGAGCGGGAGATACACGAATTTTTCTTAAAAGTACTAAGTCCACATTATATAAAGATGCAGATAATTTTCTTTCTTAAAAATCGTTAACCCGGTTTTTAAATAAATCGATTTTTATTTAACAATTTAGTTTTTCTGGGAAATTTAAGGTATGCGCAAAACAGTGAAGTTAAATTTTTATATTAAAAGGACAAAGAAAAAATATTTAAAAGAAATTAGATAAAATATAAATAAAACATTTTTGCAATATTTTTTTCTTGTGGAAATTGATAAAGTCTTTCACGAGAAAGCCCAAGAGGAAAAAAAGGTTCTATGGAAGGTACCGTTAAAAGGTTCGATTTTTTTTTAAACCACAAAAAAAAATACAATTATTAAACTCAGTTTATTTGACATTTTCAATACTGGCAAATTGTCAATATAGAATATTGACAAATTGCTGCAAAAACACTAATCAAAACTTTAGTTTTACAAATCCTTTATAGTCCGAGAGGCGACCGTAAGATTACCTATCTCATCCGGAGACAGAATTAAACTATAAAGGATGGATAGTGTACGTGGAAACATTGACTAAACCACTGGGCGGACAAACTTTTTCAGGGAACATTAGGCGGGAGGGGGTCACTTCCGGTACGGTTTTTTGAGGCGCACCTATCCAATCGGGGCATAGAAAAAGCTTATTGCTAGTAGGAAGGATATTGTCTGTAGATTCCTAAGCAATTGGGCGGGCAAAAAAAATCAGGGAACAAATGCTTGTCCGCCCACCTCAAATAACGGTATTTTTGACGAGAACCTATCTCATCGGGAAAATGGGTAAGATGGGTATCAAATGAAAGGCACAACTGTCCTCTCCAAGAATCCACTGGGCGGACAAAGTTTTATAGGGAATAACACGCTGTCCGCCCACTTTAAAAAAAAAAAAAAAAAATTAACTTCTTTTCTCGAGTCAAAAATATGTTTTTCCTTACAGCAAACATAATGAAATTAGTACAGAATGATAGGTTTTCCTACTGTCTATAATACACAGGAATTTTTGTTTCACGACCAGTTTCTAAAACGCATTTTTTTAATCATTTATGATATTTTTGAAGTTTAAAGAATGTTTTTGGCATAAAATCTATAATTTTTTTGAACAGTACATATGTATGTATATGTATATTCTGAAAAGGAATGTTAAGGAACTTAAAATTATTAAATATAAAATAAGATACTCACCAAACTATCAAACTTATGGTAGTGTTTAATGCAATTGAAACACAGAGATTTTCGTTCTTAATTTGCTCTTTTAAACAAGGCAAATAAAAAAATATATTCAAATTATACAAAACAAATATGTAATTATTAAAAATGTATGTACAGAAATTAGATAATTGGGTAAATCCATAATTTTTATTAATTAAAAAATATTCTCGTCTTCATCGGAGTCTTGTTCACAATCTGTTTCTTCCTCATTGTCATTTTCAACAAAAACAATGTCTTCAATATTGAGTGGTGTTGGGTCGCCTTCAAACCAAAGAGGTAAGAACCTTTCATTTTTTAAAACCCAGCCAAAATCCTCTGCTTTTGTTTTCACACAATCTGATTGTGATGCATTGGCCCACATTGTACTGACAAAAATTGTTCTTTTGATTTTTTGTGACAATGATTTAAAGCAAGGGGGAATCAAACTGGAATCGAAATTTTTCATATTCTTGAAGAAGTTGCCCCGAGCATTATTTTTCACGGCATACAGACTTTGGAACATTTGGACTCTTGCTAAATTCACGTTGCTACAATTTTTAACTCCATACATTTGCAGCGTAAAATTTTGAATCGCATCAATAACTTCATCATCTACAACTCCGTTTTGACAACTGCTTAAAGCTGTAAAAGCTTTTTGGAAATTTTCACTTTTTTCCAAAATGGCAAATGGCTTTGCTTTTCCTTTTCTAAAGAAGCAAGCGGTATAATCGCAACCTGTGAAGGCGTGAAAAGCTGGCAAGGATAGACATAGACTATTTCCCAGTGTAGAGGCAAGTTGTGTACAATTAAAACAGTTTATATCGCGTGACCTTGTGTTTCCAACCGCTAACCAAATTTGAAGATTATTGAACTTGTGCATGTTTCCCAACAAGAGTATTAGAACATCAGTGTCAGACGCCTTAACCACAGGCAAAATATAGAATATTGACAAATTGCTGCAAAAACACTAATCAAAACGTTAGTTTTACAAATCCTTTATAAGAGCTTCTTTTTAAAACTTTTATTTTTTGATCAAAACCATTTTAACCTAAATAAATTGAAACTATTTTTGCATTTGAAAATGAACTAGCGTCATTATGGCGATATTATGTTAAAAATATGACAAACGCTGTTAAGGAAACAGTTGATGTTTTTCTATTTCAAAAAGAAGACCTAATCCTAATGAACCAGTTGGTAACACTATCGATATTTTTGAGGCACTCTAAATTCTTTACGGGGGAACTAAAAAGAAATGATTAGCTTTTGCAGATATTTAGATGGCCGTAATTTGAGTTCCATTATGGATAACGCTAAATCGCTTAAAGATTTAAAGAAATCTTGTTTTTTTTTTTCTTCTTAAATATAATAAAGGGCACGACTGGGTCGCACAAACTTCCTCTTGTGGCAAGTTACCTGAGGGTTTAAAGTACAAATGGAATATAGGGAAAAATCGTATAATTATTTTTTAAAGTTTGAAAACCATATTTTTATATAGATTCAATACAAAATAAAAGTATGCAAAAAATTTTCTTTACTAAATGTGAGTTTGAGAAAAAAAAATTTCAAAATCGATTTTTTCAAAATATTTTTTCGAAAGCTTTTTTCTAAAAAAAGTGAGTATGCAGGGCCCGTATTACGTATTACGAAACGAACGGCAAAAATAACGATAGTCAAGGATACGATAGTTGCAACAAAAGCGATTGCATAAAACGAAAATGGATCCTCGAAAATGTTGCCAGATAAAAAGGAGAAATACTATTTTTTTAAAGTACATCTATCTTCACGTCGGTGAATAGATGTCAAAATATGATCGAAATAAATAAAGACTTGAGTATGAAATTAAAGAAGTGCGGTATATTATCTCAAAAAATATTAAAATGTAAAGACGGAGAATTATTAGCAAATATTTCAACGAGAAGAGCATGGAGAATGTGTACCTATGTAAAAAGCAAATAGTTTTTTTTTTTGCAATTCCGGAATTTGTTTATTTATAAGTCCAAGTGCGTTTATTATGGTTGTGTTTTTAATATTGTTAATCAAATGTTCTTTTATTATTTTTGTTTTTTTCAGATTCACGTTTTGTTCCCAAATGGTACATAATCGGCAGACATGAACACAACACATAAAAAAATGACGAGAACGAAGGCTAGACGACAGCCAAATAGCACTCGTAAGCACTCGTAAGAAGAAACGAGTATCGTTGAATCTTAAACGATAATCGTTTTACGTAGTCGCATTTGAACGAAAACGATGGTTTTTCAACGATTATCGTAATACATAATACAGGCTCAGGTTTTTTAAAATTAATTTATTACATCTTAAAATTAAATTTCATAAAAATCCGTCAACTGGTTATTGAAATATTGAATACACAAAAACTGTTTTTCAAAAACTATTTAACTAAACATAAACATTTTTGAAAAATAATTTTATTTCATGTTATTTAAAATAGCTAGGACGATTTCAGTATTGAGTTTCATCAAAATCGCTAAAGTCGTTATCGTCGAAATTTAAAAATGCCGTTATATGGCAGGTGTATACCTGCCATATAACGGCATTTTTAAATTTAAACGAATTTTCTTGAAAATTAGGTTTTCGCTATTTTATAGACCTTTTACACATTATTTACACATGTGAAATTTGGTTGAAATAGTTAGATCCGTTATCGAGAAAAATAAAATTTTCGATAACCGTTATTTATATTTGCTTAATTCAAGCACATTAATATTAATAATAATAATCATTCAATAACTTAACTTTAACATAAATTGATCTTATTCTATCTTAAGACTAAAGAGTAGAGGTTTATGGAAGATTTGAATAGAGGTTTCTTCTAAGGGAGGAGATACTAGGATGGAAATCAAGGAGATGTTGTGCACTATTGGCTGAACGTAACATTCTAGTAATTGGGTTGAAGTGGGCATAATTGGTACGGTGAGTAGGAAGGCGAAAGAAGGGAACAGATCTAAGGTTATGTGGATTCGTGTTGACGAAAATTAATTGCAGAAGAGGAGGAGAATCGATGGCTCCGATGATGACTTGATGTATAAAAAGTATGTCTGCAACAGCACGACGTTTCGCAAGGGTGTTTAAGTCGATCAGTTGTAAACGATGTTCGTACGGGGGAAGGAAATGAGGGTCAGACCATGGGAGGTTTCGTAAAGCGAAACGGAGGAACCTACGTTGTACAGCTTCAATTCTAAGTGAGTGGGTGGATTGATAAGGAGACCAAACTTGACTGGCATACTCAAGAATTGGTCTAACAAACGTTGTGAAGAGAGACTTTGTTACATATGGGTTTGAAAATTCTTTAGACCAGCGCTTTATAAAACCAAGGGAAGAGTTTGCTTTTGCAATAATATTATCTATGTGAGAACGAAAGTTGAGCTCTTTATCACATAAAATGCCGAGATCGTGAATGGAGGCAACTAAGGGAACCGGGACATTGCAGAAGTGATATGTGCGAGATGGTGAAGGGAGGCGTTTACGAGAAAAAGTCATATGTTGACATTTAGTGACATTGAGTTCTAGGAAATTTTTAGTACACCATGTATGAAAAGAATTCAAGTCTCTTTGAAGCAGGGAAGAATCAATAGGAGTAGATATTATTTTAATAATTTTCATGTCATCGGCATAAATAGACAGGTTAGAAAAAGAAATAAAGTTTTCAACATCATTAATAGTAAGGACGAATAAAAGTGGCCCGAGATGACTACCCTGTGGAACACCTGAGGTGGCATGGATGGGTTTGGACACAGAACATCTGAACACAACACTATATTGGCGGTTTTCCAAGTAAGATCTGACCCATTTTATAAATATTGGAGGGAATCCGAAAGCTCTTAATTTAATATAAATAATTTGGTGAGAGATCTTATCGAACGCTTTGCTGAAGTCAGTAGTGATTACATCAACATCGTAACCTTTTTCCAGAGCACAAAGCGTCATTGAAACAAATTGAGTAAGGTTCGTCGTAGTGGACCTGCCCTTAATAAAGCCATGCTGTAGTGGAGAAACTAATGACTTACAATGAAAACAAAGAGAGTCATAGACGATACTTTCAAAGAGCTTAGGTATTGAAGAAAGTTTAGCTATTGGACGATAGTTTGATATTTCATTCTTATTGCCTTTTTTGTGAATTGGAAAAATAAATGAGTTTTTCCATAAGGTAGGGAAAACTGCTTGTGAAAGAGAGAGATTAAACAGAGTTGTGAGAGGTTCGCGCAGCGCGTTAGCACATTTTTTGAGAAAAATGGCTGGAAGACCATCAGGACCAGGAGAAAAGTCATCTTTAAGTAAGCTTATTTTTTCAGTGACAGATGAAAGAGAAATATCAAGAGAAACTAGTGAAGTTTGTGAACTGCTTGACAAATACTCAAAATATTCTAAATCAGGATTATTAGTAGCATCGCTATAAGACTGACTAAAAAAATTTGCATATAGGTTGACAATTACTTCGGGATCATCAGATGAGGTATTGTTAAAAATGAAAGTAGAGGGAAGACCATCGGATTTCCTTTTAGAATTGATAAATTGATAGAACCGCTTCGGTTCAGAGATAAGGCAAGTCTGCATTTTGTCAAGATATGCACGGTAAAGTGCTTCGCAGAGGAGAGAAAAGTTGGAAGAAGCTTGTTCGTAATTTAAAAAATCTGAACACGTACGGGATTTTAAATAGGTTTTCCATAACTTATTCCTTATGTTACGAAAAGTTCGCAACTCCTTGGTATACCAGGGGGGTGAAGACAGACAATTCTTTTGGGGCATTTGGGACACATAAGGGACACATAGGAGCAAACACTCAAAGATATTGGAATAGAAGTATGTCAGGGCAATGTCAATGGGGGTGTTAGGGGACAAAAATAAGCTGAAATCAATATTGTTTAAAAGGATCTCGAGTTGGTTGAAGTTGGCTTGCGAAAATTAAAATGAAATGAGACTTCCGGATCAATGGCAGAAATACCTTGATCGATAGTGAAAAGAAGAGATAGAGGGGGATGATATCGGTCAAGGGTGGAGAGAAGGAGGATACTTTCGGTGACGATTGAATTGCAAGGGTCAGAAGAAAAAATTAGGTCAAGCTGCCTCTCCAAGTTGTTGGTGATCCCACTCATTTGAAATAGGCCATATTCATATAATCGATCTGTGAAAATAGATTCTTTTTCTGAAGTAGTATTGCTGGGAACAAAGTGCAATTCATCCTCAGACGAAATCCAAACAAGGTCAGGTAAATTGAAATCACCGACGATGATAAAAACATCACTGGGTTCCGCGGCATCAAAAAGCGAATCAAAAGAGTCTACTATTAGTTCATATGCAAGAATGGGCTGCGCTGGGCGAATATAACAACAGATAATGTAAAAATACCGATTATAGGCAGAAACCTTAATACACACGAATTCAAAGAGTGCCGATTTAGAGACTTCGACAAGTGTTGCATTCAATCGAGTGTGAACGGCCAAGAGAACTCCTCGCCCACAGGAAGCATTATCTATGATTTGACCGTCAGCACGAAAGACAAAAAAGTCAGATGTGAATAGTTCGCTGTCAAGAATACTGGGACAAAGGTTCGTCTCTGTTAAGGCAAAAATGTCAAATGGCAGTTTTTGGGAGTTAAGATACGTAGTAGAGGTTTTGGAACGGAGCCCCCTAACGTTTTGGTAATAGAGAGATAATGTAGTTGGGGTAACGCCTGTAGAGGATAAATTATTAAGGAATTGGTTATTGTTAAAGACGAGGCTTATGACTGAATTTGAAGGGAGAAAGTTTGGAGTTTACATATGAAGCATACGTAGCAAGGTCTTTCGAGACCGTAGAAGGAGAGATATTATAATCCTTGTGAAAACGAGTATAAATATTGATAAGTATAGAAGGGTCAGTTGGGAGGCCTTCTTTTTGTATCAATACTAAGACGTTAGTTTTGGTCTTGCCGTTAAAACAAACAAAGTCTGGTTTATCGTGTAAGTAGGCAAGGTAAAGACGAACATTATCATATAATTCGCTCTTACGAAGCCTTGCCATAATATATCGGCCATCGATCTCATCAATTGTTGGCTTAGGGTTAGCAAATTTTGAGGTTAATTTGACAGAAGGTGGAAACATTGGGTCGAAAATTGAAGGAGGAAAAGTGGGTATATTGGTGACGGGAGTTTTATTAAAATAGCCGTTACTGTTAGAATAAGAAAGGTTCGGATTAGAAACTGGACTTTGGATGGTTGAATGAGAGGTAGGATTCAAGGTGTGAGAATGGATAAAATTACTATACTTAGCGTTAGAAGAATTGCTCTTATTTGAATCGACATTAAATGATACGCGGGTGCGTTCGGAAAGAGGGGAGTCTTTTGAGATTGGGGTCTTTTTAATATTGGGATTGTTTGTGGATTTGAAACTGGGAGGGTTGATCTTAAAATTAGTATTATAATTTTTTGTTGAAGAAATATTATTTTTTTTTAAAGTTCTAGTAATCCATTTAGAAATTTTTATGTTTCCAAGCCAGCAGATAGGTTGGGCAGTGGAGACGAATATCCATTGATATCTGATGGATGGAATCGGCACTTTGAAACTTGATGAAGTTAGCTTTTGACATTCTCCAAGGTTGAATTTAAACTTGTTCGAAAAAAGATTGCGAATCCAGGAGTCATTTGCAAAACTTGGAGTTCCTTTAACGAAGAAGGGCGTGAATTCGGATACCATTCTTAGTTTGTTAAGCCTGTTGTTCCATTGACTTTCAGTCCACGTTGTTCCAAAACGATGGATGACAGGAACTGACGGAGCAGGGCATGAATTTTCATTTGATATCGTTGATATGTTAGGTGTAGGAACAGGTAATGTGATAGAGAGAGATTGGTTCTGAGTGGATTCAATAATTTCCGTGAGAATGGATGTATCGTTGTTGTAGTTAGGCACGTTTGGTTGGATGCGCGTAGGTAATTCGTCAATTTTGCAGTATGTGATTTTGATTTCCTCAATTACTTCTTTTAAGGAGGTGCGCGTTTCAGTAAGCTCATTGCTGATGTCTGTAATCTTAGAAGCAAGTTCGTAAAGAATTGAAGAAATTTGAGATGAGGCCAAAGACATTGAGCTTGAAGTATCTTGTAGAAAGAGATCGAGATCGGACCGAATGACTTGTATTTGTTTGGTTATATTATCGAGAGGAAAGGAGCTAAGAACAGAGTCAAGTGTAGAGCGTATTTCACGGTTGATATTTTCGAACTGGCAATGAGTGTGTTCTAAACGAGGGTTTAAAAGTTGCTGTTCAAAACGCGGATTTAATTGCTGCATAATAGATGATAGTTTCTTATCGATTGAAGATTGATTAGAAAGACAACGTTTGCTTAGGGTCTCGATGGAACTGTTTAGAATTTCTATACTTTTGGAAAATTCGTCGAAATGTTCAAATTGTGAGAGTACATTTTTATGAAATCGATTATTGTCAGTTAAAATAGAGTTTGTAGAATCGCTGAGGCATTTAACAGCTAGTAGAATATGAGAGAGGGAGATGTTTTTACATTCATCACAAAGATATACAAAGTAGGTCAAGTATTCTTTTATATACCCGCATGATCTTTTACTTAGCCCGATACATACTGGATGAAATGATTTACCGCAGAGACCACGACACGGCACTAATTCGGTATATTTACTATCGAGAACACAGTTCATGGAATCACATGGGTTATTATCCATTGTTGGCAACGACATTCAAAAGTTTATTTATAAAATGAAAATTTTAGTTTCAAATAGTCAAGACACGAACCGGATCGCGATTTACCGGTAATGTAGTGTAAATGTTGACGTTGAAGATGACAGAAGCCGGTGAGGTAGATGATATATGTAGATGATATCTACCGGTGAGGTAGATGATATATGAAAAGAAAACACCAACACCAACTTAATGAGGTAGTACCAGAGTAGAACTGCTTGGCAGAACAACACTAAAAAAAGCACTTACCCAGAAGGCAAGGCTGAAAGCAATCCGTAGCTTGGTTCTTGCTGTTTACTATTAAGTCAATCAGTCGCGACTTAAGAGGAGATGAGAGTCCACGCTCACGGTCGCTGGTATGCTATGTTTAGAATGAAACAGATTATAGATGTAGCACAGGCACAGGTCAGTGTGATGATGACGATCGTTAGCTTATCCGATGATTAGGATTTCAGCATCATGCAGCCCAAAATGCATAGAAATAGATATTTTTCATGTGAAGTATTTGTGTTTGCTTCGAATTGGCAGAACATATACCAAAAACAATAATATTTGCACTCACCAAGGAAGATGAGACAGAACACTTTTTGTACTTAGTAATTTTCAGTAATTTGAAGACAGCACTGGTAGTTCAGTAGTTGTGCTATTTACAACTAGATGACATCAACTATAAAAGAGGTCTGGTAGCACTTGTTTTTGTCAGTTTGACAGATGACTTATAGCACCCACATGGTCGATGTAGTAAATGTAATTTTTAGTCGTGTAGCTTTTTTTTCCGTATTCTCTTGAATTTATTTTAATAACCACTTTTGTTTAATTTTTTTCTTTAAATTATTTTCACTTAAAACACACAAAATTTGTATTGTTTTTATCAATATAACGAAATACTGATTTGTAAGAATTTTTTCAATTCACTCTGAGGCGAGGGTTCTATATTTTTTATTGTTTTTTGTCGCACTTAGCTGAATGAATGTTAACTGTTAAATAGCGGGTACCGTTATTTTTTGACTTACAGTGACCTACAAAAAAAAACTCTGGTCCCGTTTAGACTGTAGGTGCCGAGACAGACAGACAGACCGACAGACAGGCGGACAGAATTCCCGGACCAACTTTTTTCGTCTTCTCTATCATTGTAATATCATTTTTGATTGTTATCTCAAAACTTTTTTCTCGTACGAATCCAAGACTTGCCTTATAGTTCATATAGAGCAAGTAAAAAGTATTTTGTTTATATTATTTGTTAGTATTTTCGACATAGCTAATAAAAAGAAACAAAAAATAAGTGTTTTTCACCAATTTTGTGATTGCAGATTTTAGTTAGTTTATCTCATATGAAAAGTCTTGCTGATTCTTTGGGGCTTAATTCAAAAATTAAGTAAACAAAAAGTTGATGCTAGAACTCGAGGATTTGAGGGTTATTTACAATATTTTATTTGATGAGACGCAATAATCCATAATCTTTTTACTTGCTCAATAGGGCAAGTATTAGTTTCGTGTGAAAATTTTTGTTCGAGGTTTTAATCAAACCTGACATTACGGTGATGATAGAGAAGCCTAAAATAGTAGGTTTCGACATGCTGTCCGTCGGTCTGTCTTTGCGAATATGGGCATATGTGCGTATGTGCGTATGTTCGTATGTGCTTATGTGCGTATGTGCGTATGTGCGTATATGCGTATGAGCGTATGCGCGTATGTGCGTATATGCGTATGAGCGTATGAGCGGGTGTGCGTATGTGCTATTGTCGGTTCACCGAGCTACAGCCTAAACGGTTTGGCGTATTTTCTTCAATCTTCGTGTCAAGCCCTTTTTAGTGATTTCCTAGAGGAAGAATTAGAATTTTTGTTTTAGCCCGGCTATAACGGTTACCTGTCACATAACGGTTTTAGTTTTTACAAATTTTCTCGAAAACGGCTCAAACGATTTTGATAAAACTTGTTGTACGTTATATGTACAGTAGGCTTAATATAACTGCATATCAGGTTTTAGGCTAAAAATTCACATATTGGAGATTTGGTGTTAATGGTTTTTACAAATTCAGCCATAACTTGGTAACGGCTTTGACAATTCCTTTTAAATTCAGTACATATTTTAAACATAACGTTTAACACAAGATTGCATTTACAATTTTCTGATAAAGAACCGTTTAATGAGAGCTGCCATACAACTTGATTTCACGTTTAGGCCATTTTTTTGATATTTTTCCAACTTTCTTCTGAATTTAATAAATTTAAATTTTTGTAGTACCAGTTTAAAAAAAATGAAAACAATGATTTTGAATCTATAATACAGCAAAGGATAATTTCTATACGTAATTTTGTTTTACAAAGGACTGTGTTATGTCTGGTTTGTGTTTTGAACAGAATTTTTTTTCCTACAAAGAACCTTCAATTTAAATCATCAAGCATTAAATAATTCGACCCTTTTGTATGTTTTTCCTATTACTTAATCTTAACATAATAATATATATGTACATAAATATTTCAATATGGTTTCTAGTTAACACTCCTTTTATTTTTTATTAGGTACATACAACTTACCCCGAAAACTTTTACTTATTTTTAAAACTTATAAAAGAAAATAAGGACTTCTAAAATGATGTCCTGAAGCACCATCGCTATACCCACTACGCATAAAAAAGGAAATGAAGATGAATATGCTTCATGCTCATTTCCATGTTAAAATGATTTGATGCAGTCACGTCACGTTCGAGGGTTAGTAACTTTTTACAAGCGACAATTTCCGTACTGAATGATTCTCCTCGTTCTCCTAGGTACTTGTGTAGGTGAGGTGTTGTAGCTGCAGACCGCATAGGTATGCTTTAGTTATCATGAAGAGCGGGCGAAATGTTAAATGTGGTGAACTTAAAAGTGAAAATATCTTTATGTAGCTATACCTATACTAAGTAGATATTTTTTTGTATACATACACAAATATAAACCTTGAGTACCTAGGGATAGTTCTACCTACCTAGAGTAGAAATGTTTGCTTTTACTCGATGTAAAATGATGGCAGCAAACGCATTTTAAAATTGTATGCTTCAATTAGAATAGATGCTCTTTATATAAAAAAAAACCTCGTGTTTCCTCATTAATCTTAAACTTTGTCGATAAGAAATCACAGAAAAGTGTTTTCATTTCATTGAGGAGGCAATAAAGCTTTGAGGGTACCTCATCGTCATCGTGAGTTTTTTCACTTCTTTACTTAACTCCTTTGCTTGAATGTTGGTGCAGTAGTGGGGCAGGCTGTTGACTTGAAAATGCAACTAATGGGAAAAGTTTTCGAATTACTCTCCAGGAACAGAGTGAAACAAGCTTGTTTTGTTCTTCCACCTGGTTTTGGATATTTGCATATCCTGCTTGCAAAAAATATCACTTTGGTAGGTACATGGTTTTAAAAATGTTTTGTTGTAAGATTTCCGTTAAAAAAAAAGTAAGTTAAGAGACATTCTACATTAGAAAAAGGATACACAAAATGAGGTTTGATTCATTTTTGTATTTCTACATTTTTTTAAATTCAGTCTATACAAAATTAAAAACGAAAATAGTAATGAAATTCTTAAATATAGGTTATTGCGCTGATACTAGAAAAGATGGACATTTAAATAATCCCAAAATTCATTTGTCGAAAAGAATAATTATTCCTATACTCAAATTATTATTCCTAGTTAAGAGTCAATGTCTGTTAATTAAAAATATCTGAACACCAACAATTTCAAATAATACAGGGTGATTGGTATAATATGCACCAAAAAGCTTCAGCGTGAAGGTGGAGTTAAGACAAGAAAAAATCATATGGGAGGGGTCTATTTCTCCCCGTTTAGGCGGGAGGGGCAATTTTCTAAAACATTGACTTAAATCAGAAAAAAAATTATTTCAAAACAATTTATTTTCTATGAGAAATGTGAGAACAATGAGGCAATTCGTTTTTATTGGATAATGGTACCTTGCATATAAGGATTATGAAAAAAACTTATTTTGTTCAAAAATGGCTCCAACGATTTTCTTCAAAAAAAAAAAAATAGAGTCGGTTTTAGGCTAATTCCTTTTTTTGTGGTTGCACATTTTTTTTAAACCTGTAAACGGTACTTTCCATAGAACCGTAATTTTTTTCTTTAGCTTTCTCGTGAACTGCTTAATGGATTTTGACCCACAAATTTTAAATGGAAAAAACTAAATGAATTGATCAAATTTAAATTCCAAGCTATTAGTTTTAATTTTAATTATTTTTTTAATGTATGTTTTTGGAAATTCCATAACTGGGTTCACATAATTTTTTTATTTTTATACACTATATGTACACTATTTAGCTCTTAAGATTGCCGTACTTCAGATTTTTAAAAATGATTTTTTTCATAAATTATTATATTATTTATTTAAAACCCTCTCTAACGATTTTGGAACTAGTTTTTTTGTTGAATTTATATCTATTTATTGAACAAACTTTCCTACACACTTTGATTTTGGCTTGAATCTTTATAAAAAGTAGATTTTGTTTCTATTTCCCCTTTTATTTATTTTTTTTATATTGAATTAATTTTATATGTTTTGTGTTAAACCCAATTTTAAATGTTTTGTGTTTGTCATAAGAGCAAGTTCGTGTGACTCAGTCGTGCTTTTTATTTTTTCGGAATTCTGGTACAAAATAAAAGATACGTTTCACATCGAAATTTCACATTTACTTTGAAATTCAACAGCTTCTAACAAGATTCAGAATTTTTTTTTTAGCTAATGGTTGGTAGAAAACAACTCTTTTACTCTGTTCAATCATTCGAAAATATAAAAGCGACCGATTAACGCAGTTACATCTTATAAAATTTTATTAGTGTGTAACGAATCGTATATACAGTCATTTAGCCTTGAAATGGGGAAACCCTCAAAAACAATCCCCTTTTTTTATTGTATATACATATATATATATAATATATTTTTTTCATTTCAAAAAAGTGTTTGCTCCCCGCTAGAAAATGATACTATAGTCTGTCCACTAAAAATTGGCAGTACAGGAAAGATAGGGATGTTTGTCTCTCATTCGCACTTCTTTGCTTTCCATAAGGTTATCTTCTTTCAAAAGCTCTAACAGGGTTGCCGTAGTAAGCATTTTGAATTGGAAAAAACTGAAAAAATATGATCTAGGGTTACCTTTCTTCTTTTTTAATTAAAATTATTTTCTTAATTTTTATTTATAAAAATGAAATGAAATTTATCTTTTTCCACACCACCAAGATTTAAGATAGTAGGTGCGTTTTTGAAGGGTATCCTCAGGAGGCCTAATCCCTTTTAAATAATTGAGTCTTACCTCATGCAGTATTTTATCAAGCGTTGGAAGTTCATTATTTGAAAAAAACTGATGCACGATTTGTCTGATGGCGCACTTATCAAAATCATCTATTTTCCTTCTGGGGCCAGATTGGTTTTTCTTTTTTGGTGGTAAGTTGTGGCCTTTTGGAATCATTTTCGCTGAGAAGTCTGTAGACTGTTCGCATAGACACCGAAAAAATGCCTGCTACTTGCTTCACAGTTTCCGTTTTATTTTGCAGGTTCTTATAAATCTTCTTTGTCGCTTCTACAATTTCTTTTTTTTTTCGGCGCTTAAGTCTTTCGATGTTTTTGAATCCATTATAAACTAGATGAAGGAGCACAACAGTAGCAAACTTCTCAAAAAATTTACGTTTTTAAAAAAAGTAATATTTACAACACTTCACTTCACATTAATTTCAAAACACTAATCACAAAAATAGGTACACGAAACATCAATACTGTTGCGGATTCCTTTCTTGCCGTCGGGGTCAGTGCTGGCATGCTTGACCGGCCTACTGCTCGTCGGAGGACGTAGGTACTTGACCCCTATCGGAACCGCGCATACAAAATCATGCCAGTCTTTGCGTCATGGTGTTAAGGACGCGCGAGAAATTCGCCTCTACCCACCCAACCATGGTTGCCGTACTCGCCTTGACAACCCCTTACCTTGCCATCTTCCGCCTCCTCTACCTCATCTTAAACCCTTTCCATTTTAATAATCCTCATCCATAATCCTTACTTTTAAATTAAACCATTTTTGTTTTGTTCTGTACAGGTTCAACTAACATTTGCTATTTTGTTAATCATTTTAATTGTAATTACTTCTCATAAAAATAATAAAAATTTTATTTGGATTTTATAATATATTTACAACAAAAAAAAATACTAGTTACTATTTATCAAAAGGAAAAGTTAAATAGGTACTTTTATTAAGATGTGTATGCGTACTTTTCTATGTTTAATTTTTTTATTTGGATTGCAATACACTTGGTATTATTGATTCTTATTTATCAAAATCCCCGACCCCGGAATTACACAGTATAAGAAATAATATATAAATTTGATTTTATTTAAAAGATACAGGCAATATAAAAAAAAACTCACCAAACAAACGGAGTATCTTAGTCAGGAACGTCGATGTTGTGGCCACAGCATATACGCCTGTTACTTCTTAATTTGTACCTGCTTCAATTGATCTTTTAAATTGAAAGATATTATTTAAAATACGTATATGTTAAGGGTTTTATGGGTTTGGGGATAATTGCTTATTTTTGGATATATTAAGTGCATTGCAAAACATAATTACATTGAGCACAGAAAAGTAAGCACATATAAACATATAATATTATAGTAATAACAAAATTAAAATATAAAGTACACATAGTGTAAATTGTATATTATCGATTTTGTTGCTTTTACGTCTTTTTTTTGTATACACATATACCTATCTACAAACACAATCATAATTAACAACACTGAAAGATAAATAAAAACTAGAGTTAAATATTTTGATTACCTAATTTTAATAATAGAAATTATTGATTATTTGAGAGATAAGTTAAAAATGTTTAATAAAATAACCAATGTTAGTTGAGCCTGAAAAAGTAGTTAACAAAATGGTTTAATTTAAAGTTAGGATTATGGATGAGGATTATTAAAATGGAAAGGGTTTAAGATGGGATAGAGGAAGCGGAAGATGGCAAGGTAAGGGGTTGTCAAGGCGAGTACGGCAACCATGGTTGGGTGGGTAGAGGCGAATTTCTCGCGCGTCCTTAACACCATGACGCAAAGACTGGCATGATTTTGTATGCGCGGTTCCGATAGGGGTCAAGTACCTACATCCTCCGACGAGCAGTAGGCCGGTCAAGCATGCCAGCACTGACCCCGACGGCAAGAAAGGAATCCGCAACAATGGCGGCCAACGTGGGGCCCGATTGTTGCGGATTCCTTTCTTGCCGTCGGGGTCAAGTACCTACATCCTCCGACGAGCAGTAGGCCGGTCAAGCATGCCAGCACTGACCCCGACGGCAAGAAAGGAATCCGCAACAATACTGACCGCCCGCGCGCTTTAAAAATCCACGCAAATAAGAAAAAATATACACGAAATATCAACCGACCGACCGTCACGAGAATCTACGCAAATAAATTCTTTAAAGACAACAGCTAACCTACATTTTTGTAACTGCATTTTATGATTTTCCCCACATAAAAAACACAAACATGATCAACAAAAACACTGCACGATAACACTTTTGTGCTAGTAATATGCTCATCTCAATATCTCATTATCATTTCATCAATAAAAGGTATTTTTTAAGCTCTAAAATCAAAAGTTCCTCAACAGAAACTCAATATAAAAAAATACGAAACGAGTTACCAAATTGACAAAGGTATCTCTGTTCGAATGGATGTTAAAAGAGGGTTGAAATGCATTAGCCAATCAGTGCGTATTCAACTGTACGCTAGGCAGGTCGTTGTGGGATCTATGTCGGATGCGATCGAAAAATCATTGGCGGGTAAACATTTTTTAAATGGGGTTTCTTTCAATTCGGGATGGTGCACAAATAAGGCGCGCTACTGATTTTGAAAAAGCTTCCCCATAAGGCCTGTACTGCCAATTTATAGAGGACAAACTATAGTTATGCCACTGACTTCCTGCACAAGTTTTTTTTTATATTTTTGTTTTGGATCTTTGAAAATAAAAACGCAAGAACTTTGCAGAGTTTTCATCCGAGTCTTTTTTATTTGATTAACCTTCCTCTGAGCTCTGCCCCGGTCCCATTGAATTATGAATTCCATTTTCGGTATTCAATAATTTTATCTTCTTTTCCCAATAACACTCTTTTCTCCACTACCGTAGAGGTGGTTTGCTTCTGTCTTTTTACTAAAACCCTATATCTTCTAAATCTACTCTGAAAATCCCGATAGACTTTTTTAACGTTCCATTCCTTAGTCTCCGTTCTATTAATTAATGATAGATTATTCCGATAGGTAACCTTATACAAAATGTCTCTTTTATATGAAATTTAAATGAAGTTTGGATTTTTTTGACGCCGGAAGTTCCAACGATGTATAGAATATGAAACCATAGTTTTAAACCAAAAATTTGATATGGCGTAGGCCCAGCATTTTAGATTTTGTGTTTTGTCCGAGGGGTTTGTCACGAATGAAATCACATTGAAATCAGATGCAATCACTATTTCAAGTGATGAAATTAAAAAAAAATGTTGGTTATTGATTTCAAATGATTTCTTGCAATCATTAAAAATATTTAAAATCACTTCAAGTTTTTTTGCAATCATGAAATCAAAAATGCCATAATGAAATCACGAATTGAAATCATTATGAAATCACTTGAATTAATTTGAAATCATCTATAATCAGTTAATTTATTTGAAATCAATGCAATCACAAAATGTTTAAACCAATTAAAATATTGCTTGAAATCATATGAAGTCATTTAAAATATCGCAATCATTGAACCACTTAACTGGCTAGTGACAAACCTCTCGGTTTTGTCGATTGGTGATAATGATAACCAAATATAAATTTCCATATAGAAATGAATTCTCTACCTTTCTTAGGTAGACCACTTTATTGCAAATTTTTTCGTACATTTAACCAGAGCCAATCAACTATATTCTACCTTTTGAAATATAAATGTTTCATTAGAGAAGAATCGCTTAGTTAAAATTTATTATTATAATATATGGCAGTCCAAGCCAGTTTTTATATGGTTTATTTTTAAGCTTTCGGCTTTTGTTTTTAAGCCATCTTCAGAATGTTTTAAATGATTACCTTATTTATAATTTATTTTCTTAAATAAAAACTGGCTTGGATTACCACATTCACATTCTAGTATTAGTCCGGTCAAATTGGACCAACAAATAAGAGTAAAGTTACCTAAATTCCCTCCAAGCTGAAAATCGGTAAGATTGTTTAAAATATAATTAAAAACAAAATTTGAAAGTTCCCCATCTTTCCCCTGTAAGGAAAAAATTTTATTCAGGGTCAAATGTAAAAAGTATGAGTTTTTCGCGATTTTCAGCAAAACGGTAAGTTTTATCATAAAAATATTTCAAATAAAAATTGTAGATCATAAAATTATCTACACAAAATTATTTAATACTTTTTTTTCTACGAGCCACCGTTTTTGAGATATAACGATTCAAAAAGTTGAAAAAGTTGTAATCGTCATAATATGCATGAGTACGCCACGTATATATACATCTCTATAGTTGTAATATATGTTAAAATATTTTTCTATCGGTTATTGTAACTTACACTAGATACTAATATAAAATATACATACATAAGTTATAACTATAAGAATATCAGGTAAAATGAAGCCCAGTCCCTTAATTTATACGCCATTGAAACCTTGAGAAAACATCTGTCCCCTGTTCAATTGTGTCCGTGGCTAGGGTCTTATACCTGCTATAATAAATGAAATACTGTTAGTCTTGAACGCCAGTTAGTAGTGAAAACACATGTTTATCCTAGTCTATATCGTGCTGTTTTGAGTTTTATAACCAAAATGTCAGATGAATTTTCGGAGTATCTAAAAATCTGTGACAATACATGAAAGTTGTCGTAAAAATTATACTCGAAAGTCTTCTATTGCTGCAGCTAATAAAAGACAACGTGAAGAACAAGAAGCCAGTACATCCACAGAAAGTCCTCCTCGTACTAGATTACGTGGAATAGGCCTATTGGGGAAACCACAAAAAAAAAAAAAAAACGCGCTAAGTACACTACTTCATAGGTGGCGAGGAAACGTGTGCATATTATGACGATTACAACTTTTACAACTTTATGAATCGTTATATCTCAAAAACGGTGGCTCGTAGAAAAAAAAGTATTAATTAATTTTTTGTAGATAATTTTATGATCTACAATTTTTGTTTGAAATATTTTTATGATAAAACTTACCGTTTTGCTGAAAATCGCGAAAAACTAATTTTTTTTACCTTTGACCTTGAATAAAATTTTTTCCTTACAGGGGAAAGATGGGGAACTTTCAAATTTTGTTTTTAATGATATTTTAAACAATCTTACTGATTTTCAGCTTGGTGGGAATTTAGGTAACTTCGAATGTCTAAATTTACCGGACTATATTGTGAAACTGAAATGTTTCATTAAGGTAAAATAATGTGCTCTGAATGAATTTTAAATATAACATTACCATGGTATTAGCCCAATGAAAGATAAAATTTGTGCCAAAAATTATAATTTTCATTACTCAGTTTTTGATTTACATAAAGTATATTCACAGAGTTCTAATATCCGACAACAAATTGTTGAATGTTATTTTCAATACCTTTAAATCACTTTATTTATTTTCCGTTATAAATTTCTGAGAAAATATTTTTCATCACAATATGAAGGAAATAAAATAAAAAGCAATTTAGATTTTTCGGAGATTTTGATGGATTTATCACTAAGTAGCCTAGAATGCGGAGATGCATAGCACATATGCACACAAATGTGTAGAGTTTTAGTTGAACCCATCTCACACATTTCCTGGGTAAATATCTCTGTCAATAGATCCCTACAGCTTTAACTTTTAATACCACTTTCTAACTTTTATTCGTTTACCTATTTATATTCACAGAGTAATATGTTTATACTTTTAAATTAAATTGACAAGTCTGATTGTTCTTAAACTTCAATTTCAATCTGAATTTAGCAGAATACTGATTGTTGACGATATTATTATTTTTTTTTTAGAAATTCCATTATTCCTGACCAATTTTCAAGTATTAAAATGAATGTCACGTTTTTTCGTTACTGTATCGTAATGCAGCACCATAATCAAATCCAATTCAGAATTATGAGTTTGTACTGTTCTATCTTGGATCTCTTAAAAAAATATATATATATACTATATATGAAGTGTGTGTATAGGTATGTATGTAGTGTTAGGTATATTGAAAATTACAAAATAAAGAAAGTGGGTACCTACTTTGTGCCAAAGTTTTTCATCAGGCAGATATCAGATCAAATCGCTTGTATCCCTTGAACTGAGGTAGGTAAACATTTGCTAAGGGCGTTACTTTGATTTCTTACACAATGTGAGTCATAGGTATTTTAAGTTCAACGAATTTACATACTATGTCAATCACAATCAGTTGAGACACAAAAACAAGAGGAGTTTGAGAGGTTGTGTTGGTTAGGTATGTGTGTATGTCATCCGGAATAAGGATAAGCCAGAATACATCAATGTTTGTTTTTTCTCAAGGCAGACTAAGCCTGCTTAGTAGCGTGCATGCTTCCTATGATAAAATAATCCTGCTTTGAATTTTAATAAAATGTTATTCATTTTAGAGTAATATTGAGAAAGAATTTGTGCAAAATTCAAGTATATAATAATTATATTATATACATATGTATATAAATATATATTAGGTCAGAACAAATATTGATAGAATTGAGACGCAAAGTGGAATAAATTCAATTTAATTTTATGATGCTATGCAGAAATAAAAATCTTCAGGCTTCGTGTCATTCTTAAAATTTCAAGCATAATTTTTGGTATTCTTGTCAAAAAATTGAAACAACAATTTATAATTTGAAATTGAAATTCTTGAAAAGGCATTTCATTGATTCCGATAAAGAAAAACAAATTCCGCCAACAATCTGTAATACAAAATAAAAGTTCAATAATAACAAATCATTATAAAAAAAATAAAAAAAAATTATGGTACGACAAAGAGAGTATCTATAGGCTCTCAACCAATCCTTTTGTACGTGTTGCTTTAGTTCTTCAGGGTTGTGGTTTCCAGTTTACCAGCGCGATTCCGAATGGTAAAGATATATTATGGTCAAGATGTTTGATACGCATTGGAGTGTTTCTCACTTCATTCTTAAAAGGGGATCGCCCTTAAAAATAAAAATAAAGGGCACGACTGAGTCGCACGAGCTTTCTCTTGGGGCAAGTAACTTTTCTGTTAACAACTGAGAAATTCGTTGGCTTTTTATCGTCGACAATTTTATCAAATTTGAACGATGATTTTTTTAGTGAAAAAAAAGTATTTAAATAATCGAATTTTAAGAATATAAAATTTCGTCGAAATCGGTGCAGCCATTTAAGAGATTATCAGTATCAAAAAAGTACCATTCTATGACAGGTATCTACCGTAAATAGTCCTCTACGGAAAAAAAAAATAAATGAAAGACATCACCGTTGGGAAATTGTTCCCAACGGTGATGTCTTTCATTTATTTTTTTCACATTAAATTTTGTGATGAAGAGCAGTATCGAAAGATCGGTATCCTAACCAACAATAGCTGTTGGATATTTTTAGTAAATTTTTTGACTCTAATAGCCTGCATAACTACCATGACTTCTGCATTACTATGAGCCGAATTTTTAAATAAGAATGCATTCACAGGTTATCCTATTTTAAGAGCTAATTTGTATTTGACTGACTATAAAGATACCTGATGAATAAGAGAGTACCAAGATGGAAGAAGAAGAAGAAGAAGAAGAAGAAGAAGAAGAAGAAGAAGAAGAAGAAGAAGAAGAAGAAGAAGAAGAAGAAGAAGAAGAAGAAGAAGAAGAAGAAGAAGAAGAAGGAGAAGGAGAAGAAGAAGAAGAAGAAGAAGAAGAAGAAGAAGAAGAAGAAGAAGAAGAAGAAGAAGAAGAAGAAGAAGAAGAAGAAGAAGAAGAAGAAGAAGAAGAAGAAGAAGAAGAAGAAGAAGAAGAAGAAGAAGAAAAAGAAGAAGAAAACATCCTGCAAAATACTCAAAGAAGCATTTTTCTAGGAACATCAAAACTAAAATTGGTTCTCATATCCAAATATTTCTTTCAATGTTTTTTGTATAAACCATTTATTTCGTATATGTATATAATCTCTATGATGAAACTTTATATTTTGTGTCTGGCTTCTTCTTGAGGCAAACTAATGTCACTTATGATTATTTCGAATTCCCATGGAGGAAAACAATTTCATTTTCACCTCCATTATATCTGTGTACTTATATATCATTATGTTTCTATATCTTCACCATTTTTGGTAAAATATATTTTAAAATAATTTCCAACAAGAAATTTGAAAGATGTTGTAAGTTTTAAACTACTGCTGCATATAGGAACTGAATTAATACTGATGGGATCCAGGAAGAAAATCTCACCTTTAGATGTAAAGTGAAATTATTTTAGGCATGTGCGATAGTTTACCTGATGATGGTTTTTGCGTGGAGATATGTGGTTTTGTTTTGTTTGGTCGATTTCACAATTTTGTTTGATTGGAATTCAATGCTGCCGCAATGTGTGCAACCACAAAGAATAACTAATGTGTTGGTTTGTTGAAATTATTTCAAATGTCATTATAGGTATAAGTATTTTGATATTTTACTGAAAAAGGTGTTCCAATAAAGTTAAATTGAATGCGATGAAAGTGTTGGTATATTTGAACATTAGTTGCTTTTAATAATGATTGATATACCTATTGTTTTAATTTAATGTATGGAATGTGGGAAATATATATCCGAACTTCAAAAACTGAATAAGCGCTTTAGTTGGGAGTTCAGATCGAAATCCTTATACATATATGGGACTAGAGAGAGATTCAATGTTGGATATCTTTGTCAGGTAACAGTCTAGAAATATGTTCTTTCCTGGTATGCCTTCTGCACCTCTTCCCACTTCCTTAATGGCTGTTACTATGGCTTTTAGACTATACATCACGTAGTGACTTTAGAGTCTAAAGAATCAATGTGCAAATCCGAAATTCGTTTAAGTCATTCGCCGCATGTTCCGCAAACAGCCAGCCAATATCCGCTGAAGGATTTTCTGTTACATCAGCTTGATTCGACAGTTACTATAACTGTTTCATGTTTCACCTTTCCTTTTGGAAATTGACAGATAAGTAGATATTCCCCCAAATACCTGGGCACCGATGATATGTTTGGAGATCATCAGAGTCATAAGCCGTTTAAACAGATTTTTTCCATGTTTTTGAAGAACTCAGAGAGTATCCCTGATGGAGTCTGGCCCAATATCTTTCTCTATTTTTCAGTTTTTTAATTTCAGGTACTATTAGGCGGTGCAATCAGAAAGTTTAGCCTCAGAAAATGTTCACAAAATTTTTTTTTAAGTTAATTCTCTTTGTACTGTATGGACATTAAATGGATATTCGATTAACTCGAAAAAAATCACAAATATTAGTCAGAATGTTATTTTTGTCAGAAAAGACCTCAAAAGCTTTGGAACGGATTTTGTATTTAAAACACAAATATACTTCTCTTAAAAAGGATTAAGTTATAAAATGATTTGTTTTACTTTTAACCTCAAAAGTTTGTCAGTCTATATTAAAAAAAAGGCTTTTAAGGCAAGCAGTGAAAGAACAGATTCTAATTATATTTGTTTTTAATTAAAATCGATTGATATACATATACTTCAACTAAGCATATCTGTCTTGGTTTGTATCTGAAAGCCTAAAGCATCAATTTAACTCAAAGGAAACTTTGTCTCTGCGAATGCGATATTCAATTTCAACTTCTTTCTCATCGTTTAACATAATTTAAATCAAAACCCAGACTTTTGATTCTCTTAAACATTACCATGGATATAAGGTTAAACATTTTATTTCACGCATGTTGATACATTAATATGATCCTTGTTCAGTTAAACTCCTTTCTTTGATGAATGATGGTATGGTATAGGTATTCGTGATTTGTTTTGAAAATAATGTCTGTAGATTAGCTGTGTTCAGGATTTTTACTTATAAAACACTTTTATATTTTGAGATAGGTTTGATTTTTTGAAATTCACTAAAAAATATCTGAAATTGAATACAAACAATATACGTATATTTTTATAATGAAATTATACATACCACTCTTCACGGTACGAATATATACGTAGGTTCAAGTCTCATCATCGACACAAATCTTTTCTGCTACCCAAAAATAGTGTTCGTGTAGTAAGGTTGCTTGTTAGGTCACAACACTTATGAATATAAATTTTGTTAACAAAATTTGGTTTAGAATTTATCATTTCACTTGCTAGCTTAGCAACAGAAGTGTTATATTATTTTCTCTTTTCTATAAAGTTGACAGAAGACAGGAGAGTCCACATTATAGGTTTTTTATAAAAACCCTTTTCATTCTACTACCTCCTATACTCTCACCTCCCCGTACAGTACACACGCATATACTTTTATTGTAGGGGTCAGAAGACCCCAAAAATAAATCAGTAATCGTCAATATTGGGCCTACAGATCTGATTCACCAACAAAGGACATCCGCCAATTGAATCACTTTTTATAGTTGATTTTTAAGTGGATTTATGAGATACTTTGAGGTTAAATAGCTCCTCAGCAAATTTACTTAGGACTTTGGTGTTGTAATATAAAATGTTCATTTTAATACGGTCTGTCAGAATATCTTTTTTTCCGGTGGCAAGCTAAAATAAAAAGGGCTCAAATTTGTATGGAGAGTGGCGGATGTCCTATTTAAGAAATTTAAAGGTCTTTAACTTTGATTTTCAATAGGATACAAAAAAATGTTCTTAGTTTCAGAAATATAAAAAAGTCAGAAAAACTTGGAGTTTTTCACCCCTCCTTAATTAAGCACAGGGTTCTCGAGGTCAATAACTTAAGAGGGTCTTCCTAGTACAACCCAAACAATCTGTGCAAGTTTCATTAAGTTCCGAATATTTTTCAGGTATAGAACCATTTTATCCGACATATCGAAGAAATGGATATTTTTGTATTGTGTCAGATTAAGAAAACCCCTCGAAATAATCGTCAGTTTAGTTGTCAACATGACTAGGACATCAAACTAGCTGAACCGCCTATAAATGTATAATATTTTGACGCGCTTTAGCATTTCAAAATGATAATTTTTTTTTCATTTTTAAATGGTCACCACGAGCTTTTGTAAACTTAACTCTTAAAATGTAACGCGGTCGAGTAAATTTTGTTCTTCAAATTTCTGAAGCTTTATAGTAAATATATCCCCACTACGCAGATCGGCAGATTAACATACAAACGTTATCAATATCTGATGCGCTTGAGTAGGTATGCCACTTTTAATATTATAATAACCGTTTTTATCTTTCTGCAACCTAATCTTCATTTGAGGTCCCAACTCGAGTAAATTCGGTTCCCCTTTCATAGGTATACTTTCACTCCGTCCCTTTCAACCCCTTCAATCTAAATAATGCTCAATTTGGAAAAGAAGGATAACTATTTAATGTCTACCTGCTACCGATAGAAAAAATTAAACATTATATCTACTTACAGTAGTTCGTACATCGTAATTCGCAATTCATAAAAAGTAAAACTGATGTTAAAATTAATACCATCAACAAATCCAATTTAGAAAAAAAAATTAAATTTCATTTCATTTTTATACTGTAAAATTTAAAAGAAAGTATTAAAAAGCAATAATCTATTTCAAAATACGTGAATACAAAATCCATTTTACAACATTTTTTTTTTCTTATAACTTTACACAAAATTCAAACAAAATAACATTTGTGAAGCTTGAAAATACAAATATGTACTTATGGTGACGTTATGATCAATAAATTCAACATTCAAGGCATTATAATAAACCGCAAACAGATGTCGCTAGATGTTGGCTGGTAATGACAGTTTTATATCTTACAAGCAAATGTTGAAGAGACTGAGTTAGAGTTAAATATATCATTCGTATCTATGTAAAAAGTTACAGAGCATATTATATCCATAAGGAAAGGAAATATATTTAATATTTATATTTGCTTATGGCAACCGGAATGTCTTAAGTTCAATTCAACGCACAACATTCAGTGCCTGCAGATAGTTTACAACATTGTATATAAATTTCTATAGTACAACCATGGAGCAGCGCCATCTAAAGAAAGTTGTTAACTGCACATTTGGAGGTTCTTACATTTACTAAGTGTCTATTCTGTTACCCTAACAATAGTCGTCTACGAAACAAATTAACAATATTTAATGTATTTTATTGGCTCTAAAATCCATATTTCCTTGACAAGAGTCGTAAACAAAACAAAAATAATATATGTTTACGACTGTTGTCAGGGTTACAGAATAGACAACTATTAAATGCACGAACCTAAAAATGTGTTTATCACACGTTTCTCAAGATGGCCAGGCGGTGATTATTCAGCATGAAAATACTATAGAAATGTATATACAATGGTTTACAATACGAAGAGATAGGGTATGAGATTGTGTATTGTATGTAAGTGTGAAAATAGATACTTTAGCAATTAGATTGTTTGCACATCAATTAACTCTTATAATCCGTCTTATGAGTTTCAACAAGGATTTAAAGGAGTTATGTAGGTATCTATTTATAGGTAATCTATTGTAAATAAACAAGGTAAAAATGTATTTTATATTTTTGTTGAAGAGTTATTAACTTTGACATCGAAAAAATGTTATTTAATGCATATGGAGTTTTAGCTTGTGAGACATATTTTTCGAGGTCAAATGATAAATCCTTAAAAGAATATTCTTTGTCATGAAGTGCATTAAGAAGACACCTGAGTATTATTTGAATAGCAAACAGCCTAAATTGCAGATTCTGTGAAGAACATGAAGACAATTTGAATCAGCTTTACTATTAGGAAAGTGTGGAGTACTTTTCGGTAAAACATTACATATCTGTGACGTTACTACATAGAAGATAGTGAAATATCATCTATGAGAGTATTCTAAATTATATAATTAATTAAATTATTGTATAGTATAATTCATCAAGGACTTAGAGGAAGAGCTGTAGAATGAGCATTCCCTTCAGCCCAAGTCGATCCTAGAGCCCCAGTGCATGTAAGCCTCACTATTAATTAAATCATTCATGCTAGCAATTTGGAATTACAAGAAATTTATAGGATTTATCTTTTTCTGTTGATGAACAATTCTCATAAGTTAATTACTAAAGAAAACGTTAGTATGGTCAAAATCAACAAACACAGCACGCAAATTACTTGAACAATCGCGATGTTTTTCCATTTAGATTCTTGCGCTCAGAATGGCATCTGTGGTTGACTTGATAGCAGTAGTGAATATATCACCCTTCTCAGTTCTCAATTGGAAGACAGTAACTTTCTCTCAAGTCTCAACTGATTAGGAATATGGGAACTCCAGATAAGTTTTGTGATTAGCAGCCCGATGTCTCCGATCTTTTTTCAAAACTCGCCGCATTGACTTGTTCGTCGCCTGAGATATCTCACACTTCTCCGTAATTTGTTGCGGCTGTTGGAAAGTATAGTCTGCTGAAGACACTTCCAGGGTTTGACCCCCAGCTAAAGAATTTAAATAATTAAGGAAACAAAGCTTGGTTAAGACACAGCAAATCCAGAGTTGACGATGACTATAGAACATACTTGAAGCTAAAGACTTATTTTCAAATTAACTGAAAACGAACTAAACTCTTGGAATGCTTAAAGAAAAATTGACGGGTATTCCGATTCTATTTTTTCGTGTAGAAAACAAATCGAGGTTTTAATCAAAACTGACATTACGATGATAGAGAAAACGGAAAAAGTAGGGTTCGTCATGCCGTCAGTCGGTCTGTCTGTTGTATATTCACCGAGCTACAGGCTTAACGGTTGGACGGATTTTCTTCAAACTTCGTGTGTAGTAATTTTTGTGGGTTCCCTAGTAGACAAATTTGAATTTTTGTTTTATCCCGGCTATAACGGGTACCTCCCATATAACAGTTTTAGTTTTTTCAAAATTTCTCGAAAACAACTTTAACGATTTTGATAAAAATTTGTGAACGTTATGTTTGAAGTGATCTTATTATAACTGCATTTCAGGTTTTTGACTAAAAATGCACATAACGGAGATTTGGTGTTAACGGTTTTTAACAAATTAGGCCTTAAATTGACAATGGCTTACCTGATTTCATTTAAATTTGGTATGGTATATAATCTAAGCGTACAACACATAATGGCATTTAAAGTTTTCTGCTAAGCAACCATTTAATGATAGCTACCATACAACTTTACCTCACATTTAGGCCACTTTTCAACATAATTCAGCAAATTAAATTTTCCCAGCCCAATAGTTTGCTACAAGAGCAAGTTCCTGCGACGCAGTCGTGCATTTTATTTAATAATATCTGGAGCTAGAATTTTATAGAAATTACAAACATGTTCGCTTTTTTTTCAAAGCAGCTTTTGTAGACACCAACAATAACTAACCATCAATACCTATTTCCTTTTACCTCACAAACTTACTCACACCTTAGTTTGATAAACTTTTCTGTTTGTGACAACAGATATTATTCTTAAACTTAACGATTGTTTTAATCCTGGTCCTGATTGTATTCCGTCTTGTCCCTGTGTGTTAAAAAAGTGCGTATCTCATTTGTCTTATCGTCTATTTGTTCTCTTAAATAAAAACATTAATTAATAAATTGGATAAACTATGATTTAATGGGCCTTAATAATAATCAAATTCAGAGGTGACTAAGATAAATAGTCAGCTTAACGCTATCGTTGTCGAATTAAATTTTATAGTGTTATACTCATGTTTAACTTCACGGTTAAGAGTATCCTTGCGGTTAAGAGCGTTTGTAATTTCAATTGTGACAACTCAAAGCAAAAGAGAGAAACAAAAACAATTTTTCTTTTCTGTGTGTTGATCAATTTTTTTGAATTTTTCGGGCAGTAAAAATAAGTACCATAAATGAAATAATTGGTGATAAATGATAACATATTTTTGTTTGATAATGTCAGGGCCCTTTTTACGAATCTCTTAAAACATGAAAGCAAATATTATATTAAAGTCTTGAGGTGTGAAAGAGGCGACTATTCGAAATTATGAGAACATAGCCAACTGAATTGACAGCAAATGTAATAGATTTGTGGCCGGTTTCATGTGTTCCAACTAAAATCTCGGTTAGCCTAACCGAAGGATCAAGTGTCGGCTAAAGTTTTTTTTCGTTGACGAGCGTAGAGTGAAGTCACTTCACTCTATTTCGATTTATTTGAATTCTTAAAAAAACGAATTTGATGAATACTTTGACTATATTTTGCCATAGCCTCGTAGGAACATAGTATTTCGCCCAAGTCCAAACTATTTCGAAACGCTCGACGATGAAGATTTTAGAATTCGATTTCGTCTTACCAAAATCACTGCAATAAATATTCTTTAATTAATAGAAAATGAGTAGTATAGTAGTATATCAAATACGAGTTTACCTAGAATATAGAAATTTAATAGTTTGCAATGAAAGTAATCTATACTAGCTGTATTTTATTATCCGCTCTGATCTGATCCGGATCAGATTTGCGTCATGAAATACACGCAAACAACAACAACACAAGATATAGCTTTGTTTCTAGATCTTGCGAAATTCCAATCCGTTCCGGACCAGAAGGGATAATAAAATACGGCTAATATTAATTACACAACTCTTTTGAAATACTTTGCATCTGCCTAACACAAAATAAACAAAGACAAAACAAACAAAGTTATGTATCGAAACGGTAAAAACCATCATTGCCATTCTGTTAAACAAAAAGTAGTAGGTAGGTCTTTATTTCTTAATAAAACATGGTATCAGTTATTTTTTAATTTAATCAAAAAGTAGAATATATTTGTATATCTGGTTGTATGTTTTTGACTTTTATAAAGAGAATCTTTCGCTAATTACAAGATCCTTATGTTTTTAAACTTTAATTTGTTTCTTTTGTGAGGCCAGTGAGATGGTTCAAAAACGGTTTATGCGTTTTTGCCTTCGTTTTCTTCCCTGGTCCCAAAGAACGGTTTTACCATACATATTCAAATTCTAAAGCTAATAAATCGTCCTTTCATTTTAAAAAAATAGATAGTATCTTTATTAACTTTGGTACAATGTGGGAATAATCAGCCAGCGGTTTAATAAAGTGTCGTTCAAATTTCAGTTATATCCTTGCTTGGCTAGCATTAGAGCACAGATTCCTTTATCTTCTTTATACAGTAAATCAAACTACATACATATATGGTTAATCATCCTTTTAATTAATTAATTTCAATTTTCAATAAATATTACTTTTTGTGTTCATCAATTAATGAGAATGACAATATAAAATGTATTAAATTTAAAGCAACATTTTTAACACAACCAGCCCTATCGAGGAATCCGTTCGGAAGAAAATTTTGTCCGATTCGTACAAAATCTGAGAATTTTTAATCGAGGTATTCATTCTGACACACAAATCGGAGAAACGCAAGCTATTGATGCGCGATGCAAAGCGTTGAGAAATTTATTTTTGACAGCTACACGGATAATATTTTCCGAAGTTCTCCGACTCCGACAACAAATTGCTACGGAGCATTGAAGAAAAAAATATTTTTAAAATGTTGTTGTTGTTTCGATTGAAAATAAATTTGTTTTGTTATTTAGTTGCTATGATTGTTTTTTAAAGCTACAAAATAAAAGAAAACAATCTTTTGGAATTGTTTTGATTTAATTATATGAAGGCATGAATGTTTGTACATTATTCCATTCTAACTTCTCATTGTTAATAATTATGTTTTTAAATTATCAGAATATTTTGTAACTTGTATGTGATTGAAGCTTATCTGATGGAAAATGTCAAATGAATGCGTTATATTCTTTATTTATACTGTTCCGGAAGGGATACCTCGATCGCATTTCGAGTTCCGATCTGAAATAATTTCCGATCTGAATTTCTTCCGAACGGATATTTCGATAGGGTTGAACATAATTGTGATAAAATCTTTGTAGATGTTAAGTTTTTTAAATGTCTAGCGTAAGTATTTTTAACGAAATAAAAAATCCAACAAGTATTTAATTTTTGTTTATATAGTTTTGTCAAACATTTTTTCTGTTAATTGCCAGAAGAGAAAGTTTGTGCGACCCAGTCGTGACTACTTTTTTTAATAAATTATTTGTTTGTGTGATAGGCCCTTAGCCGCCAGCTTGCCACATGTCTTCCTTATTATTTGCAGATATTTTATTTGCAAATAATGACAGCATAGATACTCTTCTTAAGTTAAAAAGGCTGAATTTTCTCTTTAAAAGCTGAATTTTGAAACCAGATTTTCAACCCCCTCTTGTTTTAAGTATTAGAAAATTAAATAATCTCTTTAGAACGAATATCGATTGTTAATTGGTATATGATAAATTTTGATATTTGATAATTTAAAGCTCAATTGATAAAAAAACAAAATTGATCCACTATACTCATAATTATAAATTAAATTGAGGGAACTCAATGAATTAAACATTTTATACCAACATTATTTTATATACATATTGTATAACATGACACAAGTTTTATTAACTATCTATTTTGGAAATTGGCAATAAGGGTGATACAAAGCAATTCTAGTGACAAATTCAACTAAATTTTCTTACCGAAATAATGATCTAATTTGTTTGAAGGCTAAGGCCTCAGATGGCTGTCACCAATGTACACACAACACAGTCTACCAAAATAACAACAAAACCTCCCTCTACATTATAACACTATCCTTTCTGTGTCAGTCATTTATTCCCATATTAACAAAAAGAAATAGAAATTCCATTTGTACGATTAATTTATAAATTGCACCAAAATAATCAGGCGTATGTCATTTGTTATTATTCTGAAGTATGCCACTATGATTTCTTAAATAAATCATAATAAAGATTGAAGTCAAGCTAAATTAAGGTGCACAGGTCTATTACTATCAGTGTCTTAACTTCCAGGGAATTATTCACCAATAAGAAAAACTGACCAAAGCAACAGTTACGAATTACAATGTCCTGAGCTTTCAAACACTCAAAAGCTTTTATAACCTAGTTTCTCCGATGAATCTTATATCCTGCACGGATAAACTGGATAAAAATTAGCAGCGCATGACAACTTACCAAAGAATTTCTCTGAGTAAATTTTAAAATTATCTCATATGAGAGAGGAAACAATTCGAGTACAAGAATGGTTGGAATTGGAAATCCAAAGTTACACTAACCTAGTGTAAGGACTTTCCTCTAGTAGTGTCGGTTCTGCTCAGTTTTTCCTTAAATTCTCAGATAATGACAACAAACAGTGTTTGCTTCATATTTTATTCGTCCTTTTTTGTGTTTTCACATCGTGTTCACTGAAGTTGTTGTCGGTTTCTAGGACACTGTACTCTCAAAGTCCTTGTGCCTCACAGTGTTGTGGTACTACATCCAACAATTTGCCACTCACTTTGCGAGCATATCTATCTACAACTCTCTGAAAATCATGCAAATACAAGAATACAAAAAAAAAATATACAACGAATTCAAAGATATCATCTATCCATCCTGTCAGTTGTGTGGTTAGTTGATATGGTTGCAAACACAGTCTAATTCGAATCCTTGACTGGTTTGGAAGGGTTTTTATTTTGCGCTGCGGACTTATAAAATAAAACGCGCTTTCGGTTGTTTTAGGGAATCAAAATTTATAAAAATTGTTCGTTTTGAAATTTAATGTGAAAATGTGTTGTGAAAAAATTTGACAAAAAAAATATTTCAATGTCAAAAATAATATAAAATTGTTTAAAAAAATCCAATTCACTTACCCATTATAGAAAAAGTAATAATAAACCTTGCTGGGGTTAACTTAAATACTTGTGGTAGTTATTTTTTTTTTTGTACTCCGTGCACAGCCAGAGTTCGGTTGAGTATCCTCTGACAATTCAGATTATACGCATACTTTATTTCCGTAAATGGAGATTAACCTTAAATCTTCGTAATCTTTTAGTTTCATGCGGTGAAGAAAGTATTACGAAAAGCTGTACATCTATCGTTACTGCACAGTTAAAGAATTACCCTTATTTGGTTAATTTAATATCATTGTCCTTTGAGTTAAAATAATGGATTAAGAAAAGGACATTCAGCATTCTCAGTGTAAAATAAATAGGAAAAGTGGATTTTGTTGACGTTTGTTTTAATTTTTTTTTTTTTATTAAAATATGAAATTTAAGAAATTCAAATAAAATTTAATAATTAACATAAATAAAATAAAGTGATATAGTTGAAGGCGTTGGCAATACATGTAATAATTTGGAAAATTACTCAACTGTTGTTTGCATTTGTTGCATAATTAAAATCATTGAGGAATATAGGGATTTCTTTCTTCAAATAATATAAGGTGAGTTGTAAGAAAGAAGGAATATCTAAATTATTTTTTGTCAACGTCATCCTGTTGGCCATTATTTTTTTTTTTTAATTAATATGAAAAGTAAGTGTCATTTTAATTTCCCTCTCTATATGTATATCCATTATCCTCTTCATCGAACCGAATTGCGATACATCCTTGAGAATGAAGACAAATTTCTCGCTTGTCTTTATTTATGGACCTTCCCCCTATTCAATATGCCCGAAGTGGCTCCACTAAACGCAAAGCAAACTTTCTTCATTTTATGTGTTTTATTCTTTTTTGTTTTTTTTTGTTTCTGTTCAGTTCTGATCCAATTAAACACCATTGGTGCCACCAAACTTAAATTCTGAATACTCAAGGACGATTATTTGGCATGGATCTATATGTACATAGTATAAGACGGGTATAAATGTATAGTATATATAGATTATGAGCGGACGTGCTTCTATGCCCAATAATATGCATTCCTTTCTTATCTGTGGGATATAGTGGGAAACATTCACAAACTTATGAGAGGCAGGGAGAGTGAGCAAATATGTGAATTAAGAATTTTACCATAAATAGAAATTATTAGGAAGCATTCATTCTGTATAAGGATGGTAGAGGTTTGGAAATCGACAATGAATCTTGCAAGAGCAGGGACTAAAAACAAATAAAATGAATGACTTTAGTAAATTATTATGGTGATGGTGAGGGATATATCTGTATATGTGATTCAATGGCAGGCTTCTGATTTTTTGTAAAGTGGTTTGGCAATAGTTATTATGAGTATATACCCTTAAGATAAGAAACCTATTAAAATATTAATAGTTATCCTTATTTTTAGGCAAAATAGTTTAAAGGGTTAAAATGGGTTTTTATAATTATTGCAGTTTTAATTTCAAATTTATTAAAAAAGACGACAGAAAAGTAACAAAAAAGTTATAATTAAATTGAATAAATAAATAAAAAGTAGTTAAAAGATAAATAAATTAGTAAAAGAGATTTCTTATCAAAGAATTATCTGAGAATAATAACAATTGAAAATAGTTACAAGAAAATAAAAAAGTTAAGAAAAGCCATTTTAACAAAATAAACATGCATATTGCATATTTTATATAATGTTTATAATTTTTAGAATAAATAGTGCCAAAATGAGCTCGTTCTTAAAATTCATGGGTTGAAAATAATTGAGTAAAAACCTAATTATATTTAACTTTCTTTTTTTTTCACACTTTCGTTAAAAAGGAAATCCATAACATAACATAACATCTATTGGAATATTGTTTTGTATAGTATGAATTAATTTTTCGTAACAGCGAATTTCTGTTAATATATAAGTACCTATACAGAATCATTTGTTTTGTTTGAAGATGCTAACGGTGTTTGAATTTTGTATTTAACACCTAATCTTTCAAGTTTATATGTTATCCATTCAAAGGGTGTCATTAGAAAAAAGCAAGTCTTTTTCTTGTAAAAAATAATATAGCATGACGTGTTATATGCTACTTTTAATATTTTGGTTAAATAAGTAAACCAGTGAATCATAAACAGAACGATATAATTAAAATAATTGGTGTGTTTCGTTTCGTCAACAATTATTTCGGAAATCCTTGTTTCGTCATATTCAAATTAATTTTGTTCTTTTCGTAGTTTTTATTTTGAGCATTTTCCATTAAAATTTTATTAAACTTAGCCAAACTATGTTCGCGATTTTTTAAATTTATTTTTGAGCAAAATTTTTTTTAATTGTTTTGCCAAAAATTTTGCCATTAGCAAAATGATGACATTTTGGCAAAATAAAAAAAAAAATGCCCGAAGAAAAACTTGCTAAACGATTTAAGCAAAATTGCCAAAACAAGGATTTTTTTTGCTTGCACATTTTCCTTCGCAATAATCATTTCGCAATTTTTTGTCCGTTCTCTTTTGCTTATGTGATTGTTGTATTTACTTTTAATTCATTTCACATGTTTTTGTTTTCGGCAATCAGATTTCATATAGTTATAGAATATGTGACACAATTATACAGTTTTTCCTTACTTGCGATTATATTTATAGTAACTATAAGGCATGTCTTGGATTTTTGAAAAAAATAGTTTTGAGATAACAATCAAACATGAGCATGACATTACGGTAATAGCGGGGCCGGTAATTCTGTCTGTTTGTAGGTCAGTCTCGGCTCGGCTCCTCTACAACCTAAACGGGTGGGTCATTTTATTTCAAATTTCAAATTCAAATAGATATGGTTTTAAGGGTAATACGCCCGATATGGTTTTTTTTTTGGTATACATATATCTAGGGTTTTTAGGGTTACTGTCAGGGGAGTTTTTGGAATTTTTGTTGTAAGCCTAAAACTAACGGTATCTGCGGTTATGAATAACAATTTTAATAAAATTTGCGACATAATTGATACGGCATTAAACACCATTCAGATAGTTAGAAACATATTTCACTCGAAACAGTTTGAATGGTACTTGCCATATAACGGGTTTTTTTAAATTCGACTTTCTCGTTAACGACTTAGCGGATCTTTACCAAATGTTACCTAGGCAATGATAATAGCGTACTTAATTTTTTAATAACATTTCTTAAGAAAATTATAATAATTAAACAATCTTCGTTTCAAAATTTTATATTTTGAAAACTAATTTTTTTTTTTTTGAAAATTAGGTTTTGCATGAAAATTGTTAATTAGCATTGGCATACTTCATATTTCAAAAAAATATTTTATTGTTTTGGAAAAAAATCGATTTTTTCGAAAACGGGACCCACGATTTTTTTGAAAAAAAGTTGTTAAATTTATTGTAATACTTTAAAAAATTACTGCCATACTACGATTTTCTCTCAAAACTCTTATGGTTTGTTATAGATTAGTTTTCAAAGTTATTTTTTTATAAATATTGTTTTTTTTTTAATTATTGCATTTTAAATTTACCTATTTAAAGAATTTAAAAAAATAGTTCATATACAAAAATTGAAAGACTACAATGTCCAAGCGTACGCTCGAACCAGTTGTACTTTTTTGCTGTTAAGCCCTAGCTCACTTGCTATATGAGCTACCTTGTGCGACCCAGTCGTGCTATTTTGTTCGCTTGAATCTTAAATATTTATTTATTTATATCCTATATCCTTATAATACCAGAGTCGAAAAAGACAAAGGCTAAAATCGTATGGCATGATGTAGGGCAGCATTTTTGGTATGTTGTATGTACATACCTGCAGTTATAATCTTAATCCAAACAAAATCAAGTATTTTTTGAAATTTGATTAAATTTGTAAATTTGGAACAAATATATAAATGCTATACCAACAAAGCTATGGCTTTTCAAATATGGTCCATTTTTCCATAGCTCAGTAGTTGATTTATAAATTGAGGGTCGGAAACAAAAAATTAAGTTTGACTTTTGCATATTGTTTTGTATGGTTTCCGTATAGAATGTAGTTAGTTTTAGATAACTGAAGGGGGGGGGGGGGGGGGGTAGGCGGTAAGTTCAAGATTTTCTTACTTTTTTTCGGAATGCGTCTTATGTCATAATTCCTAAACTATGGATTACATTTTGTTTTTTTGTTTTTTGTTTTTACACTATCAGATCTATTTCCAAATGGAGCTTAAAGCAAGCATCAACATATGAAAGACAATTTGCCAACACATATAATGTGTCCCACCGGCTCATCACTTAGTGCAGGTGTTAGTTGTTAGTAAGCACAATGCAACAAAAACAAAAACACATGCACATGAATACAACATATATAAAAATTACAACCTTTATTTTAAAAAATGAACATTATATAATGATTGCCACACACATTACACTCAAAAAATATCGTGTGTAAATAGTACTAATTACAGCGTCCATTCTACGAATTTTATTCGTGGTTTTCAGCCACGAATAGCATTCGTAGAATATACACTTATGCGTACATATTACTAATATTTTATTTGTATTCCTACAAAAAAAAGCCTACATTGTAATAATGCAAAAGTTAAAATTACCAATTCATTTGTACATTATACAAATTTATTCGTAAATTGTACGAATATATTCGAGTAATTTACCTTCTTTTTATTTGTTAATGTTATATATGCAGTTCAATTTGTAAATACAATATAATATACAATATATATATACATATAAAAACATAAATGCAATATGCAGATACGGAAATATATGCATCGTTGCATATATATGTATTTGTATATAATTATAAATTCCAAAGAACTACGAGGAATGGACAAACCTGGGGTTTCTTCAACACTTTGGTCTACAACAGCAATATTCTCAGTTGTTCTTGAGCGACGTGCACAGGTTTTATTCTTCACAACTTGTCCCAATAGCTCGAATTTGTCCACCAATTTCTGTATTGCGGTCCGACAAGGTGCTTCACGACGACCCGAAAATGTTTTAGTTTTACGAACCGTCTCTGCCAAAATTTCACCATTTTTATAGTGAATTTCAATGCGTTCAAAAAAACACCTCTTATTGGATAACCCTTATTATGTAACTATATAAACGTTGTCTTTAATTAGGGGAGAACAGAAGATAATATTGTGGGGTTATGATTTTAAATTCCAAGATAAAGGTCTTCTCCTGAAAATGCAAAATAAATATAATGTTTAACTTATTATATTTTCTAATTAAGCTAAATAATAAGAATAAAAATTAATTATATTTCTCACAGGAACCCAAAATGGTCTTTAGCTATACTTGCTTTGGAAAACACATAACTATATGTGTTACTGTTCAGTGAATGTAATTAGGTTAACAACTAAAATAAAGGAGATAAAAGTTGTAAATCTACTAATACTGCGTATATTCTACGAATAATGCGTACGGTCAACCCACGAATAAATTTTTTCTACTAATACTAATTTTACATCACGAAAAGTACGAATTCATAAGTAAATAATACCTACGAATTCAATGGAAGAAATCATGAAGATATTCGTGCGAAAAATTTACTAATGTTATTAGTAATATGTTCACTCAAATTCGTACAATGCACTCATAATATGGCTTAATTTTAGTTTATGAATATAATTAGTATATATAACTAATTTATTAGTAAATACTACTAAAGGAGAACGTAAAAATTCACAAATATATTCGTGAAAATATGACCTTACTAATACTTTGTACAATTTACGAATATTCATACAATGTACGAATATTTTTTTGACGATTATCATTCATAGCTAATTTACTAATAAATTTTTTGAGTGTACTTATTATGATAGTTATTATTTTATTTTTATTTAAAATACTAACTTTTCAAAAATGTATAATAATGTACAAATTTTCAAGTTTCGTCATGCAAGATTTTTTGAGTTTAGCGTTTCGCAAAAGTCGGTTAACTTTTCATGAAAAAGCCAAAATAAAAAAAAGAGAAATCTTGATACAAAACTGGATTCCGTATGTAACAAGGATGATCATCAATAATTTATTTTTTTCCTACGAAATTTTTATTTTGTGAGTTGCAAGTTCGTAAAGCCATTAGAAAACAAATTTTTCAAACTTTCCTCATGGTTCATCTTATATGCTCATTTAAAATCACTTACCAATATATTTAAAGTCTCTTCAACAATCAAAAAAAAAAAAAACTGCATCAAGTGTATCAGAGTGGGTATTTTTTTTTTGTAGCGAAAAATTTTAAAAAACAATTCGATATTGCTTAAAGAGCAATAAAAGTTATAAAAAAAAACTTTTTCTTCCCAGTCATAGATAAACGATTATAACTTTTTGATTTGCATCATCATCATATCCTTACGCGTTTGCCTTGTTGCGCTACAAATTCAAGCGTATTTTTATATTTAAATTCACTTATAATGTGATTAATGTTCATCCGATTCAAACTAAAAGTTCGTTCATCTGCTCCTTGAGATTACTGTGTCAGAACAACACACTAATGTCTACGTATAGAAGTCGCAAAATGTCATCGGTTTAATCGACCGTACCACTGAGGCTGCATCGAATATTTATGAGAGGAATATGGTTTGGTTTGGGTTGAATTGGTAAAACAAGGGGCCAACAGAAATAAGAGCCAGAGACAGCTTTAGCACCTTGACATATGGAAATGGGGTACCATATACTATATGGATGGTGTATTCTAGATTACTTAGACAAGTCACCAGATTGCTTAATGGCTTCAGTTGCTGTTGGCAGCAGTGTCAAGTATACAGTGGTTTGCAAATGGCTGTATATAAGTGAACAGAAAGTTCATAGGAGCAGGTGTAATTGCGTTGTATTAACTTAACTCTGGCATTGTCATGTTAAAATCGCAACTTAGAAGAGATTAAGTCACAAATTGTGGCCGAGACTTCAATTAGATAGGTAACTAATGGAAGGATTACCCTCACACAAGCAGAGGATGAGAAAGTGTTTTATATGTTACTTTTGTATAAGTCTATTAGGTCTAACGACTGAAAGAGAAAAGTTTGCACAAAAGCCGGTCCTAAATATTGAAAAGGATTATTGTGTGTTGAACTTAAGCTTTTGAATAAAATTATTATGTGGCAAAGTGAAAGTAATTTCTTTGATGATACATGTTTTAAAAAGTTTTCTATAGGGATGAAAGTACGAGGGCAAGAGATCAAATGAACTTAATTGACGTATCATTCAAAGAAAATATTAAAAACGGAATGAAATACATATTCAAACATTTATTTCGTATTTATCGTATATAGTATTTCGTTTAAGGATTGGTCCCATAAGTTTTTGAATTACAATTGGCAATGAAGTGATTAGTCCTAAGAGAATTATTTGTTTGTGTTAACTTGTTTACTATTTAGGATATATTCAATGTCTCGGATGAAAATCAAAAGTATTATTTTTAAGATGATTATGCAGAGCTTACAAACTTATAACAGTTCCTTGCATTTTCAAAAGCATTCTGGGAAATATATTTAAAAATAAAGTCTCCTTAAATATTAAATATAATATCTCCATTGGAGTTTTTGTATTGTTTTTGTTAATCTAAAACCTTTTTATCTTACCTCCGAGTAGATGAACCTAGTTTAAATTAGGGAACGTCACTTGGTTAATAAAATACAAAAAATTGTCAAATTTTTTTTTTTGACAATTTTTTGAAAAACTTCAAAAACACAAATGACTTTGCTTTCTATAAATAAAAACAAACCTTTAAAAAATCCAGAATCTCTAATTTTTGATTTTTTTTTTTGAAAAATTGGTTTACTTCTCTATACACCAAAAAATATTTTTGTCTCTATTATTTGTCAACCCATAAAGTGTTAAAATTTATTAAAGAATGACTAAGGTCTCAAACCTACTTTTTTCGTCTTTTCCATTATCATAATTTCATATTTGATAGTTAACTATTTTTTTTGCACGAAAGAAAGTGAAAATAAAGGGCACAACTGGGTCGCACAAACTTACTCTCGTGGAAAGTTACCTGAGAGTTTAAAGTACAAATGAAGCTTGAAATCATATCTTACAAAGTTTCAAACCAAAATCAAAGTATGCAAAAAATTTTCTTTTATAAATGTGAGTTTATGAAAAATATTTTTTCAAAATCGTTGGACCGGTTTTTTTCTAAAAAAAATTGAAATTGCAGGTATTTTAAACTTAATTTATTACACCTTAAAACTAAATTTCATAAAAATCCTTCAACGGGTTTTCGAAATATTGAATTTACAAAAACAGTTTTTCAAAAATTATTTAAAACTTAATAAATAAATTAAAAAAAAAAATTTAGATGCTAGAATGGCTACAACAAAATTAATATTTAGTTTCGTTTTAATCGCTTCAGCCGTTGTCGAGATAACCGAAATTTAAAAATACCGTTATATGGCAGGTACCGTTAAACGAATTTTCTTGAAGGTTTAGTTTAAACTTTTTGATAGACCTTTTACACTTTATTACACAAGTGAAATTTAGTTGAAATCGTTAGAGGCGTTTACGAGAAAAATTAGGTTTTCGATAATTTTTAGTAAAAATTTTCTTAAGAAGATTTATTTTATTTTATCCAAAAATTTAAATAAAATAAATTTTAGTGGCACTGACAGCTCCGAAGGCCCACGGCGTAGTGACTTACAACTCTCAACCAATCCTTGTGTGTGCGTTATAAGTTCTACAGAATTGGAGGGGATATACAATTTTTCGCCGAATCGGAACGACTAAGGTGAGATGCACTTTTCATGCCAATTTTACTCTTGGAGGATTTGTCACTTACTCCCAAGAGGCAGTGCCCCTGAAAAAACAATATGTTCTTGAAGCTGGGCTCGAACCCAGACCTCCGGCATTATAGTCCGACACACTAACCACTACGCTACGGGGCGCTAAATTTAGGAAGTTTATTTACAAGTTTAATGGGTGGTTACTTTAATTTTTACTTGCGATTATAGGTAGGAACTATAAGTTAATATCGATCAAATAGATACCTAACAATCAAACGATGATAGAGAAGCCAAAAAAAGTGGGGCCGGCAATTCTGTCAGTCTCAATCGATTTTGATTAAATTTTATATGAATGATTTTTGCATCATCACATCACAATTGGATGTCTTTCAGGGATTTTTTTTTCCGAATTAGCTTATTAACCGTTCTAGGCAGCAGCCATAGAACGGTACTTTTCTCTAAGATGTACCGATTTACAATTTTTTATTCTAAATTTGAATTATACTGCAATAAAAAATTTTGGAAAAAAATGTTTTTAATAAAAAGTTAGTTTTTTTAATTCCAATTTTCTCGATAAAAATGTCTTTCATCTAATTTTTTTTTCAGAATCAGATTATTAACGCGTATCTGCCATAGAACCACTTTTATTACATCGACTCTTTTTTCTCAAGTTTACGTCTCAAAATACCTCTGGCATCTTGAGATTAAGGGAATGCTTATTTACTTGAGAATTTCCTCAATTCGACTATAAACCAAAACTTGAGCAAATGCTTTTACTTATGTGAAATCGAAACTAAAATTTAATTGATAGGTACATATAGACTAGACACCTTAAACATTTCAGTGTTAAGTTATTAATGTTAATTTTTCTAGTTTTGAATCACACTCTTTTTTATTATTTTTTAGAGAATGTTTTTCTTTTCAAAGTTATATGAAGTATGCAATTTGTTGATGCAGTTAAATTCTAATGATGGAGTAAAACCACAGTTTTTAAATTTAAAATTAAGGGCTTTTTTATTTTTATTTAATGTTTGACTTATTGCAAGCTCTTTAAGTGCAACGCGGCTATTAACGTTCAGACGGGCGTAAGGACGGTTCCGAAAACTTTGGTAAAAATGTGTTGGATTCTTAATGTAGGTATTGAGGATCCGACACATTTTTACCTTTCTCCCCTCTTTATTATAAAACATAATCAAATACTTCCACTAAATGAATTTTTTAAAATAGATATTTAGTTGAAATCTACAATTCTACATACAAAATTGCACAGTATCGATTTTTTTTTTTGATTGAACGTGTCATTAATATTTCCATTCATGTCATTTTTTCATCTCATGATATTTTTAAATAATATTACCATGACCGTAAGCCATTAATATTTTTTCCATCAAAGAACTAAGTACATGCATCTAATTTCGTTTTAATAAAAAAAAATCAATTTAATTCCTAAATTATTTGTGACTAATAGATACCTACTTATAATTACATAATTGAATTTAATATTAAAATTACGTTTTTATTGTTATTGTAAATTGCGTTCATTATTTAAGTCAAAATTAAAGCAGTTTTGTAATGGTAGTGGTATGGTTTTGCTGTGGGAATACATCATTCGTAGATATACAAAAAAAAAAAAAAAAACATCTGACAAATTGAAAAAAATTCGTATCTACTTATACCAACTAGCTCAGCGGATATTGCATGACTCTAAGAATTTAAGATTATAGCATACCTAAACAAAAATTAATCAGCCTAAGGTCAGACGAAAAAGGAAGCGGTTTGTTATTGGATTGCCCAAGAGCAAGGTAAAATATACAATGTCCTTTCGGCTTCAAGATACCCCTTAATCTCAATTTAGTGTATAACCCAGAGGGTTAAGGTGTAGAACTTTGTATGTGCATGTGAACATATAATTGTGACCTAATTTCACACTCGACAAGGATAAATTTCTTCACTTGTACATGCTGTTTCTATATAGTATAGCTGTCCAGTCGATTGGAAAAGCATAAAAGCTTTTGAGAAAAAGTGAAGGGTGAGAACGAACACTTAGTGTTTTTTTTTTTTTTGAAACGTTCCATCGTTGGCCATCTATTGCTGTATATTACACAAAAGATAGAGAACTATACACTATACACACATACAAAGTAATTGTCAGCATTAAGTTCAATGAATGCTCCATTTGTTACATTGGGATCTACGATTTGTTGCTTTACAAATTCTTTCAGCTGTTGTCCTTGATAAAATCATTATTGTGTCCAAATCATTAGAAAAGGTCTTATCACATAGGATAGTATTGGTAAAGATTAAAGTAAAATTATTATCCTTTTATTTTAATTGAGAAACACAAATTTAAGCTTAAGTGCCTTTTTTTAAAGTTCATATTAACAATATACCTGTGTATCTAGTTTTTTTTTTAGTATAAGTACTCACTATAATAACGAGCGTAAAAAGAAATTACCAAATAAAGTAACGAAGTTTCATCCCAACTTTCATCGTATAAGTGCTTTACTTAAATTCTGTATTAAGTTCGAAGAACCCAAAAATCAATTTAGATTAAAGATTAGGGTGATTTTTAGTTTTTGTTGTTAGAAAATTTCTAGGATCGGGACAATAAGTATAAAAATAATTTAAAAACCATTTGAACTTTAAATAAAGTAATTACATATACGACAAAACAAAAACGAAATAAAAAAACTCCTCTTTTTTTCAGAAAACAAAAAACATACCACACATTCGAAAGAAAAAAAGTAAACGTTATTTTCAAACCATTATCGCATTTCTAACAAACGTTCTATCCTTATAGTAAACGCGCGATACATAAATTGTCCTTTCTTGTTTTATCTTTTGATCCTTGTTGGTTTCTTTTCACTCGTCCTCTTCATTGCTGTTTTTATATAAGCAAAGTCGTATAATACCGTTTATTTTGACAGTCAACGGTAGACGAGTATCTGTTGGTCCGTAACGATATTTGATTTTACTTCGTATCTATCAGAGCTTTACGATTCTACATTTCGATAACGAACGAAAAACGGTACACAAATGGGATGTAATCCTTCCAGTTAACTTCTGGTTTAAAGTGATAACACCTCTAATCCGATAAAACAGAGAAAAAACGGGTGTTTTTATTTTTGGAGTAAGTTTTTGGAACTTGCTTGTATTTTCATCTATCAATGGGAGGACATATTTAAAAAAAAAACTTTTCATCTACAAACTTATGTATATAACTGAAAATCTATTCCAACACAGTTTCCAACCTAAAATAAATAAATAATATAAAACAGAAACCATCTGTAAATGTATCTTTATTGATTGAAATACAAGCAAATATTAGATACACAAATATATGCAATTTATATAATATACATTTTTATAGATATATTGATTCTTATGGTATCTAAAAGAATTCTACTTGAAAAATATTTTGTCAGAGATGAATTGTTTATTGTTAGGATTACTTTTTCATCTTGTATTTGCTTGTGGGTCGAAAAGTGCATCGGTTTTGTAGATATTTGCAGACATTTATTTGATTATTGAACCACAAAACAAATAGGAAAATGTCAGTCAATGCTCATTGGTTTTTATGTCAAGATCAATATTGTTTTTGTTTGAGCTAATTTTTGAGGTTAGTCGAAAGTATTTCGAAGCATATTGAAATGATTTCAACTGGGAAATGATTTGTTTAGACACAAGTTTTTTTTTCTGTTTGTGTGGTAAAAAAAAATTTAAGTAGTGCCATTTGCAATATTTCAGCTTTATTTCACATTGACAAGCTTTTTGACCCAATGATGCAGCTTTGGTTTCTATTATTTTTATTTTACTTTAAAGAAATGATCTAAAAAAACAGAAAAAAAGGTATTGTTAGTAAAAATGCTGTGGGACAACGTGACAAGACAGAACTATAGAAAAATGAATTGGTTTGGGATATACTTTATTAAAGATTTGTCATTTAGACAAAACTTGTTTTGCAAATCTTATTCCACAATAAAAATAGATTTTAATTGTGCCGCAATAGGTAGGCATTTGGAAAATTTTCTCTTCGATTTCAAGCTCGCATATGGAACTGTTTGCAATCAAAGAAGCATGCAAAATACTAAAGCAAGATCCAAGTCAAAACCGTAATACTGCTATATTTATAGATAGTCAGGCTGCCATCAAAGCCATTGATGCTGTCTCAATATCCTCTGAATTCGTTCAACAATGTCTAGACGAGATCGCAGGCTTTAATGATAGCCTGGAGATCACTTTGATATGGGTCCCAGACCACAGTGGTTTTCGAGGAAATGAAAGGGCTGACGAGCTTGACAGGCAAGGATCGTCTCTTCACAGCTCACTTGCCGAAGCAGTTAATATTCCGCTAGGAGCTGTGAAGGGCATTTTCATGTCTTATTATCTATCTGTATCCAATCGTAGATGGAATGGTCTGACTAGCTGTGCCACCTCAAGAAAGATGTGGCCCACTTATGACAAGTCCCGCACAAATGAAATCTTATGAACTCGGCCAGACATAGCCAGAATAATTGCAGTTAGCACTGGTCACTGCCCAATAGGAGAGCATGCAGCAAGAATGGGTATTCCGCACAATACTCATTGTCGTAGCTGTGGAGATGAAAGGGAAAAGGAAACAGTGACATGATATTGACAACTTTAGCGAACTTTCAGTTGTGAGCATAGGTAATCTCCTTGGCTTTTTAAATACAACTAAATGGCTTTAAAACGTAACAAATCATATCAATATCTAACCTCTTCTATGAGTAGACAAAAAAGATCAAGAAAACTACATGATTTCTGTAGGAACCTTTTCTATAGCCGTGTAGGCGGGCCAAGTCTACTGCGGGTATCATGTTTTTCTCTAAATCGAACTTATCTCACGGGAATCTGGTCCTACCCTAAGCCATCAAGCACCCTGCTTGTTAAGGTTTTTAGCGAAGACGCAACCATATCGGAGCTAACAGCCTGGAATAAAGCCTGGTGGGGGGTATGGGCCGATTCCCTTGGCTGAGGTACTCGAGGATCTCTGTTTTTTCTATGGAAGTTGGTAATAAAGGAATCATCTCCCAAGCAACACAATTCCATACCTTAAAACACCACAGTCATCAAAACGTTATCCCAACCTCCACAAAATGATAGGTATCATGCGGGTTTATGTTATCAAAACGGCGCACCAAGCACTAATCGGGTTTTATTCTAGCAGAATAGCCGCCATTCTTACCTACCTACCAAGCCCGCATATTGATCATTTATAAGATTAGCTGTAAATTTACTGTTAAAAACTTATTTTCCTTTAACCTTCAATATACGTTTTCTTATACAAATGTTATGGAGCTAAATGCTCCATTAAAATTGTCAAAAAACCAATGCGAAATAAGGAAATGCAAGAAAAGAAATTGTATGTAAACAGAGGATAAACAAATAATAATGAGCGAGAATCATTTTTCATCTTTATTTGAGCTAGCCACCATATTGAAAAACGCGTTTTCTTAAATAACTTACACATGAATGGCTGATTGGACGAGAAAAATAAAGAAATAGTTTTCGATAGAAAATATGATTTTCTTTTTCATGCTCAGAACTTTTTTTTTAGGTATAACACTTTAGGTGTTAATCGTATAACAATTAAGTTTTTATTCAAATTTTAAGGATTATTACACGCCATAATAATATGCCTACACAAAAAGTTGTAGTCATGGAAAAAAAAAATCATACTTTCTATCGAAAAGCTTTGTAGTTTTTTGCGTTTTTCAATATGGCGCGGCTGCTAGCACAAACCTCACACTATCCATCAATTTTTGTTTTGGATATACTTCTGAAAGACAAACGAACCATATCCAATCATAAAAGTGGATGAGAATTTTGTTACAAGAAAAAAGTCCAAGCAAAAAGTCCTAAAGACCATAAGAAGCAATTTTTTTCTTTCAATTATGATTGTAAACAATCGTATAGAAATCAAACATAAGCAACGTTTATGTAGTTAATTCTAAAAAAAAAATTGTTCAACTAGCGAAATAAAAGTTTTTCTAAGGTATTATGCTAAGGACCAACAGAAAAGTCACATCATAACCTCATTAATGAGTTGAAAGTATAACTTATGGTGTTAAGTTTTCAAGCTTCAAAAAAATTTATAGTAGTAGTACATTTGATTAATTAATTTTTCCATGTACATAACGTCAAAAAATAAATCATACTGATATACATAATTTACAAAAAAAAATAGCCGAACTAAAATTTGTTTTTTCCAAAAATTTGTTTGCAGTATTAGTTAAGTTTGGCAGGACTTTTAGAATATTAAATTTCGTCAAAATCGGTGCAGCTGTTGAAAAGATAGCCAGTGTTTAAAAACGGTTCTATGACAGGTTCCGTTAATAATCTTTTTCAGAAAGAAAAAATTAAATGAAAGGAATTAGCATTGTCAAGAAATTACTCATACACAATTTTATAAGAATTGATCAGATTCTTTGTCGAGAAAAATAGAATTCAAAAAAGAACATTTTAGAAAACACTTTGTTTGCACTATTAATAAAACTGCACAGAACTTTTTGAATATAAAATTTCGTCAAAATCGGTTGAGCCGTTTAAAAGACAATCGGTATCATTAAAGTACCTTTCTAAAACAGGTACCGTGTTAATAATCTTCTTCAGACAAATATATTTTGTATACAAGTGATAACAAATCAATCATATAAAATTTTATTAAAATTGGTCGTATTTTTTCGAGCAAAATAGAATTATCGGTAACTTATATACGGCAGGTACTATTATTTCAATTAAAAAAAACGTGAATTTTAGTGAATTCAATCTTCTTTGAACTACAGTTTTGAAGATATGTAGATAGTAAATGTTGATACTTCGTTGTCCCAGAATAGACTGCTATGCATTAAAAACTGAAGCAGGTTCCAACTTTCGATGTATCCTCTTTGAAAATGCAATATATATATAATTATTCAAAATACTTATAATCTTAAAACGGGGTTACACAAAATGTTGCAATCGATTCCAGTTAGAGGATCTAATTAGGAAATTCTTATGTATTTATTGTAAGTTTTCAAACTATTTCAAGAAAACCAAATTTAATTGAAGATGCATTTGAAATGGCACCGTATGATTATTTAAAGCTTTAACGTTAACTATAAAACTGAACATATAATATTTCGACAAACATAATTTAAAACCATTTCACTTGTTTATACAACATAGGTACCTATGTAGATACATTATAATAATGCTTATCATTAAAATTATCACACTTACAATGATCCAATTTTTGAACACCGCAACACGGGTATGTCCCAAATAATTTAATAACACAAAACATTTTCGTATCCCTTCCTATTATTTGAAGTCAGCCTTTATACGTTTTATGTAGCTAACTAATGCAAACATCAGGATCGTCAAACTCTTGTGTATGAAGATGATGACACACACGTAGAGGGTAGAAGCTTTTCGCACTGAATTCACTCAATAGTTACTAACCATTCATTTTGTCCTACTAAAAGTCTAATTATGAAAATTTCCCTATACTTTTCGCACCGTGTTGTTGGTGGCTGCCTCTCAATATGACTTTCTTCAACACCTCCTTACGTGATATGCAGAATTCAAGGGCCACTTTGCACAAAGTCTCTGACACAACTAAAGGTTTTCGGGAGTGGTTTTTGAACCCGCATATATATACATAATAGTTAACACCTTATGTGTAGTTTGTGTGTTCGTAACCACATATCCTATCCTATTTATAACTGTGTTGTGCATACTGTTTAGAGAATTTCTTTTTTATTTTGAGATTCTTCAAGCAATCCATTGTGACTTGCTATCATGTCTGATGGTGATGATGGTGTGGTGATATAAACTCTTATAGCATTTTCTTAGTTAATTAAGAAAAGTTTTTTAACGCAGGCCTTACAAAAGACAATGGGGAAATAGGTAAACTTGAGTAATTTTGACAGTTATCTTACCTCGTTATTTTTTCTTAGCCCCTTAAGAATTCACCTTTAAGGATGAGAACTGCGGACTTTTCCCTTGGGGGTTGAAAGTGTGTTAACATGTTGCTTAAGAGTTCATTGAACAGAATTTCTTGAGTACAATAATTTGGTTTAATAAATTTGTTTTGAGGGTAAGGCACTTCGTTTTGCGTGTTCGAAATCTCTTTATACTTTCTTTCTTAAGTAAGAAGAGACAAGTTGAAAATAAATTTACATTAATTTCTTTTTTGTTTTTATATATTAACGTTAGGAGAAGCCTTATGAAATTAATATCTACTTTAAATTAACAGTTGTTAGAAGTTATGAAAAGTATAGATGGTATTAGCTGTCACGTTTATTTTGTGGGTGAATTTATAATTAATACTTTGAACTAATGAAATTTAATAACCATAGAACTTACTATAAGAATATCAACCATGGTAGAATAAAATTATAAGAATATTTGATTTGTAAAAGTATTTGTGGTAACTTCAAACTATACGTACGTCACGCATTGATGCAAAGAATAAGTTGAGAAAAAGCAATGGAGCTATACATACCATTGAAGCACATGAAAATTAATTTGGTTCATTGAAAGTACTCCATCAGGAGGATGTGATCCACATGGAAATATATATCAATTCTAGTGTGAATCCACTATTTCACTTTTCAATGTGGAGTTGATTTACACTCGTAATGAGATTGTATTACACATAAAACTATGTGGGTATTCTTTCCCACCTCAATTTAAGAAAATTTTGTTATATAAATACCAACAAAGACTGTGTCGCACGAACTTGCTCTTGTAGCAAACTATTATATAGTGAACATCTAATTTGCAATGTTGCAAAAGTGAATGTGAGGTGAAGTTGAATGGTAGCTATTAAATGGTTGCTTAGCGAAAAACTTCAAATGCCATCTTATGTTGAATCATACCAAATTTAAATGAAATCAAGTTAGTCGTTATCAATTTATGGTCAAATTTGTTCAAAACCCTTGACACCAAATCTCGGTTATGTGAATATTTAGCCAAAAACCTGAAATGCTGTTATATTAGAACTAATAAATGTATCACGTACACCAAGTTTTATCGAAATCGTTAGATTCGTTTTCGAGAAAATTTGTAAAAACTAAAACCGTTATAAGAGAGTTACTCGTTATAGCCAACCTAAAACAAAAATTCAAATTTCTCCTCTAGTGAATCACCGTAAAGTATTACACACAAAGTTAGATGTGCAAAAAACATTAGTAAAATTGATATCATTAGAAATGCGAACATGATTATCAATACTTTATCAGTCTAATTTTTGGGCGTTTATCAATTATTTTTAGGGTGTTTTTGAAATTATTTGTTTGGGCTTTCTTGCACTTGTGAAGTTCGCCCAAAAATGTTGGTGATTCTTTATTTTATTTTTTATTTTGACAAAAATATTATGGGTTAAAAAAAAAATAATGTTTCGGGCGATTTTGCATTTATATTTCTTGGGCAATCCGTCATAATGAATAATCACCCAAAAGTATGAAATGAAAAATCAGCCAAGAATTTTTATGGACGATTCCTCATTTTTCTGTTTTGTTCGATTTTTCGCACAGCCCACGAAGTTTGAAGAAAATCCGTAGAACCTATAGGCTGTAGCTCGGTGAACATACAACTAAACACCCTCACATCCGCACAGACAGACCGACGGACGGCATAACGAAAGCTTCTATTTTGGACTTTACCTTAATTTTCTTTTTATACAAAACCGTTACTTGCACTATTGAGCAAGTAAAAACAATGGTCTTACATTGGGCTTCTTGTAAGGAAGTTTTTAACAATGAAGTTTTTTTTATAAGGAACGTTTTTTCTTGTTGCTAATTTACATATTGAAAATAGTTAGAGAATAATGAAATTCGTTGGCCAGGCAGGGGGTTGCATTGGGCAACATGCCTCCCCTTGCCAATCTTACTAAAATAAATTATTATGTGGACCAGATTCCCGTGCGGCAGGTTCCTTTTGGATAATTCTTTTCACCCTTTGGTAGAAATTTCAAATATAACCTCTGCCGGTTCTGCCCTCATTATACTCCACCGGCCACTTCTCGTGTTCTCTTTTTCTTCCTGAAATGACAGAGTTCCTATCTTTTTCGGCCCGAATTTCTACTCTGTCAAAAAGTCTCATGCTTGTCTGCAGCATTTCTTGGGAGCCTTTGTTTTTAGCTGCATGTGCCAACAAGCATTTCTCATCAAACCAGGATTTTCGTTGTGGTTGCTAAGCTAAAACACACCATCGCCAGCTCGCCATTGGTGGGACTTCTGAAATGCTTGTTGACAATTGGTCCTCTGTACCTACTTGCTAATGGTGAATATTTTTGACTTCGTATTTTAAGAACATATTGATTATATGGGATATCGTATGGGATCGTAGATTGCCTTGCTGTTTCGTTTGCTGGAGTTTTCAACATTAAAATCATCTTTATCCGAGACTTAGTGTTGTATCGGAAACATATTTCTTCCGTCCTGAAAACATATAGAGCAACCACCTTAGTTGCACCAAAACGATGTTAAGATTGGTTCCACTTTTCAGTGAGATATGACATAAAATCATCTGAGAACAAAGCAATATTGCCAGGCAATAGAAGCCTTAGATCTTCAAATCTTTCTTTAGTGGATTGTTTACCAGAGCTTCCATTATCTAAAAACGAAGGGATATAAATGAATATGGTCAGTTCAGCAATTGGAGGGTGAGAAAGATTCGCTTTTTTAGAGACGGACTGGACGAATCCCGTTTTCCATCAAATCGGATCTACCCTATTTTACTGACATTTACCAGTGGAATAAGACAGATGGAAATAACATACAAAGTGGTTTTGCTGGCGTGAAAGAATAATTCTTCAGAACAGTGGAAGGTTTATAATTTGGATCAGCATATTATATTTGTGTATTTCATAAAATCTTTTAGTACTTTTGCGAATATACGAATTTTCGAAAGATGATTTTGACCCATTAAATCGTAATCAATCTCAAGAACACGTGGAGGAGCAATATACTTTGCGGCGCTTCGAACAGCACATTGTGCTGCAATAAAAGCTTCGGAACTGATGATGAGGTAGAATATTTGAATATTTTTTTACAAATGACCAAACATTTTTAATGCCTTTTTCGACATTGAGGTATTTTTTCGTTTAGTATCGGAATCCGAACTGCAAAAATTCCGGACTGAGAAAAATACCGATTATTTTGGGCGACAAAAGATACGAAGTTATACTAGGAAAAATCCCAACTCTTGATATTCCGTCTCTCAAAATCCCAAAAAGTACGAATTCAAAAATTCCGACTTTTACACCGAAAGAAAAAGCGTTTAAAAGGTTGGTTTAAACATATTTTATTGTTAATTAACAATTCAGAAATAATTGTGAATCTAAGCAAGTTTCGTGATGAAAATAAATAAAATCGCTTTTTCAAATCAACAATGCAGCTTTTTTTACATTTTTTTTTTTAAGTATCATAATTGAAATGAATTAAACATGTTTGAAGTTGATTTGAATATGTTCTAGTTTGCAAGCATCTACGCCATAGTTGATTTTTTACTTAATCAACAACAAACGTGTTTAATATACAATTCAACTAAATATTGTAAAAAATAAACACGTTTTTGGTTAAAATAACATGTTTGTATTTAAAATAAACAACGTTTCATATTCAAATCAACAAATCTATCGTATAGTTCATTTGTTTCAAAAGACGATTCTCATGTTTGTTGATCAACAGCTATCGTTCTCAATTTCATATTAAGTCAGCATCACAAACTATGTTGGTTAAGAATGTTTGTGCTCATGTTACTTTTCTTTTAGTGATAAGCTTAAGCACAAAATTAACAATGGCGTTGGTAATTTGAACAATGAAAATTGTATCATTTAAATAAATAAAATAAGAAAATACCAACTTGTTCAAATTCAAAATGTTTGTGATTGATTTTACCAACATTTTTTTTTCGGTGTAGCATTTTTTAAGTACATTTTTCACACTCTTTATAATATATATTCACTGATTGTAAGGTTAATTTATTCGATCAATTTTATTTGTAGTCATCGATAAGCACTTTTCAATTAGAAAAGATACTTTCATTAAAAAAGTGCAACTCTAGTTTTTGAGAATTTGAGAAAAGAATCTTACAGGATCTGGTTTAAGGCAATTAATAAAACTTATACAAATAAAATATTGAAAATTAATAGTAGAGTCGAGATTTTTCAGTCGGAATAATTTTGACAGTCAGGGATTCTTACCCAATCCTGTACATCAAAACATAATTTATAACCATAAACAACTTAATGTCGGTACTCAAATACTTATCATTCGATAATAAAAAAATGATATCTATCTTCACATTAGAATTATGAAAAGCCTTAAAGAAAATGCCGTATCAAGTCCCTGAACATAGATTTAATATTCTTTAAAAGGACCAAGTTTGAAAACAAAGGGTCTTATTCATTTCTCAAGTAGATAGCCAATGCATGTGGCTTCATTTTGCTAATGTTTTTTTTTTTTTTGTTTTGTATTTTAAAAGGGGTTTTTATTACACATTATATCTACGTTTAGAAAGCGAAGAGCTTTCTGAACATGTGCGGGAAAAATGTATGGCAACAAATTGAGAAAAAAAGAAAAAACACAATAAAAACATATAACGGACATAAAATTTATAGCATATCGTTCGTTTGGTAATAAATCAGAAAATAAAATATTAACCAGAAAGGTATGAGAAATGAGTGCATGGCTTTACGTTTATAAAGGGACCGATGGCGACGCGACGGTAAACCTTCTCTCTCAGTTTATTGATGGCCTTCATAAAAAGCAGTTTATATTTTTGCGGGCACCACAAACATGCCGGCAATGTGAACTGCAACTGAACGGAACTTAATATTTGTATAATATGGGAATGCAAACTGAAACCATATAGAACAGGAAATGAAAGGGATATTATAACTTCGATGAAATCGGGACGTTAAATTTGATATGTTGACCAGAAAAAGAAAACCTTTCATACAAAAAAAACAAATATTTTATGTCAATAAGCGGGTCAATAAGAATAAATTGTTGAGTTAGTTATAAAATGTAACTCGTTGTGAATTAAAAGGCACAAACCATTAAAATTGTTTACAACTTTACTGTAACATGGATTTATTGACAAATATTTTTAACTATACATGTTTGAATTTACTTTATATTAATAATGAGAATTATTACTTTTTTGTAAAAGAAAAATTGTCAACATTTCAAAAAATTGTCGATGAGCAATTTAAAATATTTTTTTTTTGTTTCCCGCGATATTCCTCAAAAAGCAAGAAATTACTGGAAATGAAGATTCTTATTATTCAACCACAGATGCAATCCAGAGTGTAAGAATCAGAATGGAAAAACATCGCGATTCCTCGAACGATCTGCATGCTGTGTTCGTTGATTTTGAAAAGGCGTTCGATCGACAACCACGGGATCTGATATGGGTGGCCCTTAGGCAACGAAGAGTTCCAGAAATCTATGTGCAGATGATCATGGATATGTACGAGCAAGTCAAAACAAAGGTTCGATGCACTGCAGGAGTCACCGAAAATTTCCCAATCGAAGTTGGTGTACACCAAGGAAGCGTCTTGAGCCCATTGCTCTTTATAACAGTGCTTGATTACCCGAAAGTGACTCAGTTATTCTTTGCTGACGATGGAGTCATTATAAGTCAAGATCCTTCATCCTTGCAACGAGCACTGGACGTATGGGTGGACGTTCTGGAGGGAAATGGGTATCGCATAAGCGCCAAAAAGACCGAATACCTTTGCTGCCCATTTTCTGATCCACTCAGGCCTATTCCGGATATTTATTTGAACGGAACTGTGCTTCCCAAGTGCGAAAAGTTCAAATACCTTGGATCTATGATCAATAAGAAAGGAACTTGTGATGACGACGTCAACCATCGCGTAAGCGTAGGGTGGATGAAGTGGCGTGAGAACTCTGCCATCTTCTGTGACCGAAAAATGCCCCCTAAGCTGAAAGGAAAGCTCTACACTGCAGTGGTCCGTCCAGCGCTTACATACGGTTCACAATGTTGGACTATGTACCAGTGGTATGAAAGCAAAATGACGGCAACTGAGATGAAGATGCTTCGCATGACAGCAGGAGTGACAAAGCTTGACCGAATACGGAGTAGAAAGATCCGGAAAAGCCTCCACGTCAAAGAAACCATCGTTCAAAAAATGCAGCACGACAAACTCAGCTGGTACTGTCATGTACTTATGAGAAACTCTGAGAACCCCGTCCAAAAAGCATTATCATACAACGTTCCAGTACAATCGCGGAAGAGAGGCAGGCCCAAGAACTCCTGGAGAAAACAAATGCAACGACACCAGCATTCAGTTGGCCTCAGACATGGAACAATCCATAACCGGGAAGCTTGCCGACACTTTCTGAGGTCAACCCGACGAACCCCACAAGCAGATCAGTAGAGAAGCGGTGAAGTGGGAAAGTTATGATCCCACTCGAGATCATAATATCGTCGGAAAAGAAGAAGAAGAAGAAGAAGAAGATTCTTATTATTTCTATAGAGGAGAAGGTGGAAATATTGAACGGTACCCTATTGGTTTTGCTTAGATTTTTTTATACTTATTTCAGACATTGAAAATGATTTGTAATTGAACTGTTTAGACCTTAGAGGATGAATGAAATAAATGACATTTTCAAAAAACTTGAGTATTCAATATGTCTTAGCGTCTTCTATTTTGTGGATGGAGCACACTATGCCAAGGTTCCAATCATAGGGCATACTTTCATCCGATCAAATTTTACAGGTGTAAATGTATTATTTACAGTAAAATCGAATTAGTCGCCTTGCAGCGGAATGTTGGCTACCTTTGCCGTCTGGCAGTCTAGAGAAATATTCTTTCCAGATCCTAAGCACTGACTGTGTATCTACCACCATGTTCCCTTACTCATCTTGGTAGGCTTCCGTTCTGGCCTTAATGCTTTGAATAGATCTTTGAACCTTTTGATAGAATTTTCTAACTACTCGACTACTTGCTTCTCGTGCTCTCTCTTTTTCTTCCTGAGAATTCGGCATTCCTCCCTTCTTTTTTGCCCATAGGGCCCCCAGGCAGCTCTCTCAGTAGCTTTGGTTCTTGTCTGCAGCATTGCTTGGTAGGCCTCGTTCTTTGCTGAATGCACCAACCGGTTATTCTTCACCAAGGAATGTCGTTGTAGACGCCTAGTGAAACCCAGTATAATATATCAAAGGCGGCTTTTCTGATGGTTTGTTGACAATGTGTTCACTGGTCCTCTATACTTGTTGCTTGCGGCGAACTTGTTGAGAGATTGGTTTGAAAGAGACGCGGTCAGCAATAGTTCTTGACGTCTCTTGTGATTTTAGATTCGCAATATCGAATCTTCTCACAGCAAGAGATCGGCGTGTGGTGCCATGGATATCTGCATACGTACTCAAAATAATATTAAGTATTGGTCAGAGTCTATGTTTGCCCCACGGAATGATAGAACATCCAAAATACTGGAAGTATGTATGACGTCTATCGCAATGTGGTCGATTTGATTTAGGTTTTTTTTTATCACTGCTCCGGCAAGTACCTTTATGAATATCAAGGATCGAAAAATGGGGACTCGTAATGATGACATTTTTCCCGCCATGAAGTCTAACATCCTGTACCTAATGTCGGAAATCGCATGATGGTTTACCCTACTTTCCGAATCTGACAATGAAGTCACCCAGAACAATTTTGACGTTGTACTTCGGGCAGTGCCCCGTGGTATAGTGGTTAGCGGACTATCACGTCGGAGGTCTGGGTTCGATCCCAGCTTCCAGCTTCGAGAACATACAGATCCGAAATGCGTTCTCCTTGTTTCGTTTGCTGGGGTGGTGTTTCGGAACCGTATTTTTGTCCGTTGTATGGAAATTCCCCCGATGCAGATCCTGAAGGATCAGACTCTTAGATAGCTCCAAGAGGGGGGACCCGGATAAACCGCCCTTAAAAGCCTGACTTCGAATGTTTCGTAGTAAACATCTAAGGAATTCTTCCGCTGCAGCCTTCATTGAAGTGCCTGGGTGGAAGTATCCCTGTCCCCTGCTTTCAACTAGGGTACTAGGTAACCGATGTTTAGGAGTTGGTAATCAGAGGCTGGTTTTAAGAAAACTTGTGGACATTTGGGTCCTATTGAATGCACGTAACTACCCTTTAAACATCATATTGTTGGTCAAAGTTAAGCTTCGTGTCGGTCCAGTTACGAATATTTTGATTGTTGACAGACCCTAAGGTGTACAAATGGGCTCAGCTAGGGCTCCAGAAAATCTACGTTGTAGGGAACAGTTTAAATGATTATTGGGTGTCATTATTTTGTTTTATGTGAAATGAAAACGGTTTATGCAAAATCCTTCTTAAAGAACGATTAAACATCTTCAATGCGACTGGATTCTTTCGAGCTGATGGTCTTTTTGACCGAAACCTTGACTAAAAGCAGATTTTGGAGTGCTCAAGTAAAGTAATGATTTTCAATTGATCTTTTCTTCCAATGAACGATTCTAACCTCTGACTTGTTCATTTTATTCAATGATTTTTTCGTTATGAGTAATATTGAAGTTGGGAGTAAGGTGACGATTGTTATATGTTATTTTGTTACATTCCAAAATAACATATAACAATCGTCACCTTTTATTATAAAATGTTAAAGGAAACACGAAACGCACCTTTCACTTTTAATACCTTGACAAGACTCTCCGCGGTTGTCGTCAAATCCATCGATCTATATTCTAGAAACCCAAGTCAGTCGTGGATAATCGTCGACGCGTTTGAAAACTCAGCACAAATCTATTTGTTCACCTCGATTGACCCAATGCGAACATCCGGTGAGTGTTAAATATATTTTTAATATTTCTGTAAGATGACACGAATTGGGAATAGGTGTAAACTACTTTTGATTTGAGATGAGAGTTCAACGCACGACCACTTCATAGGGAGGGAAAGCCAAAGTACAACACGATGATAGAGCGGCCATTTGCTAGAAAGGAGCGCACAGCAAAGGTGCTCTATTTGAAACAAATGGTTAGGTCAATCGAAATTAAAAAGAAGTATACCTAGTGATAACAATGAAATGAACACCATCTCATCTTCCTAATTATTGTTTTTGTAGAAATGATTTCTTGCGTGTTGTAAATATTAACATGTTGCTATTCCTGGACTGCTCTCTTTTAAATAAAATTAATGTATTTTTTATATTTTCACACTCTAGTATATTTTTTAGATACTTCTGTTTAAATTAGTCTTATGGAATACGGATATTTGATTAATTTATTTGTCTGAGATTGTTCGATTGTATTCTCTTCGAATCCATATATCATTATCATATACACCCAGACCAAGTCAATGCCACTTATTCGTCGGTTTTAAGACTATCCATCTTTTATCGCATATAGATTAAACAATAGATTTTTAGCAAAATACCACGTCCAGCTGAAGATAAAATAGATTCATATATTAAAGTCCTGGTAGATATACTGGTGCTGGTGGGTATTGTGTATAAGAATCGCAATATGTATTGTTGATTTTTAGGATTCACCGTCCACCATATCAATATAGGAAACTCTCACTGTGCTATCTTTTTTTTTTATTGGATAATTTATAGCATTTTTGGAATTTTATTGGCAGAAAAAGAATTTTTAACTGTGATGGACTGTATTTTATAACACAGACTGAGTATAAATGGAGTTTACGTTTAAAGGAATTTTATATATGTATGTATGTGAGTGAGTGAAAAATTTATTTAATGGTCATCAATATTATGGAGTTGACGTTTCTAAAAAAAAAAAAAAAAATAAGCAAAAGTGATTGAAGTGGAGAGGAAGGACACGATTGTAAATATATATTTTTATGATTTAACGAAATAGCCTGTTTTGACATATTTTATTAGTATTCTAGTTGGAGAGGTCTTTAGTCAATTAACTATTTTGATGTTGTTGTTAAAATATTTTTTAGATTGATGAAAATGGTTTTTCCCAAACTGTTTCACAAATTGTATATAAAATAAATACATCAGTTAAATTATATACCTATACAAATAAAATGGCTGCACGAGAACCAAGTCTCTGTGACGTACGTTAATTCTCAACCAGAGCTGTAAAAGAATGCAGTATTTTGGCACTGCATGACGTCTTTTAACGTATTTTTCGGAATGCATTCCTATTCTTTAAACGCAGTAATTTAACTTTTAAAACAAAGTCCCAGTTAATTTTGAGGTCTTTACTAAAATAATCGTTTAGAGCAGTCAAAAGACTAAGGACCAGTTTTATGGGTTCCAACTAAAGTGTCGGTTAGATAACCAGCACTTAAAGGTACCTTTAATTTTTTTTTGTTTCTTCGTCCAAGTTTAGGTTTAACTAAGTGGTGGTAAAATTTACTGGCCAAACTCATTATGTGTAACTGTTATACTACAGAAAATCAAGTATAGGCAATGGTTAATAAATAAATATTAGAGATTACAGTCATTGAAAATGGTAAAATTCTTTATGTAGGGTGTCACATAAAGTTGTAGACCAAAAACAAGAGTTTATAAGTTGGGTTAAGAAAAAAATCGTATAAAAGAGGAGTTTATCTCTTAATTTTCTAAAAAATTGAATTCAAAAAAATTAAATCATTAAAAATAACGGTAACACCTTTTTTTACCCAGAAATAATATTCTTTTATTTTATTATATTATTTTAAGATAAAATTGTTTTAGCAAACAGTGTTTGAAACAAATACTTTTCCGGCTCGAAATTGTGGCAAAAAAGAAATTCAAGGTAATTTTTCACTGCGCTGCGGCGGCGCAATAAAAATAAAATGCACGACTGGGTCGCACGAACTTGCTCTTGTATTATAAACTCTCATGTGGCCAAGTTTTATTGTAGCTATCTTTAACCGGTTGTTAAGCAAACAACTGTGAATGCCATCTTGTTTTTTATATCAGACTTAAAATCTCAACCAAATTTAGAAGAAATTGGCTAACCGTTGTAGACGGGCTTAAACAAAAATTAAAATCAGTCGTCTAAGGAATTATCGAAAAGTACTATACATTGCCCTCGTTAGCGAAAAGGTCTTATAAATGACGAATTTTCTTAGGCTTTCGACATTTTTACTTGCAATTATATAAGGTAAGTCTTGGATTCGTGCAAAAAAAAAGTTTTAAGATTACAATCAAAAATGACATTACAATGATAGAGAGGACGAAAAAAGTTGGTCCGGCAATTCTGTCGGTCTGTCGGTTTGTCGGTCTGTCTGTCTGTCTGTCTCGGCACCTATAGCCTAAACGGGTAGGTCGAGTTTTAGTTGTCAGTTATTACTGACAACTAAACCAAACCGAAATTTGGAGTTTAGTTGGAACCTAAGTGCTGGTTAGGCTAACCGAGACTTTAGTTGGAACTCATGAAACCGACCCTTAAAGTAAAAAGAATTCTTTATTTTAACTGCTTGAAATCTCTGAAGCTTTTTAAAAGTCTTTTACATTCTTTTGGCTGCTTAAAGTCTTTTTACTGCACGAAGTTATTTGACTGCTTGAAGTCTCTTTGCTGTTTGGAGTCAATTATTTAAGATTTAAGTTTAGCTAATTTACTTCAAGCAATAAAAAGACTAGTCAAAGGACTTCAAGCAGTCAAAAGAATGTAAAAGACCTTTAAAAGAATTCATAGAATTCAAGTTAATAAAAGTACTGCATTTTTTTTTTACTTTAAGTCTTTTGACTGCACTAAACGATTATTTTAGTAATGACTTCAAAAGTAACAAGGACTTTTTTATTAAGTCGAAGTTCTCAGATAAAGTCAAAGTACTCAAAAAAAAGTATTTTAATTCAATTAACTGCAGTACCAAAATGATCCATAATCCTTTTGTGTGCGTTGGACGACAGTTCCGGTTAATTGAACGGGTATTCAAGGTTCCTGTTGCGAGGAAATAGCTTATCATCCTAGAGTATCTTTAAAATGATTTGATTTAGTGCGAAATTAGCCTGAGCGTCATAAATAAGTTCAAGACCAAAAATAGAATAAGTGACGTGAGAGATTCTTTATCGATATAATTTCGAATTAAGCGTTTTCATAACCAAGTTATTGTTTGACATTTCTTAACGTTGACCTCTAAAAAGTTTTATTTGGCACCATATTAAAAAGTTTTTAGGAGAGAGCACTTTTTTTTGAAAATTCTTGTCATCGTTAATTTAAATGTAACTTTTTTGGTAATCTAACCCACGCATGTTTTTATCGTGAAGACACAAGCTCCAGGGTTACTCGCACAACGCAGTTCTTCCACAGAAAATAAATGTTTAAGCTCAATATAATTTTACCTATCCACTCTACAATTAAATTTTTAAAAATGTCAAATATTGAACATTTTAAGTTTACTCGTTTGAATGCATTTATGTTATTTGAATGTAGGTAGGTTCACTAAGCCTTGTGTCCGCACCAAAAGAATCAAAATCAAGTAATACTAGAATATTTTAGGTGTGTCCAGATCTTAAAAAAACTTTTGAGAAACATTTCAGAATTTTTTATTACATAATAAAACATTTTTGGAATATTTCTTAATTTTTTCTTTGTTCTGCACGCTTGACAAACGTTTTTGAAATTTTTCTGTGGTGCATCTCTGTTTTCCATTATTTGTGGTTCCAAACTTACAATTTCCGCGGAAAACAAGGTGTTTATTTTCGCTAAAATCTGAAAATGTCACATAGGATGACAAAATGAAAAAACGAAACTTTTCCAAAATGTTTCTCTTCAACACCAAAAGAAAAGTTTTTTTCTTAGCAAACGGGAAATGTATCAAACAATGTTTTCAGAAATTTTTTCATAGAAACACCACTTTGTCAATCGGGCAAACTATATTTTGCTGCAAAGAATTGACCACTATATTCAAGAGAATAATTTCTTCAAGTGCATTTCATCCAACGATTTGGATGAAATGCACTTAGATATATAATTCCTTTTCTGAAGTCAAATAACAACACACACGTAAAAAAAAACTGAGTAAATGGATAACACAAGTTTATTATTATTTTCATCAAGCTCCTATCCCAGAGTTGTACCAACATGGTTTTTTTGAGTGAACATCTTTTGCTGTAAATCACATAATGAACTTTATACCAAATACCTAAGTACCTTCTTCAAAGACGCTTTCGCTCAACTCTGAATAGTTTAATGGTTCGTCCCAATACAGTTAAACAAAGGTCCTTGTTCATGTTTTTTCTTTTTTCAAAGGTAGCACTTTGAGGTTCCACCAAGTTTGTGGTGTATGCGAAAAAAATGTTGAAACTCTGTAAAACTATGTATGTTCTTTGTTCATATGGCAAGCATATGAAGGTATTGTGGTGCTCTCAAATTCCTTTAATCTTATACAGAGCAGTACATTTTGGCTGTATACCCAAAGGATACTGTAAATGCCACTTTAGATTGATAGAAAAGATAGCACTCAATGTAAAATAAGTGCCAACAAAAATATGTCTAAATCCTGTTTACTTAAAACTGGAACATTATTTACAGTCACAAAGTTATTCTTAGTCCATCTTTAAAGTTAAAATTAGTTTAATTCTTTTTTTATCGATATAAAAAATGTTTTATTTTATTCAAGTATTCATAAAATTTCATACCTTTAATGTAGGTATGCTAATTAAAAAAAAATTCTCTGTTTAAAATTGTCCGTTAAATAATTTCTCCTCAAATAGCTGGCATTTATCACCTGTTATATAATTTGGTGCAAAAGAACTTGTGAACAAAAAAAAATACTTCCTTGTCTATTTTATTTTCTTCTTTCGAACACTTTTTTACTTTTCCTTGTCAAAGACAACTTTTAAGATGTGCTGATTTTCTTTTAACAAAAAGTAAAACCTTGGAAAACTTTTCGCTATTCAAACATTTTTTTTTCTTTTTTTTTATTATTTCTCTATTCAAAAGACTGTCCATTGAGCTTGGGACGAGGAACGATTTATCAATGTAAAAATTGAACATGGCATTCATTCTTGTCCCTACTATTTTTAATAGAAAAATCCTTTTTAGTCTAAAAGTCCTTTTTTTCGTTTTTTATTTTTCCTTTTAATCCTTACATACCGTCAAAAGGGTGATTTTATATGAAACAGATACGACCGACATTCCTGCTGTTGATGAAATTTTTTATTTATATTTTTCTTTCATATCCTACTTCGATACATTGAATTTTGTTTTATAACATTGTTCAATGTTTTATTTGAAGATTTTTTATTTAGTTTCTTATATTCAAACATTCAAACATTCAAACAAGCAGTGAAAAATCCATGGTATTTTATTTATTCTTCTTTTCCTTAATCAGTCACCAAGAGAATAATTCATATTCCTGTCATCAAAAAAGATGAAGATAAATAAAATTCTTATATGAATATACTTGTTTTATTATGAAAGAATACAAGATTAACATTTGCTGAGGTTGACCTAAAAGATATTACATTTATTAAGAAACATATTTGTATTTCACCCATTGAATTCAGAAGGGCAAATGCCTTTTAATGTAATTGTTTTGTATTGATTTTTATGGATTCATGGTATAAATTTGATGTTGATCACCAATGACTGATTAGTGTCAAAATATAGAATAATATGTTTGGTAACCATAATTACGATTTATTGACACAGGCATATTGAGATACAATAGTTATCGATTTATATTTGTTTTAATTGATCCTTTTGATTACTGTTAACTGTATGTAAATGGGCCATACACACCATCAATTTTACGTTTACCTGACAAACATTATTGACGTATTTTTCTATCAAATATTATTGTGAGAACATAGCCTACACACATATCAGTTAGAATTGACAATATTTTTTCTGGATTTTATTAAGTTGATTTGTAGGTTTCAAAGAGAATGAACGATAATAATTTGTATCTGCTTGCAGCTGATGCGGTGACTAATTTATGAAATATAAATAAGATGAAATATAAAGCTCATACTTATAACAAAGGAGTGGTTGCTTTTTAATGACCATATAGATAGGAACAAAACATTTGTTTTTCTATTAAACTCTTAGGCCCTTCGTCCACAAGAGCAACGCAACCGCAACTCACAAGGACATTCAATATAAAAAAATACAAGCAACTTTTGAACAACGTATTTTTGATATTTTGTATATGGTTGCGTTGCTCAAGTGGACGAAGGGCCTTAAGGTAGTTATAGTAAGTTCTGATTATCAAGATTCTGCAAATAATAAAGAAAACAAGGCTCGACTGTGTCGCACAGACTTGCTTTTGTGGTAGATTACTGTAAACGGTTAATTTGTTTTAGAAAGCAACCGTTTTATACGAAAAGTGACGTTTTTATTTTCTATATTATTTTCAAATTCCTAATGAATAAATTAAAAAAATTAAAATAAATAAATTTAAAAAATTATTTATAACAAACCAGAGTTTTACAAACAAAATTCGTGGGAAGCCAGTAATTATTAAATATTACAATATATTTAAGAGTTTTTTTTTTTGTCTATCGTTTTTGAAAAAATCGATTTTTTTCAAACAACTTTTTTTTTAAATATTTCTTTGAAAAATACTGAGCATTAATAATTTCATGCGAAAACAAAATTTTAAAAATATCATAAATTAGTTTTCAGAATATTAAATTTTGAAAGAGAAAAATCCTGAATAAATATTATTTTTTTGGAAAAGCTGTTGAGAAATTAAGTACGCCATTATTGTTCGGCTATCTAGATCTTTTTAAAAATAAAATTTGGTAAATATCCACAGAGTGGTAAACGAGAAAGTAAAAATAAAAAAAAAAAAACCATTAATGGCAGGCACCTACCAATAAAACAGTTTTTTAAGAACAATGATTTAAACCATTTAAAACGCCTTCGTTATAGAGCCGTTTTTAAGAAAACAAGATTTTCCATAACCGTCATACGGGATATACCGATTAGTTTTCAGCCTAGAACGAAAATTCGAAATAACCCCTGATGGTCACCTTAAAAATCTTATATACCAAATTTAAAGGATATCGGCGGAACCGTTTAGGCTGCAGGTGCGAATAACAGACAGACAGACTGACAGACACATACACAAATAATTACCATACCCATTTTTTCGACTTCGAATCTGTCTGTCATGTTTGATAAATATTATTTGATACAATATGATTTTATAATGTGTCATTTAATTCCTTTCTGCTCCAACATAACTTTTAGTTCTTTATTAATTGCAGAATTTTGACAAAAACAATTTTAAAAGCCAAATTTTGACCATAGCATTATTTCGACCACAACAAAATTTTATATATGGTCTGTAGATATATTTATGAACAAACAATCATTTTGCCGATATATATTTTAAAATTCTGTCAAAAATCTATTAAAGATTGAGAAAATCAGACATTTCATTGAAAATAATTAATTTACAAATGCGAACATTGTCATGTAACATTGATGCCTACTACCGTCAATGTTCTATCCAGTTATCATTGATGAAAACCAAAATAATTTTGTTTTCATCAATGTATCAATTTTGTTTGAGACAAACATTGATGGGCATACACACTATCAAAGATGTTTGATTCAGGTAATACTGACAAGTAACATTGATGGTGTGTAGGGCCCTTTAGCCCTTTAGAAAAAATAAACCCAGAGGAGCAATATTATATTAAGAATCAAATGACTGGAACATTTTATAATTTATAACATTAATTTTTTAGGTGTGTCCAGACCAAAGAAACGTTTTAAAACCTTTTCAGAATAATTAAGAAATATTTCAGAGACATTATTTTATTAAATAAGAACGAAATTCAAAATGTTTCTGAAATGTTTTTCTGTTACTCATTCGCGATGGGAACTTTCAATGTTTCTTAAATGACACAGGAAAGTTAAGTGTTTATTGTTGTCAAAATCTGAAAATGTCGCAAAGTAATGTCATGAACATACATATATTTCCGAGGGGTTTGATACGAATGAAATCACCTGACCACTTATACTTGCAATCATTTGAAATCACGTTGAAATCAGGTGCAATCACTATTTCAAGTGATAAAATTAAAAAAAAATGTTGGTGATCGATTTCAAATGATTTCTTGCAATCATTAAAAATATTTAAAATCACTAATTTTTTTGCAATCATGCAATCAAAAGTGCCATTATGAAATCATAATGAAATCATTTAAATTAATGTACAATCATTTGACGGTTTTGACCGTCTTAATATGTTGAATTATGAAATGTTTTTCACTGCGCTGGTGTATCAAGATTCAAGTTGCTTATGCAGTTGTGGTAGGTTTCTGTTTGAAAAATGGTATACCTATTGATGTGGGGAAAAGTATTTCTATACACATTGGAAGCATTCATTGTATATACATTTCTATAGTACAACCATGGAGCAGCGCCATCTAAAGAAAGTTGTGAACCGCACATTTGGAGGTTCTTATATTTACTAAGTGTCTATTCTGTTACCCTAACTATAGTCGTCAACAAAACAAATTAATAATATATAATGTATTTTATTGGCTTTAAAATCCATATTTCCTTGACAAGAGTCGTAAACAAAACAAAAATCATAAATGTTTACGACTGTTGTCAGGGTTACAGAATAGACAACTAGTAAATGCACGAACCTAAAATTGTGTTATTCACAAGTTTCTTAAGATGGCCAGGCGGTGATTATTCATTGAGTTCTTTTGTTTTAATTAGGTTAAGTTAAGTTTCTTTTAATAAATCAACTAAACCATTGTATTTAAATTTCTATAGTACAACCATGGAGCAGCGCCATCTAAAGAAAGTTGTGAACTGCACATTTGGAGGTTCTTACATTTACTATGTGTCTATTCTGTTACCATAACAATAGTCGTCTACAAAACAAATTAATAATATATAATGTATTTTACTGGCTCTAAAATCCATATTCCCTTGAAAAGAGTCGTAAACAAAACAAAAATAATATATGTTTAAGACTGTTGTCAGGGTTACAGAATAGACAACTAGTAAATGCACGAACCTAAAAATGTGTTTTTCACAAGTTTCTTAAGATGGCCCGGCGGTGATTATTCAGCATGAAAATACTATAGAAATTTATATACAATGACTAAACGTTCAAATATGTTAAAACAAATTAACGACGCATGTCATGACTGTTTTTGTAGTTTTATAGTAAAGATTAGATAGTTACTTATGAAACATTTAACCAAATATTGAAATTAATGATGGGCTTTCTATGGTAAAGTCACGAGACCAGTCACAGTTGGTTATGTAAGTTATATTGCAACGATTTTGTTTGCTTTTGCCTAATTGGTAGATGATTTTTTGATACATAATATAGTAACAAATTGCAAGTCAAATGTCATTTATATTTGTGTAAAAAATGTGGAGCGGAAGATGCTTTCTTTAATATGATAAATAAGAACGGGGATAATTTATTGTCGCGAAAAATAAACGGTTCCTGTGTGGAACCTGAACGACACGCCAGGAAAGAATGTGAATTTGTAGGTGGATAAATGGGACACTTGATATCGCGAAAAAGATATGAATCGTATGGGAAAACTTTAAAAGTGAAAATTTATAAAAATGGATATTTGATCCGACGTGACGTAGCAATGATTACCTGATGCAAGTCTTTTTATTTATAAAAAAAAATTGTAAATTTGTAGGTAAAGGTGTTTATATTGATTATTAAAAAATACCTACTTTAAATGATTATTTTTTCTTCGAGTTACCATTTGAAATAATCCACCCCACGCCACTGTAAGCGGTGGTATTACTATGATTATCACAATGAATTGCCAAGAAATCATTTATTTATCTTTCGATATCAACATTAATATTATTCATCAAAATTCTTAATGTGGCACAGCATTTTAGTAACCCTTCTTCATTTTCATTATCAAATGTGTTTTGGATCTCAAATGTATTTTTTCATGTTCAAAAAACAACCTTATCTAGACTAAAAAAAAATATCCAAGAGCTATAAGTAATAATTTAATATTCAAAGCCCACAAGAACTTGGGAATGTAAGCAGTTAAGCTAAGACAAATTTCTTTGTTTTGCGGTTCTTATTGTTTTATCAAAACATTTATGGACTTGATGAATATAAAAATTTTAATAAATAAAAGATAAAAAATTACAAAAATTATTTCATACTGCGTGCCCCATGATAGCTTTGTGTGTGTGTTTTTTCTCATCACAAACAACCAATGTACATTATCCCATCGAGAAGATATATACTTACTTTATATCCAAAACAAAACAATTTTCATCTTTCATAATTTCTGCCTTTTATAACCCTTTTATTTTTAAATGCATAACTTATTCGTACAATTATTGAAGAATGAGAGTGCCTTACAAAAGATAAAACCCTCCCAAAAATAAATGTAACAGATAACGCTCATTACCTTCTCCATCCCACATTATAAACCTAAACAAGAGAGGACTTTAACATCAGTTGTGGAATTCGAACGTTAAAAGCTATACCCAAACACACACCTAACCCAAAACGAATCAATCATTCGTCTCAACCCAAACTCCCTTAGCACACTCTTTTGGACATTCGCAATTAATTACCATTCGCATTTAGTTGATGCTTTGCCAAATTTCTAATCCATTTCACAAATAGCCCAATGTGGATACAAAAAAAAGGCCAAAAGGCGAAAAACATTAAGCAAAAGGTTGCTTCTTTTGTATAAACTTTCTATATCGTTATCCCTTTTTGCAAAGTGTGAGTTGTGGCTGGCCAACACGATTTACAAAATATCAAATATTATACCGAAGAAGGAAACTCTACGAAAATTTTAAAGTTCCAATGATAAATCCCCAGTAATTGAAAATTTATTTCACATTAAAATCTCGCGTCACTCTACATCCTCACTTAAAAATATTCTTCAAAAAAGGATAACAGTAAAATCTGTAACATTTAAAAGAGGAAGCAATTATGTAGGAAATATGTATACGTTCTTCAATTACACATCAAGGATTTGTACAAGATTTGCACACATAAAAAAAAACTTACTAAAAACGGCTTACGATAATTTAATTCAACCCTTATCGCATTTTAAAGGACCTGTTATCTTGTTTTGCATCAAAGATGATTTTATATCTTTCGTGTATCTACGGTTACAGTATGTATAGGAGTTTTGTTTTGTTTTTTTGTTTTTTTTTTTAATTGGTTTGGATGTCAAAATGATTTGTTTGTCGACATTTATCACCGTTCTACATAACCTTTGAACCCCTGGATCGTTATTTACAAAATCAGAACAGTTCCTTCAATAATGAATTATTTCCTATAACATATTTTTTTTCTTTTTTTCTTTATTTGAACTTGGGGTATAGCCTACCTATTTTTTTGTTGGAATTGTGCTAACTTGCAGGTTTCTTTCCGAACACACTGTTTTTATCGTTGATTATTTTTTTTTTTTTTTGAAAACCTTTTTACTGGAAAAAAAAAGTACAACATTTTAAGAGGGCTCCACACAAATAAATCTTCATAAATCTTTGGCGGAAAAGCATTTTAGGTGACACATACTCTACGTATGTTGATACACATCCTCCAACGTGGTTGTTGTGTTGTGCGTTAAAAGGAAGCGGTTTTGATAGTCTGAATTTTCGCCTTGAACGCATTAGTGTTGTTGTTATCATCCTGTTTTGTATCCACGTCTACTACGTGTATATGAAGGCGTTGAGTAGATATAGGTGAAACATGTCAAAGCTTTAAGAAGATATATGTACATATACAAACCCACATATAGGAAAAAGAAACCGTTTTTATATATTTAAAAAGCTTGCTGGAGGAGTTAAGAATCAAGGTTGTTTTAAGAAGGGGGCGTTATAGTGCGAGAGTATTAAATGGAATTTACTCACGTAAAGCATGCCACTTCAATTTAAGGATTTCATGCTTTGCTTGCTGGAAATAAAAGGACATTTTTGTGGAATTCTTGCGTAGGACATGCTTGATAAAGAATTCACTGGCTGAAGGCGAATATGTTGATAGCAGTTTTGCTTTGGTTTTTGTTTGGACAATTTTTCACACTAAACTTCTTGTCCATAAATTTAGGTATAAAATACACGGAATCTTAGGTCGTTTTTAAGCTTACCTATACATATAATTTTATTTTTGGGCGTTTGGCGTTCTTTTTTGTTTCCATCGTATGCATAAAGTAGGTATATAGGTAAGAATCGTTTGCTTTAGTTATATGAAGAGTTTTCAAAGGATTTAATTGTCTTAAACGAATGGCATGAAGATAGGATAATTTGCATTACCTTTGAGTAATGTGAAAGGATTGAAGCACACTGACAATTAATTTAAATAAGTGCAAAAGTTTCAAAAAGCAAAAGTGGGGAATCGTAAATGAGATACTTTCAAATGCAGTGGGATTTGATTTACCGTTAAGTATATTGTGCTCATACAAAGTAATTGTTTCTCCATTTAAAATAGACAATGTTTTTAATAATTTTTACTTGCGATTATAGGTAGATACTATAAGTACGGTGACCATCCGTCCACTTTTTGAGAGGACAGTCCTTTCTTTCGGTACCATGTCCTCTCTTCTTTCTTTGTCCTTCCTTAGTGGTCCTTTTACTAAATTGTCCTCCCAATGTCCTCTTTTTCCCTTTCAAACAGCTTTTTAAGTTTAAGTATTTTCTTCTACTTTCCCAATCTTTGAGTAAGTATTTTCTCTTAGCATCTCGAAAACGGTTGAGAATTGAAAATAAAACACAACAAAAGTTGTAGTAAATTTTATGAGCTGTAATTCACTCTCGCAAAACATTCCACTTCGACGCATAATTTTTTTGCTATAAGCGAAAGATCAAAAAAGAGGAATCTTATGATCCTTCCCTTTTCCCGGTTTAACTTTTAGACGTCAGGACTTTTAGTATGTTAACTCCTTAATCAGCCTGGACAATATTTCGAATTAATAACTTTTTTCTAACGCACGACCTTCCATTACAGTAGCTTAGTGCAATGCGGTTTCCGCGCTCTATCTCAAAAACAGTTGAGAGCAAAAGAAAAATATTTTGGACGAAATATTGACCCCTTATTTTGCCTAAAATCAGTAGGTACTATGTGCGCTTACTATGAAATGTAAAAAGAATTACAAGTCTTTTTATTAAAAATATTCATTCTTAAATTTTTGTGCGTTTATGAAAAAAGTTTGTCCTTTGTTTTGCCTCCGAATAAATGGTCAACGTAACTATAAGGTAAGTTATGCATTCGCACAAAAAAAAATTTTTGAGATAACAATCAAACATGACATTACGATGATAGCGAAGACAAAAAAGTGGGTCTGGAAATTCTGTCTGTCTGTCTGTCCGTTCCATGGGAGCTACCGCTAATAGGGTTGCCAAATTTTTTTTTGCGATTTAACAAAAGGAAATCAGACAGAAACCATCAGTAATTTTTTTCTAGAAAATCGTTGGAGCCGTTTCCGAAACAATAAGCTTTTCCAAATCCGTTACCGTTATTTTTTCAGCTAAAAAAAATTTTCTATTTCTCTTCTAAGTAATGGTCTACAAACCCTACATACCAAATTTGAAGTAAATCGGTTAAGTCGTTTAGGCTGTAGGTGCTAATACCTACAGACATACCGTTATTTTTCTCATGAACGGGTTAATCGATTTCAAACCAAACATTTTTTTTCGAGAGGTCTAGATGACTTTAACAAATGTCAATACCAACATTTTGCATAAAAGCTTAATTCTAGTTTTAATTATTTTTTTAATTTATTTTTTTGTAAATTCAATATTTGGAAAACGTCTTGACAATTTTTTTTTTATTTTTGATGAATGAAATGCAAACAATTAAGCACTTAAAATGGCGTTCTTCAAATTTATAAAAAACTTTTTTATAAAAAATATTAAGTAAACATCGATTTATTTAAAAACCGCTCTAACGATTTTGGAATATTTTTTTTGTAAAACTTATATTTAGACCAATAAATTATCTGCATACCTTGATTTTGGCTTGAAGTTTTAGCACTTTTGTAAAAAAAAATGTTGTCCTTTATATTTAAAAGAATACTTATTAAATTTTATTTTATTTTATTTTTGTGGCAACTTGCCACAAGAACAAGTACGTGCAACCCAGTCGTGCACCACAAGACCAAGTTCGTGCGTCACAGTCGTGCACTTTATTTTACAAGTATTGCTTCTGATACCTTAAAAAATGCTCGTTTTGGATCAAAGGCTGATCTTTATTGTTCAAATCATTGTTTCTCTAAGGAAAGTGGGTTGCAGAATAGTTTTTATTTTGAACCCATTACTTCATTTGAATTGTATGGTTGTATTATATTGAGAACAGATTAGTATTGAAAGAAATGTCCAATATTTAAATAAGTAATTAATAAAAATCAACTTAATGTTGATTAAGCACTGATAAAGCAGAATCCAAGCTAAACAATCCTTATATATCTAACAACTTCAATATTGGACATGACTTAAATCATTGCTAACGGATATGCTCTAAATGATGTCATTAAAACAGTAACCCCCTCTCACAAAATACCTTTTAGATTGTCCTGTTTTATTGACAACAAAAGAACACATTTATTAGAAACGATGGCAGTTAATATTCCAGGTATAGATACTGTTATGATGTCAATGAATTGAACACGAGCTTAATTTTTATACGAAACATTTAAGGTAGGTATGTGTGTACCTATACGGCCATACCTATATGTTTATCAAAATCTAAGCTCGAATTTGCCAATTGCATGGCATGACATGTCATAACGCTATAAAACATAGCGCCCACCTGTCACACGCACTAATTTCTTGCTCGCGCAACGCACAATACACGCCATCTTCCTCGTGTAGCCATTCAAATCAACCCTTATAACGAATAGGAAATGTTCCACCCTTAATAATCATTTGGCCAAATTTAATTTATTTTCATTTATGCTTATAACGGCACCGAATGAGTTGTAAGCCGTGATTGCGTACGTCCCCCGTATCGAATGTGGGCGGTGTGGTATTGGGTTGGGATGGTAGGTTGATAAAAGATTGAAATCTCTATTTTCATGGAATATTTAGGTTGAGATTTTAGATGTTTTAGGGAGGTAAATTGATGTCGCTGATTCTGTAATATTATTGTGTATAGGTGAACAAGGATGTGAAATAGGATGTGAAATTTTTGTTGTGTCATATGGTATGTTGTTTGTCAATTTTGTTAATGACTTGTATAAGCGGTAAGGAGGACGTAAAATATTTGGCGAACCAGGCAGCGCGACGCAATGGCGGCAACGACAACGCTCTATATAGTGGTTGGAAAGGACAAACACATCTTTCTGTTAATTGGAGGAAAAACGTTTCGTTATTTACCCGCTTTATTTGAATTTCACACAATCACGAGGTGACAAACTCAATTATTTCCGAACTGTCAGTCTGTTTGCAAGAACATGACAGAAACAGAAATACTACACTGATTGGAATGGCTTGTCGTTCTGATATAATTTATATAGTTGATTGTTCTTAACCAAGCTTCCACTTTAAAATGTTTATTTTATGAATACCATGCATAAATTTAAAAATATGTATTTTTATATGAATTGAATGAAAATTCAATATAATAAACAATGGACTCGTTGTGTATTTCACGATGGATTTTATATGAATAGAATTTTATTTAATTTTTAACCATTGATTCATATTTATATTTACTGTAAATTCCGCAACATTTTATGTAATTTCCATCCCCTGTATAAATATACGTTATGTCAATATTTAAATTGCGTCCATTATGGCCTGAATAAATATTTTTTCTTTGTCCCGCATTCTCCCTTATTCAAGGTAAAGTGTAAATGTGAACCCATTTTAAAAGGTATGTGTATAGTAGGGGCAGCAAATGAGAGCTCTTTTGGTTGAGAGCTTCTGTGCAAAGTATCTTAACGTCGTCGTCGTCGAACATAACACAGAGTTGAAACGCATTTTTTTTGTTTCTTGAATCTTTTTTCTTTTAATTCTTTTTTTTTTTTAAATTTTACTTGTAAACACATCTTTTGTTTCGAAGAAAAAGAAAATGTGTTTTTGTAAGAAATTTTCCCTGAATTTTACATAACACAAACAAAATTCATTTTTCTTAGCAAATATTTCCTAACCTGTTATTGTAAACAATTGTGCTAACAGGATCAGCCAGAGGGTTTGGTTTATATTTTGACATAATTATAATGAATCAATAGAACAAAAAAAAATGTAATGCTAATAAAAAGTAGAAAATGTATTTAAACTTATTAAAAAGAGTCTGAGTTACCGAACATACAGCTTTAAGGTATTAGAATATAAAAGGAAGCTTTAAACGAGCTATCGTACATTTTAAGACCATTACTAGCGGACCCGGTAAACTTCGTTCCGCCTAACAGTCAACGAATATTGTGTTAACTTTTAGATACCCCTAATTGTGTTCTTAATTTACGTAATAAAATAAATACAAACACTTTACTAACTTAAAAAGAGTTTATAAGGATAATTGAAAATAAGTATTAAAGAAAATACAAAAAAAAAAATAAAGGATTTATATTAAATCGCGTATCAGCAAGATATTTGTTTTATTTTTAAAGTATGAATTTTGCTTCATGTTATGCGCTCTGGTATCTGATTGATTCTCTCCTTTAAAAGACTTTCGTATATCACGAATTTTTTCGTTCTATTATCACACGTTCGCAAACATTCAACCTTGTGATTTGTTAATCTTCATGGCAAAAATATGCAAGATGGGCATATCTTTTGGTACCATTGAAATCCTCGGTATGAGAACTTCTTCACTTTTAAACGTTTCTTTGCGTACTGTCGTGTGAATCACCAAACGCGTTCTACTACAAATCTAACTTTCAGTTGTACTTTAATTGTGCGGTGCTAACCCAGGCACATCATTTCTTCGTCCTCATTTCTTACACAGTCAATAGGTTTAACTGAATGCAGAAAATTAATGAATTGTTTTCGAAAATTAAGTTAATGTCATCTAAATCTTTGTTCTTAGCCGCCAAAATTGCTCGATCAATCAACCATTTGTTATTTTCGAGGTTAGTAATGATGTTGGGGAATACTTTATTGATGAGCCTATCTTTCAAATTCGATGAGACCAAATTGCAAAACTTTTGAGAAAATAAAAACAATCCACTCGATTCATCGACAGGAATACAGCCAATATCTATTACAGACATCAATTGATCAGCATTATAGATCATTGAGCAATGAAACTCTCATATTTGTTGTTGAAAATTTTCTTCACATAGCGCCACAAATTTGATGATTTGGTGCAAGCGGCAGGAGTCGTTTTAAGAATGACTGGTGTTGTTTGGCGGAAATCATCAGACAGTAAAATCATTGCTCCTTCTTGAGTCAATGCGCAAATCTCTCAATGTTCAGTCAAGTTGCTTCCAATGCCATTCGAAGATGAAGATTTAATGGCAATTTCAATGCTGAATAAGCCGTACGGCATATAATTCTAACAAAGTGGCCGCTATTTCAGAGGCAGCAGTTGCTATCGCAAAGTCGTTTTTCGTACGAACAGTGGCCAAATTCAATGACATAAGAAATGGCTTCCTAGTTCCACCAAAGGCATCCATTAAAAATAATCCACAGTTTCAATTGCCTTCTTTAATGTGTCATTCATTTTCTTCTGTTGGTTCAATAGGGGAACATTCGTTTGAACTGATTGGTCTAATTCATGTCGATAATGAATTCGTATTCAAGTTCTTGTTTTTATTCTCAGTTTAAGGCCCCATTCACTCCACTATCTGACGCTGTCATACCCAGATTCAAATGTATTACATACTTATTAAAAAAAAAATGCAATTTCTTACCATCTGACTTCAATCAAACCACCTCAAAATATATTATAGGAGTGCTTCGCACAACTTACAAAAGTTTCATAACAATCGGATGAATGGTTCAGAAATGCAGAAAATTGCATTATCTTACCATTTGATTTTCTGATATTTTATTATTTATTCGGGGCGGAGACGAATCCAGCAAATAAGAGATCATTAAAATCTGTTCAGCCGTTCTTGAGTTAGAAATGGTGTAAATAACACGACTTTATTATATGTGGGAACGTTTTTATTTTGTTGAAACGAAAAATTTTACAGTTCATGCTCTCCATGCTAAGTAATTAAAATAATTTTGTTCTTAAAGGCAATAAAATACAGACTTAATAATTTTCCTTATCAGAAATCCCTAAAAGTATGACTATTTGACACTTTGTATACTTAAAATAATAATTTTTCTTTATTTATTGTAGCATACTAATTTTGTAGTTATGCCATTTACATTGGCAAATATTGTTCAATTACCGAAGCTATAATTTTACTTAATACTATGAAAATAAAAGTTTAACCAACTAAGCGTAAAAACTGTATATAATTGATTGGTACTGCACTTGAAAGAATTTCAATTATAGGTAGAGGCCTTTCGGTGCCTGTAAACACTATATACAGCTTGTAGATTCATTCCAGTCAATTAAATTATAATTAATTCTGTTCCGATTTATAGAAACTTAACTATATACCTATTTATAAGTACCAACCAACCTACACTGAGAGAATTAATTTATTTTTATGAGTTTGCAATCAACGAATATTTTTAGAAGCAATAGAAAAACTTTTGATTTAAAGTTATTTCAATCCTTGTAAATGTAAAACATTTCTAACAAATGTAGAGAAGTTGGCTCAAAAATAATTCGAGAGTTGCAAACGTATTTTAAAAGAACGCAATCGTTTAAAGGCTAATTTTGTCCAGTTTGTTGTGGTAAACGAACGATTTTCCCATTAACAATATCTTTATTGCTTGCCACCGTATATATTTGATAGGAGCAAATGAATGAATCGTTTGCAAAGCAAACATACATTTAATTCAAATGATAATATATAACACAAAGGAAATTCTTTTGTAGCGAACGAATGCAACGTTAGTGAGAGAAGTTTTCATGTTGCAAAGAAAATTCTTTTGTTGGAAACGAATGCATCGATCGCAGTAACAGTATAGACTAGGGTTCGAATCCCCGCAGTGGATCTTTTTTTTGTATTAGATAATCGAATAATCGGAAATAAAAAATAATCAAATAATTAATTGACTCGGAGTTGACTATGGGCTTAAAATTTACTAAAAAGCATATTTATAGAGTTAACTCGAGTTTAACTAACCCTGATGGGCTGATCTGGCACTGAAAAACTATGCCTAAATGTCAACAAACCAAAATTATTTTTTTCATATTTATTGCACAATAATTCTTATCTGGTCACAGAGACAAAAAATAGAAGAAAACAAAAATTGTGTTATATGTAATATGATGTTTGATATGTTTTTTTTTCTCAAAGGAGATAATTATAATTCAAGATAAAAGTGATACCAATTTATTGTTATTATTTCACATCCGAGATTGGCCGAGCGGTTAGCGATCTAGTCCATTGGTGCGATGGGATTCAGGTTCGGTTTTATAGTTGTCTCTAGAAATCTTTATAGTTTCATAAACTACACTGTTGCTATACAAGCAAATTCGTTTGTCCTAAAAGAAAATAAGAGTTTGCTCCAAATAAAAAGTGAAAAAAGACTGCTGGCAAACGAATCATTCCTTTAGGCAATTTTTTCGTTTACAGCTAACGAATTCTTCTCTCAGTGTACCTTATGTGGAACAAAATATGTACCTTTCCCTTTTTCTGGACACAAGTGCACAGAAATTGAAAATCATGAGTCATTTTAGTGACCCCGGTTCATGCTATTGAGAGCAGAATAAGTTGGCTATGACATATATTAACCACATTACGGATTATTTTCTTCTTCTGGTCAAAGATTTCTATTAACTTGGTTCAATGCATTGTATATAATAGCTCCTCTTGTTTGTGTTTATATATATAATATTGTCACATAACAAATGTGTCCTTTTTGGAGAATGGTTGTTTTGTATAAGGACAAAAACAAAAATGTTTTTTTTTTCATGCACCGATGAAGCACACCATAAATATACATAACATTTCATTTACGAGACTCAACAAAGTCATTTCAGTTTATTAAAATGAATGAAAAAGGTTAACATTGAGATAAATCTATCATAAAAATATTATGCAGAAGTCTATTAATCCGTAACATAAAAAAATATCTATAACAAAACAGAATATAATAACAAAAGAGATTGAAAATTATTGTATAATGAAAGAAAGTTCATTTGTTTGCAATATGAAGATATGCATAAAAGATACTTTCATGTATCCTAAAAAACACTTATAGTGAACGATGTCATAGAGCGACAGAAGCATTTCTTTTTATTAAAGAAATAAATACATTATGTTGACTGTATATTGTTTTTGTTCTTTTAATTCCTGCATATAATTAGTTTTCTAAAATAAGAAAGCGATACGAATGTGATAACATTTTCAATACGTAAATTATTAGAAATTTTAAATTTTTTTAATGAATCAAGAGTATTATACCTTAATTTAATTTAGTAGTTTCTAAAAGCGGTTAACATCAACATGAGGTAAATGGTATTACCAACTAGGGTACGTGTGAGAAATAATAAAATTGTTTTTTTTTTTTGAGAACAGCTTCTGCCGTAGTTGTAGAAATCCGCTAGAGAAGGAAACTATTGAGCATTTCCTCTGCTACTGTCCGGCCCTGGCTACTTCTCCAGGCATTCGGTAGCCTGTTTCTCGACAACCTAAACGTGCTGTCGAACAAAAGGATAAATGATTTTACCGCTTTTCTCAACAGCACCAGTTGGCTCTAACAAACCAAGCAATATCTCTATTTCAACTTTCACCTTTGAAGTGTTTGGAACTTCCCTTTAGGACTGGCTTTTCAGACTAGCACTTACTCTATTTTTGGCGATAACATCAAAGCACGGATTTATACCTGGTAGAGGTGTGCCTTGCCTTTGAACAACAAGCACAGACCAAAAACTGATTCCCTTAGCTTAACAGTCACTATAACCACTATATCACAAAAAATTAGGTCAAACGAGTTATGGTATCAAAACGGCGCTTTTCTGCGCTAATTGGGTTTCTTCGGAACAGTTGTTCTGCGAAACCGCCATCTTACCTACCACCTTTAAGAAAACAATTTAAATATAAATTTTAATTTGATTCCGTACAATCAGCTTCAGGAACTCCATTTCTCAAGGATTTTTTCTTAAAAAACAAATGCTTTGCGGAGATATCCAAATACTAAAAGCTAAAAAAAGAACTGGAACCCCTTCCTACCTGGATCAATAACAGAACTGAGAATCCAACGATCTTAACGACCGATTAACAAAATGTACAAAGTTGCTTGCGTGGAAAAGCAAAGAGCTCACTTCCAAGAAAAAAAATAAATGCTCAGTATTATTGTAATCCGGAAGATGGGTTAGATAACGGCCGAAGCCTTAAGCCTGCATATTACTCAGATTACATCTAAAAGAGTTTTTTTTTTTTCGACAGGTGGGAATCTTCAAAAAACACTTGATAATATTCGGTATCAAGTAATGTGGGACTTTTAACGCACTAAAACCACATGGAATCATGACCAATCTATAAAAGATCGACAAATGATTTTTATTTCTTAATTTAAAATCGCATTGGAGGAAGTTTAAAATTTTAATACTTTCCCATTTCTTTTAGACCATGAGTCATGGGCTTGGTTCTTCTTAGTCTATAAACATTGTGAAGTACATTTAAGACGGTCTTCTTTTTGGAGTTGGTGTGACTATAAGCAGTCGCTGATTGTGTGATACAGCATGTTTTCTAACCACTTATGTTACCATTTCTATTTGGAGGTCACGATGTAAATCACTAATTCTTATATACCATGGGACGTTTACTATTCCACGAAAGACTTTGTTTTTCAAATGTTTGGATGGTGTCAGTATTTGTTTTCTTTCTACAACCCAGATGATGCCTTATATCCAAACAGGTTTTATTAACTGGTTATATACCATTTATTTGTTTTCAATGGATAGGGTAGAGGTTTTTCTCAGTAACGAGTACATTTTTCTATATTTCAAGTTCATTTCTTCTCTTTTTTTCTTGATGTGCTCTTTCCATTTTAGCTTTGCATCCAAAGTTATTCCAAGGTATTTGGCCGTATTGGAGTAAGGTACTAAGGTATTACTTTACTATTAATAAAAAGTGGAACATGATTAATCTTTTTATTAGTAAAGTTTATATGCGTTGATTTTGTTTCATTCAATCTGATACGCCATTGTTGCGTCCAGTCTCTCACTTTGTCTACTGCATATTGCAGTTTTTCTGTTGCCTTCACAACGCATTTATCAGACACTAATGTCGCAGTATCATCTGTAAAAGTGGCCATGATGGCATTGTTGTCCACTGGAATATCCCTTGTATATAACAAATATAGGGTTGTTATTAAGACACTTCCTTGTGGTACACCGGCTTCGATTTTCTTAAGTTCCGAATACTCTTGTTCGTAACGTACTGATTTAAGTATTTCATAGTACTGCCTGGGAAGGTCCCTGTTCAGTTTGTACTCAAGTCCCAAATGCCAAACCTTTTCAAAGGCTTGAGCAACATCTAGAAAAAGAGCGGTACATACTTGTTTTTCTTCAAGTGCTTTTTCAACAACATCCGAAATCCGGTCTATTCTGGAATGTTTATTTCTAAATCCTAACTGATGATTTGGTATTAGTCTTTGCTCTTCTCTTATTTTGCTAAGCCTATTTATTAGCAGTTTTTCGAAAACTCTAGCCATAATTGGTATAAACGATATTGGCCTGTAAGATGTTACTTCTGTTGGAGGCTTACCTTGCTTTGGTATAACAATGACTTCTGCAATTTTCCAACGATGTGGAATATACCTGCGTTTAATATCTTGGGACCTTGTGAAGGCTATTGTCGGCATTTCTTTTAAAACCTGAGCAGTAATTAGATCATACATGGGTGATTTTTTGTTTGATAACTTGTTTCGGCAAATGTTTTTTACTTCTTTGAGCCTGACAAAGAGAATTTCTAAGTTATCATTTTAATCAATAAATTACACGTTATTTCCCGCTGCAATTTCTATGAATGGCTTAAAAACATTCGAGGATGATCTGCGAAGAGTTGAGTTTTCTGTTTCGGATTTGCAATTGATTTTCCGTTTTGTGCTTTGATGGGCGGATTTTGTTGTTGCGGTCTATTCTAACACCGAATCCTTAAATCTGCATATTACTTAGTTAGATGTAAGAAGAAGAAGAAGAGTAATAAGCAATTGCAAATGATAAGTACTTTATAGTAAGTATACCAAGCTCCTGAAAGAATAGTTAATTTTTAGACTGCTTTTAACTTTGTCGGTAGAAAGGTCTATCATAAAGATTTTCAATGAAAATGCCAAAAATTATACGATGAAAATATTGCAGGGGTTTTCGGTGGAAATATTTTTTCGTAATGGTATTAAATGGAAACAGGGGTAAATCCTTCCAAATCCACTGTTATTCTCAAAATGTTTGGTTCATGGTAACAGGGGTAAGTCCTTCCAAATCCACTGTTATTCTCAAAATTTTTGGTTCATCTTTTAAAACTTATTCGCCCGATTTGGATTTTAATGAATAAGAACAAAGCAGGCGATAGAATTTGCTAGATGAAAGATAAAATTTCTTCTGCAGCCTGATAACACAGTTGTTAGTTTTTTTTTGACTACGAATTGCAGCTTGACTGAAGTCTGCATTAAAAAATAATGTGAAGAGGTACTACTTGATTTAAATCTTGAAACTAGAATGCTGTGTTCATGATATCAACTAATTGCTATACAGTTAGATGTAGTCATTATAAATTATGATCAGCATATCCAACATTCTAATTCTTTTAACAAGACATAGCTTTTTGCATAATTATTCGCTCTAAATATTTGTCTAAGACATTTGTTTTGTAAGACTTTTGAAGCCTTTTTAAATCGGAAATATTTGACACATTAACTAAAGTGAGGTTCAATAATTGATTTAAAGAGTGTTAGTTTTTGATTAATATTTAATTCTTCTCTAAGTCTATTTAAAACATTTACTTTTTGTCCTACTTTTTTACAAACATGGCTTATGTTTTTATCAAAATTAAATTTTTCGTCAATAATTATGCCAAGATATTTTATATCACATTTGGTTTTTAGTTTTGTTCCGTTTATATATATGTTTACATTATTTTTATCAATATGTTTGTTTGTTATTGCCATAACTTTGGTTTTGTTGACATTAAATTTTAGTTTGTTTTGGCAAAGCTTTTAAATTTTGTGTCAAGATCAAAATTTAGTTTAAGGATTGCATCTTCAATATAGAGTCAGAAACAATATAAATACGAGTACTTATCAACAGTAAATTGTGTAGCTTTACAATGAATCAAACAATTTGATATATCATTAATATATAAAATAAATAATAGGTTATGGTCCTAAAATATAACCCTGAGGAACTCTTAAAGTATTAGTTAACTCTGTTATTCAAGAAGCTGTTGTACCAATTTAAAGATATTCCTCGAAATCCCTATTTAGACAATTTATTTAATAAGATTTTTGGAGAAAAGGAGCACTGAAAATGCAAAAACGTGGAAATGATTGTTTTAGAGTCGTTTAGAGGTCCTTTCCATCTTACAGAACATCGTTCGTTATGCTTTGCGAGAGTGTTGTGAGCGAAATCCAGATAAGTTGCACTTGATAATTTTGTTTGATTCGATATAGTTAACAAATTAATTGTGAACCAGCGATTCTATGAGACGTTCACAGCATGGTAACATATTAATTGGACGATAGTCATTTATAAGAATGTATCCTGTTTTCTTTTGAATTGGCAAAATAATAATTATCTAGAAGAACTTTTGGATTTATAAATAAAGAACTCATTAGTGTTGTTTTTAAGCTCTTTTGTACAAGATTTGATTTCAGCTATCGAAATGCCTCTGAACTCGAAATGTAGATCTGGATCGTCGTCGTCTTTAACATTAATTTTTGGGATATTTACATTCAATTTTACAATGCTATATATGAAAAAGGTGTTAAATTGATTCGTGGTTTCGAAGTCATCCTCGATTTCGACATTGCCACTAATATTTACTTTTCTTCTTTATTTAATATTAAGATTAAGATTTTCCAGGTACGGAATATTGTGCGGTTTTGTAAAAACGATTTTTTTCACAGCTTCTTTAATTTCTTTGAACTGTGATGTCGCATTATTCACCGTGATGTTAAAATTCCACTGAATAGGCACTAAGCAATAATGTAGGAGAACATTTTTTTTTTAATAAGAAAACACTTTTCTTTTTCGCTGTTTTGCCACCAGCAGCCAATTAAGTTAATGAATTATGTACATACCTATTTACAAATAATTAACTTAAAAGTATAATGATTTCTGCTAAACTAATAGGTAAATCTTAAAACGAAAACAAAATTCAAATAAAAGTACTGATGATTGATTTTATATCAATGCTGGTCCTGTGTGTATCGAAGGAGTATGGAGAAGAAGATTCAACAACGAGCTATACAAGCTATACAGCGATATCGACCTGGTCAAGAAGCTGAAAATAAAGCGGCTGAGATGGCTTGGTCACGTGGAGCGTATGAACACCAACAAACCAGCCCGACGAGTCTTCGAGTCCATTCCTGATGGTGTACGCGTTGGAAGACCCCCCAATAGATGGCGCACACAAGTGAAAAACGACCTCAGCCAACTAGCGGCTAGCTAGGAACAGAGCTGGCTGGAGACACATGTTGGTTGAGGCCGTAGTCCATCCTGGACTGTAAGCGCCTTCTTAAGTAAGTAAGTAAGTAAGTAAGTAAGTATACAAATATAATGATGTTAAATAAAATCAAAATACTTAATGTAAATGATGAAACTTATTAACAATTAAAACTCAATGCACATTTTAAATAATTAAAAATATATAAACTGCAAAACCAATGCATATTGTATTTCTTCTGTTGAGCAATTTTTATGTAAAACTTATTTGTAAATGATGATCATTTTCTTGTCAGTTTTGCTTCTTTGCATATTCCAATACAATGTTCATATTCTAAAAGTAATAAAAACACTTAAAAAAAAAAAACATAACAACGAAACTTATTTCTACAACCTAGCTATATCGTTAACATAACCGACCAGCAAAATCATCAGTATTGCATCAACTATAATATAAAGCTATGCTAAATATTGGATTTCTTGCACTCCGTTTGTCTTGGTTTTTACTAAATTATTTATGATATTCCATTTACATGCGCATTTATACTTTTGAATATTCAACGAGAAATTCGTTATGAATTCTGTGTTAAGAGTAGAATATGGCTGATGATGCAGCAGTATACCAAAAGATGAGGTTTTGGTTCGTAATTTTTGTTTTTTACTTCTTCTATATTCTTTCTATGTGTTCTGGTCATGAATCAAATAGAAGCTTTTCGGTAAATTATTTTAAAATAAGGATTTTCCTGAGCAACTTTACTTGAATCTGTGTTGTTTTTAATATCGTATAATTAAAAATTAAATTGTTGGCATTTGTGCATAATATGAAAGTTGAATGGATTTTGTTTTATATCATGTCATTTCAAGAGTTTTTCATAATGCTTTGAATCCATTGATCAATAGAGTAAGGGGCCAATTATAGTAATCATTGAAACTCATCATTGAAAATTTTCTATTTTAAATTTTAAAGCAAGTTGTTTTTTTTAATAGAAGAATTCTATAATTCAATATAATACCAATTGAAAATAACATTGTTATATGATTTTCTTTTTTCAGTGATGAGTTACAATGATCGCTATAACTGGTCCCTAAGAAATAAGTTTTATTTTAAAAACAAAAAAAACGTGCTATGTTTAATGTGTTGCTCTGGCAACCCTTTTCCCACATTTTAGTGAATAAAAATTTCGTGCCAAAGTAACTTACACATAGTTTTCTGCACTTTGAAGGGCTGTATCTTTGGTTTCCGGCAATTTACGGTAGCCATAATATTGTCATTGTCGTGACCGTGGGTAGTGGTTAGTGTGTTGGAAAAACAAAAAAAAAAAAAAGTTGCTGGTGGCTGTTCTAGTTTTTAAGTTAGTTTAAGTAGTTTAATTAGGTATAATTTAAGCTAGTTTTATATAATTATATATAGTAGTTTTTTTTATAGTAGTTTTATTTAGTATAGTTTAGTTTTAATTAGTTATAATTAGGTAAAGGGTAGCTTTAGGTTTTATAAAAAAGTGAAATAAAATGATAATGAAAATGAGTTTTTTTATAATAATTTTCTCGTTAGTTTAAGTGTTAAAGTTAAGTTAGTTAAATATAAGTGATTTTACGCCGAAAGGCATCGTTTCAATATGTTATAGGTTAATTTAGAGCGCCCCCATGGGGCCAGTAAGTTAATTAAGGTAATATGGAAGCTAATTGTTTAAGATTTTGTGTCTAGCATTAAGATAGATATAAGAAAATGAAAAATACAAAATTAATTAAAAATGAAAAATGAGTGTGTCGGACTATCACGCCGGAGGACTGGGTTCAAGCCCAGCTTCCAGCTTCGATAACATCTATTGCTTTTTCAGGGGCACTGCCTCTTGCGAGGAAGTGACAAATCCTCCAAGAGTATCATTGTCATGAAAAGTGCTTCACACCTTAGTCGTTCGGATTCGACGTTAAATTGTAGATCCCCTCCAATTCTGTAGAACTAACAACGCACACAAAAAGGATTGGTTGAGAGTTGTAAGTCACTAGGCCGTGGTTTTTCGGAGCTGTCAGTGCCACTAAATTTATTTATTTATTTTTATTTATAATTGTGTTTCATTAATGAGTGGCCATGAAGCAATAACTGGGAAACAATTCAGGCGCGCAAAATTAATGTCCCAAAATCGGTCGCTAGCTCTCCTACTATATTATTGATAAGGGCTTAAAAAATGTATAATTTTGCATTTGTTAAAATAAAAAAAAATAAGATGTCTAATAAAAAAAAAATGTTTTCGGGATTTTAAAAATAGGGATTTCGATACGATCACCGATTGTTTCTTTAATACTGTCAGCGAAAGTTGTTCTTTAATTACGATTGTATTTTTCGTCACTAAAGGGCTTTTGACTTTACCCTTAAAATGTTTTCACATTGTACAGCAATTATGAAATAAGGAAAAGATAACAAAGCGTTACAAATTGATTTTTAATGTTGGAATATAACAATGTGACGGAAAAATTGACCTAGGTAAAGCATTCCACATTCGAGTAGTGCGGCTAAGAAAAACAATCCCATATACTTCCCAGTAATCTAGATTCGGACTTGTTTGCACTACGTGAAGTTAAGAAAGTCACGAACATTTTAGCTTGTGATCGCGATAAACGAAAAAAAAAACGCTACCCAAATTTTAAATTTTAAATTAAAAGAAAAAGTTGTAATTTTTTTCTTATTGAATTTTTATTTAATATGCATTTCAAGTCTTATACGAAATACGTACACTTAAATGGTTTCAAAGAAAAAATTAATCAAAACACAAGAAAAATCCGATGTAAGTATATTCTTTGCAGTACGAATATTGGGGTTGACTTGACACCTACATAAATGTGTAAGGAGGAATGTAACTAGCTTTAGCTTAGCTACTTTATTTGAACACTCTTTTTAAAAGATTTGGTCGGACAAGCAGAGAAAAGAATACTACGTTGGTTTCCCAGAGACAAAAACGTGTCCCTTAAAGTCATATTGTATCGCATCCAAATTCGGAAGAATATAGTAAACTATCGTCCTATAGATTAAATTTTCGTATCGACCAATGATTCTTTTTATATTTTTCGCATTTTCGTGCTTTCTATCCTTTCTGAAGAGAGCTTCAAAACAGAAGCCGAAAGGTAAAAAATAATCTTTTCTTACATAAAAATTGGCTAATACTAAATCTTCATCAAACTCCCCACATCTGAGCTGTCTTTGGTAAATAAATAAGGCGAAAGCACTCAAGACCCTAAATATGCTTCACAGATTCTAAAAAAATTAATACAGAATTGACCCTATTTGTGGTTATGCCTTTTTCTCCTTCTATACAGCGTTATATATACTCATAGATTCAATCCCTTGGTAACTGTAAAAAATATTATTCAACATTAAATTCATAATCTCTAAGATTTTCCATCTGCCCTTTTACTGACATAATTTAACTTTCTTCAAACATGGCCTCTAAGGTTAATTCACAAAAAATAAATGTGAAAAAAAAACAATTCCCTTGTAGCCTTACTTAAAAGGGTCATGACAAAAGTGGCTCTGCATTTGTATAGCGGTATAGCAAGAGCATGATGGTATAGTATTTTCTTTGCTAAGAGAGTCCTCCACATATGACCAGCTGAACTCAACACTTCTCTATATACAGAGTACTCACACTTATAATTTATGGTTGGTATAGTAAGCTTTTTGCTTTCGCCTATTATCTTTGTTTAAACAACGCTTATGGTGTTTATTTCTCCTTTTCTCGGTTGAACTGTTTTTTGGCCTTGGATCTTAGCCAAAAAAACATAAAGCAAATTCTTCAGACGTGGCAATGTATGTCCCAATACAAATCCTTGCCTCCTTAGAAAAAATGACAGTCCACTTTACAAAAGGACTTAGTTTTCATCCTTAAATTCCTTCTAGTCTTTATTTTTCTTATATGTGTTGTGAATCTATACCTAGATAAAGCTACTAAGGAACATGCTTTTGTTTAATTGAATGATGGAATTAAAAAAAAAAAAAAAAAACATATACAAAAAATAATCCATATTGAAAACTATGCCAGAAAATTTTGCAACTTCTCTTGCTTCATGTGTGCTTTCGTTCTGGTGAATCTCTACAATTTCAAAGGAAAACCCCTATAGTAGTATTATGTAGATACAAATTCCATTTCTTTGTTTAAATTCTTAACTGTTGTATACCCCAACTTTATAAAAGGGCATAACTAGAATTTTACAAACTTCGTGATGTTAGAATTTTCCTTTTTTTTTTCCTTTTGATATTTAAACATATGTAAGGTGTTTTTATATCATATGTATGTATCTTCAATTTGAAATTGTTGGAGAACATTCTCCAGACTAAATAATTTGAAACATATTCTTTTTTTTTTTTACTTTTATCACAGAATTCTGGAATTTGTATTGAAGTCAAAGAATATGCTACTTAAGAATTTGTAAATTGTGTCCTGATTTTTCAATTTAAAACACCGAATTTTCTGTGTTTGTTTGTTTTTTAGTTTTAAGTAATTTTATCAAAATAGCATTAAGAGCCCAAAAGAAGCACAGTTGATGATGGATGTCGCGAGCAAGCAAACAACATAAGACAGATTTCATAATCTTAATGATAATTAATCTAAGCTAAAAATGTATAATATATTTTTCTTGTCTTCAAACTAAAGATCAGTCAGACATACCTTTATAAAAGTCGACCTTTTTAAAATTCAAATTTAACCAAAACAAATGTGTAATTTATAATTTGTCAAAATAAAAATTGAATTGACTTGAATTGATTCCATTATATACCAGTTTTTAAGATTAAACATTATTTTTATAAACATTTTGTCGGTGTGAAACGTATTTTTCAAACATTTATTTGTAATCTTATCTTGAAGTTGAATATATTAGTTTCATTGTAGTTTCCTTGTGACTTCTTTGTTTCTTCTCAATCATCAAATCGAATTCTAATGAGACTATCACTTAACGTCAATTTAAGGATTATTAAATGCTGTTTTAATCTTTTTTTTTAATATTAAACAAATGAACATTGACTAACGTTCAAATCTTAAAAATAGAACTTGCATAAGATAAAATTAGGGGAGAGCGGGCAAGAGGGACGTATCCACAAGTATTATAAACAAAGTGAAGTTGGTACCAGTTTAAACCTTTAAAGTTTGAAATTTGACATTTTGCTAAAAAAACATTTACTTTTCAAAAACTGTTCAAGCAGAAGGCTTACATTTTGGGGGGTCGAAATTCTGGTTTCAAAATTTAGCTTTTCAAAATTCTGCTTTTTATTTTGAAAATTCTGCTTTTTTTTCGTTCTGGTTGAAAAAAGTCTGCTTTTCCAAATTCTGGTCAAAAATTCTACTTTTGTTTTTTATTCAGTTCTATTATTTACAAAACAACATTCATTAAAATTTATTAAAAAGGAAAATAAGGTAAACTAATCATTATTTTAGGTATCTATAGACAAAAATATTTTTAGTTAAAAAGTAATAGTGGGGTAAAAACAACCACAGCGTTCTTTGATGAAACGAACTACTCGTCCGTTTTGCCAAAAACGTTTGTGAATTTCAAGAACTTTATAAATTGCACTCCCATCGTCTTTGTACAGTTTTCAAAAAAAAAAAAAAAAAAAAACACATTATCAAATTTTACTTCGAAATCCAGAACCTATGTTTTTGTTAAATCAAATTAATAATGCAACATGCATTTCAATATCTTATAAGAACGAAACAGAAGTAATATCCTGCAAAAAAAAATGTATTTTAGTTTACTTTATATAAAACATATTTATAATATATTTCGTGTTTCTTATTTTTTTCACTCATATTACCAAAAAGGAAAAAATCCATTTTGTCCCCTTCAAAGGTTCACTTTAAATCACTAGTGGGCCAAAACTAACGTTTAAGATGCTCATATATTTTAGGTTATATCTTTTTATATGCTTGTTAAATACTTTGCATCATTTAGAATGATAAGTTCCAAAACTAAGCTTTTTTTCCTAAAATGTTGTGTGCATTTAGAAAATTATATAAGCTGAAAGCTTAAGTAGTCCGTATTGTCTCACTCTAACCTACTCATCAATAAACAACATCAATTTTTAAAAAGGGAATTTTTTATATTGCCTTCTATCTTTAATTTATATATATAATTAGAAGTTTAGTTATTTTGATAGATGAATCTTAGGTACTCTGATAATAAAATAAAATCTATGAAAAAGCGAAAATTTGCGTATCGATGAGTGTATGGTGAGCATTCACACGAAACGCCATTTTTTCATGAACTAAAATAATCTTAACACACTGGTGTTTATTTAAAAATTAATTTATAGCAATAGAGATTTTTTCAAATCTGTCAAACCAATCAAATCTAAAGTGAAGAATGCTCAAATTCACAAAGTTACTTTTATGGCAACTCACCTGAGGGCTTAACTCAAAAAAAACATATAAATTACAAAAAAAAAATTACTTTGCTATCAATAAATTTGATTTTGACAATTTACAGTGACGTATATTACAAATGGGATATCGTATGAAATCTTACTAAAGTTCAAGATCAATATCTTACATAGTATTCAAACAAAAATTAAAGTACACAATCAAATTTCTTTACTAAATACGAAGTTATAAAATATAAAATGCACGACTGGGTCGCAAAAACTTGCACTTGTGGTGAACGACTGGGTCGCACGTACTTTTTCTTGTGGCAAGTTGCCACGAAAATAAAATTAAATATAATAAAAATAATTTTTTCATATAATATTCTTATAATTTTTTAAAAATATAAATAAAAAAAAAAAAAAAAAATATGACAAAAGACCTAAAACTTTTTTTTAAAAGATTCAAGCCAAAATCAAAGTTTGCAGATGCCTAAATATAAATTTAACAAAAAAAGTAATTTCAAAATCGTTAGAGCTGTTTTTAAACAAATCGATGTTTATTTAATAATTTTTATAAATATAATTTTTTGCAAATTTGAAAATTTTAAGTGCTAAATAGTTTACATTTATTGTATGAAACAAATTTTTTTGGTCAAGCCGTTCAACAAATATTGAATTTACAAAAAAAACAAAATTGAAAAATTAATTAAAATTAAAATTAAGAAAGTTTTGTTACTAAAATTTAATCTTATCAACGGTTCTGTGGGAGGCACCCTTAATAGAAGTGGCATTTTTTCTGTTTTTTTTTCAATTTATGAAAAATTAACATACAATGTATGTAAAGTCATACATTTAAAAAAAAATATGTTTATACGTTTTCCAAACATAATTATCTAATTATAACCTACGACTAAATTTCATAAAAAATCAGCCACCATGTTTCTTGAAATAATAAATCAAGTATATATAAATTTATCTAAAATTTAATAAACAAATTTTTGGCGAAAATTTTTATGCCATGATATTTAGAATATATTTAAGACAATTTCCCTATTGAATTTCATTCAAATCGCTTAAGACGTTACGAGACATTCGAAATTTAAAAAAACCTTTATATTCTGCCATATAAAGGTTTTTTTTAAATTTCGTTAAATCATTTTTTTTCGCAAGTTTGGTTTACTCTTTCCGATAGATCTTTACTATATACTTTATTACACATATGTGTAATTATAACCAGTTTTCGACAAAAACAAGGTTTTCAATAACTGTTAAATGGCAGGTCCCGTATTTTTTGACAAACAGTGACTTAAAAAAAAGCTTTTCCCTCTTTGGTAGTTTTGGACTGCCAATTATTTTTCACACCTTCCTCTTTTTAGTTTCCCTTCAGTTATTTGATATACAAAATAGAGAATTAAATTAATTTAAATACAAAATGACAGAAAGTGAGTTCGACATACCTAATTGTTATCAGAACGAATCCGGAGCGAAGTATACCAGTATTTTTTAACCTGAACGATGATGAGCGACTTAAACCAAATTTAAATTGGCATTTTCAAGTTATGATTTTTCACAATTCAACCATTTTTCATTTGTGTTTGTATTTTGTATTCTGTCATATCAATCAATCCGAAATTCTAATTCTTCGTCCGATGTGATAAACACATTGAAAAACTCTGAAGATAAGTTTGTTTGTTCAGAGAACCGATAGTTCACCTTTCTATTTGAAAATAAAATAAAAAAATAAAATTAAAACATTTACTTCAAAGAATCAATTATGAGGGTTCCAATAAGACTCGCTTGTCTGCACTTCAACAATTTGTAATCTCTTCTCTAAAGTTCTTACATCTTATACCTGGGTTCAGGGTTATTTTGCAATGGGGATAAAATAGATTTGAAAGAAGAAATCTTTCAAAACGAAAATTGCTCAACTTCGATTGATTTATTATTGATTCATGAACTAACTGTAGAAACTTTGATTTCTGGGTTAAATTGGAAAAGTTATTTACTTTCTTGATGGTATAAAGTTATCAATGATTTTCTCATAAAGCTAATTGTGGTTCCATCTATTGCGGTTCGCATTTCAGATAAATATATAAATATAGCTACGTATAAAAGAATCAGATCTAATTAGTTTGTATTTTAAAATCTTTGAAATAAAATGGTACAGATACATTTTCATGCATATTGAAGTGTAAATCATGTTGAACTTCCTCTATATAATAAATATATAAGTAAGTATATAAATATTTATTTAAAACTAAAAACAACTGGCTATATAAACTGGTTAAAGAAGTGACAAAGAATGAAAGTTTTGTTCTAAATCCTAAGTGCATTCTTGTATTTTAAAGTACTTAAGCCATTCATTCACATTAGCAATGGCAAAATAATTCAGTTGCTTTTAAATTTACAGCTTAAAAAAGATTTTGAGAGAAATGCATGTCTGTTGTTTTGCGGTTGTCGTTGTTCCATATAAACTCTTACCCTTATACGATCTGTTGACTTTGGCAACCAAAGTGCATCGTCAAGAGAGCACTATAAAAAAAAGGATGAGAATTAGCTGAAGCATAATGTTGGTAAAAGGAAAATCTCTTCTGCAGCTGCATGTATCAGTAAAATTCAATTGTACACTTCTGGCAATGGGTGCTAATTTTTTTTTTCATTTATACATATGTATATACATTATAAATCTGATGAAAGATGAAAAGATTTTCACAAGTGCTTGAAATTGCAAAAATATTTAATTTAAACCTTTTTTTCGATTGAATATAAAAATCGTTTGAGTCCTTGTGTCAACTGTAAGGACGAGAAAAGTCTTCCAAACACCAGCTTATGTGAGTGGAAAAATCATAATATAATCGTGCTTAGATGTTCATTCATTTGGAAAAACTGAAAAGATACGCGGGTTAAGTATGAAAAAAGGTTACAATAAGGAAAAAGGCAAGAATATAAATATTTCCTGTTACAGTTAAGCCCTTTGCAGTCCCAAAAAGTAGTGGGTTAGGGTTCAAACAAATTTTGAATAATAAATCTATTCTTTAAAAAAATCAAATGAATGTCTTATGCCGAATTTAAATTGAAAGGTATTCTATAAAGGCGTATACTAACAGCGCACACAAAAATAATTTTCTGGGACAATAATTCAATAGGTCTTGGTTCTGGTCACAAACAATTTGTGCATTATATTTTTGTATCTACTAGTTAGTAACAGCTTTTTAAAGAGGTTCAATAAGAATAGCTCTGGTAGTTTAGTTAGTCAAATACGAAGTATTAGATTTATTTTATCAAAAGAAATGATACTCTTGTAAAATTTGTCACTTTTTTACAAACGGCAGTAACCTAAAAAAAAATATATTATATAATATATATAATACATATTTCTGTAACTATGTGTCTGTAAGGCACATTGAATTTTAAATGCAACAGGTGTTGCACGACACTAGTTAGAAGGAGTAGAAAGATTGGAAAGAATTGATTTTGGTACAATGGATAGAGAGTTAGTTGAATTTTATTTTTCATTGCATATCCTCTTATATTTACATATATGGATGCATTTGAACCCAAACTACAAAGCCACGGGCACATAGTCTAATACCACAAAAGATCATAGGCATTAAAAGATATCGTTTACTAGTAAATCAGCGAGTCGTATCCCTCTTGGCATCGAAAATGTTTACAATCGTAGTAAGGTATGGTGGGATTGTGTCCAAAAATAAGACAATGTGACCACAATTATCAGTCCTGAGTCCCTTTCTGTAAAACATTTTCGCATCTGCCTTCTTAACACTACCGGTCTGGAAAAGCTACCCACATTGATGATACTGGTATTTGCCAATCAGCATTTAAAAAATTATAATTATGCACTTGAAATGATTTTTCAATGCCAAAATAAATAAAAATGGAGCTGAATGCTGAAAAAAAACTTAAGTTAATTTTTTAATTTTTTTTTACCGTAAATGCTGGTGGAAGCTACTGGAAATTCAGTATTATAGATCAATACCTACTTGTTTTTCCAACGGGTAAGCGTATTACACAGAATGATATATACCCATAATATCTATAGGAAATATATGAAAAGCTCGGAGAGATGAACGGTTCTTTCTCTACCAGAAATATTATGGAAATATAAAAAAATTTATTTATTATAGTTTTTGTCACATAAAAAATGAAGTTATGAATATTCTTGATTCTTTGTTTGACGACGGTTCGGGTGTTCAAAACTATATTCGAACTTTCCCATCTCGCCAAAATAGATGAATCGCTTTTGGCAAAGAAGTGAGATGAGAAAGTGAGTAAGGCGAGTCATCTCGCCTCACTCGCCAAAATAGCTGAATCTCGGCACTAGAATCTTATATCCTCTTATTATACACATTACTATATACGTTAACAAAATTAGGTGAGTAAAAAAAGCGGGAGATATATCTTAATCGGATGCGCTTGAGTAAGTCCAACTGCCTACATCGATTTGTTTTTTACTATTCTGACGGGATAAGATACATTTTGGCATCCGGTTTTCTGTTTTTGACTAAAAATTTATAAGAGCATTGAATTTTGAAAATAAAAATAATAATTAATTACATAAAATTTAAAAAAAAATTAGTTTAAATTTTTTTTTTTAGTTTTTTTTTCAAAATTTTGAGTTGAAAATTAATTTTTTTAAAGCTGTTCACTTAAACAACTTAATTTCAAAATTAAATAAAAGAGTAGTTTTCTGGCTGTCCAAAAAAATATAACAACGCTTTGTATCATTCACCGTTGTTTTTAAATAATTTTTTTTCTAACTTAAGTCAATTTTTTAGAAAATTGCCCCTCCTGCCTAAACGGGGGGAAATAGCCCCCCCTCCCATACGATTTTTTTCTTGTCTTAACCCCACCTACACGCTCAAGCTTTTTGTTGCACCTTATACCAATCACCCTGTATAGTAATGTATATATAAAATTGGAGTTACTTAACAGGGTGCAAGGTATCCCCCCTTATGTTAACCTGCCGCGCTTGGATAAATCTCGAAATCCTCTCTTGGGCTCCCCTTCTATAGAACATACATATTTCTTATAAAAATCTTGACAGTTAATTTATTTTAACTTGCGATTATAGGTACAAGGCAAATTATGCATTCAGAATTTACGATTTTTGGCATTACGATTATAGAGAACACGAAAAAAGTACGGCCGACAAATCTGTCTGTCTGTTTCTGTCAGCCTGGATGTATCGACACAGCCTAAACGGTTGGTCCGATTTTCTTCAAACTTGGTAATCTGTGTTTTTAGAGTAATATGCCCAGGTATATTTTCGATTTTTATCCTAGGTCTGAAAATAACGGTACCTGCCATATAAGCCTTACAGATAACTCAATTTTTCTCAGAAAAATACGATCAATTTTGATAAAATTATTTGTTATGTTGTTATGCCCAACCTCTATCATCCAATACAGTTTCCTGATAGAAAATGTCGAATTCTGCAAAATTATCAAATCTATAAAATCTTTTTATCAAATTATAAAATCTATTTCGTTTTTTCCATTAGGGCTCATCGAAATTAAGTTAATTAATTAATTTGGCGGAATATACCTTATTTACCTGGAGTATCCGATCGCTATACAACCAATTTAAACTGCAAAAACTAAAAAAAGCATTTTTTAACAACATCAATCAATGAACTGTTACAAAAAAGTGGAGTTTACAAAATCAACTGTGAGGGTTTCGATGGCGTATGTGTCGGAAAAACTTCGAGAACTTGCAAAAAAGATTTTCTGAACATACCTACATATAAAAGCCTCAGCTCACTCAGACCCTGGACTGTCTCAGCATATAAAGAATACAGAAAATTTTTGCTCTCCTGACATCCAACATCTAACATCCAACTACTCTATTGTTTCATGTTTGGTCGTGTCCTTGATAAATTTAAAATCTTCGAAATCATTAGGCACAAACTTCAGAACATCCTCGCTTTCGATAAATAATACTTCATGATAATCGTCATTTAATTGTATTTGAAATACAGTTTAATGTACCTTGCATGCACTTTTATATTTTATTTATAGTTAGTCTCCTGATGATGTCCCAATAAGACGAAACGCGTCAAAATTAAATAAAAAATAATTAAACTGTGATATACGATATATATGTATTCCACCAAGTGGTAACAAAAAGCTTTGTCTTTGTTTATAAAAAAAACTCCAAAATTAAGTGTTTATTTTCAAAATCTGTTTGAATAAAAAAAAATACCTTAAGAGCTGGACATTCCAGAAAACACTTATAATTTACTGTGCGAAACATGTTGACCACAAATATAATATTTTTTTTTCATTAAGTTGACTTTTTCCTAGAAACAGACATTTTAAAAATAAAAGTTTTTATTTTACGTTCATATAAATGTAGTTTAACTCTTTCTTTACATTTATACTCTTTCTTTACATTTATACAAGAAAAGGGACACAAGGATATACTATGAAGTACGGTACGTGGAATATTGTTGTTCGTGACATTATAAAAACGATTTTTTATCAATATTGCCTGATGGTTGCTAACAGATAAAAGATTTATTAGTAGACAACTATTAATCAATATTGATGATTTTCAGATCTGATATTTGAAACAACCAATATGTGGCTGTATGAACGAAAGCTAAAGTTATTTTTCACAGAAAATGATAAATGATATTGGGTTTTGCAATTTTTGATTGTTTTCATATTTGTAGTCCTTTCTACGTTTACATTCAGCACTTGCATAAAAACAACTTAATAGGAAAATAATTTAAGCCACTTGTCCGAAGAACTTTGAAATATTGTTCTAAGATTTAATACAAACTGTCACACGATGGAAAGGTAAACTTTAGGAAAATTGAGCGAGAAGTGATAAAGGATGAGAATTCATGTTCAAAGTGTTTGGATATTAATTAAAACGACCGATATGCGCATTACGCTGATCTTCACATGAGCTACCCTCTTCGTCTAATTGATTATTTAGTGAGTCTAATTATCGGATCTTAAAATATAGCTAATTGGTGGGAAAATGTCTGAAAACCTATGTCCGCTTCTTACTTTCCCTCAGTCATGTCATAATCATGCGCTCCTATCGAATGCATTTCTTTCGTAACAAATCTGATTACGACATTAAAACAAATAAAATGCACGACTCGGTCGCACGAACTTGCTCTTGTGACAAACTATGGGACTACATAAATTTTAATTTATTTTTAATTTATTTTAATATCAAAAAATGGCCTAAACGTGAGATCAAGTTGTATGGCTGCTATTATTAAACGGTGTTTACAAAAAAAAACTGTAAACACCATCTTGTGGTTAATATCAAGCTTAATATTTAAATTCTGTAGAAAAGTCGGATTTTCTACAGAATTAATATGGCAGGTACCGTTAATAAGGTGATTTAAACAAAAATTCTGTCGCAAAACTTCATTACTGTCAAAAAACAGTCACACAAAGTCTTATCAAAATTGGTCGTATTTTTTTCGAGAAAAATCTTACTTTCTTTAGAATTGAGGTTTTGAAAAAAAAAAAATTCCAACGAAAAACTCAGTCATTGGCAACAAATCAGTCAAACAAAATTTTATCAAAATCGATCGTTTTTTTTTTTTTTTTTGAGTAAAATTGGATTTTCTATAGCGTTTATATGACAGGTACCGTTAAAAAGGTGATTTTGAAAATAAATTTCTAACGAAAAACCTCATTATCAAAAAAATTTATTCACACTAAATTTTATCAAAATCGATCGTATATTTTACGAGAAAAATTGGCTTATTTGACAGGTACCGTTAATATGTAAACTTATTCTGAAAACATGAAAAACAAACCTTTTGCTACAAATCCATTGTACGAAATTTCATAAAAAATCAATCGTATTTCTTACGAGACAAATGGAATTGTCTTAAACGCTTGTATGGCAGGTACCGTTTAAAATATAGTTGTAAAAAAAATGTTTGTCGAAAAACATCACAGTTTTCAAAAAATCAGTCAAGTTAAATTTTATCAAAATCGATCGTATTTTTTTTCAGGAAAAATTGAATTTTCTGTTAGGTTTATATGCCAGGTACAGTTATTTTCAGATTTAGGATAAAAATCAAAAATACGCCTGGGCATATTACTCTAAAAATTACAGAGTACCGAGTTTGAAGTAAATCGCGGCCCAACCTATTTAATGTGTAACAACATTAAATAGACATAATTGCATTTATTTATTATTATTTATTATTATTATGTAAATTAATAATATTATAACAATAATAATATTTCATACAACTTGCAATCAAAAAATCAAATACAACACCAGAATGTGGAAATGCTTCAATACTCGTCATATACACACATAATATCTAATCAAAAATGTTTCAAAGAGTTTACGAGTCTGAATATCCGTTTGAAGATAAGGGTTTAAGTAAAGTTAGTAAATAGCGTTAAAAAAATGAAGTTAATCGTAAGCTTCATCTAAAGAGTTACATAAAAACGAATTGTATGGAATCAATTAATAGAAAATGCTTTGATAATTAGTGTACCTATTCATTTTAACCGAATTGTATGTTAAGTTTGTACAATTAATTATATATTTTAATTCAAATCAATTTATGAACCGATTATTATATAATCTAAAAAATTTCTATTATCGCTTATTCGAATATTTTTTTAGAGGTTCTTTTGATTTAAATAGTTGGTGTTAATTAATGATTAACACTACTTCATGTCACCACAAGTAAAAATTCTTTCACTTAATTCAAACACCCTTTCTGAAAGAGGGAGAAAAGACACTTTCATTGAGACGTGAATGTCTTTTCACTGCTACAGTAATTTCAGTTACAAAAAAAATAAATATAAACAAACCACGAGGCATCTTTAAGCCATATCTGTGAAGTGTGTAGATATATAAATTTCTTTACAAAATAAACACAACACATGTTTGCGGCTAGCAAATTTATCACTTAAAAAAGCAAAAAAAAAAAAAAAAAACTGCAACCACAAAAATAGCAAACAAAATAAATAAAAATGTAGGTTGGTACGTAAGCTCCTTTGCTGGGCTTTCTGTCTGTTTGCGAACAATTTTCACCTGAAACAGTCCTTTATTTTACCTTGGTGTAGATATATGTGTATATAGACAGCATACCACTTGTCTACTTTCTTTTTATATATGAAAACATCAACAGGACACTGTAGAACTCGCATAGATACCCGCTACATAAAAGGAAACTTTTCATTCTGAAGTTTTATTTGCGTGAGTAATAAAGAGCATGCTAAATCTTGGCCTTTGTGACTATTTACTTACTTTTTTCAGCTTTTTGTAAAATAAAAAGTCTTTGACATATGAACTGGTATGGTTTCAAGGTTTTTTTTTTTTTAATGAAAAATTCTCGGTGCGTATTTTAAAAGATAACGCAGCATATTTTTTGTTTGCATTACATTTATTATGAATAAAAGTTTTAATCTAAAGCCCCATTGCCATCATGGTATAAGGATTTAGATGTTTGCCCTTGTCACTTAAAGATATTTCTGTCCGATTACGAAAATATTCCAGAACTAATGCCAAAAGGACACATTTTGCGCTCCAATGCAAAATTGTACTCCATTGTGTGATTAAAATTGGCGTTCATTCGTTTAAATTGCAAAACTGCCCACATCGACAGAGAGAATAATATATTGAAATGACACTGCAAAAAAAGCCGAGCAAACTGGAGCAGGATACTATACTGATTCCATTATCACTGACCCTTTTCCTAGACGATAATTAGGTTAAATGTAACATTAGATAATATAAAAGAATTGCCCGGATAGAAGGCGAACTATTTTTCCGCTCGATGACTCGATGTTTACACAATTAATCTGTAGTTGCGTTCCCAATTGCAATTCAGCTTCCGAGGTGATTGTCCTATTGTAATTGCCATCATCTTTGTTTCCAACAAAAACAATCCAGAGTGCACATCTCCTATATCTGTGTGTGTTTTCGTGGGGTTCTGTATGCCTTGTGCAACAAAAAATCGATAAAACTGGGAAGCACACTTACCATTGTCGACTTTGGTGTTTCCATGTGACAGAACGACATTTAAGCTATTTGCAAGGGGTTAAATGTCCTTGTAGGTAGATACATATATGTTTTTTTTTTTTTTTTTTTTGCACCGGGGAATATTTTGCACCTAAATGACATACGTATAAAACCAGTGTTGCTCTTGCATTACGGGGGATCAGGGGATGCGATGGAACCCCATATATAGGCAGATTAGGGGATGATGTGCACAATTTTTTTAATGCGTGAATCGCGTGGAAGAAACCGAATACCATTGTACAGCGATGCAGAACGTATAGCAACTCTGCGATACAATCATGTTTTATATTTATGTATATATATTTATAAATTGCTGTGGGTTCTTACTCAGGCTAGTATACATAATATTATGCCTATACCCACTCATCCACCTTGCCTATACCTACCTACCTACAATGAAACGAAGGAAACAGTTTTGTAAAATGCAAATTTTTAAAAAAATCGATCTGCTGCCTTGTTGAGTGGGAACTGCTGCTGTAATGAGCAGGGGCAGCAACAACGAGTATCTTGTCATTAGTAACAAAAAAAATAATGTCATGGTTTGACCTAAATACAGATGTGGATTGTGGGTGCATGTGTGGGTAAAAATATGGTGTTTTTTTTTTATAGATTTTTAAAGAGGCATATTATAGATGAAAAAATAAACAACTTTGAATGTTGTATTTGTTTGAAGTAAAATTACTTTTTAAATGTAGGACTTTTATTTAACATTTATCAATGATCTGATATCGGAATTGTTTTATAAATGCAAAACCATCAATTTAAATAATAATTTATTAAGTCCTATGTAATTTTATGACGGAGAGTTTCGTCCTATAAATAGAAAACTGGTATTAATTGTAACAGAGGAAAAGGACGTTGGTATGGTGTACTTAAGATTATGTTAGTGGGTTGATGCGGAGAAAGAGCCATTAGCTCAACTTAAACACACTTAGGTCAATGAAGTTGCTTTGTGATGGACATTTGAAGGTTAACCGATCATAAGTTACGTCAAAGTTCCGTCATCATAGGGCTTCAAACCATCAGCTTCTTTTTTTCTTAAATCTTATATATGTAACAGAGTAATGGGAGTACTGGGAGAGTTGTTCGATAGCATTAAAGAAGTGTTTCCGCAGAGTTTTATTATTTCTTCTTTTTTAACTTCGGTTGTCTTATTTTCACAGCGTTTTCAGCTACTTTCTTTTGCGTCAAGACGACGTATGGTCTTTAAACCTGCTGTCGGTATGTTGTTCGCAAAGCACTGGTTGATCCACTTTATGCAATTTTCTGGATTTTTGTTAACGCTTTAAGGCTTTTAGCAGGTTTGCAACTTTCCACCAAACCGAGCTTCCGTATGCCAGAATATGTCACACTATCGCAGTGTACATCCATATAGAATTAAATAGGATCTAATGGAGACTTTCTTGACTCTTGGACGTTCATTCATTCATTATATTTTCAAGTATGATGCAAAAATATTTAAGGCTTTCGAATAGTTTGAAAGGCTTGTCGGGTGCCTTTAATGAATGGTAGATTGAATTGTGAAATTGCTCCTTTGTTTCTGAATAAAAACAAGTTCTTGATTTAAATTGACTTCTTATTGCCGTTAGTCAATGCAAAAATGGAGTTTCGTGAAGATGCCTATACTCCATACACTCATAAGTTAACCAGTGAGTACCATGTCAAAACAAAAATTTGAGCTTGTTCAAATTCCATCAATGTTTTTCCAGTTGCTGAGACACTTCGATAAGTTTTTGATATGAAAGAGTTGCTTTTTTATTTAAAAACTAAATTTATTTTCTGAGGAAAGCACTTTTCTCAACAGCATTCTAATTTCATTAATCCTTTCAAAAAAATCGATTTCTCAAACTCTGTGAAATAGGTGTTTATTGAGCACGTTCACCTGAAAAAGTCCACTGCTTTGACTGTTAATTAGTTTCTGGCATTTAGTGGTGTTTCCAGGTTTCATCAACAATTTATGAAGTGCCGTAAAAACTCGGAATGAACTTGAAGAGATCCATTCACTGCTTTGAAGTCTTAGCCCGATTGAGTTTGTTGCAATGCCATCAGCAAACGTGGCAAACTATCTTGTCGATAGTTTTTTCCATCCCCAAATGGTTATGATGGATACGAAAAACGGTATCATTTGCAACGGCTTTTCAAATGAGCTAAATCTCTCGAACATTGACCAGTAAATCTTTCAACGTAATATAGCCGACTTTTTTGACCATATTTCTTTTCTTCTGATGACATTTGGACAACCAAGTTCGTTAATCAACTTGTGCACCATTCTAGGCAAAAGAACAGAATCACCGTTATATTTTTGAAGCTTTATATGGTTTCTCTCTAATTAAAATTTAGTGCTTCTCTCTCTTTTTCAGTTTTCACAAAAATAACTCAAACAAAAGTTCTATCGTTCAGAGAAAAACGAGAGGACGATGGATGGCATGACGAAAACTACTTTTTTAGACCTCTCTAACATCTTAATGATTAAAACCTCGATTTTTTACCCCCAAATCCAATAGACTTGCTCAATTGAAGAACTGAAAATTAAAATTTTGTGCAAAAGTTGTAAATAATTTTAATATTATGCACCAAATTTTGAAGGGTTGTAGAGCTATAGTTGCAAGAAGTATTTAAGCATACCTATTAATTTTTAATTTCTTAGAACAATTTTCCAATTTCATTCTGTATAATTTGAACACATTCGCCAGCTGCTGCAGTTTTTTTTTGTGTAATTTTAAAAACTGGATTTTCAAAAGAAATTATTTTCTTAATTTAATTTGGTGGATCGAATTTGTCATCCCAAGGAATTCTTTCACTACTTTTTAGGATCCACTTCTTTTTTCACGAATATATCCTTTTCGATTGACGATATCTTCTTCAGGCCTACCATCAAAGACAATTTATTTGAACACATTATCCTCCTTAGTTCCATCCATTGATTAAGAACCAAAGTCCTTTATTTATTTATAAATTATCTTGGTTGGAATTGAAAACATTTCACCCAAAACAACAACTGACCTTAGAGATGCTCTTCATGATAACACTGATTACATAATATTTTAAATTTGAATTGAAATCTATTTGTCAAATTACGGAATCCGGATTTCTTTTAACATACCTATACATACATACATAGGGGATGTAAATATATTTAGGGATCGAGTTATCGGCAGCATATGATCTCGCATAAAGTATCCTTTCCCAACAGTAAACCAATTTGATCCTATCACAATATTGTTCGCATGTAATTCAGCCAAATATAAATCATTTCAGGACCAAAGATATCACAGCCATTTGCATGTGCATATCTCTCACAAAATGTATAAATGTATATAGGTAATAGCCTGAATCCGTATCCACTTACCCTATCCTGATATATGTATATGTGCATATAATCACTGAATTCCAATTCAATATCAAACGTATATATACACATAATATGTATGCGTGTTTTGAGTGGTAGAAATTGCTGCTGCTGGTAGGTACCCAAGGAGCATTTCAGAGCTACATAACATTTACTGAACGTTAACATCGTAGCTGTAATGTTTCAGGCGTATATGAAATGTTTACTCCCTGTACCCAAAATGTAAACGGTTTTGGGGAATGAAATTTCGTGTTGACAGTATATGAACAAATTCTATTTGATGTACCTGATTTGTACATTTACAAATGTGAACGTTCAAAAACTCTTCAAAACACATACCAGACAAACTACTTTTTAGTAACAAATCGTTTACAGATACTATTCCTGGACTAGGTATATAAACGTTTACAAATGTAAACGTTCAAAAACACTTCGAAATAAATAACATAAAAACAAACATAGGTACAAATCGTTTACAGAAAAATATTAAACTGTATAGGTAAATACGTAATGCCATTAGAGATGATATTACTGTATGTATACAAACCAAAACTTAAACAATTTCCATCTTGTTCTTGGCATTATTATTATAATATGGGAGGTATAAAAATATTCAATAATTATATTTTTCGTGCAAGTAGGTAAAGGCAAAATATCGAACGCGAGAAATATTTTCTACCAGTTTTGTAAAACAGGTCGATAAAAATAAGGGGCCTGTAAAAACTTTCTTATTTTAGAAATGATTTCTAATAAAAATATTTGAGACAATTTTTTTTTTCCCCACGAAAACCATATTTTTCAATATTTTGTCATATAAAATTCAAAGTCTTATTTCAATCAAAACCTAAACATGCTTTGTTTTTACTAAATATCAACAAAAATAGATTTTCATTGTTTTGGGTTTTCTAATTTGATAAAAAATGGAAACATTATAATGGCCGCTATCAATGCTATACGTGTTACATTATCTGTAAATGAAATATTTTACAGTATGCTTACGTTTGAAGATTTGATGTGACTATTCACTGTAAACGTTTTGTAAGAGTAAAGTTTTGGTAATGGCTTTACAAAACTGCTACAAATGTAAACGTATCGTGATATTGATTTAACATTAACGATATTTGATTTACAGTACGTTTACGTTTGAAGATGTGATGTGACTATTCACTGTAAACGTTTTGTAAGAGTAAAGTTTTGGTAATGGCTTTACAAAACTGCTACAAATGTAAACGTATCGTGATATTGATTTAACATTAACGATATTTGATTTACAGTACGTTTACGTTTGAAGATGTGATGTGACTATTCACTGTAAACGTTTTGTAAGAGTAAAGTTTTGGTAATGGCTTTACAAAACTGCTACAAATGTAAACGTTTCGTGATATTGATTTTACATTAACGATATTTGATTTACAGTACGTTTACGTTTGAAGATGTACTGTGACTATTTACTGTAAACGTTTTGTAACAGTAAAGTTTTGATAATAGCTTTACAAAAGTGCTACAAATGTAAATGTTTTGTGATATTGGTTTTACATTCACGAAATTTGCTTTACAGTACGTTTACGTTTGAAGAAGTGTTGTTTCAACAACATTTGTGTGTTACAATTTGTTTACCAATCATCCAATTAGTAAATGTAAAAATACAAAACATTTTTTCAGCATCTGTATATGAATTGTAAACGACATACAATAAATTTGTAACCTAATAGGTACAAAATGCTACTTGGGTAATAAAACGACCGCTACAGGGAGATATGAAATAGGTTCTCATAAATCAATAAATTCCATTGGAAAGCCTTCCCTTACACATAAAAAAAAGTCTTACACTCCTCATAGCTCCTAAAGGATATCTGTCAGTTCATTCGATTTTTGAAAGGGATTTAACTCCCACACATCACCCCCATTACTTTGGGTTGCCTCTAGCAAGTTATGACAGATATTCCAAACGATTATCAAATCATTATTGTTCCTCATTGTGTTAGAAGTGAATGGGACGGTTAAGGACAAAACAAAATGCTTGGTGGTCTTGAAGAGAACATTCTTCTCGAGCTATATATCTAAAATTGGTTTTCAATACCTTAAGCCTTTAGGGAAAGTAAAGAACAATGGAGACATTTTAAAGCAACAACAAAATGTTGCTTTTAAAAAATTGACAAATATAATATGTGCAATCTTTTGTGTTCAAACAAAAAGATTTAAAGATTTAAATTTATATCTATACATCTATATACATTAATAAAAATGAAGTGTCTGTTTGTAATGTCAAAATAACGGCTTTTTACAAAATGCATATGAAAGCATATATACGCGGCACTTAAAAAAAAGAATTTTAAAAATTTTTGTTCCGGATAATCTCGAGAAATCCCAAGTAGCATTTTGTACCTATTAAGTTACAAATTTATTGTATGTCGTTTACAATTCATATACAGTTGCTGAAAAAATGTTTTGTATGTTTACATTAACTAATTGGATGATTGGTAAACAAATTGTAACACACAAAATGTTGTTGAAACAACACATCTTCAAACGTAAACATAATGTAAACCAAATTTCGTAAATGTAAAACCAATATCACAAAACATTTACATTTGTAGCACTTTTGTAAAGCTATTATCAAAACTTAACTGTTACAAAACGTTTACAGTAAATAGTCACAGTACATCTTCAAACGAAAACGTACTGTAAATCAAATATTGTAAATGTAAAATCAATAACACGAAACGTTTACACTTGTAGCAGTTTTGTAGAGCCATTATCATAACTTTACTTCTACAAAACATTTACAGTGAATAGTCACATCACATCTTCAAACGTAAACGTACTGTAAATCAAATATCGTTAATGTAAAATCAATATCACGAAACGTTTACATTTGTGCAGTTTTGTAAAGCCATTATCAAAACTTTACTCTTACAAAACGTTTACAGTGAATAGTCAAATCACATCTTCAAACGTAAGCATACTGTAAAACATTTCATTTACAGATAATGTAATGTCGGCCATTATAATGTTTCCATTTTTTATCAAATTAGAAAACCCAAAACATTGAAAATCTATTTTTGTTGATATTTAGTAAAAACAAAACATGTTTAGGTTTTGATTGAAATAAGACTTTGAATTTTATCTTACAAAATATTGAAAAATATGGTTTTTGTGGGAAAAAAAAAATTGTCTCAAATATTTTATTAGAAATCATTTCTAAAATAAGAAAGTTTTTACAGGCCCCTTATTTTTATCGACCTGTTTTACAAAACTGGTAGAAAATATTTCTCGCGTTCGATATTTTGCCTTTACTTGCACGAAAAATATAATTATTGAATATTTTTATACCTCCCATATTATAATAATAATGTCAAGAACAAGATGGAAATTGTTTTAGTTTTGGTTTGTATACATATAGTAATATGATCTCAAATGGCATTACGTATTTACCTATACAGTTTAATATTTTTCTGTAAACGATTTGTACCTAAGTTAGTTTTTATGTTATTTATTTCGAAGTGTTTTTGAACGATTACATTTGTAAACGTACAAAACAGGTACATCAAATAGAATTTGTTCATATACTGTCAACACGACATTTCATTCCCCAAAACCGTTTACATTTTGGGTACAGTGAGTAAACATTTCATATACGCCTGAAACATTACATCTACGATGTTAACGTTCAGTAAATGTTCTGTAGCTCTGAAATGCTCCTTGGAATGCTGGACCGATTTTAACTAGACTTTCACTGACCTATAGCTAATGTTATAGAAAATTAAATAGGCATTTTTAATTACTTTCTAGGTGGCGCTCGGGTCGCTTTTTTTCGCATCTTCGTATATATGAACCGATCAGAAACTACTCGACCGATTTTAACGGGAGTTTCACTGACAGATAGCTGATGTTATAGCGGATGTTGTAGCGGGTAACATAGGCTATTTTATTTACTCTCTAGATGGCGCTCGGGTCGCTTTTTTTCGCATATTCGTATAGGTATATAAACCGATCAGGAACTACTGGACCGATTTTAACGATACTTTCAGTTACAAATAACTGATATTGTAGGCAGTAACTTATGAAGTAAATTATCCTAAAGATGACGCTGGGGCAGCTTCTTCGAAAGCTCTTAAAAGCTTTTGGCAAAATGTCCTATAGCATTATGATTACTCTTTAAAAATCAATGCTTCCTCCCTTATTTTTTCTGCGGCAGCAAAGCTGCGCCGGGTAACAGCTAGTAATATATAATATGAAAAAAGAAAAAAAATCAGTTCTAGTCAACAAAGTTGGTCTGTTGGTGTGTTTGTGTAGACCACGAAATTGCACTTTTTTTATTGCTGAATATGTTTCTGATATAAACTGAAATAAATATCTACTACTTTACTGCTTTTCTTAAGAATTCATCGGATTAATCTCAGAATACGTCAATTCACAATTTAAGATTGTTTCGTGATCAAGGCCAAATTTTAGATTCTATTCTATATCATTTTCATATGTATATGGATATATTTTGTATTTAAATTGCATTTAAATGATATTCCAATACCTACCTTTCTAACATTTTTGCGAATTTCAAATTTTAACCTTCAATTTTATGGAAGGATTATATAAAACATTATAAATGTCTCTTTTCTTGATTTTGTTCTCAAATCTTTGCTTTAAAATGCACAGAAAGAAATTGGTTAATTTTTGGATCAGAGTTATAGAAGTGTATTTTTTTTTAAATTTTTGCATGCAACAGTTAAAAAAACTGAATAAAAAGTTTCGCGCAATTTGATAAAAAAAAATTCTGCGTCATTTAAGCTCTTTCGAAAGTTTTGGTCAAAACTTAAATATTATGCTTGCTTTTAAAAATATTTGTTTCATATATTGAATTAACGGTATACATACATTGCACAAACTTCAAAAGTATTAAATAGATGAAGAATTGAATTAATTATGGATTTAAATTAATTAAAAAAAAAAATTAATTTTTATGGAACAATTAGATGAATTGAAAAAAACATGATTTTACATTTTTATAGAAAGTTTAATTCTGCGCAATTTTTGTATGATATTGTGCTGTGATCCCTTCATTTTTTTATATTGTGCAGAAAAAAAACTATTATAATTTATATTCAAAATTGGAAAAGCGTAATTTAAAAAAAAAATGTTTTGCAATAATTAACAGAATTCAATAAAAATTATTTTTTATTTTACGCATAATTATTTTTTTTCATGATTTGAGTTCTTTTGAAAGCTTGTGCTGTATTAACGGTTTTTATAAAAAAATTATTTTATTTTAAATAAAACTTATAAAATATTCATGTTAACATGATACCTGCCATATAACGGTTACTGCCATATAACGGTATTTTTAAATTTCGGTTATCCCGATAACGGCTGAAGCGATTTGAACAAAATTCAATACTACACTTTTTATAGCTATTTTAAATGGCATCAAAATATTTTCCAAAAATGCTGTCAAAAAAACTTGCATAAACATTTTTTTTTAAATAGTTTCGAAAAATTATTTAAAAAAAAATCGAATTTTTCGAAAACCACTACAACGATTTGGAAAATTTGTTTTTCATAAATTCATATTAATTTAATAAAGAAATTTTTTTGAATACTTCGTTTTTGATTTGTATCTTTGTAAGACATCAATTTAGAACTTTTAATAAAATTTCATACGATTTTTAGTATTCCGTTTGTACTTTAAACTCTCAGGTTACTTTGCCACAAGAGCAAGTTTGCGTGACCCAGTCATGCCCTTTATTTTTATTTTTTTTTGTGTAATAAAAGAAACAGGGTTTTCGGAAGAAATAATTTCTTAAAAGTAAATTTTTTTGTTTTTCATTTTTGTTTTTGTAATTGAAAATATCAAGGGTTTTCTTACTAACTAATTAGTATGCTACAACCTAAGTGAAATAACTTCCATTTGGATTTTGTTCAAAAAAATTGACTTTGTCAATATATTTTATACAAATATGTTTTTTTTAATACCATATTTTATATTTACTATCTAAGAAAAACCAATTCTGAGTAGTTTGGTCTATCAAACTTGTTTCTGGATAACTTATATTTTAATTTATTTTGCAAGGATTTTTTTTTATTTTGTCATGACTTAGAATGAAAAAATTTATATTACTCTGATCAACCCAATTTAATTTGATCTCCCGCCCTCACCGGTCGACAACTGATCAATTATCAATCGATCAGTTATCCCCGTCAGGTGTCACCACTCATTCAGCAAACATCACGGAGTAGGGATGAGGACGAAGTCGGTCTACTCTCTCACTCACTATACATTTTTCAGCCATATCTTTTGGTTTTATTTGTGTATCTATCGTAGCAGTGATTGTTATTTTTTTTTTTTTTTTTTTACACTATCAGATCTTATTCAAATGGAGCTTAAAGCAAGCGTCAGCAGATGAAAGAAGATTTGCCGACACATAAAATGTGTCCCACTGGCTCATCACTTAGTGCAGGTGTTAGTTGTTAGTAGGCACAATGCAACAAAAACAAAAACACTTGCACATAAAAAGATGAAAACATATAAAGACAAAATTAAACAAAATTACACAGAAACATTTAGGATCGTGGAGCACTGGTTCTGAAGATAGTTTTTAAATTACTTTTATTTAAATTTATATATACGTATTATTTTAATTTTTCTGTGCAACTCTGATGTTAATTTTACTATCATCGTAAATTTATCGTTAATTTCCAGTGCAATAATTATTTATCTACAATTTATTAATCTGACAAAAAATAGTTTTAACTCTCAGTTAATTAATTGATCTCATGTAAATAAACACTGAGTAAGAATTTTCTCTTAAGCGATGCATAGCTCGCAAACAGTTGAGACTTCAAAAAAAAAAATCAAATATCAAAATGTTGTAGTAAATTTTATGAGCTGTAATTTAATATAAGCTATAAGCGAAAGATAAAAAAAGAGCCCTTATGACCCTTCCCTTTTCACGGCTCACCTTCTAGACGTCGGGACTTTTAGTATGTTAACTCCTTCAGCAGCCTGGACAATATTTCGAAGGAAAAACTTTTTTCTAACTCACGACCTTTCATTACAGTATGTATAGCTGAGTGGCGCGATACGGTTTCCGCCCTCTATCTCAAAACAATTGAGGGCATGAAAAAAAATATTTTTTACGAAATTTGTCGCAAATTGTATGCTCTACAATTTTGATAATAGATGTCAGCATCACTTATTTGAGAGAAACCGAGATAATCGCGAAACACGCGGTTATTGTTACTTTTGACATTGAATAACTAACTTTTCGTAGTTGTCCGAGCCCTGAGTACATCTTATGTTTTTTCATGGGTCCTGCTCCGGCCTCTTGCGAGGAAGTGACAAATTTTCCAAAACTATAATTGTCATGAAAAGTGCATCTGATCTTAGTCGTTCGTTTCGACGAAATATTGTACTTCCCCTTCAATCTTTGTAGAACTAACAACGCACACAAAAGGATTGGGTGTATGTCACTAGGCCGTGGTTCTTCGGAGCCGTCAGTGCCATTATCCTTTGCACACAACTTTTAGTACGCCAATATGAAGCTGTATACGAGTTTCCAGGGTGACTCCTTATTTTGCTTTAAATCAGTAGGTACTACGTTAGCTTACTATGAAAATAATGTAAAAAGAACTACAAGTGTTTTAATTAAAATTAGGTATTCGCTCTTAATTTTTTGTGCGTTTATGAAAAAAGTTTGTCCTCTGTATGTGGCTTAGATTTGGGAACACCATGCTTTTCCCACGGACAACTATATGTGGCATGTTCTCGCGTGGGGAAACCATCCAGTTTGTTTGTGTTGGCTAAAGACGGACTAACCAAGAATATTGTACACTCTATTGCACTGAGAGATTATTTTTTTTTTTCAACTGCCATAATTAATAGTAACAATGTAAATAATTATTTTTGATGTTTAGATAGCTATCAGAAATTATAATTCAAAATATAGTCGTTATTTTAATAAATATTATAACGCTTATAACGCTTTCGATTATAAGTACATCCTCACACACTTATAGTAGATAGTTATTTTTATTGAACTAAAAAAATGTTTCCTAGGAATAATATAAATGACGAAACAAAGTTTGCCGAGTCATCTTATTTTAATTCAAAATTTCAAAAAATAATGTTTTTTTTTTAATTAAAAGCTTTGCGAAGTGAGAAGCACTAAAATTCACAAAATTGTATGCACTTAATGTCCAAAAATAGTGGGAAGTTGCAGGGATGGCCCGTCAAGTCGACTGTTTTCCAATTTTTTTTTTAGTTATGAATAAATTTGAGTAAATAACGAATTAAAAGTTGTAAGTAACGAGCTAGTGTAAGCGTCTTTGAACTAATAAATGTACTTGAACTGTACAAAAACATAAAAAAGCGTTAACAAATTATACTTTAAACAAACTGCATATGCAACAAATAAAAAACGAACATATTCATTTGGATGCTTTATTAAGACTAATTCGAAAATAACATTTTCGATGCTTTGAAGAAGCTCATACAATTTTACAGTAAAAGCTACTGAGTATACATTAAAACTGTATAAAGATATCGTTCGATTATTCTGTTATTTAAGAGAAATATAAAAGTAAATACATAATAAAATATGTTTCGAACATAGCAGAATAAAAGCTTTCTTTTAAGATTGATACAAGTGCATGATATCGTAAATGGGTTGCCAGGTATATTATTAAATGATCTGTTTATAAGAACAAATAATTAATAGTAAGAGATGAAGTCTCTTACAACTCGATCATCCTGACTGTAAATCGTCCTCGATTTACGATAGCAAGCACTTATGTACATACTAAGATACATGAATAGTCGTTCTGAACATTAATAAGAGATTTTGTAACGACACTACATAGTAGTTGTATATCTTTTAATTTTAAGATAAAAATAATTGTAAACAAATACATACATTATGTTTTCATTTTGTTTTAAATTATAATAGAAAGTTATATAATGAAAAGTTTTTTTTTTATTACAAAAATGACATTGAATAGTGATCTTGAATGCAACTTGCAAAAATTAAAGATATTGTTAAGCGATATTAAATATTGATACATGCAAATGTATATTATGTTTGCACATATGGCTTCATATTTTCAGGGCAACATACTCCTTCGTATGGCAAGCGAGATATTTGCAAATTTTCTAAATCTTTAATAAGATATCGATCATAAGGTAAAATCTTCACAACCTCAAAGGGTCCTTTATATTTTGCTAAACATTTCTTGTTCAGGCCGGGAGTATTAACAACATTTTTAATCAAAACAAAATCACCGATTTTATATTGAAGTGGTTGCTTATGGCGTTTATCGAAATAAATTTTGTTTTGATTTTGGCTTTCAACAGTTTTTTCATTCGCTTTTTTTCTAAGTTCTTCCAAATTACGTGGTTCTTGCTCTATAATGTTTTGGTCTAAATATTCTCTAATGTTATCCATAATAACACCCTTTTGTGCAACTCCAAATAGCAACATGCTGGGACTTACACCTGTACTTTTATTTGCAGTGTTGTTAAGAGCAAATTCAACTTTTTGTAAACAGTTCATCCAACTACCTGATTCAGTTTCACTCTCTTTGGAAAGCATAGGTGTTAGGCACCTATTCATTCGTTCAACTTGGCCGTTAGATTGAGGCGAACTTGTGGCAACCTTAATGTGTTGAACGTTATATTTTTCACAAAAAGTTGAAAAGTCATCAGATGTGAAACAACTACCCCGATCCGAAATGATGCGACTTGGTTTGCTATAGAAGGAAAAATAAGACTCAAGGCATTGGATAACTTCTTTAGTCGTCGTACTTTTTACTGCATAAAGTTTAGTGTATTTCGAAAAACCATCTACTATAACAAATATATGCCTTTTGTTATTAATAGAAGAGGGTGGTAATGGGCCGTAATGGTCAATATGAAGCGTCTCAAACTGTTTGTCACCTTTAGGGATATTATGTAACACCGCTTCTTTTTTTCCACTTGGTGAAGAAAAATGCAAACATTTTAAACAATTATTAATATATTGTTTTATTTTATGTTTCATACAAGGAAACCAGTAGGTTTTCCTTAAATAATTAAAACATTTTTCCACACCAAGATGGCATAAGCCTTCATGGTGAGTTTGAATGACATTTCGCTCCATATTAGACGGAACATAAAAGAACACCAATTTTTTTATCTTTCGATAAACCAACCCATTTATAAGTTCGTAGGAGGGACTCTCTCTTTTCTCCAACATCTCGACTAACTTTTTTATAGCTGGATCTTTTTGCTGGGCTGCAGCAAGCGCATATTCAAAAGTCTCAGGTTCGACTATTAGAATGTTATGACACCGGCTCAAAGCTTCAACATGACCCATTCTCTTACTATCTCTATGTTCAATGACATAGTCAAAATCCTGGAGCTCCAAAGCCCAACGCGAGATCCTAGGATTTAAAATCTTTTTGTTTAGAGTTTGAGTCAGTGACCTACAGTCAGTGACAATCTTAAATTAGATACCTGTTAGGTAAACTCGGAATCGCCTTAGAGCATAAATAATGGCGAGAGTTTCCAACTCATAAGAATGGTATCTGGATTCTTGATCAGTGGATCGTTTGGAAAAGAAGAAGATCGGATGAAGGAGCTTATCGTCTTGACGCTGTAGTAAAACCGCGCCAAAACCCAGGTTACTGGCATCACAGTGAAGTTCTGTATCGGCGGTTGGATTATAGATGCTCAAAAGAGGAGCATCAAGAAGTTTTTGTTTTAAAATACTAAAAGTCTCTAACTGTTTTTCGCCAAATACAAACTTTGTGTCTTTTCTTAATAAATCGTTCATTGGTTTTGCCAACAAAGAAAAATTCCTTATGAATTTTCGAAAATAAGAACACAGGCCTAAAAATGAATGCAATTTTTGTTGATTTGTGGGTATTGCAAAATCCGCAACGGCTTTTAAACCGTCACTATTTGGACCTATTCCATTTGCAGAAACCTCATACCCCAAATATTTTATTTTTTCATACATAAACACACACTTATCAACCCGTAACTGCAAGCTATTCTCCGACACGATCTGTAAAACTTCCTTTAAAACCATAAAATGCTCATCTCTACTCTCCGTAGCAATCAACAAGTCATCAATATAAATTAAAAGTTTTCCGGAACTAATGAGATTCTTAAAAATTTTATTTATGTAGCGTTGAAATACTGCGGGGGCATTTTTCAACCCGAATGGCATGCGCAGATATTCAAATTGGCCCATAGGAGTGACAAATGAAGTGAATTTTATTGAATTTTCGGCCATTTTCACATGATGAAAACCGCTCTTAAGATCAAGCAATGAAAAATATTTCTTGTTTCGCAGTCGATCAAGATGATCTTCTATTAACGGTAGTGGAAAATTATCCTTAACCGTGATTTTGTTTAAATGGCGATAATCTACACAGAGACGAACTTCACCTGTATTTTTCCGCGTTAAAACTATTGGCGACGCATATGGCGAGCTACATTCGCGTATGATATTATTTTGAAGCAAGTCGTCTAAAACCTTTTGCAATTCAATTTTATGTGCGTACGGTAGACGACTTGGTGCGCAACTAAAAAAAACTGTTGGAATCCGTCAAAACTATTTCCATTTCATAACTAATATCCGAGTACTTTGAACTAGTTAAAATACTCCCGAAAACTAAACTTTTTAACTTAATTTGTTCATCGAAACTTAAACTTTCGTTTATTTTTAAATAAACGTTTTTATCGCGGATATCGCATATATCAATATTTAAAATTGTTTCATCAAATTCTAAATCATTTAAATCTTTAACATTATCAACATTTTTAAAATTCTTAAAATCTTCATAAACTTTATCATTTTCTATAATTGTTACGTTTCTTTCATCGATCGTCAACTTAATATTTGTTTTGTGTAAAAATTCTCTACCTAACACGATCGGATTTTTCATAGTGTTGTCGTTAACAACATAAAGACATAAATTCACATAATTACCATAAAATTTAACATTACAAAATAATTTACCTAATGTAACCAATTTTGAGTTGTTTATACCAACGAAATCATAAGTGGATGGTTTTAAAGATGTCATCATAAATGGGGGCACGTACTGTTGCTGGATGAAGCTTATCGGGCTTCCGGTGTCAATCACAGTCATCATATGCATGCAAACACGAACACTTTCGTTTACACTGCATGCAGATACAAAATCAAACTCCAGAACTCCATGAAAATCGGTCATCAACGTAGGCACAAGAGGTTCTTTTGGCAGGTTTGCATCTTGAACCACAAGAACTGATGATTGTTGGGGGCAATCGCTTACTACATGCCCTTTTTTCCCGCAACGATAACAGGAACCTCTTTCCCTACGTGGTTTTGGACACTTGGTGGAAATGTGACCAGCTTCATTGCAGTTATAGCACTTAATTTTGGTTTCGGATTGTGCTAAAGGTTTTGCGTGTTGGTTAGGTCTGTTGTAGCCAGACGTTGATGGTTGCAGTTCAGCCTTCATTTTTTCATATTTTCGTAAAATAGGTTTCAGCTCAGCGATGGTGTTTACGGTTAGCATGAGCTGTTTATTGTACACTGAATCTGGGATTCCCTTAATAATGTACGCAATCACATCTTGCTCATCGATATCTGCCGACGATGCTATCTCCTGCATAGCAAGGACGTACTGCTGATAGTTTTCGTCTTTACGTTTCTTGCGATTTCGCAATGTGTTATGGACTTCAGTTGCAGTTGTGTGGTGAAAAAATTCTATCATAAGAGCAGCCTTAAGCTCACTCCATGTGCGAAAAGTCCTCGACCTCAGAAACATCTTGGCAGTACCTCTGAGCAGCCTCTTAAAATAGATGAAAGACTCTGACTGACTAAGATGGTAAGTTACTATTGCGTCTTCAACGTTTTCTATCCATTTTTTTATGGGATAGTCGTCGTCGCCACAGAACGTTGGCAAGGAATCTTCAATATCACGCGACGAGCATGCACCAGCAGGGTGAGACTCGCGAACAGGGTTATTTGGTTCAGCTAAACGTCTTTCCAACGCAACAATTTCTTCCTTTCTTCTAACTATCTCACGAAGTCTCTCTAGACGCTGTGAAGCAGCACTTTCTTCTTCTTCCATCGCATCATCATAATCACTTTCGGCACTTCCCTCTTCAACATGATCAGGAAAAAAATTCTGAATTTGATTAATATCAAACGACGTGATAGCTTCGTTTAAGCGAGACTTAAGTACAGCCTTTGCACCATGTATAGCCAAACCCATTTCACTTAGCTTTGCTTTAAGTTTTGGAACAGTAGCGGTTTGCAAAAAATTTAAGGCACGTGCATTAGCATTAGCATCCATTTTCATAAGATTTTACGTACGAATTTTTTTTTAGCAAAAAAATAAAAGCAAACTAAACGTAACACATGCACATGCAATTTTAATATAATTTAATCATAGGTACTTTATCCACTTCTGATAAACTGTAAGCGTCTTTAAACTAATAAATGTACTTGAACTGTACAAAAACATAAAAAAGCGTTAACAAATTATACTTTAAACAAACTGCATATGCAACAAATAAAAAACGAACATATTCATTTGGATGCTTTATTAAGACTAATTCGAAAATAACATTTTCGATGCTTTGAAGAAGCTCATACAATTTTACAGTAAAAGCTACTGAGTATACATTAAAACTGTATAAAGATATCGTTCGATTATTCTGTTATTTAAGAGAAATATAAAAGTAAATACATAATAAAATATGTTTCGAACATAGCAGAATAAAAGCTTTCTTTTAAGATTGATACAAGTGCATGATATCGTAAATGGGTTGCCAGGTATATTATTAAATGATCTGTTTATAAGAACAAATAATTAATAGTAAGAGATGAAGTCTCTTACACTAGGTGATACGAAGTTCACCGGGTCAGCTAGTATATACATAAAGCATAGGAATAAAATCTATAAAAATTATTTAGAAGTTTGTATTCCTGGGTAATTTTTTATATTTTCAAATTTTGTGGATTTGTGTCGAGAATTTAGGGTAGCAATAAACTTTTTTCAATATCTCATTTCGCAGAACTATTTACAAAACACATCGAGAACTCTTCATCAATAACTGATATAAATACTATCAGAACTATTTTTCGTGAAAAAGTGCGCTTAGTGAAGTTGGCTCCCCTATGTTTTTTTTTCAATGTCTGCCAAAAATTATTGGGAACAACTGCTATGACGGACAAGAACTCTAGAATTCTTTTAAATCTACCCATAATTTGAAAAAAAAATTATATTTTTGGAAGTTGGTGGAGTCTATAGTTTCACGTTAGTCAGTAAAATATAGAAAATAGAAATTGTCTGAGAGCCAGCTACAAAAATACTAACGCTTTCAGTAACCGGAGTAATACATTTCAACAGTAATTTAACATTTAGGCCCAGTCTTTTCAGCTTTGGTTAAATTTAACCATTTGGTGGTAACCATAGAAACACATACAAAATCTTTGGTTAGAAATAACCAATGGTTACAAATAACCAGAGCTGAAAAGACTGGCCCTTAATCTATTTCAACAACGTTTTGTTTTGTTGCCATTTTGAGAGGGAGTCAAGCCAAACAATTTCTAGTGTTCTTAAAAAAAAATCCGGTAATTTCTGCTGTCCCATAAGTCCAAAAAGCGTTTTCTACTGAAGCGACACTGTTACCTAATTTCGTAAGTAAAAATAAATTCGTATGACATATCAGCGATGATATTCCTATATTTAAGGAATTAATGCGACACTTCTTAACTTAATTTTAACTTTACACCAGTTTTCTAACTTTTACGCAATTAAAAACTCTTTTTGAAGTACTGATTACTTATGCCACACTTAAAGTAGTTCTTATAGAATTTTTTGTTGAACACACCTCAAACAGTGACAGATCGTTTAGAAAACAAAGCAAACACACCTTTGCATATTTCGCAAAATGTCATCAACGGGGAATGTCAATAAATAAAAACAAAGTAATATTTAATTTTTTAAAAAAAGTCGAGCAATAATAAATATCGGAACAAATAGTTAACATATTCGATTAAAACAATTAAATCAATCTAAATATAATTAACATCTTAACCAAACAAATGTGTGTGCCGATTGCCGGGTAAACATAAAAATAAATACAAAAAATGAACTTCCAAATCAGTGCCCAGCAAATGTGTCTGTATGCTGTTTGTGTTGAATTGGAAAACAGAATCATTCCACAAATTATAATAAAGGATCAGTTCGATCAGTTTTTGTTAAGATGATTTTCTTTTAAACAAAATTTGATAATCATCAGATAAATTTTTTTTCACTTGGGCAATTTTTGCCGGTTCTGCTACTTCAATGTTTCCCATCAAGAAGAGACCTGTGGACTTTTCAAATCATCTTAAATAAAATTCACCGTCGCGTCGTTCAGACTTAGATTTACATTATTTGGGCTTCCCAAAAAGCTCAAAACCATCAAGCAAATCCTCCTCCGAAAACATTTTGTAAAATTATAGAATATGACAGATTGACAGAATTCATAAGCAAGTGTGACACTAACAACATTAAAAAAGGGTTTTCATGATTTTAATTTTGATGCAACTCTTTAAAGTTTAAAGTGTAGTTTAACTTGTCTATAATTGCCAAAAATTAAATTTCAGCCTAGTGTCAAACTAAATTTTCTTTAATTTCGAGTTAACTTGACTATAATTTTGCGCCAATAATCCCCAATAGGTTATTTAGCTTGTATTTTCAACCTCATCTATGTGTTCTTCGATCACATCAATCACTGTTGTCGAATGTAACTTCTGCACACTACACAGCGAATCAAGAGTTGATATTTCATTCGAAATTAAGTAAAAATAACACTTTAAAAAGTTTCTTACATAACTTGAAAACATAGTTTTTAATTAAGTCAACAATTGGTCTCTAATTAACAAACTTCTCCATATACCATTCAGGAAATTTCGTACTTCGCATTCGTGTTCTTCATTTAAATTCGAATCAAAACTCCCCTACAGACTTAATAAATTATATATATACTTTTTGGGTTCGCAAACCTCATTTACCGCACAAGCTACAGCAAAACGTTATTCATTCATTAATCAACAAACTTTTAACTCATCACCAGCAGCCAGGCTCATTAATATGGATATGTAGATGTTTTCACTATTTATCCAATGCAATTGCAGAAAATCATTCATGAAAATTGATTTCGTTCTGTGCAGTCCGTTCGATGATGGTGATGCTACCATCACGCGAGAAAACAACCAAGCCAAACTTAAATTAAGCACGAAATCCATCAGGAGATTTTCGAAATCATAAATTTGAATTTTATCCCTAACGAGATACTGAACTAAAGCAAACCAAACGATGAGGACGAGGACTACGACTAACCCTTCAATGTTCTTTAATGAAAAATTAAAATTCAGTCGTGATGGTAGAAAAATACTCTTGACTTCTCCACCGAGAAATTAACTTAAAAATAAATGGCTAAAACGAAGTTGGCCCAGTATAAAAAGTTCAAATAAAAAAAAAAACTCCCCTTTACACAATGCCACGAAATTACAGGTTATCTACTCTAAAATGCATCCTGCCGATGTTGAAGAGTTCTGAAAAAGTTTTTTTCTGTTGTTGTTGCAATGGGTTATACATACCTGTTAGCCCGGTCTTGACGCTTTTCCAGTTGTATTTTGGTATGAGTGCAGGTTGACTTGGCAAGTGAATTGACCGTGGGTGTGTGTAGAGGTATATGCCGGAGATTCCCTTAGGAAAATAAAACTCCAAACTGCAATGTGGTTAAACTAAATAAATTGTGAATGCAATTGCTATGAAAAACTCACGGACAGTAACAGTATAGAGAGGGATGCAATGGAACCACAAACTTATATGTATGTGTCTTTATAACCTTTATAGGTTTTATATATATATGAACATTTAATACAAAAAAAAAATACGTTAAGGTACCTACAAGAGAAGCAGATTATATCATTTTAGTTGATTTGTCAGAGGAAATTACAACGAAAGAAAATAATTTCATTTGAATCGTCCTCAAGTTTTTGTTGTCAGAACTTGTGAATAACTTTAAAAAAATATCTTGTAACATAATAACCCTGTGATGGATTAAAAATCTACGATCGCAGGTAAAATTGCATCCATGCGTTTTGCTAATTACCAACTACTCCTACAAATTATAGCTGCTTTCAAATCATCTTCCTGGGAATTAATGCACTTGTCCTCACCAGCTCTAGGCGTTTATATCAGTTCTTGCTGTGTAGTGTAGATATGCTTTTAAGTATCTCCTTTCCTAAGAGTGTTCTCCTACGAATACAGTTGCATTTGCATTTCCTTATTCTGAAGCACTCATTAACCCAAAGGCTCCGAAGTTTATAAAAAAAGTGAATAGAGAAAACATCTAACATTGTATTTTAGTTTGATAACAAGAAGTAATTCCATACAATGAAGTATGATGAAGAGACCATAAAACCTTTGTTTTGTCCTTAAGATATTTTTGAATTTTGTGTTAATCCTGGAATTCATGAAATAAAAATAATGAGCAAAAATGACCTGATTCTTTGTATGAAATGTGTATAAGGTACTCCATAATAAATTATCATTTAAATACACAGATACACACTTAGATGGAAAATTAATTATCAAGGAGCAGTCGCATGTAGAATATTAATATTAAATTATTTGCGTTAATATGAAATTAATGTTTGGCTGTTCCTGGGTTTGCTATGCGAAGCTATACCTAATGGAACAAAAAATTTAATTAGGAATGTTGTGAAAACCAAAACATCCATTAGATATAAAGAAGTTACTTTTTCTTGTTTTATCCTAAATAAATACTAACGAGGGAATTTTAATTGAGAGTATACAATTATTTTTTTTGGGTTTGGATTTACAGATAAATTACGAAAACAAATTTTTTTTAACAAGTGATTGGAGGGTGAGGAAAATTCACCTTTTTACCACTTTTTTCAAGACGAGAAGAATAGTACGTGGTGGTTGATACATCCTTACAAAATAGTATGTCAAAAGTCCCCACTTGATTTGTATTCCTTTTTTTTTTCTATACGAAGCACCGTTATCGAGTTATAGCGATTTCAAATAAAGAAAAATATGACAAGTATCATCATTGCATCATCGACGCATCCCAAGGAGTTTGTGACGAATGAAATCACCTGACCACTATTATTTGCAATCAATTTAAATACGATTGAAATCTGGTGCAATCACTCGAAATTCAAAAAAAAAAAAAAAAATATATTTATCGATTTGGAATAATTTTTTGCAATCATTTTTTTTTTTTTTTTTTAACACTATCAGATCCTGTTCATAAGGAGCTTAGAGCAAGCTTCAGCTTATGAACAAAGGTTTGCCAACACATTATATGTGTTCCACATCACTTAGTGCTGGTGTTAGTTGTTAGTAATGTAAAACAAATGACTACAATAACACAAGCACTATAATACAATTAAACAAATTTAACAATACAAAATACATAAAACATGAACTAAAAGCGTGAAGCACTGGTTTTAAGTAAATTTTTAAGATTTATTTTATTGTCATTAAAATCAATAATTTTAGAATTTAAATTGAAAAGTCTGCACATGCGGGTAAGCGTCTCATTTATACCATAATTAGTCCGATGGTATGGACAATGTAGGAGCTCAAGGCTACGCAGATGGTGAGCACCCCCACGATAATTGAGTCCAACACAAGTGAGTAGATCAGGTGCATCTAATGCGCCCGAAAGAAGTTGGTGGATAAAAATTATATCATTATTTACACGCCTCTGTAATAAGGACTGAATGTGTAGAAGCTGAATTCGGTGTTCATAAGGTGGAAGGTTATAAGGATCTGTCCAAGGAAGACCTTTTAAGGCAAAACGAACAAAATTATGCTGAACTGCCTCTATTATAGATCTATGAACATCATAGAACGGAGTCCATACCTGCGATGCGTATTCCAGATGCGGACGAACAAAACAATTGTATAAAGATAGGGTAACATAAGGGTCTTGAAACTCTTTGGACAAAAAAAAAAATATATGAAATAACTTTAATTTTTGTTTGCAATTTGGCGATAAAAAATTCATGATGCATTTTTTACTTGCGATTATATCTACCTACTATAAGGCAAGTTATTCATTCGTTCAAAAAAAAAGTTTTGAGATAACAATTAAACATGACATTACGATGATAAAGAAGACGATAAAAGTGGAGCCGGAAATTCTGTCAGTCAGTCTGTTTGTAAACGGCTGAACCGATTTGCTTCAAATTTGGAATATACGGTTTGTGACCATTCCTTAAGCTAAGATTAGACGGTCATTGTAATGTGTCCTTGCAAGGACAGTCTTATGTCACAAGAAAACTTGTCCTTGCACTGTCATTTTGCACAATGACTCTCAAACGAATGACACAAGTCTGTAATTTTTGTACCAAAATCCAAGGACAGTCGAAATTTGTCATTGAGTCAATTGCCATTTGTTGTCCTTGCAAGGACAACCAAAACGATGACGATCACACTAATGACAACTTTCAATAGTTGATTGGTGACCTAAAACATTTTAAATAATAAATTTTGAATACAAAATCTTAAATAATTCAAATTACAGTGATTAAAAGAAAAGGATTAAAAACGACAAATACAAAATTAATGGAGATTGCGATTCTCGCAGCATATGTTTTGGATAGTAGTTCGGACGATGGCGAAGCTACCCAAAGGCCACAACGAAAAGTTCGGACGGTTTGATCGAAAAATTGGTTGCTACGTCGAAATACAGAAGGCTTTTGCTCAAAATTGCTCCGAGAATTGAGAGCTGAAAAACATGAGTTATATCGCAATTTTCTTCGGATGTCTGCTAGTAAGCTTGACTTTTTACTGAAGTTAGTGAAACCTCTGATAACAAAACAGGACACAAACATGCGGATGAGCATATCTCCAGAGGTTTATATATTTTATATTTATCGCTGGTTCAGAAAAGTGTTGGAGAAAGTGGACGAACTCTGGAAAAACTAACATTTTTAACACATGCCATGTTCATGCGTAGCTTTACCAACCCTACAGACCTGCAATCATTTATTCTAGCCCTAAGATTAGCTGTTTGATAAGCATCTTGAAGACCAAAAGCTTTCAGAAGGAGAAGATGATTTGATTTGAGATAAAATTATTGACCAATTGTATAATTTAATTAAAAATGTTAAGATAAAATCTTCTTTTTTCTTCGGCTTTTAGGTCACGATGAGTTTATAAATGAAACAAATATGTTGCCATTTACTTTCCCCGACGTTTCGGCAGGGGTTGCTACCTTCTTCAGGGAACTTTATTGTGAAACATAACAAACAGAATACTTGTATTATGACACCTCAAAATAAAAACTTAAGTTATGTAAAAACAAGAGAAACTTTATATTAACAATTTGTTACATGAATAAAATTTAAATTACTTTTGAAATGAGGTTTTAATCAAACATGACATGAGTTTCGTCATGCCGTGCATCGATCGGCAGCCTGAACTGTTGGTCGGATGTTCTTCCAACTTCGTGTGTTGTACTGTTTGGTGATTCCCTAGAAGAGAAATTCGAATTTTTGTTTTATCACGGCTATAACGGGTAACCCCCATATAACTGCATTTCAGGTTTTTGGCTAAAAATGCACATAACGAAGATTTGGTGTTAACGGTTGTTCAAAAATTTGGCCATACATTGATAACAGCCTAACCGATTTCATTTAAATTTGTTACGATATTTTAATACAAGCATTTTCAACATAAGATTGCATATAAAGTTTTTGCCATTCAATCATAGCTACCGTACAACTTTATCTCATATTTTTGACACTTTCACCTTTCAACATTTTTCAGTAAATTAAATTTTCCCAATCCCATTTAGTTTTATTAAGGTTAGTTTTATTTTCGTGGCAACTTATCGTGCAAAAGTTCGTGCAATTTATTTGATATTAGATTCTTAAATTACTAATTTTATTAATGATTATGCAATACTGCAAAATCACTCGAAATAATCACAACATATTTAAATCAATTTATAAACTACTTGAAATAATTTGAAACAATCTGAAGTCATTTGCAATATTGCAATCATTGAACCATTTAACTGACCCTTGGCAAACTCCTTAAGGCATCCATTTCATTTGAAAAAAAAAATGTTAACATTGGTTTGTTTGACGCAGGCAGTCATATAAAAGGATTGTAGTCGGTTAGTTCGATAAATGAAAATAAAGGACACGACTTGGATCGCACAACCTTGCTCTTGTGTCAAGTTACCTGAGGGTTTAACAAAAAAAAAAAAAAAAACGTTGCTGTCAGTACATTACATATTTTACAAGGATTCAAACCAAAGTCGAAGTGTATAAAAAAAATCTCTTCGCTAAATAAGAGTTTCTGAAAAAGTAATCGCAAGTAAAAAATTCATAACCGTTATTACGGTTTTCGAAAAAACGATTTAAGAAAAAAAAAATTAAAAAGTATTCAAGCTTTTTCATAAAAATTCCGTCAATATGGTTTTGAAATATAAAATTCACAAAAACAATTTATTAAAAATTATTTAAACCCTACCATTCAAATGTTTGAAATTTTTTTTTTTATGCAGTGTTATAAAAAGTATAGATATAGATCTATAACTTTGTGCTTAGTTTAAGAAATATAAGCAAAAAACTGAAAAAAGTCAGACAAAATTGGGGTTTTTGGCCCCACCGGGAACCGAACGTGTGACTCCCCCAAGATATACAGAAAACAAGGTAGTATATTGCGCATGTCGTTATCCTATCTCCCTCTTTTGTGTGACGTCACTCGAATTCTATTTCTTGAAGTGAGTGTAGACTTTAATATAAAAGTAAATAAATGTTTGTGACAAAAGATGCAGATTGCAATAAGTTTTCATCTCTCAACGAATAACTGCGACACCTTTAACTTACCCATTTATGTATTTCTGCGTAAATTATCATATTTAATAAAAAAAAGTATAACACGTTAGGTATAACTTTAAGAACAGATTTTATTTAATTTTCTTTTAAGTTGATCTTTTTTCTTCCAAACATTGTTTATTATGTTTTGATTTTGAATTCTGATTCTAAAATACATTTTACACCTAAAGAAAGTTCTTATCATTTCAGGATCCAAAGAGCAGTCGGCTGCCAAAGAAAACAAATTTTGTATGTAGCCTTCAGATGGTTCGAGAGCGTATTCTTCTTCCTGGATATTGTTAAATTTGTTGAAAATTAAACCTAACTTCTTCAATTCCATGATGAATAATTCGTTTGGCTTCTGAAGACCCCCTTCATTGATGACATTTGTCCATGTTAATCCTGTGGTATCTTCCTTATCAGCAAGAATCTCTATGTTTGGTATTTTCGATTAAAAACGCTTTAAAAGGTAGCCAGCAAGGTACTCCAAGGCATCGTACTTTACTTCGGACATTTCTTTTTTCTCCTTGTTTGAAAAACTGGCGAATGGAAGATTTTCTGTAGGAATGGCATCGGATTTCAGTTTTTTGCAACTTTTTGGTGAATATTCCAAAAGTTCATGTTGCAGGTTGCGAATATATTTGTCCCGAGTGAAATGCTTTGAGCAAATGTAGGCCGTTTGCACATTAATTTTATCTTTTCTGCCACATTTATTCTGCCAAACTTTTGCCAATTCCAAATCTTTCGGAAAACGAAATAGTTTCACAGGCACATTATTTACTTTATTTTTATATTGTTTACTTTTTTTATTATTATTGGTATCACAACCGAAAACTGAACAAACCGCCATAGTTTTTATTTCACAAATTTTTTCTTTTTCAAAACACAACACACGCGATATTATTCATAAGCGAAATGAAAGAAAGGAAGCGCAGCTGTCAAACGACAATAATTCAGATGACGTAGGTACATGCGCAGAACATACACAAAACAATGTGCGGGAATATATTACCTTTCTATTCTGTATATCTTGTGCCTCCCTCACAGATGGTCATCGCACTACGCAATTCTGCCATTGTAGGAGGGGTCTTCCTAGTATACCCTCAAACATAATCTGTGCAAGTTTCATTAAGATCCGAATATTTTACAGGTAGCCAATTTGTTTCCGACAAATCGACTGGATTATACAGGTTACGGCTGTATTTGAGTTTTGGTTAAACGAATATAATTTTTTTTTTTGTAATAAGTAACAATCATAGATACCTATTTCTTTTGTTTATTTTTTGCTATCCATGCGCCGACAGAGGCACCTTTATTTCTGTTACGGTTCTGATAACATGAACAAAATAAATGTTCCGATCGCAAATTTAGTCCGATCATGTGTTTACCGAGCCGAACGGATATGATGATATCTTGCACTGGCATATTTTTTCTATAATGTAAATATATTTTTGTTTTCTTTGTACGTGTGGAAATCTTCAAAAGATTCTTGGTAATATTCGGTATGAAGTAGTGTTTGATTTTTACCGAAATAAAAACTCACGGAAATCATGACTAATCTATGAAAGATCGACAAATGATTTTTCTTTCTTTATTTCCATTCGCATTAGAGGAAGTTAAAAGACTTAATACTTTCCCATCGCTTTTAGACCATCAGGTAATATTATGACATGAGGCTTGGTTCTTCTTATAGTCTCCGAACATTGTTACGTATGTACATTTAAGACGGTCTCCATTTCGGAGTTGGTGTGACTATATATAGTCGCTGATTGTATGATACAGCGTGTTTTCTAACCACTCCAGCAATCATCTCTACTTGGAAGTCACAATATTATTCCTACATATTAAGTGGCGTTTACTATATTCCACGAAGGACTTTATCTTAGAAAAGAAGAAAAAAAAAGAAAAATTTCAAATAGAACAAAAAGTCTATAGCGAATGCAAAATGTAAGGTGACAAGTTTACCAAGTTAGAATGGTAGTTTCTTACTTCTATTTGACCTTCCTTGATATAGTGATCTAATTGCATATTAAATGCAGAAAATATGTATATTTATAAATAAAATTCTCCTGTCACGGTGTTTGTAATCTATCTCCTCCGAAACGGCTCGACCGATTTTCGTCATCCGAAGCATGCATATCGGCCAGGGTGGAGAATAGGACAACATCTTTTTTTCATTCCCCTAAATGATAAGGGTGATCCACCCCTAAATTTTAATTTTTATTTTTTTGGACACTTTTTTTTTTTTTTTAATTTTTTTTTATGATACAGCATACAAAAATACATACAACCCTTAATTTTTACCCCTCTACGATCAACCCCTATTTTTTATTTGTCAATTAAAAACTTTAATTTATTTTGCAAGGATTTTTTTTTATTTTGTCATGACTTAGAATGAACAAAATCATATTACTCTGATCAACCCAATTTAATTTGATCTCCCGCCCTCACCGGTCGACAACTGATCAATTATCAATCGATCAGTTATCCCCGTCAGGTGTCACCACTCATTCAGCAAACATCACGGAGTAGGGATGAGGACGAAGTCGGTCTACTCTCTCACTCACTATACATTTTTCAACCATTTCTTTTGGTTTTGTTTGTGTATCTATCGTAGCAGTGACTGTTATACGTATTTTTTTAATTTTTCTGTGCAACTCTGATGTTAATTTTACTATCATCGTAAATTTATCACTAATTTCCAGTGCAATAATTATTTATCTACAATTTATTAATCTGATAAAAAATAGTTTTAACTCTCAGTTAATTAATTGATCTCATTTAAATAAACACTGAGTAAGAATTTTCTCTTAAGCGATGCATAGCTCGCAAAAGGTTGAGACTTCAAAAAAAAAAAAAAACAAATAACAAAATGTTGTAGTAAATTTTATGAGCTGTAAGGGCCCTTATGACCCTTCTCTTTTCACGGCTCACCTTCTAGACGTTGGGACTTTTAGTATGTTAACTCCTTCAGCAGCCTGGACAATATTTCGAAGGAACAACTTTTTTCTAACTCACGACCTTTCATTACAGTATGTATAGCTCAACGGCGCGATACGGTTTCCGCTACGGGTCCTGCTCCGGCCTCTTGCGGGGAAATGACAAATTTTCCAAAACTATAATTAGTCATGAAAAGTGCATCTCATCTTAGTCGTTCGTTTCGACGAAATATTGTACTTCCCCTTCAATCTTTGTAGAACTAACAACGCACACAAAAGGATTGGGTGTACATATGTCACTAGGCCGTGGTTCTTCGGAGCCGTCAGTGCCATTATCCTTTGCACACAACTTTTAGTACGCCAATATGAAGCTGTATACGAGTTTCCAGGGTGACTCCTTATTTTGCTTTAAATCAGTAGGTACTACGTTAGCGGTGCGGGTGCATAACTTCACAGGTCATAACTTCACATGGGTCATAATTTCACCTCTAGTGGGTTATAATTTCACTTTTTTCGGGTGAAGTTATGTCCCACCTTAGGTGAGCAACAATTTCACCTGAAATTTGTGTGAAGTTATTTCCCACACAAGGTGGGACATAATTTCACTTTTTATTACAGTTACAAGAAATTACCTTTCAGAGCTATTTGACTATGCATAATTTGTTCACGAAAAACTGCATTTCAGTGGTGGGGTAAGTAAATTTATTTGAGGTCAATGGGACCCCTTTACTCACGGATTTTATAAATAAGACCTATTTTTCCTAAGAAAAAAGAAGAATTCTCCAAATATTTTATTTTTATCATAAGTTTATTATAAATAAATTTTGACTAAATAATATTTTTTATTATGTAAATATATTATTGTATGCAAATTGCGCAATTTTTGTTTCGGTCGCTTAACTACTTAGCGCCACCAACGCTTGTTTATTCACACTATTTCTTTAAAATATAATTTACTAAAACGAGAGATCTGTTTTTGAAAATATATGATGTCGAAGTTCGTAATTTTAATAATTGATTTATGAAAGGTACACTATATTTGAACACATTTTCAAATTCAAACTGTGTATACTACGAAAAAACAGCTTCAAATATCAATATTTCTATCATAGGTTTATCCATTTTTGTACGTCTTGGCAAGCCATAAAACTGAAGAGCTATATGTTCATTTGTTCCAATTTGTGGACAGAAATTTGTTTGAGTTTCGTCCATTTTCATTTATGACGGACTTTGAAGCTGCAATGAGAAATGGTCTTAAAAAAGTTTTCCCGGAAGCTGAACTCCGCGGGTGTTGGTTCCACTACACAAGAGCAATTCGAAGAAGAGCTTCCAAGATTCAGGATCTCATACCACTGATGAACAAAAAGGTGTGTGTGTCTAAATGGTTTAAAAAGCTATTGGTTTTACCATTGCTAAGCCCAGACAATATTAGACGAGCGTTCGACCTACTAAGAGATGAGGTTCAAGCTATGGATTTGAAGCCTTTGTCCATGTTGGCTGTTTATTTCCAAAAGCAATGGATTTTAAGGGTAAATACTTCTTACTTAATGAATTTTTAAATAGGAATTAATTTTGTTATATGTGTAGTGTATACTTTTAGGAGACTCCAACAAAATTTTCAGTGTTCAAAGAAAATATACGAACAACTAGCGCCTTGGAGGGCTATAACAGCAAACTTGGCAGAAAAATTAACAGACATGGGAATTTTCTAAAGTTTATGGACTTTTTAATTGATGAAGAGTATAACACCACACGAAACTTTATTGCGGCTTTGGATGGTCAGGTCCTAAACAAAATCTCAAAATACGGGATGAAATAATAGAAAAACTGACTTCGAAACTAACCAGAAAAAAAATAACTTTGTCCGAATTCTTACCACAAGTAATACAAATTTTTAATAAGTCTGATTTGCTCCTGACTTCTGAGTTATTATCATCAGAAGCAGAAGATGACGAGTCTCTAAACGATAGTAATTTACCAGAAGATCAAAGCTTATGTATAATTTGTTACAACAACAAAAGGGATATACTACTCCAACCATGCAATCACTTAAAAATCTGCAGAGATTGTTATGGGAAAATGGTTGAAAACTGTCGATCGTCAACTTTATGTCCTTACTGTAGAACTATAGTTCAAAATTCCGTTCATGTTTTTTTTGTGAATAGATTTCAATATCTTTGTTTCAAAACGGCGTTTTGAAAATAATAATATGATATAAAGTACCTTTCATAAGAATAATTTTTTTTTTTTTATAAATAACAGTTTTTGATATTTTTTGTTAATAAAAATGTTTCAATAAATTGATTACAATTTATAATTTTTGTTGGCTTTTGACTAATTGGATTTCTAAAGATTTTTTACAATGTAGGTGGGAAATAATTTCACACAAATTTCAGGTGAAATTGTTGCTCACCTAAGGTGGGACATAACTTCACCCGAAAAAAGTGAAATTATAACCCACTAGAGGTGAAATTATGACCCATGTGAAGTTATGACCTGTGAAGTTATGCACCCGCACCACGTTAGCTTACTATGTAAATAATGTAAAAAGAACTACAAGTGATTTAATTAAAATTAGGTATTCGCTCTTAATTTTTTGTGCGTTTATGAAAAAAGTTTGTCATCATTTGATAGCTATCAGAAATTATAATTCAAAATATAGTCGTTATTTTACTAAATATTAATTCATTAACCTAAATAAAGCATAATTTTATTGCTTATAACGCTTTCGATTATAAGTACATCCTCACACACTTATAGTAGATAGTTAATGTTTGCCGAGTCAGCTTATTTTAATTTAAAATTTCAAAAAATAATGTTTTTTTTTATTAAAAGCTTTGCGAAGTCAGAAGCACTAAAATTCACAAAATTGTATGCACTTAATGTCTAAAAATAGGGGGAAGTTGCAGGGATGGCCCGTCAAGTCGACTGTTTTCAAATTTTTTTTTAGTTATGAATAAATTTGAGTAAATAACGAAACATCTTAAACGTACATAGTGCAACCAGTAGTCACAAATTAAAAGTTGTAAATAACGAACTAGGTGATACGAAGTTCACCGGGTCAGCTAGTGATTTCTAAAAAACATTTTATCACAATTCTGAATTAAAAATCTTTATTATTACGTATAGAAGAACCGGTTTGCTTATTGAAATTAGTGGGTTGGATATTGGAATTAGTTTTGTATTAAATCCGAAAGATACAGACCATTTAATTTTCAAAACTACCTACATCATTATTTTATAAACAATATTCAAATTGTTTGTCTAAGTTCCGTGTCATTAGGAAGATACACACAAAGAAAAAAGAAATTAACAATGATAATTGGAAATAACTTATTTACAATTTCTATACAGATGCAGAATCATCATGCAACTTTGGCCATATCATTTATATTTTTACCCTTTCGAGCTTAACCCAATAAACATCTAAAAATTTCAATGGATATGGATATAATAAAACGATATCTTGTTCCTTACAATTTTCGTCCATTGTGTGGCAAACTTTACCGCAAACCTTCGGTCGGTCGTCGACTACCCCATGCTTTTTCTCCTTGTTTCACCATTTTCATCCTGGAATAAGACAATGAAATAATTTTCAAATCATGAAAATCAGATCCCAAATCCATTAACGAGCTTGTGGGCCCCATTGTTCACCAAGTACAATGGTTACTCGTCATTTTGTTTTCTCTTCTTTATTTTTTTTTTATTTTTGTATTATCCGGAGAACACTGAAATTCTCATCATAATGAGATAACAAACTAAGAGCTGAGACCATAAAACGAGATCGAAACAGGAGTGAGTCCTTACAAAAAAAAAATCTAAAAAGCTACTTGCAAAGTACTGTCGTCTCGTATTATATATATCTACCCAACACCCGCCATAAATTTGCTTAGTTGTGATTATAACCGAGGTATTGCTTGATTAGGGTTAAATGAGGCTTTTACCCACATAATTCTATAACAACGTCTTCGCAGTCAATTGATTTTTTTTTTCACGCAATTTAAAAAATTCAAAGCAAAGATGAACCGGTATTATAAAATAATTAAAAGATCTGAGATGATGAATTTGAAAGTAAGAAGTAATTAAAATTAATTACCTATTTTAAGTGCTCTTGTTGTTAAAAGGTGTTTCATACTTTGATTAAGATTGATTCACAAAAAAAAAAAGATATGAATTTGATGCACGGATGGTTAATTTAAATTTAAAAAAAATTGATTGATGTGCCTAATTTGTAACAAAATCGAGTCGTTATATGCGCTTTCACCGACCAAACTTATCTTTCTAAAACCGGTTCATTCACATGATCCTTTACCAACAATAACAACATTAACCACTTTTCGTCACAGTGTTTTTTTTGTCGGAACTTGTACATTTAAAACGAAAAGCAAACACATAGTTTTATACTTGCTATTATATTTACTACATATGAGGAAAGTAGTTCATTCGTAAAATAAATTAAGGGTACGACTGGGTCGCACAAACTTGTTCTTGGGCAAGTTACTTTTGTGTTCACGACTGGAAAACTCATTTGACCTTCTTTTTTTATAAAAAAAAATTGTATTTTACATTTTGAGGCATTTATCTTTATTAATCTTTGAAAAACAAATGTATGCATTAAAAAAAAGATTTATATTTAAGACAATACTTTCGGAAAAAATGAAATTTTATGAAAATTGATAATAGATATTTTTTCGAAGAAAATAGAATTAAAAAAAAAACTTTTCAAAAATTACTTTTTTTCAAAACTTTGTTTGAAGTATTGTTGAGATCTAGCAGTAGTTTTAGAAAAATAAATTTCGTTAAAATCGCTGAACCCGTCTAAATGATAGTCGGAGTAATAAAAACCGGTTCTATATGCCAGGTACCCTTAATAAGCTGATTCTGAAAAAAAAAAATTAAGATGAAGGACATCAACCATTGGTAGTTAATCACTCATGTAAAATTTGATCGCAATTGATCGTATTTTTTTTCGACAAAATTAGAAACATCGGTTTTTGCCAAAACAAATCTTTTTCAAAATTTACTTTTTTTTTTAAAATTTGTTTGTATTATTCAGGCTTAGCAGTTCTTTTAGGATAATAATTTTGTCTAAATGAGTGCAGCCGTTCAAAAGATAACCGAAGTAATAAAAAACGGTTCTATGCCTGGAACCGTTAATAAGCTGATTCTGAAAAACACTCGAGTGGCCCTGTAGCGGTCAAAAACGTATTCTTCCTCTTCCTTTTGCCAAAATGATTTTGCTTTAATTATTTCACTATTGTTTGTTGGAAACGAGGGGTTTATCACTAGCCAGTTTAGTGGTTGAATGATTGCAATTATTTCAAATGACTTCATATGATTTCGGGTGATTTCAAGCAGTATTTAAATTATTTAATGTAATTTCATTGATTTCAAATAAATTTACAGATTTGAAATGATTGCAAATTAATTCAAGTGATTTCAAATAGTGATTTCAATTCGTGATTTCATTCATTTTTAATGATTGCAAAAAATCATTTGAAATCGATAACCAACATTTTTTTTTAATCTCATCACTTGAAATAGGTATTGCATTTGATTTTGATGTGATTTCAAAATAATTACAAGTAGAAGTGGTCAGATGATTTCATTCGTGACAAACCCCTCGGTTGGAAACTTGAATTAATTGTTTGCATGCTCAACTATATTTTGAACTGATGATGCTTCCGCAATCTAATCGGAAATATTATAATATCGAATTTTATAAAAATGCTCGGTATTTATTTATTTTTATATAAGTAGAAGGATAAGCTTCTGCTCTAAAAGTATATAAGGGTCTATACTCCAAATTATGATGAATACAATTTCCTTCGTGTTTTGCAAGTATAAGCATATCTTTTTTTTTAGGAATACTGCCCATTAAATTAACTTTTTAAATGATTTTAGAAATACTGAGTTTCACTAATACATATACTTAAAATTTTAAATATTTCAGATCACAAATTCGGATTGACATATACTAACGTATTATTTGATCAGTTCAACAAATGCCATCTTCCATGATACTTCTAAGCAAATCCAGTGTTTTTTGGTAAGTCATTTAAGTAAACATACAAAATATAATACTTTCAATTTCCATATTTTGTTAAAAAAAAAGTTTGTGATTCTTTTTTCCTTTCATCGAAATAAGAGGCGCAAAACTAAAGCGTGTTCCCATCATTATTATCGATGACATCCTTATTCTCCTCCCTGTATCTATAATAGTACAAATTACACTTGAGGGAATATTTGCTTTTAATTCTGTCGCACTTCATCAGTGAGTTCCCTCATGATACCGTCCTGCAAAATAGTGGTTTAGCAGCCCTATTTAAAAAAAAATATCATGCCTGCACCAAAGTATTAAACCAGAATACAGCTAGCTACATAAATGATTAAAATTGAAGTGAACTTTGAACCTCAATGGCATTCGCAAACACTTTGTGAGTGATTAATTCCCAAGAGCTGCATTATTAGAACATAATATCGTTATAGCATACGACTCTCATCGTCAAAATGCCCATATACATTGCCGCATTTACCTCAATTGCTTCAAATTCGATTCATTGTAACAAAGCTATAGTATCTATGTATAATGTGGTAGCATATTTCAGAACAACAAAGTTTGTAACACGACCTACTCATACCATTTAGCTGTTACATTGTAAATATGTAATATATTTTTGTATATTATAAATGCATATTAAATACACATTGTATAATAATGATAAAGGATGGATGCTATACAAATTGAAGCTAGGACTTTTTTTTATTTTTATAATTGGATACATTTTACGAACAAAGCCTGAATGTGTAAACACAAACTTTATCACTTTGCATTTATCATTCATCGGTGACAGGAGTATTTAAAACACTTCGAATTAGTAGCCTATACAAATTGAAAATAAGTTATGTGGGGTAAATGTAATAAATCATGAGTACCATTTATTATTTTAAATTTGTATGAGATTTTTTCTTCAAAATTTAACATAACCGATTGGGAAAATTTGAGGCCAAGAAAGGTGGGGTCGGATCAACCAGTTTGATTGTTTAAAAAATATTGGACAAAAAGTTTAAAGTGGCGGATTTGCTCTTCGATTGTATCTAATAAGCAAAATTAGAATATTTTAATCTACATATAACGGGTGATTTTTTAGCTGGTTTGGTTTTGGCAACACTGGTTTTGACAGCTGACGGGTGTTAAGTACCTTGTGTCACTGTCAAACAGCTTCAGTTTGGTTTGCAATTTAACCATGGATCGTCTTACAAATGAACAACGCTTGCAAATTATTGAATTTTACTATCAAATTTCGTGCTCGGTTCGAAATGTTCATCGCGCGAGTTACGATATCCTCTCAACCTCTTATATCATTATATTACTCCAATTGCAAACTCAGCACTTTCCCACATTATTGTACCTATCCACCTTTAATAGTTACGATACCCTTTCAACCTCTTATTATTGTATTATTATATTATTCCAATTGCAAACTCAGCACTTTCCCACATTATTGTATCTATCCACTTTTAATTTTATAATATTAATTTGCAAAGTAAAATAACAAATATCAAATTTCTTAGTTCAATACACTTTTAATTTCAACTTCACAACAAATCATATTTCTTTTAAAATACCTGCTGAGTATTGTTAAACTCAGTTTTGACGACATGCAATTTATGAATATATAAACTTTGAAAAATTATAAGTTAGGGAGTTGGTATCAATCAAATAAAGAGAGCGAAGCTCTGTCCGAGTAAATATAAATTTGTTTTTTTTTTCAAAGTCTATATGATTAAACCATAAGTGGCGCAGTCAGGAAAAGAACCTTAAAATAATTACTGATGTCAATGTGATATAATCAATCAAAAAGTGAATTCGACGGTTTATCGAAAAAAAAAAAAAAAAAAATAATAAATAATCCAAAGTTAAAATAACATGTTATAATCTCGCAGAAGTGCATATATATTCGACGGATTATCGAATAAAAGTGAACAGTGCGTACATTCGAAGAAAATATTCGACGGGTTATCGAAAACGGAGAAGGAAAAAAAAATACTTAATTGTGTGAAGATAGAAAAAGAAACAATCGCATCAATTTAAAGACAATATAACAACAACCAAAGGAAAGGAAATGCTTTTGCTCATCCTGTAAGTCTATCCTTATTTTACTTATTTATGAAATCCGTGAACAAATTTGACATAAAAAGGAATTTTGTGGAATTAGAAGAATTAAAAGAATTAGAAAGATTAGAAAAACTTGACTTAAAAAATATGGCCGTAAATCAAGCAAATAATATAGCTCTTAATTTCAATGATAACCTCAACCCAATCAATCCAGAGGTCGAACAACAAGTTGTGGCAAATCCGATTGACCTTTTTAGCTCACTCAAAATACCCGATGCCATCAAGGATTTACCAACATTCGATGGTAATCCTAGATTACTGCACGAGTTTATTAAAAATGTGGAGGAAATCCTCTCATTAATGATACCGATTGATGGCACGGTACAAGGAAGGGTATTGCTTAGAGCGATACGTAACAAAATTGTCGGTGATGCAAATATAGTTTTGAATATGTTTGGAACCCAGCTTAGATGGCAAGATATAAAAAATAACCTCATACTACACTACGCAGACAAAAGAAATGAGACTTCACTTATAAGGGACCTTCACGGTCTATCCCAAGGCCATAGATCAGTAGAAAATTATTATAGCATGGTAATAGAAATACTATCTGCAATGTGTAACCAACTACAAATCCATGAAATAGATCAAAATGTCATTACAGCCAAATCAACGCTTTTTAATGAGATGTGCCTAAACACTTTTCTCTCAGGTTTGAAAGAACCCTTAGGCTCAACAGTTCGAGCAATGAAACCAAACTCATTAAGCCAAGCGTTTTCTTTTTGCATCAGGGAACAAAATATATTTTACACCCGTTATGACGCTAATGTTCAACAAAGAACCCAATTCCAACAATATAGGCCAAATAACTCCAGATATAATTCTCACAATCAAAGACAAAATAGTGACAATAATTACTTTCAACAGAATAGACAGGCAAATAGAAGACCTTTTTTCTCAAATGATAGGCAGAATGGTGACAGGACGCATTTTCAACAAAACAGACCAAATAATAATAGATTCTCTTCCCCAATTCAAAGACAAAATAGTGATAGAATTTTCTCTCAAGGCAATAATAATAACTATCATAACCAACAACGATTTAACAATCGTTCCGGACCAGAACCAATGGACACTACCTGGGGAAACAGCCGAGTTCGTAGCACACAAATCAATAAACCAGAACCAATGGATACATATTCTGGTAACAGCAGAAATAGAATTAATGACTTTAGGCAGAATAGGCAAATGTACAGTACCGAGATTTTACCAAATGGCAATTATGAAACCCAACCTGGTCAAGACCTATCACAAAATGATATAACTAATATGAACTACTACCCCAACTTAGATCAATTTCAGGAAGGAAATAATACAGCAGAAAACATATCCGACGCAAATTTTTTAGAAATAGCCTCGGACACCCAATAAATAATGTAGCATATACAAATGGTAATAACCTTCCCTACATAAATATTTCTTCCCCATTTGGAACCCTTAAATTTCTAATAGATACAGGTGCATCGGCATCCTTTCTTAATCCTGAATATATTCATCCAGAAGACATACAAACTTCAAAACCCACAATTATTTCCACTGTCTTACAAAAGCACTACGTTGATAAAGAAGTTACACTTCCTATGTTCAAAGAATTTTGTCATAATGGAAATATGAAATTTCTAGCTTTCAAATTCCATAAGTACTTCGACGGCCTTATAGGCCTAGATATCCTAAAAAAATTAGAAGCCCAAATTGATATAAAAAACGAACAACTTACGGTTAACAAAACGAAAATCCCTTTACAGCTTAAACCCAATTTTATAAAAAAAAGTTACATTGTACCAGCTAATTCCAAAGTTATAGTACAACTACCAGTAGATATATCTGATGGAGAAATAAGCCATTAGAGCTTAAACCTAAACTCTATATACCTGAAGGACTCTTTTGTGCCAACAATTGGTTAAGCTACATAGAAATTTTAAACTATTCTAATCAAGATCAAACATTTTCACTTGATCAACCTCTTAAAGTTATAGAGTACGAAAATTATAACTACATAGAAGTCAATAATTTCAATTTCACCCAAGACTACAAAAATCAAGAACCTATTCAAAATAATGATATCTCCAAATTAATCAAAACCGATCATCTAAACCCCGAAGAAAAAAAGATGGTTCTTAAACTTTGTCACGAATTCGAAGATGTCTTCCTTAAAAAAGGAGACAAACTCACCTTCTCTAACAAAATAAAACATAGAATAAGAACAACCGATGATATCCCAATCCATACTAAATCATACCGCTATCCATATATTCATAAGGAAGAAGTGAAGAAACAAATCGACGAGATGCTTCAACATGGCATTATTCGTCCTAGTTTCTCACCATGGAGCTCTCCCGTTTGGATTGTAGCAAAGAAAACTGATTCTAGTGGCAACAAAAAATGGCGGCTAGTCATAGACTATAGGAAGATCAATGATAAAACTATTTGTGACAAGTACCCATTGCCCAATATCAACGAAATCCTAGACAACTTTGGTAGAGCACTCTACTTTACTAGTCTTGACCTTGCCAGCGGATTCCACCAAATAGAGATGGATCCAGCCGACATAGAAAAAACTGCTTTTACCGTTGACGGAGGTCATTTTGAGTATACACGTATGCCATTTGGGCTTAAAAACGCCCCTTCAACTTTCCAGAGAGTCATGGATAACCTCTTACGCGAATATATAGGCAAAATATGCCTCGTCTATATGGACGATATAATAATATTTTCTACCTCTCTTCAAGAACACAAAGAAAACATAAAGAAAGTATTTTTTAAACTTCGGGAAGCTAATCTAAAAATTCAGATAGATAAGTGTGATTTCTGCCGAAAAGAAATTGCATTCCTTGGGCACGTCGTGACAACTGACGGTGTAAAGCCCAACCCAGATCGTATTTACGCTATACAAAATTTTCCTATCCCCAAGAATCAAAAAGAAATAAAAAGCTTCCTTGGACTATTGGGCTACTACCGGAAATTTATTAAAGATTTTGCCCGGTTAGCTAAGCCATTGACAGAATGTCTTAAGAAAAATCGGAAAGTAATACACACAGAAAATTTTGTCAAAACTTTCAAGCATTGTCAAGATATCCTTTCAAACGATCCTATCCTTCAACACCCTGACTTTAGCAAACCTTTCGTTGTAACAACAGACGCGAGTAATTTCGCGATAGGCGCAATCCTTTCGCAAGGACCTATTGGTAGTGACCTACCAATTTGCTACGCCAGCAGAACCTTGACTGACTCAGAAATAAACTATTCTACCATTGAAAAAGAACTTTTGGCTATAGTATGGGCTACAAAGTACTTTCGAACCTACCTTTACGGTAACAAATTTAAAATAGTAACTGATCATAAACCACTTACCTGGTTAATGAATCTCAAAGATCCAAATTCAAAATTAGTCAGGTGGCGGTTAAAGTTAGAAGAATTTGAATACGAGATTGTGTACAAAAAGGGTACACAAAACTTAAATGCTGATGCCCTCAGCAGGATTATTATCGATGTCGATAAAAATAAAAATAAACAGCAAAATGAAGTTGCCGAAATAAATGCAACTGAAGCAGAAAGCAGTGACTCAACAGTTCATTCCGCCAGAGAAAACCTGGACGATCATATCCATATATCAGAACGACCATTAAATGAGTTTTCTCTCCAACTTATATTAGAAACAAATAATACACCTCAAAATTCATTCGAAATGATTTTTCGAAACAAACAGAGGCGTACCCTTAAGCAACCTCAATTTTCCGAACAAGATATAATAGATATTTTTAAAAAAATACGCTTCACCAAACAGGCTTAACGCATTATACACAGACGACGAAACCTTTAAGAAACTCCAAATAGTGTATTCAAAATATTTTTCTCGTTATAAAGCAATAAGATGTACTGAAAAATTACAAGACATTACTAACGAAGACGATCAAGACCAACTCATCAGAAATTACCACCTTAACAACAATCACAGTGGTATTAACGAAACACTTGTGCATCTAAAAAGAACATCCTTTTTTCCTTTTATAAAAAATAAAATAACAAAAGTTATAAATAATTGCGACATTTGTCAAACACTTAAATACAATCGAACCCCACCAAAAATCGAATTCCAAAAAACAGAAACCCCTGAACAGCCGTTGGACATTGTCCACGCGGATATATACTCGATTAACCATAAACAAATACTAACAATTATCGATAAATTTTCAAAATTTTCCGCAGCTTGTTGCGTTAAAATTTACCGCAACAATTTTCATCGGCCTGTTCTTCTTTTTCTTATTAATTCTTTCCACTTCCCTTCTTTTTTGTTGCGGCTCAAAATTGCTTGTAGAGTAAGTGGTTTCCTGTTCCATCAACCAGAGGGCCTACTCTCAAGTAATTGGGAAAAGTAACATTTTTTGTTTAATTTTTATATTTAATAGCTCATCGAATTTGAATGTTTGATAACAGATGGTTGGTGTAAACCATCAGTGTGCGAGAGACGATCCACACTTTAAAACTATACCGCCCAACAGGAAGTTGACGGCAGAATTCGAATTCGACAGTAGGTCGATATGTGCAGACGGCATGCGAAATAATATGCATGGCAACCCAAAATGTGTGACAGGAGATTCACACCCAACTGACAAGTCAGTCAGTCTTCGTAAAGCAAGTCTTCTTTTAGCATGGCCGAGAGTCCGACCTAAAGTTAGTTTTGAAACACGAAATGAAAACGACTTTGCTAGGTGTTTCCCTTCCCCTTTAATCTGCACGAAGGTCTACAGATCTTAAGTTTCAATTTTTCGTGAGTTGTCATATCCTTTCTCACCATTTTGGTTTAAAAATGGTTGAGACTTCTTCCAACACAAAAGTCTTCCTCTTTATTTTAAGTCTGGGTCGGTTTAAGACGGGGACTTTATCGTGTGTAAATGGTTTTTCGTTTTCCTTTTTATTAAATTGGAATTGACGGAAAGGGTCTGAACTCGTCCATTTAACCATATCGAATTATCACCAATGATTGGGATATTCGGAGTTGTCTCTGAGCGAATCGTGGTTTGGATTCAACAACGGGCAGGCCTCAGCTAATGAGCGGGGTCGTGCGAATAAACCGTAGCCGAATACCGCCACACAGTTGGTTCGAAAGAGACGACAATATGGTCGTTGGTAAATGGATGAGAGAGGTCCGCCATTATGGCACTTCTTGGAAGACCATAAAACAAGAAAGATATAAAAATTGAAAACGAAAAACAATTTCGATTTTTTTTTGTTCTGTTTAGTTTTTTTGCAATTCTTTTTTTTTGTTTGTATTTACATAGTGTAGATTAATTTTAGTTATTCAAACTAAAATTAATTTTGTGGAAAATAAACTTTGGCAGTTGGAGCCGACTTTATTTTTTTTTAATAAAAAAAAACCTTGCGAGGAATACTTTTGTGTGGAGTCTCAGGAAGAGTTAGTGCTGGCGGAAGCTTGAAAACTCTGGGAGGAAGGATCCACAATCTGGTACAGATAAGTACTTAATTTCATTGGTTGTTCGATTTTATTTTTTTTTGTATATTTTGTGGCCAATATTGGCAGAAGTGGTTATCTGGTAGGCCTTCGTTTCGGTTTTTCTTTTATCCCGATATTGCGGGACTCGCGACCTTTTTAATTTTCCGTTGTCTGTTCGGGAATTATACGCAAAGTCGTTTTCAGTTTGTGTCTTTGTAACACAATTGTTATTTAATTTAATTTCATTAAAGTTTCATAATTTCTATTTAAATTTGGCCTTTTGCCATTATATACATTGTATACTATTTTTGTTTAACGAAAAGATCTTGGTTTTTCACCTATACCTAGAAAGGTTTTCCCAAGCAGTTTAATTTTTAATAAACATTTTAAATCCCCATTCGGGAAAATAAACTATTTTTTTTATTGTTTTGAAGATAAGTTTCAGTGTAAGTTTAAGGCAAACTTTTCTATAAAAGTTTCCTGGCGCCCTTAAAATTTGAACAGAAACGTACGACGAGGTACGTAGTCATTAGATATTCGGTTAATATCATCTTGTTTTTTTGTAACAACGTTGAATCGATTTCAATCGATTAACCCTTTAATTATCTGTTGGCAAAACAGATTTTGTCTTTTTTGTGTATTTTTTTTACATCGACCCACCCCACCCACTTGAGCTAGTTGGGAAACAGCACATAACAAGCTGCTGTTGTTGTGTTACATTTTTTTTCTCTCGTGTGTAATTCTTCTCTCTTATTTTCATTTTGACACTTCGTCATAATCGCAAATATTTTGCGCGGTGCCGGTTGCACAATTTTTTTGCTTAATTTGATTTTGTTTTATTTTCTTATTTTGTTGGATACGAAAATCCAAAGTACCGCGGTTTTAAAGTTTCGTTATCATCATAAAGTTAAAAGTAATAATAAAGTAAAAATATATTGCAACAAATTGGCGCCCAACGTGGGGCCCCTTTGATAGTTACCTTAAATCTTCATAGATAGGTACCTACAAGTTGTGTACAAATTTATTGTGTTGTTGTGCTCGATTCTACTTGGGTTTTTAGGGAAGTGTTTTGTTTAATTAATTCCTTTTTTAAAGAACAATTATACTTGGTGTTTTCTTTTTTTAATCTAGGAAATTATACAAAAATCTGTGGAGTGTTTCTCTGGTGCAACAAAAAGAAGAAATCTGGTGTTGGCGATAAGGTGAATAATTCGTAAGAGAATTATATAACATTAGTGAGTTTTTTTTGTTGTTCTTAATTTTCTTAATTAATTGTTCTTAACATTTTAATTATCATATTATTGATTTTATTGATTTGATATCAGCCATTTTTTTTTTGTGTATTACATATTTTGCCAGTGATAGTGCTTTCTCTTTTTTTTTAGTTGGTATTGGCTGAAATATATTTTAATAGTTCTTCTATCCTTTTTTTTGAGTGAATATTATTTTTGAGTGGTTTTTGGCCATAGTATATTTTAAATATCTACGCCAATAATATAAACACTGTGAGTGTTACCACTTCTGAAAAGTACTTTTTTTCTTAAAGAGTATTTTTTCCGATTTAACTTCGTTAAAGGGTACTATATTGTTTTTGATTATATTGTATACATTTTTTTTGTTTTTTTGGGTGAAAATTTTTTTTGGTAATTCTTTTTTAATTTGGTTTATTTTATTTTCTGGGTAGAATTTAAAATTTGTGTAGGGTTGCCAACAGTATTTTTTTATTATTTTAAAACAAAAATATTGTTGTTTAGATCTTTTTTAAGTTTTTTTTTCTCGACTTAGTTGTGTTTTAAAAATGGAAATTAATAGACTTTCCAGCGACGAGCTTGTCTATGAAATGCTCAGTCGGGGGCTGGAAAAAGGGACTGTAGACATTATGAGAAGTTCCTTAAGAGCTTCTCGAATGTTAGAACGTAGGGGCTCAGTAGAAGCGTACGATAAGTACCCTTTCACCTACATACAGGATAGAAATGCAGTGGTAGATAAGATTAGTGAGATTAGGGATCTTCTTAAGGATCGTCCAAGAAGTTCAAAGTCACCGGAGTTCTTGAAGATCCTTACCAAGATCGAATGGGGTTTAAATAGAATAGGGAAAGCGCAGGCAGCAGGCGATGAAGAGGTAGGAGAGCAAAAGTCTCTCAAGTTAGATCTTTTGCTACTTTTATCGAAATTGAACGGCGAAGATGATGAAGAAAAGGCTTTCGAGGAAGAAATGCCAATGACCTCAGGAGCAGGTCAGTTGACTCAAGGCCCGAGTCAACCAACGAGGCATGATATCACATCAGCGAGGATGTGCAACGATTTAGTAAGGCCTGCTGTAGGGATTAGTTTAGAAAATAATTTTCAAAATAGTGCAGGGAATAGTATAGGGCGTAATTTAGCTTTTTCTGGTGCATCGCAGGAGCGGTGTACAGAACGAATTTGTAGGTGGAATGTTCAGTTCACTGGTGAGCGGTGTGGCACATCAGTGAACTCATTCCTAGAAAGAGTAGAAGAGCTTAGTTTAGCTAGAGGGGTTTCAGAAACCCATTTATATCAGGCAGTGGTAGATCTTCTTACTGGCCAAGCCTTGTTGTGGTACAGGTCAGTCAGAGAAGATATTTCTAACTGGCAAGAATTTGTAGACGCGTTGAAATATGAATTCTTGCCAGCAAACTATGATGATTTGTTATTAGAACAGATCAACCGTCGTACCCAAGGTAAAGAGGAGTCGTATGGTGCATATTTAGCCACCATGCGTACTTTGTTCAAGAGGTTAGGAGAGCCACTTTCTGAACGGAGGAAAGTCGCTATCCTAATGAAAAATTTGGACCCTTTTTACCAAAAACAGATTGGTTTTCAGAAACCACAGTCTGTTAAGGAACTGGCTAGCCTAGGTAGGGATTTAGAGACGCTTAGGGCCAATGTAGAACATTTCGAGCCGCCGCCTGCTCGAAATAAAAATTTTGTAGAGCCCGAACTCGGTTACACTGAAGTTTCGTCAGTGCAACCGAAAGTCGCGGCTGTTAAGATACCCGAAGTCGGTTACACTGCAGTTTCGGCAGTGCGACCGAAATCCCCTTCTGTCGCTAGGACCGAACAGCCCAGCAGAGTGGTTCAACCTAGTAGGTCGCAGCCTACTGGATTCAACCAAGCTGGTACGTCTGGTATTAGATGTTATAATTGCAATGGATCAGGCCATTATGCAAATAGGTGTTCGGCTAATAGGAGATGTTATGGTTGTGGTGCTGAAGGTGTCAGCAAGAGCAGTTGCCCACGTTGTTCGGGAAATGCTCATCGGTCTCGTGCACCAACAGGGCGCGAGTACCGAAGAAATTAGTTAGGTTGCCTGTTGGCAACCAGCTGACAACTCAAATTCATTTAGGTTTTACTTTGGCGGCAAACGGAGATGATAGCAGACCATTTTTGAAAATTAGTATTTATGGTTCTAGATTTTTAGGTTTATTAGATTCAGGAGCTTCTAGGACCATAATAGGTAGAGATAGCTGGAGCATTCTCCAAAGATTAGGGCTTAGTTTGAAGAAAGACACTGTTCACTCTGTATGTTTAGCAGATGGAACTAGTGTCAAGATTTTAGGGGTAATTTCGTTACCAATTGTAGTTGAGGATAAGGCAGTTCTCATAGACTGTCTTGTCATTCCCACTCTACCCCACACCGTAATCTTAGGTGCAGATTTTTGGGCACTGTCGGGCATTGTTCCGGATTTGAGATCACGGATGTGGAATTTTTCGAACCAGGATCGGATGGTTTCGATATGTTCTATTACAGAACGGTCAGATTTGGGTGATAGGGAAATTAGATTATTAGATGATGTAATAGAGAGTTCTTTTAGAAAAATGCCAGAAGGATTAGGGTGCACCACAATGGTGGCACACAAAATTAGAACGTCGGCGGAACCGATTAAACAACGGTATTATCCGGTTTCTCCGGCAATGCAGGGCCATATAGATAAAGAACTTAAAGAGATGTTAGATGCAGGGGTAATTGAGAGATCCAAAAGTTCTTGGTCATCTCCAATACTCCTGGTTAAGAAGAAAGATGGCTCCTATAGATTTTGCGTGGACTATAGGAAGCTAAACAAGAATACAGATAGAGATGCTTATCCACTTCCGTATATAAATTCGATTTTGGACAGACTTCGAGGTGCGAGGTTCTTGTCTTCGCTAGACATTAAGTCAGCATACTGGCAGATTCCGATGGAGGAGGAATCTAAGCCCTATACTGCCTTCACGGTTCCTGGGAGAGGCCTTTTTCAGTTCAGAAGAATGCCTTTCGGTCTTCACAATTCACCTGCGACATGGCAGAGGTTTATCGACACAGTTTTGGGTGCCGACCTGGAGCCATATGTCTTCGTCTATTTAGACGACATCATCATCATTGCGGATTCTTTCGAGAAGCATCTTGAAATCCTTAATGAGGTGATGAAAAGGTTGTGTGAAGCAGGATTAAAGGTTAGTAGGGAAAAATGCAATTTTTGCATGCCAGCTCTAAAATTTTTAGGATATATCGTGGATCGTAACGGGTTACATGTAGACCCAGAAAAAGTGGAAAGCATGGTTAGGATTCCAGCACCGAGGAATGTTAAGGAAGTTAGAAGCTTTATAGGGACAGTGTCATGGTACCGTCGTTTTGTACCAAATTTTGCTGAACTACTTCAGCCACTGTCAGATTTATTAAAGAAGAATAGAAAGTTTAATTGGACAGATCAGTGTGAGGTTAGTTTTAGGAAGGCAAAGGAGTGTCTGGTGACAGCACCCATACTCACTTGCCCAGATTTTAAACGACCATTTGTCGTTCAAACAGACGCGTCAGATTTCGGCATCGGTGCAGTTTTGTCTCAAAACTTTGATGAGGGTGAAAAGGTTGTCTGTTACCTTAGTAGAAGTTTAAATAGAAATGAACGAAATTATAGTACAACAGAGAAAGAATGCTTAGCTGTACTTTGGGCTGTTGAGAAGTTGCGACCGTATATCGAAGGCTTTCGATTTACAGTCGTGACAGATCATTATTCTTTAGTATGGTTAAGCAATCTTAAAGATCCACAGGGTAGATTAGCGCGTTGGGCAGTTCGGCTTCAACAGTTTGACTTCGAAATTATCCATAGAAAGGGCAAAGAACATGTTGTTCCTGATATGCTTTCTCGTGGAGTTCCGGTGTTAGCCGAGATCTCAGAAGAGGATGTAGACCCTTGGATAATTAAGATGAAGTCCGTAGTTAATTCTAACCCATTAGCTTATCCGGCTTGGCGAGTTGAACAAGATCAGCTTTTCAAACTCGTCAAGTCAAACCATATTGTCGTTCATGAGAGTAGTCAAGAGTGGAAGAAAGTTTTAGGTAAAAATGAGAGGTTAGCTATTTTGAATGAATACCATGATGGTCCAATGGCTGGGCACATGGGTGTTAGAAAAACTTTTGCCAGGATTGGGGCAAAGTTTTATTGGCCCAAGATGAGGGCAGATATAACAAGATATGTACGCAATTGTAAAGTTTGCCAACAAGTGAAGCCGGTGAATGAGAAGCCAGCTGGTTTGATGTCTGAGAGAGTAGGGGTTACTTCACCGTGGGAAATGATCTGTGTAGATCTTGTAGGTCCGCTTCCTAAGTCGAGTAGGGGTTTTATTTACATTCTCACCGTCGTTGATTATTTCACTAAATTTCCACTTCTTTTTGCGCTTAGGTCTGCTACTGCGAAAGCAATTTGTAGGGAACTGGAAGATAATGTCTTTCTTCTTTTTGGCATCCCAAAGGTGATCGTCTGTGACAACGGTCCCCAATTCCGATCTAAGGAATTGAAAACGCTTTGCCAGGCGTACGCGTCACGTCTTCAATTTACGGCCCATTATCATCCGCAGGCAAACCCTGCGGAAAGGATAAATCAAATTATTAAAACGACGTTGCGAGCTTACGTCGGTGAAAACCATCGTTTGTGGGATTCACAGCTCGCCAAGGTTGCGTGTGCGATTCGTACGTCGCAACACGAGGTTTTGGGTGTTTCACCCTATTATGCGAATTTCGGGAGGGACATGGTTACTTCGGGTCAGGAAGTACCAATAGTAGGAGATTCGTTGACAAACGTTCAAGATCTGGGAGAGGTAGCCGAACGTTTTAGGGAACTAAGAATAGATATTGGGAGGAAGCTTAAAGCTGCGAGTAGCAAAGCAGCTAAAGCTTATAATCTTCGTCGTAGAGACGTTCAATATCGTCAAGGTGCTATGGTTTGGCGTCGAAACTTTTCCTTGTCGGATGCCGCGAATTATTACGCTGCCAAGTTAGCACCGAAGTTTGTCGGTCCGTTTGTAATTAAGAAGCGTGTGTCACCTTGGACATATGTCTTAGAAGATAGTAGAGGTAAAGAACGCGGTACTTGGCATGCTAAAGATTTAAAGCCGTTTTCAGAAGCATCCGATTAACGTAACTTTTAATTTAGTTTTTTTTGTTTTTTTATGATTTAGTTTAAATTCTTTTTTGCTTTTGTTGATAAGCACTTTTTGATATAGATTTTTGATTTTGTAATTTTTTTTGATTTTTGAGTTTGGAATTTTTTTTGATGGAAAAACTTTTTTTCTTTTCTCTATTTTCTCTTGGGTGAGCCTCAGGAAGTTATTTACAGTTTTAACGAAATGTAAGTACATTTCCTAGGAGGTAAGGGTGGGATTTGTTGCGTTAAAATTTACCGCAACAATTTTCATCGGCCTGTTCTTCTTTTTCTTATTAATTCTTTCCACTTCCCTTCTTTTTTGTTGCGGCTCAAAATTGCTTGTAGAGTAAGTGGTTTCCTGTTCCATCAACCAGAGGGCCTACTCTCAAGTAATTGGGAAAAGTAACATTTTTTGTTTAATTTTTATATTTAATAGCTCATCGAATTTGAATGTTTGATAACAGATGGTTGGTGTAAACCATCAGTGTGCGAGAGACGATCCACACTTTAAAACTATACCGCCCAACAGGAAGTTGACGGCAGAATTCGAATTCGACAGTAGGTCGATATGTGCAGACGGCATGCGAAATAATATGCATGGCAACCCAAAATGTGTGACAGGAGATTCACACCCAACTGACAAGTCAGTCAGTCTTCGTAAAGCAAGTCTTCTTTTAGCATGGCCGAGAGTCCGACCTAAAGTTAGTTTTGAAACACGAAATGAAAACGACTTTGCTAGGTGTTTCCCTTCCCCTTTAATCTGCACGAAGGTCTACAGATCTTAAGTTTCAATTTTTCGTGAGTTGTCATATCCTTTCTCACCATTTTGGTTTAAAAATGGTTGAGACTTCTTCCAACACAAAAGTCTTCCTCTTTATTTTAAGTCTGGGTCGGTTTAAGACGGGGACTTTATCGTGTGTAAATGGTTTTTCGTTTTCCTTTTTATTAAATTGGAATTGACGGAAAGGGTCTGAACTCGTCCATTTAACCATATCGAATTATCACCAATGATTGGGATATTCGGAGTTGTCTCTGAGCGAATCGTGGTTTGGATTCAACAACGGGCAGGCCTCAGCTAATGAGCGGGGTCGTGCGAATAAACCGTAGCCGAATACCGCCACACAGTTGGTTCGAAAGAGACGACAATATGGTCGTTGGTAAATGGATGAGAGAGGTCCGCCATTATGGCACTTCTTGGAAGACCATAAAACAAGAAAGATATAAAAATTGAAAACGAAAAACAATTTCGATTTTTTTTTGTTCTGTTTAGTTTTTTTGCAATTCTTTTTTTTTGTTTGTATTTACATAGTGTAGATTAATTTTAGTTATTCAAACTAAAATTAATTTTGTGGAAAATAAACTTTGGCAGTTGGAGCCGACTTTATTTTTTTTTAATAAAAAAAAACCTTGCGAGGAATACTTTTGTGTGGAGTCTCAGGAAGAGTTAGTGCTGGCGGAAGCTTGAAAACTCTGGGAGGAAGGATCCACAATCTGGTACAGATAAGTACTTAATTTCATTGGTTGTTCGATTTTATTTTTTTTTGTATATTTTGTGGCCAATATTGGCAGAAGTGGTTATCTGGTAGGCCTTCGTTTCGGTTTTTCTTTTATCCCGATATTGCGGGACTCGCGACCTTTTTAATTTTCCGTTGTCTGTTCGGGAATTATACGCAAAGTCGTTTTCAGTTTGTGTCTTTGTAACACAATTGTTATTTAATTTAATTTCATTAAAGTTTCATAATTTCTATTTAAATTTGGCCTTTTGCCATTATATACATTGTATACTATTTTTGTTTAACGAAAAGATCTTGGTTTTTCACCTATACCTAGAAAGGTTTTCCCAAGCAGTTTAATTTTTAATAAACATTTTAAATCCCCATTCGGGAAAATAAACTATTTTTTTTATTGTTTTGAAGATAAGTTTCAGTGTAAGTTTAAGGCAAACTTTTCTATAAAAGTTTCCTGGCGCCCTTAAAATTTGAACAGAAACGTACGACGAGGTACGTAGTCATTAGATATTCGGTTAATATCATCTTGTTTTTTTGTAACAACGTTGAATCGATTTCAATCGATTAACCCTTTAATTATCTGTTGGCAAAACAGATTTTGTCTTTTTTGTGTATTTTTTTTACATCGACCCACCCCACCCACTTGAGCTAGTTGGGAAACAGCACATAACAAGCTGCTGTTGTTGTGTTACATTTTTTTTCTCTCGTGTGTAATTCTTCTCTCTTATTTTCATTTTGACACTTCGTCATAATCGAAAATATTTTGCGCGGTGCCGGTTGCACAATTTTTTTGCTTAATTTGATTTTGTTTTATTTTCTTATTTTGTTGGATACGAAAATCCAAAGTACCGCGGTTTTAAAGTTTCGTTATCATCATAAAGTTAAAAGTAATAATAAAGTAAAAATATATTGCAACAAGCTTACACCCTTTTAAATAGGAATAGCTTAACAGTGATAAGTTCTTTTAAACATTTTCTTAGCCTTCACGGCATCCCAAAGAAAATAATTACAGATCAAGGAAGTGAATTCACAGCTTCAATTTTTTCGGACTTCTGTAAACAATACAATATTGTTCACCATTAAACATCGCTTCAACAGAGCAGCAGTAATGCCCCTGTTGAAAGACTACACTCAACTCTCACAGAAATATACAGAATAATCCATATGAAAAGGACAAACAAAAATCACGATGACATTCTCAACGAAACCCTCATAACATATAATAACGCAGTACATTCTTCAACGAAACTCACACCATACGAATTGTTTTATGGACGAACCTATAAATTTAAAGACTTACAATTTAATAATGTCCATGACTACTTAGACAAACTTCATGAATTTCAAAACAAACTGTACCCTCAAATAAAAGAAATGATAGAAAGAAATAAAAACTTAAACATTGATAAGCTTAATAAAGATAGGACAAAACCAATGTCTTACAGATCAGGTTCATTTATCTTTCGCAAAGAAAACAGAAGAAATAAAATCACTCCCAGGTTTAGCAAGCATAGAATCAAACACAATAATAGATATACAGTTGTTACACTCAAAAATCAAAAACTACATAAGAGCAAATTAATTAAGAAAAGAAAATTTCAGGTTTCTAACCCCAATCCTTGCACAAGTACTGGAAATACAGGACCTAACTAACAGTAATGGACTACTTCCCCTAAAGCTTGGAAAATCGCGAATAATAAAATCGCACCAAAATCTTTTTCACATAATAAGACTAGACGACTATAGACAGAACATTGATAAAATTTCTAATTCAGTGGAAACACTAAATAAATTCACAGAAGTAAAAGAGCCAATTAGCATTCTTAAACTAAAACTGAAAGACTTAGAAACGAAATTCGAAACAATTAAACCTAGAATAAGATTACCAAGAGGCTTAATTAATGGACTGGGAAATATTATAAAGACTATCACCGGGAACATGGACGCTGACGATGCCTTCCACATCAACAAACAAATAAATACTATACTAGTAAACGAAAACAAATTTGAAAACAACTTAGACACACAAAATAAATTAAATAAACAAATGATTGAACGTTTCGAAAATATAACGAGACATATTAACATGCAACAAACACATATCAACAACTTTCTTCAAAATTCTCAAAACGCTATCGGGAAGGAAATAGCTTCTCATACTATCACCCTGGGAATCTTACAACATATTCATACTATAAATTACAATATTGAAATTCTAGGAAATCATTTAAACAATATAATCGAAGCAATATCTTTAGCCAAAGTAAATATTATCTCTAAAAATATAATAAGCCATGAAGAATTGACACAACTCGACACCTTGTTTAGAAAACAGAATGTGAACATCATATCAGATGAGCACATATATGAATTGCTTGATTTACAGGCATATTATAACGATACAAACATAATATTCAATGTGCGAATTCCAACGTTCACGGATAACATAAATAAATTTTACCATCTCATTCCCATTCCAATCAACAACAAGATAATCCACACAAAACCTTTTGTTTCCTTTTCTCTTTCTAAAATCCTATACTACGAGCAAAAATGTAAAAACATCGAAGGGACATTCTACTGCCCAGAGTCTAAAATTGAAGAAAACATCAAGTCATCAAGATGCGTTGGGAAGTTACTTCAACACCAAGATGCGGAATGTGATGCGATTGAAACTACAACAACAACAGACATACAACAACCCGAAACCCAATACTTATTAACAATCAACATACCACCAACAAAGATCAGAACAACATGCAACCCAGGAAGCATCACAATTTATGGCACAACCCTGATACATTTCAAAAAATGTGCAATTACTATCAACAACTATACATACGACAACACCGAGACAACCTACTTCGACGAGATAAGAATTCACCCAGCATTATTCAATAAAATCAACACCACCAAAACTGCTGAGATTATAACACTCTCGAAGCTACAAGATTTTAGTTTTCAAAACCTTGCGGAACTGGACCTACTAAAAAATAAAACAAAAACAACAGATACAATCATAAGCTATGCAGCAGTAACGTTGACAATCATCTTTCTATACTTCATCATCCTTAGGATCCGGAAACATACAACTAACGACAAACCAATCGACGACAACATCAGCATCAACACCACCAATAACACCTACAACGGCGAATCCCAGGACGCTCAACCCATCAAGACTCCTGTACCAAAATCCCGTCTTTTATGGGCATCGCTTCATTCTTAGGGGGGAGGAGTTACGATATCCTCTCAACCTCTTATATCATTATATTACTCCAATTGCAAACTCAGCACTTTCCCACATTATTGTACCTATCCACCTTTAATAGTTACGATACCCTTTCAACCTCTTATTATTGTATTATTATATTATTCCAATTGCAAACTCAGCACTTTCCCACATTATTGTATCTATCCACTTTTAATTTTATAATATTAATTTGCAAAGTAAAATAACAAATATCAAATTTCTTAGTTCAATACACTTTTAATTTCAACTTCACAACAAATCATATTTCTTTTAAAATACCTGCTGAGTATTGTTAAACTCAGTTTTGACGACATGCAATTTATGAATATATAAACTTTGAAAAATTATAAGTTAGGGAGTTGGTATCAATCAAATAAAGAGAGCGAAGCTCTGTCCGAGTAAATATAAATTTGTTTTTTTTTCAAAGTCTATATGATTAAACCATAATCCATTTTATGATCGGCATTCTCGACCTTCTGAGCAGTCTATTCTATACTTTGTTGGACATTAAACCACCAACACGTTTACGTACTGTGCGTAGTGAAGAAAATATTGCGGCCGTATCAGCTAGTGTGACAGCCCAACTAACAATTTTACTTGTGTAAGGTCCAATTTGAAAAAATTAGTAAGCTATTATTTCTTTAGTGTTATCATAAGGCTTATTTAAAGATGCCAACTGTTATTTGTTGAATTTTTTAAATAATAGCTTCCTTAAAGCATTTGGCAGAAAATATTCGCAAGCCATACGGAGGGACGATACAATCGCTTTTCATAAGGTCGCTGTAAGGTTTGTCAAAGTTAGTCAGACAAAATCTAAATGTAAAGGCTTGTATAAAGCTTTATACTCGAAATCAATGACAAGGCTTGTTAACCGAAGCAATTCGAACAGTCAAAATATTTTCTTCCAAATTAAAAACGTGTGATTTAGAATTTTATTTATTCAAGTCCATCATTATTTTATAAAATGTACTTATTAATTGTATGCAATAATAATTTTTAAAACGTTTTATTTTAAGATAATATTGATACGTTGAATTTATTATGTATAAATGAACGATAACCCATATGACTTGTATAGAGTTATCACAAGACTTCTTTAAGGTTGCTAAACATTTAATGTGGCTATATGCAATCGTTGTTACATTCCCCGCGCCAGATAGTAGTTTTTTTTATATTGGTTTTAGGTTTCGCCAAGACTTTATGTGGACAGACACGTTTAGTTTTCACCATTTACTAAATTTTAATATTAAAAGATACACAGTAACACAATAACACAATAACACAATAACACAATAACACAACACTTTATTTTGCACAAAATTTCCTTGCGATAGCTATTGCTCGCATAAAAGTAAACAAAGAAATGTGCCACATTGATTTGTTTCTTGATAACAGCTATTGCTCACATAAACAAAGTATCTCTTCTCTTAGTAGTTAATACCAAACTAAAGAAAACTATAGTTCCCTTAAGAAAGCTATTGCTCGCTAACATAATTATACCACGTGTAGAGGCGTACCGAGAGGGGGGTGTGGGGAGGTGTCTCACCCCCCCAAGAATTGCAAGATAGTCGGCATTTTCAATTTTTCGAATTTTTCGAGTGAGTTGATGGCTTTAGCATTATAATACATATAATTGTGTTTATAATTATAAAATGTTTAATTAATTAACTTTAAAATCAAAAACATTCATTAAAAATAATAAATATTCCCTTGCATTATATATATGTATTATATAAATGTATTATATAAATCTAAATTCATGACACTACTTCATTATTATTTTCTTCTTATATAAAATACTGTTGCATTAATTATTTATTTATTTATTCCATTTATATTATTGAAAACTATTCATAAAAACAAATTCTTTTAACTAGATACATATTTATTAATATTTTAAATAAATACAATGCTCTTAAAAGAATTTTTTATATTTTTTCAATATTACAGTTGATACTCAATATTTTTACACAGTTTCATGGAAATTTATTGATTATTCAAAACATCCAGTCATTTTTTTACTTTTTAGTATAGCGATGACTGCAGTCGGCAAATTTCCAAAATAAGTCGGCAAATTCCTATAATAAAAGTCGGCAATAGTAAAACTCACCCCCCACGGCTCGACCTCACGGTACGCCCCTGTACCACATGGAAAATATGACAGGTGGTTTGTTTGTTAATGACAGCTATAGCTCAAATAAGAAAAGTATCTCTTCTTTTAGTAGTAACAAACTAAAGAAAACTATAGTTCCCTTAAGTAAGCTATTGCAATACGAAATTATTATTATTATATTTTACCACCAGGCAAGTAATATAATAATTATAAATTAAGAAGAACTGCTTATGCTGAATTTTAAATCGAACTGTATAGCACATATCTGTTCCTATAGTACAAAGTAGGTACCTACATGGTATCAACTGGTTAAAATTCGATCTTCGTTCTGTATACATAACATTGGCCTGGTGGATGAATGTTTGACTGGGGTGCGTTGGGTCGCAAGTTCGATCCCTGGTTGAGGCAAGTAAGTTTTTCCAATAATAATTAAATTAAATATCTAGTTTTCAGAAAAGGCATTGAAGAAACTGAGCACTTGAACGAAGAAAATATGGTCTCAGAAAAAATTAATCGAAATAAAAGATAAAGAAAAAAATAAAAGAAAAAAGTCGTTAAAAAAATTATTTTAAATTTTGTTTGAATTTATTTGTTTCGGTAAGATTTCCGTAATGACTTCTGTAAGTCCCTAGCGAAACACTTTAAAAGAAATTATTGCCTCCTTAAGAAAGTCTTGTGACAACTTTTTAGCGAAACAAAAAGCCTTTCGTAGCAAAGTATTGTTTCCATTGCAAAGCCTTCACCAGGCCTTATCCAAACTGTTTATGAAGAGTTATAACTTCGCTTATGTGCGCCAAATAGGTTTCTATAAGATTGATTACAGTTAAAATAGAAATAAGAAAATAGCTTCTATTGGCCTTTATGAAAATTAAATTGTTACTTGGGAGAAGACCGCGAAATGTCGATTCGGCGCCGTTCCCAGCAGTTAGACCTTTGTTACAGCACTACGTGGAAAATTTTGCGGAAGGATTTGGGCGTAAAGCCTTTTAAGATACAGCTGGTGCAAGAACTAAAGCCAGCCGACCTACCACAACGCCGAATTTTTGGTGAATGGGCTCTTGGAAAGCTGGCCGAGGATCCGCTTTTTTATCGAAAAATTGTGTTCAGCGATGAGGCTCATTTTTGGTTGAATGGGTACGTAAATAAGCAAAATTGCCGCATTTCGAGTGAAGATCAGCCAGAAGCATTGCAACAGCTACCAATGCATCCCGAAAAAGCCACTGTTTGGTGCGGTTTATGGGCCGGCGGCATTATTGGGCCATATTTCTTCAAAGATGATGCGAATCGCAGCGTTACTGTCAATGGTGAACGCTACCGAGCGATGATAACAAACTTTTTTTTGCCCGAAATGGAAGTTCTTGACTTGCATGATATGTGGTTTCAACAAGACGGTGCCACATGCCACACAGCACACGAAACAATGGCGCAATTGCGAGGCGAGTTTGGTGAACAGTTAATTTCACGTTTCGGGCCGGTCAATTGGCCGCCTAGATCGTGCGATTTGACACCATTAGACTATTTTTTGTGGGGGTATGTCAAGGCTAATGTCTATAGGGACAAGCAGCCCGCTTCGATTGACGCACTGGAAGCCAACATCCATGCATTCATTCGTGAGATACCGGCCGATATGTGTGAAAGAGTATGCCAAAATTGGACTCAGCGGATGGGCTACCTGAGACGCAGCCGCGGTCAACATTTGCATGAAATTATCTTTAAACATTAAATTGCAAGGTTCAAACTATCGATTCAAATAAATATTTCATTCATTTTTTCGATTTTTTTGTGTTTTTTTTTTTTTTTTAAAGTTCTAAACCTCTTAAAAAATCACCCGTTACTTCACACAATAAAATATGGCGCAATATGATAATAGGTATGAAGATGTTTGGGGATGAATCAAGATAACATTTCATTGTGTGTTTATCGGGTGCCGTGAAATAACGCCAGGTGAAATATAAGGCCATCTTTAAAAAGTTGCCCTTATTTCGTTTTCAAAAAGTGTATTTATTATGGCCAATTTTCAATCGTTTGGTTTATTTCTTTTACAAGAATAGTTAAGGTAGTACTATAACATGCGCATGAGCTAGCATGACCTACTTTCAAAATTAAACGAACTGTTTCGTCATGTTAATACAAGCATGAAGAATGATCAGAATGGACATGTGAAACATTCGCAAATCACTTGATTTCAAATAAAAACTCATAATTTATTGATAAATTTGTTGATTTATTAATAAATTGGATAATCTAATGCGAATTTGTATTCTTTTTTGGTAAAAAGCCAAAAATTGTGGAATGCTCACAGCTGTCAAATTTTCATATGTAAGAGCGATTCAGATCGAAACTCAACTAACTTCGTGCATGTCCATTATAGCCATACGCCATATGACTGTGTGTATTCGCTCATTTACACATGCCAATTTTGTGCTTTTTTATGTTTTGTGTTATGAAAGTTTGTGCTAGTTATATAAAGCTAGCACACAACTTTTTTGTTTATGATCCGATCTTAATGAAATAAAGACCAAAATTATGTGCTGATTATGTGCGAATTCAAAAAAATTAAATTAAATATATATGCAAATAATATTGTGTTTAAGGAGGCTCCAGGTCAAACACAATATTATTTGTATAACATTGAAGAGGTCACCAAAATATCCAAATAAATTAAATATATATGTATAAATTATACTAATTTTTTAATATGATATTTGTTATATTTTGTATATAGGATGATTTTTGTCATTATGGTCTCAATAACCCGATTTCGAAAGTTGATTTTCTTAAATGGAATTTAATTCTCTGTAAACCACTTAAAACGATATTTTACCTCATAGTGTTTATCTTAACACTTTGATGAAAAATATGAGGTAAAAAATTTTTTTTTTAATTTTTTTCGTTTAAGATGCATGTAGCTCAGGAACGTTTGGGAAATAAAATGAAAATGCCAGTGATAAAAGTTATAGAATTTTATGACCTTTAATATAACCACAAACGATTTTTTCTAGGACTTACCCTTTTCCGAGATATAACAGTAAATACTAAAATGAGGAACTTGGTACCGCTCCCACTCTTGGAAAAGTTTAATTTTCTCGAAAATGGCTCGAACGATTTTCTTGAAAAAAATTACTTTTAGTTTTTGTCTAATTTCCTTTTATTAAATCGCAAGTATATTAACTGATTTCAAACCAAAAATTATTTTATTAATGTCTAGAAACAAATTTCAATACCATTATTTTGCAAAAATTTTTCATTTTAGTTTTATTAATTTTTTAATTTATTTTCTTATAAATTCAATAATTGCAAAACGGCTTGACGAAAAAAAACCACTAATCGCTTAAAAATGGCTTTCGCCAAATTAGCAAAAAAAAACTTTTTTATAAAAAATATTAATTAAACATCGTTTTATTTAAAAACCGCTCTAACGGGTTTAATTTTAATAATAAGCTTGTATTTAGGCAACAAAATTTTCTGTTTACTTTGATTTTGGCTTGAATCATTGAAAAAAGAAGTTTTAGAACTTTTGTGTTTTTTTTTTATGAATTTTTTTTCCTTTATTATTACAAACAAGTATGTGCGACCCAGTCGTGCACCAAAAGTTGAAAATTCAAACTGATTCTCGAAACTCCAAAGAACTTTCAGTGTTCCATAAAACGTTGTTCCAGATGATCAATGGATTTTTAATATGCTTTTTGGAGAGTTGATTTTTTTTTCAGTTTTTTTCTTATGTAGGTACCTATTACAATTTGTACTTTCTTCCTTTCTTCCGGTATAAGTCGAAAAATTATGCTTTGTAAGACGTCTGCGCATAGTTATTTAGCTAATCAAAGTTTTTTGCAGCAATTTGAATTCCAGAAAATGACTTTTAGGAGCCAATGCCGAGAGATTTGTCCCTAGCCAGTTTAGTGGTTTAATTATTGCAATATTTCAAATGACTTCATATGATTTCAGGTGATTTCAAGCAGTAATTTTGTGATTGCATTGATTTCCAATAAATTTACTGATTTCAAATGATTGCAAATTAATTCAAGTGATTTCATAGATATTTCAATTTATGATTTCATTATGGCATTTTTGATTTTATGATTGCAAAAAAACTTAAAGTGATTTCAAATATTTTTAATGATTGCAAAAAATCAAACATTTTTTTTTTTATTTCATCATTTCAAATAGTGATTGTACCTGATTTCAAGGTGATTTCAACTGATTGCAAGTATAAGTGGTCAGGTGATTTCATTCGTGACAAACCCCTCGGCCAATGCAGATTATTAGCGCAGTTCATTCACATGTGTACATGTGGCTGTCTTTTTTTGTGTTTCATAACCTGCAAATGGGGAATTCGGCACAGAATTAGTTCTGTTGTGTTTTCGTATTTGGTAGTCTATGGTTTGCTTTAATATATTCAGGTTCTGTGCTCAATTGTTTAGCAAAAAACAGAGAGTTATACAGTGCAACATTAATACTTAATTCTGAAGATTTGTCATATTTTGCACAAAATGGAATCTGTATGAATTGGACTTAATGATCTAATCCTCAAAATTTAAAATAAATTATATAATCTTAACAAGTTAGCACAAAAAAGATTTGACAAAATACTTTTGTTACTAAAAAAAGCACTTTCAATCAAACAAAAGCCACCCTTCTGCACAAAACTTGCCAAATGATGTTTTTTTAACCTTTTAGGTTTTCAACAAAATTTGTATTATATCTTTCAGTTGACATCTTAACGCAAAAAAGGTATATCCTTTAGCATTAGTATAAATTAACTTACATCCCACATGTCCGTTATTCACACATTTAAACTTCCATAATTAAATGGTTGAATCTTGACACCTATAATCAAAATTGTCACAACCGAATATTTCTCAATCAAATTAGCAGCTAGGCTGAAATCAGGTGCGATATTAAATCCAATTTATTCAGATACAAATACAGCAAAATATTCCAATATACATACGTGTATATGTTTATAAATAGATACATTGGTTACTTTGCTATACGAAAAGCAAACATATCTAACAATTAAGCAAAATCGATTGCTTGCAATTATTGGAATATCAAGCAATAGCTTTTCCCAGTACACAACTTAATTGCGTTAATCAAGAAAACATACATACCATTATTTCGGAAGATACTATTCCAATCCGAATTTCACAGGAAATGATATGTATAAATATATAAATTATTATATCGCATTTATAACAATTAATAATGAGCCTTGATAACTAACTGTATCAATAGGGACAAAGATTTATATATAACATAATATAAAGCCTCAGAGTTAAGAATTATTGATTTTATTATATTCGTTCGTTTTCTAATATTCTTGCATACAAGTAAATAATATTGTTCCTTATTTAGCTGCTTCTATAATGAGATTGATCTCGATTAAATAAACAATTTGTGTCATGCAACCATATTATGGCCTAGTGCCATAGAAGTAGATACTTTATTTATCAAATCAAGCTTTCGAACCAAGAGAATATAGAATCGAGGACTTTTGTTGGTGTTTTTTTTTAAATGAAAAAATAATCAAATAGAAATGCATTATTGTGTGGCAAAAAAATAAAAGTAAATGTACGGATGCAATTATTGATTTCAAAAGTATTGACATAACAATGAGGGCACGATACTAGATATGAGGATTTTTTCATACAGAATTGGAAATTATATCATTATTTTCATTTTCCGTATAAATCATATTAGGTATTTGTACCTATACAATTAGATACTTTAAATAAATTTTAAACATCATTATGTTAAAAAGTATTGGGATTATGACATAATCTAGATCTAGAACGACAAAAATCTAATAAAAAAATTAAAAAATTGATCACAAACATTTTCGAATGTTCGTAGTTGTTGTTTACCGATATTATTAAGCACCAACGTTGTAAAACCACGCAATACTCATGCTAGCTTATATACAAACATGATTTCCTTCATATGTGAAAGTAAACCTTGTTTGTTCCTTATTTTACCTGTTAGAAACTTAATATGTACATAAGTATAAAAAGAAATTTTGTGGCTTTCCTAGAGTTTTTATTTTTTTTTATAAGAACGAATATAAATTGTGAAAACGAAAATGTGGCATTCATTTACAATTATATTTAACGTGTTAACATCAATTGAAAAATGCCCAATCTGTTTATTTAAATTAACATCAATCATTTTCCTAAAATTAATACTTTTTGTTTCTTTTATGTAGGCATACAAATACTATTTATTGCTTTAATGTTTTAAAACAATCTTTTTCCACTTTTTTGAATTAATTGCGAAACTCACTCAATAACAGTAATATCAAATTTAAAGCCCCTCCTAAATTAATTAGGGGCTGGTTATAGCGATCAGGAAAACGAAACAGGAAAAAATTTCAGATCGATAATTTATTAGGTTTTTATTGGAATCAAAATACAAATGTTATACTTATCGATGGCAAATAACTCAAAGAATTTTTGTAGATGATTAGAATTTCAGTTGAACAAATACTTTTTGTAAAAAATGCATTTATCTATTTTCCTGATGGAACTTCATTTTCCGTACGGAAATTCCATCAGGAAAATAATTAAATGTATTTTTTACAAAATATATGTGCGTTATTGAAAATTTTAACATCGCAAATGATTTTGGGAGTCATTTGTCATCGATAAATGTAGCATTTGTGTTTCAAATAAAATCAAAACATATTTAATTATTGATTTGAAAAGTTTTTCCTGTTTCGTTTTCCTGATCGCTATAACCGGCCCCTTACGTACAAGTATAGGTACAACAATGGGACACTATTAAAGAACTTTAAAAACCTTTTTTTTTATTATTTTGTCGGTATTCTTTCGATTATACATATTTTTTATCTATATAGTATTATAACAAATAACAATACACAAGTCAAATCATTTAATCCGATGAATCGAATATTTTAGTTTTAATTTTTTTTACATTTTTTGTTTTTATTTTCGAATTTAATTACAAAATGTATTTAAACGCCTCAAGGACAAACAACAACAATAACGTCTCTCACTTCTTTGAACGAAATGCGAATTCAACTCAATAACAGTAAATTCAAATTTAAGGCGTCTTTTTTTAATCATGTACGGAGTCAAAAGTACATAATCATTGTACCACTACATTGCAAAATATATGTGGTTGTGTGACAATTTTTATGGTGGAAAACATTGTCAATTTCAACATCTTAAAAAAAATAATAAAACAGAAGATTGAAATCAACTTAAAACGTACTTAATTTGTTATATTTTTTTGATAAAAATATAAACAATGCCTGATTGGTTAATTCAAACATGAAATTTTGTTTGTTTTGATTACGAACATTCTTAATTGAACAATTTTATGTTTACTTTTGCGTTAAATATAATTATTATGATTAAGCAACAATAAAATCGAAATTCTCGTTGTTGATTTACAACTAAATCATGCTTGAAACAACTAAACAATCATCTTTTATTTAAACATGTTTGTAGATTTTACAAAATAAAACATAAACAACATCACGTTGGTCGATTCAATTACGGTTTCAATCACGGTACCTTGGTTGATTCAAAGATAGACGTATTTGGTATCACAATTATTTCAATTAATTGTCAGAAACTTAAATATACAAAACAAGGTTTTTATTTCGATTTTTAAACTCAAATAAAACGCTTAACATATTTAATTTATTAAAAAATATTTTTTTTTTGAAAATATACATCGCGTATCACCTCTCATAATTTTACTACCTTAACGACCACATGATTTTTCATGAACATCATTATAAGTCAAATAAAATACCAAATTAAGCTCTAAAATCGTTTAACCATAATATTATTAAAAATTATTCAAATGTTTTTTTTTTATCGAAAGCTATTAATTTATTTTTAAATATTAATAAGTTAGAAAATTAATTCCATATAATATCATGACTTAAAATAAAAACATAAATAAATCTCTGACCAAATTACTATTTCCTTCTTTACCTCTTCCCTCTTACTTACTACCTTATAACGACCACATGATTTTTCATGAACATCATCATAAGTTAATTATTAAACTTTCGAATTTATTAATCAAAAGAATTAAACCGATATTGTAGTCGAATTTTAATCAAATTTAGGTAGAAATTCCTTTATTGACTACAAAAACATGAAAACAGAAAAAATTTTAAAAAATAAAAAAGAAAACACGAACTAATTTGTTTTTTAATTTTTTTTCCACTTTATTTGGATGCATTTCAAGCTGTCATGCAGCCCATCATCAGCAAATTACACTCGGTACTAACAAAATAAAAGAACAGATTTGTCTAAAGAAAATCAAAACAATACAATACAAATAAGTTTTAATAAATTATTATCTTAGTAGGTAATTACACTAATGCAAACAAAGGAGAACAAATATTTCCATTATCTGTGTTCATAACATTTTTGGTCTTAGAAATTAAGAGAGATTCAAACGCATCGAGCTTTCTTTGATTGCGTACGTTCTTAAGTAACCGAACACTCTCTTCAAACGTCCCGATGGTATGTGGTGGTTCGTTGTCATCACAAGAAGCAAAGACATGCGCAGCGACTGATGAACGATTCAACTGCTTATTTTTTATGCAATTGATGTGCTCTTTGAACCTGGTTTTGATGCTCCGTTTTGTTTGTCCTATATATTTTTTGTTGCAGTTTTTACAGCTGATTTCGTATATGCCACTCTTAGCGCTTGTTGGTGTTATATCTTTGGTTGAACCCAGAATATTCTTAAGCTTTCCATTGTTGTTGTAAACTATGTGTATATTTTCTGTTTCTAATGTCTTCCGTACTTGGTTTGTTATTGTTGGTATGTACGAAAACGATACACGAAATTTTGTTGTTGTTTGATTTTGGCTAAATAATGTTGTTATGTTATTTTTTCTTACATGGTTTGCTTGTTTTTTCACAATTCTCTCGATTAAAGACTTTTCAAAACCATTAACGTCTGCCAAATGAACTATAAAATCAAATTCTTTTTTGAAGCTGGAAATTGAAAGTGGCAGTTTACACAATCTGTATGCCATGGAATGGAATGCTGCGATTTTGTGTTGATAGGAACAAAATGAATCTTTAGTGATGTAGCGATCGGTTGCTGTGTTTTTTCTGAAAACTTCGAATTCTATTTTATTGTTGCGTTTTTTGCATAACACATCTAAAAATGGTATACAATTTCGGTTGTCTTCTTCTTCAAACGTAAACTTGATGCTGGGATACCTGTTGTTTAGAAGATTTAAAGTGTCGTTTGCTGTGCTCTTTTTTATAATGCTGAAGACATCATCTACATATCTTAGCCAGATTCTCGGAAGCAAACCTTCGTTTTTTAGGTCTATTTCGAATTTTGACATAAATGCTTCCGCAATGAGTGGTGACAAGGGATTTCCCATGCTTGTTCCATTTTCGTTTTTGTAAAACTTATCACGAAAAACAAAACAATTGTGGGACATACAGACTTTGGCGGCTTTTAAGTACATAATCCTCTTTTTCTCTTCTATGTTTTTTGTTTCAAGATGTAATTTAAGGGATTCTAAAGCCACGTCAACGGGAATACTAGGAAATAGTGCCTGGACATCAAATGAGATCATGGTTTCGTCGTCTTGAAGGTTAACATCTTTCACTCTTTCAACAAAGTCAAACGTGTTCATAACACTTGCACTTTGAAATCGTCCATATTTCTTCATTTCATTCACTAACCATTTGGAGACATTAACAAGGGGGGAGTTTATATTCGATACAATTTTACGCATTTTCTCACCTGGCTTATTAATTTTTGGTAAGCCATACATCTTTGGTACCTCTGGATTCGAAATGAGAAATTTAAATTTATTGATATTAAACGTTTCACATATTTCTCTAATGATTCCTTTGGCGTCATCTATCATTTTGTTTAACGGTGACTTCTTCATGATTGTGAAACCATCTTCAGTTATTGAATTTTCCATTCTCTCTTCGTAGTTCAACTTGTCTAAGATGACTATGTTGTTACCTTTATCTGCTTTTATGTAATATACATCTTTTTCTTTTAATTTTTTAATTATTTGATTACAGTTTTGTTGGTTTTTTGAAATTTTAGTTGATTTTACTTTTTTTATTACTTTTTTTGCCACTTTTCGAACTTTCTCTTTGCATTCTGTCGATTTAAACTGGATCGCTGATTCAATATCCACTATTGCTTGTCCTATGTCGACTTTATTCATATTTGGGGTGAAATTAAGTCCTTTGTTCAAAAACTCAAGTTCCTCCGGTTCAAACTGATAAGATGATTGGTTTATAACTAAATTTTGAACTGGTTTTACTTTAATTTCTTTTATGTTAGGTTTTTGTTTAATTTTAAGACAGTTGAGTTTATGGTTTTGTGTGATTCTTTTATTTTTAAATGTGTTGTTTGAAATATCAATAATTATATTTTGTTTTTCGATAAAATCATAAAATTCACAATCATTTAAACTTTTTGTCAGCTCTAATTGCACATCGTAAAGCTTTAATTGTGTGTCATTTAATTGACTATAATGAAAACCTATTTCACTTCTAAGCCATGATTTTTCGGCCATTTTAATTATTTTATTTGTTCGAGAATTAGAAATGCTGCAGTGAATTTTAATAAACGATGGCATAACTTTTTGTTTTTTGCACTGTTTTAGAAAAATTAAATCGGCTTTTGTTCTATTAATTTTGTTGAGTAAGCGAGTGTATTGGTTTAGTTTTTGTTTGGAATACATTGTTAATTATTAAACTTTCGAATTTATTAATCAAAAGAATTAAACCGATATTGTAGTCGAATTTTAATCAAATTTAGGTAGAAATTCCTTTATTAACTACAAAAACATGAAAACAGAAAAAATTTTAAAAAATAAAAAAGAAAACACGAACTAATTTGTTTTTTAATTTTTTTTCCACTTTATTTGGATGCATTTCAAGCTGTCATGCAGCCCATCATCAGCAAATTACACTCGGTACTAACAAAATAAAAGTCAAATAAAATACAAAATTAAGCTCTAAAATCGTTTAACCATAATATTATTAAAAATTATTCAAATGTTTTTTTTTAATCGAAAGCTATTTATTTATTTTTAAATATTAATAAGTTAGAAAATTAATTATATATAAAATCATGACTTAAAATAAAAACATAAATAAATCTCTGACCAAATTACTATTTCCCTCTTTTATAATAGCTTTGCTAATTTCCGTATGTTACAAATTTCATTTCAATTGTGTTTCACTATATAATTTTTAATCATTCGTTTTTATTTTTCAAAACAATTACATTTGCTTTAACATACTAACATAAAGTTAATACCATAGTAGGTACATTCATAGGTATATACTATACATACTATAATGCCTACACGTATTATAAGGGTGATTGCCATCATATGAATAAATTGAGCTATTAAAACTTACAAACAAAACCAAAACTGCGGTGCAGTAAGGGATATATCAGGGTACAATTAATTGCATTTTTGCGTTTCAACAAGTTGTTGTTGCCTAATCTATCTACCACAATAAAGCTTTGTCATAGAGAGTTTGGGCTATCAAGATATGCAATAATTAAATAATTTGTTATAATGTACATCCTTTCTGGATTCCTTCCTGGAACATTCCAAGCTATTTCATCGATTTAGGTAATGTCATACACATTTTTACACACGATTTTTAAAACTGTGAGGAAATTGGTTATTATAAAAAAAAAAGTTTTTTTTTAAATTTGTTCCAATTAAAAAACAATGATTGCACGTGTCTTCCCTTGGGGAACGCTATATTGTCAGACTTAAAACACGTTCTTCGAAAACTACTTCAACAGTAAACATTCGTATAAATTATATGTTTAAAAATTATGTAGGTATATACCAAAGGAGGAATGGGTGCATTAACATATATATGGGGCACTGCTGAGATAATATTAGATGTATATCAGGTCCGTATCAGTCTCACAGACGGCCCTTTTGATTATCATATAGGCACGAATTTTCAAAAGTTAATTTATTTTTAGTTGCGATTTAAGTGGTACTTAAGTGTTTTTTAAATGAAAAGATTTAATTTATGGGGTATATACCTGCTATTTTTCAAAAGGAGCCATATCTGCTTCATGATATGTTATTTCCATTTTAATATTGCAAAAACAAATCAAACATGCTCTTCTGCATCAATGATGAATAAATTATAATAAAGAACAATTTTATATCGTTGGAACCAGTGTATCTCAATTCAGATAAAATAAAGGGCACCACTGGGTCGCACAAACATGCTCTTGTGGCAAGTAACCTATCGTTAACAGACTGTGAATTTCGTCAACTTTTCGCAGTAGCCAACAAATCAGGTACAAACTTTTTTTTTTCAATACTTATTGGGTACTTTCCGAGAGAAATATTGATCGTATTTTTTTTTTTTTTTTTAAAATGGAATTATCGTTAAAGCTTATGGTAGATACTGTTATTTTAAGACCTAGGATTAAAAGTAAACAAATATCAGGAGATATTAGTCAAACAATACTTTTTACAAAGTTTAAAGTAATTCGTCCCAACCGTTTATTATAGGCTGTAGTTGTCGATACAGACAGACAGACAGACATATTTTCCGGACTTACTTTTTTTTGTCTTTTCTATCATCATAATAACGAATGCATAGCTTGCCTCCAAAAACCTAAAAGTATAGATTGAAAATATATCTAATAAAACTAGAAAAACATCCTAATACTTAAGGACAGTTTGACAGTAAAAAGACAAATTAAATCAGTTCGCACTTTCAATCAAGTTACATATATATAACTTACTCATGCGCGTGAGAGGTTCATGCATGCTATAATTAGTTTTGTTCTGTGATGCCAAATCTGGTTCTGTGTTCAGACATTCTTCTATTCAAAATTATAGAGCCCTGAATTTTTCCCTTTGGCACCTGATGAAAACCGGCCCTGATCTAAGAGGTACCACTGAAGCACGAGGTCCCTCCCCAGGGCTCCTTCTTTGCTTTTACTTCCGAAAGCCTTATTTTGAAGTAACACACTGCCACAGAGAATTGAGCAACCATAAAGATGCTGACAACAAACAAATTTATATCGTGTCGTGACTGTGAAACATAGGAGAGCAATATCAGCAGTATAGCAGAAAATAGGAGCAAAAGCATAGCAATAACAGTCACAGCGGTAGTATCTTAACAGCTAAATCATTTGCCATTCATAGTTGAAAGTCAGTTTGGCAAACGATGGGCTCTTCTAGAATATTATTTGTTTTATTGTTCTTTGTTTATTTTTGTTGTTGTTATTTCTACTGTTTTATATAAAGTTCATTGCTTCCTTAAAAGTTGCAAGGCTGCTGGTGAAGTGGGGGATTTCCAGTTATTGCTGTAAAGTTTTCGAGAGTGAAGGACGAAGATATTGGAGCAAAGTTTGCATAAACTGAACAATTAATAAAATTTATTTTCTTTGCATGTTTAGGGGTCGCTTTAACGCCGCTGCCGTTGCCGACACATTGGCCAAAACGTTGCCCATGAAACGGTTCATGTGGTTTGTCATTATTTGAGTGTAATTGAAATCTATTACATGAAGAGTGCAAGGAATTGTTTAAATAAGTACATGAAAGCAAATCATAATTTTGCTGATTCACAAAATATTGTTTGTAGTTTTTCAAACATCGTTTAAAGTGCCCAGTACGCTGGATAATTTATCCGAAGAAGTTTTTGTGGGGGTAAGGTAGGTTAATTCTTTGTTATTGATCCCTGCCTTATCTTCTACCATTTTCAGAAAATATTAGAAGATTTAACTAAGCTATCAGATTGTACTCTTATCTGAGATATATTTCTGCTATAATATCATACTGATTTATGATGATACTTATAAAACACAGGGTCAAGAGTATTAACCCTAGTTTACAACATGCAAAATAAATGAATAACCAAAACTGGGGTTTGCGCGAACCCCACAGGTTTTGTACACTTCTAACTGTTTATTATTTAGTAGGCGATATATTGTTTCTATTTGTTATTCATTTAGTTGACCTGAACTGTCACGTGTTTGGTTTTGACAAAATAATAAATACTGTTGAAATCAGTGCCAAATAAAGTTTGAAGATTAGAAAAAAGTAAGTTGTAACAATTAATTTCAAGTTTTGTTGTTAATATATGTACATATATACAAATTTACATACATATGTATGTATATTGTTTTAATTTCAGTGTCTAATTTAGATACATATATTATTGAAACAATATAATAGAGGCAACGAAGATGAAAGGGTAACGGCGTTGAGAGCAATGCTAGACATGGAATCTGGTGATGAGTGCGAGATTGATCCATTTGATGTTGACGGAGATGATGCAGATAATAATCCGTACATATGTATAATTATATGATTTGATTCCTTAGCGAATTATGAAGATGTTGATGAAGTTGCTTCAGAGGCTTGAGCATGAACAAGAACCGTCGACGTCGGCGTCGAATACAGAGTATTTTCTTGCGATCAGTGGTCGAAAATGGATGAATGAGCCGAGGCAGCAGTTTTGCCTCGTATCCAAAGTAGTAATGTACATATTTAGACCTGGTGAAACTATTGGCCTTGTGGCCAGTTTGAAAAATGAGTATCTTCTCGCAATTTTCAATCTCATTATCAACAACGAAATTTTAATGTGAGATACATAATTAAATGGACAAACGAAAAGGCCAATGATGTCTATACCAAATGGAATGTGAACCGACAATCGCAACGTGTTTGGAAGCCCTTTTCAATGAACGAACTTCAGGCGTATTTTGTAGTTTTATATTGGAGCATTGAGAGATGGTCACCGTCGTGTACGTACCTTATGGGATCCCGTCAAGGGACATCCCATTCTTCGAGCCATAATGTCTTGTTCACGTTTTGAGGAACTCAATGCTTTCCTTCGTTTCGACGATTCAATTGGTCGCCAAGTCAATCATCAGCCCGAAGAAACATTCTTCAGCCAGTTAAAATTTTTTTGAGCGTATTGGACCAGACTTTGTCAACAAACTACATTCCTTCTGAACATCTTAGTATCAATGAGCAGTTGAAAGGCTTCCGTGGTCGCTGTAAGTTTCGGCAATATATGCCAAGCAAGCCATCCAAATATGGGCTGAAGTTCTGGTGGCTTAATGAGAGTACAACGAAATTTTGAATATACACCGGCAGTTGCGACGAAAAAGCAGGGCTTGGCCGTGGATACGACGTGGTGATGTCTGATGCCACGATATTTTCACACTGATCGTAACCTAGCAGTAGACAATTTTTTCACTTCCGTAAACTTGGCTTGGAAATTGCTGGATAAAAAAATAACAATCCTTGGCACAATCAGAAAAAATAAAAGAGATGTACCAAAACCATTTGTTGTTCTTTCTAAATGAAAAAAACAAGCCCATCAAAATAAGTAATAAAAAACAGTACCGTACAGTTCATTCATCGATTTTTGGATTTTCCGAGAGAATGGCATTAGTTTCTTATGTGCCGAAATCAAACAAACAAGTCGTTTTACTCTCAACACAGTACAATCGAAATAAGGCAGTTTTGGGCTCTCAGAACAAGCCGGACATGATACTGGATTACAACCACACAAAAGGTGGTGTCGATGTATTCGACCAAATGGTGTCAATTTATTCCTGTTCACGCCAAACTAATCGCTGGCCTATGGCTGTGTTTGATAATTTATTAGATGCGGCAGCCGTAGAAACAGTAGTTATTTTTCGCCATTTCAATCCGACAACAAGGAAAAAAAAATTATTTAGAAATGATAAATTAATTGCGCTGGCAAAGGAACTAATATACATAACTAGAATAAGATAAGCGCTTACAGCCTTCGATGCAAACAAATATATCTAAATCTGGCTTGGATGCCCTCTTCGCATTATGGGAAGAAATTTGCCAGTTATTCGAGTAGTTGACGAGAGACTTCTGAAAGATCTTTTATTTTCAGACTAGATGCCACATTTGTCCAAGAACAGACAGGAAGAGCAAAACAACATGTGATGTTTGTGGAAAAAACTGTTGTCTTTGCCACCAAAACATCGTCTGTGTAAAATGTCTCCCGGAATTACCACCTAATCCTGAATGAGTTTTGGTTTTCATGACTTCATATTGTAAATCATCATCTACATTCTAAATAATATGTATTGTTATATTCATTTTCAAATAAAATACTTGTTTGGTTAAAATATTGGTATACCATTTTAGGAATTGGGTTTCGCACGAACCCCAATTTTGGTTTCTGACTTTTTTTCAGAAAAAAAAAACAGAAAATTATCAAAAATGATGGAAAAATAAGACAAAAAACGTAAAGAAAAATAAATTTTGTTCTCTGAGTCTTCATCCCAGGTCAAAAAAATGATTTAAAAAAAAGTTATAAGCATTCAAACATGAGCTGGGGTGCGAACCCCAATTTGTAAACTAGGGTTAAGAATATTAAGTTTAATATTCTTTTCTTTCGAACTTTAAAACGATTTCCTTTACGTCTCACCAGAGTTGTAAAAGAGTTAAATCATTCACTTGAATGCAGACTGCAACAAGTTGAGTTCTTAATTCATTTTGATTCACTCAGTGAATTAATTCACAGAATTCAAAAATTATTTCAGGATTCAGCGTATACAATTACAAATCCTAATCATTTTGAACTCAGTCTCTCAATTTATTATTTTTTTTGTATAAAATAGAATCTTTTTCAACGCGATTGTAATTTTTTTTTTACTCTAAGAGAATGTCAACTAAAAATACTTCATCCTGAAGGTATTTGAATTGATTGATTTTATTGAATGGGATTTAAACACTCTGAACTCTGAATTCATTTTAAATCAGTGATTTAAGAAATTATTATTAGAAATATTTGTTTTATCGGATATGTATTTGATTATATAATCGGATGTAGTGGTATTTGAGAAACGAAATGAATGAAGCAATTTGCATTTCGGAATGGCATTGAGAATCGAGAATAGAGGAATCATCAGTGCCGATTATCTCCCGTCCTCTTTTAGATTTTTGATGTTTCTTTTTCCTATTTACCTCAATCTTATCAAATTTTAAAGAATTTTTATTATTTTTAGTTTCGGAAACTTCATCTATGTACATATATCCATATTTGAAATAATGTGAATAGATTTACTTTCTTTTTCATTTGATTCTGAAGAATTGTCAATAATTTGAACATCATTTTGAGAAATAGGACTTTATTGCATTTGATGGCATCTGTATTGTCGTTTTCATATAACTATCATTAATCAAGTTCACGTTGAAAAAAAGATGTGATTTGTGTCAAGCAGCAGTTTTTGACTTGCGCGTCCTTATCTTCAGTTAGAAAGTCAAGAGCTTTTGCAGAGAATAAAGAATTCAATAGCCACCCTGGACTTTTGTGCCACCTTAAGTAAGTAAGTAAATACATATCAAAGGAACTCTTCGTTCCCTGATAGCCACTCATATCATACCATCTGATTTCTACACTCCGGATTGCATTTATGCAGTTAAATTTCCCGAAAAATAGATAGCCGTTTCATATTTATTATAGGCCATCCAATGAAAACTTATTGATATTTCTACATCGTCCATGTGTGGCAATTGAACAGAAAATATCGAAGTTTCGCGTTTAACATTTCACTTTATAATTTGGAGTAAGGTAACTTTATGTCCATACTTGTTAGACATAAGTTTGTAAATAAGAACTATGAGCCATGCTATCTTTTTCCAGAATTCAGAGGGTATCTTAAGATTTCGTGCTTATAATTATCATTACATTCGGTATGTTAAAATAAATTATTTCCAAATAGCTATGTATTTAAAATTCCATATAATATATGGTTCAAGTATTAGAACGTTCGGTTTATTATGTAATCATACAATATTGTTGCTCACATAATTTTTAAATATATTTACTCCTATCTAGATATTTTAATATTAAAAATATGGTTAACTGGGACAGCGAATGAAAAACACAATGGTATCGTAAAGAGCTAAAATGGGTTTGTGTAACCACAAGTTCTATTACTTGTTACCTACTTATTTTTCATTACATTGGTACATCCTTACTCATTTAAAATTGTTTTGACGAGCGGTGTTAAGCTATTTCCTTTGAACATATTACATAATTATGTATATAACAAGGCAGATATTTTGAACAAATAAAAGCACACACAAAAAAAAAAAAATTAAATCGTTCTATTTTTATAAAACAGCACATTCATAAGTCATGCGGCACACATTTTTTTATTTCTCCTTACTAAGCAAACAATCATAATATTCCAACTCTGAATAAGAAGGCAAAAAAAAAACTCTTAAACATTTCAACTTAATTAGCTTTATTCTCTGCATTCCGCTTTTATAGTGCAATTTCCCTATAAAGCTTATTTAAGGGGGGGTTTACGCATTTAAAATTCACTCTTTCCTCTTCATATCTATATAGTGAACAAACACCCGCCGGAAACGTCTGATGAATGTGTTAATATAACTTATGTGATAATTAATCAGGCCCGGGAAAAGCCAGCGGCAAACGTTTTTGTTTCCAAAAGCTACTCAAGCTTATATAAGAATTCTCCATCTCGAGTATCTCGTTGTATTTTTTTTTTTATGAACTGAAAATTAATACTAATTGCTATGCCAGAGTACAAAACAGAATTCACATTTCATTTTAAGAATTATTCTTTTTTTTTTTTATTTTATAAATGAATTTCCGCAATTTGTCTTTTTTTTAAACTAAGCTTAGCATACCAAACCAAGAACATATATTATGTATCTACGAATAAGAAGTTACAAAAACGAACATACAGCACAAAAAATATTAAAAAAAAAAAAAAAAACAAAATGAAATGCAATATTTCAAAGGACGTGGAATACGTAAACAGAGCAATTTTCAAATCATTGAAACTTCTTTCCTAAGATCCTGCAAATTTTTCATAGGATTGACCTAACACTATGTGTGTGGTTTTTTTCCTAATATGAGACGATAGCTGAAAACTTTGCTCTCTTGAATTTTAATTCATGCACTTGTATATGTACATATGGAGGAAAGAAGGACACAAATCCGGACTATAAGAATATTTCAAGCACATTCTCACACATGTGGAGTGAAGAGACTCGAAGCGCAAAGTCATATAAAAAACAAGGATACGCTCATAAAACAGCAAATGCAAGAAGTTGCGCCCGTCGGGATTTATATCTCTCTCCACGCCTCGATTGCAGTGGACATATGCTCGAGTTGCCGTTTTCTTTAACTGTGCAATGTTCGCATCGCATGGCGTTTATGTAGATTTTCAGATGTATATTAATCCAGAAGCGCAATGCAGAGGTATATCTTTTGACAGGTTGAAACTGGAAGTGTGATTAAACCTGTGTGTTCTGTGTTCACATGATGTTCTTTTATTTTATTATTTTTTTTTTTATTTTAATTTAAATACTTTAACTAAATACAAATTTATACCCGCACAAAATATCTAGTCAAACAAAGGTAGGTAAGGCAGGAATATTTGCTGCCTGTGCTAGGAATAGAATGAGATTTTTTTTTGTCTCTTGAGGATATCTTCCCTTTTTTATCTAGTTTTGTGTAGAGCAAGATTAAATGGGGATCATGTATTCCTCCAAGGTAGTTACCGTGTAATTGTTCGCTTTTTTTATGTTCTTGCTGTTTGAGAAAAATGGATAGTGCACCTGAGTTGTTATAGTTGACGCGATATCTTCTTTTATATGTGGCAGCTGCGGTAATGAGAAAAACAAAAGATTCAAGTGTGAGAAACCATTTATACCTATGAGATGAAAGAAAACTTTATCTTAAACAGAAAATGAAATGAAAGTTTAGGGACTTAAAATGGAGTATGTATGCGATTTCTTAGCGGTAATTTGAGTAGTGTGTGCTATACTGCTGCTGCTTAAGATGAGATAGTATTTTTGTACGATTGAATGAACAATCTGAATGCCTTGAACTCATTATATGAAGGATAGACGTACAGGTGTGAGCATGGTTTAATCAGATTAAACTTTTAGTACCGTAATTTACGTCAAGGTGCTTAGAGACTTGGAAGTTGGTCTAAGTGTGGGGTATAAAAATATATACATATATTGTGATATCAGACTACGTACGTGACTTTCTATGATTAGGTTTTAATTGAAGAAAAACCAGTAGCTGATGTTTAAGTATGATGGAAATGTTTATTTTTTGAATGGGACAATAGTATTCCAATATTTCGTTCCATAAAGTGTTTGTAATACATATACATATCTAAAAACAAAATACATAAAAATTATTTGTTGTCCAAACATTTCTTTTTCACAACTGCTCGCAGTTTTAAACGCGGAAAAGAGTTACTTGTGATTTTTCGTAGTTTTTTGTGCAAATCTAATCAAGTAGGTACTTAGAAATGGTACCAACTTTATAAGATTGTCTTAGAAATATAAACCATTATGAAAAAAGCATTCTTATAGAAAATATTTACTTGGTGAAAAGAAATTTGGGCTCACTACAGACAAGGCCGTAGCCAGACAATTATTTCGGGGGGGGGGGTTATACTTATTCCATACACCAATCAATCTGTACCTTATTCTGTAGATGTAATACATAAAATTAGTACAGCCCATTCACCCAAAATCCACCAAACACGGCTTTTAGTTGCGATAATGATACTATTCTATGTATAAGGCAAGTTATGGATTCGTCAAAAAAAAAATTGAGATAACAAATAAACATGATATTGCGATGATAGGGAAGTAGACAAAAGTGTGTTGGAAAATTCTGTTCGTCCGACTGCCTGTTTGCAGATCTGCAGCCTAAATGGATAGGCTGATTTGCAAACTTGGTTCAGAGTGTTTATTTAGTAGTCTCGCACTAGGCGTTGTTGAAATTGGAATTTTAGCTCTAAAACAATGGTAAATGTCATATAACAGTTTGTTAAAACTTAATTTTTCTAAAAATGGCCTTTACGATTTTGATAAAACAGTCGAGATTTATCTTAAAACAGTACCTCTCATAGAACCGATTTTTTAAATCAGAATTTCTCGCTAACAACAAAACCGATTTCAATTAAATTTAAAATTTAGGAAGGTTTTTATCATCAAATTCATATACATAACTTTTTAGATTTTTTAAATATGTTGGAAACGCGAATATCGAATTTTTTCAGATTTTTTACCCGATGAACTACAGATTTCGATGTATTGAAATACTCAAAAAATTGCAAAATATTTTTCAAAAATTAAAAAAGAAACCGGTTTGAAAAAAAAACTGCTTTAACGATTTTCAATATTTTTTCCTAGGTAGAGTACTGCTAATAAAATACAATTGCATACTTAGTTTTTCAAGAAAACTCTCAAACAAATTTGAAAAACTAAAAGATTTTTCCAATATTTTTTAAAAATAATTTTAAGTTATTATTTATTAAGTAGGTACATTTATCATCACTCTTTAAGATTTTATTATAAAAAAAAGTATTAAATAACATGTAAGTATATCATTTTTATAAAATTAAATTTAATCTTCTGGCCTTCTGTGCTGCAAATATGTCTAAAACTTCCTCAGTGTCAATCTCAATTTGTCGATGAATTGACATTAATGCCAATCCTGTTAGTCTTTCTTCGCCGGTAGAATTTCTAAGGTAAGTTTTTAGACGTTTCATTGTCGAAAATGTTCTTTCCGGTGTACACGTTGAAACCGGTAGTATCGCCAAAATTTTGAGAAGCTTGTGGATGTTAGGAAACAGATTCTTATTGCATTCCCCAAGAGCTGTTATTGCACTCTTTGAACGCTCTATGACATTTTGTCTTCCATAACGTAAACTCGATGCTTCTAAAGTGTCCCAATCCAAAAAAGATCTATAAAATTTGAAGTTTTCTTCGTTGTAATTTTGTTCATATTTGCCGCCAAAAATCGATGGAATTAAAATGCCCAAAGAGGAAAGTATGGACTTATGATTTTCAAATCTTATTTTAAGCTGACTTAAAAAATCATCTAAAAGAGGAATCAGTATACTTATCCTAAAATAGGTTTCAGGATCCGTTGTGCTCAAGTTTTGTCTGTGCTGTTGCTTTGACACAATTCGTGGAATTTGGAATTTTTACATCCACAACACATATTACGTTGTTGCTCATTCCTTTTTCCTATTGCTGGCAAGAGAATAGAAACGCATGGAATGAACCGGCTAAAACGTTGCAAGTTACAATTGCAACTATATAAGTGGAATAACGAAGTTGAAAACTAATGCACACAAGGACACCATTAGTTTATTTGGTATAGGGAAATAAGAATATACGTTTTTACTATACATATTGTTTCATGTAGATGCATACACATACCTATCTAGGTATACTAAATTTCCTTGAGGCGTTTAGTTATTGATCATGTGCAATCGAAGCAAAAGTAACCTGGCATCCTGAGGCTGTGTTGTTTGAGGTTGTATTTAAAAACTGTCTACCTTACTAAATTCATCGAAAATTATGTTGGTACCTAACCACGTAGGCTTTAAACTAAAATCGGAATGTTTTGAACATAAACACTAATTATTTGAGCACAAATTTCATACTTATGCCGAAAAGGTTGATTTACAGATGCATTTCAAAAAAATTTCGGGGGGGGGGGGGGGTAGGAACTCCTGTGACCCCCCCCCCCCCTGGTTACGGCCTTGACTACAGATACAAAAATTAAAAGAGTCTTTGTAATGACAAAATAACATATGAAAACATAATATGGCACTTTTAATAAAACATAAATTTTTTTAAGTTATGTCTGTCTGCATGTTCTTTTGTTCCGGCTAATCTCGGAAATGGCTGGACCGATTTTGACGGGACTTTCATAAGTAGATATCTGATGATTACTACCTAGGTAACTTTAGTTATTTACTTCTTAAAAAAGTCTTATATATAATGGATCGATTTGAATGTTAATCACATGTAATAATATTTAAATAAAAAATGGGCAAATTTTGGCCCTATAAGATTATAATAACTAACAATTCTATCGTGTGATGTGCTGCTAAGTGGACGTGTGCGAGATTAAGTGGGTACAATATTAATAATTTCAAACGTTAATTTGAACGTAACAAGGCATTTATCCTCTAAAAAGAACTTTGAATTTTGTTTTCATTATAAAATTTATTGAATCGTAATAATAAACCTTCAGTGCTTTAAATAAATAAATATTGAATTGTGATTTTATTCCAAATACAATCTGATTTGAATTACACAGTGCGGAAATTGGTGCTTTCTCTTAAACTTATTGTAACTGGACTGCTCTACTCTATATCACAATAATTACACACCTCTTCCATTTGTTGCCTCTTAATTTCCTTAAAACATACACCACATCTGAAAATCAAGCCATTATACCTTCATAACATTGTGCACATGCCCGCGCCCGGTAAAAGAAATAGAAAAGCCCTATCCCAATCTCCAGATCAACCGCTGCACTTAACATCTCCAGATTCTAAATACGCAAAAAATAATAACTCAACTTCAAAACAATCATTAAACTTCTCTTGCGTAAATTATACCGCAATGTCTCGAAGTGAGGAAGCTCTTCGCAAACAAAGTGATTACATCATATCACTTCTTTCGTCAAAATGCAAAATTTTGCAAAATTTTCCGACTTGAAGTACTACATAATGAATACAAAATTTTAAGAAACAGAGTAATCTGTACGATACGTGATGCAAAAAAACGTTTTTATGCTCCTAAATTAGACCCTACTCTTGCCAAAGACAAACTCTGGAAAAATCTGAGAGAAATAGGTGTAGGAAAACAAAAAAATAACAAAACTATTACTATTGACTGTAATGAACTCAACAAAAACTTTGTTAACATTAATTCCTCAGATTTTGAAACCCGAACCTATGGTTGTTTAGATATATTAAATGACCAACCATCTCTAAACAGTTTTTGCTTCTCACCTGTTAACGAGACTGATGTTTTAGAAAGCTTTTTAGTTATTAAGTCAAACTCAGTTGGTACTGATGGCATTCATCCGGTTTTTTTGAAAGCTATACTTCCGTATTTACTTAAATACATAACTTATGCTTATGATTTGCCGTATCTTTCTAAAGTTTTAGAGAGACTTATCAACTACCAAATGAGGACTTTTCTAAGCAACAATAAATTGCTATGTATCAACCAATCAGGCTTTCGATCTAAGCATAGCTGTACTACCGCTTTAATTGATGTGGTGGAAGACATAAGAAATGATTTGGATAGAAACAAAGTAACAATATTAACGCTTTTGGACTTTTCAAAGGCTTTTGATACAGTCAATCCTTTTATACTGTGTCAAAAACTTAAAAATCAATTTCATTTCTCATTGCCTTCAGTAAAACTAATTCTTTCTTATTTTCAGATAAATGCGTTGTAAAGGCAACAGAAAAACTGCAATATGCAGTCGACAAGATAAGAGAATGGACGCAACAGTGGCGTATCAGACTCAATGAAACAAAATCAACGCATATAAACTTTACTAATAAAAAGATTAATAATGTTCCACTTTTTATTAATAGTAAAGTAGTACCTTACTCCAATACGGCCAAATACCTTGGGATGACTTTGGATGCAAAGCTAAAATGGAAAAAGCACATCAAGAAAAAAAGGGAAGAACTTAACTTAAAATATAGAAAAATGTACTGGTTACTGGGAAAAACCTCTGCCCTATCAATTGAAAACAAATTAATGTTGTATAAGCAGGTATTAAAACCTGTTTGGACGTATGGCATCCAACTTTGGGGTTGTACAAAGAAAACAAATGCGGAAACCATCCAAACATTCCAAAACAAAGTCCTTCGTGGAATAGTAAACGCCCCTTGGTATATAAGAAACAGCGATTTACATCGTGACCTTCAAGTAGAAATGGTTACAGAAGTAATTAGAAAACACGCTGTATCACACAATCAGCGACTGCTTAGTCACACTAACTCCGAAATGGAGACAGTCTTAAATGTACGTACCAATGTTCGGAGACTAAGAAGAACCAAGCCTCATGAGCTGATGGTCTAAAAGCGATGGGAAAGTATTAAATCATCAAACTTCCCAAAATGTGAACTTAAAATTGAGAAACTAAAATCATTTGTCGATCTTTTATAGATTGGTCATGATTCTATATGGTTTTAGTGCGGTAGAAGTCCCACACTACTTGATACCGAATATTATCAAGTGTCTTTTGAAGATTTCCACCTACCGAAAGAAAAAAAAAAAAAAAAAATTTTACCGGTAGATCTCAAGCTGTTTTTGCTAACAATTCTTTTTCTTCTTTTCTTCCTTTGCAGAGAGGTGTCCCTCAAGGCTCTATTTTGGGTCCTTTACTATGTTCTCCTTATATATAAATGGTCTTCCGTCATGCCCACTAAACTCCTCTGTGCACATGTACGCTGATGATGTACAATTGTATAACAGTTTTCCACTAGGTATGTCTGAGAATGGTGTGCATGAAGTTAATGAGGATTTCAATGAACTTTTTATTTGGTCCCGCAAAAACAAACTTAGCTTAAATCCGAAAAAATCAAAATGTTTAATCATATCTAGGACCATAACAGACACTTCCTATTTTCCTGCTATATTTTTGAACAACACAGTTATTGAATTCGTTGATTCTGCTAAAAATCTTGGATTCATGTTAAATAAAACATTAAGCTGAACACTCATATAAGGCTTACGCTTGGCAAGGTATATGGAGGTCTTCGAATGCTTTGGGCGTCACATCATATAACACCATTAAAGACACGTTTAATGTTGGCTAAAACGTTATTAGTACCCCCTATGCTTTATGGCTGCGAAGTTTTTAGTAACTGTGACTCTGAACACAAGCGTAGACTTAATGTTGCCTTTAACAGTATTGCACGCTATGTTTATGGTCTTAGGAGATTTGACCACATCTCTAATTTTTCTAATTCCATCTATGGCATTTCTCTCGATAATCTTTTTAAACTAAGGACTTTAACCTTGCTTCACAATATCATTCAATCTCATCAGCCAGAATATTTGTACAATAAAATAAAATTTTCGCGATCTGCCAGATCTTGCGATCTTATACCAGTGCGCTGTAACTTCTTATTATCTGAACGCCAGTTTTATGTGCATGCCATCCGATTGTGGAACTCCCTCCCTCGATCTATTAAGATTATAACCTTCTCGGCCTTGTTTGGTAAAATGCTAAGAGAATTCTTCTCCTGATTTGCTAATCTTTATGATGATGGTGACGTTGATGATGATGATGATAATGATGATGATAAAAAGATACATACATATTCATACATAGAAACATAATTATTTTTATTTTCTTTTTTTTTTTCTTTCTATTTTTATCTTTAAATTTACATTAAATGAAACTTAAATTTAACTTTTAACTTTTAACTTTTCTTGCATACCTTAATTTAAATGTTTAAAAGTTTAATGGAATAGCATTTATTTTTTTTTCTTTTGTAGTAGGTAATTATACCACTTTATATAATACAAAGCACAATTAAAGTTCTAATAGTATTCTATTCTGATACTGATGATAACTCTAGTTTATGAGATATTGTATCTTACTGAGTAATTTATGCCTATAAATAAATGAAATGAAATGAAATGAAAACTTTTTCAAAAACGATGTTTCTCCTTTATTATTCTTGCGGTAGCAAAATGCAATAAGTAACAGCTTATTACATTAACATGTATGATTAAACACAGTGCGAATGATTAGGAAAATGATTACTAGATGAAAAAAGATAACGACGCCGACGCACAAATATTTTTAATGTATAAGCATCACAATGGAAAGAATAATTGAGCCTTGTGAAACTATTCCTTTTTGTGTAGTGCGGCTAAAGAAAAAACATCAGTAACTACTGTAATTTCGATGTTGCTCTCCAAGGTATAGTAATGAGTATTGTTTTGCAGTTAAAAAAATACGTTTTTTTAATTGTTGAATTGATTAATAAATTGTTTCATAAAATAAATGCTGGTGCACCCCAAGATTTCGTTTTGTCTCCGACTCTCTCCCATATCTTTATTAACTGTCTCCTTTCTAAAAATTCTAATTCAATTCATTGTTTTGCTGATGATTCTGGACTCACATCCCTGTTCTTCTGGACTCACATCCCTGTTCTTCGGATGTGGAACTGCAACGACAACGTATGATAAGCTGATTATATTTCGATACTGACAGCATTATTGAATGGGGAATTATCAACCGCGTAGAATTTAACGCTTCTAAAACTCAAAGCTGTCTTTCGTCTCTAAAAAGAAACTCTCCCTTGCTTTACCTTCATACATGAATGGTACTCTAATTTACGTATGGTTGGTCTCCGCATCCAAAATCTATTCTCGTGGGATGAAAAATGTCAGATGATGTCCAATCCAACTGGTGAAAAAATACAGAAGAAAATTGTACCAATTATGGAATACCAAAATATATAATAATTTTTAAAACTACAAAAATTAAATTTTATTATTTTTTTTTTGTTGATGAAACTATCTACTATAAATTAATTGTAAAACAAAACCAAAAAAAAAAAAAATCGTACACTTCTTTAAATGAGCAAAATATAAGAAAAAACACAAAATGAACACTTTTAAAAAATAATATTAACCACTCGGGATTTTTAATGGAAATCGAATTTGTTTATGTCAAAACATTTTAATTTTCTTTAACTGTAAAATTTCAAAGGAAAATTCGTATAGGCGATGTCATTTAACATTGTAGCAACGTAGAGTCAGCAGTCAATACATGTATGAACCCTATCCACCATATCATGTTTACCTATTGGAAAAATACACTGCAAGTCATAAGGATAGAAGCAGGCATATTTGAGATGTAAAACTGATGTTACTACCGTTATATGCAAATTATACAAAAAAAGAGTATGGAGTTCAGTAAAGTAGTGCATTCAAAACTAAATAGAGAACTTGTCAATTTTTAAAAACCTAGGTTAGTAGAATTCAGAAGGCTGTATTTAAATTAAGTCAAAAATAAATGAATTAAAATCGCGTCATAAGAATAGAAGCAGTGCCAAAATCAACATTTTTTATTAAGTGGTAACATTGACATTCATGGATCATTTTGGAGAGTAAGCGCATTAAGTCGTATGTTTTAAGAAAAATGGGAAGAAAAAATTCATTTACATTAGAGGAATGAGTGAAAATTAATGTTTACTTGCTGTGGTATTTTTGAACGGCTCTATAACTGTCAAAACCAAATGCCGCGCCAGTGATTATGTTACCAGCAATTATTTCGAAAAGCTGTCATTTTTCGTGGCTAAATAGAATGAAAATATTTTGTCTGCTTTAAAGCTTTGAAAAATACAAAAGAATCACAGAATGGCATCGAATTCAGCACTATCAGCAGCAAATATCAGGTATAAGGCTATCGTTGAAGCTAATTTACTAACGGTTCTCCATGTCATCCGCAGAGCTAAACATTTGAAGCGTCTTAAGCCTAAGAAAAAACGCCCCTAAATAATGTCAGAAAAAAACATAGGATGTGTTTTGACAAAGAGAACATGAAGTGAAATGTTCAAAAATTGTAAGCTCAAACTATACACTGTCGAAAAATTTATTTCTGACGAAAAAAAGTGTTTTTTGGATAGGCTGAATGCTTAAAACTATTTTGTTCACTTTCTAAGAAAACAGGAGCGATTTCTGAACAAAAATCAGAACATGAAAGGAAGCATAGTGGTGGAGGTGCAAAATCCTACTATCGAACCATTGATTTGACGATACAAAACACAAACATTAATTGAAACAGCTACAAATCTTAGCTTGAAAGAATTTTTCCGAAAATGTATGATATTTTTGGGTAAACCTTATAGATTTTTCAACACGAAAAAACCCTTATTACTCATCTTTCGGGTAGCAAAACCATTAATTAAAAACCAAATCGTACATTTTTTGGTTTCACCACCGTACACTATGAATCTCGACGCAATGGAAAAAGTATTTGACTGGCTCACACAATAATTTTGTGAAGAATGGAAATTAAACGGTAGCAAGGAAGGCAAAGTTCTTTCCATTTATATGGCCTGGAGTACGATTATCCTGAACTATTTGGCTTCGATTTGTAGTTAAACAGTAGATACTACAAAAAATGCCCTTTCCGACAGAATTTCATTGAATTTCTGCAGCTTACTTCTTTTAAGTAAAGTCTTTTTTATCGCAATATTATAATCAGCCTTAACATGGTATCTGTCCGTCCGAATGGTGCAGCAACCAAATTTATAATTTTTAATTTTTTAATTTTAATTTTTTTACACGCGCTTAGAATAAAAATGTTTTACTGTAAACAAGTGTCTTTTTATCCATACTTCTACTTTTAAAACTTTAATCAATTACTTTTTTCACATTCAAAGAAAGTTTGACATTTCGATAGCACATCTTATTATTTGCAGGTAAAAAATACCTTCATTACATCCTAAATACTTTTATTCACCTTGTGCATTTCGTTTTGTTTGTTGTATTATCAATTTGTTTTTCTTTGTTCCCTTTATTTCATGAGCATTGGAATTCCGAATGATTTTATTCTTCTATTTTCTTCATTCATTTCATTCTGAAATATTTCTTATTGCTGTGGTGCAGTGAATTATTAACTTTGAGTTGAAAGAATTCCCCAGATACACTTGCACATTCTTATCGCTTTAATTAAAACAAATAACTTTTGTGGCGAAAAATTCTTAAAATTTTTTGTGTTTATCAAAAATAATTTTTGGGATGGGAAAATTAACAACATTCAAAAGAATCACAGCGCACTGAATGTTTTTTTTTTTTGTTACACATAATGTTTCTTGCTAAAAGCTGAACTTTTAACTTCATTTTACATAGTACGTAGTACTATAATCTAGCGGTAGCTAGATTTTGACGCACCACAGTGAAACATTGCGTAACACCGACATAATTGAATTGTCAAGATAAAATTCATGGTGAAATAAATGGTTGGAATATTTTTTCTATGCGATTGAAATATTCGTGTAGCGGTAGGTATTTTCTTATGTTTTTTTTTTGTGAATTAACTTGATGCAAATAAGAATGCTTTTAGGATAATAAATTGCTTTTGTTTTTGTACGTCGCTATTTGCCTATATGTTTGGTATTTTATGTGTACCTCTAGCTTAATATTATTATAAAAATAAAAAAAAATGTCAGAAAAAATACATTTAGCACGTGTATACAGAAATCTGACTTTTGGTTTTATTTTTCTTGGTCCGATTGAGTTTCTGAAAATAGAAAAGGAAGACTAAAATTTTGATTAAAAAATGCGAAATTTTTAAACACAAATTCTTATATGACTGAACAACGTCAAATGCCCCATATATGTATTACAAAATCGCATTTATTTTATATCCTCAAAATAATAGTAAAAGTTATTTAAGATTAATCGATTTGGGAGATAATATAAAACGAAAACTTTCACGTTTATTTTTTTCACAATCAAGTACAAACTGCATTAAAAACATAAGATATCATTTAAACAAATGAAATAGTATACTACTATAGTAGTGTGATTTAGAAGGTCCTGGGGCTCAGCGTATATGTACCCTCACAATGTAGTAGAAACTTTATTAGCATTGAAACAACAGAAATAATAAATCATAGTAGTATGAATTATAGGGTTCTGAAAGCGTCGTTTTTACTTATTTTTGACAACTTCTTTGAACTGAATTTATTAAAAGACTGGATTTTCTAAATAAACAATAAACAAAATTTATTAAAAAGATTTAGTTGCGGGGATTCGACAAAAAGATTATGGATAAGGATCGCTGAAATTGAAAAGTTTTAAAATGAGATAGATGAATGTTATTACCATATAAGGGTTCCATATAGAAAAATATATAATCCTGGAAAGCTTAAAAAAAACTTCGCAGGATTACATATTTTACATAATCTAACAAATTAACATACATAGTTAAAAAAACTAATCAAACGCACAATTAAAAACATTTTTTTACATATTCGACAAAAGTTTAAGATAGACTGAAAAAAGCATCACCCGACAGTTTTTAAATTACTACTTCAAGTGTCCCTGACTATCAGAACTGATTAAATTCGACATTTGATTGAGAACTTTGATGATTATTCGAAATATTTAGTACCTAAGTTCAAATCCATTCGAAAACTTTTTCATTAGCATTTTCTTTTGTTCATGATTCGCAAATTATTACGGTTGTTGAGAATCACCAAAGAAACATCCATCATAATTAAAATTCCAACAATCATTAGGTTTGTATAGTTTAGTGCAATTAAAATCATTCAGACGTCTTTCGTCTGGTTTTATCTATTGTTCAAGGAGCTATCATTTAAAACAAAATTGAAATGTCGTACATAAAGTCCTCTTTATCATTTGCCAACATTTGTCCCTATTTTTTTCAAAGCCTTCGCTTTGTATTTGCAGAGTTGATTTTCTGCTACATTTAACGAGAAAACTACCCACATTCTGTGTTGACACTAGTTTTTTTTTTTATTTTTTTGTTAACGTATCCTTTTTTCAAGATTCGGCTTTACATTTGTGTTTGTGTTCTTTTTCATTTGATCATCCGTTCTTTCTCTATTAAAAAAAAAAAAACATATACTCAAAAAGAGAAACGGATGCCTCTGCAGGTCGGAAATGAATCTATTAAGTGTCTTTTCTCCTTTTTTTTATTCCAAGGACTTTTTAATTTTATTTAACGACTTCAATTCTGAACTGAATTGATTTTATTTTCATTGATCACAGAAAGGCAATGTTGTAATTTTATTTGTATTAATTCGTTTGGTATACATTTTTTTTTCTTGCAGGTCTCAATGTGACAGTGTCACCTTCGAAGGGCAATGAAATCGCGCAAGCACCATAAAGGCTTCGTGCTTTGCGGCTTAAATTGCTTGACTTTTGTCTACTTTCCATTAGTGCTACCGGTAATACTATGCACAGGGAACGATTTCGATTATCGAATGCAGAGAGTGAAAAAAGTATTGAAAGAAGTGCCTTTAATCGATGGGTAAGTTGGTTTCTGATTTTATTGTATCCTTGTGCTTTTTTGTTTTTTGTTTTTTTTCTGTATTCAGCTATTTGTGTGTCCTTTCCACTACTTGAAAAGTGAAGTTCACTCTTCCTTTGAAGTTTGATGCTTCCATTTAAATCGTAAAGTGAGTTCAAGATTAAAATCAATATTAGTTTTAGTTGCGAAGTAACTTAAGCTCGACTGTAATTAAAATAAAGACTTTGCTTTGAGGATAAGATTCTTTTTTTTTTTTTTTGTTTTTTTAGGCAAATTGATTTATGTTGTACATGAGCTGCAGCAATTTTAAATTAAATTTCAAACAACCTTAAAGTAGGAAAATGTATTTTGATTGAATAGGGAAAAAAAAGGTTTGAGTCCTTCATTTTTTTTTTGGTATAAGATCAAATGACAGACCGGCGCACTATGGGGTCTTGCATTGGCTGAACCGGCGAGAAGTCGTTTTTTTTATATGTACTAAATCTCAATAAAAATAACTGTTTCGATTTACTGATAATATGTGTCACATGATTTAATAGTTTTTTTTTTCATTCCATTGTTTTATCACTTTACTGTTCGGCATCAAAGAAGTGAGTATTGTTTAAATTGTGTTCCGTGGTTATCTAACCCATAAAAGTAGCCATTATTATAAAGCTAAAAATAAATTGCCAAAAAAAAAGTTTTGTACACAATTTGTTAAATAAGGTACCTATGTACTTTATAAAAGAATAAGTTTAAACTCAATTGTAATGTAAATCTGGAGAAAAAATTTAATAGAAAATAAGAATGTCAAACAATTTTTTACATAACGGTATTTTTCGATTAGGCAAACATTTAAGCAAAATTAAAAGTATTTTACACAGTTCAATATATTTTTTTACTAGAAATCGAAGTTAATAGTAGAAAATGTTTGCCTAAAATATTTTATTTTCAATTTATTTTGTAACTAAGCAAGCAAAATATAACCAATTTTTATCATATTGAAGGTCTCAACATGCAATTTTTCCTCTGCAAAAGGCAGGAACTCTAATATTTTTTAAAAGTTAATCTAAGAATGTAGAAAAAAAATTTGAAGATATTGAGTCATTTTTAGTGGAAAAAACAAAATGCCCTGATAATCATTTGTCAAAGCTTAAGAATGAATTAGTTCGTTTCAAATTTGAACTAAAATCAAAATGGAAGAAAAGTCACCGCACAAAGCTAGTGTTTCATAAAAATGAATCCCATTGGCTCCAAGAAAGGGTAAAATTTAAAATGTATTTACTACCCCCTGGAAGACCTCAGACTAGTTTTGATCAATTGAGCAAGCGAAGAAAGCGTGAAAGAGTAGCGGGGCTTCGAAATACTTCAGCAAAAGAGCTTGTTTTCGCTGCTCAAATGAATTTTCGAGCTGCTGGTAACAAACAAAGTGCAGACTTCTTAGAAGAGTCCTTGTCGGCCCGACCTAATGCTTCAAAAAGTCCGACAACTTTGTTAACGCCTGGGCAAGCTTTATCCTTGCTTATAGAAGCAAAGCTCTCACGTGATCAATATGAAACAATTAGAAAATATGCACCCCAAGTTCTGCCTTCTTACAAAGTTGTGCAAAAAGAAAAATCTAAATGCTACCCAATAAATCTGACTGTGGGTGAACAAACAGCTGAAGTGCCAATTCAAAAACTGCTTGATCATACTGTTGAACGACTTTCAGCATCACAAAAAGATGTTTTAAATAGTTCCGGCTGTAATGAGCTTACGCTTTATTCCAAGGTGGGTTTTGATGGTAGCTCAGGGCATAGCGAATACCATCAAAGGTTTATAAACACAACTGATGTTGATGACAAATTTGTATTTATAACTTGTTTAGTTCCAATTAAGCTAACCGACAATACAAATGTTTTCTGGAAGAACCCTTGTCCATCTTCACCTAGGTATTGCAGGCCTATAAAGATATCCTTCGAAAAAGAGTCTGATGTGTTGGTTAGCAGAGAACACGAATGTATTCAATAACAAATAAACGAACTCCAGCCAACAAAATTAACATTTGAAAATTGTAAATACACAATCAATCATCAGTTGATTGTTTCAATGGTTGATGGAAACTATGCAATAGTCTGAGTGGTATACGATCTGCTCAAAGATGTTATCTTTGTGAGGCAACATCCAAAGATTTTAACAATATTGAAAAAATGGTGTCACTTCCTATCAATGAACAATTTTTATCATTTGGAATATCCATTTTGCATGCATGGATAAGAATGTTTGAATGCCTGCTTCACATAGCCTACAAATTGCATGTAAAAGAATGGCGCTAGTCTAAAAGTACCGAAAATTCCGTGGAACTAAACAAGCAACACATTCAAGTCGCTTTTGAAAAAGAATTAGGCCTAAAAATTGATCGACCAAAGCCGGGATATGGCAATACGTTTTTTCAAAAATTACGTGAAATCCAGCGAAATAACCGGTATAGATGTCAATCTTATAAAAAAATTTCACATAATCTTGCAGTGTCTATCAAGCGGTTTTGACATAGATGTCCAAAAATTTAAAACGTATTGTTATAAAACTGCAAACTTATTTGTTTCGTTGTACCCTTGGTACTATATGAGCACTTCCGTTCATAAGATCCTCATTCATGGCCAAGAAATCATCTCTCAAAGTGCTTTGCCCATTGGAGAATTAAGAGAAGAGGCATTAGAAGCCCGAAGTAAGGACTTCAAATTGTACCGAGAGCATTTCAGCCGCAAAACCTCACGAAAAGACACATTAACTGATATTATGAACAGAATGTTAATATCTTCAGATCCTTTTGTTACAAACCAAAGAGTTAGGAAAACTTCAAAGAAAATTCCGTTTGATTCCGAAGCTTTAGAAATGTTCGTACAACCTGATCTTAATAACCAACCCCAGACTGAAATTGCCGAATACTTTTCGGACTCTGATTAATCATAATTAATTTAATAACAACACCCAGAAAAGGTAAACAACATTTTTTTGTTAAACTCCATATTTAGATTTTTATGTCTTTTTTTTCTTTTAGATTTCAAAATCTATGTATATTATGCTGCAAGTCCCAGATACTGTAAATCGACATTTAACCTATTCAAGAATTTTTCAAATTGTGTTCAAAATAAGAAAAACCTTGAGGTCACAATTCATTCTTATTTTTTTTCAATGAATTTCTTTTTTTTTTTTTCTTAATTAAGCTTTAGCTGCAAGCTTAAGCGATTTAAAATAAATATCGGGTTTTTTACGTAATCTTTTTCCCAACAATAAAAGATCATTGCGTTTCATTACGGTTTTCAGGTTTTGTAAGAAGTTTTTGGGTTCCTCCTAGAAAAAAATTATAAGCATTAACATGCCAGACAAAAATTCAGAAACCAGCTTTCGACCTTCGAACTATGTATTTTGAATTAATTCAATATCTATCAGTTTTATTTATCTTGCATATTACTTGATTTTTGTTTATAAACGTATTTAAATATATTTATAACGTAATTAAATAACGGTATTATCTCAAAAAGCTGAATTTGTATGGTTTTCCTCACGTCAAATTCGAATTCAGCATGCCAAAAACCTATCGAAAAGTATATTTTTGTGAGGTCAAACAAAAACTTATAATTATCGCCGTTGATAAGCCATTTCTGCACCACTGTGCGGCGGCATTACGCCGCCGCCTTAATTGATTTTTAAAAGATTCAATCAATGACGACCTTAATACTTACATAAATTATAGAATATATATTATACAATGTAGGGACATAATTATATATAAAAAGGAATTTAAATATAAGCAAAAACTATTACTATACTTTGTCCTCATATGCAGTACAGGTCTTGTGGGAAAGCCTTTTAAAAATCAGTAGCGTGCCATAATATTTCTCCATAATGAATTGAAAGAAACCCTGTAAAAATGTGTATACCCGCCCATGAATTTTCAATTACATCTGACATAGATCCCATGGCCTACAAAGCTCACAGTTGAACACGCACACAATCATAGGCCAATTCTTTACAAAAATCTAATTAAGTACCAACATTCATTTAAAGTTACCTTTGTCAATTTGGTAACTCGTTGCTGTTTTTTACTTGGGTTTCCTTTGAGGAACTTTTGATTTTAGAACTTACAAGAAAACTCTTATGATGAGTGTTAACCTGGAATGTTTGTTTTGATATTTTGCATTGGTTTTAAATTAAACTATGGAAAATGTTTGTGAAATTAATGTGAACCAAGGTGATTTTTGAGTTTTGAATTTAATTGTTTATATTTCGAGTATTATTCGTTTAGTGATATTTCGTTTGATTATGTTTCTGTATTTATAATTGTGTAACCATATTTCTGTACCTATTTGAAGTGAAGTATTTTTGAGTGAAATATTGTGCATTTTTGTTTTGACCGTGTTATTTTTTTCAAATATATAAAAAAGATTATGCCTACTCTTTATTTCCTTTTAAAAATGCACCTATTATCTTCCCACTTGGTGGTGTGAAAAAAGATAAATTGTATTTTATTTTTTATAAATAAAAATAGAGATATAAATACTATGACACATTTGTTTTTAGTGATAGGTCAAAGATGGAGTGTGGTGTTGGAGCTGGTGTTTTTACCGAATCACTTAACTTGCCAAAGTCATTTTGGCTTCCAAGCTTTGCAAGGAGTTTTCCAGACGGAACTGCAATCAAAAAAGCATGTAAAATACTAAAACACGATCCAAATCAAATTCGAAATATCGCCATATTTTTAGATATTGAGGCTGCCATCAAAGCTATTGATGCTGACACCATATCCTCCAATCTCGTGAGACAATGTTCGAACGATCTCACCAGCCTTAATGCTAACCTGAATGTTACTTTGGTCTGGGTAGTGGTGTTCATGAAAATGAACGGGCAGATGAGCTTGTCAGGCAAGGATCGGCCCTTTATAGCTCGCTTGCTGAAGCATTTAGTTTATCGCTGGGAGCTGTGAAGGGCAATATCATGTCTTATTATATAAACGGATCCAACCGCAGATGGAAAGGTTTGTCTCGCTGTGCCATTTCAAGAAAGATGTGGCCCACCTATAATAAATTACGTACAAGTGAACTTTTGTGCTGATCTCGGCCAGACATAGCCAGAACCATTGCAATTAGTACCATCAGTCACTGGCCAATAGAAAGCATGCAGCAAGAATGGGTATTCCACCCAATAATCAACTACCTCTGCAACTACAATGCCTTGGCTAGTCCAAGATGTCAATTCTTCGGGTCAGTAGTTTGTTATAGAACTAAGCAAACTTTCAGTATTGAGAATACCCAATTTCTTGGATTCCTCAACACGATAAAATGGTTATAAGCGTGGGTCTACATATTGAATCAAGAGAACAATATGAACTTCGTTGGAAGCATATCTTAAGCCGTGTAGGCGGGTTATTTCAATTACTGATATCCGTAATTTACATAACCCGTTTGATCTCACTTGCAAACTGGTCATTCTCTAAGCCATCCAGCATCCAGCCATAGCGAAACTTATAGCCTTTTCAAACTGACAAATATATCAAAAGAACTCTATGTGGATTCTCGACGCATACACAACCCTTGTAACAAAACACGCATTTTAAAATGTTTAGTTTGTCTGTCTGTCTGTCTATCTGTCTGTCTGTTTGTCCTAGATAATCTCGAGAACGGCTGGACCGATTTTGACGGCACTTTCACTGGCAGATAGATAATGTAGCGCGGAACTTAGGGTATCATTTTATTCCTAGATGGCGCTCAGGTCGCTTTTTTTTCTAGAAAAATCGTTTTTATGCCCGGTCAGAAACTATGCTTGACAGATTTTGACGAGTCTTGCCACTTACAGATACCTGTGTTGTAGGGAGTAACTTACATTATTATAGTTACCCTCTAGATGGCGCTGGGGCTCTCTACGTGGCGCTCGGGTCACTTTTTTCGCATATTCTTATATATGAACCGATCAGAAACTACTAGACCGATTTTAGAGGGACTTTCACTAACAAATAACTGTTGTTGTAGGAAGCAATTTATTGAGTAAATTATTCCAAAGATGGCAATTGGGTAGCTTTTTGAAAACTCTCGTGTATCTTAGCTTTTGGCAAAATATTGAACCTATATGATTATAGTTCCTTTTTCAAAATCAATGCTTTCTCCCTTTTTTCTGTGTCAGAAGTTTGTCTTTCTCTAAAATTGGACAACCTCATGGACAGACCGACCTACAGCTATACAGACAAAATGGCAGGACTCTTTTTTTTTGGTCTTCTCTATAATCGTACCTAGCTTTATGTTTAATTGTAATCCAACATTTTTTTTTAACAATAAATAACGCTACAATCGCAAGTATAAAAATTAATATTAACAAAGTTTTAACTTGACTCATTTAGATATTATTTGTTTCTAGATTAACTTTTAATTATTATGAAGTTGATTTAAAGTATATATTAAATTTTATTTTCCAATATTTTTATAAAAAAAAAATATTCTTTTGTTTACAGACACAACGACCTGCCATGGAACATCAGAAAGTTTCTAAAGAATCAATTAAGAGACTTTCGTTTTGGCGGCGACTTACGAGAAATCTTGCCTTGGTCAACAAGCGCATGGAGTCATACCGATTTGAGGCGATTGAAAGAAGGGATGGTGTCAGCACAGGTTTGTTTATTCTTAGAATACTTTTGTTAATTATTTATAACACTGAAAACAATTCAAGAAAATTGGGCAGAAATAGAAGAAGTTGTTTTTGTTTACGATGATGAGCTTGTAGATGAGTTCGAAATGATAAATAAGATATACAGACATCAGCAACATGTTCTTATCTATCTTAAACTTCTTCACAGTTTTGCGCAACTATTGGAATGAATCGCCAGGGAAACTGTTTATTCAAAATTCATTCACCATAATACTGCACTCGTTTTCGTAAATCAAAACAAAACACCAAGGCAATTTAACCAAAACGTATATTAAGCACTCAATTTATGAAGCTAATACAATATTCCACATATCAAACGATCACAAAACTTTGAAGTAGCCAAGACTCTAACCTTATTGCAATGATGATATAGGGGAAGCCGGGGCATGACGTGCCCCTTAAGGAATGAAGTTGATGCCGTTTTTGTTTTTCAAAACGTGCTCTGGAGAAGATGTGAAAGCATCCATTGGTCTCGGATTTTCAAGATTTCGGGGGGCCATTGTGGAAAAATTCATTTCTGAAACAGGGTTTGCGGAGATAACATGGGATCAGTGGTTGTTGAGGAGCCTGGAGGTACCGAATATGGGTCGATAAAAAAGGTTTCATTTAAAATTGGAAGCTCTTCCTCATTTGGCATGTCTGTGGTTTGACATGGCAAAAATTCATGGTCGTCGAATACATTTAAATTTACCGGCCATATTCCAGTCTTTTGAAAGCCGTTTATCGCGGCTGACATTGTGGCGGCTCTTAAATAGGCTCCAGCGAACAACTTTCCTACCTGATAGTAAGTAACTATTCTTCCAGGGTGATATTGCAATGATGATATACCTACATTGCACATTCTTAAGTCATTCTACTTCTTAGTAGACGATCTTGCATGCTTTTTACTTGCTCTTTAGGTACTATATAAGGCAAGTCTTTGATTCTTAAAAAAAAAAGTTTTGAGATAACAATCTAAAATGATATTACGATGATAGAGAAGACGAAAAAAGTGGGTCCGTCTGTCTGTCTGTCTGTATCGGCACCTACATCCTAAACGTATTATCTGATTTACTTCAAATTCGGTAGGTATGGTTATCAGGGTAATTTGCCCAGAGCTTTTTCTGTAGGTCACAGTAAGTCTTAAAATAACGGTACCTGCCCTATAACGGTTATCGAAAATTGCATTTTTATCGAAAACGACTTAAAGGTTTTTAACTAAATTTCACATGTGTAATAAGGTATAAAAGGTCTAAAAATAGTGAAAACCAAAGTTATAAGAAAATTCCTTTAACGTTACCTGTCATGTAACGGTATTTTTAAATTTCAAATATCTCGTTAACGACTTAAGTGATTTCAAAGAAATTCTATTGTCCTAATTATTTAAAATAACATGGCATCAACATTATTATCAAAAATGTTTTTGTTAAGTTTTAAATAATTTTTGAAAAATTGTTTTTGTGAATTCAATATTTCAAAAACCAGTTGACGGATTTTCATGAAATTTAGTTTTAACTCACTTTTTTTCCGAAAAAAATATTTTAAAAAATCAATTTTTTCAAGAACCAGTCCAACGAATTTTAATTTTTTTTTCTTAAACTCACATTTAGTAAAGATTTTGGTTTGAATCTTTGTAAGATATGGTTTCTAAACTTTTAAAAAAATTCCATACGATTTTTACTTTCTCGTATATTCTGTTTGTATATTAAACCCTCAGGTAACTTGCCACAAGAGCAAGTTTATGCGACAAAGTAATGCCCTTTATTTTTAACATCCAAGTTAAAGGTTCTGTTTCTCGAGTTTCGCCATTTTGAATCTGGGAAGTAAAAGATAATAAATGTCTTCTTAATCATCTCTTTGCTTCTTATTTTCATGATTTTAAGGTTACAACTCGCATATCTCATATTTCAATCAACTAAATAATGTTTTTAAAAACTTTGGTAGCCCCGGGAATATGAAGATATATCATATACGAAAAGCTCTGATCATATCTGCTTCGTCCAAAATCAGTATGTTGCTAAGCAGTGTTATTGCCTTTTGCATTAAAAAGAATTTGAAATACCACGTAACCCATTGACTCGAATGCACGCTTTTAAGAAAGCTTCAGGGTGTCACTGTGTCACTATAGGCACAAATACTCGTATATAACCAAGTACTAGTGCCCAGTGAATGATAGTAACCGCCATAATATTATTGTTTTTAAACTGCAAGCATATACGGTTTCCTTACTCTTTTTATATCGTGGATTAAATCCTACCTAGAAAATAACCATATTTAATTTATAAATTCCCTTTTCGTTACTCTCTCTTTGTATAACTGTTATGTAAGGCCGAATCTTCATATGCCTCACAAGTATGGACCCCTCTCTATGAAATCCATAAGAAACGAATTGAATCAGTCCAGAATAATTTTATTAACTTTGCCCTTAAAGGCCTTCCATGGACTAATCCTTATAACCTGCCACCATACGAGCATCGGATAAGGCTTTAGCAGATACAATCTATATCAATGACTTTATTTTTCTCCATCAACTTAGCAAATTGAGACGTCGGACCTATTAGCTTCAATTGGTTTAAACTACCGCGGACGGTCGTTCAGAGCTTTTTAATATTGAACATCACTGAACCAATTATGTAATGCATGAGCCTCTCACGCGGATGAGTAAGTTACTAAGTTATATAACTTGAACGATGTTGTTATGGATTTTAATTTTAATTAAAGTAATTTAAAAACTATCTTCTGAACCAGTGCTCCACGATCCTTAATGTTTCTGTGTCATTTTGTTTGATTTTGACTTTATATGTTTTTATGTGCATGTGTTTTTGTTTTTTTTGCATTGTGCTTACTAGCAACTAACACCTGCACAAAGTGATTTGTTGGCAAATCTTCTTTCATCTGCTGATGCTTGCTTTAAGATCTGATAGTTAAAAAAAAAACTACAACTTTTGAGCAATTTAATTTGATCATTGACTCCAAATTTTCAAGTTGGTGTGAGCGTCTCAGTACACAATACAAGACTGGAAGACTGGATAAAAACCAGTCATCAACACATAATCTTAAGGATGAACTGCCATTAGACATGATATTTGTTTACTTCGGTTTATATAGGCTCTACTAAGGCTTTATACTTTTCTCAACTACTCATGGGACAAAAATAGATAGTTTGAAAAATTCGAAAACCAGTACGATGAGATGACAAACTTGCACAAGAACAATAAAATACAAGAACATGAAGTACTCGCAGTAGTACACATCGTGGCCCAAACCTTTAGGTAGTGTTGAATCGCACGTTTATTGCCGCAACGAATCTCGAATCCTTAGCTCTGGTCTCGCTGCTGGAACTAGCACTCTTAGTAGAGGTGGTGGCGTTGTGCTTATCTTCCAACTTAGTGGCTTTAAAATTTGCTAGTGGCTCAAAACAGTAGCAAAGAAACGTTCAGTGAAATTTTTCTTTTTCTTTTTATTCAATTTAGTTGAAAAATTTAAATAGAAGTTGTCGAGATGAAATTGCGTGGATGAATGAATAGAAAAATCGAAAATATTTTCTGTCAGTTGTTGGAACGACAACAAAAGACAGGGTTGCCTTAAGGGTCAGGTTTGTTCGTGTATATTGTCACTGTGTTGAAATGAAGTGAGAGTACTCTCAATGGAAATTGAAAATTGTACCACAGTGCCAATATACACGAACAGGTATAGTGCCAAGACAACAAACACCGGCGATCGGAAACTACCATGAAAACCATTAAAGGAACTATAGCCAAATGCCAAAAATCTAAGTCCTACAGCACAATTCAGGATGAGGTCATCAAATGAACTCTTTGTGCTTTGTGCATGATGCTCGAAATTTTTTTTAACATTGCTCGAATTATTTTCAAATTAATTCTTTTTTTCGAATGTCGATATAATGTGGCCTTACACAAGGTTTTGCGTGCATACTTTTGGTAAATCGTTTAGCTGTTTTTGTCTAGATGTGAGATATCGACGGGACGGTTTTCGATGCAAGGATTATAAGCCCTGACTCATCTCCACACGAGGGTCTTTTGGTACTTGACTAATGAAAATTGAATAACTTTCCAAATCATACCCAGGTATACAAATAATAAATCGAAAAGTAAGGACCAGGACCCACTTCTTAGTACTTTTATTAACAAAAGACAAAGATGTTAAAAAAAAAAACTGAAAACAAACAGATTAGTCTTCAAACTTGTTTTGTTTAAAGTTTTTCGTTGTGCTAGTTAAGGTTGTTTTGTTCCATTATGCTTACACGTAGCTAAGTCCTTTTTATATTTTTTCCGAGGCCCCTATCGTAAGCACAATTTATGAAATCATCGCGAATAAACAAAGAAGCTTGGTGTGGCGGTGGCGGCGGCTGCAAGCTCACCGACCGACGACAAAGTTGGTAGTACCAAGCCAGTAGTGGCAAATAATGGAATCCGATTTGAATGACTGATTCCATTTAAGTATAACGGTAGGTATTTTGAATTGAACAAAACCTAAATACCAAACCAAACTGAAATTCGTAGTATAGGTACATAAAGAATATGATTATTATAAGCCATAGCTTGCTTATTTTAATTTCGCTTTTCAATAGGAAAAAATTCTTGAAGACTTTTTCCCATTCAAAGGGATCATTTTGAAAGTATAATAGACTTTATTGTTTGGGTGGGTAAAAAAGAAAAACCATAACAATGCACTGAAAAATCCATTACAAAAGAATAAAGGGTATTTATATTCAGATCTTTTCGAGGCTGAGGCAAAGTAATTTCCTTTCATGCTTTACAAATAATTGCAACAGTTGGTGTGTTCGTGTTGGTCTATGGTTGATGCCAAACAGCATGCTATGGTGATATTTATCTTCTTTTTTTTTCATGCGTTCTAAGTTCTTACTAACAGACAAATTAGGAAATATTTTTCATTATCCATAATTTTTCAAAACAATTTCCCAAATTATTGCCTATACCTAATTTGCCACATATGATGGCTAGTTTCGGACTTAAGTCAAAGTAAATTCATATATTTAAAAAAAAATTGTATCATATCTTACATGTAAAAGTTTGGTTGGATGTATGTTTATAAGTCCAGTTTATAAGTGGATTCAGTTCGACAGGGAGAAAGATTGTAGTTAGGAATAGCAACAAGGCTACTTTTATATCGGAAAATAAAAGGTTTCCGTGACTGGATAAATCTGTTTTTTAGATTGCTTGTAATTTAATAATTTTTTGAATAGTGTATGCTTCAAAAATTAAATAGACAATTTTTATACCTACCGAAAAAAAATGGACTGTTTTTGTATGTTAATCGGATTTTTTACCTCAACGAAAGAACTGGATTAGCATTTTTGCTAAGACAGACACTTGAATGTAAAAAAAAAACCCACAAAAATATTTAAGTTGGTCGAATCACACGATCTTGTAGGCAAGTTTACGTCACCTCTGAATTATATAACCCTACCTTACCCTGAAGTTGTTCATACAGAACGTTATTAGTAGAGGGAAACACAGGATCATGCTGCCAGAATCATATATGTTTTCCAAGTCCATATTGCTCTTATTGCAATAAAAAAATATTGATTGCTCTTGAAGGCGATGCCCTTACAGTTATTTCACCTCAAATTCACCATTTTGCAAATCAAATAATTTTTTTTGCAAATCATATTCACTTTCTTGCAAAACAGGTTCACTTTTTTGCAAATCAAATTCACGTTTTCGAAGAACAGATTCACGTTTTTGCAAAAACAGAGGGTTACTTCCTAAGTATAAAAACTTTTTTTGTAATCCAGATCCGTATACGAGTATGACAAAAAACTTGTAGAACACAAATTTGTAGAAAATGTACTTACTCTATCTTGTTTATGTCTATTCTTTTTAATATAGTATTTTCATGCTGAATAATCACCGCCTGGCCATCTTAAGAAACTTGTAAATAACACATTTTTAGGTTCGTGAATTTACTAGTTGTCTATTCTGTTACAATGACAACAGTCGTAAACACATATGGTTTTTGTTTTGTTTACGACTCTTGTCAAGGAAATATGGATTTTAGAGCCAATAAAATACATTATAAATTATTTATTTGTTTTGTTGACGACTATTGTTAGGGTTACAGAATAGACACTTAGTAAATATAAGAACCTCCAAATGTGCGGTTCACAACTTTCTTTAGATGGCGCTGCTCCTTGGTTGTACCTACTATAGAAATATATGTACAATGGTTGCATGTAAAACAACTTTCGTATACATATATAAATCTAAAGCACAGTTTCAACATTAATTTATTAAGTTCGAAAATTAAAATAAAATAAATTCATCCATTGCATGTACTAATAACGCATACAATTCATTTAAAAAACAAACAGAAAACATTTGTATAGGCACAGTAGTAATTCTTGGAAAAATAATTCGTTATTTTGGACTGGAGTATAGCTTGAATTGATCGTTCGATTAATACTGAACTTAACTTGAGTAAATTGGAGATTGTTTCTGCGTCCAATACATAATAAAAAAAATAAACAGTTACAACTGGGCAGTAGGCTGAGAGTATAGTATACCTCAGCAAAGTTGCCTTCACGTTTTAGAGTTCAAGAATTTCGGGAGTTCACATTATATGAAAAGTTTAGGCGATTCACATTTTGGAGAAATTCACATTATCGAGGTACTACTGTATATGTAAGGCAAGTCTTGGATTCGTGCAAAAAAAAAGTTTTGAGATAACAATCAAACATAACATTACGATGAAAGAGAAGACGAAAAAAGTGGGTCCGGCAATTCTGTCTGTCTGTCTCGGCACCTACAGCCTAAAAGGGTGTTCCGATTTATAGTTCATATTTTTTTGTAAGCTCATACCTATATTTAATAAAGAAAATTTTTTGAATATTTAGATTTTGATCTTTGAACTTTTAATAAAATTTCATACGGTTTTTATGTATTCCGTTTGTACTTAAAACCCTCAGGTAACTTGCCACAAGAGAAGTTTGTGCGACCCAGTCGTGCCCTTTAATTATTTGGTCTTTGTTGAAACAAATTAGAGCATGTCAAACAGTGTATACATTACACTATGTTTTTGTTATTTTATACAGTATTTCAAGCCCGAAGAAGTGTTTCAGAGTGAAATACGATGAAAATTAAAATAGTTTTCATGAAAATAACAACAAAATCTTGTACCAATTTATGTTATACTAGGAATATTTTTTTTTAAACAAAGGCCAAATAAAAAAGGAAAAACGAAGAACTGTTTTTTATAAAATGGTCTACGACTTTGACCCTAACATTTTTTATGTTATATGAAACACAATTTTTTTATACTTATAAGGCACCCCTCTACAACATATAACAAAAAATCCCACTGAAAGCAGAAAATTTACAATTAATTTTCCATTTTCCTGTACTAATAGCTAAATACTATACTTTTCTATAAGCGTGAATTTGATTTGCAAAAAAGTGATTCTGTTTTGCAAAAAAGTCAATTTGGTTTGCAAAAACGTGAATCTGTTCTGCTAAATCGTGAATTTGATTTGCAAAAATGTGAATATGATTTGCAAACAAATGAATTTGATTTGCAAATGGTGAATGGTGAATGGAGGTTAAAAAACTGTATCAAACTCGTTTTCGAAAAAGTATCGAAAATTGCATCTATAGTCGCTTATAGATGTTTTTTTTTTTTCAAAAAATAAATAGGTTTTTTCCAAACATTCAAATTCATATGGTGTATAATGGTCAAAAACTTCGAGTTTCTCGAGTCCGTTAGATCTTGTTACGGTGCATCGGCAAGTTTCAATGCAGAAGAACGAGTTTTTTTGTTTAATTATTAAGGATCGTGTTGCTCTTTAGTTTATAAGTACCTATTGTTAATGTGGTCAAACATTTTAAAATATAACTTAGTATAGGAATCGGTTTGTATGTATGTCAAAAAAAAATCTAAAAATCCATCATAATTAGGTACTTTTTGTGTGACTCTTGGGACTCCCTTACAAAATATACGAGGCAGTAAAAACAATGTTTCGACATTATGTTTTTAAGTACACCTTCTCTCCATGTTAGCACTTTAAATTTTGTGAACCAGCCAGCCTTAAAATAACATTACGATATAAGTACAAATGTACAACTTAAATTCAACATTCATAGATGTGCACAATTATTAGTGCAACTTCATTGTTCACATACAAAATTTATTTCTTACAGCACTAAATGTCTAGAATTTTTTATTATAAATTAACACATAATAATTGTAGGTGCCTCACCCATTGTCTGATGTGCCAGGTGTTTTCAGACACTTTTATACACCTATTTATACCAATAGACACAAAAATTTGCGAATTAAGCTATAGCAAGGAGTGGTAGGGATCGTGGGTGTTTTAAGATTTGTAAAAAATTGCTTGCCTTACAAATTTCTATATATTTTTAACAAATAAAATATTTTAAATCAAAAGTTCGCTTCTCATTGAATTTCGGGCTTCTCATTGAATTTCGGTATAGACATAGTAAGAAATGCCTTTAAGCCATCATAATATTTGTTTCTCTTCGAAACTCATTTTTAAATTATTAACAATATCTAATCACAAACTTGGATACGTACCTATTGTGTTGCATTATGGAGAAAAATTTTATTTCTGCAGATCTGGCTAATACCGATCTATATATTTAAAATAAATGTTTTGCTCTCCACAATTATAATCATATATACATTTAACATTATAATTTAATAAAATTTTGTTCAGGGAACCTTGACCTCTTTTTCTTAAGCAAATTGTCGTTTCGTAACGCATCAAAATACGCATTCAAACAAAAATCTTTTCCCCCACCAGAGACACACATAATTGCCTCAAACGTCGTTAGGCGCTTCAAATGATTTTATGTTGATTGTTCTCCTCATCTGCTTCTTTTTTTTTAAAGAGAAATAAACAAAAAAAAAAAAAAAAATACAAAATATGAAAAGAACAGAAGTGAAATGCTTTGTTTGTATTTTCAAAGCATAGATACATATAAATATAATATTATATAAAATGACTTTTATTTCACGCTAATATTCGTACACACATTTCACCCTCAAAAAAAGCCAACAAAATTGGCTGGGGTGTAATAATTTTAGACACTTTGCCTAGGCGTTTCTCATAGAGATACAGATAAGGATTGAAATGGGGAGAACTAGAGGATGAGAAAACAATTAAATGGATATGTACTTAATTTCATCCACACACATAAGTACGTTCCATTCCAAATAAGCATATAACGTCCATTAGAGAACAAGGCTCAAGGAGAAAGATGTAGCTGTAGGATGTAGCGAAATCCAGATCTAAAGATTATTGTTCAGTTGATTGTTCTAATGAGCTCCGACACTTTTTCTTATGCCAGACTTTTTGGCGGCCTTCAATGAACTTGTTATTCGTTGTTTCTTCCTGGCACATTGTTATTATGCTATTTTTTTGTGTCCTTTTTTTGCTTGACGATATTCTGTGGGATGAGTTTGTGGTTGTATATTATGTATATGATATCCACATCCTATGATGTTGTGTATATCTCTGGCAAGAAAATATAAATGAATGCGGAAATTGCAAATAAGAATAATTGATGCAATAATATTTTTGGCTTAAGTGGATTTAAAAGGTGGGTTCAGGGAGAATTCAACGCGTGTGTTTTCGAGGTGTTTATGATGGTATTTAGTTTTGCGATCTAATCACTTCGAAAATTCCAAATTATTTATGGAAATGGATGGAATGAATTGAGGTTGTTATACTTTCCTGGATATAATGAGGACTGGATATTTGAAAAAAATGAGGACTTATGAGTTGAAATACAAATAAATTGGTGTAGGTAAAGAAGGAATATAGGAACTAACTTTTTCCTAAATACTGACTTTAGTATTCTGCGTCATTTTGTTTTTATATTTTCTGGGAATAAAATGTAAATTAGAGTATAGCTAGTGACAAGGTAAGAAGGTATCTAAATTAATATTTTTAGATTTAATTTGACGTTTTAAAAAACTTTATTTTAATACAAACTTTATTTTAATACAATATTACAAAAATGATAGTTCACAAGAAAACCGGTATCGACGGACGATGGAATTAGACTAACTGTTCTCGAGAAGATCTTCCTCTTCGATGATTGAGTTTTATCTCACAACGTGGGTGGCATAATGCTATCTTTTGCTTCGGTTGCATTTGCTGTCTTTGTTGTCTCGATGCTGACCATGCAAAAAGGGTTTCGGATCGATGGGATTGTTTAATGTGCAGAAGGCGGTTGTTTATACTGGATATGATTACTTTGTCTCGATGCTGATATGATTACTTAACTCCCTTCGTGGTAAGAGATTGATCGTCCCGATCAATGTGTCCCTTAGTGGCTGCTCTTATTTTTGCCAAGTCCTCCTGGAGCATTTCGTGTGTGTATATTTGATTTGAAGTTTGCCTGTATACCATCATAAGTTTTATTGCCATGTAAATGCTTAGTATAATGATGGTCAGGATGAATACGGTTTTGATTGGATTTTCTTCAATGTCTGTTTGTAAGGAGTTGATCAGGTTAATATTTTGTATACTTAGGTCCTTGTTAATGGACTCTATGTAACTCTCGATCAGAGTGTCTTCGGATATGTATCCTTTCAAGAACGTTTTGATCTCTTCTGTGGGGTTGGTGAAGTTAATATTGTCTATGTTTACTCTTTCTTCGAATGTTAGTAAGTTGACGCCATTGCACGTTTCATTGTTTACTGTATGTTGTCCTGTTAGAAGTATTGCTCCTTCCGATATAAGTTCGATTTCCCGGTTTCTTTCTTTTATTTTGGTACAGTTGGTTGGTCTTAAGTTTAAGATATTTGATAAACAATTTGATTTGCCATTAATTTTACAATAAAAATTATTTAGTTCTAATTTACATTTTTCTATGTTGACATATTTATCATTACATTTTAATATTTCTTTTGGAATTACAATTTTTCCGTTTCCATGACTGATCGCCATTGTCTTAAAATAACTACATTTTTCCTTGATAATTGGATATTTAATAAGTATTACAATTATATTATCTTTTTGTAAGATTTTAAAAGTGGAAGTATCTATGAGGTCTGTTATAGAAAATTGTGTCCCTTCTTGTTTGACAATTTCATTTATTTCTTTGATGTTTAATATGTTTGGGTTTAATGATCCCATTTTTGCAAAGGTAATTGCATTAATTACATTAGTTAGTTCTATTGTAAGAATTCTATTTTGTTTGAAAACAATTTCATCAAATGTAGAAAATTTTATATCTTTAGATAGATCAATAAGTTTCGAATTTATAACAAATTGTTTATTATTATTTTCCACCAGTTCATTAATCTTTTGTTCAATAATTATTTTGTCTTCGTGATCAGGGCTGCCTGCTATCCATTTCCAAGCTTTCCCTATAAAATCTAATGCTCTTTTATTTCTTCTACTAGCTAAATTTGTATCATTGCGGTGACCTCCAGTTATTCTTAACTCGTCTATTAATAATTGTATATGTGCAATATCTGCCTCATGAATTGTATTTTCTTCATAACTTCTTAGTATGGTTTTTGCTTCATCTAATATTTCTTGATATTTTGTTAGGTTAGTAATGTGGAATAAGTTTCCATAAGCATCGTAGGCTAATGCGTCTATTTCTTTCACTAAAACATAGTCTTCTCTGGCATGGTTGGTTAATTGGTATGTGTGGGTACCAGTGAGGTACAGGGTTAGTAGTAGGATTTTATTTATCATCTTGTTTCCTAGAAGAAGAGAACTTGAGGTTATCTTTGTGAATGATCTTATCATGTCTGGTTATTCTAACTTTATTTCCTAAATCTTCCTTAATCTTTTCTTTCCTATATTTGGGTTGTAATTTACCATATTTCTCATTTGTTCTTTTCATGTATATAATATTACCTTCATCTAATTGTTTGTTAGTTCTACCTTTATTGTTGTACTTTAACATATTTTCTTGCGCTATCAATAATTTTGGTGCTATATCTTCATGCTTAACTTTATTAAATAGTATGTCTGTGGGTTTGTTATCTATTACTGAGTGTATGGTCTTATTATATTCTGAAACGGCTTTTAATATTACTTCTTCGTCATCCAGTAAATGGTATTCTTTCTTTACACACCTAGATATTTCTTGTATGGTAGAATGGACTCTTTCTACTTGACCATTTGATTTGGAATGTTGTATAGGTACGTAAAATATTTCTAAGCCCTGTCTTTGAATCATATTCTTAAATTTAAATGATGTGAATGCAACATCGTTGTCACAAATTATCTTTTTGCAGTTGGGGAATATTTGTAATATTTCTAAGAATTTCTTTTCCATGTTTAATTTATCATTTATTATTTTCAAACCTAAATACTTTGAATATTTGTCAATTGCTGTAATTGATTTGATGTTTTCAATTTTCAAAATGTCGATGTGAATAACCTCTCCTTCTTGTTTTGGAATGGACGTCTCGGCTATTCTTTCCTTATGTGGGTTACGCTCATATTTATTTTGTTGACAAATGTCACATGATCTTATGAATTTTTCAAAGTCTATCCTCATTGTTGGCCAATAATATGTTTTTTCTATCTGTTTAATGTTTTCTTTTGAGTTTCTATGCGCTCGGTTGTGTGTTTGAGCTATGATGGCTTCTTGATCTTCTATATTTTTTATATCATTGGGAAAAAGTGTACAAAATACGAATGTGTTCGTGAAATGTTTAATTATATTTTGTAATCTATAATTTGTCTCTAAATTGCAATATATACCTACATTTCCTGGTTTAAGGTATTCCTTAAGTATGGGAATTATATCTTGAATATCTCTGTACTCGATTAAGTGTCTAACTTTATCTTTAAAGGGTTCTAATTTCTCATGTATTGTGAATTTTCCTTGATCAATGATTATTTGTTGCTTAAAGGAGTTGACAGGTTTGTCAAAAGTTTCATAAATAGTTTCTTCAGAGTCTTCTGCTGACTGATTTGTATGGGTTGAGTCATTTTCGGAACTTTCATCTGATATCTGATTAAGATTCTGTCTACTAAGGGCATCAGCTACAATATTTTCTTTTCCAGGTTTATATATGAATTTTGGCGAATATTCCTCTATTAGAGCGTGCCAGCGCTTCATTTTTGAATTGGGATTTCTAGGTGAAACTGCGAAAGTAAGTGGCTGGTGATCTGTGTGGATTTCTAAATTTGATACACCATACAGATAATTTCTCAGATTTTTTAATGCAAAGACTATCGCGAATAACTCTTTTTCGTTGGTTGCGTAGTTTCTCTCAGTTTGGTTCAGGGTTTTTGAAATAAAGGTAATCGGTTTGTTTTCTTGAGCAAGCACTGCTCCAATTGCGTCATCAGAGGCATCTGTGGTTAATGTGAATTTTTTTGTATAATCTGGCTGTGTAAGCTCGATTCTATCTATTAAATGATCTTTAAGTTTGTTAAATGCTTGGATTGCATTGTCATCCAATTTTATGGATGTTTTCTTGGCTATGTGGGTAGATACTTGTCCTGTTTCTGATTGCAGGTATTTGGTTAATGGTTTTGCTATAGTTGCGTAATTTTCTATAAATTTTCTGTAGTATCCTATCATACCGAGAAAGCTTCTTAATTGTCTGAGCGTTTCAGGCATTGGAAATTCTTTTATAGTTACTACTTTTTCAGGGTTTGTTTTGATAACATTGTGAGCTATCACATAACCTAAAAATTCTACTTCATGTTGATAAAGACTTGATTTTTCGACTGAAATTTTCATGTTTGCTTTATGCAATTCATTTACTATGATGTCGATATCTTTGATATGTTGTTCTAGAGATTCCGAATATATAATTATATCGTCAATGTAAATATGACATATTTTGCCTACGTATGGTCGCAATATATTGTCCATAGCACGTTGAAAGATGCTAGGGGCATTCTTGAGACCGAATGGCATGCGAGTGTATTCGTACTTGCCGTTATTGACTGAGAATGCAGTCTTTTCTATATCGTTTGTTTTCATTTGAATTTGATGGAATCCACTTTCCAGATCTAATGTGCTGAAGAACTTGGCTTTCCCTAGGTTTGACAATATAACGCTTGTCTCGGGGATTGGGTATTTATCTGATATTGTATTTTCGTTTAATTTTTTATAGTCTATAACCATGCGATGTTTACTTGTTCCATCTTCGTTAAGACCTTTTTTTGGCACTATCCATATAGGAGAGTTATAAGGACTTTTGGATGGCCTTATTATATTCTGTTCGAGTAGTCTTTCTACTTCTTCATTCACAAATTTATTTGCGGAAAACGGATAAGGGTACTGTTTTGACCAGATTGGTTTTTCACTTAAAGTTCTGATTTCAGCTACTATGTCTGTTCTAAAGGGTAGGGTTGTGTCAATCTTTTCGTGAATACTTGATATTTTCTTCAGAGTTGACTTTCTCAATTCATCTATGTTTTCCATTTTAATATTATTTCATTCATAAAGATTTTTTCGGTTCTATCATTATATGAAATAGTTTTACTATCGAGGTCTATTTGTGCCTTGACGGATTTAAGTAGGTTTATTCCTATTAACGCATCGTATTCTAGATTTTCTAGAACATAAAATCTAGTGACTCTATCAAATATAAGAACATCGTGGTATTCTTTAATAATTATTTCACCATTGGGTGTTTTTGCTTTTTTTAATATAATGAGGTTATTTTTATTTTCAAACACATCGGGCTTGCAGTAGTTACTGTTTGCTCCGGTGTCTAGAAGTATTTTTATTCTTTTGTTGTTGATTACTCTTCTAACATATGGTAATCCTGACGTTTGTCTAAAAAATGTTCCCTATCTTCGTTTATATTATTGACTCTCTCTACCTTATTTGGAGGTTTGAAAGATTGTTGTGAAGAATTTTCTTGTGGGCGTTTAAAAATTGGTCTTTGTTGATTATTATATGTGTTACTATACCTATTTGGATTATATCCACTGGTATGGGCATTATTCCTGAATGGGTTAATTTGCTGCATGAAATTATTATTTCCACGATTGTAGTTTGTTTTTTGCACATATCTATTCAGACTGCTATCGGTTTCCATTTTTTCTACAGTATTATTTCTAGGATTTTGTTCCTGTCGGCGTGGAACTTGGGGAAATCTTAGTGTATTTTGATAATTTTGAACATTACTTTGTTTTCGTTCGGTATGAACCTGAAATTGGCCTGCGAAGGCGGCGCGAATATTATTGCTCTGTAGTTCTTGTGCTTTAGCTAGGGCGGATGGTAAATCAGGGGGATTGATTGAAAAAAGTATATTTGCTAGATTGCCGTTAAGGCCTGATATAAAAATCCTTAATGCTTTCTGTCTGTTCAAAGCGTTTAGCTCTGTGGTAAGTTCACTGTTATTACCGTATGTCATCAACGTTTTGTTGATAAGCATTGTTAGTTTTCCATTGACTACGTTATAGTAGTCGATGAGGGTTAATCCTCCTTGTTTCAGAATACTCATTTCCTGTTCTATGAGGTGAATCGGACGTTTGTCCGCATAGGCAAAGTCTAGTCGTGAAATTATGGCTTCGTAATTGAGCACTGTTCCATGGTTGGTCAAGATTGAGTTCGCATCCCCTATGATTTTGTTTCTGAATATAGTTAATGCCGCAAAATATCTTCTGCTACCTACTGTGTATAAACTAAGACTGTTTATAGAGCTTTCTCTCCACGAAATATAATTCGAACTATTTCCTGAAAATTCTGGTAAACTTCTAATGACTTCTAAAGTTTCGTCATCTTTAAGACCTGGCGTTATCTTCTGCTTGGTATATTCTAAAGGTTTTATTTCATATTGCCTTTGCAATTCTAATATCTTTTCTTCGAATGTTTCCGTAGTTGCTTTAATAGCTTCCTCTATTAGGGATTGTACTGATTCACGATTCATTTTACTTTTTTTTATAAACTTAAACGTACATATGTAATAATAATAATTTTTGTCTAATAATAATCACTTTTTCTTACTATAATCTCGTTCTCCTGGTACTTGTTGAATTTTGAGATATCCAAGAATTAACCGATTAAATATAAGGAAATTCTATTAAAGTCTTCAGTGATACAAATTTTTTATATTTTCAGAGTAACACACGATCGTCGTAATCGTTTAAAATTTATTTCAAAAAATTCAAAAACGCACTATTTTTTTGTATATTTCTTTCTTTTATATTTTAAGGCACTTCTTCGCCACACTTCGCTTCAGATAGACGCACTTGAATCTTCTGACCAATATGTGTATCAATGCGTATCTTTTAACTATTTCAATTTCACGAATTGATTTTATTATTTATTTTTTTTTTCGAATTTTTTCAGTCACATTCTTTTTTTGGGTTTATTTTCTCCGTTTTTTCTATTGATTCGGATACTTTTTGTTTTTTTTTGCACTTTCTCTTGCCTTGCAAGATATTTTGGCCTGTAATGTTTTTGGCTGAATCTCACCGCACTAAGTTTACTTTTTTTTTTCAACTTTTTCTACGCGCGTGAGGATCCCGGTTGAGCCCCCAATTAATATTTTTAGATTTAATTTGACGTTTTAAAAAACTTTATTTTAATACAAACTTTATTTTAATACAATATTACAAAAATGATAGTTCACAAGAAAACCGGTATCGACGGACGATGGAATTAGACTAACTGTTCTCGAGAAGATCTTCCTCTTCGATGATTGAGTTTTATCTCACAACGTGGGTGGCATAATGCTATCTTTTGCTTCGGTTGCATTTGCTGTCTTTGTTGTCTCGATGCTGACCATGCAAAAAGGGTTTCGGATCGATGGGATTGTTTAATGTGCAGAAGGCGGTTGTTTATACTGGATATGATTACTTTGTCTCGATGCTGATATGATTACTTAACTTCTATATAATATGTTTTGATCATTTCATCAGCTTTCGTGTTGTTTTGGTTAATTGTTGGTTAGATTTTTGGTGATTTTTGTTTAGATGAATCGAAATGGTTTACTTTGGAGGAAGTTAATACAATTTCACTCAAAACGTTTGTTTTTTATTTGCTCAATAGTGAAGCATTGGTTTCGTGTAAAAAAATCGAGGTTTAAACTAAACCTGACATTACGATAGAGGTCTAAAAAATTAGGTTTCGTCATTCCGTTTTTCAGTCTGCCTGTGCGGATGTACGTATGTTTGGTTCTCTGTTGACCGATTTACGGCCTAAACGGTTTGACGGATTTAGTTCCAATGTCGTAGCACTTTTTGGTGATTCCCTAAAGGATAAATTCGAATTTTCGTTATAGCCCGGTTATAACTGGTACCTGGGCATATAACGGTTTTAATTTTACTAAATTTTTTTAAAAAACGGCTCTAAATATTTAGATAAAACTTGGTCTACGTTATATTTGCAATTCAGGTTTTTTGCTAAAAATGCACATAACTGAGTTTTGGTGTTGACGGTTTTACAAACTTTTTTATAACTTGATAACGGTTGAGCCGATTCCTTTTAAATTTGGTACAGATTTTAAGCTTGACAAGATGGTGTAGATTTTAAGCACAAGATATTGTTTACAGTTTTTCGCTAAACACCGTTGTATAATAGCTGCCATACAACTTGATCTCACGTTTAAGCCATTTTCCTATATTTTTCGAATTTAATAAATTTTAATTTTTGAAGTCCCATAGTTTTTTTGATAAGCAAGTTCGTGCGACCCAGTCGTGCATTTTATTTTTAAAAAGTTTCAAATCAAAATATTTTTTAAGGCTTTTTGGAATGATACAACATTGGGGCTGCAACGCTTGTGTGTTCTACACGTATAGTGCTGTGCTATAAAAGGTAGGTATACCGCCCTGAGAAAATTCGTTGCAGAATGTCATTTTAAAAGAAAAAATAAATCGTTGCCCCAAACATTTTTTTTTATTATTACATACTTACCTATAAATACTAAAAATAATTGCGTCCCTGTACACATCTTGTATTATCTGTAGTGTATACGTACTTAGGCAGATCAGAGTTATGAAATGTTGCAATGAAAACCTGAAATCGCAAAATAAATTTGTTCTCGAAATGGTTTAACTAACAACATCTAGTTCTTCTTTTTTGAAGCTCACATTTTTGCCTATTTTTAATTATAAAATGACGATATTTTCTTATCAGGCATCGGGCCATCATGTTCTGTAGTAGGTTCGTTTTTCGTTTCCGTGTTTTACATTTATTTTAAGTATTAGTATACTTACTAAATATGTTGGATGATGAGGTGGACAGAATATTTAAATGCACACTTTCGTAAACTGGTAATAAATAAAGATTGTGGAAGATAGACTTCACATTTTTAACGTTTAATTTTGGAAAAAAAGGGGATTTGAAAATTGATAATTTCCTCAAAATAAAAAACACGTTCTCTAGTCAATGCCACGTCAGGACAAAAAAAAAAATTTCAAATTCTTTTGTCATTTAAAACAAACATAATGTACTTTCATTCAAACCTCACTACAAAAAAACTTCCCAATTGATTGTACTTTAATAGCTCTGAATAAATAGTCAATTTGAAAATTGTATATACCCGTTATCGAATATCGTCGCTTAAAACGACATTAAATTTTTGTTATTTTGGTTATGTCTTACTTCATTGAGACATATGTAACTCCATAATAAGTTCTTAGAATTCAAGATTTTATCTTTCGAGATTTGAAATAAAAAATTTGTGGAAAAAAACTTAAAAAAAAAAATTGTTTTGCAGTATTATTCAAGCTTAGCAGAATTTTAGAATATTAAATTTAGATAAAATCGGTGCAGCCGTTCAAATGATAGACGGAGCAATAAAAAACAGTTCTGTGGCAGATACCGTTGATAAGCGGATTCTGAAAAAAAAATCAAATGAAAAACATCACCATAACACCATGGGCAACAAATCGCACTCATATAATCGTATTTTTTTTTCAAGAAAAAAAGAATTATCGGTTACGCGCTTATACCCTTATTTGTATACCTAGGTCAAAAATAAAAAAAACGTCCGGGGATATTTTTAAGCGTTCAGGCTGCAAGTTTCGATACATCCAGACAGACAGACAGACAGGAAGTCAGACCAGACAGAAAAAATTGTCGGACCTACTTTTTTGTCTTCACTATCATCGTAATATCATGTATCATGTTTGATTGTTATCTAAAAACATTTTTACGAATGCATAACTTTTGCCCTTTAAATACTTAATTATAATCGCAAGTGAAATAGATCGATTGGACATACTTTCAAAATATTTTGTTCCAATTAACAACTTCGTAAATCATGAAAGTTATGTCCCTTTGCCTCAAAAAGTCGTCCAATCTTACAGGAAATACAAAAAAAGTTATAATTACAACAAACACTGTAGAAGAATTTGAACCCTCGAAAATATTAGATACATCAATCATTTATAATTCAAACAATTATTACTTAGCTTCAGACACGATTGAGATCATCCATAAAAGGACTCTGTTTCGGTTTATATGCATTTTGACCGATAGTTCTGATAATACATCATATTTGTTATTTTGATTTTAATTAATTTAATATATTTATGTGTTTAAACATTGTAGTGGCTTTTGTTTTAAATTTTGAACAATTAAGAGGCCAAAACCAAAAAAAAATGTTTAAACAATTTTGTGTTATTATTTTTTGCCATATATGGCGGGTTGTGCAGTACACATTTTGAAGAAACTTATCTTTCGCCATATTTGGCTTTTGTGAAGTTACACATTATTCAAGCCAGCAAAAAAAAAAATAGAAGTTTAAAGGTGTAACAGAACAGAAAAAATCATTTACATAAAATAAATTAATAAGTTAAAAAAAAAAACAATTTATTTTGGAATATTTACTTTTTTGGAATATTTATTTTGGAATATTTAATACAAATGATGCGAAGCGATTGTGATCCTTGTTCAGCACAGATTTTATCTGCATATTTTGCATATAATAAATGACCTGTACCTGCAGTCATTACTGCCTTGGCATTATACTGCCTTGTGTTTGGACATTCCTGAAAGTGATCTATAGAGTCCAAACTAACGGTATTCAGTGGAATGCCATGACGCCTTCCTATCTTTTTGAAGGATGAGGAGAGGAAAAAAGGGTCGGAGGATTTGAATCAATTGCAGTCTTTTAGCGTTTTGGTGTGTTTTGAAGTAGAAGTAAGGCGCCCTTTTTTTAGAAATTTCATACTCCTGCGTAGGGTTTCTGCTATAGCCAGTTTAAAATAAAAAAGAGTCATTTATGTGTCGCTGTTCTGTCACCACAAAATCCATGCATTGAAAACGCACAAATCCTAAAGGTGGAAACAATGTTTGATGTACCACTTTCAAGATCATATTTCAATTCGACATAGATCGAGCATGGAATCACCACCCATATGTATATTATATTCGTCTATTATCATTGGGCAGTCAAATCAAGTGACTTTTTTACTTCCTTGACTACCTTCTTTTTTTTTTTTGTTGTGGGATTACCGCCCACTAGTGAATGGATAAGGAGCCATATATGGCGCAAAACGTACAGTGTTTGAATTCCAAAGACGTAATTGAAAATTTAACACTTTTATTTTGTTAACCAATGTTAAATCTAAGTAAAAAAAACTAAACAGCCTTAAAATTATTTGCTAGCCAAATATCAAATCAACTTTTGTTTCTATATTTTTTCACTTTACTCTCGTTCACTGTTCAGTTTGATTGCGAGTTTCCACGATGGACAAAAAAAAAGAAAACCAAATACACCAAAACACATTAACAAATAACTGTTCTAAACGATCAAAGCAGTACTTTTCCAGTGTCAGTTGCATAGTCCCAGAAGTCAGCATTTAAAAATCAAAAACCATATAATATGGATCCTTGTGCAGTAGTGGGTTAAAAATCACGAAATTTGCAAGAAAAAAATACATATTTCTGGAGTTTATTTAATATTGTTTGATTATTTGAATGACTTAATTAATGCTTCTAGTTAAGTAAAATCATTGTATCTAAGAATAAACGTGCATACATTTTTTAATAGCTTTTTATACTGAAGTTTTCGTTAAACACAATAATGTCCATTTAACAATCCAAATCACTTTAACTTACTAAGCAAAGATTTAAAAACAGGATTCAGAAATTTCATCAAAGTTTTGCTCTTTATAAACTTCAAATAATTTTTGAATTTTCATTCGATATCTTTTATGTCCCATCAGGTTAAAAGATACAAAAGCCATACTTCTTTGCTTAATCAACTGTGTTATGTACTTGTACCACAAAAAATCGAAAAAAAAAATGCCCAAAAAGGAACTCCTTTCAATAAGAACTTAATGATTTGCAATTCATTGAATTTTTATAACGAAATTGAAAATAACATGGTTCATTGCATATAGAAATGCTAGACCGGTAAGGAAGTCAATGAGCAATCAAAGATTTGCTAGGAGAACAAACATAATCCGTACTTAAATAAAAACAAAAAAGAAATATACCAATATCTACGTATTGCCATTAATAAGAAATATTTAAGGAAGAAACAACATTAATTTTAATCTCGGATTTTTGTTTTCTATAAAGCTTCTTCTATATCATGTTTAGTTTTGTTGAAACTTTCAAATGCGAATATAATAGGCTTTATTCAATTGACAAATCATATATCTATATATATTTATAAATATAAAATTTCAGTTTTGGTCCGCATATGCCCCTTGTTCCTCTCAACATTTGGATGCTGTGCAACTAACATTAGAACAAATAGATTTAATAAGACGTCTCGTACACCTATACCCTCATCATATGACTCTTGTGACAACTGCCTCAGGTATGTGTAGCATTTTTTCCTTTTCACAGCCTGTTCTTTTCATTTAATTATTAAAACAAAACTTTTATCCTACACAACGTTCGTTCAAATGCCATTATACTTTCTGCATGTGCCTACACCTCATTTTTATATATTATATACGACACTACAAGGATTTATGTAAATTTTATTCATACATTCTTAAGAATTTTTAAAATGCCTTGAGCAAGGACACAAAACAAAACAAAACAAAACAACACAGAGCAAAAGATATAAACGGATACAATCGCAATGTAAGATTTCACCCGCAACACAAGCTGCAAGAGCGTCCTTGTGGGCTTAAATTCCATCAACAATGACAAGTTGTATCTTAGATATGTATAACACGTTATTTTTTTTTTGTTTCCCAAACAATATATACATATTCCCTTCATGTGGCTTTAACGAAGAAGGGCAAATTGAAACACAGAAAAAAAAAAAAAACAAAACGGAAAATATTGGAGAAAGGATATCTTTTGAATTATCTACTTTTCTTTTTAAACCAATTTTTTTTATTTTGCACATACATACATAATTTCCGATTGTTTTTATTTTTGAATTACATTTTTTGTTTATAAAATTTTACTATCCTTATCTCAATTTAAATATTTTATTTCATAAAACATTTGGTTTGATAAATATTTTATATTCATAGGAATAGAAGAAACTCACAAGAGTGGCAAGATAGCAAGCCTGATTGGGGTCGAAGGTGGTCATGCTATAGGGACAAGTCTAAGTGTTTTAAGGATGTTTTACCAATTAGGAGCTCGATATTTGACTCTTACACATACCTGCAATACACCATGGTAAGAATTTTGCATTTAAAATTATGATTTTTCTTGTACTGAAGTGTTATATTTTGAACCTTAATTATTTCTAAAGTGTGGAAGTATGCGCGCTACGTCATAACTAAACCCCCTATTCTGGTTGTGTGAGAAGATCTGAAAAAGCTTATTAATGATAAATGTCATTTTGCTATTTTATTTCAGTGTAATTGCGAATATTTTTATTAAAATTTTATCATATGAAAAAAACGAGAAAGTTCAAAGACTCCAAAATAAAAAAAAAATAAACAATTAAAACTCAGAAAAAAGGAAAGATAACAATAGGTTAACACCAAATCGAGAAAAACAAGCAAACAAGGGGAAAAAGCACAAATCGATTTTTAAGATTTTTAGGTAGCAATGCCAGTGGAAAATATACAAATTTCCAGAAGCGCACTTAAAATTTCTTAAAGAACTTGAAATAGGGGATATTGATTATGCTTTTTCCGACTGAAAAAATTTCAACAACCAAAACTTTGAATTTAAACTCCTAGTACAAAATCCCGACTGAGAAATCCCCGACAACAAAAATCTAAACTCTAAAATCCTGAGTAAATAATGCCGACTACCGAAATCCCGGTTGACAGAATCTCAACTACCAAAATCCAGAATGAGAAAATCCCGACTGACAGAATCCCGAATATTTTAATACCAAAATTAAGTGAGAATTCGTTGATAATTTCGAGGGAAGAGAAAGATTTTTTTTACACAGATAACTCAAAATTAAAAGTCGGGATTTTCATTTCGTAGGTAATATTCGGGATTTTTTGGACTTATCTCAAAGGTGTTTCAGTTTTATACAAAATCAATTTAGGGCCCAGAAAACATATCATATCAAATAATCTTTTGATTAAATTATTGATTTGTTGAACCACGTGAAATCCGTAAAAATAAATGACTGAAATTTAATTTTCAACCTTGTGATTTCACAAGTTTTAATCGCCTTAAAATTACTTTTTATATTTTTTATATTAAGCCTTTTATTTTATTTTATAAAGCTTTTTATTTTATTTCATTTAATATAAAAAATATAAAAAGTAATTTTAACACGATTGAAAATTGTGGAATCATAAGGTTGAAAAATAAATTTAATTAATTTATTTATTATTAATCTTTTTATAATTAAAAATAAACTCGTTGAGTTTCACTATTGTCGAGAGTCCCGTGATCCACATCTTTTTTTTTGCTTATTGCATGATTTCCGGGAATTAGGTTCGTTTATCATTCTAAGATCAACTCCAGCATATGATTGAATGCTTGCCTAAAATCGTTAGCTCTATGGCGATACGTGACAAAATTTCAACTAAAAACAAGCTTTCAAAATTCACCAGTCCACTGCACAGTTTTTCAGGCAATAGTTGACTATTTGCGATGATGGTGTAGACTCAATCACCGACATGATCGAATTTCCACCGAAATTTTGCAATTTTAAAAAGACACTAGAAGAGCTTATTGTGAGTGTTTTTCCAATTATCGCTCAGAATTATGATCACGATTGGCTGAGTGCACAAGCTACATATGTTTTGGCTGAGAAAAATAAGGATGTAGATTATTTGAATTTCGTCATTCAAAATCAAATCGTCATACAAGTCCATCGACTCAGTGGTGGATGAAAACGAAACCACCAGAAACAGAAACTGCAAAGAGAATATAAATTTCAATTTTAATTTTTCACTTAACAAAATGGTATACTTCTGAAGAACGCAAAGTTTTGCAAATTGACGAACATTTTGAAAAGTGCAAAGTGGTGAACTTGAAAAGTTGTTTTGTGGAATAGGGCTCAGCGTTTATAGATTAGATTAGATAAGATAATTTTTCTTTAGTTCATAAAAATATTTTACTATAAAAGTTTTTCGTAAGACTAATGATTTGTGGTAAAATAAAAAATAAGCCAGTGAAATTAGACAAACATATCTACAAAAAGTGGAAAGGATAGAATTAAAGTTTCATTTTAAAGATTGATACCTATCATCATCATCATCGGCTCGACAACCGGGGTCCGGTCCTGGCCTCCTTCAACAAGTCTCTCCACCTATCCCGGTCTCGAGCCGACGCCATCCAGTTGCGCACCCCAAGGCTCCGGGCGTCCTGGTTTACGCCATCTACCACGCTGTCGTCTGCCATAGAATGTACCACAAAGAACTTTCCGAGCAGGTTCCTCTTCGCTCATGCGAGCTAGGTGCCCTGCCCACCGAAGTCTACCGAGCCTAATTTTTGTCACGATATCTGCTTCAAGGTAGATTGCGTACAATTCATGATTGTACCGTCTCCGGAATCGTCCTTCCTCACATATGGGGCCAACAATTCTCCTTAAGACTTTTCTCTCGAACGCGGCTAAGAGGTCAGAGTGCCTTTTGCTAAGCATTCAAGTCTCGGATCCATATGTGAGTACTGGCAGGACCATGGTCCTGTACAGCAGTAGTTTTGAAGTTATGGTGAGATTTCTGGATTTGAAGAGCTTTGACAGACTGTAGTAGGCTCTGTTGGATTTGAGAAGCCGCCCGCGTATTTCTTCTTCTATATTGTTATCGGCTGCTACTATTGACCCAAGGTATTTAAAGGATTGCACCACTTCAAATTCGTGCTCCGCTACCTTGATTGTTTGACCAACTGTTCCTCTCGCATTCGACGCCACCATGTACTTTGTTTTACCTTCACTAATGTGCAGCCCCAGATTTTGTGCCGCCTGCTCGATCTGGATGAAGGAATCGTGTACAGCTTGCTCGGTTCTTCCGATGATGTCGATGTCGTCTGCGTAAGCCAGTATCTGGCTGGACCTGTTGACGATGGTCCCTCTTGTTGCCGTGCCAGAGTCACGGATTGCTTTCTCCAACGCCAGGTTGAAGAGGAGGCAGGCCAAACCATCCCCTTGTCGGAGTCCATTAAAGATGTTGATTGGTCTGGATAGCAATCCGGCTATTTTTACTTGGCTTGTTACGTTGGTCATGGTCAACCTACATAGTCGTGTCAATTTATTTGGGATGCCGAATTCTCTCATGGCTTTGTAAAGTTCTACCCTGGCAATGCTATCTTAGGCGGCCTTATAGTCTATAAACAGGTGGTATGTTGAGTTGCGTAGGTTGTCGTCGTGAGATCAGTCCGTTTCCGGTCGGTCTCGTAATTCGAAGTTTTACGGAACAGGGAATTAACCTGTTGCCAACCTGAGGAACCAGCCTGATCATATTAGCCAAACCTTTTTTTAAAAGGCTTGTTACTAGCGGCCGCCGCGAAGAGGCTATGATCACACTTCCATCAGTCCCGAATAGTTACGGCACGCGTGCATGTTTTCGTATGCTACATGTTATTCCCCCTATTCGTCTGATGGCTGACCGCCTTGATACCTATATTGGTCACAAAAAACCGCTCTGCTTCGTCCGCTATTTTTAAAAAAGACGTTAATGCAATTTTCTCGACTTCTATTGGTCGTATAATAATTTAATTTTTTAAGTTTCATGAGGAAAAATATTTTTTACAACTTTGTCTCACATATTTTTTTGACGGATCTTTCCCATAAAAAGGAATTGGCAAAAATCTGTGGAAATTTTGAAGATTGAACTTATTTTTAAAGAAATAATAAATTATTGTTTTAAGTGTCTTTTGACCTATAGCCCACTAATCTTTTTCATATTTTTCATACTTATGTTTAAAGAATATCTTGGTTCCCGTTGATCTAAACTAAATACAATTTAACATGACCACGGGTGACCCTTCTGCAGCCATTAGTAATAGTTGCCGCAAGCCCCACCACCTCCACGAAGGTGGCAATCCAATTACTACCAATAAATGTAATTCATATGATCGTAAGGGTTTTATAGTGTCATTTTACTTTTATTCATGATAGTGCAACTGAGTCCCATTCTCACATTTTCATTTAAATTAAGAATAAGTTTATATTTATATAATAGCTTTGAGTAGCAAATTGAAAGTTAAAAAAAAAATTCTGCAAGGGAAACATTTTTCAATCAGTGGAAGCAGCAAAAGTAAATATAATCCTGGGAAATTTTCATTAATTGATAAATATCATGAACTTTTGTACAAATGATCAAAATCTCCTTTTAAAAAGGATTATTTCCTTTCACATGGTGTTCAACGGAAGCGAATCCCAGCTTTATTTAAAATTGTAAGATTGTATACTCGCATTCGCTTATAATATATTATGCTCATGGAAATGTAAAATAAACAGAAAAAAAATTAAAGAATTACTTCCACATTTGTTTAAAAAAAAAAACATAATACACAAGTCCTTTGTTACTAAAGTTTTGTTTTCCTTATTTTTCAGGGCGGATTGTTGCAAAGTTGATGAACCAGGAAAAATTCCCCATATTGGGGGATTGTCGAAGTTCGGGAAGGTATGTTTTTCTTTAATTTTTTTTTTTTTTCGTAAAACATATAAGGCTTTGTTTCGAATGAAGTTGTGTGTGCTGTATTTTATGTGTTTATTTTATATCCTTTTGTTTGTTTTTTTTTCGAAACGAATCGATTTATTTACTTACTGTTTTAAATTGGACAATTACAGCTGGTAGTTACAGAAATGAATCGGTTGGGGATGATAGTAGATTTATCACATGTATCTGTGCCAACAATGCTGGATGCTTTAGGGGCATCAAAAGCACCCGTAATTTTCTCACATTCATCAGCGCACGCAATATGCAACAGTTCCAGAAATGTACCAGATCATGTACTTCAGAGAATAGTAAGTATAAAATTTAAGAATAGTACATTTTTTAAGTAAGAAAATGAAAATGTGTTTAGGTAGGATTTATAAAATTAAAATATTTTTAAGCAAATATTTACTGCCAATATATTTTTGTTAGGAAAATACCAAAACTAGATAAGGTAGTAGGTTATTTAAATAGCAAGTCAGGAAGACTTTAGGACTAGTTTTTTGGTGCGAAAATATTCCAGGATTATTAAACTTGCAAGTTAATTCTGGAAACACGTTTTTCAGTCAGTTTGAGATCCCAAATTAACTCTGATTTAACTTTCCATATTTCCATGACTGAAAAAAATTTTTTCCATGAGAGTTAACCCGAGGTTTATTTAACCCTATGAAATAATCTCGCACTGAAAAACTGGCCCTTATTTATTTACCTCAAAATACCTCTCGCCACAGGAAAAACTGTAGTCAGCAGTAGAATTACTACGATTACAAGAAATACCATTGCAGTACAGCCATCAGTAAAATAAATATAAAAGTAGAAAAACTGCGGTTCGCGAGTACAAATAATGTGATTGCCGGTATAAATACTGTCACTGGGCGGTGCCTGTGTCAATAGGCTTATTCTACAGTACCTTGTTGGCCAGTTGCGGAGGTTCAAAGGGTTTTAATTTCCCCTCAATCAATTTTGTTTACCCGCTTAGGGTATGTTCACTAGTCTGACAGGTGATTGTGTCAAAGTTTATTATTTTACAGTACCTGTCTTTGGCTGCTTTGCGAGTTCAAAGGATTTTAATTCCATTTTTGTAGTCAGTCCCCCTTGCGCAACTTCGTTGCTCCGCTTAAGGTACACTGCCGGTCACTTGATTGAGGCAACATTTTTCGCAACAGTTTTTTGCGATTTATACCTGTAGGAAATGTTTGAGCCAGAAATATTTATATCCTGTGGGTACGTACATATTTTGCAAAAACAAACCCAAGAAATTTTGGGCGTGACTCGGAAAATCCATCGAAATTTCACAAAAAAGTATAAAAAGTTGTGTCACTTGATTGAGGCCATTTCCGAATAATGTATTACAAAGTTTAAACAACAGCTTCAAATATTCGCAAAAGAGTATAAAGCCACATATTTTTCATAATTTTGAAAAAAAATGTTGTCTGGAAAGACGTTGCTGGTGGCATGAAAATTCGATATAGCTGGTTTCAAGGACCTAAGACTTTTAGGCCGAAAAAAAGCAAAGAAACTTGACAGAGGTAAATTATTTGTAATCAGTTGTCTTGTGGACACCAAAAACTATAGAAATAGCAAAAGGACGTACAGTTGAAGCAAGAAACGCTAACTTCAGCGGTACATTTCAAATTTTACTCTGTGTGCACCTAAATTTAGGTCAAGAAGTTTAGGGTAAAATGAGCGTTTTGACCTTTAAAAAACTCACACAAATCAGCAAAAACATCCAGCATAAGAAAATAAAAATAAACTGGTTCTATGGCAAAGTGCTTAAGGAGCTTTCCTGTGAACTTTGCCAGAGATCATATCGCTCGGGGCAAAGAATGGAAATGTGTTGTCGTTTCGGATGAAAAAAAGATTAATATTGGCTGACCCGATTTTTATAACTTTTAATTTCACGATTTAAATAAAGAATTAATATTATGTCAAGACATCAAAGTCTTGATTGTGTGGGGATCTATCACGTAGTAGGGCAGAATCGAATAATTTTCTGACTATAAGAATGAACGGAAAGAATTACAAATTTGTATTGGAACGCATGTTTCCAAAGCTGAAAAGTGTCTTTGGTTACTATACCTAAAATTTTCTAACAAGATAATTGGCCCCAATTCACACTTCCAGGGTAGCAAGAAGCAGAAATCATTCGAAAAATGGGGAGCTTTTGCCATGGTCGCCCTATTCACTGGACTTAAACATTATCGAATACGTTTAGGCCCGACTATTTTTAAAAGTTAATGAATTTGTAAGACAGTTGAAGATAAGGAATATTTGAACAAAACCTTATGATTCAGTTCCAAACAGTTTTCTTGAGCTAGTTTTAAAAAAAGACCTAAGTACATACTCATACAAATTTAATAAAATCACATATAACTTATGTCTAATAACCAAATAATGCAAACGTCTCTGTTCCCCTTTTTAAAGATTTTTTCAAGAGGCTTCAAAATCAAGTGACCCAACTTTTTATTCCGTTTTTTCTAGAGTTCCTCAACTGAAGTTGTGAAATTTAAATGGATTTTGTAAGTCACGCCCAAAAATTCATGGCTTTGTTTTAGCTAATGTTCCCTAACAGAAAATAAATATTTCTGGTTCAGACATTTGCAACAGGTATAAATTGCAAAAAACCTTTGCAAAAAAAGTGGCCTCAATCAAATGGTCGGCAGTGTATCTGTATATCCAGTTGTCTGGCATGTGCCTATGTTTTTTTTTTTAAGTGGGCATAGCTATTAGACAACAACAACCTGGTGAACAACAAAGCTATTTTGGTTGGAGTTATAGATTTTTCAACCACCAGATTCCTTTAGTGTCGCTCATCGTCTATTTACAATTACAATCTCATTCGAAAAACACGTTATTGAATTTGTTTCTGTTCCAGAAATTAAACGTAGACATTTTACGGTCATCGCACAACGCAATTCTAGCATTGTATAGGTAGATACAATATGTAAACCTCAACTCAACGTATGATTATCCATCCACAGAGGAGACGGCAATTGTATTGTTGTTTTAATCTGGTTCTTTCTATTTTTCCGATTTGATTTATATGCCAACAAATTCTATAACTTCAGCCAAAATAGTGTTGGTGTCAACAAATTGTTGTTGTTTAATTCACTCACTTCTCAACTGGAGTATTTAATCACACAAAAAACCCGTTAATATCCATAGGAGAACAATTAATACTACTTCGAAAATTTCTATTACAAATTTGAAGACTTGCAAACGCTATTTAACCATAAACCATAAATGCAAAAAATATTCCTACAAAAATTAGAATCCACTAAGATATGAACATTTTCTATTACTACAAATTAAGTTAAAAATTCAAAAAAAGAGAAAATCCATAATAAATTTGGAATTCTGTAATGTAATGCTTCAATTAGTAAGGCAATCTTGACATTTTTACTCTGGTTGGGCGTTATAAATGATTCCAATAAATAAAACTAAATTTACTTATTTTATAAATAAATACAAATGAACACTAAAAATATTCAACACGTTATCACATATTGTTTTTACTCATTATTTCAAATAAATCATGAAATCAAAATTCAAAATAACCTACCAACAAATATTTAGGTTTCTATGTATATAGATACCTATACAAAAATATTTATTTTACCAAGCTAATTTATTTAAAATTACTTTTATATCTCATAAGCTTCAATATAGAAAGTTAATTTAAAAATTATCACAAACTACAAATTCTTGTGATAAATAATACATAGATGAACTATCCTCATCAGACCAGACAGGAGTATCTTATTATCTATATCTTGTCTGTGCAGATGTTAATAATGTTTTACACAAACAACAAAGAAAAATGTAAAGATAAAAGGAATTAAGGGAATAGATTTAACGTAGAGAAAATACGAAACACAACACACTGATGTATACATTGTGTAGTATCTAACCTATAAGTTCGTTGCAAAATCTTCTGATTTACAGTTCTATAACATTTTAGGATGCACAGACAGGTAAACAATACACACAATTCATGTTTTTTGAAGTTGCATACAACTTCATTGCTAGAATTTGTCAAAATCCTATGTCAACATGAACACAATCAATAAATCACAAAAGGAAGCCCCAACAATGGCATAGTCAAACTATCTGCATCTATATAGGTATATATATCCACAATAACCTACTTCGACACTTTATTATCGACGTAACAAATAAATATCCCACAGCGAACAATTTAAATTCTATAGAAGGGTGGGAGATCGAGATGGTTTGGGTGAAAAATCTACCAAATGTTTTCCTATTTTCGTTCATTTAGATAAATTCCAATAGTTGTAGTTGTACATACATTATATGTATAGAGCCTGTTAGATACTGCCTACACCTCAACCTTCCGCCAACTACCAGACTTAAAAAAAGCTATATAGTGAGAGAGATAGATAGAACTATTTATGGCTGAAGAAGGAAGAACAATTTTTGGTATAGATTCATGTTCTATCTCCCACTTAATCGAAAATGCATGACTATCTGAAGTGCATAAAAGTGTTGGTATGTTCCCATGATGGTTAGTATTTCAGTCATGGTAACCAATTTTTTTTCCGTTATATACAATTACAAATTTTGAATAGATTTTGATTTGATGATAGAAAACTAAATGTTAGAAAGCTACAAAAGTCAGAGGAAGAGGCGAGATTTTTGGAAAAAATGGCTGATAAAAAAGTATTTCTTATAATATTCGTTCGCTCTTTTGATAGATATAATACCTCTCAATCGATACAATTCAAAATCATAAATTATATGTTTGACAAATTAAAGAATACTTTAATTGAAATTGCAATGTCTTGACCATTCATCCAATTGTAGTGAAACTTTGCTGCAATAGGCTTTCCTTCGATTTTCAAGATTTCATGATTGGTAAAAGAAAAGAACTACGAATGAAAATTCGTGATAGATAAAGCATAAGAGTTGTAAATTTGAGTGATTGCAAAAGTTACATATAATTACAAATAAAAGTACCATACAAATAAAAAGCTAATACTGCAATTCAAATGGCAATGATGACTCTTCAAGCTTATCGCATAGACCAAGATCGTGATAATCTTCGACGTGCAAGAAGAAATGCTTATATGTTAATTAGAATCGAGTAGCATACGATTGCATATGAACGAATATTCATATTCGAACTTGAATATTTTTGTAAAGCACTGATTTAATTAGTCCGAAATTATGTACTGCAGCTGAAACTCCAACAGAAGGTAGAGAACGAAATTTTTATTTATTTTTCATCGATGCGCAAGGCGGAATCCGGAAGATCGATTTGGCCACTGTTTGCGCGAGATCCAAAATTATTTTAGCAGTTGCTTTTTCATGTGGATATATGGTTGTTGCTGCTGCTATTCTCGTGCTGTTGTGCCGATTGAAAACACAAACTCTCTTGATGTATCAATTATCTCTGATAAATTTTCTTCTTTTCACACATTTTTGCACAAATTAAATGAACAAGGCGAGTCCATCCTGGGTAGATTATCTACTCTTGAAAAAAATTTAACAACTAGAATGGATTGAAAAAAATATGTCAAACAAAATAGATACAATAACTCGCGATTTCTTTAATTTAGAAGAAAGAGTCTCACAATTGGAAAAACTCTGCTCTGAAATAGATGAGCTGCGAGAAAATGTAAACAAAACCAACTTGAAATTGGATCACTGTTAGCTTTTGCAACAACTGGAGATGAAATGAGAAATATTCATTTGGAACTTGAAAGTTTAAAATTGAATTTTCAAACTATGAAAATAAATAATTTGGCTGCTGATGCTATATTAATTGGAATCCCATATACACTAAATGATCAACTTAAAAAAACTTTTAATTTATTATGTCATTCACTAAAATTCCAACCACCTCATATCGCAGGGATTTTTCGATCTAAGCCGCGAACAAACTCTATAATAATAATAAAATTTCTCAGTGCTGTTGACAAACACAACACATAATAAAAGCTCTAGCTGATTTCCGTAAATCCAACTCGCGGCACTTGCACTTAAATGAAATTGATCCGACTTTTCAAAACAGAACACCGATTTTTATTCACGAAAGCACCACAATTATGGCAATAAGCAAACATATTTGTCAACCGTATTCTTTCAAATAAATAAATTTAAAAAATCCTAAGATAAAAAAAATTGTAATAAAAAAATACATATCGGTACAGGTAATTACATTATTGAATGTGTTTGAACAACAACAACAACTTAAAGGCGCTACCACCAATTTTAAACGAATTTTATTTACTCGTTTACGAATATTATTATTCGTTTTTTTCTATCTTTGGCTGGAGTTTTTCATAATAAAATTGGATTAAAGCTCAATACCACTAAAAGGAGACTGATGAAAGGAATTGGCAATCCTTGAAATAGCTATATCTCCAGCCAAAGATAGAAAAAAACGAATAATAATATTCGTAAACGAGTAAATAAAATTCGTTTAAAGTTGGTGGTAGCGCCTTTAAGTTGTTGTTGTTGTTCAAACACATTCAATGAAAATTAACAGAATGGTCAAGTAAAAAAACAAGTAAAAACTGACATTATATAGTACAAATAGTACAATATAACAATAATGGTAATTACATTAGTTATTTTCCAATTGAAAAAAATGGACGCCTGCTTAATATAAAATAAGAACAAGCAACTTATGACCATAAATAAGGATCTGAGTTCCTTTATTTCGCAATAGTAGCAAACATTATTCTAGTGGAAAATAAATTTAATCGGGATAAGGACAAAATCTTGACTGGACAGATTGAAAAATCCCGACTGCCAAAATCCCGACTGAACAAATCCGAATGGTACAAATAAAAAATCAGGATTTTCAGAACTTTTAGCACGTTTTTGTACCTTTTTTTTTGCTTTTACACTAATTCTTTTAAAAAGGAATTGAAAAGAAAGAAAATAGGAAATGAAACAGGCCACCAGGTACTGTTGAATTTTGAATCTTTGGACGCCCGCTAGACGACTGGACATACCCTAAGCGGAGCAACGACGTTGCGTGAGCGGGACTGACTATAGAAAGGGAGTTAAAATCCCTTGAACCCGCGAAGCGGGCCACCCAGGTGCTGTTGAATATGAAAACATTGGACTCAGGCGCCTGCCAGACGACTGGACATACCCTAAGCGGAGCAACGAAGTTGCGTGAGCGGGACTGACTACAGAAAGGATTTTGACGAAAAAATATTGAATATCATAAATGCTACCCCAGATAACAAGTTAAATACATGAAAAATAACCGCTAAACACGATACCTACATGAAATTATGAAACATTTTTGCAATTAATTTTGATTGAAAAATTCAGATTTAAATTGCCATACCAAAAAAAAGTAGTTAGTCGGTCGGGATTTCGTAAATTAGTAGGTATCTACGAGTAGTATAACTTGGAACCTAGCTATTGAAAACAACAGCTTGGTTTTTTTTTTTATTGTGAGTTGCCTATTAACGTCTTTGTCTTTCTATTCACCTCTTCAAAGAAATTGATTCTGAAGAATGGATGTTCAACAACATAGCCTCTAAATTGAATTTCACGTGTTTTTTTTTTTGAAACTAGAAATGCTTATACAACTGCCATACATACCAAAAACTCAATTGCAACTTTATTGTTCACTAGCGATCACACCTGAAAATCGTAGCATAGGAAGCAGTTTGATCCAACAGAACCTGAACTGATTTTGACATTCCTTTGGTGTAGACGGAAATAGCAAAAGTATTTTCTTGATTTGCTTTAATCTTCACTTTCTACCTCTTCTAATGGACGAACGTTTGTAACAGGATTTTGTTAAGCTTCCTAATATCTCGGGTTTCCTTTCACTTGAGAACAATAATTCTATTGTTAACTTCATCGTGCAGGTCCAAGGCTCAAAGAAAGATTTTCAAAACATAGTATAACATTCTGGGGTAAGGCAAGGATGCATGTTAAGTCCGATCTTCCCTGATGACATAGTGTTATTTGCATACTCACCAGAATCGCTGCAATTGATGATCAACAAACTTAGTTAATATTGTAAATTATGGAAACTAGTTGTCAGTTTAGAAAAGTCTAAGGTCATGGTTTTCCGGAAAGGGGGTGGAAGAGCAAGTGGACGGGAGCGTTGGACATTTGACAATGAGAACATTGAAGTGGTTAACGAATATAAATATTTAGGGGTCTACATCACGAAAAAATAACAGTATGGAAAGACATCTGACGGAAAAATTACAAAAAGCGAAAACCACAATCAATGTTGCCTGGAGTAAAATCTTCAACAATAAGCATATTGCCCACAGCAGCAAGTACAAAATATTTGAATCGGTAGCTGAGTCAACATTGTTATATGCAGCGCAGGTTTGGGGTAGTAAAAATACGAAACCGCAGAAAAACTTCTCCGATTTTATATCAAAAGGATTTTCAGATTACCATCAAATGCCCCTAATTATATGGTGATGCTGGAAACCGGTATCTCTCCCTTGTTCATAAAGACCATGAAATTACAAGTCGACTACATATGTAATGTTCTTGATATGTCAGATGAGCGTCTTCCAAAAAAAGCAGCAATGAAAGCTATGAGTAGTGGAGTCGGTTGGTTTAAGGAGTGGATAGAGTTAGCGGAAGGAGTTAAGTATTAGTACCTGATGAGTCTGGAAAGTGGAAGCCTTCTTTATATCAGCTGATTTCTGCATTAGATAATAGCTGTAGATTGGGTTTTGTCGCTGAAGCAGAAGAATCTATATACAGAGTAGTTTACAGTAAGTTGAACTACAACCTCAACCAGAGAAATTACTTTCGTGATGACGTCAATATTGACCAAATATCAATGATTTTTAGATTGCGAGGAGAAATACTGTATCTCAACTTCATTCCTCATCGTGAAGATTTACCCTTGCTATGCGAGTTATGCAATATGAAAGAGAGAGAGGAGGTTTTTTATTTTGTTGGCAGATGTCCGGAACTGCGAGAAATAAGAAGACATATCTTTGGAAGTGATTTTCTATTACAAGAGTTAGTAATACAATTTAAATAAAATTAATATACCTGTAATTTTGTAAAATAGCGCTGGGTTATAGAAGAAGGATTATAAATTAAAATTTTTAAAGCTATTGGTAAACATTGTTACTGTTGTATAAAGTTGTCAATCAGGCAGACGGCACATAGCGATGCTTTAGAGATTTATCACTTGTAGTTTTAATGTATATATATAAACAAAATATTAATACTATGAAGAGAAAATAAAAATTTAATCTTAATCTTAATCTAGTATAACATTCGCTTTTTGACAAAAAAAAAAATAAGTTCTTTGCTAATATTTTCTACGAGTGAAACTTCTCTCAAAGTAAATTTTGGTTAACAAAGTGAAGAACAATTTCTTATGCTTTAAGGAGGGGATATATATTTGGAATTGATTTTCGAAACATTTGCCTTCCACTGCAATATTTAATCACAGTTTCAAAAAAGATTTTAGTTTTTAGATCTATCTTCTCCTGCTGTAGAGAAGAATTGGAGAGGTAGAATCGGAATGAAAAAGTTTTAAATGTTTCCTTTGATTAACCGTATTGGAACAAACACTAAGTTTTCAAAGTTCGTCTATAACATAAGCCAAAATAAGTTCGTAACAATAAACCTTTCGCTATGGGGTTATACCAAAGCGATTCAATTTGCTGCTCCCTCCTTATCATCCAAAAAACTAAACACTTTCAGACATCTAACATTGTGGGTATTTAACATCTTACATTGTGGGTATTTAAATTATAAAACCATATTTTCCCCTAAAAGGATTTTTTTTTTGTTCGAAGAGTTTTTATTTAGTGCGTGACGTAATTTTACTCATTCGCAATAGATGGTGCTTGATCAGATTCCTTCACTTCAGTTGCAATGACATTGTTCTTTTTTTACAAAATTTACTTTCCCATTCTTAATCCTGCAAGACCTTACTGAACAGAATAGAACTCATTCATTCTACCATTGCCGCCCACAATGCTAAGTTGACTAAAAGTTTGATCCACGGTAAATACAATTTTATCAAAATCAATGTTTTCTAAACATCGGACAGCTCCGTGAATTTTAGATGGAAATTAATATAGAAAATCGACTCCTCTGTCTAAGTGTCAATCTTTATATTCTGTTAAACCAAAATTCAATACTTTCGTTGTTTGAGAATTTAGTAAAAAAAGTTTTTCCTTATCGCGATTTCATTATTGTGTAAGTGGCAGAATGTAGTTCTTTTTTTTACTCATTTTGTTTATATTTTGTTCTTCTACTTTTGCTCTATTTCATTCAATTCATTTTGTTGGGTTGTTTTGTAGAAATTCCTCATGAAATAGTTTTAAAAGAGCACTCTTTCCATTCAAGGTAATCCAATCATGATGATTCCCTCTATTGAAGTTATACTATATTCAAAGCATTGAAGTGCGTATTTTTTTTTTGTTAGATATGTACAGTCAAGTGAAAGGTAAGCTGAAGCTTTTTGTTATGTTTTGTTTTTAATTTTAATTGTGAACAAGGTTAGAACAAAAAATGAAATATGTCTGAAAGAACTTAAACAATGAATGTTAGACAAAAAGAGAAATATTAAATAAGAATACAATAAAATACTTTGAAAGATGAATATTCTGTATCGAATCAAAGAACTTCTAAGATAGTTTGATATCTGGAGAAGATTATTAAGTTTAACATTTGTTTTTGCAGTTTAATCGAAAAACTTGAATTTCAACCCTAAGGGTTCAGGAGAAGGATTTCGAATTTCTATAAACCAAATATTTATAAAAAACATAAAGATTCTTTTTCAATTTTTAATAAATGGGTGGTCTGCGTAAATTTATGCCCTCAAATATTTTAGTTTCTCGATACCTTACTTTAATAATGTTGTAGACTTATAATGATCATTTCTCGCAGGATTAATTTAAGTATATTTTTAAAATTAAAGTTCCTTCAAACGTATGTTTGATTTTTATACTGATGGCTCAAAAACTAAAGATGGAGTTGGTGGTGGCGTGTACTCAGACAGACTAAATTTAAGTCTCTCCTTCCGTCTCCCTGACCATTGTAGTGTGTTCCAAGCGGAAATTCTGGCGATTAAAGAGGTATTATCCTGGTTAAGGGAAAACGTGATATCTGCATCGGATATCCGTATATTTTCAGACAGTCAGGCAGCCCTTAAATCAATCAGTGCTGTTTCCACAAACTCAATAACTGCCCGCGACTGTTGATCATCTCTCATGGAGATGGCAGAACAGTTCAACATTCACCTTTTCTGGGTGCCGGGACACAGTACTATAGTCTGTCCACTAAAAATTGGCAGTACAGGGAAAATAGGGAATGAAATTTATCTTTTTCCACACCACCAAGAGGTAAGATAGTAGGCGCGTTTTTGAAGGGTATCCCCAGTAGGCCTAATCCCTTTTAAATAAAAAACAAATAAAAAATAAAGAATTTATTCATAAAGATTAATATAACAAGCAAAATAAATAAACAAGCATAACAAAAATAAATATAAATTCATCCATTAAATAAAAATATGTACATTTTAATCACTTGAGAAGTTACTGCTGCTGTTGCTGCTCTCTTCATCTAGATTTATTATAAGGCTTTCTGCAGCGTTTTCCGAAAAAACGTCCATTTCCCACATTTTCGGCTCAATTACCTGCTCGACGTGTTGAACACAGCGGTGCCATTTCTCAGCGTCAACGTTCCTTATCGCAGTTTTAAAAAGCTCTTTGATTTCAGCCATCTTAAAGGACTTGTTCTGGCTTGCCACGAATCCTTTCACTTGAGCCCAGACCAATTCTATTGGATTTAGCTCACAGTGATATGGAGGCAAGCGAAGCACTTTGTGTCCTGCAGCTTGGGCAATATCGTCAACGACGTAAGTTTCGTACTGGGTCTTATGACGCTTTACGATGCTCAACAACTCTGCCTTTACCATATCATCCTCGAAAGAAATATTGTTTGACCGAAGCCAATTCTTTATGTCGTCTTTTTTTGTTGCTGTAGACGGAGCTTTGTTTTTCTTTCGTGAATGATAAGATGCGTTGTCCAAAACGATAACAGAGTTGGGATCCAGGCACGAAATATCAACACGAAATATCAACCGACCGACCGGCACGAGAATCTACGCAAATAAATTCTTTAAAGACAACAGCTTACCTATATTTTTGTAACTGCATTTTAAGATTTCCCCACATAAAAAACACAAAATTGATCAACAAAAACACTGCACGATAACACTTTTGTACTAGTAATATGTTCATCTCAATATCTTATTATCATTTCATCAATAAAAGGTATTTTTTAAGCTCTAAAATCAAAAGTTCCTCAACAGAAACTCAATATAAAAAAATACGAAACGAGTTACCAAATTGACAAAGGTATCTCTGTTCGAATGGATCTTAAAAGAGGGTTGAAATGCATTAGCCAATCAGTGCGTATTCAACTGTACGCTAGGCAGGTCGTTGTGGGATCTATGTCGGATGCGGATCTATGTCGGATGCGAATGGGCTTTCTTTCAATTCAGTATGGTGCACAAATAAGGCGCGCTACTGATTTTGAAAAAGCTTCCCCATAAGGCATGTACTGCCAATTTATAGAGGACAAACTATAAATGTTTGTTATCTATGAGCAGATTACATCTTAGCTCCGTAATTGGTGTCATAACCGGACACTGCCTCATAGGAAGACACGCCATAAGACTTGGCGTATTCTCTAATGATTTTTGCAGAAGCTGCATGGACGACGAGGAGGAGGAGACTATCACCCATCTTCTCTGTTCATGCCCAGCTCTCTCCCAAAGACGTAAATTACACCTGGGTAATTTCTTTTTCAACGATCCAAGCGGTATGTCGAACGTTGATATTCTATCTTTACATCGCTTTATAAGAAGCTCCAACTTGTTTAATTAAAGAAATACTCCCTCGCTCATTTCGTGGTATCGCAACGGACCTATCTATGGTCTAAGTGTGTCAGTAGTCTTCCTGACAGCCACATAAACCTAACCTAACCTAACGTATGTAGATTCTTAAATATCTAACCAAAGTGCCTGATAAAAGTGACAGTTGAAACTTTGAACGATATGTTAGATAATTAGATTATAAGAAGGTTAGAAAAATAAATAAGTACGTTTACGCCATAGTGTACATTTTGATATTCTATTTGTTTTGTGTTACCAAATACAAGTTTCTTATTAGAATACATGTAAAATAAACTAAAATTAATTATTAATGGTACGTTCTGTTTTTTTTTTTTTTAATGATCAAACGTTTCAATTTTTAATACAATACGATTTCATTCATGCGGACATTCCACCAACAAAATTTTTAACTTTGTTGGACATTTCTGCTCCTATTTTTCACGAAAAGCTATTTGTATTTGCTTTAAAGGTTTAAACTCATTTTTTATTTTTCGCATAATTTCGATCAATCGATTATAAGGACCAGCATTTATTCGACTATAATTATTAATTGGTATAAAAGTCGATACAATTCTTCACCTTAAAACAAATTATCTATTGTTTCAACTAACATATATGTGGGTTTTGCTGTGGCTTATACCATACAATTTAGTTTAAAACGTCTTTCCAAAATATTCAAAATAAATAGCGTTTTATTTTGAATAATATTCTAGGGTTAAAGTTTAAATATAAAGTGTTCTTTATTGAATAAAACGACTTAACAGCAAAACGGCCGATCGCTACAATATGAGTTTGATGACTTAATTGTTACAAGAAGTTAAAGGAATCTGGATGGTATTTGGAAAGGGCGCTGTTTCGTAACTAATTGCAATAAGTTACGTCTCATTTTGTGCGTGACTATAAATGCAACTTACATATGTAACTAATATTACAAAGCTAAAATATACAATAAATAATAACGCTAATGATTTATATGTTTTGGAGACGATTCTATGCCTTATGAAGTTGATGGTAAAGATGACGTTTATGGAAAATACCACGCTGAAATAGATACTTGTCCAGTTCAACCCATGCCCGTAGAAATTGACCCTATAGAAGAGGAAGTTGACGTGGAAACTGAAACTTCTACGGATGCTTAATTGACTGCTGACGCTGAGTCCATGCTGACTTCAGGTGGAGGAACTTCATTTGTTGAATCGTTGACTGGGACGGATTGTAGAACTGTCGTTAATACGACTTCATTTTCACTCCACAATTGAATCTACAATGAAAAAAAATTACGTCATCATATTGAAGAGTTTTCATCCATATGATGCACAAATTCATAAAAACTTTTTGATGAAATATGAAACCATTTTAAAATGTAATTTTTTTAATCGAATTTTACTTTGGTCTGAAGATTTTTTTTTGTAGAAATGTCAAAATAATAGATAAGCTACACTATAACACTGATGATTGTTGTCCTATTGTTTGGTAAGACACTTTTTCAATGTCTACGCTTACAAATTAAGTGTGAACAAACAGATAAAGAAACGTTTTGGCTAGATTTTCACAACCTCGTTATAAGAACTATACTTCATCAAGAATGTACTTTTTTTTTGCTGGTGACCTGATCCTGATTCACCTACATCAGTGAAGGGAATGAAATTGAGGGCGTTTGGTATTCAGTTTCATGAAGCCACTTGTAAAGCGATTGCAGATTAATACTGGAGCAGCGATTACTCAGCAACAGCGTCTCCTGGTGACAGAATTTTTCAATTAAACAGAGTGTATATTAGAGAGTCAATATAAACAGGAAAACAGGCTTCAACACACGGGATTAATTCATCCTGGTGTAAAAACGGGTTTCAGAAGACATCAGGCAGTCAAAAGACTTCATGCAATCAAAAGGATTCAAGCTGTCAAAAGAATGTAAAAGACTTTTAAAAGACTTTAAAGTTAAAAGTACTTCATTCTTTTTACTTTGCTGTTCTAAACGAATGTTCTGGTATAGACTTAAAAATTACCTTTAAAGTCGAAGTACTCAGATGACGTCAAAGTGCTAAAAATAAGTCTTTTAATTCAATAAACTGCAGTACCGAAATTATTGCATTCTTTTACAGCTCTGGTAATGGGAATGCGTAATCGAAAAAAAGTCAGAATACTTAGCTGCTCATTTTCGCACCCACTCTGGCCAATGCGATGGTAAATGATAAATATCCAACCATTTTGTTATGCCGACATTACGCGTTAGCGTAGACGTAGTGTATATGTGAAGTGACTTAAGAAATCTTAAATATTTGCCAACCGAATTTTAATATATTTTTTTTGTCATCAACATAAATTTAAATAAGTTGCAATACGATTGGCAATCATTTTTAAATGAACCCCAGGCAGAGCGCTATCAGGTTATTTAATTAATGAATTTAATGACAAATACATCTTCACGTTTGGGTATACCTAACACTTTAATACATTTTATCCTTATACAACATTTAATCCTCATCAAACGTAACTCCCACTCATATTTTATTTATATTTGAATAACATTTTTTTAAGGGCTTAAACTCAACTATTAATTATTTCTAAAAGAGAATTTAATATTTTAAAATGCAGTTATTTAGTTATTTATAAACGTTTTATAAAAAAGGCATATCGTCAACTTTAAATTGACATGTGTGTAGTATCCAGAATTTATTGAACATTATACACTTATGTAATCTACAAAACATTTTTTTTATGTATCTTGTATTGATAGATGCATGGAAGGATTACATCTTTTTTTTGAAACATAAAATGCCATAAATAAGCTCAAAACCTTCCATGTTCACGTTAAACCTTAAACTTAAACTGAAAAAAAAAATCTAACAATATATCCTTTTTGACAGGCAATAAATGGAGGATTAGTGATGGTAGCATTTTATCCCCATTTTGTTAGCTGTTCAGAGAAGGCTAGTCTACTTGATGTTGTCGGTAAGTAAAGTATATTTGTAAAAAAAAAAATTAAAAAAAAACTATACGTATTCATATAAAAAAAAAACAAATTTTATTTTATTTTCATTTTAGCCCACATAAACCACATACGAGATGTAGCGGGCATCGACCACGTAGGCATAGGTGCTGGATATGATGGTGTAAATTTGTAAGTATACTCTGCTGCAAACTATTTTATTGACAAAAATTACTCCACCACCAAAGTGTCCTTAACATTTATTTTTCTCTCGAAAGTCAATCAATAATATGTTTAACAACTCAAAAACAGGCATTCTAGAGAAAACACAAGTATGCCACAAGGAATATGTTTTCTGTGCAAAAACAAAAGGTCCTTTTGCACACCATGCATATAAAAAGTGGTATATGATATTAAGTTGGTTTAAAGTTTAATTAATGCCCACAACTAGATAAGATACAAAGAAATATAATGCATATTGCAAAAAACAAATACAGCTAAACATAAATAAATACATAGATATACAATCTAAGACAGAATTGGAATCAGGACCAGAAACAGCATTTTTGCTGTGGTGCAAACTTTAAAACAAATGTATTTTTTTAAGTTACACACATATAGAAGACTTTTTGTAAGCTTGAAAGAACTGTTGTAACTGAGACTTTTAGAAAATGAGTTTTGTTGTGTTCGCTGTTCTTCTTCAGAGTTTGAAATTGGTAATAGTTTAGTATGAGTATGTAGTGGTAGCCGATTGGAAAACTGAATTATAAGAGTTTTTTTGTTTCTTTTGTAGAACAATAACAAAATTGAAATTGAAAATGAAAACAAAAGCATACAAAAGATCTCAAACTCCAATTCCATGTTGGTATGGATTTAAACTTTTAAGAATTGGTATTTTTTTCGCTAAACAAAAACGACAAAGTTTGATAAAAGCTTGAACGGAAAATTTTATATCTAAGTAAAGTGTACAAATTTTAATTTGCTTGTCAAAATAATTTCTAAGCCTTTGGAAAAATATCAGTTTATGACATGTTTTTATGTTTTTAATTTAGAGAAACAAATTTTGTTACTTCACCAGCTCAACTAAACTAACTAAATTCTGTTGTTTATTTTATTTCACTTTGCTGTTCCAAAACTCTTAAATGTGCCAACAGCAAACAAAAAAAAAAAGATTAAAAAAAAAAAAAAAAGAAAACGTGGTTAGTTTACTTTGTACAAAAAAGAATTGTTGGCAGGACAAATAATAAATGACGTGTACTTATAAAGTAGTTCCTAAGTCATGAGGGTTTTATGCTATCAACTTGTAAAAAAAATTAATTGCCGTTAGACAAGCAATTCCATGTACCATAATTTTAATTTGTTAATCTAAAAAGCAATGAAAATCCAACGGGTTCAGAACAAAATCCCGAATTACAAAATCCCGACACGAAAATTCCGATTTACAAAATCTAGAATTACAAAATTTCTAATAACAAAATCCCGAATAACTCAGTTCTTTATTTTTGTATAAGAAAATCGATTGATTGATTTTCATATAAAAAAGGTTGGTAGAAACGCAAAGGTTATGTTCAATCGGTTGGCAGGCACCTGTGTCAGCATTCTTCTTGTTCTATACAGTCAATAGATAGATATATAGATAAAATTCTTTATTAACATATACAAATTTTAAATTCTCTTAATAATAAGAAAATAAGGACATGCTGCCTTCTGCCTGATATAGACATTATTTTAAACTATCTTTACAAAGTTTTTATTTGTTTTATCAACATCTTCGATTTTAAAAAAATTTGTTTTAAGAAATAGAGAATCTAAAATAATTTAATTGTTTCAATTTTTGTTTTTAAATACAACGAGTTTATAATAGCGACCTTAGTAATAATAATGTTGAGGTAAATTTTATGTAAAAGTATTAAAATTTGTAACTGTAATTTTGTTTAGAAATTTTAATGATTTGAAACATAAATACTATACAATTATCAAGTGATTTGAAAACACAAAGATTTGAAGAAATATTTTTATTTATAAATTTAAGTAGAATATTTCTGATGATTCAAAAGCTATTGCGATAAGACAAAGCCATGTTTACAGAATTTATATAAAGATTCACCCAGCCAATTGATCCGTTTAGGATATCAATGAGTTGATTCATAGACAAAAAACTAGTTTGGAAATATAACCGCCGTATTTTTGGAATATTGGACAAACTGTTATAAAATGGTAAGTTCTATACAGTACCTGGATGGACCGCTTCGCGGGGTTTAATGGATTTTAATTCCCTTTCTGTAGGCAGTCCCTCTCACGCAACTTAGTTGCTCCGCTTGGGGTTTGTCCAGTCGCTCTCGTCTGTAAGACACCTGAATATAATTTAGTTTGGTCTAAAACTAGTGAAATTCTAGAAGAAATTATAATTCTAAAATTTACCACATTTTGGTGTTAAAAGACGTAATGTTGAAACAAACTTTATCTTAACTTACGCCATTATTTTCAAAAACGTGCCTATAAAAATGACAATCCATCAAATCCCAACCGATCTATTACTATAAATCAGGTGAAAAAATCAAAATAAGGAGAAAATCTAGAATAAATACCGAATTCTTCACATTCCGGATTTTTTAATTCGGAGTTTCGTAATTCGAATTTTGTTTGTAATTTGAGATTTTGTAATTCGGGAGCTTTGAATATTTGCATTCGGGATTTTGTAATTCAGGATGCTATAGCTTTTCTGAAGCCAAATATACGATGTAACTTCGTGGTTTTCGAAAACAGATCCGTTCATGATTAAATGAGAAATATTTTTTATTGAGAAAATAAACATCTTGATTATTTAAGAGGTAAACGTGCAAGAAGTATGAATATCTATAATAATAGCTCGTTATAGATAGGCACATACAGTTTATAATATCATCAGCACTGTAGAATATGATACAAATTTCTAATTTTTGAAAACTCTAAAAGCCATAAATTGGATAAAAGTCGCTTTTGTTTTATAAAAATCGAAATATTACAAAATATAAATTAAGTAAGGCGTTGATCTTGTTTTCAATTCAAATTTTTTCTTCAAAATAGAAACATATTTATACTTACTCAAAAAGGCAGTCAAACTTTTTTAAAACCAATTTTTTTGTAATGTAATTCTTTTTATAGCGAATTTCTTCCCCTTAAAAAATATTCTACATACAAATAAGCTTCTTTATAACGAAATTCTCTATAGAACATTTTTCTCTATTACGACCTAATTTTTTGGCACGAAAGAAATTTGGTTATAACGAAATTTCGAATTTCATATATAAAATTTACTACAATATTTTGTTCCTAATTTATTTCAAAGGGAACTTTACTTTTTGTCAGGAATTTTCTAAAGTGAATGTATGTAGATATGTTTGGATGTATGTAAAAGTGTACATTTGCAGTAGATAGTAAGTCGACTGCATGTTAAGTTTGAGAAATTTGTATACAAACATTTCGAAACGGAAATCTATTTCGCTAAAGAGAATTTGTCGATTGAAACATATTGGAAGATTTTTATAATAAAACAAAAAACAGAACTGTTCATGTGTTGAAATTTGATACGTTCTTAGAAAAAAAATGTATATACATTTCGTTAAAATTAATTTTTTTTTTATAAACATTTTGTACATATACAACCATATTTTAAAACATTAATTTAATTTTATAATTTCGCCAAACGTATAATTCGCATTTCTTATTTTGCTTCTCACATATGTTTTACATTTTCGTTAAGAGTACAATGAATTGTTTAGCTTAGGGTTATCTCGATAAAAGGTTTTTCGCATTTTGTCTCAATTAAAATCTACTGTTTCGCATTCGATCACTTTGTCCTCAGACAGATTATAATTTAATGAACTTTTTTAAAATATTATTTTTGTAATGAATAATTGGAAACCATTTTCAGAGTATTGATAAATAATACACTACCTAAAATTTTTGTTTGTTTGTTTTTTTTTTTTTTTTCTTAAAATTTTAATTCAGAAGCTCACAATATTTCAATTATTTTGTTATCTGTGTTTATTTTACTCTTAACATCCGCAAAAAACGCAAAAAAGTTGGCGAAATAATTGAAATCGAAGTGAACAAAAACGAAATAATTGAAAAATGAAACAATAGAAAACGAAATAACCGAAAAACGAAACAATATCAAACTAAATGACTTAGTTAACACCACGCGCATTCGTCACTGACATGCGCAAATGCATAATTGCATACACATCAATTTCCCACATAAACCTGTTCCCACAGGTAGCGGTGCATTGGAATCGGATATCATCCGTTGCAGTATTGCACCATAGCGGTTTCCTGTTGCTGCCCTGTATTGGCTGGTCAATGACCACAAATACCGAGTCAGCACTATAACTGAACATCAAGGCCAACGGTACATCGTGGGACTTTGGGTGATAGGATAAGTTAGTCTTAAGCTAGACGTAAGAACAGTTAGACGTGTTATCGTAATAAATCTAATATACAGTAAAAACCTTTATCGTGTTTAAATAAGTAAGTCGAACCGTTGGGCCGGCCCTCTTGGGCCGGCGTTCGCGTTTTTTTTCAGATTTGCCTTCGGCAATTCCTTTACTGGCGCCCGAGCAGGGACCGGTAATCTGCATCCTTTTCGCCTGGGAATCCGTATCCCTCAATTTAATACGCTTCTTCGAAGTGCAAATCACTGTACACATAAGAACACAGTGACTATTTTAAATTGAGGAAAATCGTTCACATACACATGGGAACATGTGAATATTCCAGAAGGCTAAGGGATGTGGAGTGAAGATTGTGCGTGCCATTAGTAGGCCATGAAGGGCTAAACGGGATCAACACGACACTTCCTTACCGGTTTCCTTTACGCGACGCGATCGTAACGCGAAAATTAACATCGTTTAATTCTCTTTGCAGATTCGAAATTCGCCGTGCGTCGTTGGAAGAAAAACCTATATTAAAAAAGAATTTTTATTCATTAGCATTCGAAATGCTCAAATTGTGAGTGCTGAAAGATATACCGAATACCATATCGTGCTACTCTGTAAATTAATAAAAAAATAATTAAAAAAAAAGAAAATTATATAAAAAGAAAAAAAAAGAAAAAACATTTTATTGTGAAAGCTTATTGTGAGTGCCCAAAAAATATACCAAATACCATATTGTGCTACACTGATGTGAATTAATAAAAAAAAAAATATAATTAAAAAGTAAATTACCTATATAAAGGAAAAAAGTGCTAAAAAAATATACCGAATATCAAATTGTGCTATATTTTAAATAAATAGAAAAATAATTGAAAGGAAAATTATTATATAAAAAAAAAAAGAGAAAAGTCTTTTTTGTGCTCTTTATTGAAAAAGTAAGAATTCGTGCTGTGTAATAAAAAAGAAGGAACGAGCAAAACAGTTTATTAATTGTGGGTAAGGGTTTTTGTATTTTATATATTTAATAAATATGGATGAAATGAGCCAAAAGGTAGTAGAGTTGACGGGGGCCGTGTCCAACTTACTAGTCCAAATAAAAACCTTCGAAAGGAGGATGAAAGCTATTGAGGACGCGGTGAAAGCTGCGGAACCTCCGGCTGTAGCTTCAACTAGTGCTGCGGTTGTGGAACTTCGTCCCCCGCAAACAGAAGCAGAGCTGAAGGAAATAAGCCACCTGCCTGACTGCGTCAAAGAGCCACAGGTGTTCAACGGCGACCCCACACAATATGTGTCGTGTATTCACGCCGTTGAGGGGGTTTTGAAGGACTATGAAATAGTCAAATCGAAACCCCTGTACCGAGCTATTTTGCAGCACATCCGTGGTAAAATCCGGGGTTCTGCCGACGCCGCTTTGGTGTCCTATAATTTATTTGGCACCGACTGGTTGGAGATGAAACGCTGTCTTTCGCTGCATTACGCAGACAAGCGCGATATGCGCACACTTGAACACCAGTTAAATCAACTAGCTCAAAAACACAGCAAGCTAGATGAATTCTACGCCGCTGTTAACCATCAGCTATCGCTGATGGTTAACAAATTAAAAACTGAATCCTATGGGGAGGAAACAGTAAGGGCCTTGGTTGAAACCTATAGGAATAGGGCCTTGGACGTGTTTGTGCGTGGCCTAAACGGCGATATTTCACGTATGCTCATAATTCAAAGGCCAAGGACCCTTCCAGAAGCGTACTCCGCATGTCTAGAGATACAAAACTTGAATTTCCGGAGCAACATTATCCATTCCTCTGGACACTCAAACTCAATAACGGCTCCTGTCAACCAAACCTTCCAAAATCCCGTTAGTCGATATATACCTCCTCAAAAAACCTCCCAAACAACTCCGGGAAAGTTTAATCGTCATAATTGGAACTCCTCTCGGGACAATGGTCCTCCACCAAGACCTGGGCCTAAACCTCAGGAAAAGATGGATGTAGATAGTTCATCTGGCTCACGCCAGGTTAACTACATGAACAGGCCCCGCCGAAATAATGCCTTTAAGCGAAAGGCATATTCGGACAGATTTCCTCAAAAACAGCAGAGGTTATTCCACACGGAGGGATATGAGGAGGCTGAGGACGACCAAACCACATATGAGCAAGAGGCCGTTGATAACGTAGAAGATGAGGTGAATTTTATGAGGGACGGGAGTCTAGCGTACCATATATAGACTATATTATGAGCGATGGAAAAAAATTAAAGTTCCTAGTCGACACTGGAGCTAATAAAAATTTCATTAGTCCCTCCATCGCTCAAAATCCCGTCCGTCTATCTAATCCCTTTAAAGTTCATTCTGCAGCCGGAAATATAAAAATTGAAAACAAAATAAGTGGTGCATTCTTTCGTGGTGCTGGTATTGACTCTATCATATCTTTTTTTATCTTGCCGGGCCTTACATCCTTCGATGGGATCATTGGGGACGACACCCTTAAACATCTTGAAGCCATTATCGATAGAAAAAATAATACCCTTATGCTCAGATCTGGTGTTAAGATTCCATTAAGAGAAAAAATATCAACTCAAATTAATGCTATAATTGATGAAAATCTACCAATTGAAATAAAAAATAAACTTTCCTCTCTTTTGAATAAATTTGACCCCCTATTTGGCCCAATCAGTGGAGATGAGTCCATAAACACAAATGTACAGGCTGAAATAAAAACTAGTACAGATGAACCTGTCTATAGCAAGGGATATCCTTACCCAGCCCCTATGCGGGATGAGGTTGAAAAAGAAATTAAGAAACTTTTAGAGGAAGGCATCATTAGGCCCTCCAAAAGCCCGTACAACTCTCCTATCTGGGTGGTTCCTAAAAAACCTAAACCTACAGGAGAAAAACAATATCGAATGGTAGTTGACTTCAAACGTCTCAATGCAGTCACAATTTCAGACGCATATCCCATACCCGACATCAATGTAACTCTAGCTAGCCTGGGAAAGTCAAAATTTTACTGTACCTTAGATCTCACTTCTGGTTTCCACCAGATTCACATGAAACCGTCAGATGTACCCAAAACAGCATTCTCAACAATGAATGGCAAATGGGAGTTCCTAAGACTTCCATTTGGGCTTAAGAACGCACCAGCCATATTTCAGAGAATGATCGACGATGTATTGAAACGATACATCGGAAAAATCTGTTATGTCTACATTGACGACATCATCGTGTTTGGTGCTACAATGGAGGAGCTTCTGGGGAACTTAGAAATAATATTTTCGGAACTTCTAAAGGCAAACCTCAAAGTTAACCTTGAGAAAACACAGTTTATGCAAACTGCTGTGGAATTTCTCGGTTATGTAATTGGATCTGATGGTATTCATCCAGACCCGAAAAAAGTAGAATCCATTCAAAAAATCTTGCCACCTACGAATTTGAAAGATCTTAAAAGTTTTCTAGGACTAACATCCTACTATCGCAAATTTATTCGCGATTATGCAAAAGTTGCAAAGCCTCTCACCAATCTAACACGAGGGGAAAACGCACAAGTGAAAGCAAATCAATCCAGAAAAGTAGTAATAACTTTGGATAACAAAGCACTTTCTGCTTTTAATGATTTAAAACTACTTCTTACATCTTCAGAAGTACTTGCATTTCCAGATTTTGACAGAGCATTCACATTAACTACAGATGCGTCCAATTTCGCCATAGGAGCAGTTTTGTCTCAAGGTGAACCTGGTAACGATAGACCCATTTCCTACATTTCACGATCTCTTACCAAAGCTGAAGAGAATTACGCTACAAATGAAAAGGAAATGCTGGCAATTGTCTGGGCGTTGGACAATCTTCGCTCCTACGTATACGGAGCAAAAAAGATTCGGATTTTCACAGACCATCAGCCTCTTACCTTCGCTTTAGGGAACCGAAATTTTAACGCAAAACTGAAGCGTTGGAAAGCAAGGATAGAGGAATACAACTGCGAATTGATTTATAAACCAGGTAAATCCAACGTAGTTGCAGATGCTCTATCCAGGCTGAAAACCGAAGTCAATCACTTGACCGCCTCAGCTTTAGCTGACGCGCCATCAAGCTCTCAAGTTACGGAGAACGCCCTAGTTGCAGCTAGAGATTCTGGTTCTACAACAGAAACAGCGGTCGAAACATCAACAGACACTGCTAGCGAAACTGTCCACAGTGCAGACCAAGATAGCACCGATCTGATCCCTCATGTTGAGGCTCCTCTTAATGTGTTCCGAAATCAAATAATCATTAAGGTGGGAAAAGGCCTCGAAGCTTATGAGGAGCCTCATCCGGGCTATTCAAGGCACTATATTGCTCTTCAGTTTCTGGATAAAGAAAAATTAGTAGAAGTTATGAAAACTAAATTAAAGCCAAATATTCAAAATGGCCTCAAGATTCAAGAACCTTGTATAGATTTACTGCAGCAAGTGTACTTGGAATATTTTATTAATTACAAAATCCGTATAACGCAAAAAATTGTGGAAGATGTCACTAACGAGGATCGGGTATGGGACCTCATAAGTAAGGAACATAAACGTGCACATAGGAATGCTCGTGAAAACAAAGACCAAATTCTTGAGAAGTACTATTTCCCTAAAATGAATAGCCTCATTACACGTTATGTCAAGTCCTGCGATATCTGTCTGTCCAATAAATACGATAGACATCCAGCAACCCCTGAATTTCAACCTACTCCAATTCCCTCATATCCGTGCGAAATACTCCATATGGACATAGTGGAGATCCAGGGAGAAAAATTTATTTCATGTATCGATAAATTCTCAAAATTTGCGAAATTGTTTCATATAAGAAACAAATCTTCCCTGCATCTTAGGGACAAAGTGATTAAAATCCTTCACTACTTCACGGTCCCAAAGATGTTGGTCACGGACAATGAGAGGAGTTTCTTGAGTCCTATAATGGTTAACTTTATAAAGATGCTCGACATCAAAATGTACCAGACGCCTGTTAATCGCAGCGAAGTCAATGGTCAAGTCGAGAGATTCCATTCCACGATCCTCGAAATATATAGATGCCTGAAAACGGAGTATAAGGACCTGAAATTAAGGGAGTTGCTAAACATCTCTGTTGACCGATATAATAACACCGTTCATTCGGTGACCAAACGCAGACCTTCGGATATTTTCTTTAATAGAAGTAGCCGGATCAACTTTCAAAATATGGCTAACTTCCGTGTAAAGGTAAATCATGATCTAAAAGAAAATCTGAGATACAACCAAAATCAAAAAAATTCTTGGTACAACAAAAAGAAGTCGTCCCCGAAAAAATTTAAAAAAGGTGACGTAATCTATACTTCTTTCAAAAGGGTACAAGGAAAGCACAAGCCGTTGTATCGAAAAGAAATTGTAGCCAAAGACAATAGGGTAACTATTGTCACAGACACAGGCCGTAAAGTACATAAAACTCAAATCAGGAACACGTAATATAAAAGCACGTACATATGTACAAAATAAAAGAAAAAGCACACAAATTACAAAAATATATGCACAAAAATTAGTTAAAACACATAAAATGGTATAAAGCACATAAAATTTGCACAAAATTAAATTAAAAAGCACACAAATTACAAAAATATATGCACAAGAATTAGTTAAAGCACATAAAATGGTATAAAGCACATAAAAATGCACAAAATAAAAAAAAAGCACACAAAAATTACAAAAATTATTAAAGATTGCATTAGCAATACACAAAGCACATATAATGCTAAACATGTAAAAATACTTACATAGTTCATAATACATATATGCAAAAAACAGGTAAAAGAAAAAAAAACAATTTCTTACCGATATGCATATTAAATAAAAAAACATACATAGAAATTTTTTTCAAAAAATACAAAAAATTTATAAAAAAGGGGGAAGAGTGTGTCATACACCTACACCTACCTCAATTTCCTTTCCAACAAAAAAATTACAAATTACAAATTTCATGAAAGCTTAGTTTAATCAATACATATTTTTTACCAATAATCATATAATTAATCTTAATTTCTTTTTCCAGCATTTAATAATCTTTTTTAATCTATTTTATAATCCATATATTCTTTTTCCCTAGCATTAATTATATAAAAAATATTGTATAGCTTTTAGGATAGTTATAAGAATCAAACAGCAAATATTTAAAATCAGTTAATCTAATTTAAAAATACTTTTATTGAACAAATAAGATTATTCGTACTGGCAACCGTCGAGGGTCTAAATATCTTCGACTACAACGCCCCACTCATATCACTCAAGGAAGGCAGAGGATGCATAGTTGACGGAAATTTCAAACTAGTGCATGTGGTTAACCTAGAACATTTCGAACACCTGCTAAAGGAGTTAAGCGGGATCATAGATACAAATATCAAGGATCAGGATCGCAAGCCAATAATCCAATTTCATCTAAGACAAACCAAAGAGCGTATTGAACTTTTGAAAGGGAAATCGACCCGAAAAACGAGATCAATCAATTGGATAGGAAGCGCTTGGAAGTGGGTAGCAGGCAACCCTGATGCTGCAGACTGGAACAAAGTCCTTCAAACTGAAGAACAAATTACATCGAACAACAACCAACAGTATAAAATAAATAGCAAACTTTTTGGAATAACCCAGGAGATAACCGAGAAGATCAACCTCATTATAAGCAGAGTGAATAGCGGAATAAAAGATACGATCTCTGGTAGATTTGAACAGGATATCCTCAACGAAATACTAGTCGTGAAAAGTGAAATAAACGAAATAGTGCGTGGATGTCAGATGGCAAAGAGCGGCCTCATTAATACCAACCTGCTAGACAAGGAAGAAATTGGTAGACTCGTCAACGAAATAGAAACCCTACCTTATGCTAACGAGATCGAGGCAATAGAATATGGAACGCCAGCAGTCTTTACTAACGAGACGATGTTACTCTACGTCTTATCGATGCCCAAGGTGAGGAAGGAAGAGTTCAACCTGCTACGCACCAGAGCATCGATCATTAACAACAAGCAAGTTGATCTTAACTTCGAAAAAATGCTGGTCAATCAACAAGAGACATACGGCATCGTTGGAAATTGTCTTTCCATAGGCAACACAACTGTTTGCAGAGAGGCATCCTTGGAAAAAGTTCCTGAAGACAACTGCATAGCCAAATTGCTGAAAGGTGGTTCCACCACTTGTACTTACCGCACGAGCACGAAGGAGATTATCGAGCTCATCAATGGAGATACTATCTTCTTGACGAACTTTAAAGGTGAAGTTAAGTCCGATACCATGTCAAAAATCCTCGAGGGAACCTTCATCCTCCAAATGCAGAACGAGACGGTCCAAGTGAAGAGTAAAACGTACAGAAGTTATACTGCAACATTCCTACAGGCCCTGCCTCCAGCATTGTCGAATATAACTAGACAAGAACACAAATTGGACATTGGATACGTTCACAGCATTGGCGTTAACAACATTGAACGCCTTGGTAATCTCGATGCAAGATTTAAGATCTCGATAGTAGCTATGGCAGTAATGTTCCTGATATTCATCGGTATCTTCACTTACCTTTACCGAAAGATTCATCCCAAGTTCAGCTTTCCGTCCTTACAAGATTTTGCGGACCAAGCACCCCACGAAATGCAGCATCCGATTTCTCAGAATAACTTACCATAACCTTCCAGTTCTGACGTCATTAATCTACGGGACGTAGATCTTCAAAGGGGGAGGAGTTAACACCACGCGCATTCGTCACTGACATGCGCAAATGCATAATTGCATACACATCAATTTCCCACATAAACCTGTTCCCACAGGTAGCGGTGCATTGGAATCGGATATCATCCGTTGCAGTATTGCACCATAGCGGTTTCCTGTTGCTGCCCTGTATTGGCTGGTCAATGACCACAAATACCGAGTCAGCACTATAACTGAACATCAAGGCCAACGGTACATCGTGGGACTTTGGGTGATAGGATAAGTTAGTCTTAAGCTAGACGTAAGAACAGTTAGACGTGTTATCGTAATAAATCTAATATACAGTAAAAACCTTTATCGTGTTTAAATAAGTAAGTCGAACCGTTGGGCCGGCCCTCTTGGGCCGGCGTTCGCGTTTTTTTTCAGATTTGCCTTCGGCAATTCCTTTACTGACTTGAAGACGAAATATTCAGAAAACGTAGAATTATTATTATTATTATTATTATATAATTAAGGTTGAGGAGGTGTTGGTGAGAGAGACGGGTGTGACCCGGCCGCAGTCTTATGAATTATGATAGCAGTTATTTCTTGCCTAGAAAATTGTGGCTGAAATTAAGCTGGAATGCAGAAAGTAAATCAAAGTAAACCAAACAAACGAAAAACTAAACAACAAAATGCAAAGCAACAAAATGCGAAAATCTAGGTGAAAATGGCGAAACGAACCATATACCCACACAAAATATTTCACCATTAAAAACGCACAAATTTCCCATATCTGGGAATTTGTTGAAAACAATAGATTTAAATAAAGATTAAATTCGTATTAAAAGATGGTTATTATATAGATTCGAAATGCATTGTTGACAAAACTCTACCCAAAGAGTCGCTGCTCTTGCTTCTTTCAACAAACATTGTAAAAGATATCACATTTGTTCAGTATTCTCCTCTGCATTCCTTTGTGTCCGCAATTTATATGGCCGAGGACTCTGATGCTGATTGTTCATATTCACATGATTTGAAAGTCTAACATTGGCACTTGCAGATTATCCAATTTAAAACGGTTACGGTTCTTAGTGAACTAAAAACCAACATTATTCAAATATCGATACATTTTGAGTTTGGCAAGAAGAATATATGACGTTTTTATACCACAATTAAAGCTTATCATTAGATTTGAAAATATTGATTGAATCTCTCACACGCAAAAATATGTTGTCTAGACTGACTTATTTTATTATTAAATAACAATTCCCACAGAATAGAAAACGACCAATTTATAACTTCCAACTCTCTAAAAAGCAATTATTCTTTTGTTCATCTTCTACAAAACACACAATTCAGAAACGCAGTGTCTCGATTGAAATTGTTAAGCTTTTTTTCACCTTGAAATGTATATGAAAATAGATTATTTTCTTCATAACACCGATTGAAGTACCTTAGGTATATTGCTGTAGAACTTGATATAACGAAATTTTAACACACACCAGACACAAATAGAAAAATACAATAAAATTTAACTACCAACAGACAATTTGAAACAATAACCAGAAAGTTTTAAGACTTATATTTCTTTTAACGACCTACTTTATTTTCAAATATGCGTTACCTCTACGTATAGGTACCTCAAAACATTTCCAAGTAACGACTCTCATATTGTTTGAAATAAAATAAGTCTGAGTGGCTTACTTAATTCTCAAGTAACACTCATTCATTTTTTATTGTTTTTTTTTTGCTTTTAGAATGTCATTTAGAAATTTAATTTTAGTATCAACTCTTATACACATATTATATAATATATATCACACACTTTAAGCAATATGAAAATATAAAACTTTGTTGATTTTTGTATATATTATTTTTAGAGTACCAAAAGGACTGGAGGATGTGTCAAAGTATCCTTACCTGTTTGCCGCCCTACTTGAGTCTGATAAATGGACGGAAGAAGATATTGCAAAATTAGCTGGGAGAAATCTTATAAGGGTTTTCAAGGAAGTCGAAACGGTAAATAATGATTTTAAATTCAATTTTGAGTTTCCAGATACTGGTTTCACTGTTGTCTTACGAAAACACATAATACATATATAATGGATTTTCCAATGTACACAAAAGTAGTAATTGTGATAAAATACAGTGTTATGTCTTTATTTTTTATTGAATTATTAGATGTTGCCCGGCGCGTTGCCACCGCAGAAAAAATAAAGCAGGAAATATAGTTTTTAAAATAACTATTTTAGTAATTATAATCCTACCGGGCTAAATTTGAACAAAGGCTTTCTTTTTATTATCTTAATGTTATAAGGTGTGATTTTCAGTCTCAAAAATTACAACACATTTTAGCATTCGGTTTTCTGGGTTTGATTAAAAATTAATTGGGGCATTTTTTTTTTAAGTTTTTAGTTTGAAAACTAATTTTTAAATAAATGTTCACTGAAACATTTTTCTTCAAAAATGCAACTTAAGTAGAGATTTTATGGTTTCCCAAAAAAGTATGTCCCACATGGAATTGTAAATTTACCTTTCTTAAAAAAATTCCCCTCCCGCCTAAACATAATTTTGTTCTTGTCACATAATATAATCGCTCTATTTTTTACTTGCGATTATAGGTAAGGCAAGTAATGCATTCGTGCAAAAAAAAATATTTTTGAGATAACCGATAACCGCAATAAGCGACGAACTATGTATTTCATAACACCAACGAAACTAAAATTATAAAAATTCTGCAGAATAACTGATGGTTCCTGTTATAAGAAGCTTCATACAAAGGCAGAAACATAAAGTTTCGCAAGCCCCAAAACTGGATTGTCCTATTGACTTCTATAAAAATGTCGTTTATGTAGCTAGTCTAACTGAAAATTTAAAAAAACTTGTTGTCAGTAAATCCAAAGACGAGCTTTTAGTTTATAAGTCGTACAAAACTCTAAGTCATCTTTTTGGTAAGCTAAAAGTTAAACCAGATAAGGATAAAGCGACTGATGTAATATGTAAAATTAACTGTAAATGAAAACCGGATGACCTCTGCGATTTTTGTTATATTGGTACCACTAAACAGTTTCTTCGCCAACGCAGGTCTAACCATAATTCAGACATTAAATCCAACAACCCTGTTAAAACAGCTTTAGCCAGTCATGCAATTGAAAAAGGCCACTTTCCAGATTTTGACGACGTGAAGGTTCTACAGATTGAACAGCACGGATCAAAACGATATACACTGGAAACTTTGCACATCATTAACAACAGTAATAAAAATTCATGAATCGGAAAATTGACACACAAAACATGTCGGCTGTATATTGCTCACTTGTCTCTGAATATATGTGAATTTTTGTTTTGTTTACAAAAGACCACAGGTCATCAACTTGTAATCCTCTGTCTCCTCCCGTAGAAATTTTTTTTACACGATCTTTTCTATACATGAATACGTGTGAACAGCAAAATGTAAAATTGTAAGAATGTATGGTCTAGCCAAATTTGACAGTCCCATTTGAAATTCACTGGCACGCATACAGAGTTAAATCTCTGCTGTTTTGAAAGCTTGTAGGCAAAATGTGGGTGGAGCCTCCTGAGTTGATGTTCTATTTATTTATTATTTTATGCAAAAGACTGAACTAAATTTAATTTTGAAGTGCATACATTTTTAATTTATTTAATTCAAAAGTAATTTCAATTTTATTTATGTAACAAATTGTCTCTTATTTTTACATAACGTAAGTTTTAATTTTGAGTTGTCATAATACAATTGTTATATGTTCTGTTTTGTATGTTTCACAATAAAGTTCCCCTGAAGAAGGTAGCAACCCCGTGAAACCATTTAGGCAGTAGGTCGGTGCACAGACAACCGCACATCCACACATCCGCAAATCCGCACATCCGCACAGACAGACCGACGCACGGGCGAAACCTACTTTTTTGGGCTTCTCTAGTATCGTAATGTCAGATTTGATTAAAACCTCGATTTTTTTTTACACGAAACCAATTCTTGCCCCATTGAGCAAGTAAAAATTTGTTATAACGAAAAAAAGATTTTGAAATAGTGAACCGTTTGAGAAACTTAACGAATAGCAATATCTTGGTAAAGTATGTCTGGAAACGGTACTGGGACTTATCTTTGGTGCAGGGAACTAACTTCACGGGAACTCCACATGAGAACTTACTTCACCACTAGTGAGAACTAATTTCACTCTTTGTTGGTGAAGTAAATTCCTACTTATATATAATATATAATGCTTACGAGTGAAGTTAGGTGACTTAACTTTTTAGTGTGTACAGTTAATGATATAATTATGATGTTGAGTACTTTAATTTAGCATGATAGCCTAAAAATTTTTTTTCTTTGAAATTTTTGAGCTAAGCAATATATTTAATTATGATAACAAAAAATTCAAGTAATTTTTTTAAAATACATAAAACATTTACATGTAAAAAACTCATTGGCGGGATCTGGAAAGCGGTTACAGTTTTGGTAACGGTGAGAAACAAATAGCATAGCGGGTAAAAAATTCGACGAATAGAAAATCAGTTTGGGGTGTGAAAATTAAAAATTCGCTTGAATTTTAAAATTTCACACTGCACAAGCTTCAGATGAAATTAGTTCTCACCTTTAGTCAGAATTTACTTCACCAAAAAAAAAAGTTAAATTCGTTCCCACTATAGTGGGGAAGATAATTCCTATGTGAAGTTAGTTCCCTGCACCCTTATATTTAGAATTTTATTATATGAAAGATGTTTTATTTAATGAGGTTTACATTTATTTATATTTGGCATCTACTTAGAATTTTAAAAAATAGCAAATCACAAAAAAGAAAAAATGCTTAAGTGCAGCTACCGAAAAGTGAAAGAGATGTTAACTTGAAAACACTTTTTAATTGAGTGTCGATTCCGCCCTTAGTAATTTAAAGCCTGCTATTTCCAATTTCCCTACAAAATCAATAAAAAACCGGTTTGGGTACATAACATAAATCTTCCAATTATTGGCTTCATGAAAGAAAAATTTTATCAACCCATAATAAATGAAGGATTCTAAATCACGAATATAAAAATTATTGTTATGTTCATAAATGTTCCCTGAAATATAGACGCTGCCATTTCAATTGTCAGCAAAGCAATTGCGCAGTTTAACTTTTCCCATGTAGGTAATTATTTTTAATTTACCAGTCAGTAAACGCTTTATTATCAACAACACACCCAAAAAAAAAGTTAGGAATTCAATAAATAAGAAATGTCCTTATACCAGTTACTAAGATGTAATAGCATTGCTATTAAAAATGATCAACAGTAAGATTAAGTGGGCCAAAGAATTTTTACGGCACAAGGTGTAATAAATTACCAACAACAACAAACTTTTTCCTCATCCCTTACTTTAACAATTCTTATACTGCTTTCAAAAAAGGTTAATTCCTTACACTTAATACAAATTTTATTACTAACATAAGTCTTGTATGCGAGTGCTGCGAAAAAAAAAACAAGGTCAAGAACGCTAACGAATTCGTGCGACTCATATTTTTATTGCTTGGAGGTTTATTTCTGCAGCCATACCTAGAACAGCACCTGTTTCAGTAAAAAACACACAACCAATTCAAACAGTTAAACAGAAGAGCTTATCAAATTAGAAAAGTTGTTTTGAAATGGAACTCATTACTCAAGTGAGTTTCCTGCCAGTGGATTTAAAATTAATTTCTAACGTAGGAAAAAAGTAATTAATTTCATTGTGTGTTAGTTTAAAATTCGTTAGTTTATGGTTGCCAAGTAAATATATATTTTTTTTTTTTCAAATATTCATCAAAAAATTAGTTTGTTGGCGAATTTTTTTTAAACTTTACTTTGAAATTGTGGTGAAATATGCGAGGGGTTGATCACGAATGAAATCACCAGACCAGTTTTATTTGCAATCGCAAACGAAAAAACATTTACTATTTTCGACGTTAAAAAACACACCAGGATGGTGAGGAATACACGGATTATGTACCTATAATAACCAAACGGTATCTTTTATGTAAAGTAGTGTTCTGCAACGTTGTTGTAAGTAAATTATTTTCATGCCCAAGAGTATGGTCGCTCTCAATTTCTCAAATCCAATTTAACACCTTTGTTGTTTCAGGGGCACAATCTCTTTGAAAGAATGTGAAAAATAGTGAGTGTATTATTGCAGTTTCGTTCCGCTTTCAGATGAAAATTCGAAGACTCTTTGGGCTGGGGAAATGGGATGAAAAGTTCCCCGATTGATCTATGCATTATTAATCTTTTAGCAATGTAATAGTGTAGTCCATCAGGAAGACTAAGTCCTTGTTTAGTTCGAATTTTATTTGTGTATCGTGACGTCGATGATGTTATGATGTTAATGTTCCTTTCTTGATTATCGCATGATATACCAACCGTTCGAGGAATATTATGCGACTTCTATTTCGAAACCGCCAACCTCCAATCAGGTTGTAGTTTTTGGACATATTTGATAAAAATTTAACACATCACCTCTGACTCCAAGAGTAAGCCCCATAAAAGACTCAAACAGCCGCATATAATTTGCCCTGCTTTTCTTAATGGGAAGTCAGCGTTTGTCTCTTTTTTTTTAGCTCTTGAGTTGCTATTCCAGATACAATTGATCTAGTCTGTAGCATTGCTTGTTAGGCCTCACCTCATTCTCATCTGAATGGCGCAGTCGGTACTCTTCATCAAACCAAGATTTTAGTTATGGTTCTCTAGTGAAAAACAGGATATATGTGGCAGTTATTCCGATAGCACTTGATATTTATGGTAGACTTCCTTAAAAATTAAGAGGACCGTAGTCAGTAAAGTTCTGGTGATTTCTTCTGAATTTTGGATCGCGATGTCAAATCTCTTCATCTCTGTTCGGCATTTTGGGGTAGCAGATATGCGCATACTTACTTCCACTGCTACAAAAAAATAAAAAAAAAAAAAAACAATAGAATACACGTCTGGCGTAAGTTGATAATGAGACCGTCAAGGCGCCAAGTCCTTTTCTGTATATAGAGGTGTTTAAAATGAGTTTATAGTTTATAATATAAATTAACCAGCTGAAGTTATTGACGTGCAGGCTACTCCGTCTGACTATCGAAACAAAGATGTCTTCGTTTCAAATTTAGGCGCTGAATTTTTCGTGGTAGAGAATCATTTACCTCGATGTGCTCCGTAGTGTAGTGGTTAGTGTGTCGGAGTTCTGGGTTCGAGCCTCAGTGCACCTAATTTTTTTCATGGGCATTGCCTCTTGCGAGGAAGTGACAAATCCTCTAAGAGTATCATTGTCATGAAAAGTGCATTTCACCTAAGTATTGGTTGAGAGTGAAAGTTAATAGGCCACGACTAGCCGTTGTTTTTCGGAGCTGTCAGTCAGTGCCACTGAAAAATTAGTTTTTGATTTATTTTGCAGAACAACCCCCATCCTGGAGGAGTAGACTCTAAAAATTACTGCATGAGTATATGAGCTTCGAATATGTTATATTAGCTCACATTAGGGGCTTACTAAGAAGTTTGTTCCAACTGAAAATAGAAACGCACCGTTTAGTTACAGCGAATTAGTTGGCTGTCATCTCATCGTTAAAGTGTATTGATGGCAACACTCTTTCGATGCAATTGAGACTCTTTCCTGCCTTTTATTTATCTACATGAATGCTTAGGTAGGATTCTTTTATGCGGACTTATTTAATATGTCCGTTGGACATAAGGCAGTTGGCAACCATGTGGTTTAGGCTCGTGTAAAAAGGACGGTGGTTAAAGCATCAACACTTTTATTGTTCTGACAACCATTGTTTAAGATGTCTGGAAAGTAATTTTCCAAGTGAAACGCTTTGCTTCTTTGCGTTGCGTGGCTTAAAAGTGTAATGTTGGAAATTGTGTTTTGAGTATAGCTGGTAATATATTAATATTGTTAAGGGTATGCAGGCTTTTCAAAAGATTTTAATTAGGCTAAATTTACATTGTTTGCAGATTTTCCTTTATGATGTATGAAAAAGTTTTTTTTATGTGTATTGAGATTAAGAGCTATTTTTACCTGTGGGAAATGCTAGAAATTTAACCAAGAAGTTGTTCATTTACCTATGAGATTCTGTTTAATGTGTGTTTTTTTTTGTATGACTTTCATAATAATTGATTGAACCAACAAAAAACCTCCTGTAATCTATAAAAATATAAACATGAATTGCAACACTCTTAATGACCATGTGCGTGTCTTTATTCCGTGGGAAAAAACATTAATTAGCCACCTGTTACAATATGTTGTGACCAATAGTAATATCGTTAATATTGAGTGAATGAATAAAAACCTTCCAGCTTATTATCTACAACAACAACAAAAAAGTTATGAATTTGTGCAAAATGTTATAACGACTACAAAGGTTTAAGCAAATTAGTTTCAACATGCAAAACTAATTGCTGGATTCCTCAAATTCCAGACGATAAAACATTCAGTTATTCCTTCTATTCAAATCCAAGAAAAGCGATGAACACATTTCGTAGGAACTTAATAAAATATAAAAGTTAAATATTGCGCAGCACTGTCAGTAATTTGGGATGACTGTCATTTCATTTCTAAATGACTAAAATTATTTAACAATTGATCCAGTTAAAAATGTAAATGTTCGTAGACGAAGCTTTCCTCGGTTTAATTCTGAATTAATATAAGATAATGTTTAAGGTATACTGAGATCTTTTCTGGATTAAATCACCTTACGCAGCTTGTAAACAAGCCAACAAGAAGTTGAAGGTCATTCTCCAAATACTCTTGACTTGTCCCTTACCTTTGTAACGAAGTTACATCTTTCTACCTACCGAACCATGCACAGTAACGATGATCAAAGGATAGGAAACTACCACCACCGATTTCTAATAAAAAAAAACATAAAACCCCGATTTAAACCTCACTCAATCCGTTGGACCATAATAGTGCAGCAGTACAATATTCATACATAATTTTAGTTTATACTTTTATAATTCACAATGTACATTGAAAACACGAAGAAAAAATATTTACATGAAATTTTGATGTTCACTCCTATAATTCACACTCTCTTTTAGGAGAAATATTCCTTAAGCTAAAGTATAATTTGCACCAAAAGTCAGATTTTATCACCCTACCTTTGGCAGTGTGCCAGTGTGCTAGTGGTAAGTAACAGAATCTGAACCCTTATAATTTTTGAAGCAAAAGATTTTAGTTAGCTTTTCATTTTGCGTTTCGTCGAAGTTGATTAAATACCGGCATTAGGCCACCCGTTTATTGTCTTGGGAATACCACAGACCACCGGTTATTGTCTCACCGCTTTTTGTCGTAGACACTCTTCTTCTAAGGGTGGTATAGACCGAGCCTTGCTCACCGTTTTGTCACCCGGTATTGCATAGCTGCAGTGTGGCAATAGGTCAACCGTTTATTGTTAGCTTTTTACTTATTTGTTCGTCGAAGTGAATTGCGGACCGGCATTAGCCTACCCGTTTATTGTCATGGAAATACAACAGTCCACCGTTTATTGTCGTGTACTGTTTTTTGAAACACCACAGACCTAGCTTTAAGTATCAGTGGGTTTATTATTGTGGATTGTTTCTCGAAACACCATACACCAAGCTTTAAGAATTGCCATGTTCGCTTTGTTAGCTTATTTTAGGATTAAATATGTTGTTAACTATTAAGATTCATGTATGAAATACATTGTTATTTTTTATCTTTAAAATAATAAATAATTTTATTATTAACGAATTGGAGTTCCAATCTTCTTCAATCCCGATCCCGAATTTTCGCTTTCTTTGGGAACGACCCTGGACAGACGACGAGCAATACCTCAGCATCGATATAAAAAAGCAATACAAGAAAGTCAATTGGGACGGTCCCACAATTTCTTTCTTAACTTTAACTGTTCCTATGTTTCTTCGATAGTGATGTAGACTCCACTGCTAATATTATTACGGGAATAATACTCTATGGTATTAGGACTTTTATTCCTAAAAGGATTAAAAGTTTAAAAACTAAACTAAATTCCTGGTACGATCATTGCTGTAAAGAGGTTATTACGATTAGAGAGTTAAACTTCCGATGTTATTAAGCAAACCCCACTGAGGAAAACCGGAAAATATACAAGCAACCTCGGAATGCCTGCTACTCGCATATTCGATAAACCAATTTTATACATTACCAAAATGTACGGCAAAAAATACTACAGTGTCCGATACTAAAAATGTGTACTCATTTGTAAGAAATATTAAAAACTCAACTTCCTCTTCGGTTCCCACGCTCCTTTATAAAGGCAAATTCATTTGCAGCTAAATTTGCTGGCAACTCCACGCTGCCACCGAGGGTCATGACAGCCCCTGTTCTTGAGAGCGTAAATGGTTCTATGGGAAAAATGTTCTTTTGTACTCGTACAGTAGCAAGAGTCTTAAAAGATCTTGAAATACACAAATCATGATCAGGGGATCTAAACTTCAAATATCGGACTTTTCATTTTCACATAACTCACTACGAGGATTGACAATAACAAAAAGTGATGAGTTATCATTTGTCAAAACTACTTTTGGTGAGGATGCAATGTGCTTTTTTGACATAAACGTCAGAGGGAACAACAACATCTCTCATGTACCAAGTGAGCCATCTGTGAGTCACTTTGTAAACAAACAACCTGGTTCGGGTCCCAACTATAACCAGAATCATCTTTCAACATAGGATAGAGTTGCCGTCTGCCATAAATTTAATTTCAATTTAAACATTTTCTGTTATAATATTACAGGTCTAAAAAATAAGTTGCTTATATATTTAATTAACCGGCAGACGGCATAGGGCCATGCTTGTATATCTTTTTAACTTTAAGTTTGTATTCTTCTGAAAAAAAAACAATAAAGATAATAATAATAATAATAATAATAATACACAAATCCGCTAGTCTGAATGGTATATCCCGTATTATTCTGAGAAGCTGCGTAACTTTTTCTATCTTTCCTATTCTTCTGGACACTTTCCGAATGTATGGACACACCTTTCTGAGGTCATGGAAACGCAGATTAACAAACAGCTGAAAAAATATCTTGAAGAACGAAAGATTCTTAATGATTGGCAGTACGGCTTTTGTTTTGGTGTGCTCCAAGGCTACGTTTTGCCTCCGGCTCTCTTTCTGATGTTCATCAATGACTTCTTGTCTAAAACGTCTAATCCATTTGATTGTTTCGCTTATGGCAGCACACTCAGTTTCTCATATTCGTTCTCTGCTTTTCGGATGACGAACTGGAACGCCATCGTATGTTAAGATCATTAAATTCCGATCTGGACAGCATTATATAATGAGGTATAAAAAACCGTGTGGAGTTTAATGCTTCCAAAGGCAACGCTATTTTGTGTCGGCCAAGCAAAATGTACCACCTTTTCCACTTTCCATGAATGGCACTTGCATCGAACAAACTGAAAAACCTTACATTCTCGGTATGTGTATTGCCGACCACATTCTTTTGGAATGATCAAATGTTCGAAGTCGAGGAAAACGCAGCTAAAATGCCTAGGATTCCCAAAAAGATGCAAGCAATTTTTCTCCACTTCTGATTTGGGCCGGTGCTTCTTTAACCCATTTGAATTTTTTGGATAAAATACAAAAAAAGAGTCCAAAAAATGATTGGATACAGATTCTTTACTGCATGTCTGTTTCCTTAGAAGACCGCCGAAATGTTCCTTGTCTAACATTATTTTATCACTTCTTCTTTGAAATAGGCAGTTGCATTCCTCCCCTTAAAATATTGCACAGTAATACCCGCCAAGATATAAATGCTCACCAGTTCACCCTCGGAGCCTATCTTTGGACGTACTGTTAAATACAGACATTCATTCCCTAGTCGACAACACGTTTGTATTCCTTGCCTGACACTATTTTTCTCCCTCATTGCGATGATGTTCGGGTATTCAAAACAAATGTACATCGACATCGTTTTCTAAATCCTCTCCGTATTTCCTAGCATATTAATGGTCGAGAGTCAAGCGAATTCTCGAAATGCCTACCGATACTGGACTGGAATCTTAGCTGCATTGCTGTCACCTTTTTATCTTTTTATAATATTTATAATATATATATAATATGTAATAACCTATTTTTATGAAACCCCTGCATGGCTCGAATTTTGAAAAAATCGTTTTCTCAATTTTTACTATTTATGTAAGTTAAAACAATTAAAAATGTTTTATTGTTCAGTATATCAGGGTGATAATGGTACTTCCTCCTTGCATTTGAAGAGAAAAATTTAAAATTTTCATAAACATTATGTATAATAATTATAAAGGCAAAATTAAACTCTCCTTATAAACGTATACAAAAAAAAAAAACAACAAAATCATCTTTATGTCAGTTTTAATCAATGTCCACGTCCATGTGACGGGTTATTAAACACAATTACCGCCATTAATATTCCATCCGGCCAAACTTTACTTTTTAGTTTCGAAACCGTTCATTTTAACTTCACTCTATAAACTTCGTTCATTATCTTATCAACTTTCCTTTACCAATCTCGTTATGGAGGAAATTTCTCCCACAACCGCAGGCATATGATACTAATTCTAAAGTTTTCTTAATTGCCAAATTGCCGGGGCGAACATTTTCCAAAATTAAACATAAATTCTCTTGCTAAATATACTATATGTATATTTTTTATCTTTCGACCCACCCAACAAAACACCATCGTACTTGTCAATCTGAGCTGCACTTAAACTGCTGCTGCACAATGTGGTTTGTATCTAGATAAAATTTATATATGACTCGCTTTTTGTCCTGGAGCAATTTTCCTCTCATGGATATACCTAAACCTCATGCGAAAGACACACAGAGAGGCGTGTTGGTTGTTGTCATAATATAACTTACAAAAATACCTAAAACAAAATTGGTTTTCCAGTTAAGTGCTGATACCTTGAAAGTGATTATGTGCCAGAGCACCGCACCTCTCTCCAGCAAAACCAAACCTAATCATCCCGCACAACTAAAAGTACCTTCCTTATATTATATTCATCGTTCAGGCTCAATGACAAATTCGACGATAGAGCCTCGTGCTTCTAGCATTCAGCTTTTTGAATTCATGAAATTCGTCGTCGTCCTTTGGCAAAATATATGGATAATATGAATGTCATCATCAATCAAAGACGAAATGAAAAAAAAAAAAAGAAGTTAGGTATATTCACACTACCGTTATTACCATCCTTTATATTTATCACAGCTAGCACCATTTACAAACAAGAGTGTGGGACAAAGAAGAACGAGAGAGGCATGATTAATTTAACTTGAGGTTTTTCTCATTTTCAAAGCGTGAGTTTTAGGAAATAACTTCATCTATCTACTCTTCACGAAATTTTCCTCAAAAGTTTCTTTTCTTTTTTACTTTTTTTTAACGTTTTCTTGTGGATTTCATCATACTGTACAGTATACACCAAAGTATGAGGCCATCCTTTTGCTTTGGTAAATTTTTACTCAAAGAAAGAAGAAAACGAAAAATCTGAAGGGAAACCAAAATTAGAAAATCCTTGACAAATCGAAAAGAAAATGATTCAAGCATGTAGTGAGCGAATAACGTCTGTGATGTCTGTTTTTCAAATGAACTTACCGCTATGTATGTTCATATGAAAAAGTCAAAATGACAGCAGATTAATCTCGTCATAAGGTTTGCCTCATTACTCATCGTTGCCATATATATGAATTTCCCCATATCCAGGATACAGGATATGGGGATGTGTGGTGGGAGTCGCTCTTTGGAATCAAATCTTAATTTTTGTTTATTTTGGTGATTAGAATTACGCTAGATGTTCGTATGGATGTATATGTATTATAAGGAAGGAAGCTGTGACATCCTTTGGAGGTTTCATTTTGTGGGCGATTTGACAAGTGTTTTCTGAAGCATTATTGTTTTTCACTGTCATCTTTATTAAATAAATTTACACAAAGACAAAATATGTGTGCTAAAAGAGAAAGTTATAATGATGTAATGATATTGTACGATTGAAGTCGAAATAATTCAAGACATATATACCTACATTATTAATTTTCAATTAAGTGTTTGAAGTAAACGAGACAAATGAACAGAAAGTTGAAGGTTCTCCTTTGTTTTTTAATTTATATATATTTTTCTTTAACCAAAATTTTGTTTAATTGTGATTGAAGATAAAGCAATACAAACAAAGTGCAATTTAATGCTTCGAAAACTCTTCTGTTGAAAATATTATAACGTCTTGGTCGATATATTCTCAGTGGAATGATCGCAAATTTAATGTCGCGAAAAGTTTCTAAAAAACTCTATTTTTTCGATGTTGCAAGAAATATTGCAATCCCCCCCATCACTTTGATCGGGCTTTTATTTTTAATGCTCGATTAAAAATTTCATGTCTGATCAGGTGCTTTTATAACTTTCCTGGATGAAATTCTGAAAGAACTTTAAATTAATTTTATAATAAGATTTTGTAATGTAAATATTTTTACGGCTATTTTATCGATACTTCTATAAAGTGTGTTCCGGAGAAAAGGCCAGTTGTATTTATTCATCCATTGAAACAATTCAACCGACTTGCACTGCTAGGTATCGAAGAAATGTTTATCATTTTACTGTAGAGCTTAACTTCACACGTATAGTGAAGTACAGATAATGTTTAATTACCCGCTCTATAATAATATTCAACTTTTACTACAAACATAATAACGTTACTGGCAGTGGCACCGACACATCTGCGATGAACCAATGCCTAGTAGTACCTCGTCTCAACCAAGCTTTTTTGTGCGTTGTTCCATTCCACAGTATTGTGTCAACTTCAAACCACTTAGTTCCGATGACCTCATCGTGAAAATGATATTTTCTGAAAAAGACATTAGTTGTACTCAAGATTTGAACCCAGAAATCCGAGGTTATAGTCATACACACTATAACCACTACGCCAACGGGCATTATAATTTGAACACAATCTGTTGCTTTAGTACAAACTGTATTGTAAATAGGTTCTTTAGTATTACATTTTAATAATTCAGGATTAAAACTTAATGCGTTTACATTTTAATACACTGAAAAAAAAAAACGCCATATCAAAATGAAATTTTTATCGTATCAATATCACATTTAGGAAATTTCATATCAAATAAACAAGCAAGTGTGCTAAATAAACATTAAAAATGTTGTGTTAAAGTTTTTAATATTTTATTGGTATTGAAAATGTTACGTTTATAAGGCTTGTTTTTATATTCAAATATCACACCATTGTTTAGTCCTTAAATGTACATGTCTACAAAAACTTTTTTTCACTTTTTCGCTTGGCCCACAAACACAGTAAAACAGTGTTTAAACGTGTCCATTGATTTTTCCTGACTTTTGTTATATGGATGAAATAGCTCTAGATAGTCAGGGTGATAAACAAAATACTATATACAGGGTGATTGGATTTTCAAACTCAAAATTAAAAAAAAAAACTAAAAAAAAATGTTTAAACTATTTTTTTACAAAATTTTATGTTATTAAATTAACTATTATTTTTATTTTCAAAATTCAATGCTCAAAAACAGAAAACCGGATGCCAAAATGTATCTTAGTTTTTGAAAAATTAAGAAAAACTAGAAGTATTTTTTTCCAAGAAAAACACTTTTTTTTTTGGTTTTCCAAAATTTGACCTGCTCAGGTCAATTATTAATTAGGGAATTTTCCTTTTTTTATTTTTTATTACATACCATCCGATTTTTATCAAATAATAAAAAAAAACGAATTAACTTTTTACTTTACTTACCTACTAGTTTTACTTTAATTTTTTTTTTAATTTCTCAAAAACTAAGATACATTTTGGCATCCGGTTTTCTGTTTTTGACTTAAAATTAATAAGAGCATTGAATTTTGAAAATAAAAATAATAGTTGATTACATAAAATTTTGAAAAAAATTAGTTTAAATTTTTTTTTTTTTCAAAATTTTGAGTTTGAAAATTAATTTTTTTAAAACTGTTCACTCAAACAACTTAATTTAAAAATAAAATAAAAAAGTAGATTTCTGGCTTTTCAAAAAGATATAACAAGTCTTTGTATCATTCACAGTTGTTTTTAAATATTTTTTTTTCTGATTTAAGTCAATTTTTTAGAAAATTGCCCCTCCCGCCTAAATGGGGGGAAATAGACCCCCACCTCCCATACGATTTTTTTCTTGTCTTAGCCCCACCTAGTCGCTCAAACCAATCACCCTGTATAATATTGTAAGAGCATTATGAACTGCACATTGCACAATGCAAATGCTAAAGGACTTTAAGGAGAAATCTTGATGCCGTATCCCAGGCCACAATGGAAATCCTTATACGCCATCTATGTGCCTGATCCTACTGCATTCATCACATGACGCTGCGTGCTCAAAACAATTTTGCAGATCCTGGTTGCTATAGTACTCGATGTTGATGTTTGGACTCCGAGTTTCCGACCCTAAGTAGCATACGCTTGCAAACCTCTATAAAAACAAAATTCTTTCAATTAATCTCATTATATTTCAAAGGCTTTTGTAACTTAGTTTTCAGTTATTTTTGTTGAACTAAATTATCTTATTCAATTTAAAATAAAAAATAATTTATTATTTTTATAACAACTATTTACAGATAAGAGATCAAATGGAACTTCAAAAAGTTTTACCTGCAGATCAGTCAATTCCACCTGAAGATATTATGGGTAGATCTTATTGCCGTTATCAAGGACCAAGAACGTGATTGATGACATTTAAATTATTTTAAGCGCATGTATTATACAACTTTGTATAAATAGTTATGTAAAATAAATATAAATTAAAAAAAAAATACTATAAGAATTTAAAAATTTAAAAATAAAATAAATTTAGCCACTAACGTTTCTCGTTTATGTATTTTATTGCATAAAAAAACAACACAAATGAAATTGTAAATATATATTTTTAGGGAAAAAAACAACAAAAACCTGTAACAAAACACCGCTTGCAAAAATATAGAAGAAAATGTAAGAAAAAATTTATTAAGTTTTTTCGAAACATGTAAAATATCACTTTAAAAACAAACGGTAACTTTAAGTATACAAAACTACGACTATTACTCAGTAGTTTGTAGAAAAATTTAATGTAGTTGATAATAGTAAAAATCGTTAAAAAAAAACATTATTTTCTAGCAATTCGAGAACAGCAGGAAGCTGCAAGTGTATTTAACTTTAATTCAAAAATACAAAAATTATTAAATATGTATATAATGTATATCGGGTGATTGTTTAACTTAGCAATACGTTTTTTTATTCAATTTTTAATTATGATTAAATAAAAAAAATATTTATCAAAACAACATTATTTAGAAATATTAAAACTATATTAAATTTAAAAAAATAAAACGACTTTAAAAACTGTAAAAAAAAAAAATTAATTAAAGACCAATGATGGAAAATATATTAAATCAAAAAAAAGTTCATGTTTTTCACTTTGACTCAATAAGCTTGGAAATGTGTAAGTATTTACGAATTTAGCAGTGATTCAAAATAAACTTTTGAAATTTGAAACAGATGCTAATCGAAATTGTATATCGTAAATAAATGTTACTTTAGAAAATTTATCTGGAAGTTAATTTATTTTTCCTTTCTTTTGCTCGCTTATTATTGTGAATGTGCCCCTCTGTATATACTTTACGAAATATTTGAGTATAACTAATTTGATCTCAAGTGCTTGAAAGAGAAGTTATTATTTCGATAAAAATGTCTAGTATACTCTGCTGGGGTAACAGATTGTTAGATTCAACTTTCTGAAACAACATTATATTATTAATCGAGTATTTTTTTTTTTTTTTTTTTAGAATGGGATCCTTTTATAGGATTTGTAGCACTCGATTAGGAGGACAAAATTAAAGCAGTAAATTTAAAACGCATTTTTTTTCAATATTCTTGTTTTTTGTCATGTTATAATATTTGTATCTAGAATTCTGTGGGATAGGTAAACAGAAATTTGTTGTGTTTTTATTTTTGGTCTGAGTATGCTCGCTTGCAAACTCATATCTGCATAGTAAATATAATAAAGTTTCGCGATTTGATGTAGACGAACCTTGGAAGTACAGATAACATCAGATTTTATTTTGGTTGTTAAAGAATTTGTAAAGCATTACTTCTTAATTACAGAAACTATCAGCGCACTTTAAATATTTTTTATTAAATAGATATTTTGTCTAATAATAAGTGTGTAAGTCGAATGCGAAAAGAAAGGAATTCTTTTTGCCGAATGGCTTTAAACATTGAACACTAAATCAAGACTTGTTCTAAATGAAACTTTATTTGAAATAGATAAATAAATAAAACGTAAATTCAATTAATTTAACATTTTTTTATGATTCTTTTTTTGTTTCGTTCGCATTGCTGTATATAAGATTTATATAGAAAAAAATTCCACCACCAGATGGGTGCATTTGTTACAACTTTTTAACCGCTGGGCCGATTAAATGATTATTTTTGTCTTTTGTTCGTATTGCCGTATATCAGGTTTATGTAGATAAAAAAATCCGAAAAATCGACCAGATGGGTTCATTTGATATAAATTCTTAACCACAGAGTCGATTTTAATGATTCTTTTTGTGTTTTGTTGGTATTGCTGTATATCAGCGGTCCTAATGAGCGGTCAGACCACTGTCAACATCATTGAAAAGTTTCTTTGAGATATTTACAACTGACGCATTTGCTGAAACATTGTTGTATGCTAATATGCCCAAATATTCATCTTGGGCTTGAAATCAGTCAACATAAAAATTTCGCAAACAAGGAGTTTCAGTTCCAAATTGGTCAGGTACGTTCTTGACTGATGCATTTACACGGTTCATCCTTCGAATGTTGAATGTATCTATTAAATGGCTCAAAATAATATACAAACTTATGAACAGTAAATGATTATTGCATCAAACATATATCGAGAGGCATTTCAGCGTTTGAGTTTATTAGAGAACGATAAGCAATGGGACCAAACAATCGCTGATTCGGTATAGCAACATCGAATGCGCATCAAATAAGAATGTTATTTGCCATTATTTGTTGAAAAGACAATATCTATGGTTACCGGCTGAAATAATCAATGATTAAACTTAATCAGAGCTGAAAAGACTGGCTCTTACCCCCAGTTTAACAGTGAACGTTTAAACTTCAGTTCAGCTAAACGTTAAACGGAGTTTATATTTTTCGTTCAACTCGTCCCGCGGTTTCACAGTGAAATCTGTTCTTTAGTTCAGTTGAACGTCGTTTAACAAAATTTTATTAAAATAATCTGGCAGCATTTTTTGTGTTTAACCAATTTCCTTACTCTCTTTGAGGCAAAGAACACGCGAAACAAACAACAAATATTTTTTCTTGTTGACAAACGTGTGAGATTTCTTTTGTTTCGTTTTTTTCTGCTCTTCTCATATTCGCAATAAGTATAAAGTTTTTCTCGTCGCTCACCTTTAAAATCTTTTTCACAAATCAAATACATTTTAAAAACGCATTTTTTTAGTAAAAAATATTTTCTTAAAAGAAGTTATGTTTTGCAATGTTGTAAATAAATTTTCTTTTATTGAAATGTCACCCGGGGAGTGGTTGCAGAAGCTGGACTGCGTTTAAACGGCAGAATAGTTTCGGACAACTTAAACTAAAAATTGAACGTAGTTCAAGGTTTAATCGAAACTGTGAAACCGAATAAATTGTTAAACTGCAGTTTAAACTAAAAGTTGAGTTTAAACGTTGACTGTGAAACTGGGGGTTATTGTTGTTTTTATATAACATATTTTCTGCGTTAAGTTTAAATATTTTATTCATGTGTTGTCTTCTTTTAGCATCAGGAATGTTTTAAAATGGTGTCATAAGAGAATCGTTTTCATTGTTAACTTGTCATTAAGTATGTTGTATTCCTCTGTTTTCCTTGATTTATATATTTCGAATTCTTTGAGGGAGTCAAGTAGCTTTCCTTTTTTTGCAGTGTTGCAAAGGGGGGAGAGGTTGGAGTCGAAGTTGGTATAATTATGGTTTGAATCAATTAAATGTAAAGAGAAATTAGATATCGTGTTTTGTTTTAGTTTGTGTTCGTTGAATCTGTCTTAGAAGGTTCTCCCTGACTGGCCTATATAATATTTGCTGCAGTTGTCGCATTTTAATTTATGTACGCATGAGCTTGTTTCATTGTCATTTTTTGTTTTTGGTTGAAGAAGTTTATTTAAATGATTATTTGTTTCAAATTAAATTAATTGAAATGTTTTGAGGAAATAAAGTTTACATTCTGCATACTAAAACATTGCCTAAGAAGCCAAATATGGCTTTCGATTTTTAGATGTCAACTGCTAAACATACATTTTTTTCAGTGGCGATGAGGTTCAAAGGCAATTATTTGGTGATTCGGTCATACCAGGAGACTGAGAATAAGACCCTTTGAAGAATTGGTTGAGCAAAAAAAAAATCTGCGATTTGCACGATTTTAATTTCTCATATACATTTCGAATAGATTTATATTTAAAAAAAAAATTAATGAATGCAATGATTTTTAATTATTATCGCGGACATAAAAAATTCCATCGTTTGTAGAATCACCCAAGTATTTTATATAAATTCAGAGGTGTTAAGGCAATAGAACTTCAACCGTTTTAAACTCATGAATAATTCTGTTATGGTTTTAGAACCATAGTAACCCTCCATATTTGATTTCATTTAACTTCTAGGTAAAAAGCTAAACTATGTACCTTAAACTATATGAAATAATAGTGTACCTGAGTAAGCTGCTTGTAACCGAATGAAAAAAAAAATGCTTTCAACTTAAATTTTTTCCGAGACCAACTAAATCTCACATTGAATCATAGAAATAAGCATCCCCATATTATTGTTACAATGTTTCAACTTTCAATATTTTATGATTTTAATAAATAACTATACGTATTTTTCATTTTAATATAATTGGGGTTGAATTGGTTAAAGACTTATTACCAAAATAATTTCTTGCAATAACATAAAATAAACTTTCAAAATAATAAAACCCTCGTGTATATTTATTATTTTTTTTTTGCTGGATAGCTGCTAATGAAAAGGAACTGCCGAAAATATTTCCTTTTATACCATTTAATGGTGTGAAGGTAAAAGAGGTTTCTTTGAAAAGCGCCAGGTAACATCATTAAATTTAGAAAGATTAATTGACTGTTTAAAATACGTAATCTCTCCTTAGAGAAAGCGCACATAAAATTTAATTTCTGAAAAATGCTAAAGAGAAATACATGGAAAAACGTTCGACGTTTGCCGAGGAGCCAATTTGATGAAGTTGTTAAAATTCCTGTAGGGATAAGCAGTCGTTTGTACAAACAGCGTAATATTAGTATGTTCAGAGGTATCTGCTGATTTATGCATTTTTACATGACGGAGTTTTAAACATAAAAGCAAGGTTCGGTATTGATTTTTTGAAACACTGAATGGCTTCAAAAAAAATAATTCTCATGTCTAGAGAGTTATAAAATTAAAAAAAAAAAACTGAACTAAAACCTCTTTGATACTCTAAGCCTCATGTAAAAAAATATATGTACCTGCATGTTAAGGGTAAGACCCCAGACAGACAGATCAAAAAGAGTTACAGGACGAGTAAATAAATCAAGAGACTAGAAAAAGGCAATATAGAAGGAAATAATGGTGAAATTTATAGATAAATTAGGCCCTTCGTCAACTTGAGCAATGCAACAAACTCACAAGCAAATCCAATACAAAAAAAAAAAAAAAAAAAACACGCGAAGTATGAGTCCAAGCAGAGAAAGATAAATATTCTAAACAACTGTTTTACTAATAAATTCAAACGACTATTTATCTTAATGATCTTTATTTTCAAAAATGACGCTTAAGACTATCTTAATAAAATACAAAAAAAATGATTTTGTTAAGTAAATTTAATAAGCAGAGGTTTCTCTAATCTCTCTGCTCAAGCTTTTGATCCAGTTGTCACTTCTGTTGTTGTTGCCTCAAACTGTTGATTCTATGCTAAATTATTTCTAATCTCTGTTCAAGTTCTTGATCAAGCTTGCCTTTAAATGTTAATTATGGGCTCTAAAACTGCTGGACTGATTTTGATACGATTTTCTGGTCCCCAATGAGATACAATTTAAGCGATCGAATTCTTTTGCAGGTTCTATTTGTTTCATTTAGGTAGATATTAATAGAAAGATGAAGAGAGCAACGTTGAAAACGATATTCTTCAATCGTTTTAATTTAAAATTCAATCCGGATTGACGGAGGAATGAAAGTTGTGGTCAATTAATTCATCGTCATTGATTTTTAGATCATTTCAAAAGATTAAATAAAAGGCACGACTAGGTCGCACAAACTTTCTGTTGTGGCAAGTTACTTTCGTGTTCACGAATGGGAAATTCAATTGATCAGTTTAAAAATAAAAAGATTTTCTGTGTTTTATATTCTTTAAAACAAAGTGTATATGCAAATTAAAAATTATTTATGCGAAAGACAACACCGTCGGCGAAAAATCAATTAAATGAAATTTTACCGAAACTGATCGTATTTTAAAAAAATATTATTATCGGTTTTTCGCAAAAAAAAAAAACTTTTTTTAATTTTTTTTTTTGGCAGTATTATTAAGGGCAAGAAGTTTTTTTGGACTTTAGAATATTAAATTTTTACAAAATAGGTGAACTTGTTCAAAAGATAGTCGGTGTGATGACGAACGGTTGTATTAAAGGTACCGTTATTATGCTGATTCTGATAAAAACATTTTCGACGAAAGACATCACCATTGTGTACAAATCACTCACACAAAATGTTGTCAAAATCGTCCGTATTATTCGAAAAAATGGAATTATCGGTTAATCTTACATATCAAGACCAAGAATTAAAATAAAAAAACGTCTAGGCATTAATATTATGTAAAACATTTGTAGGTATGTGAAACATTTTTTTTAAAAGATGCAAGCTCTTCCTTTGTTCGCTTGGTAACAACTGTTCTGTGATGCTCAGCTAGCCCCAAACAATTATGCTTCTTTATTTGAGCTATTCGTTCTCGTTCCTCGTTCAGCAGTATCATTGAACACACCTTAAGAGCATTAACGTGGTTCTTTAGAGAATCGATGCAGTATTCTGCCAGGTCATATATCCCAAACAATTCAAAGAACATGTTTGTTTTTTGGTAACGAAAAGTCGTCTTTTTCTTTACATACTTGATTTTTACCTTCTAACCGTTTTAATTTTCGTTGAGGCATATTCAATTGTTTAGCAAACAGGACTATTTACAGTGCTCTCTCTGCCACCTAGCTTTCTTGATGCAAAGCTCTTAGGATCATTAAACTGAAGTCGAACCTAACTTGAAAAGAGTAAGAATTGTAATAGTAATACTTCTTTGTCGTCACTTGTATGACTGCCATCTTTTAGGACTAAATAACCATTTTCACAAGTTGTTCTTCCAGAAATCCTTGAACAGGAGTTACTTCATCTAACATTGTCGTATTTGTCTTATTGTCATTGGAACTTTCGGAATATCTTTATGTGAAGACCATTCCGCCATTTGCTCAACAGTGCCAAGATAATTTTCAAAATTCTCACCAGTCACTAGAACTGCTGCTCTATATTCAAAAGTTATCGTCATGGGCAACTAATGAGGGTAACAATATATTATCCCAATACAAGACTATATGAAGAATATTTTCAAAAAGTGACTCTTCAATTTGCTTAGCTTTTTTCTCTTCATTGAACGCCTGAACTCGGTAAACGGTAGCTAGTTATTCTGAATCTTGGCTTGTCGAACAGAGAGGTGTTCTCGATCCCAAGTAGAAGTGAGTGTTTGAACAAGAGGTTTTATTTTAGGATCTGGGTGTGTTTTTTCGTCGCTGAATGTGAAAACTTGACTGCTTCGTCACTCCAATGCAACTATTTTATTGATTTAGCGATATTTTGTAATATTAGTTCTTATACAACTCAATATTTCCTTCTATTGTATACATTTAATTTTTCTTTTGAACTTTTCAATTTTTAATTGGACAAATAGCTCGACGCGATCATCTTACAAGCCTAGCGTTTCATATGAATTAAGATAATTGGGTGGGTTTTTTGTTTTGGGAATTTTCCCGTTACAAAATTATCTAACAACACTGTTTTGTATTAAAAGATTTCGCTCGCAATTCATTTTAACAATTTTAACTCTTATTAAAGAATTTCAACTCTTATAAGAAGTCCTTTGTTTTTAAAAGACATTCACTCCAAGATTACGTTTCTTGTTATGTCAAAACGACTCTAGAAAATTTCTTATATAAAGAGTTTTAGTGTTAGGCAACACGGCCATGAAACCATGCTATTCTTTAATTTTTAGGGTTACCAAAATCCGGGAAAATTATTTATGTTCGTAAAAAATGTTAACAGCAAAAGATATTTGTAATGTGGACCTACCACGTTGGTATGATATTTTATTTTTCTTCACTGCTACATGAACTTGAATAAAGACAGAATAAATACAATTTTGTAAAAATATAAACAACAAAAAAATAATAAAAAGCAGTAAAAACAAAAAATTAAAATACAAATTATATTTTTTAAGTAATAAAAGAATATTATGCAGATATAGTTTTCTTTACTTATGAAATAAAGTAATAATCAATTTTACTGAATTATTTTCAATTTTACTTACTTAATTAATAAATCAATGAAAACTATTTTTTGAAACCCTAGAATATCTATTATTTTTATAATAATGCAAATACAAATAACTGAATTGAATTTAATATTTACATTAAAAATAAAATTATTGTCAATAAATACAAGAATTGTGTCTATAAAATAAAGACAAAATAATATTATGTCCAAAGAATAGGAATGGTAGCCCTATTCGTATCAAAACTCATTAAAAAAAAAAAAATAAAAACTGATTATTTAATGGGCGAGTTATTTTTCCCGAAAATATTTCAACTGCCATAGGATTTGAGTCCATATTAGTGCTTACATCTGTTTTTGAACTAATTATAACAATACCTAATAAGATAAATAATAGAAAAAATATAATGTGTCATAAAATACTCTCACAAACATCTCATATTATATTTCTTGAAGACAATTAAAATATCTCCCTTTCTCAGAAATAATATAAAATTTGAAAAATAGATCAGGCATGGAAAATGAATCTTCCGAATTGTATCAAAAGTTAAAACAAAAGTGTATCGAATTGTACTTTTTCATTTTTCAATACCAGCTTTTTCCATTCTTTTGTTTTTAAATTTGTTTTTTTTTTTTAATTTTTAAAACAAGTTTATAATTGTTTATAATATTTTGAACTTCAAAAATGTTTCTACGTGAAATTTGAAAAATGTATACTTAAATATACCATTTTGCAACCTGACCACACAATTAACAACTTTTTAGAACAAAGGGCTAGTTTAAGTTCTGTGAAAAACAGAACCATAATTGACTCTAATAGTTCTTCTTGCTCAAGAGGACGAGGATAATTTTGAACATTTTGAACAAATTACTTTTTATGTGGAAACCATAACAGTAAGCTATTCTTAATAAAATTTTTTGTGTTAAATTAATCGTCTCAGTTTGTAAACGATTTGTACGATTTTCCCAGTTTTTCATAGTTCGATATTATACCACGGTTAGATAAACCCCGAGTTAACTGTGTTGAAAACAGGGTTTTCAGTTAGATCTGAGGTCCGGAGTTAACTCAAAATTAATCCAGCTAAATTGGTGAGTTAATTCTGAGTGAATTCGGGATCTCAAACTGACTTAAAACCGTGTTTTCATCAGCGTTAGCTCGAAGTTAATCTAACTCTGATGGAATAATCTCGAACTGAAAAACAAGGCCTAACCTTAAATTTTCTGTCTCAATAGTAACAGATATACAATAGTATAGATAAGATAAATATAAGATAGTTTTGATTTGCAATAACACAACTTCATGAACACAATTAATGAAAGATCAAGCAAAACACGAAGCAAGATAGAGACAGACGAATGACAATAAAGACAGAACTTGTTTAGTGCAATAAATGGTCCAACAATTGTGTAATATGGGATTATTATCAATGAAAATACCACCTAAATTCATCTTATTCAGTGGCTGAAGACAATTGTACTGAATATCATGAAAGTGTATTTGCGTACTTGAACACATTAATTTCATTCAAATTAAAGAAAAAGAAATCTGCGGGGGTCGATGGTATACCCAACATTGTGTTACGACATCTCCCTGAGGAAGCCATAGACATTTATACCACACTGTTTAACAACGCATTGAATAATGCATATTATCCAGTGAGTTGGAAGACAGCTGTGGTCCATCCTCTCCCCAAAAAGGGAAAGGACAGCTCCAATCCGGCAAATATTCGGTCGATAAGTCTTCTTCCAAGTATCAGTAAGGTATTCGAAAAGATTCTCAATAGAGCTTTGTTCAAGTGGGCTGAGGACAATAATATTATTCCAGACAATCAGTTTGGCTTTAAGGCGGGACATAACACTATTCATGCCGCGTCTAAGTTAGTTTCTGATGTTCAATGGAACAAAGCGAAAAAACAATGCACAGGTGCCGTTCTTGTTTATTAAGAGAAGGCTTTCGACACCGTATGGTTAGAGGGTCTTTATCTGAAATTAACCAGATTTGGCATAAGTAAACCACTGTTGTATATGCTTCATGACATGCTCAATGGTAGAAAGTTTGTTGTCAAAAGTGGCAATGTAACTTCGACCACAACTTTTGATATTAAAAACGGTCTACAGCAAGGAGCTGTGAACTCACCGATTCTTTTTAGTATTTACACCAGCGATCTGATAGGTAGTCTCACTCATGCGATTGCGTATGCCGATGACCTTGTAGCGTACAGGACGGGTCCAAGAGTTGAAGTCATCAGAATTCTCTTGCAGCGTGACTTCGACAAGATTCAGCGATATTGTTATGACTGGAAGTTAAAAATTAACTTTCAGAAATCAGAAACTATCCTGTTTAGACCCCCTTTGTCTAAGGCTTCTAGAGATACAAGAAAGAACTGGAGAAATCTAGTGATCGTTGGACCAAGTGGACATCCACTGGCGAGTAAAGATGTAGTAAAGTACATTGGTATCTGGCTAGATCAGTATCTATATTTCAATCGACATATAGATGCTGCTCTGGCCAGAGCTAGGGGAGCGTTTGCTTTGACAAGACGGTTGTTTTATAGCAGCCGCCTTGAAAACAGGGTAAAGGTGATTTGCTACATGGCCCTCATCCGGCCGATGATTGCCTATGGGTGCCCTGTGTGGTTTAACGTTGCCCCATCTCAAATGGAAAAGATTCGGGTGTTTGAGAGGCAGTGTCTTAGGACCTGTCTTGGATTACACAGAACACCAAAGTCGGAGTACAAACATTATTATGCCAACGAGGTCTTATACAACGGGGCCAATATAAACAGGATTGATAACTTTTTAATTAAGCTGATTCGGGGTCACATTGCAAGAGCGATGACCTCAGCCAATGGACTTATTTTCGGGGCTTATTACCCCAATGAAGAATATAGTGAGAGCGTTTGTCTTAACGGTTTCATCCCGCCCGAGACATTCCTCTATTTAGACAGTCGGGGGCTGATACAGGATAGATTGGCGGTTCCGTTAATCTACCACGTCGGCCGTAGAACTGTGGATCGGCGAATCCTGTATGGTCGAGACGTCGGCTCTGGGAACGGAGCAGAGCTTCTGCGGTTCAGTAGAGCTGTGCCCCTTCGGGACAAAAGGGACTTTTATAAGCAAGCTCAAAAATACTGGTGGTTGGGTGACCACCTTGATATTGATGGTTAGTCATAGTTGTTGCTTTGGACGACCTGCGTATTTTTAAGTATTAATAGGTTTATTTTATTTAGGACAGTGGTGGCACCAAAAAAATATAAAAAAAAAATTAAATTTGTTTGTGTGTATGTGCATTTGGCGCTTTTAAATATATATATATAAATATATATATATTTATAAGCGTGTGCACATATGCATTGGCTGCTGCGCCAAAAAAAAAAAAAAAAAAAAAAAAAAAAAAATCCTGCTGGTGGCTGTTCTAGTTTTAAGTTATTTTAAGTATTTTTAAGTAGTTTTAAGTTATTTACGTATATTTACGTATATTTTTATTTTATTTAGGTTAATTTAGTTTTATTTAGGTAAAGGGTAGTTTTAAGTTTTTATATAAAATAAATGATGTCTTGAAAAACGAGTTTTAAAAAATTTTCTCGTTTAGTTTTAAGTAATTTTGAATTTTAATTTAAGATAGTTTTTACGCCCAAAGGCATTTTTAATATTTAGTTATAGTATAATTTAGAGCGCCCGCATGGGGCCAGTAAGTTAGTTAAGTTATTCTGTAAGCTAGTTTTTAAGGTTTTTGTCTAGCATTTAAGTTAGTTATAAGTTAAATTGAAAATAAAAACATGAATTAAAAAAAAAAAAAAAAAAAAACACATTCAATTGTATCGAAAAAAGTACAATTGTATCGAATTTTCCAATCGTGAGATAGATAAAGATAGATGCATACGATAACCATTTTTTCATTGCTCTCTTTTGAGAGACTCTTTCAGTGTGAAACGCTTTCTTATAGTAAGATATAAGAGAGATATTGAGGAAGATATACTCTTGATATGGGATAAAATTAGCTCTTCAAAATTGGGCCATTTAAGACTCAAATGACTCTTTCAAGATTCTAATAAAATGTTAAAAGAATGATTTTTTAGAATCTGAACTCTTGGGATAAACACTTTTAAAACTCTTGGCAACTGTTAAGAGAGGAAAATTGTTACTTGGGGTTTGCTTTATCTGCATTTCTCGACTTCTCCTTGCACTTATTATGTATCTTGATATTCTTTGTACAACCTATATAAACCGGCACATATTCTCCTTCGTGTTAAGAGGAATATTGTTTTTTCAGCCTTTTTAAAGCACTGCTACTCTCACCGGTATCATTACTTTGTGATGGTAAATAACAACTATTACAATTTTGGAAAAATGAAACTCCCTAAGGTGCAACGATGCACATTTGTTTTAGGCATTATGTCTATAATGATGATAGTTACTTAAATAAAGCTTTGCATACTTCTTTCGGTAAGCATGTATTGTTTTCTTTCTAGATGCCCTGTAGTCGGATTTAAGTTAATCATCATTTCCATGCATTTATATTTTGTAATAACAAAAGCAATCTTGGATCAAAGCATCTATTTTTTCGATGTAATTAAATATTAAATAGATAGATAAATTTTTTACCAGGTACATGATCCTTCCTTTGGTAAGCAGTGAGTGTTTTATCGTTTTTTTCCAGGCTTTTAAGTCGTCGGAAGCTCAATTATTTTTTTTTTGGGTGCCAAAAATGCTGGTGTTAAAAACAGAAAAACCTCACTTAATATGTCATTTACTTTTCCAGCTACATACCTATATTAACTGAATGTAAAACGGCATGTTTACATGTAAAAATCGTTATAAGTTATGGGACAACCTTTTTCAACGGTCACGTGTCAACGAACTTAACGAGGATTACAATTTATGAATTTCAAAGGTCTATCTATATATACATATCAACTCCCTCTCATTTGCATTTCCGCTTTTATTTTTTCAAGTCTGATACATACATATATAAAAAGGCAAAAAAAAAAAGTAACAAATATTTTCAAAAAGCCAAAGGGAGTCAAAGCAAAATGAAACAAGGTGAGAAAAAAGAATTAAATACCATTTTAGGTAAAATGACATTTATTTATAAGAGGTTTCTCTACGTTTCATTATTTGCTCAAAGCATTAAAAATAATCCTTTTGGGAGAAGAACATTTTCGGCAGCTTTTTTTTATATTTGTTTATATTTTTAGGCCCATTAAGCGCTTTGCTTTTATGAACGCCAACATAGAGTAAAAGAACTTTGCCGAATCCAAAAGTAATTACAGAGGGGTTGCGCAAAATGTTTGCTCATTCAATTACTAAATATTTTTTTTTATTTTAAATTTTTGCGTACTTTTTTTTTAAAAAAATAATATTATTGTCGCCTTACGTGAGAAGAGTTTTACATTCATACTCCGATGATGGGGTTGAGGTTTCTTTGGTCGGTGGCGGTATACAAAGATGTAACACAAATACTCTGGCGCACCATTCTATAAAAGTGAGTTCTTTGCGGAATAATTAAAAAATTATTTTATCCTCGAATCGGCTTTGGTTCAGGTTCAGGCTTGGGCTGTGGTGATTATAACGCTTAAGGCTACGACGATGATGACGACGAGGAGAACCTTTAATTAATTTCATTTGAATGCCTCTTTTTGTGTGCCCTGCACACCCTAAAGCTTGAAACTTGTGCTAGTGACGGCATGGGAGGAATAATTTAATAACTATTTACTCTTTGTGAGAGAGGTGAAAGTCAACATGAAATTTGCATGTTTTTTTGTTGACTTCTCTGTTATTTTGCCTTGAAAATCTTTTTTCTGTTATTTGGAATTTTTAGTTTAACGATGAGGAGTGTGTTCAAAAGTTTGATTTTATTTTTTTAAGGGAAATTAAAATAGTAATAGTTGTTTTTTAATTACATTTTGCTTCTGTAAATAGATGTCTTAAAAAAAATTAATGTGTATTGTTTTACATACTTTAAGAAGGAAACTTCTATAGTTGGTCCAGCTTTTGAATGTCTAAGCATGTAATGAAACAGATGTTATTCAAACAAATAAAAATCACAAATAATTTTTCAAAATATCTTTCTGATATCTGATAATAATGTATGTAGCGTTGCTACGGGTCATTCGTTCCGTGGTTGCGGCTTGAAAGCTGAACTAAAATATCCCCAATTATTAAACACTTCAATAATAGAAGAATTATGAAAACATTCACATTCGTTAGTAGGGTTTACTACACGGGTAAAGTGATAAAACTGAACAAAAAACCAAACAGCAAACCTATAAACAAAACCAAGTCCGCAATTATCGAGCACTAAAACTCTGATCGACAAAAAATAAATAAATAAATAATTTGCTTTGTGAAAAAAAGAAAAATCTATTCATAATATCCGTACATTCTCGGGATAAAAAATACATACATAGCCTATTTGTTATTCCAGACTATAATCCATCTCTGTGCCAAATTTTATCCGCTTTGCCGTTCTGGCGTTACTGAGTACAAAAATACATCCAAACATTCTCATTTAGGTATAATATTAGTAAGATGAGTGAATTATTAAATGTTCTTATATGCAGTATACTGCAATTTATAAATCTTTTATGTTGCTTTTTTGTTCATTCTACAGCTCTTCCTGATATCTAGATTAACTCGAAAAAATTAATATATATATTTAAAGGATTTTCAGAAAAAACAATTCGCTCTTTTTATCTTGTAGTCTCCCATATGTTTTAATCTTGTGTGCACAATTTGTACTTTTCCTAGAGAGGTATAGTCCGGCATTTCTTCCTGGTTTTCACAGAATCTTCATGTGGCCCTTCATAGACATGTATGTCTTTTTATTTCCTAATGTGACCATAGTGATGAATCCATCATGATTATTAGTGTTTGGTCCTCTACCTATAGTCATGTTGATAGGTTAGGTTAGGTTTGCGGGTTGCTGTAGGAGAGCCAATAGCTCAACAACAACTCACTTAGGTCAATGTAGACCCATTGTGATGCCCATTTGAGGGTTTGCCAATTCCTCATCTTACAATACTCGTAGTCTAGTTCCTTAGTATCATCCCGGGGTGTCCAAACATCCGTTTCCTCTTGCGAATCTATATAGATTTGTTATTGGATACTCTGATAGTTCTTTGATGCTTTCGAAGAAGTATTTCCCCAGAGTTTTATATCTTAGATGGCAGAGACTGGGGCAGTGACAGAGGTAGTGGGTTATATCCTCATGTTCTTCCTCGTCACAGCAGAGTGTTATATTATGCTGTGTGGCAAGAACTTTAAGCTCTTCGCGACAGCTTTTCACAAGCTTGGACTTTATTTCAACAGCAGAAATTGCTTTGATCGCTGCCTGGCTATCGATGAGAATGGTAATATCCTGTCGGGGTAGTGCCATCATTGATGCCACTCTTTCGTTACTGCTAGAACCTCTGCTTGGAATACACTGCTGTTATTGGGTAGCCTGATCGAGCCTTCTATATTCAAAGCTTCTGAGAAGAAGCCAGCCCCAGTACCTATATCCATTTTTGATAGTCATGTTGATAGGTAGCATCTTCGGTGTTAGGTTTTATTGCCCAAAACCATAACGCCCAAATCAATAATGTCACAACGCACAAATTTTGATTTTATTGTGGTAAAATTTACCGAAATTTGTTTGAATATACATTGGTATTGGAAATTTTGACATGGCTATCGTGTTAATTGGCGTCGTTGGTCCCAAGAAAAAAAAAATCAAAGCACGAAATGTCATAACGCCCAAAAACTGACTTATGACCCAAAATCTCCTAACAAAAGTCGTCGGAAGACACAAAGTGATTGTCATATCACCCAAAACTAATTTAAGCCATCAAAATTCTTGTGCAAGCTAATATTATTGAACTTCGTCATACAATCGCGTTGAGAGGAGCCCTCCCTGGGATTCTATCACATTTCGTTGTGACATTTTTTCGGGCTTTCCTCCACTTTGTAGTTGTAAGTTTTCAAGAATTTTTTGGTTTTTGGGTGCTATGACATTTTGAGATTTAGGCACTATGACCTTGACCTTGGATTTGATGAATACATGATTTTTTTTATAAAATTTTAACAACTCTATAAATAGTTTAAAAAATGTTTATTTACTAACGATTTAAAAAAGTGTCAACCCTGAAAAACAACAAGTACAAAATACCAACAAATTTAGTGAACAAATTAAAATATTTAAAGAAGTGAAAAACAACGATTTTAAAAAGTGTTGATATTTTTTTTATCGATAACAAACCATTAGAAAAAACTACTTTTTCTTAGTAGGGGTAACCGGGGTTAGTTGGCTCCAAGGGCAAGTAGACTAACCGCCAATAACTTCAAAATAAAACAATTTCTTTCAAATTTATTCTTGTTATAACATGGAACACAGCTGCCTGCTTTGTTTTATGTTGTCTTTCGTTGGAGTCGAACGTCGTTTTTAATTTTTTTTTGTTTTGTTTTCTTTTTCTTTTTTCGTAAGGGTGTTTGTGTTTAACGTAAAAATTTGTTTTGGTATAAAAGCAAGTGAGTGTTAGTTTTCATAACACCTGGTAGTTTTACGTTGTTTTTATTTCTGAGTACCGAAAAAAAATTATTGAGTGCTGAAAGGCCGATTGGGGTAAGTTTAAATTTATTTTTAAGGGTAAGTCGACGAATTTTTTTTTTGTTCTAGAAAAATGAGAACATTATGTAAGAAAGACAACAAGAGGGGCGACTGAAAAAATAATTTGGGATCATGCGTGATCTGTTGCTCATGACTATGGGATTCCATATAAAATCTTGCAAAGATGCGTGCAAACATTTTAGAAGAAGAAGTTGGAGCATCCTTCTACCCCTATATTGCCGGGCTGTCTATCTTGAAGAAGTTTTGTACAAAAAATCAATTTTTATATATATATAGTATTAGTATTAAAAAGCTGGAAATAAGAATATAGTCAACTGACCCCATAGCCTTAGCCAACTTACCCCGGTTATGGGGTTATTTGACCAACTTGAGGTCGTTTTGTAAAATAAGGAAAAAAAGGTCTTACTAATTTTAGAAGACGTATTTTTTTTGTAAAGCAAAAATATAAAAAGGCATTTGATTCGTGTTAATATCTTTATAAGTTTTTTTTTTTCTAAAAAAAGATAAGAAAATTTTAAGTCTACTATCCCCGGTTTCATCTATAATGTGTTAATAAGCTCTAATGCGCGCAAAAGAAATTATTTTTTTACCTATTTTTTCCAATTGCTCAAAGAGATATTTTCACCAGTCATTTCGACTTGTTACTAGTTTGTGGCAGATTGGACCCTTTTTAATTCTAAGATGACTAGAATATTTAGAGCGAATATCATTTCCATTTCCATTTCCTCCATTAGAAAGTTACATACAATTTACAAATAGTTTTATGATCATCATATTTATATTCTCTTATTTGATTAAATTTGTTTTCTTGTACTTGTAACTTGTAACAATGCTCATAACAAATATCAAAATATTTACCTTAGCCATTACATAACATCTTCTATTTGTACTACCATGGCAATAATATGAGAAGTTCGTTATATGATACGAAAAATTTAAGATGTCAACAACTACCTGGCCTTATCTTATTTCTTAAAAGTAAAAGTTAATTGGAAGAGTCTTATCAAAACGAGGAAAACAAATAAATATTCTTCAGAATTAAACAAATGCGGTTTAGCAATGAAAATATATGTATCGGTAAATACTACGTATGAAACCGACATAAACTGTTCTTATCAGCAACCCATCAATGCAATAATAAGTTTTACTAATCGACAGTTAAAAATCTGTTAAATTAAAATTAATTAATTATGGAAAATCTAATTAAAAACACAATGAAATATTTTTAAGATTAGAACATGTTACTCCAAAACTTAAAAGAATCGTAATGCTAGTTCTCCAAAATGCTACCCCATTAAACTATAATATCATACCGAACCGTTTAAAACTTTACATTATTATACACAAACTAATAAACGAAACTAATGTCTTAAGCCAGAATATAACTTATCGATGATTTTTGTATAAGGTTATCTTACCTGTTTTTGTTAATATATTTTAACTGTTTTCTATATTGTGTTAATCATCCGTCAATCAAAATAAAATGTAAAATAACGTTAACATCTTATCTTCTTATTTGTAAAAAAAATTCATAAACGTTATGATTCGATTGAAATGAAATATCTATATTCTCTTTCAATGCTGTTATGATCTCGGATGGGGTCACAAAGCTTATTCACGGCTTAATCGCAGATTCGCTTGTGGGGTTCCTTGGATCGTTGAATTGGCCTCAGAAAAAGTCGGTAGGATTTCCAGTTATAAATTGTAATGTAACACGTGTGAGGCCAATTGAATGCAGATTGCTGGTGTCGTTGAAATTGTTTTTTTTTTTTTTTAGGAAATCTTGCTTGACTTTATTTCGCGATAAATAGTTTCTTATTTATTTAGCAACAAACACCACAAAGGGAAGGGGTATTTTAAGTAGTTTAATATAATGGAATAAACGCCACACTTCTTAACTTAATATTAACTTTGAAACAGTTCTCTAACTTTAAAGTAATTATAGACTCTTTCTGAGGTACTGACAACTATTGTGGGGTTTAAAACATTTCTCTAACTTATTTGTGCGTAACACGCCTTAAACAGTGACAGTTCGATGAGAAAACAAAGCAAACACACCTTTCTATCTGTCGTCAAATGTCATCAGTCCGGAATGTGTCAATAAAATGATAATTTTCTATTTAATTTCAATTTTCTCCCTCTTTGAAATTAAAATTAATTTAATTTTTTAAGAACTTAGAAATATACATATATCGTTAAAAAGTTGATCTTTGCAAAGAAAGCTGTAATGCAGCTATACGAAATAAAGGGTATACAATTTCAGTTTCATGTCGTCAAACAATTCAAAACTTCGTCCTTCGAAAACATTTTGCAAATTTTTTTTTTGGTTTATAGAAAATGACAAATTGACAGAGAGAACGTCAGAGAGAAGCAAGTGTGACACTTTCAAAATTAAAATTCGGTTTTCATGATTTTAATTTTGATGCAAGTCTTTAGAGATAAAGTGCAGTCATTGTATATACATTTCTATAGTATTTTTATGCTGAATAATCACCGCCTGGCCATCTTGAGAAACTTGTGATAAACACATTTTTAGGTTCGTGCATTTACTAGTTGTCTATTCTGTAACCCTGATAACAGTCGAAAACATATATTATTTTTGTTTTGCTTACGACTCTTGTCAAGGAAATATGAATTTTAGAGCCAATAAAATACATTATATATTATTAATTTGTTTTGTTGACGACTATTGTTAGGGTAACAGAATAGACACTTAGTAAATGTAAGAACCTCCAAATGTGCAGTTAACAACTTTCTTTAGATGGCGCTGCTCCATGGTTGTACTACAGAAATTTATATACAATGGTGCAGTTTAACTTTTCTATAATTGCCAAAAATGTAATCTTAGACTAGTGTCAAACTAAATTTGATTTAGCTTTGAGTTAAATGGACTATAATTTTGCGCCAATTATTTTTGTTTTCAAAATTCAATGACCCATATTCATAGACATATTGTAAACTCGAATTCTTCTGAATTGGAGTCTAACGTTAACACTTAGGTTAGACACAGTTGTTATGCATAGATGTTTTTTCAGCTCTGTTTAGTAAAACACGAGTGGAACGTGTCCCAAATTTGGGTTCCACATAAGGAGTGAGTGGGATAGATTGATTTTATATTAAGTAAGAGAAAGAAAGGTTGAAAACAATGCATGCCAGATGTTTACGATATTTTTTTATTGATAATTTATAAAATTTGAAATAAGCACAATCCGCGATGCAAATTTCAAATGCAAATTAAGAAAATGTCTGATAAAATGCTAAGTATCTAGTTTCTCCATCTGGATTATTTTATTGCACAATTATATCCTCATCTGCGTGAATTACCTATATTCCGATGAAATTTGTCTTATTGTAGGTACATAAGTAGAAATGTAGAAATATTACTATTTATGTATTTGGTTTTTTTTTTTTGCTGGTAGGTAATGTGGTACATAATTACCAACATTTATTTGCAAGAAAGAAAATCACTCGCAACCCTTAACAAATTATTTCATTTGTGTAGCTATTTCTGACGTTTACCAGAGTTAAATACAACTTAAACTTGGGTTCGGTCCAGTTTAAAGTTAGACTCGAGTTTTTCGTTTAGACTTGGGTTTAAATTTTCTATGCATAACAAAAACTCGAGTTTAACTTAAAAACAACTTAATAAGATCTTGGCAAACATCTATGAATATGGCCCAATGCTTTTATAAATTTTAAGTAAAAAACTGAAAAGCGGATGCCCAAACGTCGTGTTTCGTGTACTTCGAAATGAAAATAACGAAAACAACATCTTCTAATTTTTTTGTTCAAAGTATTTAGTTTAAAAATAAATTTTTCAAAAACTTTTTGGAATAATTCAAAGTATATAATATGTTAGTTCAGTTAAACAATAAGTAAATTTTTACACAGTTTAGTGAACCTCTTTGTTCCTAATAGAATAACATACAAAAATATATAAAAATAAATGAAATATAATTAATAACTAAAATTCTGCACATTGAATTTCCACCTATGAGTGTTTTCATGCAAAATCCTGAGTGGACCATATTAAGGTCAATTTATTAAAAGTGTTACCAAGTTTAGTTTTTTATACTTTTTGTTCATTGGAAGAAGTGATTTTTTGTTTGATTTTTTAATTCTCGCTTTTTTCTTAAACCTAGTAGGTAACATATAGTATTTTTATGAATATCATAGGACTCCATGCTTCGTTTCTGGAGGAAGCGGAGATTACCATGAAGACATGAATGCCGAAGTATATGAGAAGTGGTTTGGAGAAATTTCAACGCGCCTGAAACCCAACTCCTTTGTAGTTATGGACAATCCTTCTTATCACTCCCAAAAAAAAAACAAGGCTCCGTCAACTTCCACAAAAAAAAAACCAAATAAAAGAATGGCTGAGTTCTAATGGTATCAATTTTGAAGATAATTATATGTTGAAAGTTAAGTTGTTTGGCGTCGTAGAACTTTACAAAGCGCAATATGAAACTTACATCATTCATGTAGTTTAATTGAGCAAAAAAACCGGATGTTTTTTTGTTCAAAAAAACAAATCTTAGATCTTAATAAACAATTGGTAATCCTATCGATATTTTGAGAGAGAATTGGGGCAATTTGTAATGCTCACAACGGCAACCCTGTACAAGCTTTAAAATCGAGATAGCTTATTGAAATCCATAATGGTTTGAATGAAAGGCAAATATCATATCTTGCTTGTGGTGCAAACACGAAGTGAACGAAGTATAGTTATAAGACTGAATATAATTATTTTTTTTTTTGATTATACAATGAGTTTATATTTTGGTATTCCATTATCGATACACTTTCCAAACCCATATACAAACTCGCATTCAAAAAACGAATACATCGCTCAGAAATGCATTTCATTAATGTTATGTTCAAAAAAAATATAATATTTTCCGTCGATTACTTATAAGCACAAAACCAAATCGTCTTTGTCTTATTAACCCTTCCATCTTAACAGCTTACCTACTTGGTACAATTTAGATCTGTTGATTGCGAACAAGTTTCTATATACTTATATTAGATTTGGAATCGTGTCTTGGATGTAACGTCTTTTGACAGATCATTACATGACACGTAAATATTCCACTTTGAAAATCCAAAAAAGAATTTAAGCTATTCTTCGGATATCTTCGAAACGTGAAGTGATTCCTCAAAAGGCAAAAAACAGAAAATGCATGCATACGTCCTATTCATTCCAAATAGGGTATAGCTATAGAGACTTACCCAAACACAAAGGTACACGATTTAGATTTTGCATGGCAAATCCATCCCTCGAGAATGCAGAAGGTGTCAGTCATTCCAACCACACACATTGCTTTCGTGAATAAACACCAAATAGTTTGCTCTGCTCTTTGCGAGATGTGCGGTTCAGCAAAAGTCATATTGAAATATTGTTGCTGATGCCCTTAGTCGGAATAGACATAGACATATCTTTTGATTACTTATGCGTGCCTTGTTCGTTGAAGGCGAACATATTGCTAACAGATCACACGCTTATAGAGGACATGGAAAAAGGACTACAAGTCGATGCTGATTGTCAAGGGATTGTCAAGGGATGACTTTAAATAAACTTTGATAATTTTTTTTTCCAAGAGTATTATTTATGCGTACATATTTTCACTGAAAAACTCTTTAAAGGTATATCATTATCATGCTATCTATTGTTTTATTTGTGTACATACATACATATATTATAAGCTATAAAACAACGTTTTAAATAAAGCAAACCGATATACCTATATGTGGTAAAATCTATGAGTGAGCATGGAAAGAGAAACAGTTAGGATGCTTTCAGTTCATGCTCATAATATGATTGTTTGAGACTTCTTCATAAACATCATCACCCGAAACTCATATTGATTTTTCTTGTCCCAAAAATGAACGAAAATTTCCATCGATAAATGTATGTACCTATGTATACAAAAGAAGACTGACAACATTTTCGAAAATGTCAACAATCACTTTATCAAACAAAATTCTGGTACACAATGTGCAAGGTTCCAGTAGGTAACTGCGAGACTTTTATGACATTCTATCGACCCCAGTCGAATGACGTTTGTCCTACAATAAACTAAGTCACGATGAAATGAATCTTATGACATATGATGCATTGAAAGGGCTATTTTGAATAAAATCAAAGAGAAGTCAATCCTAATGCTTAACATATTGTGGTCAAATTTGTGTTTCGTTAAAGTCCTGCACGAGCAGGCTGTAGGATGTAGATTTACGTATGTAGATATTTTTAATAGCCAGATGGTGTCTGTTGGTCGCAGAATTTTATTTCACACGTCAGTTGTATTGCTCGATTGTCAAAAAAAGAGATTGTCTCAGTGAACCTTTTTAAAAACCATTTTGAAAAATTTTTCTTTTTTCAAATCTATCAAACATTCAGATTTTAAATGTATGCTAACAAGCATCGTCAAACAGATCACGCTTTAACGCCGCGTTTCAACGCCGAGTTCAAAAGCCGCGTTGTAATACACAGCAATACATAATTATCCAATGTCACATAGACAACGCCGCGTTGAGTTTCAAGATGCCATGACATTTGGCCAAGCGTCATATGGCCATATTTTCAAATTTGGCCATATGACAATATCACAGTGCGTCATATGGCCGTATTTGTACATATGGCCATTCGCCGCTTAACGAAAGTGTCATTTGGCCATTTTCGAATAATGTCACTTTCAAATGTAGAATTTACGGGGTACGGTGAGAAATGAAAAGCGTAGGTGAACAAAAATTTGACGAACAGAGGAATAATTTGGTGTGAAAATTAAAAATTTGCGCGAATTTTTAATTTTCGCACCCCAAATTGATCCTCCATTCGTCAAAATTTTTTCCAGCTTCGCTTTTCGTTTCCTGACGTACCCAGCTTTGCACCTAGACCAAATCTTACAGTGAGCTCCAGCATCAGTGTGGTTGCAGAGTTTGGCCACAAAAAAATAAGGTCATATGACACTTTGGCAAAGCGACAAATGGCCAAATTTACAAATATGGCCGTATGACGCATTGTGAAAGTGTCAAATGGCTTAATTTGTAAATATGACGCTTGGCCAAATGTCATGGCACCGAGTTTCACAGCGGGTCGCTAAAAAGGAACCGGTAAAAAAGGCGTTGTGGTAAATTACAATTTACGTTTTTGACACCGCGTTAGAAATATTATTTTGTGAATTTTAGTTATTAAATCAAAATGATTTTAACACCGCGTTTAATAATCTCAATGCGTCGCGTTAAAAACGCATTCTGTTTGACGAGGCACTTAAACTTTTTTGATGGGAATGAAGATTGGGAAATTCACTACCATGACTTCAAAGAACGTTGACTCTAGCTACTTCTTTGCTCCGATCAGAGTTTACCCAGTGTTCTAGTAGGCGTCTATGTCAACAGTCTTCTTACTGCATTACCTGGGTGGCTTGCTTCACGGGTTCAAGAGCTTTTAACTATACCCTTTCTGAAGTCAGTTTCGCTCACGCAACTTCGTTGCTTCGCTTAGGCTATGTCCACAAGTCGTCTGGCAGGCCTGTGTCAATAGTTTTCCTAAACTACAATACTTTAATGACCCGCTTCCCGGGTTCAAGGGATCTAAACTCGACTTCTAGTCCAGAATTGAGAACTGGGTAGTAGGGATGCTCGGGATCAGGTGCCAAGGTACTGTATGGTTACTTGGAAATATCTGACCTTTTCATCCAAAACAAATTTATATTATAAAAGAATTGCTAGGAACTAGCTATCCAAACATTAAAAAAGAATAGACCTTCATGGAAAAGTAAAATATATGTCTCTTGGTATATAAGGAATAGCGATTTACATCGTAAGCTTCTAATAAATATAATTGGTTAGAGATGTGTTAAGAAACCATTTTTTATCGCACAATCAGCGACTACTTACAGTATGATATGGATATGGAGAATGGAGATCTTCTTAAATGAACGGGACAATGTAAGGAGATTAAGAAAATGTTTTATAAGTGATGATGAAGTAATACAAATCGTCGCCTGGATAAAATATTGTCGTATGTTACAATTTGCTACTTTTGGGGAAACGAAATTTAAGTTCAAAAATTTTTTTCTCAAAAACTATACGGTGAATTTTTTTAAAAAATGTATGGCTTATACAGAAAATATCTGGCAACTTAAAAACGTGAAAGTAAATATAAAATTCTAATAAAGGAAGGAATGAGAGTAAATTATTCTCAGTATGCCGTTGTCGTATGTGACGTTTTAACCAAAACTGCTTGTTACCCAAACACATACGACAAAATAATCACACATACGACAAAAATAAAACAAAATCAAATGTTGTTAGTATATAACATACAACATTTAAACATACTACCTTTTTATATAAAAACAGAAACAAACTCAGATTTATTTTTATAATTATTTATTTTTCTGTATAAAAAATATTTTTTTCCAACAAAACTTAAAATAAACAAAAGTAAAAATAAAAAATAAAAATAAAAAAATAAATAATTAATTCATATTATTCGATTAGTTATAAATACGGTTAAAAAAAATCACATTTTTAAGTTCACAGTGCAGTTGATTTTAAATATTAGTTTAAATAACATTTAAGTATATAGGAACCAAAATTCACTCTTTAGAAAGATCAAAGTTTTAATTAATTTTTAAAATGGCACGATCAAATGTTTTATCTTCATTTTTTTCAAGATATGGAATCATACTTTTTATATCATTTTTTTTCTTGGAGTCGATGGCCTTGGATGGAGCTATCCGAAGCTCTGTTTGCCATAAATTAGCAACCGTTCGGTTTTGAAAACGTCCGGTGTTTTTGATCAAATCGTAATAAGTGTAAAACGCTTCCTTAAATGAAGTCTTACATCCTATTTTGTAAGCATTTTCTTTGTTGTAGATTAGTGTTTTGACTTTAAAGAACTGGATCTGCTTATAAGCCAGGTTTTCAAACTTGAAAGCATAGTTTTTGAAATCCTTTTGGTTCATTTGTAAAATTTTCAAATTAGGTAATATTTGGAAAATCCATTTTATTTAAAAGGCGAATTAAAGTAATTTGGCTGGGTATTTCTATGTTTCGTAAATATTTTTCAATGACGCTGTGGACACAGTCAACTTCTTGCAAGCAAGAATGTCCTGGCTCACAAAACTTTTGCGATATTTCTTTGATCATTGAATCTTGATGGTCATAAAGGAATTGTAGGATGGCAGTGGATGTTTTTCGATTTCTATTCTGTGGAACGCATGAATCACTCCACAAAATATTTTTTTTCATATTCGGGTGGTCGTCTACAACTTTGTTTAAGATTTTAATTAACCCACTGGCGATATCATTTCCATTATCATGCATTATCAAACGCATAGAGTTCTTCAGACACACTTGGTGCAGGGGACTCGTCCGACCTCTGCGACATCTTGATCACTACTGAATTTATACCAGTCTGTGTTTTATCTTATGCGACATACGACAAACGTTTACCGAATTTTCAGTAAAATATTGTCGTATGTGCATCAAAAATGACACATACGACAATTATTTACCAAACTTGCACTGAACAGATTTTGTATGGAAAAAATGTCGTATGTTTTTATTTTGTCGTATGTGTAGCATTTTGGTTACACATACGACAAAGAAATACTTAAATGTTGGCGACCTTGCACATACGACAAATTTTAAGGATATTATCTTGAAAACTAAGACAGATATCGAAAAACGGATTTCACTAGGTTGTAGAGAAAAAATCAAATAACAAAACTGCATTTAAATCTCAAAACCTCAATTTTTCACATACGACAATATTTTATTCAGGCGACGAAATGGAATCTTACCTTAATGTAATATTTAACTTGTCGATATTTCATAGATTGGTCTTGATTTCCTGGTGGTTTGGTGCAGTAAAAGTCTCACAGTACTTGGTAACGAATATAAGCAAGTTTCATGCGAATTTACTTAATTTCAAAGTTGTTTTTTACTCCTGTAAATCCGAAATTCTGTATTCCGAAATTCTGTTTTTCAAAATTTAGAAAATCCATAATTCTGTATTCCGAAATTCTGTATTTATTTACAGAATTTTGGGATACAGAAAGGACATAAAAATACAGAATACAGAATTAAGCAAATACAGATTTTTGCATTTACAGTATTTTGGATTAACAGAATTATGGATTTACAGAATTTTTAATTTGCAGAATTTTAGAATACAGAATAATAGAATTACAGAATAATGGAATAGGTACAGAGTTATAGTTATTCGATTCATTTACAGAATTTTGGTCATACAGAATTTTTAAATAAAAAAATAACGACCCGTTCCCACAATGCAATCTTCAATATACTTTGTGACTGATATTTGGTAATTCTCAAATATGTATTTGAAATTAAATTTTGGAAATGCATTATAAATTTTCTTACAATTAAAATGAAGTTGTTACAATGTACTGCACTATCCTTACAAAATCTTCCGTCGCTCCTTTTAAAACTCAACATAGATGTAAAATTGATAACAAAATACCTTCAGTGTAAATCACAACATATACTTTGGAAAATTCTTGAAGTGAGAATGCGTATCAAACGGAAACGCTAGTAACAATAGGAAAAAAACTTTGTCTCAGAATTTAATTCCATTGGCTTGGATCGAAAGGAGTGGAAGAAAAAATGGTTCAATATCAAAGATGATTGAAAATGACTTTGGGGTCAAATATATTAACAATTGAATGACAACTATTTTTTTTTTTAATATGCTTGGATAGATACATTTCTTTCTCTAGTATATACAGTAGAATGATTTCATTGCGATTTTTTGCACAATTGTTCAAAACGAAGAAAAGTTTAATAATGATTGTTGCAATATTCAGTACAAGTTCTATTGTTGTTAGAAAATTCAACAATAAGTATGATGTTCGTTGTGAGGATGCATTCAAGGACCAGACATTTGGGTATTTTCTGAATGCAATCATTTTTATTTTTTTTTCTCATTTGTGTTTTTTTTATACTAGGTAGGTACTATGTTTAATGTTTATGTGTAACAAGTAAAGCAAAACATTTCTCAATGTTATATTGAATATTGTTAGGAAAAATAAAGTGCACGACTGTTTTGCACGATTTTGCTCTTGTGATAAGCTGTCCAAATTAAAATTAATTTGTTTTTTTATATATATATAAGGCTTAGCTGATGTGAAACGAAAAATCCCATAAAAAATGACACAACGAAATCATAAACGAAATTTTCCTCTCTACTTTCCAATTTTTATGGTACGCTGATGCAACAAAATATATAGTGAAACGGTCGGTAATTGGTTTAAGTCTCCACATGGTCTCCACACATTTTTCGCACACAATTAATTGCCCGACACATTAATTGCTAGCGAATTTTTGATAAATATTATATAATCATTATTATTACTTTTATTGCTTATTAAATTTGTTTGAACATAATATAAATTGAATCAATATGGCATTGATATTTCCTTCTGCCAGAATAAACGTTACATGACTTTAAGTATATTTGTCCGTAATGTTAAACGAGACAAATAATGTATGACATCAAAGTAAAGTTAAATATTTTAAGGAAAATAAAACTAAGGTCGATGTCTTTTGTTTTTCACATATTTTTTTTGATGTATGTATGTAGGTATTGAATTTGAATGTAAGGTAACTCTACATTAACTTGATGTAAAAAATGATGAACTTATAAAAAGCTTTTTCGAAATCTCAAAGTACTTAGGTTAGGTTAAGATTATGTGGCTGTCAGGAAAACTACTGACACACTTAGACTTAAGATAAGTCCGTTGTGATACCAAGAAACGAGCGAGGGAGTACCTCTTTGGTTAAACCAGTTGGAGCTTCTTATAAAGCGATGTAAAGATAGAATATCTACGTTTGACAGATCGCTAGGATCGTCGAAAAAGAAATTACCCAGATGTGATTTACGTTTTTGGGAGGAAATATTTTCAAAAAACTAATTTTTGGTAAAAAGAGGATTTGCGAGGATTTCTTGACTGTATTACGTATTTGTATATGTAGGTATTTTGATTTTCATTTTAAAAAGATCAGCTCATCCAAAAAATTTAAAGCTTACGCATTACGGCCGTGATTGTACCATTGCCGCCAACAAATAGTTTCTAGAGAGAGCACAAAGACAGAAAAATTTCCGGGTTTCACAAGCCTTCACTATAAAGAATAAACAACTAAAAATACATTCTTTAATTTATCTGATTTTGATTTAAAATAAAATTAAAAACACATAGAAAAACCAAAAGATTGCAAACAAAATTAAAATAATTAAATTGTCTTATCATCGTCAGTTTGATTAACATCATTAATAAAATTAAAAAAAAATAATACAAAATTTCGGTAAAAAAAAATAATCATATCACTTTAAATCTTAGTTTGATGTGCGTTGATGATTACCCCTATATGATTGGTATTGTCTATTTCATATAAAAGGCAATTATTTTTAAAAGACATTGTCATTCGTCAGTTAAATTGACGAAGTACATTAACAAGTTATTAAATTTAAGCAAAATGCTAAAGGTGTTCGTAGTTTCTGTGATTTTGTGTTTATGTCTAAGCAGTGGAATTTCTGCCAAACGACGGGACAAATTTGTCAATGTGACGGCTCATCCTGGTGAACTCTGCAGTCGAACATGCATTGAAAATGACCACAAAGTGTGTCATTTTGATTTCGTTTTGGAACATTATCATGTCTTAGGACCGTAAGAGTTTTTTTTTAAGTGAATATTAGCAGAACTTCAAAATAGTTTTTTTTTTTTTTAAGTGCGTGTAAGAAATGTGCTCAAGGAGTTGCTGCCGATTGTGATCATCCACAGTGTATTGTAGCAGATGGTGTCGAATGCGGTGCAATGAGTATTAATCGAATGATTCCTGGACCTGCAATTCACGTTTGCAAAGGAGACATGATCATAGTCGATGTCGTTAATAATGCTCATGGAACTGCAGCTGCCCTTCACTGGCATGGAATGCACATGCGGAAGACACCCCATATGGATGGAGTACCCTACGCGACCCAGTGTCCTATTCAATATGCTTCAACTTTCAGATATGCATTCGAGGCTTCAGAACCTGGAACAAAATTCTACCATTCACATTCAGGTATGAAAATCTGATCAAAAGAATTTATTATTAAAAAATTATTAAATTATAGGACATCACAAATCAAATGGCCAATATGGAGCATTGGTTATCAGAGAGCCGGCGAAACATACTGCTAATTTCAAAGAATATGACTTTGACCTCCCAGAACATTATATTCTTATTTCCGATTGGATGCATGATTACGCTGAAAGTTTATTCCCAGGTTTATCAAGCTTCACACTTCCAAAATCAGTTTTGGTTAATGGACGTGGTTCTTTTATTGATGTGAGAGTAAAATAGATTTTTGTCAAAAGATATATTTAAAAATATGAATCAAAATTTAGCCGGACACCTTGAGAATGCAAAATGTTCCTGTTACTGAATACTTTGTTGAGCCTGGCAAGAGATATCGGTTTCGTGTAATAAATTCAATGAGCCATAATTGTCCAGCTGAAATTAAGGTAAACATTTGTGATTGATAATAAATTGTTGTTCTTTTAATAATTGTCCTTTAGATTGAGGGTCACACCATGACAGTAATTTCGTCAGATTCATCTGATGTTAAGCCACAAGTAATCCAATCACTAACTACAAACTCAGGAGAGAGATACGATTTTGTACTCACAGCCAATCACACTGAAGGTGATTTCTGGATAAAAGTTGATGGGATAGCTGCTTGTGCTGCATTTGATCCGATAATTACTTTTGCATTAATTAGATATAGGACAAACAGTTCAACGGCTGATTTAAAGACACCGCAACCACATTTTCCTAGCTTAGACGTAAATTACCCATCAGATATCGTATGTTAAAATTTGTTTATATTAAGAACTTCATTTGAGATTTGTTTAAATGCTTATAGAAACTAAATCATCCAACGGCTGATTGTTTGGGAAATAGTACCAATTATTGCGTAAATGAATTAACAGCACTTGATGCTGATGAAGATCTGCTCTACAGTACTCCAGATCAAAAATTCTTCCTATCATTTGATACCCCAATACAAAATCATTCTGACGTCTTTAAACCTAATCAATTTGAACATTTTTTGAGTGAGTATTTTAAAGGATTCTTCAAAATAAAAAATCTCAACTTAATTTATTTTAATTTCTTTAAAGATCCATTCGGAACTGACACAAAAATTGCAATAATTAATAATATCAGCGTAACCTTCCCAGCATCTCCTCCTTTATCTCAGCTAAAAGATATTGATGAATCTGAGTTTTGTAATGAAAACAAAAAACCAAAACGATGTGACGGCAAAAAAATATGCCTGTGTACTCATTTGCTGAAAATTAAGAAAAACAATGTTGTTGAATTAGTTATTATTGATGGATCAGATGGTACGGGTGGAACACATCATCCATTCCATTTGCATGGGTATAACTTTATGGTTACTGGACTCGGCCAACATCCATCAGGTATTCCCATGACTTTGGATTTGGCTAAGCAAATGGAAAGGAGAGGTGGATTGCCCAGACGTTATCATAATAATAGACCAACATTCAAGGATACTATTTCAATTCCAAATCATGGATACACAGTTTTGAGATTCCGAGCTGATAATCCAGGTATACCTAAGACTAATCTTAACATCAGTTTGTTTTATTGAAAAAAATATTTATTTGCAATTGTTTATTCTGCAGGTTTTTGGCTTATGCATTGTCATTATGAATGGCATTTGGCTGCAGGCATGGGACTTATTGTGCAAGTTGGTGAACCAAAACATATGATATCTCCACCTAAAGATTTCCCAAAATGTAAAAACTTCATACCTGATGTCAAAATGCCCAAGTTTCTGTGAAAATTATACTATATGCACATCAATTTTAAATAAAATTTTAAAAACTATTCTTAGTCTTTTCTAAATTATTTAGGATTATCAAAAATTATTATTGAGGTCGAAAGCTCTTGGGAAGTAACAAAGTTTGAAACTCTTAGCCTGTTATAGGCGAAAGGCGGAATAAATATATTAAATTTTAACCATATATATATACTGAAAACAAGTTATTTACAAGATAGCAAATAATTTATTTAATAAATGGAAGGAATCATATAAATATGTACCTAAATCAAAAAAATAACAAAATCTATATTAATAAAATTGAATTGTTAAAAAACATTGTCCGCGCATCACTAAAACTTCTGCACCTATTTTGCTAATTCTTTTTTTGTTTTATTTGTTATTGTCAGGGTACTGGAAAATATTTGAAAAATTGTAGGGAAAGGGGTAAATTTTTGTGTAAGCATATCTGGAAAAAAACACTTTGCAAAAACTGATCTATTAAGGAGATTTAAAAACAAATTGACATATTGATTTTACTTTCCATTATAAAAAACGTATTTGAATTTTGTGTAATGATAAAAAAAAAGTTTCAGCTATGTATGTATGTATGTATGTACAATGTACATAGGTATCACGTATGTGAATTAATGCGCTGCCGGCATCTGTTAATTTTGTAAAGCTTATAGAAAAATAATCAGCCTTATCAGGCCCCATTGGAACGATTTCGTACTATGAATTGGCGAAATCATCCACCATAGTTTATATATTACTGAACATATTGCAATGACAGTAAGGAATAAATGCTGTCAATGATTGCGCAAATTTAGTTGCAAAATATTCACTAAAAAGACATCTATGAACGATTTTTTCTTTTTGCCATGCGTAGTCCTGTATGAATCTTGACGTTCAAGTTTAGCTAAGACCTCAGCAGTCCTTTTAGGAGCCATGTCGTTTTACTGACGTTTTAGTAGTGCTAGTTTTAGACACCAGTCCGAAAAGGGATGGGTTCCATTCCCATCGATGCGTTCTCGACATTAAAAAAAATATGTAAAACAGTAAAATAGTTTGCTTTCCAAGTTTAAAACAGTTTCTCTCCATACATTTTGAGTGTTGATTAACTTTTTAAAAGCTATTTTGACAGTTTTCAGGTGTAACATGCGATAAATCTAAATGTAGGCTGTGAGTGCAAAAGTTGAGTAACCTAATTTTTTTTTAAATTTTGGTTTTTTTTTCATTATAATAACGAAAATTAAAAAATTAATCGATACGAAAGAAATGCAACACTCATTTTAGTTTATAAATAAATCAGAAAATGTTAAAGTGTTATGCATATAAAACCTGGAGCATTTCTATGGAAGCGAGCATTCTTTGCCAGCCACTCTTGGCTCTTGCCCTCACAGTATCAATCATCTCTATTGAAAAACAGTAGGTTAACATTTGTTATGGTTTTATTTCCTTTGCACAAAATTTTTCTCAACTCACAACGTCAAAGAAAGTATCGATATCGAAAGTTTACCCAAATTTTATTGAAAATTACAAAAACCGAGCTCAAAGGTTAAGGGAACGAGCCATTTTAGCAGCGACAATTAAACATGTATTTGTATTTTGTATTTATTGAATTAAAATATAACTTAATATTAAGATTATACATCTTTTAGTTAATTAAGCCTTGAAACTGGAAAATTTACAATTAAATTAACAAAATTTTACTATTAAATTAACATTATTATTAAAAAAAAAATTTAAAATTTAGAAAAAAAAGCAATAATAAAAGAGAAAATAGAAAGAGAGAGAGAGAGAGAGAGTGAAAATAGAAAAGAGAGAAGAGAAGAAGAGAAGAGAAGAGAAGAGAAAAGCAATTTTAACTACACATATCAATTTTTGTGATTTGAGAACATAAAAAGGTACAATTTTAATGATTTGCAACATAAACTGGTTCAACTTAATAAGTTGTAAAGTACTTATTTAACTTCGTCTGAAATATTTTCAGATTTTCTGTTCTTCTTAATTCGCGTGGAAGCAAATTCCAAACGCGAGCCGCGCCAATAAAGAACTGTCGCTCAGATGTAAGACAAGTAAATCGAGGAATAGAGATAAGGTTGGTTCTATTTGATGACAAAAACTGAATATTGTCGAAGAGCCCAGGTGGTTGCTTGTAATGAATGATTTTAAACAACATGGTCAGTGTTTTAAATTTCAACAGATCGGTGAAATTCATGCCATACAAGCTTTTACTGTAGTTGGAAACATGGTCATATCTTTGAAGTCCAAAGACGTAACGAGCAATATTGTTGAACACAACGTTGAGTTTACTTAGAGACACGGAGTCCAAGCTGCAATAAACTTCACATCCATGAGTTAGGATTGGAACTACTAATGTTTTGGCTAGCATCTTTCTGGTTTCAATGGGCGTAAACTTTTTTGTGACGAATAATGTTCTTAAAGCACCATACGCCTTCCCTACTGCAGCATTTATATGGTCATTCCAAGTTAAAGTCCGATTAAAACAAACTCCTAAGTTTTTCGCCTTATGAACAAACTCCACGGGAATATTATTTAAAAGCACTGTAGGAAAGTATGTTAAATCAAGCGTCTTCTTAGAGATGACAAGGCACTTCGTTTTCGAGGGGTTAAGGACAAGACCGCACCTATTGGACCATTCCAGAATTGCATTCAAATCTTCGTTAATGTTGTATACACAATTTTCAATAAGACCTAGTTCAGTACTTTGAAGATACTGGACATCGTCAGCGAACATATGCACATCTCCGTGCCTTATAAGATTAGGAATATTATTTACATAAGCAGAGAATAAGAGTGGTCCTAAAATGGATCCTTGAGGAACGCCTCGAGACAAGGAAAGGAATTCAGAGACCGTAGTTCCTGATACCACTGCTTGGTGCCTACCGCTTAAATAAGATGATATGAGATTAACTGCTTCGCGACTAAATCCAAAACGAGAACATAATTTTTGACACAAGATATTATGGTCGATCGTATCAAATGCCTTGGAGTAATCAAGAAGAACCAAGAACGTGACTTTATCATCGTCCAAGGCCCTCCTTAACCGCTCAACCACGTCCAAGAGGGCAGTAGTACTGCTATGCTGGGCTCGAAATCCGGATTGCTTAGATGACAGCAAACTGTTAGATTTAAAAAATAGGTTTATTTGGTTATGTATTAACCTCTCAGCCACTTTTGATAAAAATGGTAGAATCGATATTGGGCGATATTCTGTTCCACTGCGATTTTTAGGTACTGGGATAATTTTGGAAAATTTCCATTGATATGGAAAAGTGCTCTTGGTAAACATTGTATTGATGGCAAACGTAAAAAATGGTAAAATTAGTGGCATTACTGCTTTCACAAATGTGGGATGGAGACGATCAAACCCAATAGAGTTAGTTTTAATTGAAATTAAACTTTCTACAACGTCCTCAAGAGAAACACTTACGAAGTTGAAACTAGCAAGAGGATTAGGTGACGAAGGCTCTAATTGGACAAGAGGTCCATGCGGAGATGTGGGCAGGGGAACAGATGATATAAATAGTTTGTTCAATTCATTACAATCAACCTTTAGATCCTGTGATCTCTGCTTGCCAATTCCAACCTCGCGAAGGTTCTTCCAGAGCTTGCGCCCATTTTGTGAAAGTTTGAGATGATTTGAATACCATTTAGTTTTTGCCAGATTTATGAGTTTAACACATTTGTTACGCAGTTGACGGTATTGTTGCCGATCTTCCACAATCCTAAAACGTTTCCATTTTTCATATACACGATTTCTTTGGTTTATACAATTTCGAATTTCAATAGTGAACCAAGGGTTACTGGTATGTTTTACAGTCTTTGTCTTTACAGGAACATGGACATCGAATAATCTTACTAAATTATTAGACAATATGAATATACAAATTCAGAACTAAATTGATTGCCAAATTTACTTATTTACCTCGATCGATTCCATTACCGATCCCATTCAAGTAGTCAATTATCCAACTGAATTAAAAAAATTAAAAAAAAAACAGAGATTTTTGGGACTGAGCGTATATTGGCACCATTTAGCTTTCTACAATAGTTCTCAAATTTTGGCTATCTTAATCTGCAAAGGCTGACTATTTTATGGGATTCTCCGACCCGTTTTCTACAATTGATTTTTGCGGTCACCTATTGCAATCCCGTATCTTTGATACGGCTAAAACGGCCGGCTCTCCATTCACTTGATGATTCAATTTCTATATGGAACTAACATGTTCAACTAAATTTCAAAAATGTAACAGCTTGCTCAGAAAAGGCGAGTACCAAATCAATTAAAATCAGAACATTTGCTCCTCTTACTTTCATCGTGAATGTTTTCCTATTATTCGTAAAAACAGTCACTTCTAATGACAGTAATTGTGTCTGATACCTGTGTGGTTTAACGTTGCCTCATCTTAAATGGAAAAGATTCGGGTGTTTGTGAGACACTGCTCTTTGGACCTGTCTTGGATTACACAGAACACCAGAGTCGGAGTACAAACATTATTATGTGAACGAGATTTTATACAACTTGACCAATGCAAACAGGATATATAATTTTTTTAATTAAGCTGATTCGGGTCACATTGCAAGAGCGATGCCCTCAGCCAATGGACTTATTTTCGGGGCTTACTACCCCAATGAAGAGCGCTCGTCTTAACGGTTTCATCCCGCCCGAGACATTCCTCTATATAGACAGTCGGGGGCTGATACAGGATAGATTGGCGGTTCCGTTAATCTACCACGTAGGCCGTAGAACTGTGAATCGGCGACTCCTGAATGATCGGGACGTCGACTCTGGGAACGGATCAGAGCGTCTGCGGTTCAGTAGAGCTGTGTCCCTTGGTTGGGGGACCACCTTGATATTGATGGGTGACCAAAGTTGTTACCTTGGCCGACCTACGTATTTCTTACGTATAATTGCATAGATGGTATGTAGGACAGCTTAGTGGTGGCACCAAAAAAAATATAAAAAACTAAATTTGCATTTGTTTGTGGATATGTGCATTTGGCGCTGTTACATATGTATATATGTCAATACATGCAAATGTAAAGGCGTGTGTGCTTATGCATATGCTATTGCTAAAAAAAATGTTGTGGCTGTTCTAGGTTTAAGTTATTTTAAGTATTTTTAAGTAGCTTTAAGTTATTTTACGTATATGTATATATTACGTATATTTTATTTTTATTTAGGTTAATTAAGTTTTATTTAGGTAAAGGGTATAGTTTTAAGTTTTTATATACCTAAAATAAAAAGATATAGAAAAACGAGTTTTTTTTTGTTAAGAATAACAAAAAACAGAATAACGTAAGCTAATTTTTAAGGTTTTTGTCTAGCATTTAAGTAGTTATTAGTAAAAGGAAAAATAAAAAATTAAATTAAAAAAAAAAAAAAACCTATACGTGTATAAAATTTTTTTTATACAGGGTGAGTCATGAGCAATGCGACAAAATGCTAGGGCGTGTAGGTTGCGTTGAGACAAGAAAAAAATCGTATGGAAGGGGGGGTCTATTCCCCTCCGTTTAGCCGGGAGGGGCAATTTTCGAAAAAACTGACTTAAAATGGGAAAAAAATTATTTAAAATCAACGGCTTCATTCACAATGCTGTGCGATACGTTTTTGAAAAGCCAATAACTTTTTCTCTCATTCTGTGTTTAAATAAATCTATTCTAAGAAATAGTTTTTGAAATATTAATTTTCAAAGTCAAAATTTTGAAAAAAAAAATTGAAAAAAAAATTTCAAATTCATTTGTTTCAAAGGTTTACGTAATTAAGTGCTAATTTTAATTTCAAAATTCAATGCTGTTATTAATTTTTAGTCTAAATAAGAAAACCGGATGCAAAAATTTTATGTCGTTCTCAAGAAATTAAAAAAAAACCAAAACCACCTTTTTCTAAGAAAAACATTTATTTTTATTGTAACGAAGCAATTTATTTATTTATTTAGCATTAATCTTAGTTTTTTTACTTTTTTTTTAATTGGAGTTTTATGAGAACGTAATAAAATTAAATAGTATTGGAATAACCCTGGATTAATATTATTTTCATTGATAACTTCTGAAAACTGACCTGTCAATATTTTTGCCTTGGCCTGCCCATGGGTTCTACCTGTTATGGGGACAATAGGGACAATAAAACCGCATTTTTTTTAATGAAAAAAAAAAGAAAATTGCAACGCAAGATAAATAAAAGGCATTGCAGTTTTGCTTAGTAATTATTTCAAATTTGAATATTAACTCATTAACACGTAACGATGTCAAGCTCTTACACCCTAAAAAAAAGAATTAACGGACATGCATTTCTGCTACGGTTTAGCTAATGGTCGAAGTCGTGAAGCCGAAAGACTGTACGCTGAAAGATATCCCGATAGGAGGTGTCCCCATCATAGCACGTTTCCAAGAATCCACCGACGTCTAAGAGATCATGGAGTGCTGGAGCATCGAAGAAGCGAAAGGCCAGTTTCTGATGAGTCAAGAATCTTAGATGAAAGAATTCTGGATTTAGTCCGAAATAATCCCTCCGTCAGTACAAGAAGGATATCCACTATGCTTGGAGTGTCCCAATCTAGAGCATGTCGAGTACTTCGGGCGGAAAATTTACACCCGTACCACTTTACGCCTGTTCACGAACTCACCTCAAACGACAAGTTATTGAGAACCGAATTTTGTAGAACATTACTACTTAGAAATGAAACCGAACAAAACTATTTTAGAAGAATATTCTGGACGGATGAAGCACAGTTTACTAGGGATGGGGTTACTAACTTCCACAATTTACATTATTGGAGTAGCGCCAATCTGTAACGGAAATTTAAAATTTTTATTTTTCTTTACTGCTTTATAACACAAGATGTTGTAAAAGATTGAAATTTACTTTTAAATTCAAAAGAAAGAAAACCATGATTTCAAAAGAAAAATTCGTAATCTTAGTTATTGGTGTGGGAAAAGATGATGAGATAATTTTTCCCATTAAATGATCGTAATGATGATGTTGTTAAAGCGAACAATGATGCTGATATAATGCAGTAAAAAAAAATATCCGCTTTAGTGGCTTGTAGCTCATGGGCACTGAATTAGACTTGGAGTTCAGACGTTCATCAAAACCCGACATTGCCAAGATTTCAACTATCCTCTATATAAAAATCTCATTGACGTCTCAACTGTAGCCTAATTCCCACTAACTGCCTAATGAGTGAAAAGCCAGCGGAAAGGATCCACAAAAAAAAAGAATGGTACTTATAACCGAAAAGAAGAGAAAAGTTGAATAAATAACCCCTATATTCACTACGGATCAGGATTCGACTCCCATCTCCATAGCCTCATCCTTCCCCTTATAAGCACCATGGACATACGTAGGTAGTGTATATGTCATTTTCTCTAGACACTAGGAAGACTCGACCTTACGTCCGATCAGGTATTCCTTGAAGTAATGTAAGAAGACTGACGTCGCCTACTATTCAGTTTAAACGACTTCACCCCTTTACATTAACACGAGACGATAATAAGTGTTATCTAAAACCAGAGAGCATATCCAAGTTCATAGGACCATTAATTCGGAAGAAAACTCGTTGAGAGGATTTTAATCCCTCTAGTATTCACAAAAGAAAACTCTACCAAATGAATTAATCTTCCCATGATCCAAAGAAAATACCCTACAAAGGATCCTACACCTAATCCTCCTCAAGACGTATAGTACCCTTTTCTCTACCGGATTAAGGCACGTCCACGCCCGGAAAATCAGGGCGGTCTCTATTCTATTATTGCGCCAGGTCTGCTCGTTGCCATTGCTTAGCTCGCCGAGTGGTGGGGTAGGATCTTGCAAGTTCAAATAGGACCAGTGTCACAAATTTTCAGACCTGAAGTATAGATGGTGTAAACTTATTAGATTGATAAATTGCTTAGGACCCGAAGCTTAGTGTTGAACGGACAGAAAACTTGATAAAAGATTGAAATAGGAGCGTGAAGAAGCGAGTTAGTTGTTATCTCACTTATGAACTAGCTCTACTTAGTTCACCTAGTTATTTCACCTTCAAGGTAAAGCTGGTGAAAAGCGAGGATATAGATGACATGATATCCTCTATGTGCGTAACTGCCCGACCTTGGAATAGTTGAAGAATCCATTCGACAATAAATTCTTCAACCATTACCCTGTATGGTTCCTGGATGCACGGATTGTGTTCAGGAACTCCCTCTTTGAAAGACGGAAGATTACTACCTTCCGTGTGTGTCGATGATGATGGGTTCACATGACGCCTCCACTGATGATCGTTCTGGTCACGACCCCGCTACCTATGAACTTAGCGTTTCATCTCGCTAAATGTAAACCTGAATGTGCTAGAGAGTAACTTCCCAAAGAAAAAACATCGAACTTCGAAAAACAATAAAAAGATTCTTATCTTCTCCTTAAACTATACAATTTTTATTCAAAAATAGCTTAATCTAACTTAATCTTCATTCAAACTTCAAATAAAAGTAACTCTATAAATCTTTACTTAACTTTTCTTTCAAAAAAACTTCTAATAAATTAGTTTCTCATAAACTCAAATAACAATACTTTCATTATATTACTAGGCTTGTTGCCACTTACAAACATCTCTGAACTAACAAAAATTCTTTGACAACCAAGATAATCCAAAAAAAAACTATTAAGAACCAATCTTAAACAAAATAAATCGTTGATTTTATCTTCATCACCGAACTTTCGAAACGAAACTAAAAGTAAGTTTTTCAGATTTAATTAGTTCGCGTTTCAATTAGAATAAATAGTTAATTATTGCAACTCTAGTCATTTTCAATGAAAAATGACCTAGGTAATTTACGGACGGACTTATATGCGGAGGATCAGTTTCCAACTAAAACTTCCTCTTCACGACGTTACTCGATTCGACGTCGTTCTTAGACTCGGACAAAATTTTCTGGACGGACCGGACAATTGTAATTCATTAAAAATATTATATGACGTCAAAAAAAAAATCATGAGTAAAATATCTCATAGGAAAAATTTCCCACAAATATCCCTTTCATCAAGGTAATCAAAATCAGAGTTTAAAGTACGATGTACTCCCCAACAACAATTCCCTCCAAAACAACCCCAAAATCAATAAAAATGTAAAAAGGTTTAATGTAATATAAAGTTATAAAAATTTTGATAAAAAAAATATAAATTTATATAAAATGTTATAATATAATGAAATTTTAAATAAGCACAAAAATATAGGTAAATTTTTAATCAGGGAAGATGCATCTTTCCTTCATTATTGTATGAAAGAAAATTTAAAGGTTGATTCGGCGGATAATACCGGGTTCCTACAGACTGATGTGACCTATAAGGTAATATGTACAAAATCGTTATGTACGTAGATATGGTATCTACGTATGATGTGGGCAATTCGACTGTTTGTCTAATTGTTTATACGAAACAATTACAGCACGAATTTATATGTTCACCATCGAATGAGGTGTTATTTGGTTTTTAAAAGATCACCACTTTAATTAGATGAAGAGATCTTTCATACCGTTTTATACACTATGTGTATACTTTGTACGTTTCATCCGTACAGTATTTATCACTTCATTAACGTTGCTTTAAAAAAAAATAAGGTAATTCGCGGACAAAAATATTACGCGTGTAGTTAAAATCTCATACCAGGCAAGTATTCGTTACTCATTATGAGTAATGGAGTCATAAGATTCTTACTCCAATCAATTTTCTTTATCTCTTACTTTTATTTTCAGATTTCGTACGCTCTAGTATATGTATAGGTAATCCTTTCAACCTTGTTCAAAAAAGAACAAAAAAAAAATGTATTTGGAAATTTGTTTCTCAAAAGAGAAAATCAGACGGACAAAAAAAAATTTCCCTTTTCTTTAAAATAGGTTCTTTTACAATCGTATTAACCGTCGTTAATCTTTTCTCAAATACTGGATTTAAAATCCACAAAATAAACCAAATGATTTAATTAAATTTAACTTTAGTATAACTTTTTATTTTATTCAGAGTCAAAACTCTAAATTAAATCTTTACAACAAAAAAATATGTATGTAAGTAACATACGTAACATGACTTTAGTTATTAACATTTCAATGTAATCTTTATGAATCTAGATTTTAATTGCCAATAGGGATTCGTATAGAATCAAAAAAAAATTTTACACAGGACTCCGTTTTTCTCTGCTTTTATAGCTTTTTATGAAATTTAAACTTGCCAATTGGACATGGAAATCTTCGTTAATAGTAACTAATTTGAAACGGATTTAGTCTAGTCTGAACATAACTTTTTTTATACCCGTGTGTATAGAGCAATAATTTTCTCACACGATGATTTCGTAATCTTTTCTTTTACTTTTGGATCGTGAAATATTTTTACACCAAGTTATTATTTTACCGTTATACAATGTAATTACTTCAAAATCGTAAACTATCATTAAATGACCAAAAACAAATTTCACTGCCTATTTTTGAGGAAGTATTGTTAGCCTCTTTAGATTAATACACTGTATAATTTTCAATATCAATCGATTTTCAATCTTATTGTAGGTAATTTTCTTTAAAATTCAAGGGTACACTTTTATAACACTTTAGGATCAAATCTTTAATATAGGTACACGTATAATGAACTACTTTAGAGAATTTTAGAATACATAAAAATCGGTTAGATCATACCTCATCTCTGGATATACTATCTTAAATAAACAGCTTCATTCTCTAGAGTTGATCTGCAACAGAATCGGTGAATTTCACTCCCACGTTGGACAGTATTTTATGTCTTAGAGTATGATGCGTATCTTTTCGATTAAAATGTTGGTAGATCCCACGTTGACTAACTGGACGACCAAATTGCCTTCACTGTGGACTCTGAGTAGGTATATACGTAAGTATGTTTTCATAGGTATACGTTCGGACATGTGCTTAGTGCACAAAAAAAAAGTTGGGTCGTCTTATACGACCGGACATGAGGTACTAGGTACCAAAATTAAATTTTCGTTCTAAGAACGTGAATCGCAGATAAAAATTTGATTTATGTCAAAATTTGACTGTAAGTTATTATATTTTACATGAAAATTTGTTTACTAGTTATTACGCAAAAATTGCTTTTTAATTATTACACCCAAAATTGAATTAACACCAAAATTTGACTATAGGTTATTATATAAAAACCAGGTAGTGTCTCGATGGTGCATCTTGTACATCATCTCGTGACAATTTATGGACAACTATATGCGGACGGATACCCGGATTCGAGTCAATTCCTTATGCAATTTTGGCCTCCTGTCGTTCTTGACTACTACCTATGGGGGTGGAAACGAAATTTTAGTGGATGGCTAAATAATTGTGAGTACAAAAAAAACATGTGTGGACGAATCCACCTACTATTCTTTATTTCTTTTTTTCTTTTTTCTTTTGATTTTATTAATTATGTTGGACTAAGGCCAAATACTAATTTCAACTACTTAATGGATTTGATTAAACGTACCTGGTTTAAATAACTCCTAGATTCGTTCGATCGATTGGGGGTGGTTTTACAATCGCTTCCATGGAAGTGATTCTTGATTTTATTACAATTCCGCAAGTGGATCTTGCTCGGTTTTGCGTCCTACAATTCTTGAGAGTTGGTTTCCGATTTCGAGATTGTGAAATTTCTGGAATTTTCACTCCCTGTCGGCACTAAATTCCTAAGAATGAGGATTGCGTTGGATTGCAGCGATATCCATGTGGAATGGGGTTATTTTCTGCGTCGCAGAATGAAAAAGCACGAGGTAAAAATGGGAAAAAAAAATGTTACTGTTTTGGTCCAGTCAAGAAAAATTGTATAAATTAAATTGGATTACCTTTTTGTGTCGATAGCCTAGGTTTATATATTTTTCAGCTGCTTATCCTTATTATTTGGTCGGGTAGATTATTAAAATAATCTCCCTTAGATTACACGAATTTTCGTGGACTTCTATACAAATTAACTTTTCTGACTGACTCTAACGAAGGTTGCAAAGAAAAAGAACTACCAAGCCGTTTTCCAGTTGGATGATGGTTCGGCAGTTGCTCTTTCCAGGTGCCGTTCGAATTTTGCCGCATTATTTGAGGGGAAAAAGCTCTACAGGACAGCCATCTAATTTGCTTGTTATCTCTTTTATTCTTATGTCATTTTGGATACCTTTAAGCAAATTGTTTTTGCGCATTAGATTTTTGTATCTGTATGCCCTATCTGAGATTTATTAATCATGGATAAAAATATTTTCGAGTTTTCTCAGCTAGTAATAGTGATGACTGCTGAATCGGTTGGCGCTAGTGGTAAGTATCTTTTATTCTTTCAGTTCTGGTTGATGTATTCGTTGTACGTATAAAGTCTGTGGAATGTATTGTATTTAATGTCATTTATGTGTTTGGTAAGTATCGTATTTTTGATTAATGTCTTTGTATCTGGTAAATATTGTAAACGTGCAGTTTAAATTTCTCTACTGTGAGGTAAGTTATCTACATAAGCATTTATGAATGGTGGTAACTTCATGATAGAAAATATATTTTCACTCTGAAGTTAGAAATGTCATTTATCTATTGGAATTTTAGAATTCTGTCATGTTCAATTCTTTGAACGAAAAGTTTGTATGTCTTAGTGTTTTTACTTGTCTGTCTGGTTATTCGGTTCGTAAAAAGGGTATGTACGTACTTTTTAGTTTGGATTTTTGGTGGTTGCCAGAAAATCAACGATTTTGATTTTGTAGGCAACACAAAATGTCAAGTGTATGAAATGAAATTTATGAAACGTGTTGTTATGTATGTGTAAATCGTAATAATGTAACTGTATGTCTGTATTGTCTTGTTGTCTTGTCTATTTTAGAACCAAAATCGGAAAATACTGAAATTAAATTTATCAATATAATGAAGTGATGAGTCGTTCAGACTTATCTCACTTGCGTCATCGATATAGTGAGTTTGCTCAAATTATTTAAATCTAAAATTGGATTTTATGATTTCGAATTTCTCTAATACGTTTTTACTTTTCCCTCGAGTTATATGCTTATAAATTTCCATCTATTGGTGAATTCTGTAACTACTTTAGTTTTTTGACCAAGAATATGCCCTATGCAATTTGTTATCTCGTTCACTCAACTATCCCTATAGAACATTCTTCTAACTCGTATGGCGATAGACGGCTTTTATTTTCCCGCCATCTTATCAAGTATTTTAATGCGCATGCCCCATGAAGTTTTGTTTTTTTTTGTTGTTGCGCAAAGCTCTTTTCATATCTGCATGAGAGTACGCTTCCAGGTGGGGAATTTACTTCGCCATATTTTGCTGCTCTCATCTGTTTATGTTTTGCGTGGACTTTTGTTGAATTAATTTAATAGCATTTTCAACGAGCGAATTCAAATGCTTTTTGTAGCTTACTACAAATGGAAAATACTTTGGATACGATGATGGAATTTTGAATGTAAAATGACTACACTGAACCGAATTTATCGGGGATGTTGATTTTTTTAATGGTAAGTAAAATTTTCGAATTTGGATGAAATACAGGTAGGTATATTTAAGGTGTTGGCTATTGTTAAATATACTTTCTCAATAGTTTCCCTACAAAGCTCGATCATTTTACAAGACCTGTCTTGTACTATGATTGAGAAAAGGAAACATTAGTTATACTTTGTATGTACGCCTGTTAAAAATAAATAAAATGAATGAATAAGAAAAACGTTTATGGAAGCTTTGTAGATTGAACCCACGACCCGCTGTGTCTCATGCTCAGCTGACTTGCCGGTTTTTAATTTTTACTTTAATTGTTTCGAATTTATTTTCTTAGGTCCTTAGTATGAACGACTGTTTCGAATCCTCGTTCATCTTTAGTCTTATATAAGTTGTTGCCGATAATTTTGATAATTGTTGTTTTCAGAAATTTGGGGCACAGTTTAGCGTTTTTATGTTTGGTTGCATCGCTCAGCGTAAAATTCCTGCGGAAGACTATATCACCCACATTGTACCTGACTGTTCTGCTTCGAAGATTATACACCTTTTCATATTGTTCGTGTGCTAGATTCAAGGCTGTTTTTAAATAATTATGAACTATATTCATTTTAGCCGTTTTCGGAATCCAGTCAATCTCTGACTGATTTAATCCTCCTAATCTCCTAAGCAGTTTATAGTCTTCGCCATGCTCTATCATGCGTTGACCGAAGAGAGCCTCATATGGTGACATACCTATTACAGAATGTATAGTAGTACGCAATGCACTACCAATTGATGTTAACTGAGCGTCCCAATCGTATTGCTTTTCGTCAATATATGCTCTTATAGAGCTTAAGATCGACCTATTTACCCGTTCGCTCGCATTTGCTTGGGGAGCATATGCAGCAGTTTTGACGTGGCTCACGCCGAAGTTGTTAAGGAATTTAATGAATTCGTTGCTCAAGAACTGAGATCCATTATCTGATAAGAGTGTTTCGGGTACCCCGAACAATAAGAATACCTCATCAGCTAAAAATTTAATAAGCTCGTTAGTGTTTGCTTTTTTTAAAGGTTTTATTAAGACAAATTTAGTTAGTTGGTCCAAGGCTATCACAATAAAAGTATTGCCTCTTTTAGAGCGTGGGTAAGGTCCCAAGAAGTCAACATAAATATGTTGGAACGGTCTTTCAACCTCAAATGCTTTACCCATCTCATTTCGCAATGTGATGTTAGGTGCCTTAACCATCTTACATATGTCGCAGTTGTTTATAAAATTTCTGACCTGTGAAGACATTCCAGGCCAATAGAATCGCTGTTGAAGGCGATATAAAGTTTTCGTGATACCACCGTGAGCAGCTCTGGGTGGACAATGAGCTTGGTTGATCAACTTTTCAGCCAGACTCGATGGAATCCAAAGTTTCCACGATTCATCATCCTGGATTGGATTGCCTGTTACATGCCGGACCTTTTTGTATACGTAAGTTTCGGATACTAGCAGATCTGGAAGCTGTTCGTTATTTTTACTGATATGTGAAGAGATTTGGAGGTATTCGTCCGACTGAAAGGCCGGATCCTTCAAATCCACGTATAACACTTCAGACGGGTTCGCAGAAGTTAATACCGGCGTGGAAACATTTGACGTTATTGCCTCTACCTCATAAACACGGGATAGAGCATCTGGCAGAACGTTCAAAGAACCACGTCTGTGAAGAACCTCAAAGTCGAACCCTTGGAGTTTTAAACTCCATCGAGCTAACCTGCCGGTTGGATCTTTTAAACTCATTAGCCACTTCAGGCTGGCGTGATCGGTTATCACAGAGAACTTATATCCCTCAATATAGGGCCTAAATTTATGGATGCCTTTGACGGCGGCTAAACATTCACGTTCAGTGACCGTATAATTGCGTTGAGCTGAATTTAGTTTCTGGGAGTAGTAGTAGATAGGTAACTCTGCTCCCGACTCATCTTTTTGGCATAAAACACACCCGATTCCAGTAGCAGACGCATCACAAAGGATGATAAATTGTTTGCTGAAATCAGGGTTTCGAAGTACTGGAGCAGAAGTTAGTGCTATCTTGATCTTATTGAAGGCATTCATGGCTTCTTCTCCAAATTCGAACTTTAGTCCTTTTTTCAAAGTATCAGAAATAGGACCAGCTACTCCTGAAAAATTCTCTATGAACCTACGGTACCACCCGGCCATTCCTAAGAATCGCCTGACTTGACGGACTGTGGTTGGTACTGGGAAATCAATTATTGCTGAAATTTTGCCTGGGTCAGTTTTAAGACAACCTTGTCCAACAACATAACCTAGATATTGCAGTTCTTGGAAGCAGAATCGAGACTTCTCGACATTTATCGTAAGTCCTGCTTCCAGTAACCGTTTACTTACGATCTTTAAAATAGATATATGTTCTTCGAAAGATGATGATATGACGAGTAAATCGTCTAAATAGACAAATACGTTTTCACGTAATTTAGATGGGATTACCTTGTTCATGAGATAAGTTAAAGTCTGCGCTGCATTAGACAAACCGAAAGGCATCACTTTGAATTGGTACAAAGGTCGATTGGGGACCGTAAACGCAGTCTTCTCCCGTGATTCTTTCTCCAGTGGTACCTGCCAATACGCATCTTTCAGATCCACGCTTGAAATAAAACGTGTTTCTGAAAGTCGTGCAAGCAGTCCTTCGATGTGCGCAATTGGACTCGCATTCTTTTTGGTAACGCTGTTGACTTTTCGAAAGTCCAAGCACAGGCGATTTTTTCCCGGTTTCCTCACCAAAACTACTGGTGAGGACCATGCACTTGAGCTTTCTTCAATCACACCCAAAGAGAGCATGCGGTCCAATTCCGTGTAAACTAGGCTTTGTACCACTGGCGATATGGGATAATGACGTTGTTTAATTGGTTCAGCGTCTCCTGTATCTATCTTATGTTCCAATAGGTGAGTCCTTCCGAGCCCCTTTTGAGCGAAAGATGGAAAAGACTTCACCACTTCTCTTAAAATATCCGACTCCTCGGATGACAGATCACATTCCGTGATTTTTGGCAGTTCGGAAACTACCTCGGAAACAGTACTCAAAGAAGAAATTATGTTTGGTGCTATTTTGAACAGAGCCCAAAAATCTACTCCCAAATACAACTCCTGTGAAAGAGCAGGCACTAAAAACAAATCCATAGATTGAAGTTTATCGTTAAACTGGATTTTTGCCTTTATCACTCCTATCACGGGCTGTTTATGGCCATCGGCCGTAGAAATATCAGTTGTAAATTTTTTATATGGGATATTCGATTTCTCAATATAATCAACTGCTCCTTTTCCGAGGCAGCTGACGCTGGCACCCGAGTCCAGCAAACCTAGCCAAGTTTTATCAAAAAACTTGACTTCGACGTATGGACGAGGATCGCCCGAATTGATAGAAATTCTGGTAGCTGCTATATTTTTGAAGGTAGTTCGTTTTCGCGTGAAACGATCTCTCAATTTACTAATTTTTTTAAGATGTTTAGGGTAAGTGTAAATTCTTTGTCTAGCTAGATTATATTCTTCTTGTCTAACATGTAAAGGTTTAAGATGTTTTAAAATAGGTATTTTAACTGGTAGTATGGGTAATTCATTATTTTTAGGGGTAATCAGATTAGGGTTTTTTAATATGGTAATTTTCTCAATAGTGTTCTTGGTTACAACGGACTCTCCGAGTTTCCCGTCCGCACCAGATCCCTCTCGGATGAGAGCTGGCTCTGTTGCGGGTTTCCCGAGCAAATACGACAATTGGGAGTAACGGTCTCTGGTAGGCCGCATTTGTAGCAAAACAGTCTTCGCTGTGTGTCTGTACATTCGCGAAACGAATGACCCATTTTACGGCAATTCCAACACTTTACGTTGTCGGGATTGCTGTAAGGTTTATTCTCGCGTTTAAATTGTGGATGGTAAGCTTCAATGGCATTTGAAAATTCCGGTGATGTAGTTTCCATGGTTTGAGCTTCAACTTCACTGACTTGCTTTCTCGCCTGAGCAATATACGGTGGAGGCATTCGAGGACGATTAGGTTCGTAATGATTTAGAAATTTTTCCATTTCTCGGCAAGTGTGTACTAAGTCTGACAACTTACTTGACTTACTTGTGAGCAGTAATTCACCCATTCTCCTTTTCACATTTTGTTTGACAATTTCCACGATTTCCTGATTTGGACGAGGTGTTCGCATCCTTGAGTTTATTCTTAGGATATCTTCATAAAACGTGTCGAAGTTTTCACCTGGCAATTGTTTACGTTCTGCCATCTGACGAGTTAGTTCTGAGTCCGTTTCTAAACTGCGATATTGTTCGATAAGACCCAAACGTAAAGATCCCCAAGATGAGTGTGGATGTTCCTTCAACCACATCCAGAACCATGTTTCGACAGTTCCAGTTATGAAGTGATGGAAATTCGCTACAACCTCTTCCCACGAAACGTTATAGCTGTCTTTGACTCGTTCCAAGCGAAACAAGAACTCATCGACTGTCATATTCTTGGCATTGAACTTGATTCCCCACTTGTGATAATGCGGGAATCGTGAATACGATCCCGCTGGTGATGGTGATGGTACTCTAGTCCGATCTTGTCCTGAAGGATTGTCGAACGTCATCCTATTCAATCTTTCGTAGAAATCGACTCCTTGAGTTCTTGCCGTTTCAGCTCGAAACGTTTCTGGGTGTCTCGGAAGTTCCCGTGGAAAATTAGGTGTGTTAGGTATGTGTCTACTTAAAGGTGGTTCTCGTTCGGTAGGATATGTTCTTGGTGTAGGTTGCTCGCATAAGTTCATGGCCGGTCTAGAAGGTGGTACCTTTTGTGTACTTATAGCTAATGCCGTTCGTATAGCTTCATTAACCTTGTCCAAGATCTGATTTTGGCTGGCTGCTAAAGCTTCTTGTAGATTTTTCCTGTCCTCGGCTCTACTAAACCCAATCGTAGCCAAAGCTACTTCCTTCACGTATTGCTGCATACGGTCTTCCCTTTCCGGTGAAAATTCAAGTCGTCTCTGTCTCAGTACTTCCGGTGTAGATGGTCGATGTTCCTCACTTACTCGTAGGCTTTCGTCAATCGCTTGATGTTCTTGCGAAGTACCTGGAATTTCCTCGACATGACTTTCGTCAACCGCTTCTCCTGCGTCCATGGTTAGGTCGCGTGCCGGATTTAATTTCTTTTGATATCGCGTCAGATGTTCCCCTGGTGTGCTAGGGTTTCGCGGATTTTTCTTCGTTGGTTTTTCGGCTGAGGAATGTTTATTCTTTCTACCTCCCATATGAATTGCGTGACAAATTATTGTATTGACCGATAGTATTGCGTTTATCAAAAAAAATTTTCAAAAAAAAGTATTTCAAAACAATGTGTTTTGTTTTGTAATTTGAACCTACAAAAAAAAATTTCAATCTAAATCTAAACTATCCTATTAACTAAACCTACTTCTCTTACTACTAAATTCTAAACCTAACTTATAAACTAACTTAACCTAATTTCCTATATAGGGTAAACCCTCCTAAAAGAAAAAAAATCAGGAGCAACTATTCCTTACTCCTGACACGAATGGATTTTTCCAACTATAAAAAACTAAATTCAAACTAAAAACTACAGAAGCGATCCTCTCCACTCTTCTGACGGAACTAAAAAGAAATATATACAGAAGCGATCCTCTCCACTCTTCTGCTTAAACTAAACTTCAATTGCCACCAGGCACTCCGATTCCCAAAACTAAAAGAAGATTTGCAAGAATCGCAACTCCAATTGCCGCCAGGCACTCCGATTCCCAAAACTAAAAGAAGATTTGCAAGAATCGCAACTTCAATTGCCACCCGGCAAATTCTAAAAATTTTCAAGATCTAAATTTTTAGAACGACTAAATAATTTCTATAAGTTTTCAAGATCTAAACTTATATAACTTAAAAAAAAACTTCAAAAATTTACTTTCTTCAAAACTAAACTTAACTACTAAAATTAACTTCTTTCTTTCTTTGTCTCTCTAAACCTTCCAGGTTTGGAGCCGCGACCAAAACACCATCACGTTTGCGTCTCCATCATCATCTTCTACTTTTGAGTTTTCTTCAATTGAAAAACTCAACAAAAACTTTCTTTAGACCACACGACCTATTGGTTCACTGCATCTAAACTTATTTCTCCATAAACTTGAAATCAATCTACGCTACCGCTACAAAACTAGGTAAGAAGACATCGTTGCCTAGTGGACAGCAGATTAAGACGAATCTCAAATTCACTTCAAAACGTTTATACAAAAACAAAATTTCTAAAAGTGAAATAAAATGATGTAAATATGATGAATACGAGTTTTACATTGCTTTGGTATGTCTACTACTTCGACTTAGGCTTAATTGCCTTTTCGCTGCGGACCTGAGTAGGAACAACTTCCACCACTCACCCGGTCGAAAAGTCCAATGACCCGTCTTCTGAAGACTTTCGACCTGAAAAAAGTTGGTCAACTAATATCTAAAGCTACAGCGATTGGCCTCAACTAGCCAATCCGGACATCAGACTGTGAGTCTCCCTGTTATCAAGGTCGAATGATTTTCGCGAGAATGAGAGAATACGAGATCTGGTTAGCGCAAACAGACGTAAGTAGGAACTACTTCCACCACTCACCTGGACGATACATAAGTCCCATACCTCTCGATGAAAAATCTCAGCAGAAAAAATCCTCAACAACAAATAAAAACTACATACCATTTCAAAAAATTTAAATTAATTAACAATGTCTTGTTCACGAAGGTACGTCTTCTACCTCAATCAAGACATAAATATTTTTCGCACAGACACGAGTAAGAACATATTCTACTACTCAACTGATTGAAAAATCAAACGCTTGTCTTCCAAAGACAACAAAAACAAACTGTGAATTAACTGATCCCTAACGCTACAGCTACTGGCTTGAACTAGCCAATACGGCCGTTAGACCATAAGTCAACCACTAAGATTGAATGTAAATTTCGCGAGAATTAGAAAGCCTATGAACAGGTTATCGCTACAGACATGAATAGGAACAACTTCACCACTCACCGGCCGACACTTAAGTCACCTGCCTTCTGATAGAAAATCTCAACTGAAACTACCAATCGCAAAACTACAACAAAAAATTAACTGATTTTCTCTTTAGAAAATCTTTAACAGGAACAAGATCTTAAAAAAAAAATCTTCTTCAAATTTTATATCATGTTCAACAACTAAATTTATTCGGGCCCCACACGTTTGAGCGCCATTTTGTAACGGAAATTTAAAATTTTTATTTTTCTTTACTGCTTTATAACACAAGATGTTGTAAAAGATTGAAATTTACTTTTAAATTCAAAAGAAAGAAAACCATGATTTCAAAAGAAAAATTCGTAATCTTAGTTATTGGTGTGGGAAAAGATGATGAGATAATTTTTCCCATTAAATGATCGTAATGATGATGTTGTTAAAGCGAACAATGATGCTGATATAATGCAGTAAAAAAAAATATCCGCTTTAGTGGCTTGTAGCTCATGGGCACTGAATTAGACTTGGAGTTCAGACGTTCATCAAAACCCGACATTGCCAAGATTTCAACTATCCTCTATATAAAAATCTCATTGACGTCTCAACTGTAGCCTAATTCCCACTAACTGCCTAATGAGTGAAAAGCCAGCGGAAAGGATCCACAAAAAAAAAGAATGGTACTTATAACCGAAAAGAAGAGAAAAGTTGAATAAATAACCCCTATATTCACTACGGATCAGGATTCGACTCCCATCTCCATAGCCTCATCCTTCCCCTTATAAGCACCATGGACATACGTAGGTAGTGTATATGTCATTTTCTCTAGACACTAGGAAGACTCGACCTTACGTCCGATCAGGTATTCCTTGAAGTAATGTAAGAAGACTGACGTCGCCTACTATTCAGTTTAAACGACTTCACCCCTTTACATTAACACGAGACGATAATAAGTGTTATCTAAAACCAGAGAGCATATCCAAGTTCATAGGACCATTAATTCGGAAGAAAACTCGTTGAGAGGATTTTAATCCCTCTAGTATTCACAAAAGAAAACTCTACCAAATGAATTAATCTTCCCATGATCCAAAGAAAATACCCTACAAAGGATCCTACACCTAATCCTCCTCAAGACGTATAGTACCCTTTTCTCTACCGGATTAAGGCACGTCCACGCCCGGAAAATCAGGGCGGTCTCTATTCTATTATTGCGCCAGGTCTGCTCGTTGCCATTGCTTAGCTCGCCGAGTGGTGGGGTAGGATCTTGCAAGTTCAAATAGGACCAGTGTCACAAATTTTCAGACCTGAAGTATAGATGGTGTAAACTTATTAGATTGATAAATTGCTTAGGACCCGAAGCTTAGTGTTGAACGGACAGAAAACTTGATAAAAGATTGAAATAGGAGCGTGAAGAAGCGAGTTAGTTGTTATCTCACTTATGAACTAGCTCTACTTAGTTCACCTAGTTATTTCACCTTCAAGGTAAAGCTGGTGAAAAGCGAGGATATAGATGACATGATATCCTCTATGTGCGTAACTGCCCGACCTTGGAATAGTTGAAGAATCCATTCGACAATAAATTCTTCAACCATTACCCTGTATGGTTCCTGGATGCACGGATTGTGTTCAGGAACTCCCTCTTTGAAAGACGGAAGATTACTACCTTCCGTGTGTGTCGATGATGATGGGTTCACATGACGCCTCCACTGATGATCGTTCTGGTCACGACCCCGCTACCTACGAACTTAGCGTTTCATCTCGCTAAATGTAAACCTGAATGTGCTAGAGAGTAACTTCCCAAAGAAAAAACATCGAACTTCGAAAAACAATAAAAAGATTCTTATCTTCTCCTTAAACTATACAATTTTTATTCAAAAATAGCTTAATCTAACTTAATCTTCATTCAAACTTCAAATAAAAGTAACTCTATAAATCTTTACTTAACTTTTCTTTCAAAAAAACTTCTAATAAATTAGTTTCTCATAAACTCAAATAACAATACTTTCATTATATTACTAGGCTTGTTGCCACTTACAAACATCTCTGAACTAACAAAAATTCTTTGACAACCAAGATAATCCAAAAAAAAACTATTAAGAACCAATCTTAAACAAAATAAATCGTTGATTTTATCTTCATCACCGAACTTTCGAAACGAAACTAAAAGTAAGTTTTTCAGATTTAATTAGTTCGCGTTTCAATTAGAATAAATAGTTAATTATTGCAACTCTAGTCATTTTCAATGAAAAATGACCTAGGTAATTTACGGACGGACTTATATGCGGAGGATCAGTTTCCAACTAAAACTTCCTCTTCACGACGTTACTCGATTCGACGTCGTTCTTAGACTCGGACAAAATTTTCTGGACGGACCGGACAATTGTAATTCATTAAAAATATTATATGACGTCAAAAAAAAAATCATGAGTAAAATATCTCATAGGAAAAATTTCCCACAAATATCCCTTTCATCAAGGTAATCAAAATCAGAGTTTAAAGTACGATGTACTCCCCAACAACAATTCCCTCCAAAACAACCCCAAAATCAATAAAAATGTAAAAAGGTTTAATGTAATATAAAGTTATAAAAATTTTGATAAAAAAAATATAAATTTATATAAAATGTTATAATATAATGAAATTTTAAATAAGCACAAAAATATAGGTAAATTTTTAATCAGGGAAGATGCATCTTTCCTTCATTATTGTATGAAAGAAAATTTAAAGGTTGATTCGGCGGATAATACCGGGTTCCTACAGACTGATGTGACCTATAAGGTAATATGTACAAAATCGTTATGTACGTAGATATGGTATCTACGTATGATGTGGGCAATTCGACTGTTTGTCTAATTGTTTATACGAAACAATTACAGCACGAATTTATATGTTCACCATCGAATGAGGTGTTATTTGGTTTTTAAAAGATCACCACTTTAATTAGATGAAGAGATCTTTCATACCGTTTTATACACTATGTGTATACTTTGTACGTTTCATCCGTACAGTATTTATCACTTCATTAACGTTGCTTTAAAAAAAAATAAGGTAATTCGCGGACAAAAATATTACGCGTGTAGTTAAAATCTCATACCAGGCAAGTATTCGTTACTCATTATGAGTAATGGAGTCATAAGATTCTTACTCCAATCAATTTTCTTTATCTCTTACTTTTATTTTCAGATTTCGTACGCTCTAGTATATGTATAGGTAATCCTTTCAACCTTGTTCAAAAAAGAACAAAAAAAAAATGTATTTGGAAATTTGTTTCTCAAAAGAGAAAATCAGACGGACAAAAAAAAATTTCCCTTTTCTTTAAAATAGGTTCTTTTACAATCGTATTAACCGTCGTTAATCTTTTCTCAAATACTGGATTTAAAATCCACAAAATAAACCAAATGATTTAATTAAATTTAACTTTAGTATAACTTTTTATTTTATTCAGAGTCAAAACTCTAAATTAAATCTTTACAACAAAAAAATATGTATGTAAGTAACATACGTAACATGACTTTAGTTATTAACATTTCAATGTAATCTTTATGAATCTAGATTTTAATTGCCAATAGGGATTCGTATAGAATCAAAAAAAAATTTTACACAGGACTCCGTTTTTCTCTGCTTTTATAGCTTTTTATGAAATTTAAACTTGCCAATTGGACATGGAAATCTTCGTTAATAGTAACTAATTTGAAACGGATTTAGTCTAGTCTGAACATAACTTTTTTTATACCCGTGTGTATAGAGCAATAATTTTCTCACACGATGATTTCGTAATCTTTTCTTTTACTTTTGGATCGTGAAATATTTTTACACCAAGTTATTATTTTACCGTTATACAATGTAATTACTTCAAAATCGTAAACTATCATTAAATGACCAAAAACAAATTTCACTGCCTATTTTTGAGGAAGTATTGTTAGCCTCTTTAGATTAATACACTGTATAATTTTCAATATCAATCGATTTTCAATCTTATTGTAGGTAATTTTCTTTAAAATTCAAGGGTACACTTTTATAACACTTTAGGATCAAATCTTTAATATAGGTACACGTATAATGAACTACTTTAGAGAATTTTAGAATACATAAAAATCGGTTAGATCATACCTCATCTCTGGATATACTATCTTAAATAAACAGCTTCATTCTCTAGAGTTGATCTGCAACAGAATCGGTGAATTTCACTCCCACGTTGGACAGTATTTTATGTCTTAGAGTATGATGCGTATCTTTTCGATTAAAATGTTGGTAGATCCCACGTTGACTAACTGGACGACCAAATTGCCTTCACTGTGGACTCTGAGTAGGTATATACGTAAGTATGTTTTCATAGGTATACGTTCGGACATGTGCTTAGTGCACAAAAAAAAAGTTGGGTCGTCTTATACGACCGGACATGAGGTACTAGGTACCAAAATTAAATTTTCGTTCTAAGAACGTGAATCGCAGATAAAAATTTGATTTATGTCAAAATTTGACTGTAAGTTATTATATTTTACATGAAAATTTGTTTACTAGTTATTACGCAAAAATTGCTTTTTAATTATTACACCCAAAATTGAATTAACACCAAAATTTGACTATAGGTTATTATATAAAAACCAGGTAGTGTCTCGATGGTGCATCTTGTACATCATCTCGTGACAATTTATGGACAACTATATGCGGACGGATACCCGGATTCGAGTCAATTCCTTATGCAATTTTGGCCTCCTGTCGTTCTTGACTACTACCTATGGGGGTGGAAACGAAATTTTAGTGGATGGCTAAATAATTGTGAGTACAAAAAAAACATGTGTGGACGAATCCACCTACTATTCTTTATTTCTTTTTTTCTTTTTTCTTTTGATTTTATTAATTATGTTGGACTAAGGCCAAATACTAATTTCAACTACTTAATGGATTTGATTAAACGTACCTGGTTTAAATAACTCCTAGATTCGTTCGATCGATTGGGGGTGGTTTTACAATCGCTTCCATGGAAGTGATTCTTGATTTTATTACAATTCCGCAAGTGGATCTTGCTCGGTTTTGCGTCCTACAATTCTTGAGAGTTGGTTTCCGATTTCGAGATTGTGAAATTTCTGGAATTTTCACTCCCTGTCGGCACTAAATTCCTAAGAATGAGGATTGCGTTGGATTGCAGCGATATCCATGTGGAATGGGGTTATTTTCTGCGTCGCAGAATGAAAAAGCACGAGGTAAAAATGGGAAAAAAAAATGTTACTGTTTTGGTCCAGTCAAGAAAAATTGTATAAATTAAATTGGATTACCTTTTTGTGTCGATAGCCTAGGTTTATATATTTTTCAGCTGCTTATCCTTATTATTTGGTCGGGTAGATTATTAAAATAATCTCCCTTAGATTACACGAATTTTCGTGGACTTCTATACAAATTAACTTTTCTGACTGACTCTAACGAAGGTTGCAAAGAAAAAGAACTACCAAGCCGTTTTCCAGTTGGATGATGGTTCGGCAGTTGCTCTTTCCAGGTGCCGTTCGAATTTTGCCGCATTATTTGAGGGGAAAAAGCTCTACAGGACAGCCATCTAATTTGCTTGTTATCTCTTTTATTCTTATGTCATTTTGGATACCTTTAAGCAAATTGTTTTTGCGCATTAGATTTTTGTATCTGTATGCCCTATCTGAGATTTATTAATCATGGATAAAAATATTTTCGAGTTTTCTCAGCTAGTAATAGTGATGACTGCTGAATCGGTTGGCGCTAGTGGTAAGTATCTTTTATTCTTTCAGTTCTGGTTGATGTATTCGTTGTACGTATAAAGTCTGTGGAATGTATTGTATTTAATGTCATTTATGTGTTTGGTAAGTATCGTATTTTTGATTAATGTCTTTGTATCTGGTAAATATTGTAAACGTGCAGTTTAAATTTCTCTACTGTGAGGTAAGTTATCTACATAAGCATTTATGAATGGTGGTAACTTCATGATAGAAAATATATTTTCACTCTGAAGTTAGAAATGTCATTTATCTATTGGAATTTTAGAATTCTGTCATGTTCAATTCTTTGAACGAAAAGTTTGTATGTCTTAGTGTTTTTACTTGTCTGTCTGGTTATTCGGTTCGTAAAAAGGGTATGTACGTACTTTTTAGTTTGGATTTTTGGTGGTTGCCAGAAAATCAACGATTTTGATTTTGTAGGCAACACAAAATGTCAAGTGTATGAAATGAAATTTATGAAACGTGTTGTTATGTATGTGTAAATCGTAATAATGTAACTGTATGTCTGTATTGTCTTGTTGTCTTGTCTATTTTAGAACCAAAATCGGAAAATACTGAAATTAAATTTATCAATATAATGAAGTGATGAGTCGTTCAGACTTATCTCACTTGCGTCATCGATATAGTGAGTTTGCTCAAATTATTTAAATCTAAAATTGGATTTTATGATTTCGAATTTCTCTAATACGTTTTTACTTTTCCCTCGAGTTATATGCTTATAAATTTCCATCTATTGGTGAATTCTGTAACTACTTTAGTTTTTTGACCAAGAATATGCCCTATGCAATTTGTTATCTCGTTCACTCAACTATCCCTATAGAACATTCTTCTAACTCGTATGGCGATAGACGGCTTTTATTTTCCCGCCATCTTATCAAGTATTTTAATGCGCATGCCCCATGAAGTTTTGTTTTTTTTTGTTGTTGCGCAAAGCTCTTTTCATATCTGCATGAGAGTACGCTTCCAGGTGGGGAATTTACTTCGCCATATTTTGCTGCTCTCATCTGTTTATGTTTTGCGTGGACTTTTGTTGAATTAATTTAATAGCATTTTCAACGAGCGAATTCAAATGCTTTTTGTAGCTTACTACAAATGGAAAATACTTTGGATACGATGATGGAATTTTGAATGTAAAATGACTACACTGAACCGAATTTATCGGGGATGTTGATTTTTTTAATGGTAAGTAAAATTTTCGAATTTGGATGAAATACAGGTAGGTATATTTAAGGTGTTGGCTATTGTTAAATATACTTTCTCAATAGTTTCCCTACAAATCCACACAAAAAAAAAACAAAATAAAAATAAATGTTTTTCTTAGAAAAAGGTGGTTTTGGTTTTTTTTTAATTTCTTGAGAACGACATAAAATTTTTGCATCCGGTTTTCTTATTTAGACTTAAAATTAATAACAGCATTGAATTTTGAAATTAAAATTAGCACTTAATTACGTAAAATTTTGAAAAAAATGAATTTGAAATTTTTTTTTTCAATTTTTTTTTTCAAAATTTTGACTTTGAAAATTAATATTTCAAAAACTATTTCTTATAATAGATTTATTTAAACACAGAATGAAAGAAAAAGTTATTGGCTTTTCAAAAACGTATCGCACAGCATTGTGAATGAAGCCGTTGATTTTAAATATTTTTTTTCCTATTTTAAGTCAGTTTTTTCGAAAATTGCCCCTCCCGGCTAAACGGAGGGGAATAGATCCCCCCTTCAATACGATTTTTTTCTTGTCTCAACGCAACCTACACGCCCTAGCATTTTGTCGCATTGCTCATGACTCACCCTGTATGAACAATTTTAGCTAAAACTTGTGCTACGCTACGATGCGTCAACGCATTTTCCAGGATTTTCTTCCGTCATATAGTCTTCTTTCCTGGGCCGATACGAAGTCACACTCGTACGGCAGTTTCTTTTAAGCGGTCAATCTTTTGATATCAATCGTTAATAAAGTGTTTGTAAAAACAAGGCTGTATGCGTGCATTTTGTTGGACGGAAAATCTTAACATTGTTGATTTTGCCTGATGACAGATTATATGTGTACGATGACTGAGGTCGGTTGACTGACCGAGAAAAGTTCGCTTTATGCAAATGGTTAAATTCTAAGAAAAAAAATATTGAAATCGCTTCGGGGAGGGGGAGGTGTGCTTCAGCCCCTCAAGCACTCCCCCTTGGCTACGTTGGTGTTTCAGCTAAATTTCAATTTTTCCATAATGACCTACAGCAAAAGCTTGCAAAAAAAAGTCAAATTACGCATATTAAAATTGCGATTGTAAATAAAACTGCATACCTTTTTTATTCATTTTTTCTAATTGGGGTCTACAAAAATTAAACAAAAAAGAAATTAAGAAAAAAAAATTACCTATTTATTTATTTATTTATACTTAAATTGTGTGATGGTAACCCTGTTTGCATGGATTGCTCAACTTTAGGAGGAGAGGACTTTTTCTTAAATACTCCTTTCAACTAGCTCTATAACCCTGCAAAATTTTGTTCTTATTGAAATTAGTTAGTAATTTTGCACAAAATTCCAGTTATGAACTTGTTTTGTCCGATGCAGCAAAAGAATGTTGAGGAATGAATAAAAGAAAATAGGCAAATCATACGCACAAATGACGATTTTTTTTTGTTAGGTCACTGGTATTTGAAAGTAAGTGATTGCTCCAAATATCTAACCCCTTACCTACGCTCCTGCGACACTAGCTCGAACGCCAGCGTGTTAAAGTAGGGCTAGCGAGCTAGGGATTTTTTTTTAAGATAAAAGAGATGCACTCGTCAACTTTTTGTTAAATAATTTAAAGAATTGTATTTTATAATGCCCTCTTTCTCTTTCATACAAAAACTTAACAAAGTTCCAAAGTCCTTCTTATTACATACACACACGAATAGTTTTTTAAACTTTTATTAATTAAGAAGGTAACACCCTGTAGAGCAAAACTTTTCTTTGGAAGAATAACTGATGACATTAAATAATAAAATACTCTAATACTGTACTGGAATATAAACTTAAGAATACATATATATAGGAGTTATCTAACACTCCCAAGTGTTTACCTTCTTATATTTAATTAAAATTTTTCTAATTGTTATCATAATATTATTTTGATTAACCTAATCTGAAGCACCTAAATGAACTTGAGTGTTGTTTGATTAAAAAGTTTTCATTCATGAATGACTAATTGAAGACACTGGTTTTAGGAATTGATGATGCGATAATAAATATTAAACGTCATTGTAAGTTTAAAACTCAATGATACCTTAATATATTTTAATAGTTTATTTTGGGTACACTGCGAAAAATTTATTTACTAAGACCAAACAAAAAATTCCACATAATGTCAAATATATAAAATAAAATTTGGACGTAATTTAAAGCAAAATGACGTTTTTATGCTGCCATAGTGAATTTACTCGATGCATATATGATCAATCTGGGTAGGTGGATGTGATGAGGATGACTTTTAGTTTCAACAAGATCAATGTAAAAAGTCGCTGAGAGTTTGGCGGATTCTCGAAAAGCCTGATGTTGGCTATGTACCAATTTCAAGACGATTAATATCCAGAATTGGGGTATCCCAAACCACTTTTCTTTTGAACAGTTTATTTTACTGAAAGAGGCATATTTCTAATATAGTATAAAGTGCTGAATACCTTTCAGAGATCTTTCAAGTAACACAAAATAGTAAAATTCGGTCTAACACTCCTCAATACATATACTAAATTCATTCATAGATTGGTTTGCAAATCAATGGCTCCTTTATTGCTTCTTAATTTCTTCTTAATAAGGTATGCGCACAATAACGTCGCGAAAAAAAACTCGAGACCCATTGCAGGTACAGGTAGGTACCAAAGTATTGAATAAAAAAAAATGATATTTCACTTTGTAAATGTAAAATAATATTCTAAATACAGAAAAAAGAAAAAAATTGAAAATAGAAAAGATGAAGTATGTAGGTAGGTACTTACATAAAAAAAACAAACAATAAATGTCAAAATAAATAAATAAATACAAGTAAACAAGTAAATACATAGGGCGAGTTGTACATTCGTACAGAAAAAAAAAATTGCGATAATATAGAAGACGAAAAAAGTAGGTCCGTCAATTCTGTCTGTCTGTCTGTATCGACATCTTTGGTAAAAAGTATTCTTTGAATATGCCCGGACGTTTTTATGTTTATATTTTTCATATGTCTTAAAATAGCGGTACCATATAAGCTTTACCGATAATTCCATTTTCCTCGAAACAATACCATCGATTTTGATAAAATTTTGTTTGAGTAATTTTTTGCCAAAGGATGATGTCATTCATTTGTACCTATGTATATTGTATACCTGCCATAGAAGGTGAAATGACATTTTTGGCTAAGTGTCATATGGCCATCTTTACAAATTTGGCTATTTGACACTTTCTTAATGCGTCATATGGACATATTCGCGCGAATTTTTAGTTTTCACACCACAAATTATTAATCCAATGGTCAATTTTTTTTTCAGCTACGCTTTCCGTTTCTTACTGTCACCAAATCTACATCCGCCACCACTTTCCCCTGGAAGATTAAAATATCGACCATCTTTTGGATGTGCGCTATTTTCAAAACTGCATTTGAAAGTGATATTATGCCAAAATTGCCAAATGACAATTGTAAAGCGGCAAATGGCCAAATGTGTACAAATATGACCATATGACGCATTGTGATAGTGTTATATGGCCAATTTTGTAAATATGGCCATATGACGCTTGGCCAAATATAGTTTTCTTATAGTTTTCTTATTTTCATTTTTGTATCTTTATGTGAATGTGTTTTTATGTTCGTAGCATTTTGCTTAATAACAACTAACACCTGCACTAGGTTATGATATTCTGATTTAAGAAGATATTAAGTACAAATAAAACTTCTTAATTCATTTTATTGGACGGCCCGGCAAACCCTCTTGCGCTTTTTATCTTCTTAACAAGAACTTAAATCCTTCTTAAAGAAGAATAGATACATAACGCTTTAGAATTTTTAAATTCTTCTTTAAGTCTTTTTGTGCTACTTGAGTAGGTACGCTCTGGGAATAAATCTATCCTGTTAGCTAAATAGTTGACGACCAAAAATATACCTCTAGCTTTAAAAAGGGCGTACTTAAGATCAATTCTAATGTTGTAATTTTTGTCAACGCTCCTAGATTGTTTCTCTTGCTTGGCTTTGTATTCGAATGTTGTCATTATGAGTCACGTATGTGAAGTCTTAACAATCTCCTTGATAAGATCTCACAGCGTTCTTCTTAAAGTATAATAATTTGTATGCGTTATTAAGACATTATGCTCTGTTCCAAGTCTCAACCATTCTCTGAAAATCTGCGAAGTGTCTGTTACCTTTTTTTGATTTTTTTTTAAGACTTCGGTGTGGAAGACCCTGTATTAATCATTCTTACGAGCTATGACATGATATACCATATAATGAGAAGGGAACTCCAATGACATCTACCAAATAATAAAAGTATCAACAAATTTAGCTTTACCAAATTGCCTTATCATTGTGAGTCTAATAATATTAAGTCCAAAAATTAAATACCTAACATTGAACATAAATATCTAATCACATTGTATCTGTTATAAGGGGCAAGAATGATAATCCTACTTTTAGGTTTATCTATTCTATATAAAAGACAAACGGTCTTATAAGAAAACATTATCATTTTTAATTTGTATTGGCGAAGTGTTTCAAATATTAGATTCTTAAACTTGAATAAAACAAAATGATTAAATTGATAGTAGTTTCTGTGATTTTGTGTTTGTTTTTAAGGATTGAAATTTCTGCCAAACGACAGGAGAAATATGTTAATGAGACTGCTAATCCTGGGGAATTATGCAGCCGAACATGTATTGAAAATGACCACAAAGTGTGTTATTTTAATTTTGTGTTGGAACATTATCATGTCTTAGGACCGTAAGAATTTCTTCTAATGAAAATATTTCAATTTTGCTTACTTTTTTTTTTAAGTGCATGTAAAAAATGTGCTCAAGGAGTTGCAGCGGATTGTGATCATCCACAGTGTATTGTAGCAGATGGTGTTGAATCCGGTGCAATGAGTATTAATCGAATGATTCCTGGACCAGCAATTCATGTTTGTAAAGGAGACATGATCATCATCGATGTTCTCAATAATGCTCATGGGACTGCAGCTGCTCTCCATTGGCATGGAATGCACATGCGCAAAACACCGTATATGGATGGAGTACCGTACGGAACTCAGTGTCCTATTCCCTTTGCTTCAACTTTCAGATATGCTTTTGAAGCTTCAGAAGCCGGAACGAAATTCTACCATTCACATTCAGGTATTCCTTTTCAATCAATGGCAAACGTTTTTTTTTTATATAAGGTGTATCAATGTCTAGGACATCATAAATCAAATGGCCAATATGGAGCATTGATTGTCAGAGAGCCAGCCAAACACGTCCCAAATTTCAATGAGTATGACTTTGACCTAGCAGAACATTACATTCTGATATCTGACTGGATGCATGACTACGCCGAAAGTTTATTCCCAGGACTTCCTTCGAAGTTTACAATTCCAACATCTCTTCTAGTTAACGGTCGTGGCTCCTATATTGAAGTAAGATATAAAATGTTCACCCAAAATGATTAAGTTTATTATTTTTTGTTTTTATAAAATTTAGCCAAACACTTTAAAAATGAAGAACGTTCCAGTTACTAAATTTGTGGTTGAAGCTGGTAAAAGATACAGATTCCGTCTTATTAATTCAATGAGTCATAACTGTCCAGCTCAAATTCAAGTAAGTTTACGACACATAAAAACCAAATTTTGCTAAGCCCTGTTGTGTTTTAGGTTGAGGGTCACACAATGACAATAATTTCGTCAGACTCATCTGATGTAAAGCCACAGGTTTTCGATACCCTTCTCACAAATTCTGGAGAAAGATATGACTTCGTCCTTACAGCCAACCACACCAAAGGTGATTTCTGGATTAAAATAAATAGCTTGCCAGTATGTTCAAATTTGGGCCGTATGGAAACTTTTGCATTGCTGAGATACAAATCAGACGATACAACAGCTGATCTTCAGGCACCGCAACCACCATTTCCAAGCTTAGACAAAACTTATCCATCAGATTTTGTATGTTGATTTTTATTTTAAAAGAAAAATATCTTTATCTATATATTTTACTCTACTTAGAAACTAAATGATCCAAGTGCTACTTGTTTTGGAGACAGTAAGAATTACTGCGTAAATGAGCTAACTGCACTAGATGCTGATGAAGATCTACTGTTCAGCATTCCAGACCAAAAATTCTTCCTCTCATTTCAAGTTTCTCGTCTACAAAATACAGAATTATTCCGACCTGGAAACTACGAACACTTTATGAGTAATAATCATAACACATCCTTTATTTTTTCAATTTTCTAATCATTTTCTCAAAAGATTTAATCAACAGCGACACAGGAATAGCATCAATCAATAATATCAGTGTAACCTTTCCGGCATCACCTCCTTTAACTCAGCTAAAAGATATTGATGAATCTGAGTTTTGTGATGAGAACAAAAAACCAAAACGATGCGATGGCAAAGTAATATGTCCTTGTACGCATCTCCTTAAAATTAAGAAGAACAATATTGTAGAAATAATTATTGTCGACGGATCAGACGGAAAGGCTGGAACACATCATCCATTCCACTTGCATGGATATAATTTTATGGTCACTGGACTTGGCCGACATCCATCAGAAACTCCGATGACTTTGGATTTAGCTAAACGCTTGGAGAGGAGGGGCGGTCTTCCCAGAAATTATCGTAACAACAGACCACCATTCAAAGATACAATTTCAATTCCAAACCATGGATATACGATATTGCGATTCCGAGCTGATAATCCAGGTAATCTTTATGTTTACATTTGAATATTGCGTTGGAAAGATATAAGAATATTACCGTTTAACGATTGCAGGATTTTGGCTTATGCATTGTCACTATGAATGGCATCTGGCTGCAGGCATGGGACTCATGGTACAAGTAGGAGAACCAAAACAGATGATATCTCCTCCAAAAGAATTCCCGAAATGCAAGAATTATGTTCCCAAAGTAAAAATGCCCAAATATAATTGAATACTAACGAGAAATGGAAAATTTGTCTAAAAACGGGACTATTGAATATCTCGTATTTGCATATTTAGTAATAATGAATGTTTGTATTTTTTTTTTTCTTCAATGTGTTCCTAAGTCAATGAACCGATAGTGATAAAACGTTTGTGAGTGTGATATATTACTGGAATAAGTTTTAAGAGTGGTTTGATTGATATCCAAATATATGGCTTAAGTAAAAAGTATAAAAAGCTCAGAAAACTATGTTTCTGCAATAAAGCACATTTATTTATATTTTACGAAAGATCCGTTGCCATTATGCTAAAAAAAACATTCGTTTTCGTCATTTTGTGTCATCGTTTTTTTTTTTTTTTTTTTATATAATGCACACGCGCTCAAGGGGTTTGTTATTTAACTTTTAATGATAAGCACAGCGCGAGCCATAGCTTGCGTTTGTCCAAAACTAAAGTAATTACAAGTTGAATGATTCAGTGTTTTTATATTTACGACATTCGTTTCCTTTCTTTGATTTTGAAATACTTTAACTGGAAAGTAGTTCAAATGTTTGTATGTATAGCTAGGTAGGTAGGCCCAGTAGGAAATTTCGTCCTCAATGAATTTTTTGGTGAAAAAAAACGTAAGTAATGCAAATATTCATTCGCTTTTTTTTTTTTTTTTTTTTTATTTTTCGTTGTCGCCTGTCTCTGGCGCCTGCTTGATTTTTCACGTTTTTTGTTGCTTTTCGATCGTTTTCTATTGACGCGTGCTCCTTTTTGGCGAAAGAGAAACTGTATTTTCTGGTTTTTCCTTGTTGTTACAAAATCTTTTTGTACTCGAATGACGAATATCAATAATTTGCATTTCTTCATTCAATGTTTGCATCTGAAAGAACAATGAAGTTAAACGCGAACGCGAGTGCCAGTAAAAAAAAACATTAAAAATATTACTAATTAAATACCTACCTACCAAACATATTATTTTGTTGTAAATAATAAATAGTGATTGAAAAAAGTTGGTGAGTTGTAATTTATTTTATTTAAAAATGAGTGGATTTAGTAAAAGAAATTTAAAACGCTTGGCAAAGCAAGAGAGGGATAATTTAGAAAAAAAAACAAAATAATTTTGCAAAATATTATCAATCATAGTGATATAACATTTGAAAGGGATGATATTGTAGACAGTGAAAGTGAAATAAGCAACAATATACAAGATGAAGATGAAGAGAAGACCTCAAAAAACTGGAAATTAAGGCAGGAGAAGAAAAAGAAAAATACGTAAGTTTTCGCATTTTAATAACATTTCCACAAATTTCAGCAAATCATTTTTATGTTCACTTTGATTACTCAATTATTTATCTAAACTTTTGGTTTTCCATATAAAATCTTGCTGACCATCTACACAGTTATCTACTTTCCTACCTACGGATTTTTCATATCTCTTTTTTATTTTTATTTCAGAATGATATCTTCAAAAAAATAGTTGCATCGTCTGGCGGCAGCATAGAAAAAGCTCTGCGAAATATAATTTCTGCAGAAGTCGCTGTGACATACAATTTCGACGGCTATAATGGCAAAAATTCTTTTAAAGCGTTAAAAAACATTAACACATGTTTGTTCAGTAAGTTATTATTTTTTCACAATTTATAAGAACTTCATCATAATTAGTAATATTTTAATCAAGTCATCACTTTCTCATTCATGCATCAATATTTTTTTTTGCATCAATATTTTTTTTTGCAGATGCTGTTAAGACCAATATTCCTTCACCCCAGCTCTATAGAAAAGTTGTTCAGCAAGGGTTCAAGAGAATCAAGAACCTGCACTACAGGAAAGCAGCAATGAAAAAAAACAACATGCAAATTAAAAATAAAGCATATGTAATACCAATATAAAATGAGAACTGTCTTTTTTTATTATTTTTTTCAAATTCATCAAACGTAATTTACTAATGATTAAGCGAGTTACATTTTTCATGTGATTTCATTACTGAATATTCATGATATCTTTCAGTGAGGGATAGTGGGCTGATGATTTTACTGCCGCACTTTCACTTCATTTTTCACCAAGACTGTGTGTTGCTGAATAAGCAAGTCCTATTTACCTAATGATATCACTGACGAACTTTCATGATGTATTTCATCAAATATAATTCATTTATGAATAAGCAAACTCCATCTACTTGGTGATTTCACTATTGAATATTCACCCAGAAAGTCACTTGGTGAACGCCAATGACAGCCCCATGTTAAATTCACCTAAGGATTCCTCTGAAAATTCCTCGGTGAAGTTCCAGTTCCTGGAGGAAAAAGTTGGTTATTCCTCGAGGAATTTTTTGAAATTCCCTACTGGGTAGTTCAATGTATGTATGTATAGGTAGGTAGGTAGGTAGAAATGGCGGTTATTCTACTAGAATAACCCAATTAGATCTTGGTGCGCCATTTCGATACCATAAACTCATGAGACACCTAACATTCGTAGAGGTTGGAATATTAATTTGGATGTTTTGATGTTTCGGGTTGTATCGCTTTTGAGTTAATCTCTTTGTTACCAACCTCCATGGGAAAACAAGAGATCCTCGGGCATCTCATCCAAGGGAAGTGGCCTATAACCCTACCAGACTTTATGCCAGGCTGTTAGCTCCGGACATGGGTGTCTTCGTTTAAAACCTTATCAGACAGGGTGCTGGATGGCTTAGGGTAGAGCCAACTTCCCCGTGAGATCAATACGATTTTAGAGAAAAGCATAATATCCCCATTTGACATGATCCGTCTACACGGCTAAGGAAATGGCTCCAGCGGAAATCATTCTTTGTCTGTCCATGGAGAAGGTGAGATGTTGATACGGTTTGTTGCGTTTTATAGCAATTTAGGTGCATTCGTAAAGCCAAGGAGGATTCCCTATGCTCGCAGCTAAGACCTATCACTTTGTGAAGGTTTGAATATCGTTTTGGTTGCTTTATGGTTTTAAGGTTTGAATTTGTGTTGCTTGGGAGTTAATCCCTTTGTTACCAACTTCCATATGGAAGACAAAAGATCCTCGGATACCTCACCCAAAGGAAGTGGCCCATACCCCCCACCAGGCTTTATGCCAGGCTGTTAGCTCCGATATGGGTGTCTTCTTTTAAAACCTATTCAGGCAGGGTGCTGGATGGCTTAGGGTAGAACCAGTATCCCCGTGAGATCAATTCAATTTAGGGAAAAACATGATATCCGCAGTTGACATGGCCCGCCTACACGGCTAAAGAAATGGTTTATGCGGAAATCATGTAGCTCACCTGATTCGTTTTGTCTGGCCATGGAGAAGGTGAGATATTGATACGGTTTGTTACGTTTTATAGCCATTAGGTTGCATTTATAAAGCCAAGGAGATTTCCCATGCTCACAACTGAGATTTCGTTGAGACTGTCAAAAAAGTTTTGACCGAAGAATCGACATCTTGGACTATTCAAGGTTAGGGCAGCAGCAGAGATAGTGGGTCACTGTTTCATTTTCCCCTTCATCACCACAGTTACGACAATGAGTATTGTGTGGGATGCCCATTTTTGCTGCATGCTCTCCTATAGGCCAGTAACCCGTGATAACTGCAACGATTCTGGCTATGTCTGGTCTGGTTCTACATGAGAGTTCATTTGTGCGGGACTTGTCATAGGTGGGCCACATCTTTTTTGAAGTGGCACAGCTAGTCAGACCATTCCATCTGACTCTACGATTGGATACAACTGCTTCGGTAAGTGAGCTGTGAATTGCCGATTTATGCCTGGCAAGTTCGTCAGCCCTTTCATTCCCCTGAAAAGCACTGTGGCCTGGGACCCAGATCAAAGTGACCACCAGGCTATCATTAAGGTCTGCGATCTCGTCTAAATATTGTTGAACAAGTTTAGAGGATATTTAGGCAGCAACAATGGCTTTGATAACAGCTTGACTATCTATAAAAATAGCAGTATTACGGTTTTGATTGGGATCTTTCATTAGTATTAGTATTTTGCACGCTTTTTTGATTGCAAGCAGTTCCGCCTGAAAAACGCTAGCGTAGTCCGGCAGTCGAAGTAACTTAGATACATAAAGTGTTTCGGAGAAGACTAACGTCCCAACCCCACACTCCATCTTTGAACCGTGTCTGTGAAAATAATGTATATATATCCATGTATGTATGTATATCCATTCATGAAATTGAATATATTTTTCTAGCTAATTTACGTTTTTTTTTCTTATTCATAACTTAGACATAATTTAGTTCGATTTTGAAATACATTATCTGGATACCATAAAATTCATTCCGAAATGATTTCAATATAATTTCTATTTGTTGTATTTAAACATAATAGCTTAGCTGATTACCAGGCAATTAGTATAATAATAAAATGTATAGATAAAGCTATTCTATTGAATCAATATGAGTAAACAAAATGCATACTATAAATTACTAAAAATATACATTGAGAGCTTCCAAAATTGGCTATGTTCATAAATTTTTTACTACCACAAAAGAATATCGTTATCAGATTGTAAACTTGCTGCCAAATCATTTCGGATACTGGACTTTTAATAATTTTTATCTTGATCGGTATCCGAGTTAAGGGTGATTGTATTGCCTTCGAATTGCCAAATTATTGGCAACAAAGGAACATATAAAAGAGTTTCTTAAAACAAAGGTAAGATCAGTTCTGAACAAGTAGGCAGTGAAATCTAAACGAGTTAAACAAGTCAAAATGTTAAAAAGGCTCGTAATAGTCGCGGTGTTGTCAATATTTTTTATTCATGATTCTTCGGGAAGTCCGAGTTCATACAGGAAAAATAGTTACATTAATGTTACGGAATATCCTGGTGAATTATGTAACCGTGATTGTGTTGAAAATGATAACAGACCGTGTTATTTTAAATTCAATTTGGAACTTTACCAAGCAATGGGAGTGTAAGTATTAAACAATTTACTAATATTACAATAATCTCTATAATTTTGACTTATTAACCAGTATCTGTAAGAAATGTGCTACGGGTGTCGTAGAAGATTGTGATACACCTCAGTGCATTGTCGGTGATGGTACAGAAAAAGGAGTGATGAGTATTAATCGTCAAATACCTGGGCCTGCAATACAGGTCTGCAAAGGAGACACGATAATAATCGATATGGTAAATAAGGCACATGGGACAGCAGCTGCAATCCATTGGCATGGATTACATATGAAAAAGACTCCTTTTATGGATGGAGTGCCATATGTAACGCAGTGTCCTTGTTTTTACAGTTCAACTTTTCGTTATTGGTTCTATGCTTCGGAACCTGGAACACATTTTTATCACTCACATTCAGGTGTGTATATAGTATATTACAAATAAATCATATTCAAGACCTATAATTTCGATAAATTTATCAGGACATCACAAAGTTAACGGTCAATATGGTGCATTGATTGTCCGTGAACCAAAAGCGCATGTTGCAAATTCAAATTTGTTCGACTACGATCTATCAAATCATTACATTCTTATATCAGATTGGATGCATGGTTATGGGGAACAGCTGTTCCCAGGTCTTCCATCTGTTAAAACAGCACCAGATTCATTGTTAATCAACGGACGTGGTACTTATCGTAATCCAACAACTTTAAGTCAAACAAATGTTCCAGTCATAAAATATTTTGTTAAGCCTGGAAAAAAGTATAGGTTCCGAGTCATTAATTCCATAAGTTTAACACTAGCAGCTAAATTGCAGGTAAGTTGTGAATAGCAAATAAATAACTACGTGCAAGTTGAAAATAAAAAAAAAAATCCTTTATAGATTCAGGGACACTCATTTACGATTATATCTTCAGATTCTTTTGATATTGAACCCCATAATTGCGATACTCTTGTTACAAACTCTGGTGAAAGATATGATTTTATCCTTACTGCCAACAACACGGAAGGAGACTATTGGATAAAAGTAACTGGTATAGGTGCATCTGTAGTATCCTATGCCTTGCTGAGATATGAGACTGATGATCAAGTTTCCGATTATCAGCGGAGTCAACCACCATTCCCAAATTACTCAGAAACTTATCCACCGGGCAAAGTGAGCAAAATAAAATAGTACAATCATATTTCGTTCAGTTCTAATTGTATCTAAATAATTATTGGTTCAGACACTTAATGATCCTTCGGCAACTTGCTCTGGCGACAATAGCAACAGTTGCGTTACAGACCTTTCTGCACTTGAAGATGACGAAGAACTTCGCACCAAGAAACCAGATCAGCAACTTTTTGTTGCTTTTAATAATATAAACGTCCCAAATTCAGAGATCTTCAAACCAGGAAGCTACCCCCATTTTCAAAGTGAGATTTTTTTTAATCTAAAAAAAAAAAATTCACAATTTAATTGATATTTGGCCCTTGTAGATCCTTTTTCGTCTTTGACTTTTGTTGGTGCGATAAATAACATCAGTATTGCCTTCCCTGCATCGCCACCTTTAACACAGCCTCATGATATTGATGAATCTGAATACTGTGATGACATGCATTGGCCGTCCCACTGTATTGGCAAGGATTATTGTACTTGCACCCATCGGATGAAAATCAAGGAGGGCAACATTGTTGAAATTATTATTGTAGATGAAGCAAAGGGTACGTCAATGTTAGATTTCAAAAAAAAAATTTCTAACAGAAAGACTTTGTAATTCTAGTTGTTGGAACATTAAATCATCCCTTCCATTTACATGGCAATAAGTTTATGGTCACTGGACTTGGGCATCATCCATTAGGATTGCCTATGACACTTAAAGCAGCAAAACAAATTGAAGGATCAGAAGGTCTTCCTAGAAAGTATAACAATGAAAGGCCCCCATTTAAGGACACAGTTTCGATACCAAGTCGTGGATATGCTATTATGAGACTTCGTGCAAATAATCCTGGTAAATATTATGACCTCATATTATATAAATGATATCAGAATGTTTTGATTTTTTTTAAAGGATATTGGCTGATGCACTGTCATTACGAATGGCATTTGGCTTCTGGTATGGGAGTAATAATTCAAGTCGGCAATCCAAAGCAAATGGTTAAGACACCAGCGGACTTTCCCAAGTGTAAAAACTATATCCCTAAGATCAAAATGACAAATTATTAGACTATTTTCGAGTTAGGAGGCTTAATATTTATTTGAAAAGTATTTTAACTTAAATATTTATTTAAATTCTTTTTTAGTATAATTTAAACCTAGTCATATTGTATTGTTAAATAAAATATTTTCTAATTTATATTTGTGTTTTATTCTATAAAGATCAAATTGTGTTGAATAAAATAATTATTTTATCCAAATGTGTCGGTCAATATAATAGTGAATTAACTCCATGTTTTTGCATTCCGAGATAATTGGACTTTTGCAAATTGATGTACAGAAATAAAACTAAAGTAATTTGATTTAATTTAATATTTTTTTATTTTTGGTAAAAAGTCAAACATTTTAATAATCCTTACAGCTAAAAAAATAAAAGTAAAACAAAATAAATAAATTATTTAAAAATTTTTATTTGGAGTTACTTCACTGTTAGACTGACATTTTCCGTTTTAATCATACATGATTTCATCATCAGATGAACGCACATCCTCATTATTTCGGCTTGAACGAGTCGTAAGGTCTGAAGGTTTTTATAGTACTGGTGGTAAACTGGTGGAATGTATGGTAGGAGATCAAGCATATCTCTCTTCTTTGCACTAGTGACAATTCTTCTTGATGGATATAGAGTCGGGCCTGTTCAATGTTGGTTAAATTGGTAATTTTTGGTCCTTTCTTTTTTTTACTTAAATCAACTTCATAAAACGGTGTATCTGGATTGAGTGTTTCTTTGAATTTAAACTGAAGAGGATGACCATCTTCAAATCTCAGCCATCTAATGTTAAGCCAACTAAAGTCATAACCACATTTCGTCTTTTTTCTGTTTGTTATTGATGTTTCTAATGCAGCAGTGCTTTTATTCTGTTGTAATGAAATGCGGTGTTTTGCGTTTGGCTGTCTTTATTATGTTGATCCATTCTTCTGGGATATAAATTTGACCTTGACGACGACTGGCGTTCTCTATTATGCCGAGTTCTCCATCGTTGGGAAGATATGAATGCCCTGATACCAAGAACTTGTGGTCTATAGTTCTAATACTGTTATCAGGGTCTTGCACAAGCTTTAAAAGTAAAAGCGTGGTTTTGATATTTCGATTTTGTCCAGCTACAAGAATCCGAGTACATGATAACATGGGATTGATCAATAGCATGGGTTCTTATTTGTTTCAGAAGACAAAATGCAATATCCTGAAATCCTCTGCCACCTTCAACTTCATCCCAGAAATTCATGTATCCTGTATTGTTATTGAAACAGTGTACTCCCAAGTTATATAAATAGAGATTTCTTTTGTAGTATGAAGTTGCATCAATTTAATAAAATAGTATAGATTACCTAATTCAAAAGAACTTTCTTCTGATGTAAGCCGATACTCAGAACCGGAGTCACTAAAATCTTCTGATTCCATGTAAACTTTTACGCTTAAACAATTTTTAAGAAAATTTAATTCACTTTTAGTAGCTAATTAGCACCGTTTTTAATTTTTATCTTATGCACTCCGTTTATTCCGTTCACTCTGAGACAAAAAAGTGGATTGATTGATGAAGAATAGTTAAGTGTTTATATAATAAAAGAAAGACAAAGAAAGTTATTATCAGGTAGATTTTAGGGAAGGATTGCACACCGGCAGGCGTAATATGAACCTCCCAATTAAGTTACTTACCCTTGAATTAGGTAGATTAATTTATATTGACCTGCGGCTTAAACTTAAATGATTGTCCCCAATACCTGAATGACAAAAAAGAACCGCGGGGTTTTTTGTATGACTGAAATTACAAATTTTACGCCTTTTCCAAAAAGTGTTACCTGTGCGAATTTTTTGGGTTATCCCGTTAACATTATGAATGAAAAATTGGTTTTGGGTTTTTTCCAGGATAGTAAATATTTATAACATGTCCTTTAAAGGGAATAATAATTTTACGGAATATTATAATCCATCTTGAGTTTTGTTATTGTTTTTTTTTTTGTTAACCGATTTCGCTGTTTTTATGTGATTTCACAAAATTGTCAGAGTAATAGTGAATCAACTCCGGATTTACTTCACTATTAAACTGACTTGTGACTTACTTCACTGTTATAGTGAAAAATTATGCATCGAAGTTCACTAAAATAACAAAAATCGCTTACTATGCAAAAAATACTAAACATTTGGAGTTGATTCGCTATTTCACTAAAAGGTATTAAAGAAAGGGATATCATGCAGCAAAAAAAACCATTTTTTAAAAAAATGGAGTTAGACCACTATTATAATGACCGACACAAATGTAAACATGATGAATACCTGAAAATTCACAAAACTCAATTTTTTAATAGAATCTTATAGTCCAGTCAAATTAATAAAAATAAACCAAAAAATTCGTGTAGTTCCAATTTTTTCGGGAATGTGTAGGGGTTTCCTATGTTCTCGCAATAAAAAGTATCTATTCACAAAGTATCGCAGTACAAAGTATCTATTGTTTTTTCTTATTTCTCGAAAACTAAGACACATTTTGGAACAGGGTTTTTTTTTTGATTGCATTGACAATTAATAAGAATATCAAATACCGGAAAAAAAATTGCATTTTATAATGCAAAATTTTGGAAAAAAATTTTTTTTCCCAAAATTTTGACTTTGAAAATTTATTTCTAAAAAACTATTTATTAAAACAACTTAAAACAAAAATTATATTAAGGAGTGGTGTTTATGGTTTCATAAAAGCTATGTCACATAACCGTATGTGCTTTCGTTGATTTTTGGTAAATTGTTTAGCATTTTAAGTCAATTTTGCTCTTGCCGCCTGAAGGGAGGGTGATAGAACCCCCTTCATACTTATTTTTTCATACGATGGTTCTCTTCTCTTGACACAATTTACTTGCTTTAGCCTATGTGTGCATGTTATATTTATATTTTTTATACTGCTACTTTTTAATAGGTACTAACACTAAGAAAATGCTGTATCTTTTCACAAAATGCAGGTAATTGACATTTGAGCATATATTCTTGAAGTAAATTTAATTCTCTACAACTTTTAGATTCACAACATATTTTTTTGAATTTCTTTTTCCAGAGAGGATATCTCAAAGACGGTTCTGTGTTTTGCAAAATAGTGTGCGGTAGCAAATCGTTGGAATTTTTATCAGCGACATTTTCAATCCTATTTTTTTTTTTGTTAGACTTTGAGATAATGCTGATGCAACCGTGAGAAGATCTCTTTTAACCACGCCCCCAACCCCCGCGGCACTTCTATCACCCTAGATTTTTTATTGCGAGTACATGGGACCCCCCTCTACACATTCCCGGAAAATTGGAACTACACGAATTTTTTGTTTTATTTGTCTTTTTCAGGCTTAGTTTAACTAGACTATTAGAAATTCAATTGAACTTTTACGAGTCAATAAATGAAACAAAGAAGCACAAATCTGGGTTTCAGTATAGATATATTTAAGTCCACATTATTATAAATAAATTGTGTAGCATGACAGCTTGATGGAGAAATCCAAGAGCCAATGTCTAACGAGTAATGCTTTCAACAAATCTTTTTTGTTAACATCGGTAGGCTTACAGGACTGGATGGAGCATACCATTTATTATACCCAACACTTTCTACCGTGAAAGTCTAACAGGGTCAACTTTATGTTTCTACTTAAATCAATGGCACTCAAAGTTTAGGATAAACCAAGAAACCTAACACAACAAGCAATTTGAAACAGATTTGGGTGTCCTGATTTAGTTACGCTTTTCACGCACACCAATATAATTGAGGTCGGTTTTACCAATGCACTTTTTACATGTCTCTGCCATGGCACTGTCAATGACTTTTTTTTTTGCTTTTTTACCACATCGTCGTTGCTGTCTAGACCTAAAAGTTAGTCGATGAATCGTGTTCTTCATTACTCCTTCGATACACACTACCTTTATCCGCTCTTGAGAATAAGACAGGACGCCCGAAAGAAAATAGATGGGCGAAGAGTTTTGCCTGAGGCGGTGATGTTGAGATATACGTGATTCTATAAACGATGGAATTTTCGATGGACCCAACAAAAATTTGAAACCAGTGGATTTATTTAATCTGATTTTTCCTTATAAATATAAATCTGATCGAAATCGATAGTCCAAACAAAATGCAGATCGCAGTTTTTTTTTGCTCAAAAGAATCTATTTTTCAGTCTTCTGACATATCACCCTCCCGTTTTAGGATCAAAACATCATTACCGTTCTTCTATTTCAGTTCCAACAAACAAAAGAACTCTGCCATTGTAACTTCAAATAAAACGAAATTGGTATTTTGATATTTGATATTTGATTGTCACCCGTTGTTCTAATCAGTACCTACCCTGGATGAAGGAAAACGTCAAAATTATCGGTAATTTCGAAATCGATCGATTTTTTTTTTCTTCAAGTAAGGAGTCTTCATAAAACAAAATCGTGTTTATGTAATGCATCTGTTGATCGTTTGAGAAGAAGGTATTTGTGAGGGAGGTCGTTGATTGTCCGTTTAATTTATCAGTCCTCTGGTGAGTGTTTACAAAACAAATTCAATATAAGAAGGCGTTTTTTAAGAATTATAATATTGGCTTAGTAAAACCGTAATATAATTTCTTTCTTTTATTTTTTCATATATGATACTCAAGTATGTTTTTTGACTTGAAAAGTGTGAAAATCTCTCGCCCCTGGTGCTTAGTCCTCTGGCAATTTAATGTTAAAACGGGCAAAAATTCTATGCAGATGTCTGATGATGCATTTTAACGGGTTTTGCAGAGGGTTTTACTATGCTATCATATATCGATGATACAAAATATCTTTCAAAGGCGACATTGAAGCTATGTATATAAAAACCTATTATAGAGTCAATTAGGTACAAGATAATGCATCTTATCATGATAAATTATGCTGATATCGATCAGTTGTTTCTGCCATTTAAATAAAAAGTCATATTTCAAATTGAATAAGTGATAATTTATATAAGTTATAAATGTTTTTTTATCAGTCCCCTGGTGGCAAAATTTCAGTCCCCTGGCCACCTTCTTTTAAAATAATTGCCATAAAATTGGTATTTTCTATTTTTTGACTGGCCGCTTTCAATAATAATGTTAGATGACATTCTAACATACATTATATACAATACGCCCCACTTTTTTAGACTTTTCAATAAAACAAAAACTGAAAATTGTATTAATTAAGAAATAAACATTCTTTTTTCATTCGTTTGGAAATTCAATTTGAACAAAAATATGGTGTGTTTTGAGATATCCGCGAAAATCCGCGGTTTCGGTTTTTTGCTTACATCTCGGAAACTATGCGTCTTAAATGAAATTTTACTACAACAAAACTAAAAACCATTAAATTTCCTACAAAATTCACACATATTTTTTATTTCTCAGTCGTACCGTTAGCCCGTTAGAGTGCGTTGAAATTTCAACATAATTTCCCATTTCTGTAAAAAAAACAAAACAAACCGTAAAAAATTCATATGTCAAAACAAATAGTTTTTTTTTACAGAAATGTTTAACTATGTTGAAAACTTAGTCTGTCGGACTAGCACGCCGGAGGTCTGGGTTCAAGCCCAGCTTCCAGCTTCTATAACATCTAATGTTTTTTTCAGGGGCACTGCTTGTTGCTATAGAAAATGACAAATCCTCCAAGAGCATCATTGTCATGAAAAGTGCTTCTCACCTTAGTCGTTCGGATTCGACGTAAAATGGTAGGTCCCCTCCAATCCTGTAGAACTAACAACTATTTATTTTTTAACGGGCTAGCCAGCAAAAAACCGAAAAAGTGCGAAAATTCCGCCGATATTCGCTGATATCTCAAAACGCACCAAGAAATTTTGTTGGATTTCTTCAGATTCAGCTACCCAAAAAACATATAATTCGAAAAAAAATCCATTTGTATATTTTTTGTAACGTGAAACTACCGTTTGCTGGACTATATATTTATATTATTATTATTATTATTATTATTATTATTATTTTGTAAGAAAACTTTAAGTATGGCGTTTTGTAACTGGGATGTTGGGTAAAAACGCCCCAAAGGAAAAAGTAGGGACAAGTATTAGTAAATTTCTGAATATTAAGGTATTCGTTTTGTAATATAGCTTGGTGCTTTGCTTTGCGTCCGCAGCTGTTGTAATTTGGTATAAACATATAGTACAAAACTCGTGCAACGAACCCTGGCAAGATATATGCATTGAATCCAGTCTTCTGATGAAACGGTCTTGAAATAATTTTTGGAACATTCAATGCACTTATTATTACCAATGCCATCTGAAATTTCATCTTTGCTTCTCGCCTTAACTGCTATCAGATTTTAAAATAAAAGGAACGACTGGTTCGGACAAACTTGCTCTTGTGTAAGATGACTAACCTTGGCTTGGGATATACTAAGCAAGAAACTATAATAAATAATCGGAAGTAAATTATTTCTCTAGCGTACCGTTAATAAGGTGATTTTGAAAAAAAAAATTCTGACGCAAAACTTCATTACTGTCAAAAAACAGTCACACAAAGTCTTATCAAAATCGGTCGTATTTTTTTCGAGAAAAGTTGTACTTTTTTAAGAATTTATATGTCAGGTACCATTAATAAAGTGATTAAAAAAATCAAACGAAAAACTCAGTCATTGGCAACAAATCAGTCACACAAAATTTTAAAATCGATCGTGTTTTTTTGAGTAAAATTGGATTTTCTATAGCGTTTATATGACAGGTACCGTTAATAAGGTGATTTTGAAAATAAATTTCTAACGAAAAACCTCATTATTTAAAAAAAAATCATTCACACTAAATTTTATCAAAATCGATCGTATATTTTACGAGAAAAATTGGATTGTCTTTAAGGCTTATTTGCAAGATACCGTTAATATGTAAACTTATTCTGAAAAAATGAAAAACATAACCTTTGGCTACAAATCCTTTGTACGAAATTTTATAAAAATCGATCGTATTTTTTACGAGAAAAATGGAACTGTCTAAAACGCTTGTATGGTAAGTACCGTTAAAAATCTAGTTGGAAACAAATTTTTTTATCGAAAAACATCACCGTTTTCAAAAAATCAGTCATGTGAAATTTTATCAAAATCGATTGTATTTTTTCGAACAAAATCGAATTATCTGTTACGTTTATAATGGCAGGTACCGTTGTTTTCCGACCTAGGATAAAAATTAAAAATACACCTGGGCATATTACTCCAAAAATACAAAATACCAAGTTTGAAAAAAAATCGGCCCAACGAAAACGAACTAAAAAGCCCATTTAATCTAATTTCTAAATATACATTTTCTTTTTGTACAATGTGCATGGGTTCCGAAAAAATAAAATTCTTGCTGTGCTCGCCGCAATACATTTTGGCGGCAAAAAACTCGTTTTTAGTTTTTTTTTCGCGACAGGGCAGACAGAACACTAAGACTCAATAACACTGTTGATGATTGACTAAAACTGTTTTAAACAGCTTTTGTCGTGAGTGTATAACAACATCTGTGTGCGTGCCAGACTACTGGGGCGTTTTGTATAGTTTTACCCTAAAAATAGAACGACTAAGATTCAAAAAAAAAGTAGACGAAATTATGAGCATGTAGAATCATCCATTTCTATCGATGACAGCATAAAGATTTTATCTTGTCCTCTTAAAAATCTTTTATTCAAAATTCAGAGTCTGAGATCCTGAATGGTCCTATCGCTTTTTCCTTTTTGATTTTTGTAACCTCCACGCGCCGCCACCATCCGCCTCTACTTGCTCGAATAGCTGTATTTTATTATCCCCTCAGATCTGATCCAAAAAACAACACAAGATCCGCTTTGTTTCTAGATCTTGCAAAACTCCAATCCGTCCCTGATCAGAGGGTAAAATAAAATACGGCTAATATTTAAATTATCGAAATCGTAAAACCCGTTTCCAAAAAAATAATTAAAAAACTAAACAATAAAATAAAATAAACCACAATCACAGCCAGTTTAACGATGAAATTGCTAGCAAATGGCTGCATTTGCAATGTCGCGATTTCATTCACTTTAGAAATGCTTGCAATTGCTTGCAAATTGTTATAAATCATTTGCATGAGTGTTCATAAGAATAGCGCAAAATTTTCAAATAAATTGCAAGCGTTTTGCAGGCTGTCCCAAAGGTGTGTTCACGCACGATTTGCAAGCTAAAATTGCAAATTGTGACGTAAAAATAACATCACATTGCAAATATTTGCAAATTTTGCAAATCGCTTAAACAAGGTATTGCTTAGTAACTGACCTGCAACTCAAAGTTTAGCCAAAAGCTTTGAAAGCCGTTGATCGCAACGCTTTATTATTTGTTTTTGGGAACGGGCGTTGTTGAAATTTCCACAAAAAATATAAAAAGAAATGAGAACCATTATTTCCAAAAATCTAAGAGCTGGACCTTTTGGACCCATGGCCGTAGCCAAGGGGGGGTTCATAGGGGTTCAACCCCCCCCCCGAATTTTTTTAGAAATGCATCTGTAAATCAACCTTTTCCGCATAAGTATGAAATTTGTGCTCAAATAATTAGTGATTATGTTCAAAACTTTCTGATTTTAGTTCACAGCATACGTAGTTATAAGTACCAACATAATTTTCGATGAATTTAGTAAGGTAGCTCTAACAGTTTTTAAATACAACCTAAAACAACACAGCCTCAGGATGCCAGGTTACTTTTGCTTCGATTGCACATGATGAATAACTAAACGCCTCAAGGAAATTTAGTATACCTAGATAGGTATGTGTATGCATCTACATGAAACAATATGTATAGTAAAAACGTATATTCTTATTTCCCTACCAAATAAACTAATGGTGTCCTTGTGTGCATTAGTTTTCAACATCGTTATTCCACTTATATAGTTGCAATTGTAACTTGCAACATTTTAGCCGGTTCATTCCATGCATTTCTATTCTCTTGCCAGCAATAGGCAAAAAGGAATGAGCAATTGTCTCAAAGCAACAGCACAGACAAAACGTGAGCACAACGGATCCTGAAACCTATTTTAGGATAAGTATAATGATTCCTCTTTTAGATGACTTCTTAAGTCAGCTTAAAATAAGATTTGAAAATCATAAGTCCATACTTTCCTCTTTATGCATTTTAATTCCATCAATCCTTGGCAAATATGAACAAAATTACATCGAAGAAAACTTCAAATTTTATAGATCTTTTTTGGATTGGGACACTTTAGAAGCTGAGTTTACGTTATGGAAGACAAAATGCCATAGACAAAAAGATACAGAGCGTTCAAAGAGTGCAATTACAGCTCTTGGGGGATGCAATAAGGATCTGTTTCCTAACATCCACAAGCTTCTCAAAATTTTGGCGACACTACCGGTTTCAACGTGTACACCGGAAAGAACATTTTCGCCAATGAAACGTCTAAAAACTTACCTTAGAAATTCTACCGGCGAAGAAAGACTAACAGGATTGGCATAAATGTCAATTCATCGACAAATTGAGATTGACACTGAGGAAGTTTTAGACATATTTGCAGCACAGAAGGCCAGAAGATTAAATTTAATTTTATAAAAATGATATACTTACATGTTATTTAATACTTTTTTTATAATAAAATCTTAAAGAGTGATGATAAATGTACCTACCTAATAAATAATAACTTAAAATTATTTTAAAAAAATATTGGACAAATCTTTTAGTTTTTCAAATTTGTTTGAGAGTTTTCTTGAAAAACTAAGTATGCAATTGTATTTTATTAGCAGTACTCTACCTAGGAAAAAATATTGAAAATCGTTAAAGCAGTTTTTTTTTAAACCGTTTTCTTTTCTAATTTTTGAAAAATATTTTGCAATTTTTTGAGTATTTCAATACATCGAAATCTGTAGTTCATCTGGAAAAAAATCTGAAAAAATTCGATATTCGCGTTTCCAACATATTCAAAAAATCTAAAAAGTTATGTATATGAATTTGATCATAAAAAACTTCCTAAATTTTAAATTTAATTGAAACCGGTTTTGTTGTTAGCGAGAAATTCTGATTTTAAAAAATCGGTTCTATGGGAGGTACTGTTTTAAGATAAATCTCGACTGTTTTATCAAAATCGTTAAGGCCATTTTTAGAAAAATTAAGTTTTAGCAAACTGTTATATGACATTTACCATTGTTTTAGAGCTAAAATTCCAATTTCAACAACGCCTAGTGCGAGACTACTAAATAAACACTCTGAACCAAGTTTGCAAATCAGCTTATCCATTTAGGCTGCAGATCTGCAAACAGGCAGTCGGACGAACAGAATTTTCCAACACACTTTTGTCTACTTCCCTATCATCGCAATATCATGTTTATTTGTTATCTCAATTTTTTTTTGACGAATCCATAACTTGCCTTATACATAGAATAGTATCATTATCGGAATTAAAAGTCGTGTTTGGTGGATTTTGGGTTAATGGGCTGTACTAATTTTATTTATTACATTTACAGAAAGGTACAGATTGATTGGTGTATGGAATAAGTATAACCCCCCCCCCCCCCCCAAATAATTGTCTGGCTACGGCCTTGATTGGACCAATCATTAATTTTACAGAAGTATTAGTACGGAAATATGTCGTTGATTTATCAATCAATTTCCACTTAAATATTTTAGTACGTTTGGAATAAAATATAAACTACCTTTTTAATGCTAAAGACTATAAAACGACTTAAGTATCCAGATAATCTTTCGCAGATTAACGAAGAATGAAACTCTTCAATTTTAAATCGATTTATCAACACAATCTCTTTAAAGTCAAGAGTCCACCACTCGATTCGATTTTAACTTTGCACGTAATGTATCTCACATTCTAAACGTGTTCTATGTTAATTTTTGTGTAAACTTCTGATGTATTTACCGAGACAATTATTTGTATTGTTGCTTAGCTGCTGATACTTGACATGGATTAGCCGATTGACAATGCAATTGGGCCAATAAACTGAAGTAGTCCTCTTTCAAATGGCATTTTCCGCCACCACATTCACTCAATGGTTATAGTGTTTGATGTACATTAACATTTGGTAGACTACAAATATCTAGCTATACGTCATGCTTTTGAAGTTTATTATATTGATACAATAAAATCGTGTAATCTCTGCGGATTTTAATTCCAGTAAAAAACAGTTAGTTCATTCATACATCCCGATGCAGTTTATTGTAATGCACATTATCTAGAATTGTCCATTACTTAATGGCAAATATAGACAAGCTGATTGTCAAGGCTTCGCAAACATACATAAGTAGCAGTTGAATTTTAGTTAAGATCATTCGCATATTGTAGCTGGCTGCAGTATCTTTCTCATATTCATTGAAACTATCTCAAACAAAATGTTTAAAACTATCGCGAGTTTGTTTATTATTTTAAGTGTTGGAGTGCTCGGACAACTCGATATACCCGCAGACAATACTCTGGACAATGATATACTTGCTGGAGGTTTGGATGATGCTGAGCCACTGATTCGAACTTCATATATAAATGTATCTCAATATCCTGGAGAGCTTTGCAACCGACCCTGCATTGCGGGTAACGTACGTAAAGTGTGTTATTTCCATTTCGATCTGGAGCATTATCAAGCTATGGGAGTGTAGGTGTTTGTGTGTTTGATATTCCTTATGCAAATCGTATATGTATATAATTTTGACTTTTATTCAAAAAGTGCATGTGGTAGATGCGCCCAGGGTGTTGTCGAAGACTGTAACAATCCCCAATGCATTGTTGGTGATGGTGTTGAAAAGGGTGTGATGAGTATTAATCGGATGATCCCAGGACCTGCTATTCAAGTTTGCAAAGGAGACCTGATAATTGTCGATGTGGTTAATAATGCACATGGAACTGCAGCCGCAATTCATTGGCATGGACTGCATATGAGAGAAACTCCTTTCATGGATGGAGTTCCGTACACAACACAGTGTCCAATTCCATTTGCATCAACTTTTCGTTATTCATTCTCGGCCACAGAAGCAGGAACACATTTTTATCACTCCCATGCAGGTTGACCTACAATCCTAAAATGTTCAATGTGAGTTTGCTTATTTTCCGTAGTTTCGTAGGACATCACAAAGTGAACGGACAGTATGGTGCATTAATTGTTCGAGAGACGTATTTCGAAGGTGCTCACTCTAGTGAATATGACTTTGACTTGCCGGAACATCACATTCTCATTTCGGATTGGATGCACGGCTATGGTGAGCAATTGTTTCCAGGTCTTCCATCGACAGGTGGAATATACCCTGATTCCCTCTTGATAAATGGACGAGGCACTTATATTGATGTATGTACAGTATATATTTATAACACGTAGAACTCATTACATGAATTTTAAATAAATTTTATTTTAATTCAGCCCAAGACAATGGATCATACAAAAGTTCCAGTTATAAAATATTTGGTTAAGCCAGGGAAAAAATACCGTTTCCGTGTGATAAATTCAATTAGTCATGCTTGTCCAGCTCAACTCCAGGTATAAGGGTAATTAATACAAAGTGTACAAAGCTATAGTATATTTCCATCAAAGGTCGAAGGTCACAGTTTAACAATAATTGCATCAGACTCTTACAATGTGAAACCACGACCCTTCGACACTCTGGTTTCCAACTCTGGAGAAAGATACGATTTTATACTCACGGCAAACCACACTAAGGGAGACTTTTGGATAAGAGTGTGCGGATTGGGCGTTTGTGCTATAAATCCAACAGAAGCATTTGCCCTGCTAAGGTATGAAGCAAATGACGTCAATGAGGATACTAATGACCAACCGCAACCAGAATTCCCTGCCTATAATGAAACCTTTCCGCCAGGAATTGTATGTCAAAAAACTATGTGAGTTTATATAATTCTAGCAAACACTTTTTTTAGCTTCTTAACAATCCCAACGCAACTTGTTTTGGTGGCGAAAACGATCACTGTATCACCGAGTTGACTGCACTCGAAGAGGACCGTGAACTATTATACAGACAACCAGATCACAAATTCTTTCTGGCATTTCACAACTTTCCCGTTCCCAACGAGGAGGTATTTCGTCCTGGGAGCTTTCAACATTTTTCCAGTAAGTTCAAAATAAACATTCTGGTCCGTGCAATATATAAGTCTTTGTTTGATATTTTTAGATCTACAAAACAACCTGACTATAGTTGGAGCAGTGAATAACTTAAGTTTGGTATTCCCGGCTTCGCCACCATTAACACAACCGAAAGATATTGACGAGTCTCAATTTTGTGACGAATACAACTGGCCCAAACATTGTCTTGGAAATAGACTCTGCTCTTGTATCCATCGCATACAAATCCGAAGGAACAGTATTGTTGAACTGGTAATTGTGGACGAATCAACTGGTAAGCTAACCTTAATGTCATTTGCTACGTTGTCATATATAACACTTTTTTGTATTTGCAGCTGTAGGACGGATGCATCATCCATTCCATTTACATGGGTATAGATTCATGGTGACTTCACTGGGTCAACATCCATTGGGTTTACCAATGACTGTATCCAGAGCAATGCAAATGGAAAAGCAGAAAAGTCTGCCACGAAATTATCATAGCGAAAGGCCACCGTTTAAGGATACCGTTTCAATACCGAGTTGTGGATTTGCTGTCGTGAGATTCAGAGCCAATAATCCAGGTATGAACGACACTTTTTACTTTGTATACCTAGCATGTTCCAGTAATGCTAATATTTAATTATTTTCCCCATTGCAGGATATTGGCTCATGCATTGTCATTATGAATGGCATCTGGCTATAGGAATGGGATTAATACTACAGGTCGGAAAGCAGAGTCAGATGGTATCACCACCAAAGGATTTTCCAAAATGTAGCAATTATATACCCAACGTTAAAACACCGAGCTTCTTTTTTTAATGGTATTCGTTTCGATTGAATAATATGGCGGTTGTACTGATACCTAAGTATAGGGGAAAGTGTATACCGATTATGGAATACCAAAATATATAAACACGTTTTTAAACCCAAACAAATCAAATTTTAATCAGTATTTCAATTACATTTTCATTAAAGTACTACATACTAATTGAAATGCAATAAAAACAAAAATCAAAACAAAAACTTATTTTTGAAATACCTAAAAAACACAAAATGAACGCTTTTAAAAAAGTGACTCTAATAACACTTAATATTTTTTATGGGAATCCGAAAAACATAAAGATAAGTGGAAATTAAAATTTACTTTTTTGATTTTATATTACATTATTATTTGTCTTAAAGAAACTTCTTGTTTAAAGTCAGTCTCATAAAAAAAAATTTACTTAAATAAACTCACAATGTGATGCAGTTTTGGAAAAAAAAGTACTTTTAATAACTGCTCCCGAGGTCCAAGGTTCCAATAGTAAAAGTTTTGTATTTCTTTGCGTAGTCGTAATCGTCCAAGTATTATTGTTATCCTTAGGTTTCGCTTACATGTGTGGTATAAGTATACGTGCGAAAAGCGATATTTAATGCGATCGAAAAATAACTGTTATCGAAAACCTTATTTTTCTCAAAAATTTCACATGTAGAGGTGAAAACTAAACCTTCAAGAAAGTTCGTTTAACCGGTACCTGCCATATAACGAAATTTTTAAATTTCGATTATCTCGATAAACGCTAAAGCGATTGGAACGAAATTCAATGCTGTAAATGTCCTAGATAATTTAAATAATTTGACATTTTTTTAAAAATATTTATGTTTAGTTTTAAATATTTTTTTAAAAAACAATCTTGTGAATTCAATATTTTAAAAACCTGTTGAAATATTTTTATGAAATTTAGGTTTTAGGTATAATAAATTTAGTTCTAAAAGAAAATGGCATAAATATTTTCGAAAAATTATTTTAAGAAATTGATTTTTTCGAAAAATGCTCTATTATACTCATATACACAATTGGTTCAAGAAAACCGGTTTTACAGATCCTTGAATCATAGGAACTGAACCCATATGCAAACAACACCTGTAAAACATTTCCTTGCATTATAGGTTTCTTGAAAAATGATTTATTGATGAAAGCATATATTATGTCTGTACGATTAACATATTTTTCGGAATATAATAAATGACTGCAATGAAAGACTTCTTATACATATGATGACATATTGTATTTTAAAACCAATCCTCTTAGCTACTGATCATGCTTCGCAATGAAAATCTTACCCAAAAAATGATTTATTCATTACAAACTATGCTGCAGTTTTGCAAACAAAACTCAAATGCAAGCTTATGTTTTTGCCAGCGAAAACCGACATTATAGAATTATTCGCTCGTTAAAGCTTATTACTGAGATAATACATGAACAGTGGTAATTAAAAATGATTAAATATCAGACAATCCACTAAAGTATAGGCAACACAAAGAATTAAATACTAGGCAAATGTTCAAGTTGGTTTTAACAGGTTCACTGTCTTATACTCTAATGTATCATTTCTGCACACATCTATAAAACTGTCCCCATACAACGTGATAAAAACACCTCCCCACGTCCAATACATTTTTTTGCACAAAAATCATTAATGTTGAATAAGGATTGATATTTTGTTGATAAAAGAAGGGTTTAGTTTTTGTGTGTAAATTAAGTATACTTACAAGCGAATACTTTCAGTAACTACTATACACGGTTAAAACTTTTAGGGTACTTTTTAATACAGCACTCTTGTATATAACAGCAATATGCAATACACCATAAAAAAATTTATTTTAATATTTCATAAACGTTAAAGATTTTTTGTAATTATTTCGTATTACATTCTAATACTTTTGTATTAAAATGTGTATTTATAATAAAAACAAAAGGCACGACTGGGTCGGACCAACTTGCTCTTGTGTAAGATTACTAACCTTTGGCTTAGGATACTAAGCAACTAAGCAAGAAACTATAATAAATAATAAAAATTAAAAATAGTTTCTATAGCGTTTTTATGGCAGGTATTGTCAATAAGGTGATTTTGAAAAAAAATTCTAATTAAAAATTTTCTTATTAGCAAAAATCAGTCACACAAAATCTTATTAAATTCGATCATATTTTTTTCGAGAAAAATCAGATTTTCTATAGAATTTATATGACATGTACCGTTAAAAAGTGATTGTGAAAAAAAATCTAACGAAAAACTTCATTATTGGAAAAAAATCAGTCACACTAAATTTTAGCAAAATCCATCGTATTTTTTACGAGAAAAATTGTATTATCTTTAAGGTTTATTTGCCAGATACCGTTAATATGTAAACTTATTTTGAAAAAAATGAAAAACACAAACTTTGGCTACAAATCCATTGTACGAAATTTTATAAAAATCTATCGTATTTTTTACGAGAACAATGGAACTGTCTAAAACACGCTTGTATGTCAAGTACCGTTAAAAACCTAATTGTAAAAAAAAATTGTCGAAAAACATCACCGTTTTTAAAAAATCAATCATGTTTTTTTTTTCTAACGTCATTGGCAAAAAATCAGTCACACTACATTTTATCAAAATCGATCGTATTATTTTAGAGAAAAATTGAATTATATGTTACGTTTATATGGCAGGTACCGTTATTTTCAGACCTAGGATAAAAATCTAAAATACGCCTGGGGCTATTACTCTAAAAATACAGAGTACCAGGTTTGAAGAAAATCGGCCCAAACGTTTATTCTGTAGGTGTCGATACATCTAGACTGACAGACGGACAGACAGACAGAATTGTCGGACCTACTTTTTTCGTGTTCTCTTTCATCGTAATGTCATATGTTTGATTGTTTTCTCAAAACTTTTTCTTTACTAATACAAAACTTGCCTTATAGTACCTATAATCGCATGTAAAAACATATAATACTTTAGTATTCAAATCTAAACGAACGGGTTAAAATATAGATCTGAATTAATAAAATGAAATATATTAAAGAACCTATTCACAACACAGCTTGTATGCAACAGTTTGTATTAAAAGTAATTCCCCGTGGCGTAGTGGTTAGTGTGTCGGACTATAACGCCGCCGGAGGTCTGGGTTCGTCGGTGGTTTAATTATTAAACTTCTATTTTAACTGTGTTAACTGTTGTTACTTAGCAAAAAAGTATTCACACAACAACTCATACTGCAAATGCAAAATAAATTTAAAGATTCAACGTTTAAATATGAATTATAGCGTTAAAAAGAAATGAGAGTTAAACACTTAAACCACTTCACCAAAAGACTCTTCGATATAATTATGTAGATCAAACATTCTGACAACTTATCAGATATGAATGTCCAACTAAATTTAAAGTACCTACATATACGTAAAAAAATGATGTTTTCTTAATTCATTGCAGTCAAACAATTTCACACCATCATTTTATGTTCTTACATAAAGCTTTTATTATAACCGTGAGCTTATGGCATTTCGGAAAGAGTTCATTGTTCTTCATGTAATAAAGTTATTAACTCAATCGATTTTTATGACAATGAAAAATTAAACTTTTTATATTGACTGCTATTTTTGGCTGAGTAAATCTTATCGTTTTTAGGTTGGGACTATAAATAGACATTCATTTAATATTGAATTGGTGTTATCCTATGATGGATGTATAGGTACTTTTTTCAATAGACATGTTTTTACAAAATTATAATATCTATACCAGAATTTACTTTATTCCTATTTCGTCATACACATGTTTAACATACGTAACATAATTAAAAGTGTTAACTAATCTTTCATGTGTTCCGTTATTAAGTTCCCTTAGTTTTGTTTTGGGGCTTTATTAAACACATATACACATATATATTATACTCTCCAAATCATCGTAGTTTTGCCGCCATTTTAAAGGCAGAAATTACTTAATATTAACATATGTTTATATTTTCATTACAGATTACCAACATTGTAATGTATTGTTTTGTTTTATCATCTACTAAAATGAATGAAAGTTAAGAAGTAACGTGAACATTTCTCATGCACTGAAATTCATCATATTCAATACATTTTCTTTACTTTGCATACCTATATATTAGGGGCCGGTTATAGCGATCAGGAACCATCAGAAAAAGTAGAAACAAATGTGAAAATGAATTTTTTCCTGATGTGCGTTTATAGCGATCAGTAAAAATGTGTCAGTGAACAGGCTGTTTTCCTGATGATAGGGAATTTTACCAGATTATCAAAAAATAAATGACAACTCACACTACGATTGAAATTATGTATCGCGCTTTTTTCAAACTGTCAAACTCAAAATCTTGTAAAAGAATTTTGTAAATAATCTCTTATTTTCCTTTGAAATTTGAGATTTACGTGACTAAAAGGTTTAATAACACACTATTCACAATTTTCGCGCACAACATTAATATTTTCGCCGTGACTTACAGTGTGAATTGAATTCCTATTTTCTTTTTTGATATATTCCCAACCTAAAGCAAAAGGCAGAGAAATTCATAAGAGAATGAAATATTGACTTTAAAGGTAAAGGCTTTACGAATAGTTTTTTTAATTAATTAAAATCACATCAAAGTGAAGTGCTTTCTGACAAAGAGTGAATGTACAGTCTGTTTTCGTTATTGAAAAATGAACGAAACTAAGTTTTTATAGTATTTAAGAACGTCACTAAAAATAAAACAGCATTGTTTATATTAATTGTTTTATTCCAATCTGTTTCAAATCCAAGCTTAGACATGCATTAAATATCAAAAAAAAAACAAAACATTCATTTATCAATTTCTATGATCCGTTCTGTTCTGACAAACACTGCAGAAAAAATCTAACTGATTTGAACAATCAATCTGTTTTGACGAACCTATACCTATCGTGCGGCTTCTGACGAACAAAAAGCGCAAAAAGCGACATTATTACGCTGATTTAGAGAAGAAGAAAAAGTAGGTCTATCTGTCTGTCTGTTTATTTGCCTGGGTGTTTCGACATCTAAGAGCCACTTGCACCAAAACAAAAGATATATTTATAAAATCGCAGTTAGCCATTCAGGATTAAATAGATAATTGTTTATTTTTTGATTTTACGTTGCACGAATGAAAACACAGCTAACCAAAGATAAAAAAATAAAAACTGGAACGAAACAGAAAACATCCACAAAACAACAACAACATTTGCTACATACACTAATGCGAAGCTCACCGATAGCAACTTCTTGTCAAATTCTATTTGACGGATGTAAATAGTTATCCAGAGAAAAATGAGTGGATAAATATTTAAGATTTTGCAACGAGTTTATATTTTTATCGATGGCTAAGTGCCTATGCATGGATAAATCAGTGGTTACTAATGTTAAAAAAGTTTCGTGCAAGTGGGCCTAAGTGTTTACTTGGGCCCACTATGCCCTGCTAGGCATAAAGGTTATATCTAAAAAAACAATTTTTGGTAAAAAAATTAATAATATCAAATAAAAATAAAATAATGGTATTAACCAACAATTAAATTTTTCTCCAAAAAGATCGATTTTGATCAAATTTAAAATGGTACTTTTTTATGATTTTTTTTATAAGACTATCTTTTTCACTTGCTCTCCGATTTTGACGAAATTTATAATTTAGTTTTTTTTATCATAGAAAACATTTTTTTTTTTTTAAACTTAACGAATTTTACATTCATGAATGCAAAGCTAACTTTCCACAAAATTCGTGTAACCCAATCGTGCTATTTATTTATTACATGGCTTGATATTTTATCTTATTAACATTAAATAATCTGCTACGACCTATCTAAAATAACTTTGTAGAAGATGCTTTGTTCATTGTATTGTCGGTTGGAATAGTCGTAATTGCAAACTAGAACAGAGGCTTCGTATCCAGTCACATAGTGAAGAAAAAAAGATCTCTATCAAACCAAGGAATTGGTATCTGATAGCTAGAAAATTTACAACTTCTTGGCATGAAGATAAAATCAATGGATTTGCGTCAGTGCATGAAATAGACTAAATAAAAAGTTACAGACTCATTGTTACTTATCTTAGCTATAACTTATTTATGACAATAATCAATGATCAATTTTATAATCAAAATTATCAACCATTATTTTATTTTCTTATGATGCATGCATAGATAATCAACTTTTATCATATAGAATCGCTTTAAATTAATTTTTACTTGCTAAATAGTGCAAGTATTGGTTTCGTGTGAGAAAAAAAATTCAATTAGCTATAGAAAAGACGGTTTTATTTTTTCTAAATTTTCTTAAAAACGGCTCTAACGGTTATATTTGCATTTCAGGTTTTGGCTAAAAATTCAAAGCCCATTGTTTTGATATTTTTCATCTTATTGCTGAATCTAATAAGGATAATTTTTTCTAGTCCCCATACCCATATAGTTTGCTACAAGAGCAAGTTTATGCGACCCAGTCGTGCATTTTATTTCTTGATAAACATCAAGTTTTGTTTGTGTTTATAGAACATAATATAACGTTTGATAGATTGACGTAGGTATAGACAAACAAATTTATTTACGTTATCATGCTTAGATGTACGATTGAGGTATTGAAATAGATCGCAATTTAGGGTGATCAAACCTAACGAGAGTTACTTTTTTATATTTATGGTGTAAGGGTCTTCAATTGGCCAATCGAATGAAAGATGCATAACAAAACTAAAATGAGAACAACATAGTAAGTAGGTTATCAGTAAAAACTAATCACTTATCATATATCTATACAAATGTCACCAAGGTGATCTTCTTAGCGTTACTAAACACCTTAAACTTTCCCTAAAGTATGCAATATAATTATACGAGTTTTGGAGTTATGCGATTTGATATAACCGAAGAGCTATACTAAGGGCCAATCTTTTCAGCTCTGGTTAAATCTCTGGTTTGTTCACCATAGAATTTTCTTAATCAGTTGTTTCGAAACTCGGTTAACCACCACCATTTTATCTACTTGGGTTACCAAACCAGAGATAGTTTCAGTTTTCCAGTGGCCCAGTTGTGAAACAGAATCTCTGGTTAAGTTTGTTTATACTTTTTTGAATGCGAGAGAAAGAGTTCGAAGATTTTGTCAATAATTGATAACAGCCTGTCTCGTTTCGATGCACATGGATAAACTGTGAATTGATTCATTTACGAACAAAGGAAAAGAAAAAAATATATATACAATATTGGGGTGGAATTTATTAAGATGGTAGATTATCATTTTTTTAAATTGTATTCTTTACGATTAGTAGTGATAATCAATTAGTATCTAATATATTATTTATCATTCAACACAAATGTGAAAAAAATAATCGCTTATCATAGAATTTCTGTGCTTAAGGCGCCGGTTATAGCGATCAGGAAAATGCATCAGGAAAAATGTTTGAATGGATCTTTTATGTTGTTTTAAATCGATTTTAAACACAAATACTACACTAATCGACTACAAATAACTCAAAGAATTTTTTTTGCTAATAAATGTTACTATAGAATAATTATTTATTGTTTAAAATGTATTTCTTTATTTTTCTGACGAAAACTAATTTTTCGTGCCAGCTGATTGACATTTAAAAAAAAATGGAACAAATCGTTCCAATTATTTGAGTTCAATTTTCACTTGTTCCACTGACAGATTTCTGTCAGAAAAAGTTTTTCGTGTGCATTTCAATCAGGAAAACAGCCTGTTCACTGACACATTTTTCCTGATCGCTATAAACGCACATCGTGAACAAATTCCTGTTCTGATTTGTTTCTACTTTTCCTGATGGTTTTTCCTGATCGCTATAACCGGCCCCTAACCAAGCAAAATTGACTGGTTAACGAAATCTCTGTTAACCATAGATTCACTGGTTAAAATTTTGCTGAAAAGACCAAATCTCTGTTAACCGACTGGAATAATGACACTAACCACGGAAAACTTAGCTGGTTAACGTATATGGTAACCATAGATTCTCTGGTTAAGATTTTGTTGAAAAGACATGAATCTATGTTTACCACAACTGAAAAGACTGGCCCTAAAACTAAAAGTGAATCAAACAATAAAACGAAGAGCGTGCCATATAGACTCAAACATGCGAATATTTTAATGCAAAATCGTAGAAGATGGACAGACAGGATGTGTATACTTTAGTTGGTGCGTATATACGTATTGACAGATGCGTATATATGTTCGTGTGTACAGTTGTCTATTCCACTGGACTACAGCCCAAACGGCTGGATGGATTTCTTTCAAATTTGATGTAGGTACTATTGTGTGATTTCCTAAAGGAAGAATTCGATTTTTTTTAAGCCCGGCTATAAGGGGTACTTTTCGTTTTAGGTTTTTTTTTTTTTTAATTAAAGACTAAACTTTTAAAATGTTGTAGGTATTTGCAGTGCTGCTAACATAACTGAATTACCTACCCTACAGGTTTTCAACTAAAAATGCGCAAAAGGGAGATTTTGTAACAGTTTTTACAAAAATTAGCCATATAAGAATTAATTTAATTTCATTTCAATTCCGTATGACATTTAAGTAAGGGGCCGGTTATAGCGATCAGGAAAAACCATCAGGAAAAGTAGAAACAAATGGGAACAGGAATTTTTTCCTGATGTGCGTTTATAGCGATCAGGAAAAATGTGTCAGTGAACAGGCTGTTTTCCTGATTGAAATGCACACGAAAAACTTTTTCTGACAGAAATCTGTCAGTGGAACAAGTGAAAATTGAACTCAAATAATTGGAACGATTTGTTCCATTTTTTTTAAATGTCAATCAGCTGGCACGAAGAATTAGTTTTCATCAGGAAAATAAAGAAATACATTTTAAACAATAAATAATTATTCTATAGTAAAAATTATTAGCAAAAAAAATTCTTTGAGTTATTTGTAGTCAATAAATGTAGTATTTGTGTTTAAAATCGATTTAAAACAACATAAAAGATCCATTCGAACATTTTTCCTGATGCGTTTTCCTGATCGCTATAACCGACGCCTAAGCTGAACATTATTAACACAAAATGACATTTTAATTTTTTTTTTTAAACAATTGTCAAATGAAAGATATGTACTATACAACTTGATCTCTCGTTAAGGCCATTTTTTTTACAGTTCTCGCTTTTTACCATAATTAAATAATATATTAATCTTTATGTAGTCTCATTATAGTTTGCTACGAGAGCAAGTTAGTAAGTGCATTTATTTTAAACATGTTTATGTACTTATAGTGCTCGGGCACGAGCGTCAGAACAGCACGACAAAATGCTGAGCGGCTAAAAATATAATGCTCAATTCGGTCGCACGAGTTTGCGCTTGTATAGCAAACTATGGGATTACGGAAGATTTTATTTATTAAATTATATAATGCAAAGGCGAAAAATATCGAAAAATGACTGTATGTTTTGAGTCGTTAAGCGGCAACCCATATTAAAAAGCGGTAAAGCGACATTGCTCAGCCGCTCTGACGCTCGCTGCATATTGCGTGCCCGAGCAATTAGTGCTCGCCTACGAAATGAGCAGCAAGCGACTGAGTGGATGACTGACCAAACTCAACGCTCAACGACTTCGTGACCACCACAACCTTACAGCTTTAAATATTTTAATTTATTTTCGCCGCTCAGCGTTTTGTCGCTCAGCCGCTCGGCGCTCATTGCGTGGACGAGTCATAATAAATATACCGATGTCTCATGCCCATTCAAAAATGTGTCCCTACAGTTTTTTTTCCTATTGGGTATTCATGCTGCAATATTTTCATGCATCAAGCATGAGCACCCAATGGAAGAAAAAAAACTAGGGACATATTTTTGTATGGGGAATGAGACATCTGTATATCTATTATATGTGCCTATAGGTTTTTAACAAAGCCTTTAGACAAAAATTAGGCGACATTTAACGGCACACAAGACATAGGATATAGCGCATGCACTCACTATGCTTCAAAAACAAACAAATATAATATAATATAATATTTTAATATCATGATAATATGATAATGCTAACCAGAAAAAAGTATGGACTAATTGTAGGTACTTCAAAAATAGCAACTCATTTATTGATCGTAAAATCAAAGTAAAAATAAAATGATTATAAAAATGGGTGTGTTTGGCAAAACACCAGAAAGCATATTCTAAGAATATACAAGAACATATACCTACGTAGATAAAATATTTGCCGAAACTGAATTACTTAAAATCTAAAAAACCGGAAACGATCTTAGGCATGAATTACTCACTTTATGATTAGATTATTAGAATTGAATTTCGGTTAATTTACGATTAATATACTTGATACTTTAATACTTGTTATTATGAGATGAATAAGTTTTATTCACAGAAGTGTAAGTTGGGCATTAAAAAAAAATTTAGACAATGAATATAACTAAAATTAACAGTTCGTTAATCATAAATTTAATATGGTTTCGCAAAAGAATTAGTGACGTCGAATCTGTTATTCAACATTCGGAACTATCTACGTGTATGCGGATCACATGAAAATTTTTAGAGTAATCTCGTCACCTTACTATGCTTTAATTTCGCAGAATGATTTAAAAAAGTTTCATGTTTGGTGCCAAAAGAACAATTTAGAACTTAATGTTGGCAAATGCCAAGCAATCACTTACTCCCATAAACGCATCTTCCCACTACCGCGTGACTACTATATTAATGATAACCTAATTCCAAGAGTAACTACCATTTGGGATCTAGGAGTTATTTGTGATAGTGAGCTCAACTTCAGATCACAATATAACAGCATAATGGCTAGAGCTAACTCTGCTCTCGGGTTTTTAAAGCGTTGGTCGAAGGAATTTTCAGACCCTTTCGTTACAAAATCTCTTTACAAAACTTTTCTACGACCCTTGCTGGAATATCCCAGCCAAGTGTGGTCGCCCTATCACCATGAGCATATAAAAAGAATTGAAGCAATTCAACGTCGATTCCTCCGTTGCGCTCTAATTGGACTTCCATGGGTTTACAACTACCTTAGAACCTGCTCTCGTATAGAGATCGGCTGCAGCTTATTAGCTTACAATCTCTTGAAAAACGTCGTGAAGTAGCTGATGTTATCTTTGTTCATCACATTTTATCTGATGTATGTATATGTAACTGAATCTTCTGCTCTTCTTGAGGCAATGAGTTTTAACATCAACTCACATTCTCTGAGATCAACACCTCTTTTTAATCTGGCTCCTCACAGAACTGATTATGGCAGAAAAGAACCCGTTTACCAGAATTTTGAGGGAAGTCAATGTTAATAGTAATATTTTTGATTACAACCGCAGCAAAAACACAAGAAGTCTTATGTATGGTACCTCGTCTATCAAAGTATATAAATAAATGTTTTTCACAGTAAGGGAAACTAAAACTGATAATAACAATTTTAACAATTGCTTTCGCATGCTTTTTTCATTTTTATTATTGATTTTTTTCTTTAATTTCACTTTTTATTTTTTTTTTTACTTTTTAAATTATTGATCTGCTAAAGGATGCCATATTAATATAATATTTATTCTTTTTACGTTTTGTATATATTTTTTTAGCTGCTTGCATTAAGCAGTCCAATACTCTTTACTTTATGACGATAATCGGGCATGCTTAATACATAATTGGTTAGTTAGTTATGTTACTAACAACATAGCAAAATAACTAATTTTATTTTTATCATAACATCAAGTTGATTTCTTCGATGAACTTGCTCCAAGAAAAAAATGCTCCATGAAAAACTTCCAACGATTTCTTCCACCCTCTAAAACAACCAGCACTATTTATAACGATACACTTTCTTAGCGTATGAAATAATAATAAAATGATTTTTAAAACGATCTAATTACCATATGTATAGAAGCTTTGCATTAATGTTTTATACCTACGTAATCCATAAATTAAAACCATCTTATTTAAATCAATCCAACCTATTATATATGAACTGAATCGATTGAGAGGCATTACCTATCACAAGACCAAAACATTATAAGAAATGCAAAAAAAATCAAATTTTTTACCATTTCTTAATATTTTTTTTTCTCTTAAACCTTCCGTGTATTTAAACGAACCAAACTTAAAAATAAAATATTCGAATTGGTCCAGCCGTTTTCTAGTTTTAGCGAGACTAACAAAAACAGGAATTGATTTTTATAAGAAGAAGATAACTTCATACATTTCCATCGAAGATATTAATAGCTTAATTAAAACTATCCAGCCGCCTTCCATTTTGAATTTCCTGTGCATTATATTCTCATTAATAACTTGAGTAGCAGGTTCCCAATTCGCAATTTGTTCTTCTCCAACAAAAATAAATATGTAGGTACATCTACAGCTACAGGTACACAAGTAATGAATGAAAAATAAGGAATTCAAATTTCTTGTTGAACCGTTATTTTAAAAATTATATCTACCGAAATCTAATTCAAATTATTCCTTCTTTATAATAAATCACCAGAAAAATATTTTATCCATTTTCATCCAAGCATTTGTGTATGATGTATAATCTTTGAATGCGTTTAATAATTTAATGATCATATACATATATGATATAATATCCTTCTCGAAAGTGCTGTATCTGCCACAATTCCCCCGATCTCAATTTGGTAATATTTTATAAAACCGAACGTCCAACATGGTCTACTTTACTACCTACCATTACCAATCGATAAAGCAATGGATTTAAGCTGAACCAAAAGGTATGAAATTGCTCTCCAGAGGAAATCCCTTCTATACTTTCTGATGTAGACGATATATTTCACACCCAAGAAGTTCTTTTGGTATTCTACTTTTGTTTGCTTTACTTTGAAAATCGAAAAACTATACAAACACAGAAAAACCAACATACTAACATAAGGATACCATTGAGATAATAATATTTTTGTACAAGTAGCATGAAAATAAACCATTTGGACATAACCAACAGATGACTTTCGATAATTAAGTATCTATAAGGTTAGATGTAGTTTTGTTGATTTTGTGCTTTTGTTTTGAAGAACTAATAGCAGAAATATTTACTTATCTTACCTTAACCAAATTGATGGTGATGATATGTTAATATTTGTTCTGTAATGTTATTCTAATGGTTATATTCCTTAATTTACACATTGATGTTGATTGGTTCAAAAGGAGGACCATGACTTTTATTTTATTTTTTCCTTGTAATATCACAGATGAACATAAGAATTTTAAATTATTTGTATAGAAAGGTTTGTTCTTGTCAATTAAACATAAAAGAACAAAAGGAATATCCGTTTAGTTTTTCAAACATTTGTTTAGTTTCTTCTTGTTCTTCTCCATTTCCGAAGATGCTATGATCTCGAATGGCCACAACTTTCCCACTTCACCTACTGATCTGCATACGCTTTGATGGTGTTACGAATCTACAAATTGCAATGGATTTCTCAACACCCTGTTTTATTTATTTATTTATGCATGGAATTCGAAATTCGAAAAACTTCTTCTTAATGGACTGAATGCGGAAGCAGTAAGTGCCAACATCAAAATTTTGAACAAGGGTAAATGTTCACCGCCAAGATCTTGGTTGGTCTTTTTCCTTTCAATCACCATCCGATCTGGAGCTTTACCATAAAGGTACTTTCTTTTAAAGAAAATTTAATTTCCTTCATAAAATTGGTTTGCAATTGGATTTACTTATATAGAAGTGAACATTTTTTTTAGAGCTCAATCCATTCATCGCAGTGATAATTAAGAAAAAAAAAGAGGAAAATCTGAGAACGCTAAGCTTGCGTTACGAACAATTGCTTAACTTCATCCACGATTTTTCCCCAGGTAAATTACTATTTCCTTTTAAAAAAAAAAAAATTTGAGAAAAATATGCATCTCTATAATTTGTCTAAATAAGCCACTACTAGAACATAAACTCAATATTGCATTAATTTTTTTAGACGCTTCTGTTCGGAGCACAAACAACGATTTTGACATTGCACCACGTGCACTTGTGCTTAATAGTTAGGGAGTTCAAGGGGGAAAGCAATACCAAACGAGAACCGAGGGAGAGAGGAAGGCTAGGTTCAAGTTCATAGACAAGCCGAGATTTCTTGTTCTCCAAATCTATACTGCAACCCTGGCCGCTTCCCCATGCCAGCTCAGTAACGGCAACTTTCCCTGAGCAAATCAACTGAACCAAAACTTACACCAATTTAACTACAAAATTCTGCAATCAACATTCAGTTCACTCAACGTCGGGATAGTTATCGGCTGGCACAAGCCACGAACCAACATCGGTGTAGGCGGTACGGTGCGGTAGAGTGCGGGGAGCGAGGGTGCCCAAGAAGCTTTGCCAACCCTAAGACTGAGGCCCAATCTTGCGGTGGTGTGAAAAAAATAAAAAGACCTAAAAGCCATACCAATTGCCCAAATTAGTTACTTAACAGAATTACTTGAGATAAAAAAAAAAAAAAAAATACATATAGTACCTATCAGTGTCGAGTGAGTGCATGCAATTTAAAAAAAAAAAAAATAAGTAAGCTTAATATAAAAAAAAAAAGGAAAGAAAAAAAGGGGTAAGCCTTTTGCTTTCACCCAGTTATACATAATTTTGTAAACAAATAGTGATTGTGATAGTGTTGATTTGGCGTGGAGCTGAATTTCACACTCAACTTCGACTCAGTTGGAACCCGTTGGAATCTGTGCACAGGATCCCCGTAAGTGGTAAGTTTCCAAAACAAACTGTTTATTTCTCTTTTTCCCACAGGCCAAATTACCACTACGTCAATGACATTTGTTATTGTTTACTTTTTTTTTTATTAATTAAATTTGAAATCTACCTATATTGAACCTATTATTATTATACAAAAAAAAAAATTACCTACCTAACTATAAGTTATTTATTGTAGTACAAGCTAAGAACTAGATTTTGCTTAGACGGTGTTTCCGTACATAATGAGTTTTCTTAATATGATTACAAAGTTGACATGCACCATCGATAGTAATTGATCATTAATTAGAATTTCAGAATGTTTTTTTTCCATATTATTTTATTAAAAATATAAATGCATAAATTTACGACAATGTTTTAAATTGAAGAATTATGTGGGTGAGTGAGCCGGAAGACTATAGTGCCAATTTATCTGGTTTTGTGTGACAACAGTCAGTGTGTTTAATCAGGGATAGTTCACGAGTGGAATTACAAGGTACTTGAACTATCAAGGCGTCTGCGAAAGCAACTATTGGGAGGGAAAAGGATACCTTAGGCGACCCCTACACCTGTCGCCCTGCAAGCTTGGTATAGGTAGATGAAGATGTCCGTCCGCAGTCGTTAGTTTTAACAAAACCGTGCAGGCTTTTGGAAAGCCTCATTGTAGTTTTAGTTTTTTAGTTTTTCATCAGTATAGTCCCGGTAGTAGCATGTTTATTGTTTGCCGCGTTGCGACCGATTGATCTTCTGGAAAACTCAACTGCATTTTAAGTTCACATTGTCTGACTTTTTCCGGAGGAAAAGTCACTGCATGTGAATGTGTAATATTTATTATAAATAGTATGGTCCGTTGACTGGATGAATACACTGGTCAATGATGCTACTATAAAATCTTCTTCTTATCAATCCAAGCTTCAAGTTCATGCTTCTAGCATAGTCCGTCCGATGTAGTCGCACAATAACACTTTTCAAAGTAAATCCTCAATTTTGAAGATAAAAGAACATCAATGGCACGAATAGAATCAATCTCACTTACCCACAACAATATATGAAAATAAAAATATAAAGAAAAACCCACAAATCCGAAAGTATAATTTAGAATTAAAAACAGAAAATTAAAATTTAAAATATAGACAAAATGAGTAATACCAACACATACAATACTCGACAAAAAGGCAGATTAAACAACTCCCGAGGTCGTGGCTCCTCAAATATAAATAGGAATTCGATCAGCTTCCGAAATTCTTCCCAAAACATTTCCCAAAACAACGTTATGGTATCTAGACCATTGGTTAATAGAACGCCTCTTAATAACAATAATAATTTGAATAACGATCCATTTAACGACCCTCAGTGTTCACAAGATGTAAATTCTATAGAAGCGCGTTTAGTGGATGCAAGTTTGGAGGTTATACAACTTCCAAATAATGAACTTAATCCCACTAATGGTAATGCTGGTAATGCAATTGGCAACTCTTATGCGATTGACCGAACTTTTCAAGGAGCAGAGCATCCAAATTTTCGGGGAGCACAGGCTTCAAATGGTGAAGAACCACCACCTCAAATTAGTCAAGAACAAGCTGCTCAAACCAAACAAAACCTTAATGTTCATAGACCGAGTATTCAAGCTAGTAACTCAGGGATAGAAGCGTTAACCAACGCATTTAAACTCATCCTTGAAGCTAATCAGAAAGAATTCATTAGAGAAATGAAGGATATTAAAAATACCTTTGTTGAACGTTTAGACATTTTAAATAATGTAAGTCAACCAGATATTCGTGAAAATCAGATAAGACCTTCAAGCGCTTTTGAGCAATTTTTAAACAACGCTTCTTTTTCAACTCAAAACAGAGTAGTTCCACCTATAAGTAGCCAATCATCTCAATCCAATTCAAATACATTTGTAATAGATTCAAACTGCAAAGTTGAAAAATGGCAAATCTCCTTTGATGGGTCAGACAACGTTCATGATTTTCTGTTCAAAGTTGAGACTTTAAGAGAACGTTCTCGCTGCAGCTGGAACCACGTTCTCGCAAGTTTTCATGTCCTTTTAAAAGGCAAAGCAGAGGCATGGTTCTGGTTCTATTTAAAGAAAAATCCTTCAGCAACTTATGAGAATCTCAAACACGCCATTATCAAAGAATATAGTAAGGTTGAGAATGACCATGAAAAAATTCTTCAAATGTTATCCCGAAAGCAAAGCTATAAGGAAACATTTGATGACTTCTTCTCAGATATTTTGCGGTTGAATGCCCGAATGAAAGAACCATTAAGTGACACTAAGATGATAGATCTGATTAAAAAGAACTCGAAACAAAACATTGGTTCGCTTTTATTTCCCTATCAGGTCACCAGCTTAGAAAACTTAAGGGATGTGGCAAGACAAGCCGAAAAATTTCTTAGCCACCAAACATACCAAGGCTATCAGAACTTTAGGAGGGTTAACGAGATTGAAGAGGCAATGATAACTGAGAATAAGAACACATTCGAAGACCCTGAGATAGCAGCTATCTCAAATAGATACGGTTCTCGTCAGCCACCTGACACGAGCAAGTTCAAATGCTGGAACTGTGATCAAATAGGTCATTCATTCTACGATTGCCCATCAGATAAGCGCAACTTATTCTGTTTTCGATGTGGAGAAAAGAATGTAACGACACCAAATTGTCGCAAACATTCGTCAAACTCCAAGGTGAGCGAGATGGTAGCCGGGGACTCTCGTTCCATACCTTCAACCCCGAGCCAATAAATAACCTTTACGAATCCTTCGAAAGCCATAGGCAAGACAAGGATTCAAAACCACCCGAAAGTACAGTTCAACTAAAATCTAATTCTTCAAGACCCAAAATTGAAATATCTCAGCCCAAATTAAAACATTTTTCAAAGCTCTCTCTGCACGAGAGGATCTTGCGTTACCAAGATACGAAGGAAAAGATTTTTGGAACACGAAATAACCGGATAGTACCGAAAAAAATAGTAAAATGCAGGAACCGATATAAAGTGAGAAAATCGCGAAAAAAAGCTCTAGATTCTGCAATAATAGATGACGTCAATGATTCAAGACCATATCTGAACATCAAGATAGGCAATGAAAAAGTTTATGCTTTGCTAGACTCAGGCGCATCAGTCAGTGTTCTTGGAAAAGATAGCCTCAACTTCCTTGAGCGGAACTCAATCAAAAGCAAACCGATCAAGTCTTCGATTAGTACTGCTGATGGCACTAAGCAAAAAATTCAAGGCTTTTGCCAAATCGCAGTCGGTTTCAATGACGTCACAAAAGTTATTGATTTTTACATTGTACCTATTCTGCAACAGCCAGTTTATTTAGGAATTAACTTTTGGAAAAGTTTCAATATCGTTCCTAAAATTATAATTCCCGAAATCTCTGTCATTGATAAAACCATGTTAGACACGAATACTATTGAATTAAACCCTAATCAGACATTTAAGCTTCTTCAGACGATAGATGAGTTTCCTTCCTTTGCAAAGTCTGGACTTGGGAAAACTCACTTGGAAGAACACTTTATAGATACTGGTGAGGCTGTCCCAATGAAATCTAAGTACTACCCTCTGTCACCACCTCGTGAAGCCGAAGTCTACGCAGAGATTGAACGCTTACGTTCACTTGGCATAGTCGTTGAGAGTGATAGTGCGTGGAGTTCCCCGATCGTTGTAGTTCGTAAATCGGATGGGACAATACGACTGTGTATAGATTTTCGAAAACTAAATAGCGTGACGAAAAAAGATGCATATCCTTTGCAGCACATAGGCGGATTATTGAGCAGGGTCAAGAACACGCATTTTATCAGTAAAATAGATCTACAACAAGCTTTTCATCAGATTCCTCTCGAAAAGTCATCCAGAGAGAAGACAGCTTTTGCAGTTCCAGGCATGCCATTACTGGAGTTTACAGTGATGCCATTCGGGCTCTGTAATGCTTCGCAAAGGCTTGTTCGCTTGTTAGATAAAGTCATACCAACTAAATTTCGTGATAATATTTTTATCTACTTAGATGATTTGCTAGTCTGTACGGCAACTTTTGAAGAGCACATTTCAGTACTTCGGGATTTAGCAAAGTGTCTCAGCGATGCGAAGCTGACCATTAATATGGACAAAAGCAAGTTTTGTCAGAAGGAAATACAGTACCTAGGCTATATTATAGGTCAGGGATGTTTGAAGACAGATCCTTCAAAGTTGAAAGCGATAACTGATTTTCCTCTGCCCAAAACTGCTCGCCAAATTCGCAGATTTGTTGGCATGACAGGATGGTATCGTCAGTTTATACCCAACTTTGCAAGTTTGTCAGCACCTCTCACAGATTGTCTTCGCAAAAGCAAGGAGTTTTCTTTGACCAAAGAAGCTGAAATTTCTTTTCAAAAATTGAAGGTAGCTTTAACCACTGCCCCAGTTTTGGCTCAGCCTAACTTTGCCAAACCATTTGTGATACAATGTGATGCGTCAAGTTTGGGTGTGGGCGGAGTTCTATACCAGTTGGACGATGAGGGGAAGGAGCATCCAATTGCATATGTTTCGCAAAAATTAAATAAAGCGCAAAGAAATTATACAGTTTCGGAGCAAGAGTGCATGGCAGCTATCGTTTGCGTCAACAAGTTCAGACCATATGTTGAAGGACTCCCCTTTAAGATAGTCACCGATCACTCAAGCCTCAAGTGGCTTATGTCACAAAAGGATTTGAGTGGACGGCTTGCTAGGTGGAGCTTGAAGCTCCAAGCGTTCGAATTTTTGATGGAACACCGCAAGGGTTCCTTGAACACTGTGCCTGACGCACTCTCTCGCCTTGACATGTGCGAACTTATGCCCAGCGTCAGACAATCTGAGATAGATCTTAAGTCAGAATTCTTCAGTTCATCAGAGTATGAAAAGTTAAAAAAAGACATTGCAACAGATCAAGCATGTCTCCCGGACGTTTGCGTTTCCGATGGGTATGTTTATAAGCGGGTGAGATTTAGGACAGGTTCTTTGGATGAGGAAGAAAGCCTTTGGCGATTATGGTTACCAAAAGAGTTGACCGAGGTAGCCATCATAAACGAGCATTGTTCGGGATGTCATGGAGGCCTTGAAAAGACACTCTTTCGCCTCAGACAAAAATATTATTGGCCAGAGATGGTGAAACAAACTAAGGCTTTCATCAGGTTATGCGATATCTGCAAGGAAGCTAAGCCTGCAAATACGACCTTGCGACCGAAAATGGGTAACCAAATCGTTACAGAAAGGCCAATGCAGAGGCTATACATTGATCTTCTTGGGCCCTATCCCCGTACCAAATTAGGGAATACCACCATTTTTATCGCGATTGACCATTTTTCAAAATACATTTTCTTGAAACCTCTGCGTAAAGCCACGGCAATATCTATTTGCAAGTATATGGAGGAGGATATTTTTCATCTTTTTGGGACTCCTGAGTTTATCCACAGTGATAACGGTAGACAGTTCGTCTCGAAAAAATTCTTAAAATTATTGGAGATATATAAGATTCACCACATAAAAACAGGGCTGTACTCTCCCCAAGCTAATAGCTCAGAGCGCGTTAATAGGGAAATAATATCTAAAATAAGAGTGTTCGTGGGAGACAAGCACACAGAGTGGGACAAGTATGTTTCAACCATAGCCGCAACTCTTAGGAGTGATTATCATTCCTCAATTAACAGTTCCCCTTACTATGCGTTACTGGGTCAAAATATGATCCTTAGTGGATGTGAGTATCCTATTCTAAGAAAACTCAAAGCTTTAGCGGATCCCGATTTAAAAACAATTCCATCCACAGATCGAAAGTACCTGATTAGAGATAAAATTAGAGAAAATTTAGATAGAGCTCATCTTAAAGCAGAGAAAACGTACAATAGTAGAGCAACTAATGTTCGATTCGTAGAAGGACAAGAGGTCTTTCGACGGAATTTCGGACAGAGCTCATTTTCAAAGCAAGAAACTGCTAAATTCATGCCGAAATTTCTAAAGTGTAGGGTGATAAAGAGGGTGGGAAATTGTTTATATGATTTGGAAGATTTAAAGGGAAAATTCCTTGGAAGATTCCACGCGAAGGATATAAGACAATAAAGGTTATAATGGAGATTCGATTTCCTTCTCGTTTCTGCAAACGATTCTTGAAACAAAGAAGGTTTGTTACGAATCTACAAATTGCAATGGATTTCTCAACACCCTGTTTTATTTATTTATTTATGCATGGAATTCGAAATTCGAAAAACTTCTTCTTAATGGACTGAATGCGGAAGCAGTAAGTGCCAACATCAAAATTTTGAACAAGGGTAAATGTTCACCGCCAAGATCTTGGTTGGTCTTTTTCCTTTCAATCACCATCCGATCTGGAGCTTTACCATAAAGGTACTTTCTTTTAAAGAAAATTTAATTTCCTTCATAAAATTGGTTTGCAATTGGATTTACTTATATAGAAGTGAACATTTTTTTTAGAGCTCAATCCATTCATCGCAGTGATAATTAAGAAAAAAAAGAGGAAAATCTGAGAACGCTAAGCTTGCGTTACGAACAATTGCTTAACTTCATCCACGATTTTTCCCCAGGTAAATTACTATTTCCTTTTAAAAAAAAAAAAATTTGAGAAAAATATGCATCTCTATAATTTGTCTAAATAAGCCACTACTAGAACATAAACTCAATATTGCATTAATTTTTTTAGACGCTTCTGTTCGGAGCACAAACAACGATTTTGACATTGCACCACGTGCACTTGTGCTTAATAGTTAGGGAGTTCAAGGGGGAAAGCAATACCAAACGAGAACCGAGGGAGAGAGGAAGGCTAGGTTCATGACCATTTTTCAAAATACATTTTCTTGAAACCTCTGCGTAAAGCCACGGCAATATCTATTTGCAAGTATATGGAGGAGGATATTTTTCATCTTTTTGGGACTCCTGAGTTTATCCACAGTGATAACGGTAGACAGTTCGTCTCGAAAGAATTCTTAAAATTATTGGAGATATATAAGATTCACCACATAAAAACAGGGCTGTACTCTCCCCAAGCTAATAGCTCAGAGCGCGTTAATAGGGAAATAATATCTAAAATAAGAGTGTTCGTGGGAGACAAGCACACAGAGTGGGACAAGTATGTTTCAACCATAGCCGCAACTCTTAGGAGTGATTATCATTCCTCAATTAACAGTTCCCCTTACTATGCGTTACTGGGTCAAAATATGATCCTTAGTGGATGTGAGTATCCTATTCTAAGAAAACTCAAAGCTTTAGCGGATCCCGATTTAAAAACAATTCCATCCACAGATCGAAAGTACCTGATTAGAGATAAAATTAGAGAAAATTTAGATAGAGCTCATCTTAAAGCAGAGAAAACGTACAATAGTAGAGCAACTAATGTTCGATTCGTAGAAGGACAAGAGGTCTTTCGACGGAATTTCGGACAGAGCTCATTTTCAAAGCAAGAAACTGCTAAATTCATGCCGAAATTTCTAAAGTGTAGGGTGATAAAGAGGGTGGGAAATTGTTTATATGATTTGGAAGATTTAAAGGGAAAATTCCTTGGAAGATTCCACGCGAAGGATATAAGACAATAAAGGTTATAATGGAGATTCGATTTCCTTCTCGTTTCTGCAAACGATTCTTGAAACAAAGAAGGTTTGTTACGAATCTACAAATTGCAATGGATTTCTCAACACCCTGTTTTATTTATTTATTTATGCATGGAATTCGAAATTCGAAAAACTTCTTCTTAATGGACTGAATGCGGAAGCAGTAAGTGCCAACATCAAAATTTTGAACAAGGGTAAATGTTCACCGCCAAGATCTTGGTTGGTCTTTTTCCTTTCAATCACCATCCGATCTGGAGCTTTACCATAAAGGTACTTTCTTTTAAAGAAAATTTAATTTCCTTCATAAAATTGGTTTGCAATTGGATTTACTTATATAGAAGTGAACATTTTTTTTAGAGCTCAATCCATTCATCGCAGTGATAATTAAGAAAAAAAAGAGGAAAATCTGAGAACGCTAAGCTTGCGTTACGAACAATTGCTTAACTTCATCCACGATTTTTCCCCAGGTAAATTACTATTTCCTTTTAAAAAAAAAAAAATTTGAGAAAAATATGCATCTCTATAATTTGTCTAAATAAGCCACTACTAGAACATAAACTCAATATTGCATTAATTTTTTTAGACGCTTCTGTTCGGAGCACAAACAACGATTTTGACATTGCACCACGTGCACTTGTGCTTAATAGTTAGGGAGTTCAAGGGGGAAAGCAATACCAAACGAGAACCGAGGGAGAGAGGAAGGCTAGGTTCAAGTTCATAGACAAGCCGAGATTTCTTGTTCTCCAAATCTATACTGCAACCCTGGCCGCTTCCCCATGCCAGCTCAGTAACGGCAACTTTCCCTGAGCAAATCAACTGAACCAAAACTTACACCAATTTAACTACAAAATTCTGCAATCAACATTCAGTTCACTCAACGTCGGGATAGTTATCGGCTGGCACAAGCCACGAACCAACATCGGTGTAGGCGGTACGGTGCGGTAGAGTGCGGGGAGCGAGGGTGCCCAAGAAGCTTTGCCAACCCTAAGACTGAGGCCCAATCTTGCGGTGGTGTGAAAAAAATAAAAAGACCTAAAAGCCATACCAATTGCCCAAATTAGTTACTTAACAGAATTACTTGAGATAAAAAAAAAAAAAAAAATACATATAGTACCTATCAGTGTCGAGTGAGTGCATGCAATTTAAAAAAAAAAAAAATAAGTAAGCTTAATATAAAAAAAAAAAGGAAAGAAAAAAAGGGGTAAGCCTTTTGCTTTCACCCAGTTATACATAATTTTGTAAACAAATAGTGATTGTGATAGTGTTGATTTGGCGTGGAGCTGAATTTCACACTCAACTTCGACTCAGTTGGAACCCGTTGGAATCTGTGCACAGGATCCCCGTAAGTGGTAAGTTTCCAAAACAAACTGTTTATTTCTCTTTTTCCCACAGGCCAAATTACCACTACGTCAATGACATTTGTTATTGTTTACTTTTTTTTTATTAATTAAATTTGAAATATATTGAACCTATTATTATTATACAAAAAAAAAATTACCTACCTAACTATAAGTTATTTATTGTAGTACAAGCTAAGAACTAGATTTTGCTTAGACGGTGTTTCCGTACATAATGAGTTTTCTTAATATGATTACAAAGTTGACATGCACCATCGATAGTAATTGATCATTAATTAGAATTTCAGAATGTTTTTTTTCCATATTATTTTATTAAAAATATAAATGCATAAATTTACGACAATGTTTTAAATTGAAGAATTATGTGGGTGAGTGAGCCGGAAGACTATAGTGCCAATTTATCTGGTTTTGTGTGACAACAGTCAGTGTGTTTAATCAGGGATAGTTCACGAGTGGAATTACAAGGTACTTGAACTATCAAGGCGTCTGCGAAAGCAACTATTGGGAGGGAAAAGGATACCTTAGGCGACCCCTACACCTGTCGCCCTGCAAGCTTGGTATAGGTAGATGAAGATGTCCGTCCGCAGTCGTTAGTTTTAACAAAATTCTTGGCATGATTTTAGATTTTTCTTTTGGTGCGTCTGGTTGTCTAGGAGCAAGAACTACCCCCAATCCGACGTCACCTAGCCGTGCGTATGCTAGCATGCCAAGTAAGGCTCTTAGGTAACCAGGTCAATTCGAACCCGCAGCAATGGGTTCATCGATTAGACCTCAAAAAATGGCGGCATGGATTGTTCCATATCTCAGGCCAACTGAATTCTGGTATCGCAGCATTTTTTTTTTTCCAAGAATTATGACCGTTATGCACATTCAAAGTTCAGGTACAATCACGAAAGAGAGGAAGGTCCAATTCCTCTCTTTGGTGATTTTACCGGAACTTTGAATGTGCATAACAGTCATTATCTACAATATTTTATCTACGATGGTATTTCAGCTGGGCGAACAACTACGAACAAATTTCAGTATTGTAGCGGATGATATATATTAGTAGATACAAAAAGACAACTCTTCCCGCCCGCATCCTGGAGCAATCGGCGGAAAGAGGGAATAAAGAAGTTGCAATTATTTGGAGGGTGTTTACTTACGATGGCGGTCAGCCATCAGACGAATAGGGGGAATAACATGTAGCATATGAAAACATGCACGTGCCGTAACTATTCGGGACTGGTGGAAGTGTGATCATAGCCTCTTGGCGGCGGCCGCTAGTAACAAGCCTTTTAAAAAAGGTTTGGCTAATATGATCAGGCTAGTTCCTCAGGTTGGCAACAGGTTAATTCCCTGTTCCGTAAAATTTAGAATTACGAACCCGACAACAAGCCTCGGAAACGGACTGATCTCACGACGACAACCAACGCAACGAAAACGGCAAAACGATTAACGAATTTTCTTATGGAACGTACGATCGCTCTATAGAGCTCGAGCTGCTCAGCAACTAGCCGATGCCCTGTCAAAATAAAGAGCTGACATAACAGCACTACAAGAAATCAGATGGACAGGGAATGGTGTTTTACAGAAGAAAGAATATGACGTATACTACAGCTGTCATACAAAACACCATGTTCTCGGGGTAGGCTTCCTAGTCAGCGAAAAAATGAAGTCTACCATCATCGGCTTTAACGCTATAAGCGAAAGGCTATGCACCCTTCGCGTGCGAGGCAAATTTACGAACATATAGCCTCATTAACGTTCACGGACCTACGGAGGAGTCCTCAGACGAAGAAAAAGAGACTTACTACGAACAAGTCGAGAGGACCCTCAATGCCTGTCCCAGGTATGACGTAAAAATCATCCTTGGGGATTTAAACGCAAAAATTGGTCGGGAGCCGGTATTCAGGCATTACGCAGGCATCCATAGTTTGCATGAGAACACTAATGACAATGGACTTCGAGTCTTAGAATTGGCAGCATCGAAAAACATGGTCGTTGCGAGTACCAGGTTCCCGCGAAAAGATATCTACAAAGCTACCTGGGTATCAACTGATGGAGTCACTCGTAACCAAATAGACCACGTGTTGATAGACCGTCGCCACTACTCGAACTTGATGACGGTACGAACGTACCGAGGCGCCAATATCGACTCGGATCACTATCTTGTTGGTATGGTCTTCCGAGGGCGGATTGCCTTGCGAAGACGTATTGCATCCGCCGATCAAGTTCGAATCAACACGGCTGCCCTGCGCAATGAAAATGCCAGTAACACCTTTGGTAATGCGTTAGGACTCGCCCTAGAATCGCTTGATTTAGGGAGAGTAAGTCCTGGGGCCAGTATGCTGGGCGTAGATGAGAAGTGGACACGCCTTAAGAATACTGTCATTAGTACTGCCAACTCCATCTTAGGCAGCAGTCGTAGAAATCGGAACGACTGGTTTGATGATGAATGCAAGCAATGCAACAATCTTATAGAACGCGGGCACGCGAAGAAGAATATAAAGAGCTCAGAAGAATAGAAAAACGGCTTCACAGACAGAAAAAATCAGCCTGGGAGAAGAACTTAATCTGTGAAATAGAAAAAAACCGAGAACGAGGACCGCACCAGGCGCGGAAGTTCTACCAATCCGTCCGAAACATGACGCAGTATACACCACGCTGCACATACTGCAAGGACGGAGAGGGAAATTTGATCACCGATCCACAAAGCATACTGGAGCGATGGGAAGTGTACTTTAATGAATTGCTAAATGGTCAACTCACTGCAGAAGTGGAGGCTCCACTGCTTCAAGACGAATACCCTATGTTGCCGTCACCAAGCATAGAAGAGGTTGAGAAGGCTATAGACCGGCTAAAGAAAAACAAAGCCCCGGGAGCTGATGGTATACCAGCCGAATTATTTCAACACGGTGGGCCAGCTCTACGTCAGGCAATTCATGATATTATAGTGCACGTGTGGGAGCATGAAGAAATGCCAGAAGACTGGCGAAAAGGTATAATAAGCCCCATACATAAGAAAGGAGATGTCACAACGTGCAGCAACTATAGAGGTATCACGTTGTTGAGTACCGCCTATAAGATACTCTCCTCTATCCTACAAGACCGGATAACCCCATACGCTAAAACCATCATCGGACAATATCAGTGTGGTTTCATTCCAGGCAAATCAACAACTGATCAGATCTTTACCCTTAGGCAGGCGATGGAATAATGTCTAGAATTTAACATCCCAACATACCACCTGTTTATAGACTTTAAGGCCGCCTATGATAGCATAGGCAGGGTAGAACTTTACAAAGCCATGAGAGAATTCGGCATCCCAAATAAATTGACACGACTATGTAGGTTGACCATGACCAACGTAACAAGCCAAGTAAAAATAGCCGGATTGCTATCCAGACCAATCAACATCTTTAATGGACTCCGACAAGGGGATGGTTTGGCCCCCATTTAGGTGGGGAGTCATTTTTTGAAAAAGTGACTTAACTTAACATTGCAAATAAAAATATTAAAAATCAACTAACACATACGATTTATTAAAGCAAAGACCTCATAATTGTTTTTAAGATCGAATCAAGTTGTTTTAGCAAATGGTTTTCGAAAAAAAAATTCAAAGTCAAAACTAAAAAAAAAAAACATTATTTTTTTCCAAAATTTTAAATTGTTTAGTGAAACATTTTACGCTCATAATAATTTTCAATGAAATTCAAAAATATTTTGACTAAAATGTTTCTTAGTTTTTGAGATATAAAAAATAAATTTAAGGTACCTTTTATTCTTTTTCTTTTTTTGTTAAAACCTATTTTTTGTGTTATTTTCTGTATCTTATGTGAAGATTATACAAATAAATTAATAATACATAGATATACAAATACTTTACGATTATAATATTCGCATATAAATCTACGAATACTTCACAAATATACCTACGTATACATCGCTCAGGTTATCAGCCTGATAGTTTTTTTAAACCGACCAGATTTATGCCTTATGTCGAATTCCTTGGAAATGAAAAGTTGACTTTTTTCGGAGTAAAGTCGTTTTTTTTCGGACTAATGTTGCTTTTTTTCCGAAAATCATGATCCATGGACAAAATAAAGTTGCTTTTTTCCCCCTCAGATTAACTTTTCTTGAATCTCTATTAGATAGCAAGATTCACACATATTTGCATACATCCTTAACAGATTTGATTTCTTCTGTCAGACGAGCCGTTTAATTCTGTAGTTTGTTTTATTTTAACATATGTAGATTTCTTAAATAAAATAATTTTAAAATAATCTATTGGCGTGATTGATAGTGCAATATGTTAATAAAGTGAACTTAAGTGAATTGTTTAGATCGCGTCTATAAAATATACACCACACAATTAGAAAAAAAGGACCTTTGTTGTTTCAACATCCATGGGAAGGAAAAAAGTCAACTTTTCCAATCAAATCTGAAAAAATCCAAGGAATTCGACATTAAATTACCCTCGATCGTTACAAAAAAAAGTAATATATATTTTACTATTTGATGAAGGATATTAACACATAAATAGGAATTCAAAACCGTACCAGGACTACACTGTACAATGCACATCGTTTAAAGAATCAGGATGTCAACTTTCTGAGGGCGCTCATCACCAGTGCCAGTATAGCAAATGCTATACGAGCCCCGCGCATCAACGATTTCTGACCATAAAAAAAATTTAGTTTTACAATTACAAACCTCCTATACATACAGTGGCTTACAAGCACGTATTAAGCAAATAAATAATTATGCAGAATACATTCCGCGTCTTCACACGTTGTAAGTTTGCTGCTTATGGTTTCTAAGTGTGCTGCAGACAGAAGCATATCTTTTTTGATTTAATTGAAATGTATATACCTAAATTTTTATTTGTTAACAAAAATTATTTCTGTGCTGCATCAACTTCTTCCAAAATATCGCACCAGAATGAAATTTGGTCTTACGTCGTTTGGCGTTATTTCACGTCACTGGTTGTCACCCGGGGCGAATCGCCCTCGGATGATCACATGATCAAGACCTCATCACTGGATACGCCCTTTGTGAATCTTTACATTTACATTTAAGCAATGCGTTCTACATTTTCAGATATTGGACCAAAAGCCAAAAATCTAACTGGCTGTGAGGCATATCAGCAAGAAACTTCTAGACGTAAGAAGCGAAATACAAAATATACGACTATTATAGCGGCTCAGCTACACACGACGATTTTGTTGAAAATAAAACACATGGATAACGTACTCACTGCTTTAGGTAATCGTATCATAAAATTGCTGACGTTTTTCGAATATTCCGAGAGCTAAACTTTCATCCACTAGAAGAGATTTTGGAAAAATCTGCAATCATCGTAGGTGCTTAAGTAGATGATTTAAAAGCAGCCTGGACTATCCATATGTCAATGTAGGCAGCTGCCTAGGGCGGCAAATTTTGGGAGGGCGGCAAATTTTCAACGCTTGTCGCTTACACTAGATATAATGCTTCTTTGGTTGTGGAAAATTCGTATCGGAAGCAATTAATTCGGAATTTTCGACTTGTTCACTGTAAAAGATTGGTGATTGCAATCAAGCAAAAACAAACAAACCAATCAATCCTAATTTCAATCGTTTCGAAATTAACAACACTGAACACAACCAATTCAATCTCAGTATGTTCTTTACAACTTTATGTTTGACCGAAACGATGGCCCCATATTTGTACAGGACATTAATTCTACACACATTGTTCCGGTTCTACCATGTTTCGATTTTCGTAGTTATGAGTGCGTCCAATGAAACTTATGAATTCCGTTGGTGAAATCAATCAATATACTTTTAATCTATAGCTACCTATGCAGAATACAAAACACTTGTATGTAGAGCAAAAACGAGGAAAATATACGAAGATGAAACAAGAACAGGAGAAGGAACATTACTCTGAAGAGATCACTTTAGAGTTAACACATACAATGTTGTTTTTGAAAATTTGCTGTCTGATTTACAGGAAAGATGCCGCAAATATAAACAAATCTTCGAAAATTTCGATATTCTTATTAATTTGGTAAATTTAGATAATGCTTATATTCGAAAAAAAAAAACAAAAACATCATAAGAAGCATTCAGACAAGATTAAGAGTGTTCAATTGATGATGAACTTATCCATTTCAAAGATTATCTTGATTACGAACAACAGAATCTCAAGGGGCTAACGCCAATCGAAACTTTTGAGTTTTATAACAAAAATGGTCTTTATACACTGTTTCCAAATATTGACATTACATATAGAATGTTTTTCTGCATGGCTTTGGCGAATTGCATTGGTCATCTCGCTTAAATCGTTTTTACAACCTCGTAAGAACAGTAAAATATGATTTTCGTAACAATTCATAATTGTTTTTATATCATAAAAATATATATGTTCTTACATTGTACATAATCAATATTCATTATCGTTAAAACGGTTGCAAAAAATATACATATCGGAACGAATATGATGCTTTTAATTATTTTATTAATCATACTTAACTATCCTGTATTCTTATATCCTCTTATATACACATTACCTATACAGAAAAAAAAACTATGTGAGTAAAACAGGCAGTAGAGGGGGCGGCAATTTGCGATCTGTCTAGGGCGGCATAATATCTTAGTCCGGCCCTGTTTGGAAAAAACTTTAATTACGAATTAGTCCAGTTCGGTGAAATGCTAAATGCTGATGAAAATGAAAAACTTCTTTTTCGCGTACAAATTTATTTTGGTCACCCTCTCCCCTAATAAATTTAAGATACCTAATTTAAACATAAACTTTAACTTAATTGTATATACATATGCACCATTTTTAGATGGATGAAAGAAGAAGATATCGAAGATTTAAAAAAATACCGATTTTAGAAATGCCAATTAAAAAAGAATTTGAATGCTTGAAAAAAATACCTTGTAAAGAAGAAATGAAGAAGACATAAATTGGCATAAAAGACATAAAGTGTGAATTAAGAAATGCGATTCCAAAATTATAGTAAATGCTATTACGAGATCTTAAGGTCGCAGTGCTTATAAGCCGATACTTGTTAATTTATTTATAAAATTAATAACATCATTCTTTTCTTCCGTAAGAGACAAAATTTGACCTTTTCAAAATAAAATACTGTATGAAACAACAAACCTTAATTAAAACAGACATATTTTCATTACTGAAAGTATAAAAGTTTAATTTAAAATTTAGCTTTCAAATTCCAATCTAGTAAAAATACGGTATTTAAAATCTTTGGCTATTCTTATTATAATTTGTTTCGACAAAACAATGTTATTGTGTGAAAAATAAAGTATGTTAATCTTTTTTTTATATTTTTTTGATTAATTTACGAAAACAGACCTGTTTGGTGTGACGATATTTAAAAATTTAACAAAACTTGTTTGTTTGGAAAGATAGTAACGCAATAAATAAATAAATACAAAAAAAAGGTAAAGTCATGTGGGCTTATCAAAACCTAATCATTATAAATTTCTATGCAACTTATATATGAATCAAATCATAAAAGGGGGCACGTCGCACGTCACATGATAAGAACAATTTTATTTGAAAAAGAAATACCTATTCTATTCTTATCTAACAAATTCGGGCAATAAAAACAAATTTGAAATTTTTGTTCAACTACCGCTAACCTATTAGTAAAATAATCTCTGTATATATAAAAAAAAACACAAAACATATTTTCTTATTTTTAAGACAATGAGATAAATTTTTCAGTTGCTTTGATTTACTATATATCTATCTTAGCGCCGCCAATCGTAACGGAATGCAATAATTTTATTTATGATATTTTGTAGGTATCATATTTTTTTTTTATTCTTAGGCCTAGTTTTTCAGTGCGATATCATCCCAGGATTAGAGTTAACCTCAACTTAATTCTGTGTTTCGGTTAGTTTGACAGTCCAATTTAACTCATAGTTAACTCAAAAACTTGTCTGAGTTATAACTGGATTAAATAAAATTACAATTTTTGACATTATGCTGAAATATCTCCCGCAGAATAAAATTTGTACTTGTAATCATTGGTTACATTTTTGTTTGTATTATAATGAACAGCTAGCTATTTGCGTGTTTGTTGTTTGTTTTATTTTTTCATTGAAAATGACATGTTTGGATAAACATGCCAGCACTAATATACCATCTCCAATCAAAATTTGTCTTTTACTGTTAACTAGCTCTAAACTTAAGTCAAAGTTACTGAACAAATGTGACTTAGTAAATTAAATGGAAACAAAACAAAAAAAAACTACTGAAACTTTAGCAAAACTTTAAATGACTTATTGCTAAGTCATATAGTGAAATTGAGTTTTTTGTATAACTAGCCCGGACTCAAGGGGTTATGTTTGACTACACCCTTATAATGTTGAGCATTACAACAAAAATAAGATAAAACCGAGTGTGTGGAGTTAGCCCCCCCTTTTTTGAAAATTGAATTTTTGAAAGTTGTGCTAGGTTGTGCTAGGTTGTGCTAGGTTTGTGCCGTAATTTTTTTTCAAAAATAATCAAAAATGGGGGTCTTAGAGCCAAAAATCCGTTTTTGACGGGTGTGAAGTTAGCCCCCCCTTTTTTGAAAATCGAATTTTTGAAAGTTGTGCTAGGTTGTGCTAAGTTGTGCTAGTATTTTTTTTTCAAAAATATTCAAAAATTAGTGTTTTAGAGCAAAAAACCATTTTTGACCTACCCCAATATTTTTTTAAAATCAACATTTTCGAAATTTTCAAAATTGTGCTAGGTTGTGCTAGACTTGTGCTGGCATGTGCTGTAACTTATTTTGGAAAATATTCAAAAATGGTGGTTTTAGAGCAAAAAAACTTTCCCAAAAAGTGTGAAGTTAGCCCCCCCTTTTTCGAAAATCGAATTTTTGAAAGTTGTGATGGGTTGTGCTAGTTTGTGCTAGGTTTGTGCCGTAATTTTTTTTTCAAAAATATTCAAAAATGGGGGTTTTAGAGCCAAAAAACCTTGTTTGGCGGGCGTGAAGTTAGCCCCCCTTTTTTGAAAATCGAATTTTTGAAAATTGTGCTAGGTTGTGTTAGGTTGTGCTAGGTTTGTGCCGTAATTTTTTTTCAAAAAAACTCAAAAATGGGGGTTTTAGAGCCAAAAAACCATTTTTGACCTACGGCAATATTTTTTAAAAATCAACATTTTCGAAATTTTTAAAGTTGTGCTAGGTTGTGCTAGACTTGTGCTGAGCTGTGCTGTAACTTATTTTGGAAAATATTCAAAAATGGGGGTCTTAGAGCAAAAAAAACTTTCCCAAAAAGTGGGAAGTTAGCCCCCCCTTTTTTGAATTTCAAACTTTTTTTTACTTTTTCAGAATTCAAAAGTTGTTCTAATCATTGTTCCAAAAAATTAAAGTCGCATCTTTTGTATTTTCGAAGATAGAGCATTTTGAAGTTTATTTTTAAAACTCAAATAACTCCACACCATTATGACTTTTCTCAAATTTTAATTTTGAATCTCAATAAGTGTTATTAAATACAACTTGTGAATACAAAATTTAGTTTTTACGAGATTTAAATCATGTTTTAATTTGAGTTTCAAAAAATGATGAGCTCCAACCGCCCCCCTTTTTCCAAAATCAAAATTCTGAAAGTTGTGCCAAGTCAAACTCCCCAAAATCTCTAATATTTGAAAATTTCATAAAAAAATATAAAAAATACTGAAGTAAACTGGAAAAAATCATTTTTTTTTTTTTTTTTTTTTTTTTATTTTTTTTTTAATTCATGTTTTTATTTTCAATTCAACTTATAACTAACTTAAATGCTAGACAAAAACCTTAAAAACTAGCTTACAAAATAACTTAACTAACTTACTGGCCCCATACGGGCGCTCTAAATTATACTATAACTATATATTAAAAATGCCTTTGGGCGTAAAAACTACTTAAATTAAAATTCAAAATTACTTAAAACTAAACGAGAAAATTTTTTTTAAAACTCGTTTTTCAAGACATCATTTATTTTATATAAAAACTTAAAACTACCCTTTACCTAAATATAACTAAATTAACCTAAATAGAATAAAAATATACGTAAATATACGTAAAAAATCTGGAAAAAATCATTTTGCTTGAATTATGACCAATTAAAAGCTCCCCTTTTCTGAAAATAAATATCAAAAAACTGTTCCAAATACTTTCAATTAGTTTAGTTTTTAATTAAATTAGTTTTTTTTTTATTTTATATTTATTTTAAATTTTGCGCTGATTGTTATTTTTTGTTTATTTACATTTCTGTTCAAATTCTATTGTTGTTTATGAAAAGATTTTGGGTTTTATACCTATATTAATAAAGGTTTCCCTGACGATTTTAAAATAAAAATAAAAACTTTTATTCAGTAAATTATTATTTCCAATAGTAAAAGAACTTACATACCTATGGATTGTAAGAAAGACAGAGCATTTTTCGTTTGCTTAAAATATTTAATAATTAATATGTTTGAATGAAACTTTGGAAGATTTGGGGAAAGGGGGGCTATGAGAATATTTTTGGAAATTTAACACAGTAAAAATATTTTTTATGAATTGAAAGCTTGGAACAATGAAAAGAAGCCTTAGCACAACTTGGCAATTTTTTTTTTTTTTATCGAAAAAGGGGATTTATTATAATTTTTTTTAATTTCCTTCGTAGGTAGGTACAAAGTGTTTTTTTTTACTATAAAATCTTCAATATTTAATATACTTAAATGAAACTTTGGAAGAAATGGATTGGCGTGATGACGCACTTGGCACAACTTTTAAATTTTCGATTTGGGGAAAGGGGGACTATGGGGGATATTTTTTGAAATTTAACATAGAAAAAATATTTTTTATGAATTGAAAGCTTGGAACAATAAAAAGGAGCCCTAGCACAACTTGGCAGATTTTTTTTATCGTAAAGGAGGAGCAAGAAATTTTTTTTTATTCTAAGATCGTAAGAAATGATTAATCACTTAAAGTCTGCAATAATTCGTATATTTTCGTCAAAATCATTCTCTATCTGAATTAAAAATTTTAAATTTCATTTGAGAAAAGGGTGTGTATCAGAATTTTTTTTCGGAATACCTATACATAAATCAAAAACTTAAATCTAATATCGTAAAATTAGTTTTTTTGGCCTAGATTCTACAGTTGTGAATATTTTCGAGTGAAATTTTGGAAACTTTAAACTAGTATGACTTTTTAATAAAAAAAAGTTTTTTGTTTTCACGATTGGGGAAAAGGGGAGCACGTAGTGCATTTTTTTCAAATTGTGTGTAGGTTAAATCTTTTAAAACGAAACAACTTTGAAATACTTATAGTTTATAGCTATAAGTATTTGGAACAGTTTTTTGATATTTATTTTCAGAAAAGGGGAGCTTTTAATTCGTCATAATTCAAGCAAAATGATTTTTTCCAGTTTACTTCAGTATTTTTTTATATTTTTTTATGAAATTTTCAAATATTAGAGATTTTGGGGAGTTTGACTTGGCACAACTTTCAGAATTTTGATTTTGGAAAAAGGGGGGCGGTTGGAGCTCAGCATTTTTTGAAACTCAAATTAAAACATGTATTCACAAGTTGTATTTAATAACACTTATTGAGATTCAAAATTAAAATTTGAGAAAAGTCATAATGGTGTGGAGTTATTTGAGTTTTAAAAATAAACTTCAAAATGCTCTATCTTCGAAAATACAAAAGATGCGACTTTAATTTTTTGGAACAATGATTAGAACAACTTTTGAATTCTGAAAAAGTAAAAAAAAGTTTGAAATTCAAAAAAGGGGGGGCTAACTTCCCACTTTTTGGGAAAGTTTTTTTTGCTCTAAAACCCCCATTTTTGAATATTTTCCAAAATAAGTTACAGCACAGCTCAGCACAAGTCTAGCACAACCTAGCACAACTTTAAAAAATTCGAAAATGTTGATTTTTAAAAAATATTGCCGTAGGTCAAAAATGGTTTTTTGGCTCTAAAACCCCCATTTTTGAGTTTTTTTGAAAAAAAAATACGGCACAAACCTAGCACAACCTAGCACAACCTAGCACAACTTTCAAAAATTTGATTTTCGAAAAAGGGGGGGCTAGGTCAAAAACGGTTTTTTGGCTCTAAAACCCCCATTTTTGAGTTTTTTTGAAAAAAAATTACGGCACAAACCTAGCACAACCTAGCACAACCTAGCACAACTTTCAAAAATTCAATTTTCAAAAAAGGGGGGGCTAACTTCACACACTCGATAAAACCTTTGCCACAACGGAATCAATCTCTAAAAAACAGTTTTTTTTTTTAAATTAAAATTTTTTTAATATAAAAGTACATAAGTACCCCTTTTTGTAGAACTGCAAATTTGCAACAACAAACAAAGTGTGACTTGGTACTTTGGACTTATACCGTTAAGTAGTTATAGGTATGGCCGTTTTTCGTGGGAGGTACTGTTTTAAATTGTTAAAAAATTAAATATATTTTTTTCGGCTGCAGTGCAGTTATTAAAAAATGGTCTCTATTCCCAATACTCACGGAAAGATTTTAAAAAAGAAATTTAATTTTTAAAACTTGAATTGTTCAAAATTTTGATATATAATTATTTAAAATATTGATTTTGTTTTTTTGTTTTTGGTTTTAAGCAGTTTAATCTACCTAAACGTTAGTTGATATACTGATCAAACTATTTACTGTTTATACTGTTCATCGCACAAAAAAACAGAATTACAAAATTTAAGCTGTACTGCATAAAAAAAAGCCGACAAAAATTTATGAATTTTTTAAAAGTTTAAAAAAGTGACAACCACGAAAAACGACATAGCTCCTTAACGGTAAGTCCAAAGTTTTAACTTACACTTTGTTTTCAGTTCTACAAAATGGCGTACTTACATATTTTATAAAAAAAAAACTTTACCAGTCGAAATTCTGGTTGCAAAATTTTGCTTTTCAAAATTCCGGCTGTTAAAAATAAAAAAAAATTTTAGAAAATGTTCAGAAGAGATGTTTTAAAATATTATGCAATCGTTTGGAAAATTTTAAAAAGCGCGCGCTTTTGTAAAACAGAATATTAAAAAACGGGATTATGAAATATTGAATTTTAAAAACATAACTTTAACACAGCCAGAATTTTGACCACAACAACTTTTTATTCTGAAAAAAAACCGTAGATTTTTTGTCTCTATTTTTACTCACCAAAAGAAAATTTGTAAACAATTTGTGATAAGTTTGACTAAACGGCGAAGATAGCCAAAATTCCGCTGGCAGCTAATTCCATCTAGCATAAACAATGATGGCCAACATTTTCATTAGCTCGAACTGAATAGAGTGCGATTAAAAATTTGGTCGAATGAAAGTATAACCGATGAATGGAGCCTTGGCATAATGTTCCCCGTCCACCAAGAAGGATACGCTCAGACATTCACCAACTACAGAGAAATTAGCCTCATTAACGTCGTCGCTAATAAAATCTTTTCGGATACAATGTGTGATCGCTTAAAATCCCTTATACTGTTATACACGATCTGATTGGCGCCTTTCAGTGTGGTCTTAGGCCAGGCAAGTCAACCGTAGATCAAATGTTCACAATCTAACAGATTTGTTACTGATCGATACACACCACCTGTTTATTGAATGACGTTATAAAAGACTCGGATGAAAATTTACTTAGGAGAATGTTTCTTCGAGTGATTTTTAATCATGTGTGTATCGAAAGAGAGAGTCTTAGAGTCCAATCCTGATGGTGTACGCAGCATTGCAAGAATCCCCAACAGGTGGCACACACAAGTGGAAAACGGCCTCAGCCAATTTGTGGTGCGTAATTGGTAGCGGCTACCTAGGAATAGAGCTGGCTGGAGAGACATGTTGGTTGAGGCCGAAGTTCATCCTGGGCTGCGAACGCCAACTTAAGTAAGTAGGTAAGTAAGGTCTCTAAATCTTAGACTACGAAAGCATAAAACTTCTTGCCTAAGTTTGCCTCTGATCACAAAACAGCACCCAAACAGCCGCTGACCCTGTTCCTTATAAACCATTTCGTGATAGTTTTCACACACTGTTCTTCTTCCATCGGCTTTTATTTTGGATAGAGTCTCCTCTAATAGAGTCTCCACTATTTGTTGGGTCAATATTAACAATTGCCTCCATAATGATAAATATTTCACGAAACGTTGTTCATGTTTTCGTTAGTGTCGGTGATCTTAGGTTACGCAACCTTAAAACTTGTATGTACGCTTCTGTAAAGCTATATAGAGTTTTATAATATATTCCTTTCGATTCTTTATGACAAGCTGGAAACACTGCATGCGGGTTTCAAATCGTTCCCACAAGAAAGGTATTCTAATTGCAAGATTCTATAGATTATCCACATCAGAGTTAATTTTTGTTTTTTCCACATCTATAGTAACCTGTTGCATTACTCTCATTTATTAAGTTTCATCAGCAATGTCCCTATTGGTGCGATTAAGTTACCAATATTTTTTCACGATAGAAACCCCACGATAGAAACCCCATATCAAAAATATTCAGTTCTATTTTTTCCTCCTCATATTGGGGATTGTAATATAAGATAGATATCACGCATATAAATTATTGTAGAAACTATTTTCAGAACTAATATTTTAAATGTTTCTTCAATTCATAGCTTTTTTAAGAAACCCACTTTCTGAATGCAAAAAGTCGATGCCTTTTATGAAATAATTCAAAGTTGTCAGAAGTTTTAATGTGGCTTTATTTCCATGAACAACTATTGAATCAACATACGAAACTCAATTTAATTCATTAAAACTTCTATCAAAATGTTAACGTTTCAATAGACTGTTGTGTTGTGTGACACATACTCTTTTCCCATCTGTGGAAATGTATTCATGTTGAAGAGTTCAAATTTAATGCAAAAATAATCTCAAAACATTATGCAATCTTTGCATTTCCTGGAGCAATTCTTTTTTTTTTTTTCTTTTTATGTTGTTGGTGTATATTTTTGTGTGTACAATCGCATGTGTCATATCAATAAGAAATCCCGTAAGTGGCTTCAATTTCATCTCTTCAAATAGAGATTTCTTCCATATTTGCTCCTTAACTTCGTCTACAGAAAAACTTCTTATCTCTCGCATCCCTTCTTTCGATATGTATAGATGACTTGAATATGGGCAACAACAAAAAAAAAATATCTTAAGGGGAGGCACAATACAAACTTTTCCGTCTGCTACCATATGAAAGCACCCGTTTGCCGATATCCTTATCCGATATATAGTTTTGGGTTATTTCATATTTGGTGTATAAGAAGAAACAAAATATATGTTCTCTATACGGTAAAGGATTTTATATGTTTACGTGAGTTTTCCACAAATATCCTTCTTTGTCGAGTATTGGAAAAAAGTAACATATCCTTATATGCTTAACCTATTCCGCAATAAAATACAAAACAAGAACAAGGATATCGGAAACAGGCATTTTCGTTTCGATGTGGTTATAAACACTCAAGCAATATATAACATACACCGTCGCTGGGTTTCAGGAGGAATGAAATGAAACTGCAGTCAGCTTGAACCGGCTCCAGTTGATGTGTCCCAATGTCTATGTGTCGAATTCTAGTTCTTTGGGCAAGGACAACGGTCGATCTGGGAAAACTTAAAGAAAAGCTGACCAGGCAAAAGTAATTTTGTTGCTTTTCTCTTGGATCGTGGGTTGAATTTTCATTTATATATAGCTACCTCTTTTCACCGCAACAAGCCAGGTTTCTTGTTTGTTATCATCGATGTTAAGGGAAGTATTTATGTATCTAAATATATTTTGTAGTCAGAGGCAAATCTGAAAACAATCTTTAGATTTATTCAAATTCAAACACATCAATATTTCGCAAGACTGATTAGAATAAGATTAAACACCAAAAGTACTGTGTGTCTATGTGTACATCTGCAGTACAGCAAAGATGATTGTATGAGTAGGTATTCATTTGTATTATAGATGCTCTTAAACTCAAAGATGTCAAGAATTCACATAAAATTCATATGAAGGAATTTCATACTTTTTAGGTTTGACTGCAGATATACCTTTGACTATAAATATATTTTCTATGAATATGAGGACCACAGAACACACTATTCTGTCATACACTTATACAAAACATTATATGGTCACTAGCAGGCAAACATTTAAGTCAATAGACTGTAGAAATGGATATGTGAAATATGAAACGTCATATTAATTTTAAGGTTTTTTTTGTGGCTTTTAGAATGATTTTCTATTTCTAAGGGAAAGAACAGTATTTGTTACAAGCATTTGTTTTTTTTTTCTGAAAAAGTAAATCCTAAAATATGTTTTTAAAATTTAATGCATGAGTTGAGTTTGTATTAAAAAATACTACTGGGTCATCCATGCGTTACGGAAAACAAAAATTTAGTTGATCTTTCAGAAAAAAAATCATAAAAAAAATAAAAATTAACAATATTTCTTCGTGGAATCAATTTAACAACTTTGAGCTTCCCTTTCACATCTTCTTAAAAAGAAGCTCCAGTCAGGTGGAGATAATTCTAAGTGAGCATAATGCACAGCAACAACGACATATTCGGAGTTCAAGTTATATAAGTGCGGATAAAAACATCTCTGGTGGCCTTGGGGTTCTTATAGAGCAAGGCTGCCCAACCCCAGACCCGCAGGCCAAAATATGGCCCGAGAACAAATTTTCAATGGCCCGCGCAAGGCCGTAGCCAGACAATTATTTCGGGGGGGGGGGGTATACTTATTCCATACACCAATCAATCTGTACCTTTCTGTAGATGTAATAAATAAAATTAGTACAGCCCATTCACCCAAAATCCACCAAACACGTTTTAATTGCGATAATGATATTATTCTATTTATAAGGCAAGTTATGGATTCGTCAAAAAAAAAATTGAGATAACAAATAAAAACGATATTGCGATGATAGGGAAGTAGACAAAAGTGTGTTGGAAAATTCTGTTCGTCCGACTGCCTGTTTGCAGATCTGCAGCCTAAATGGATAGGCTGATTTGCAAACTTGGTTCAGAGTGTTTATTTAGTAGTCTCGCACTAGGAGTTGTTGAAATTGGAATTTTAGCTCTAAAACAATGGTAAATGTCATATAACAGTTTGTTAAAACTTAATTTTTACGATTTTGATAAAACAGTCTAGATTTATCTTAAAACAGTACCTCCCATAGAACCGATTTTTTAAAATCAGAATTTCTCGCTAACAACAAAATCGATTTCAATTAAATTTAAAATTTAGGAAGGTTTTTATTTCCAAATTCATATACATAACTTTTTAGATTTTTTGAATATGTTGGAAACGCGAATATCGAATTTTTTCAGATTTTTTTCCAGATGAACTACAGATTTCGATGTATTGAAATACTAAAAAAATTGCAAAATATTTTTCAAAAATTAGAAAATAAAACGGTTTAAAAAAAAACTTCTTTAACGATTTTCAATATTTTTTCCTAGGTAGAGTACTGCTAATAAAATGCAATTGCATACTTAGTTTTTAAAGAAAACTCTCAAACAAATTTGAAAAACTAAAAGATTTTTCCAATATTTTTTTAAAATAATTTTAAGTTATTATTTTTTAGGTAGGTACATTTATCATCACTCTTTAAGATTTTATTATAAAAAAAAGTATTAAATAACATGTAAGTATATCATTTTTATAAAATTAAATTTAATCTTCTGGCCTTCTGTGCTGCAAATATGTCTAAAACATCCTCAGTGTCAATCTCAATTTGTCGATGAATTGACATTAATGCCAATCCTGTTAGTCTTTCTTCGCCGGTAGAATTTCTAAGGTAAGTTTTTAGACGTTTCATTGTCGAAAATGTTCTTTCCGGTGTACACGTTGAAACCGGTAGTATCGCCAAAATTTTGAGAAGCTTGTGGATGTTAGGAAACAGATTCTTATTGCATTCCCCAAGAGCTGTTATTGCACTCTTTGAACGCTCTGTATCTTTTTGTCTATGGCATTTTGTCTTCCATAACGTAAACTCAGCTTCTAAAGTGTCTCAATCCAAAAAAGATCTATAAAATTTGAAGTTTTCTTCGTTGTAATTTTGTTCATATTTGCCGCCAAAGATCGATGGAATTAAAATGCACAAAGAGGAAAGTATGGACTTATGATTTTCAAATCTTATTTTAAGCTGACTTAAAAAATCATCTAAAAGAGGAATCATTATACTTATCCTAAAATAGGTTTTAGGATCCGTTGTGCTCAAGTTTTGTCTGTGCTGTTGCTTTGACACAATTCGTGGAATTTGGAGTTTTTCATCCACAACACATATTACGTTGTTGCTCATTCCTTTTTCCTATTGCTGGCAAGAGAATAGAAACGCATGGAATGGACCGGCTAAAATGTTGCAAGTTACAATTGCAACTATATAAGTGGAATAACGAAGTTGAAAACTAATGCACACAAGGACACCATTAGTTTGTTTGGTAGGGAAATAAGAATATACGTTTTTACTATACATATTGTTTCATGTAGATGCATACACATACCTATCTAGGTAAAATCGGAATGTTTTGAACATAATCACTAATTATTTGAGCACAAATTTCATGCTTATGCGAAAAAGGTTGATTTACAGATGCATTTCTAAAAAATTTCGGGAGGGGTTTGAACCCCTGTGAAACCCCCCCCCCCTGGTTACGGCCTTGGGCCCGCGAGATATATCTCAACAGTAACATTTTTGTTTTAATTTTAATTCGCCGCACAAAAGAAAAAAAAAGTTGTCATCCAGGCTTAACAAGAGTAACTAATATTTCTATACCACCAAAAATTCCCCAAGAGTTGTTAAATTCGAAAATTTTTCGTTTTTGCACAATTCAACCGCAGACAAAAACTTAACTGTAGTTAGTAGCTAAGGAAAGTGATCTCGTCATCGTCACAATCCACGATAAAAAAAAGGAATTCTTCTTGGTGGAAAGGAAAATTATTGTGTATTGGTTAAGTATAATAAAGCCTATCCTCAAATCTCAGTATTGTTCCAAGCATAAAATCTTGGAAATATGTATATAATACACTTAAGTCTAAAAAAAGCTAAACCAAAAAATAATTAAAAACACAATTTGATTAATGTATTTTAAAACTATGTAATTAATTACTTTGTAAAAAAGAATTATGTTTTCAACCAATAACTTACTTTTCGTAGTAAGTACATTATAACTTTTATATAGTTAAAATAAAAAACGAAAATTTAATTGTTGGTTAAGTATTTTCTTGAAAAAAATAAATTAATGCACCCAGTTAACAAATTCCTATATCAAAACCAATTTTTATAATTATTTAGCAATGATTTGTTAAATACAAATTGCTTCAATTAGTTTCATGGTATAGAAATTGAGAAAAGTGCTAATTTCCCAGTTGTTTGATTGTGTAATTGTTAAGTTCCATAATTACTTGTAGCTTTGTGTACACAACACAAACCAATGTCACTGGCTAAAATTTGTCTCTTGTACAATACTTATAGTTTCGTGGTACAGGTCCCAGGACTTTCAAAATACAAAGCAAAATTTACAAATTGTCCTTGATCCATTCACAATCAGTTTGACTGAAATAATCAGTTATCCTGTCAATATTCATTTCGAAGTCACTGCCCTAATAAACCTCCAATAAAACAAAATGTTCAGAAAAAATTGCTTCAAAACCACAAGCTTTTTTAAAAGAATATGGAGATTTCTGGAAATTTATGCCGAAAGAAGAGTTTTCTGCAATAACTGATATGGCCCTACAGTTTGTATGCAGTTTTGGATCGTCGCACGTATGTAGGTTTGTGAAAAAGTTTTTTTTCGAATCTGAATTTTATAAAAATTGGTACCGCACAATCTGGCACCTGACATACATATGCAGATGAATTAATAAAATAAAAACAATGAAAACACATTGATGCACCTATTACTCGAATTTAAATTGTTAATCAGCATTTACTAATTACACAATACATAATATACAGGGTGATTGGTATAAGATGCACCAAAAAGCTTGAGCGTCTATGTGGGGTGAAGACAAGAAAAAAATCGCATCGGAGGGGGGTCTATTTCCCCCCGTTTAGGGGGGAGGGGCGATTTTATAAAAAAATGACTTAAATCAGAAAAAAAAATTATTTAAAAACAACGGTGAATGATACAAAGATTTGTTATATTTTTTTGAAAATCCAGAAAACTACTCTTTTATTTTATTTTTAAATTAAGTTGTTTGAGTCAACAGTTTTAAAAACATTAATTTTCAAACTCAAAATTTTGAAAAAAAATAAAAAAAAAATGTTTAAACAAATTTTTTTCAAAATTTTATGTAATTAACTATTATTTTTATTTTCAAAATTTAATGCTCTTATTAATTCTTAATTAAAAAACAGAAATCCGGATGCCAAAATGTATCTTAGTTTTTGAGAAATTAAGAAAAACTAGAAGTATTTTTTTCCAAGAAAAACACTTTTTTTTTTGTTTTCCCAAATTTGACCTGCTTAGGTAAATTATTAATTAGGGAATTATCCCTTTTTTATATTTTATTACATACCATCCGATTTTAATCAAATAATAAAAAAAACGAATTAACTTTTTACTTTACTTACTAGTTTTACTTTTAATTTTTTTTTAATTTCTCAAAAACTAAGATACATTTTGGCATCCGGATTTCGGTTTTTTAATTAAGAATTAATAAAAGCATTGAATTTTGGAAATAAAAATAATAGTTAATTACATAAAATATTGAAAAAAATTAGTTTAAAAATTTTTTTTTTATTTTTTTTTCAAAATTTTGAGTTTGAAAATTAATTTTTTTAAAAGTGTTCACTTAAACAACTTAATTTAAAAATTAAATAAAAGAGTAGTTTTCTGACTTTTCAAAAAGATATAACAAGACTTTGTATCATTCACCTTTGTTTTTAAATAATTTTTTTTCTGATTTAAGTCAATTCTTTAGAAAATTGCCCCTCCCGCCTAAACGGAGAGAAATATACCCCCCTCCCATACGATTTTTTACTTGTCTTAACCCCACCTACACGATCAAGCTTTTTGGTGCATCTTATACCAATCACCCTGTATAAATTTTAGCGGAGATGCTATTTATTGTATTGCTTTGATGAATGAAATTCAAATAAAAACATTTGTTTTCCTTGCATAAAATATGGTTAAAATTACCAGTGGCCCGCCATTTATTTTTAACCGTCAATTTGGCCCAAGTGTTAAAAAGGTTGGGCAACCTTGTTGTAGAGAATCGTTCTCCCAAATTTTAAAAGTTCTAGGGACGTATAACATATAACTTCCCGTTAATGAAAAAAACAAATTTAGTTTCCTGATAGATTACTTGCGGAAATCAGCAGAGCAGAGACCCTATTTAGTTATGAAGGCAGGCATTTTACTGCCATCCAAGAAGTCCATTAGAATAGTGCGGGCAGACAAAGTCTTTAATATAATATTTACTAATGTGATTTTTACAGGAAGAGAGTAAAGCGATTGTTCAGTTGTGGCTCTAATGTCGTTAACGAGATAGTCAAAATAAGAAAAAAACTTATATGGCAAGTAACGTTAAAATTTGCATTTGAATGGTCTAATGCAGTATGACCTGTGTCAAGTTTAATCAAAGTCGTTAAAGCCGTTTTCGAGAAAAAAAAACCTTTTTCTTAAACGTTATATGGCAGGGTACCTTTATTTTTAGGCATAAAAAAATGAAAATTCCAAAAACCCATATGACGGTTTGTTGCACGAATACAAAATTTGCCTTAAAGTGTCTTTAATCGTTTGACGGGACTCTCACTGAAAGTTAGTTGAAGTTGCAAGGAGTTACTTAGGTTTTTTCAATAACCTATTAAGTAGACTGACCGGAAGCGGCTTAACCGATTTTGTAATGATTTTTGCTAGGTATATATATTTTGATTCTGCTTTAGATGGCACTGAGGTAACTTTTTCGAAAATTCTTTTAATCTTATGTATGACGACTGATTTGACTCGCCTTTAAATATGTAAATAATAAATAGAAAACCTTTGTCAAAGTTCGTCCCGATTGAATTATAATAACAACCTCAACCTATTTAATAACAAACGATCTTTCTTCCTTTATTTTTCCTGCAACAACCGGGTAACAGCTAGTCATACAAAATTATTCAATTTCATGATAATGATGTAACACTATAAAGAAAGCCTGATTAGAAATCACATTTTTCTTTCCGAAATTACAAGAAAGAAACCATACTCATAAAAATAAATCCACGAGTTATTACTTCTAGAAAAAAAAAAGTAAAACCTAAAAACTTTCGATACACAATTTATTAAACGAGTTTCCATATAAATTTCTTAGAAAATTGCTTTAACCCGATTATTCTACGTGCCATGATTGTTGAGTTCATATTAATGAAAACAAGGAAGACCCTTTTTATTTTTGTTGATTTTATTTTTATATTTAAGCAGTGATTCCTATGCGCTGCAAAACATTCCAGCCTTTTGGGTAATCGCGTTAAGTATTTTGGACAGGTGTTTTGAATGCGATACATAACGGTTCAAAAGTTGTAAAAGCCATCGAAAATAATAGGTTGGTGGGCAACGTTTTAGTAGTTTTTTTTTTTACGTTAAGGCCAAATGGGAAGCAGCTAGTTCTTTTTTATTTAAGTATTTGGTAAGAGGTTTTATTTGCAATTGCCGAAAATTGTAATCAAAGGCGGTTCATTGTCTTTTTTTGAAGAAGTTGGTTGAACATTTTAATTTTGAAGTTCTCAAAAGAATAGTATTGAAAAATATAATCTTATGTTTAAGGCCAGTATCTATTTAGTACAGTTACTTATATAATATTCTGTAAATTATGTGAAAATTCATATAAGATTACGTTTTCATAAATTTGCGATTTGTTCCTTTGAGAACCAAGACAATCTTACCAAGCAGTACACCGTGGTTGTCAAACCAAACGTGATGTTTTGAAGAACATCGGCAAATATAATGTTCACTACGTAACAAAGTTGTTGTCGAGATACGTGCAGCCAAAACGCGAACGTACTCTAGCCGACTTAACGCTTCCCAAGATTGTAAACTACTGTGGCAAAACGTGCGTAACATTGGAATCGGTAAGCCTAAATGTTTAAACCTTGATGCACTGAATCCCAATGTATTAAATCATCAGTTTATTTCTTCGCAGCCTGGGACCCATACGAGAGAATTTTTTATACTATCACTGAAACCTGAGAGCTCTGCTCTGCATTGATGAACTATCTTTGAAGACACCAGGCAGCTGTTAATTGATTTAATTGCTACATTGTGAATAGTATGGTTAGATATTTTTTTGGTTTGAGTATTCTACAGGCTTCCTTAATAGCAAGCACTTCAGCTTGAAATATGCTGGCAGCGTGCGGGCAGACGGAACGATTGACTAATTTTAAGTTTGTCGGAGTAAACACCCGCCCCAACTCCATCAACCATCTTTGAGCCATCAGTGAAAATTGTGGTGTCAGATTCATTTGTCACCGTATCGTTTTTCCATTCGTCTCTGGTAGGAAAAAGCACATTGAAACTTTTATCAAAGTCAAGACAAGGGTATTGGTAGTCAATATGGACTGAGCGAAGATCTATTGGCAACAGTTTTAAAATTTGTCCATGACCATAGGGTCTTTCTGCCTAACAGCTTGCTTCTTTAAGCCTGGTTGCACTGCAGGATACCATGTATTTGATGTGAAGGTCTAGAGGCAAAAGATTAAGAATAACGCTTCCTGAGGTGTACCCCTATCTACGAGTTTTATAATGTGGTCGTTACCCAACGTTGCTTGAATGATTCTTGATCTTAACAATTTGTAAAGAATACTTCTAACCAGGGTACAGCTGTGAGAAGATCTTACAAAAGCAAATTAATCACTTGATATCTAGGCATAACCTTCTGTCTTCCAGACAATCAGGCTTTCGACAGAAACGCAGCTGTACCAATGTTGTCATTGGTGTTTCTGAAGAAATTCGTCATGCTCTAGACGATTACCAGACACCTGGTGATCTTGGTATTACTTGATTTGTCTAAGGCATTTGATATGATAAACCATGCCATCTTATGTCACAAGCTATCTTTGTTCTACAATTTTTCGCCAGATGCAGTAAAACTAATTTCGTCTTATCTAACAGGTAGATCACAAGCAGTTCTGATAAATAATAGTTTATCGGACTTTCTTTCAGTAACGAGTGGTGTTCCATAGGTATCCATTTTAGGGACCCTTCTTTTTTCATTGTATATAAATGAGCTTGCAAATCTTACTAAGAACTGTTCGATAAACATGTACGCTGATGATGTTTAACTTGTCGTGAGTTGTCCATTAGGTCTAATCCATCATTGTGTTTCATGCATTATTGAAGATCTTGCAGAAATAGTTCGATGGTCAAATCGCAATAGTCTTATCAAAGCACATGTTTACTCGCTGTGTCCATCCTTCACTAAGGCTGTGAAATATTCTACAATTGTAGTTATGTCTGCAAACGGAAACTCACCATTGCACTTAACAGCACAGTGCGATATGTTTTCGGACTGCAACGTTTTGATCGTGTTTCAACATATGCCAAATATTTGTATAATGTGTCCTTCAATGATCTTCTTAAGTTTCCTACTCTGAGTCTTTTGTCGAACATTCTACTGTCACATCAACCAACATACCTTTACGATTTACCTCTTCTATCAGATCAGCTCAGTTGATTCCTCCTACATTTACTTGCTTGACTTCAGAACGTCAGTTTGTAATTAGCTCCATTCGGTTATGGAATTCTTTGCCACGTGAAGTTAGAAGGATAGATAGCACAACGAGATTAAGAAGCGAACTAAAAAGACATTTCTGTATTAATTTCTAGTGATTAACTTCGTTTTTTCAAAATTTGATAACAACTTACTGATTTTCCATAACATTTTGAGTTTTAGAAATGCACGTATAATTTAAAAAAATCACTTATAACATTTTGCCATCTGACCACAGAATTATTTCATTGTTATTTACGTTATTGTAGATCAAACATTCGTAGTCATAATATTGTTGTCAGTCGATTAGCCGATCATATTTTTAAACCGAAGCCGTCAATTTTAGGTGGTATTGTGATAAAAAAAAAATTATTTCTTGTAAACCACTAATATTGTAAATTACCAATCAAATGATATACGTATATCAAGTCGGACCTGTTAGCCTGTATTGGTTTTAACTACCGCGGACGGTCGTACCATCTTCGAAGTTCTGCACATCACAGAACCAATTATGGCATGCATGATGAGCCTCTCACGCGGATGAGTAAGTTATATAACTTGAATGGGGATGTGTTTGATTTTAATTTAAATAAAAAAGGAATTTAAAAACTATTTTCAGAACCAGTGCTCCACGATCCTAAATGTTTCTGTGTCATTTTGTTTAATTTTGACTTTATATGTTTTCATGTTTTTATGTGCATGTGTTTTTGTTTTTGTTGCATTGCGCTAACAACTAACACCTGCACTAAGTGATGAGCCAGTGGGACACATTATATGTGTTGGCAAATCTTCTTTCATCTGCTGATGCTTGCTTTAAGCTCCATTTGAATAAGATCTGATGGTGTAAAAAAAAAAAAAAAAAACAAAAAAGCATCATAAAAACATTTAAAAAATATTTAAGAAATGTTTTCTTATAAAAAAATGTTTCTGAAACGATTTTTCAAATGTTTCTGAAATGTTTCTTTGTTTCTCATTCATAAAAAAAGAACACTGATTTTTCTTTTTGTAAAAAAAAAAAACTAAAGTTTTATATATCAATTGTATATGAATATGTTTGTCCTTGAAAACAATTCTCTTTAACTTTAATTTCTAGCACCTTTACGTGAAACATATCACGATTTCAAAAACATTCCACAATATGTGGTGCGTGATGTTTTGCTTCAATGTTTCCTATAATATATCCTATCTACCACCCTGTCCTCATTTTCAAGATCCTTGAGATAATATAACACAGCGATTCCAATGCCATCTGCAACGGAATTAATTTCAAAATAATTGAATTTTCTCATATCTTGGTCTCATATCATCCACCACACCATCTTGGCAGTTACATATCAAAACGATTATACATATGATATCAGCCTTGAGGAAAATTGAAATGTTTCTATTATCATGGTGAAAAGCGAAAATATCAAACAATCAGGGTTAGGCTTATGAATTATTTCTTTGAACCTTTTTAACGCTATAAGTAAATATTTACATTAAATGAACCACAATAAGGATTTGAAAAAAGGATCTGACCAAATTGTTTTTTTTTTTTTTTTTTGTTCGAAAAAATATAAATTCTTTTGAAATATAATGTGTCCTGTCATCATCGCATGAACGGAGCTTACAAGATGTATTTTCTCTATATATATGCGAAAACACTCTCAAATCCCAACGACTTAGCTCCTGTGTTCATTTCCAATTCAATAGATGATGTCGAATGTCCTTCGTTGTCGTTGATGCCTGGTCGTTGCTCTATTGTCTGGTTTCATTCAAGAGAATTCAATCATGTAGTAAATATCGTTAATTTCTAATGGTGCAGCCTCCTTGGTGTAGTTTGCAAAGGCTTCCGCACTGTCATCCTACATTTTGATATTGTGTTTAGATAAGGATACTATATATCTGCACACATTCAAGGAATGTTGACGAAGGGCTCTAATGTTTGAGTTCAAAATAACACGAAATTTCATGTTTGTCTTTTGCCAATGAACTTGTTACAAAAATAAAATTCGTAGGTAATTTTTAATTCGAGGCAACTTGTAAATTTTATGTGATCAATTAGAACAGTTTTAAGATTTTTTGTGTGATGACTTTATTTTGAGGAGCTTCAACAATATTTTAAAACATTTACTCATGCTGTAAGATATGGGTGCCTGGAATTTTGAATTGTATGTTTAGCCGATTTGCAAGCGTATTACGCTTTTCTCGATCAAAATGGTTTTAACCAAATTTAATTCTACTTTACTTATGTCGGAAGTTATTTTTGAAAATAATTATTTTATAATTGTCACACATTTTTTTTGTTTCTCAAAAGAAATTGATAAGCCGTTTTGGACACTTCTTCTGACCACTGAAAGAAAATAACATTTGAGAAATCAACAAAATACAACCTTTATTTTTAAAGTACGTTCCGTAAACAAGGATTACAAATTCCAGAAGTGTATAGTATAGACTGGAGAGTGAGTACGAAAACAATATAATTTGGTATTTCGTCTCATAATTTGGAAACGGATGTAATTACATATCAAAATAAAAAAAAAATCATTAGGAAGAAATGGTTATCAAATGGAAATTGTAGCAGAAGTGGTTAAAAAACACGTTGTACTACACAATCAGCGACTGCTCAGTCACACCAACTCCGAAATGAAGACCGTCTTAAATGTACGTATAGGAATGTTCGGAGACTAAGAAGAACCAAGACTCATCAGCTGATGGTCTAAAAGAGACATGAAAGTATTAAAACTTTAAACTTCCCACAATACGAATTTTAATTAAGATAGAAAAATCATTTGTCTATCTTTTAAAGATAAATCATGATTCTATTTATTTTAGTGAGGTAAAAGTCCCACACTACTTAATACCGAATATTATCAAGTACCTTTTGAAGATTTCCACCTTTAGAAAAAAAAAAAACAAAATGCACGACTGGGTCGCACGAACTTGCTCTTGTAGCAAAATATGGGCCTACAAAAAAATAATATATAAAGTAATGTTAGAAGGCGAAAACTATCAAAAAACGGCCTAAACGTGAAATAAATTTGTATGGAAGCTTTGATAAAACAATTGTTTAGTCAAAAACTTTAAATGCCATCTTGTGTTAAATTTCAAAATTAAATGGTAAACCAAATTTTAATTAAATCTGTTAAGCCGTTATCAAGTTATGGCCAAATTTGTAAAAACCGTTAACACTGAATGTCCGTTGTGTGCATTTTTAGCCAGAAACTTGAAATGCAGTTATACTAAAATGCTCCATTTATAACGTTCACAAAATTTTATGAAAATCGTTAGAGTCGTTTTTGTCCTCTACGGAACCATTCAACCGTTTAGGCTGTAGCTTGGTGAACCAGACAACAGCATGACTAGACAAACAGGCATGACGAAACCTCCTTTTTGGGCTTTCTCTATCATCGTAATGTCAGGCATTGTATATACATTTCTATAGTATTTTCATGCTGAATAATCACCGCCTGGCCATCTTGAGAAACGTGTGATAAACACATTTTTAGGTTCGTGCATTTAATAGTTGTCTATTCTGTAACCCTGACAACAGTCGTAAACATATATTATTTTTGTTTTGTTTACGACTCTTGTCAAGGAAATATGGATTTTAGAGCCAATAAAATACATTATATATTATTAATTTGTTTCGTAGACGACTATTGTTAGGGTAACAGAATAGACACTTAGTAAATGTAAGAACCTCCAAATGTGCAGTTAACAACTTTCTTTAGATGGCGCTGCTACATGGTTGTACTATAGAAATTTATATACAATGTGTCAGGTTTGATTAAAATCTCGAAATTTTATTTTTAACGAAACCAATACTTGCCCTATTGAGCAAAGCAAGTAAAATGTTATAGAGGAAAACCGGATTTTTTTTTTTTTTAAGAAAATCGTTTCAACAGTTTTCGAGAAAATTAAGGATTTTCATAACGGTGCAGCTGGCTATTTCCTTGGAACATTTCTTCTAAAAGTGGGCACCGATAAAATAAAGAAAGACATTGCGAAGAAGATGTTATAGTAGCGACATAAATATGTGGTAATTCCATTGATGGTGATCAGTGACGCACATTCCGAGAATGAAAAGCTCACTTTCTCATATAAAAGTGCCATACTAAAGGTCGCATTGGAGTTCTGATTTTACTACAAAAGACAACACCGAGTTTTCGAAGAATTAAGTTCCACGCGGTTGAAAATCCCTCATTATGCAATACTATCAAGCAAGATCCGAATCTAATGAACTTATAATAGGGTTGTGATTCTAACAACAGTTAGTAAAAGCTGAGGAAAACTGTCTTAAGCGAAAAAAATTTGCGAATTAGAAGACAAAAGATCTTTGATGATAAGTATAGGGAAGACAGCCAGAAAAGAACAGAGCCTCTTCACCTCTATTATAAATTTTTGGAGATCAATTAAGGTTTCAACGATGAAAATTAAGGTATTGCGAGTACCTGAACCATTTTCCGACTACCTGCTCTATTATCTACTTTTTAACAGACCTTCTGTTTTGAAAACTGATTGCGGATGTCGCTTTAAAAAGCCATAGCTGTAAGATCTTTTTCCACCAGAATAATTTTCTGAACAGTAATAAGAAGGTCAGAAGGCTTTTAGTGGTAACCCACATTTTGATAGTTTGGTAATCCATGTTTTCATTTCTGTTCTTAATTTTTTATTTAACCCCGTATCGGCCCATTTCCTCAGTCGTTTCGGCAACTCGACAATGAATTCAGTTTTGTAATGCTGTTCTGGGACAAATGTAATCTTAGTTTGCCTTTCGGATTGCCCATTTGTCGTCCCCAATTTTTGTAAGATCTTCACTGATTTAGGGACTAGGGTCTCTTATTCCGTCCATTAATTTTTAATTGTTTAATACTTAAATATTTGTTTAAATTTGTTGAAATAATCACTTTAACATTTTATGACTTGTTATTATTCATTATATATAAATTATGCAAAAATCCATTAAAACTTACAATAAATAACCTAAAAACGCTTAAGAAATGAACTTCAATAGTTTAGCAGTTACAAGACTTTGCGTAGATCACTTTCACTATTTTTTTTCTTAGAAAAACTTACACTTCTATCTCTTACAAAAACTTTGTTCCAAATTTGAATTTATAACAAAAAAACCAGAAGCCACATTTTCTCAATTTTTTGTGTGCCGTTAGAAATAACGTTAAGCCTTTAGAAAAAAATATTTTCATTTAAATTGTTTAAATATTTTCTCTATTAACCATCATTTTCTTTGGCGTGCATCCACCACATACTAACAAAAAAAAAATTGCAAAGAAACAACAAAACGATTTTAGTTAGTAGTTAGTACTGCAAAATTATTTTCAGTGCACTTGAAGGATATATTTTTTATTATTAACCGTAACCAATGTACTTTAAACAATTCACACAATTAATGTTTTTTTTTTTTTTATTTAAAATTTAAAGAGTTACCTAGGTACCTGACCTCAAATTTGAACACCTTTTGTATATCCAAAGTCCATATCCAAGAGCAATAAAATAATGAATAAACTTTTAATTTTTTACAATGATTGTGTGTTAAAGATTGTTTGCTTTCCAAGCAAACCTATAAAATATTACGAAATTCAGCAACGATCCCTTCCAGATTTTATTTGAGAAAAATACAAGTAAATTGAAATTGAAGTCTTCTTATTATCAAAAGTACTTATGTAGGTACCTATACATACGTGAGTATTAAAATTGATGATGATGAAACGCAATTTTCTTTAAGTGTCATTGACTTTTTATTTATTTTTAATCAACCAATCATTTCGTATTGCTTTTTTGTGTATAATCCAAGTTCCAACAAATGTTGGCCAAATACAATAAAAATACCAATTCACATATTTTGTTCTTCTGTTCAAATGAATACCAAAATCTATTGATATTACCTGGAAGAAATCCAATTCTGTCCCCTGGCATCAGTAAATCCAACATAAGCTTTTACCACTTGAATCGCAAGCTTCTGTAGTGGCTGAACGACAACGAGTAAATCTACAAGTACTTGATCTTACAGTTTTTTTTTTTTTTATTCATTCATTTCTTTTGGTTTTTTTTTTTAACTTCAACATCTTCAACACAATGCCACTTCACATAGAAAAATCTGTGAAATTGAATTTCATATTTCATGAAGTCAGACAGGGCAAAAAGTCTCCAAGAAGAACGTTTGTCTGTCTGTCAGACGAGGAAAAGTGTCGTAGTGAATTGCACGATGCTGCCACTGCCACCGCTATCAGATTCTTAGAGTGAGCTGTTTTTTTATTTTACGTAATACTTTGTCCTGTGTATCATTGCCTTGCAAATGAATAAGGTACCTTTCCTCTGTTTTATAAGAAAATTGGATACCTTTTTCTTTTTCTTCATCTCTAAATCTATCTCAACGAAGTAAAAGACGAAAACACAAGACATAAACTTAGAAAATAGAAATCCTACAACAAAAGGCCTTGCCTTAGTGCATAAGATGGAAGTCTTTATTGTCACTGTATACAGAATCTTCGTGTATACTTGAGAAGAGCGATGAGAAAAGTAAGAAAAAAAAAACAATTTAATTTCAAATTTAAAATCAAATGATGCAGGTTGGCTAAAAGATTTCACACAAGTTGACACTTTACACGCGAAATCAATGCGGCATCCTGCAATTCCTTGCACTACACTCTGTTAAGTCTATAGTTGTGCACATGGGTGGAATAAAGTAAATCCACTTCACTTGTGTATATATCTCTGAGAAACGTAAACTCATTCACAAGTAAAATAACTTTCCGACTGGAGAATGTCATTCGATTTCCATACCAAACAGAAAGGATATACACAGAAACAGATAGATGTGCGAAAAAAGGAAGGAGACAAAAAAAAAAAAAGAATACAAAATCCTTGTTTTGTACATTCTACAATAATTTATTCTTTTGATTGTTGTCACACATCTCCAAAGTGTTTGAGTTCTTTTCGCTTTTTCGTGTGAATTAAATGGTTTCACGAGAACATGATTGTTTATGGGAAAATGATTTCCCTTGTGGACAGAATTTTTCTTGAAGATATGATTATTTTATTTGATTCTAGAATGTATGTTATAGCTAAACTATTCTTGAATCTGCGTTGAAGATAAGTGCTACGGTATTAAAAAATAATAATGAGATTTTAAAAAACATCTCATTTCCATGCGCTAGAAAAATATTTTAACCTTAACCTATATGATTTTTAAATTTAAATCAATCAAATTGTATATCTATAAAACTTCGTATGACTTTATAATTTCTTAAAGTAAGAGATCAATTAAAATCACTATAAAAATTAGTTTTTCAATAAAAGATCATTCGAGTATCAGGATTAAACAATGCATCTAGTTTATGCATCTAATTTGATAAGTTAACTCTTGTTGTAAGTACAACTAAAAAAAAGAACTATGAAGTGCCACATGTAGGACTCGAATCATCATCCTGAACAGCAGTACAATACCATACATTTTTACGTTAAAGGCACTCATTGAACAACTGATAAATGAGTTCATTCTCAATCTGGAATTTGTAAACTTTGAATTGAGTCAGAGTAAATTTGTCAGTGAAAAACTAATCCTATAAATATTTCTTAAACTTAAAATGCAAACAGAAAAAAATGCAAGAAGAAAAATAAAATGCAAAGACTTCATAAAAAAAATGCAAATCTTGAATTTTATTATTATCCATCATAAAATATTGCATTGACATTTATTGATGAAGTATTTAGCGTAGCAGTACCAAATTCAAATAAAATCGGGTGAGCCATTATTAACTTATGACCAAATTTGTAAAAACATTTAACACAAAATCTCCGTTATGTGCATTTTTAATCAAAAACCGGAAATGCAGTTATTTTATCAGCACATGTTCACCAGGCTTGTAAAAGATTGCAATCTTTTGGAATGCAATCATTAAAAATCATTCCTTGAATTCAATTTAAGTATTGCATTCATTGACATCATTTGAGACTTCAACGTGAAAATTCTCAATCACCATTCATTTGAAATCAAAATGATTGCAATAATTTTTGCAAAATGCCGAAATCAATTTAATGCAATCATTTGAGACGACATGCATTCTGCCATCGCAGTCGCTGTATTTTTAGCTTCTTTACCAGGTTTATATTGCTGTATAGCCCGTATAGCTCGTCATTGAATCTTCTTCTCCATACTCCTTCGATATACACACAGGGACAAAAATCACTCTAAGAATCTTTCTCTCAAAGCAACCAAGTAACTTCTCATCCTTTTAAAGCACATGCTTCCGCCCCATACAGCAGGACTGGGATGATCAAGATCTTGTACAGCTTCTCCTTGGTTCTACTTCAATGCTTTCTCTTTGCCGTCTCCGATTCAATACTGGCAAATGCACCAGTCACAGCTCGCTTATTTCGGCCGATTTATGTCTATGTCATCTGCATACGCGAGTAGGTGAACGGTACTTTTGATAATTAGTACCAGTGTGTTGACTTGCGATTTTCGTACAATTGCTTCAAGAACGATGTTAAATAGGTTGCATGATAGCGCGTCGCCTTTGTCTTAGACCTTTCTCAACATCAAGCGATTTGGTGGTGTTCTTACCGACTTTGATAGAGCAGCGAAATTTCTTCATCGTCATCTTGCGCAAGCGGACGAGTTTTGCAGGGATGCCGAGATACGACATTGCTCTGTACAGTTCGTCTCTATCCACGCTATCATAAGCGACTTTGAAATCGGTAAAGAGGTGGTGTGTATCGATCTTGAATTCCTGGTTTTTTTCCAAAATCTGTCGAAGTGTGAACATTTGATTTCGGCGGTTGACTTGCCTGGCCTAAAACCACACTGATAGGGGCCAATCAGATCATTTACAAGGGGTTTTAAGCGATCAAACAGGATAGCAGAAAAGATTTTATAAGCGACGTTTAGGAGACTTATTCCTCTGTAGTTGGTGCAGGTCAGAGCGTCTCCTTTTTTGTGGATGGGGCACACTAAGCCAAGGTTCCAATCATCGGGCATACTTTCTTCCGACCAAATTTTACAGATGAGTTGGTGCATGCACACTACTAACACATCTCCTGCTGCTTTGAACAATTCAGCTAGTTATGCCGTCTGCACCAGCAGCATTATTTGATTTAAGTTTGGCAATCGCTAGCCGCACCTCATTCAGATCGGGTGGACGAAAATGTTGGCCATCATCGTCCGTGTTAGATGGAATAAGTAGCCTTGCAGCGGTTATATGGTAGCTTTCATAAAACAGTTACTTAACCTAGGAGTCTTATTTCTTTAAATTCTTTAAATTCCATCTTGTGTTAAAATTTAAAATTAAGTGGTATACCAAATTTTAATTAAATCTGTTCAGCCGTTATCAAGTAATGGCCAAATTTGTAAAAACCGTTAACAAAGAATCCCCGTTGTGTGCATTTTGAGCCATAAACCTGAAACGCAGTTATACCAACAGTACTCCAAATATAACGTTCACAAAATTTCATCAAAATCGTTAGAGCCGTTTTCGAGCAAATTTACATAAACTAAAACCGTTATATACCAGGTACCAGGCTAAAACAAAAATTAAAATTCATCCTCTAGGGAATCACCGAAAAGTGCTATAGACCAAGTTTGAAGAAATTCCATCAAAACGTTAAGGCTGTAGCTCGGTGAACAGACAACCGCACATCCGCAAATGCGCATAGACAGACCGATGGACGGCATGACGAAACTTTTTTGGGTTTCTCTATCATTGAATGTCAGTTTGGATTAAAATTTAATTTATTACTTGCCCTATTGAGCAAGTAAAATGTTATAGAGGAAAGACCGGATTTGTTTTTTGAAGAAAATCGTTTTAACCGTTTTCGAGAAAATTAGGGATTTTCATAACGGTTATATGGTAGGTGCCGTTATTTTTTAATAACAGACTGATAGACAGACAGACATTCAGACAATGGGTGGACAACTACAACTTGCCCCCGTATCGAGATCGGTTGCAGCTCATCAGGTTGCAATCGCTAGAAAAACGTCGTGAAGTAGCTGATGTCATCTTTGTTAATCTAACTGTATATCTGGTATGACAAATTCGTCTGCTCTTCTTGGGGCAGTGAGTATCAACATCAACTCACATTCTCTGAGATCAATACCTTCTTATAGTCTAGCTCCTCACAGAACTGATTATGGCAGGAATGAGCCTGTTACCAGAATGTTAAGGGAAGTCAATGCAAAAAGCAATATTTTTGATTATAATGACAGCAAGAACACACAAATAAGTCTTTTCAATGGTACAACATCTGTCTGAATAAAATAAAAAATTAATGTCTTTCATATTAGGCGAGGAACTCAAACTTCAACCTACTAGTTCTAACAATTGCTTTCGCATGCTTTTTTATTCAGTTTTTTGTTTCTTTGAATTTTACTTTTTATTTTGTTTTACTTTTTTTTCTGTTTATCTTATTTTTTTTTTAATTTTTAAATAGCGATGTTTTTTTACTTTTGACATATTTTTTAACTGCTTGCTTTAAGCAGACCCATAGCTTGCGTTCGTGTGCACAACTGTTGTGGTTCGCATACTTTCTTCTTCTTCTTATGCTGGCTCAACTAGAGTGTTGTCCTCCTAGGCCTCCTTTAATATGCCCCTCCAGCCGGCTCGATCCCTAGCCTGCCGTCTCCAATTTTGCACTCCAAGTAGTCGGAGATCTCTCTCTACCTGGTCGCTCCATCGAAGATGAGGTCTACCTTGGCTTCTGACACCCTCTGGTTTGGCGTTGAAGACTTTACGTGCTGGAGCGTTGGTGTCCATTTGCTCTACATGGCCAAGCCATCTTAGTCGTTGTTGACGAATCTTTCTGGCTAGGCTTATGTCGCTGTACAGCCCGTATAGTTCGTCGTTGTATCTTCTTCGCCAAACGTTCCTTTCTCTGTTTACGCGGACAGGACCATAAATCGTACGCAGGACTTTTCTCTCGAAAACTCCAAGTGACTTTTCATCCGATTGGGAGAGGGTCCATGCTTCTGCACCATACAGCAGGACCGGGATGATGAGTGTTCTGTATAGTGTCTCCTTGGTTTTTCTCGATAGGGCTTTATTCCTCAATTGCTTATTCAGGCCAAAAAAACAGCGATTAGCAAGAGTTATTCTACGTTTGATTTCAGCGCTGATGTTATTGCCTGAGTTTACAGCAGTGCCCAGGTAGACAAATTCACTAACTACCTCGAAGTTATACCTATCAATGGTTACATTTTTACCAAGTCGGTGGTGGGATTGGACTTTCGTTGATGAGAGCATATACTTCATCTTATCCTCGTTTATTTTCAGTCCCATTCTGTTTGCTGCTGACTCCATAGACGTGAAAGCGCCGGTTACTGCTCTTTTTGTTCGTCCTATCACGTCAATGTCGTCCGCAAACCCAAGTAGTTGTGTCGAATTATTAAAGATGGTGCCCGATGTACTGGCCTGGGTATTCCGTATTACATTTTCGAGCACAATATTAAAACATCTGCATGACAGTGCATCTCCTTGTCTTAACCCTCTGGTGGTGTCGAAGGTTTCAGTAGAGTCCAATTTTGACGGAGCAGCGAGCATTTTCTAACGTCATCCTGATTAGTCGTATCAGTTTGGCAGGAATTCTAAAGTTGAACATGGCACGATAAAGTTCAGTTCTGTCAACGCTGTCGTAGGCTGCCTTAAAATCGACGAACAGGTGGTGAGTATCTATGTTAAATTCTTGGGTTTTCTCTAGGATCTGGCGTAGAGTGAAGATTTGGTCGGTCGTAGATTTTCCAGGTCTGAAACCGCATTGGTAAGGACCTATTAGATCATCAGCAAACGGCTTCAGACGTTCACACAAAACGCTGGACAGGATCTTATAAGCGATGTTTAAAAGGCTTATGCCTCTATAGTTGGCGCAGAGTAGGCGGTCTCCTTTTTTGTGGATTGGGCTGATGGTACTGAGATTCCACTCATCGGACATACTTTCCTCCGACCATATTTTGCAGATGAGTTGGTGTATGCTCCTGACCATGTCATCTCAGCGATTTCATTTTGGTACGCATACTTTACTGTTGTAATGCCATGTTAAAACACAACTGATCGACCATATAGCTGCGGTGGGGAAATAAATCTGAAAGTATCCTAAAATTTTCAATATACTCACGAAGCCAAGGGAGGATTGGCAAAAAGCTGACTACGAATATGTGTATGTGTGTCTTTTGACACCTATCGGGTTTTGGTCGTTCGAAAACTCATACGATACAGGCGTATCCAGATAGCTCTTTTGGTGTGCACCCGAACATGCGCATTTTTTTTACCTCCGACGGTATCAAATAAAATTATAGTTATTGAGTTATGTTAATTTCAATATAATAATAAAATAACTAAATAATGCGTCTTGCCTTAAAGTACCTATAATCGCAAGTAAAAATCAAGTTTTGAAGTCTGAAATCTTTCAAGAAAGAAGCAAATAAGAAGTGTGTAATACTGAAAGCTCGCAGCGTATTGATCTGGTGTTGGATGTAATATCTGCATCGAATGCTGATGCAAACCAGTATTTTCAAGAATTGTAACATTGCCAACATTATCAGAGCCGCAACTGTCTTTTAAATTGCCATTCAAAAAAGGAGAAATGCCTAGGATGTTTGTTTATTCAAGTGTACTCAAGTACAATTTCTTGTGGATGATTATTAAGTTCTACGAAGACGGACTATATCGGACGGGATAACCTTAGAGTTCTGGAAAAAATGGAAGACATTGGGTAATGATGGCTAACGGTTCTCATCTCCAAACTTATAAGTGGTGACCATATGTTTCGATAAGAAGATCTAACCAGGCAAAGCCAGACGGATGCAGCTAGTTTTTTTTTTTAAATTCTTTCTTGATATTGTTCGTTCAGTTTAAAAACAAACTTCCGATGCAAGGCTAATGAATTGAATATTATTTTACGTTTGCAAATCTATCATATTTTTATGGATTAAGTTTGGTGAGATGAAGACGAGCGACTTTTCAAGTTGCAAACTTATTTCTCATAAATTGTTTGGAATAATTTTCTGTGTCATGACGTGTCTTTAAAGAAAATCTTCACTTCAAGGGTTTCATCACTATGTGTGTTAGTTGGGAATTTATAGACTCTTTTCATGCTCGAAGTGAATGGGTAGGTGTATACATATTCAACAGTCAACACACACAACCAACAGATAAATTTCTCATTCAATTTTGGGGAAAGTTTCACTTACCCATAAATGATGAACGCTGACATTACCACCTTATGTTGAGAGTTTTATGTGAAAATGTGTCTTCGTCGTCATCAGAGAGAATTTTATGAAAAAAAAGTTTAAACGGAAATGATTAAAGTTATCACTTCACTAAATGGTTTCCCAATTGAATTAAGTTTACTTAGGAATTATAATGTTTTTCTTATTATATCTATTATTTTACCCAACAGGAACAATATTTGTTTTTATATAGGTAACCAGGCTTATTCTTTGTTTACTTTGAAGTTTGGTTTTGTAAATAATAATTAAGAATCATAAAGCCACATGTTGAAGTCCAGTGTTAAATTTCTTTCTAAAATGTATTTTGTGACATAAAAGTAAATACCTATGGCGTACCTCCATACTTATTTTTTCAGTAGGTCCGAAAATTCAGTCTGTGTCGTTACCTTTAATTACAACGAAAGAAAAAAGTTTGGTTGGTTAAAACAAATTTTATTGTTAATTAACAATTCAGCAACAGTTGCATTGTGAATTTAAGCAAGTTTCATGATAAAAATAAATAAGACTGCATTTTCAAAGCAACAATGCAAATGTGATGCATTATCCTTAGGTGGCACTCATGAAAGAAGATCTGTCAGCAGAGGCACACCGCAAGGTGGAGTCCTTTCCCCACTTCTTGGAACATAATCGTTATAGTCTGTCCACTAAAAATTGGCAGTACAGGAAAGATAGGGATGTTTGTCTCTCATTCGCACTTCTTTGCTTTCCATAAGGTTATCTTCTATCAAAAGCTCTAACAGGGTTGCCGTAGTAAGCATTTTGAATTGGAAAAAACTGAAAAAATATGATGTAGGGTTACCTTTCTTCTTTTTTAATTAAAATTATTTTCTTAATTTTTGTTTATAAAAATGAAATGAAATTTATCTTTTTCCACACCACCAAGAGGTAAGATAGTAGGCGCGTTTTTGAAGGGTATCCCCAGTAGGCCCAATAACTTTTAAATAAAAAACAAACAAAAAATAAAGAATTTATTCATAAAGATTAATATAACAAGCAAAATAAATAAACAAGCTTAACAAAAATATATATAAATTCATCTATTAAATAAAAATATGTACATTTATATATAAGTAAAGGTATTTTTATCACTCGAGAAGTTATACTGCTGCTGTTGCTGCTCTCTTCATCTAGATTTATTATAAGGCTTTCTACAGCGTTTTCCGAAAAAACGTCCATTTCCCACATTTTCGGCTCAATTACCTGCTCGACGTGTTGGACACACCGGTGCCATTTCTCACTAATCACAAAAATAGGTACACGAAACATCAATACCGACCGCCCGCGCGCTTTAAGAATCTACGCAAATAAGAAAAAATATACACGAAATATCAACCGACCGACCGGCACGAGAATCTACGCAAATAAATTTTTTAAAGACAACAGCTTACCTACATTTTTGTAACTGCATTTTAAGATTTTCCCCACATAAAAAACACAAACATGATCAACAAAAACACTGCACGATAACACTTTTGTACTAGTAATATGCTCATCTCAATATCTCATTATCATTTCATCAATAAAAGGTATTTTTTAAGCTCTAAAATCAAAAGTTCCTCAACAGAAACTCAATATAAAAAATACGAAACGAGTTACCAAATTGACAAAGGTATCTCTGTTCGAATGGATGTTAAAAGAGGGTTGAAATGCATTAGCCAATCAGTGCGTATTCAACTGTACGCTAGGCAGGTCGTTGTGGGATCTGTGCCGGATGCGATCGAAAAATCATTGGCGGGTAAACATTTTTTAAATGGGGTTTCTTTCAATTCAGTATGGTGCACAAATAAGGCACGCTACTGATTTTGAAAAAGCTTCCCCATAAGGCCTGTACTGCCAATTTATAGAGGACAAACTATAATCAAGTTTTAGTGAGCCTAGAAAGAGAGGGTTTCAAAGTGATTGCGTATGCTGACGATGTTGCCATTGCAATATCAGGGAAACATGCTTAAATTCTCGCTGAATTAATGCAAATTGCTCTAAATATTATGCTCAAATGGGCACAAGAATTCGGACTGGGTAAAAACCCAAACAAAACTGAACTTGTCGTCTTCACAAGAAAATATAAAATTCCCCAAATATAACCCCCGTCAATTATGGGAACTCCACTAATTTTCTCAGATGAAGCTAAATATCTAGGTCTCATCCTGGACAATAAACTGCATTGGAAATCAAATATACAAGAAAGAGTTAGGAAAACACTTTTTTCTAGCAAAAAAGCTATTGGAAATAAATGGGGCTTATCCCTATATATAACCCACTGGCTTTACAAAGCGGTCATCAGACCGATACTAACTTACGGGGTAGCAGTATGGTGGGCTGCTTTGTACAAAGTTACATATCGTGACAAGTTAAGTAAAGGTCAACGTTCAGCCTGTAGGTATGTGTATTAGCGGCGCTCTCCGTTCGACATCTTCAGTTGCCCTAGATATTCTACTTAATCTCATACCCCTCGATATTTTTAGCAAACAAACATATCTTCCAGTGTTACCTACTACAGTTTTTAATTTGACGTCAACGAGAGAAATTCTGTGTGTGGTCCCAAAAAATAGCAGGTTTCTAACTTTTTATTTTTTTATTTTTGGTCTTCCTCTTCACACGGAAGAGATAGAGTGGTGGTTGTTTTTTCGAACATCCTTTAGAGTATTGGTTGACATCCGGTTTTTTGTAAATTAATTTCTTGGTGCGAAATTTCATGGTGGGGCAAGTTGTAACGTATGTGGTGAGCCTTGGAATAAGGTAGTATCATTCCATGGGGAGGCACCTCTTGGCACTTTCTCCCTGCTAACTCAATGGTGTGGGGTATTGCTGCTTCCTTACTCTAACTCTCACAAATAAGTTCGTGCCATAACACAAGAACAAAAAAAAAACAAAACAAAATAAACTCAGTGTTATACACAATCTACAAGTCAGGTGTTATGACAGATTCCGTATTAAAGACTACTTGGAAGGGTCTGCCATTAGTGACGTAAGTCACCTCCATGCAATATGGTGCCTAAGTTAAGCATCGCCCCGAGCCCGAATACACAAATATTGCTCGCGCTTCTTACATAGCCTTCCGCTTTCACCTTATTTCCACCATCATCACTTACCTCACCTCTTTATTTTATTCAACAATCAATGATAGTAGTAAATAGAAGAATCTTGACATTGCCATAAATTGAAATAATACGGTAGACAACATTGTCTATAGTTATGAACTCCATTAGGTATATACTTGCAAAAAAAATGAGGTAGGTTCCTATGTACTTAAAATATCATAAAATATCAATTTGCCGTTAAAGCTTTAAAATAAAAATAATGCTTCAAATTTTTAAACGATTTAACATCAAACCAAAACAATTTTAGTATCATACTATGTTAAAAAACTATTGCTTTGTAACCTAGTATGATGTTAAATATGTTTCTAGTATGATGCCGTAAACCTTTAATCTTTAAAATGTTACAGCCTTAAAAAAAAAAAAAAACTTAAAAAAGTCTTAATAAATGGTTTATTAAGCCGAATTAAAAAATTATTTTAACACATTGTCGTCTTCACAAGAAAATATAAAATTCCCCAAATATAACCCCCGTCAATTATGGGAACTCCACTAATTTTCTCAGATGAAGCTAAATATCTAGGTCTCATCCTGGACAATAAACTGCATTGGAAATCAAATATACAAGAAAGAGTTAGGAAAACACTTTTTTCTAGCAAAAAAGCTATTGGAAATAAATGGGGCTTATCCCTATATATAACCCACTGGCTTTACAAAGCGGTCATCAGATACTAACTTACGGGGTAGCAGTATGGTGGGCTGCTTTGTACAAAGTTACATATCGTGACAAGTTAAGTAAAGTCCAACGTTCAGCCTGTAGGTATGTGTATTAGCGGCGCTCTCCGTTCGACATCTTCAGTTGCCCTAGATATTCTACTTAATCTCATACCCCTCGATATTTTTAGCAAACAAACATATCTTCCAGTGTTACCTACTACAGTTTTTAATTTGACGTCAACGAGAGAAATTCTGTGTGTGGTCCCAAAAAATAGCAGGTTTCTAACTTTTTATTTTTTTATTTTTGGTCTTCCTCTTCACACGGAAGAGATAGAGTGGTGGTTGTTTTTTCGAACATCCTTTAGAGTATTGGTTGACATCCGGTTTTTTGTAAATTAATTTCTTTGTGCGAAATTTCATGGTGGGGCAAGTTGTAACGTATGTGGTGAGCCTTGGAATAAGGTAGTATCATTCCATGGGGAGGCACCTCTTGGCACTTTCTCCCTGCTAACTCAATGGTGTGGGGTATTGCTGCTTCCTTACTCTAACTCTCACAAATAAATTCGTGCCATAACACAAGAACAAAAAAAAACAAAACAAAATAAACTCAGTGTTATACACAATCTACAAGTCAGGTGTTATGACAGATTCCGTATTAAAGACTACTTGGAAGGGTCTGCCATTAGTGACGTAAGTCACCTCCATGCAATATGGTGCCTAAGTTAAGCATCGCCCCGAGCCCGAATACACAAATATTGCTCGCGCTTCTTACATAGCCTTCCGCTTTCACCTTATTTCCACCATCATCACTTACCTCACCTCTTTATTTTATTCAACAATCAATGATAGTAGTAAATAGAAGAATCTTGACATTGCCATAAATTGAAATAATACGGTAGACAACATTGTCTATAGTTATGAACTCCATTAGGTATATACTTGCAAAAAAAATGAGGTAGGTTCCTATGTACTTAAAATATCATAAAATATCAATTTGCCGTTAAAGCTTTAAAATAAAAATAATGCTTCAAATTTTTAAACGATTTAACATCAAACCAAAACAATTTTAGTATCATACTATGTTAAAAAACTATTGCTTTGTAACCTAGTATGATGTTAAATATGTTTCTAGTATGATGCCGTAAACCTTTAATCTTTAAAATGTTACAGCCTTAAAAAAAAAAAAAACTTAAAAAAGTCTTAATAAATGGTTTATTAAGCCGAATTAAAAAATTATTTTAACACATTCACAATTCCTTTTAAATAAAGTAAGTAAGTTATCCACTAAAATAAAAACTTTTCTTCTTTATTTTTCACCAAAACTTAGATTTCCACTTTAGTTTTCACAAAAACTTTGATTAATATTTTTACACAATTGTGTTCAATGATAGAGAATAATAATTCAGTATGTCCATCTTAATTACCAATGGTAAAAAAAATCTTTAAGTTTTCTTTTCGTTAGGTTAGTTTTTACCGGTTCAAAGCTCATTTGATTCTTGTCTCTACTTAACAATTTCCAGAACCCTAGATAAGTTTTAATAGTATAGATGCCGCTGCAATTGAGTAGAAGAAAAATATTCGTCTGTTAATACTTGGTCGTACTATATGCAGAATCAAAGATGAATTCAAGTACATTGCTGTGTTGGTGTCACCAAATATGCAAAATTATTATTTTATGCCCAATTTTTTCGAGTTGCAAATGTGCAACTTTGGTGTCGTTTTTTAGCCAAACTGTGGACATTTGTCAAGAAATATAGTTTTCATGACCTATTTTGACATTTTCTCTATCTATATAAACTGTGTAAGTCGGTTCAGTGATTGCTGAAATACAGACGGATTAAGATTGGACCTTAAAAATGCTTAATTTTTTTTATTTTAAATTTAACCTTCCCGGTTCGGATTTCAAGTAAATTTAATTTGTTTTGGTGCTTGTCCCTGATTAGCATATTTTTCTTTAAACCATTAGCAACGCCATCTCTACATAATCATTTTCAAAACTAAAAATGAGTTAAAAGTGAACATAGCCGTTTTTGTTTGCTGCGTAATTTTTTATCGGTTTTGATCGGTAATTTAAAAGCTCATTTCGATGCTTGAAACTTCGCTCTACTTATCCATGTTCAGTATCCAAAAACATTGAACCAAAAAGCTTTCCTCAACAATAACGAACCATACTGGCTTTTATTATAGAAAGGATAGTTAAAGTTGAAAAACAAACATTTTAAAGAAAATAAACAATTATTTATAAATACTACCATAATTGTAGATAAATAATTTATTAATTTTAAAATTTAATTAAATTTTACAACCTAATTTTGTTAATATTTAATGCGCCGCGTTTTAGTTTATTTTAAAATATCATCGGGCTTGAGTACTATGTTTTGTTTGTTTTTTGCCAGGTTCAATCTTATTTAGCCTTCTTTATTTAATTGTGTTGATGACTTTGTATGTTGATATTCAAGGTAGATATATCTATCTCTGTGGGGTTAATTGTCTATTATGATGGTTAATTGCAGTGTTGTATATTTGCACAACATTTAATTTAACATAACTGGCAATAAAACAAACAACACATAGTACTCAAGCCCGATGATGGTTTAAAATAAACCGAAACGAGTCGCTTTAAATTATTAACAAAATTATGTTGTAAAATTTTAATAAAATTTAGTATTTATAAATAATTGTTTATTTTCTTTTCCAAGAACTACACATATACAACATGGAGACTGACCAACAACAAATAAACATTTTATGTTTTGAATGAAGCTCTTTACATTAGAAAATAATAACACATTGAAGTCTCATTTTCTTTCTCAGTTTTGTATTATTAAAATTAAAATATTTTCTGGAAGCCACCTAAGATATTTTCGTATTACATAAACATACCTACCACATTTACATATTTACCTTTTATCAAAAGCGATAGCCTAAATGCAATGTGGACACCACAATTTGGTTAAGAACAAATTCCCTTGGACATTCTACAAAAATATTTACGTTAAAGTTGTTTAAAGTTTTGTGTTAATCTTATTTTGTTTAGAAGTTTTCATGAATTCCCAATTCAATGCCTTTCTCTGATGCATTAGGCTGCTGAAAAATTCCCCCAAAAAGTTATTGCCCTTTCCTTGTGAGCTCTCCCTTATTTCGTCCTTGACTTGGAGCATTGACCGAAATCGACAAAATCCTCCCCCATTCAGAGTTTTAGGAGTGGTTATCAAAAAAAAAATGTATAGGTATACATATACTAACCAGAACCCAGAAACATAGACATTCCGTAAGTAGAGCTCCAACATTGCGCAGAGTTGGTATAAGAAAATTGATTGAATAAATGATGTCCTGGACAGAAGTAGCCTTTTTATATTTGATGTCCCACTTACGAGCCCAACAACATCAACTGAGCACAAGTATAAATAAAATATATTATCATTTATCACTAATCCATTATTCTCGGGTCAAAGGAAGGGGAAATGTGTGTTTTGGTAAACACATATAAGGGTATATACCTGAAATATCCATGCCCTGATGAATGTCACCGTTGGGACCTAAACAATAACGGCTTTCCACGCTTCAAAGTATGGACAACAACCCAATCAGCCGACAGATTTTAGTGTTAATCATGAAATAATAATTTCGGAATCCCGATTCCCTTTGCGGTCATAAAGCTTTACCCTCATTCCCCAATAAAATTTGATCATGGCTGTAACTTATGATAGATATATATGTAGGAAACCACATGTGTAGTATTATTGTTGAGTGTTCCCAATGAGATTGCCGACAATGTGACAATGTGAAGAACCGACCCAGAATAATTATTATTACGATTGCTATTACTATTATTCAGAAGTTAATAAAATGGTTGGCAATTAAATAGCAGAACAGAACAGAACAGAGGGATGCAAAGATGCCTCAGCTATGAGTCCCCCGACTAAAAATGAATATCGGATGACAAATGAATTGGTAATCAAATGCGTCCTGTTCATTTCCCAAGCTCAAGCATCATCATCCGTTAAAATTCACCATTTCACCATCGCTGTGCCTGGGCAATCCATCCATTCATTTTGTTGCTGGGGTGTACTGAATAGTTGTTGTCGTCCGAAATTGGATCAGAGAATTGTGCTCTCCAAAAGGACATCGATATTAATTAATTTGGTGAACCTGAAGGGATATTGGGGCCGTTCAGCAAAATGTTGTTTGGTTGGTTTACTGGAATGGTATAAATGTATAGGAGAGTTTATCATCGGACTCTTTTGACATTGTTGAAAGTTTTGTTATACGTGTATCTACTTTTGCTGCTAAATAAAGTGAACAAAGTTTCTTGATTAAATTTCCATTCGGATGTACATATATCTCTCGCACTAGTCGAGGATCTCTAAGGATTTTTCGGTTGACATGTGTTGGTCAGTAGGTATCCTAGACAAGCAATTCATTTTAGCCATTTCCTTCGGAATGCATAATAGATTGCGATTTAAATGGAAGAGTAGAAAAAAACTAAATTTGGATCACAAATTGAACATTATTGATCGTTTTGAAGTTTGCTGGAAATAAGTAAGAAAAATTATAAATATTTTAAAACGGTGTGTTTGTTCAATTGAATTTTTAAATTTGACGTTTTGTTTTGACGTTCAATTTCTTAAATCAATATTTTAAGAGTTTTGTTGGACGTCATTAAAAGACAATATGACGTACATATGTATCTAAATTTTGTGTTATCAAAAGCAACCATCGATCAATCTCATGTATTCAAATAACGGTACTTGCCACTTGCCACAAAAATGTTCTCAGAAGAAAGACAACCGATTTTGATAAAATTTCGTATAAGTAATTTTATTTTATTTTATATTTTTTATAAAAAAGTAAATGAGGGTACTTTTCATAGTTTTTGTAAGATTTGGGCGATGTTTCCTAATTTTTGGGCGCTATTTCCATCAACCAATGTTTTCCACAAAATTGATAGAAGTATAATGCTCCAATTTGTTGATACTGCTGAATTAGTGAGAAATAACTCAACTCTTTGGTGGAAAATTATTTCACTCTTGTGGGTGAAGTTACACTTTTTAAAGAATTGTAGCTTTGGTACAATGAATAAAGAGCTAGCTAATTTTTATTTTTCATTGCATACCTCATGGGCGACGTCCAGCATAAGGTAGGAGGTATGCTGAAAAGCAAAATTGTATGTACCAGTGTGAGAATTGAACTGGCAACCTCCGGTATAACAGCCAAACTCTCTATCCATTGTACCATTGCCGCCCACTATTTAAGTTTCTTATTTTGAGAGTTAATATGTAACTGTTGAGAAAAATGGATTTGAACACGTAAATAGCACCCAAATACTGAATAAAATTTAATTTTGTTCAGTTATAAAAATGAGTTTGTATTTAGGTATTCCATCACAATCGGTACACTTCCCACTAAGATAATGGGCGATGTTCTTTTGAATTCATTAATTCTGCTCAATTCTTCGAAATATAAAGTGAACGAAATTCATCTAATTGATGAGGTCGTAAAAGAATGTTCTTTACTAAAGGACCGCAGAATTAAACCCCAACTTGGGGCGGCCCAAAGAAAAATTTGTTTTGCTCCTTAAATAATGTCTTAATTATTTATGTTCTGGCCATATAAATTATTTATTTGTGTTTAATGTATGCTATGTTACAATTGTTTGCCAACCTAAGAAGTTAGTTTGGGAATTATTTCAAGTTTTAAATGCACATACATATAATAAGTTGATAATTGTCTACTTCCTAAATTAAATCCACATTTTGTGTGTTTGTTAACAAACTTGTTTGACTATAAAGTTTGACTATAGAGTTTTCCACATGCATACATGATACATATGTACATATGTACATGTGCGAGCTCTTGGTGGGGATGTTATTGACTTTATTTTACGTTGCATACTTTTAGGAACTTTTAAACTAAAAAGCTTTCTATTTTTTGGTTTGTGTCCTTAATAAAACATAGTAATCAGGACGTAGCTAAATATATATGTTTGATTTGCGAAATAATTAATTCAATTTTAATTAAAATCAATTATTGTGAAATTAAAAGTGTGGAATCGAAACGCCATGGATCTTCTTGCTGGTAATGCCCTGAAAGACTATATATTATTGGAGCAAAAAGTTGATCAACTACAGTCGACGCTGTTGCCGTATTAAACGAGCAACTAAGAACTTTTTGTTCTCAATCCAAAATGAAAATACCTTAGAATCACCTAAAACGTCTATTCTTAGAAAAGGACCACATAATCTTCAAGGCGTAACTCCAAAAAAAAAACGAAGATGCTAATACAATTCTTTCACCATTGACTCATAAGAACAAGAAGCAAAAAGTAAAAAAATACATCAACACTGGCATCTAATTCTACATCATCTTCAACACTGCCTATTCCAACCGGCGGTTTCAACAACAACTTCATCATCTTCTTCATCAATGCCGTCAAATTCATCTTCTTCACCAAAGTCATTAGTTCCGTCAACTTCTACATAACCTCCTGCACATTCCATTTCAAATTCTACATCATCTTCAATAACACAGTCCATTGCATCATCAATTTCGTCTATACCAATTTCATCGTCTATATTGTCTACTTCAACAACACCGTCATCATCTTCTAAATCAACGCTTTCAGCTCCGCCATCAACTTTTACATCATCTTCTTCACATTCCATTTTAACTTCTACATCATCTTCAACACAGTTTATTGCATCATCAATTTCGTCTATACCAACTATATCGTCTATATTGTCAACCTCATCATCATCATTACAGCCCATCCAACTTCCCAATAAAACCATGTCTATTTCACCAAGAGATTTTTAACCTGAATTTCATCTTAAAGCAGCTGAACGTTTTAAATGTATTTTTATATCCAACTTTGATCCAAATAAAAGTTGTGATAATATATCGACATATGTATATAAAATCGTGCTTCAGTGACGCTAAATTCAAAGTTGAGCAATTACCAACCAAAAGCACAGAATATGCATAATACAAGAGAAATTCTGGTCCATATCCATCTGCTCTCAAGTTAAATGATATTTCTAGTCATGACCCAAGGATAATAACAGAACTCTTTCAGATTTTTTTAAAACAGCCTACAACAGTGACACCTTCAGCAACTGTGATACTTCTAAACTGTGATATTAATAATTGTGATACTTCCAACTGTGATAATTTTGACGAGGATGGTCAAACTTTTGGCCATTTAAAATCATATTCTTTTTTGACTGATACAGACTTCCGAACAAATTCTGACAATAAAGTGAAATTTATATCTAATATGGACGAAAGTTGGATACCGCAGCCCCAGATGGTATATTAAAAAGTTGTGTAGGTCATTTGTCTCTTGAATTGTCTATCCTCTTTAACTTTTCAGTGATAACTTGTGAATTTCGCATCGTATGGAAAAATCTTTTATAATTCCACTGCATAAAAAAGGACAAAAGGATCTTATTCAAAATTATAGACCCATTGCTTAGTTGTCAGCGATTCCAAACTTTTTGAAGCTATTCTTTGTGAATCTCTATGTTTTTATGTCAAGTCCATAATTGTTCCTAACCAACATGGTTTTTCTAGAGGTCGCTCTATTATAACATTTCTTTTGGAATTGGTTGAGTCTTGTGTTGATACTTTCAAAACTAAAAACCAAACTGATTGAGTCTTAACTGGTTTTAGTAAGGCTTTCGACAAACTCTCGCATGCGATTTTGCTTTTGAAAAAATATTGGGATTCCACGATAAATTTGTAATGTGGCTTCAATCTTATCTGTGTAATAGGTCTTACTCTGTTATGTTTAATTGATGTGTCTCAAATAATTTTTCTGTCAATTCCGGAATACCATAAGGCAGTCATTTAGGCCCTATTCTTTTTATTTTATTTGTCAATGATTTACCATCCGTACTAAAGTATTCAAATTGTCTTATTTATGCAGATGATGTTAATATCTTTAAATCTGTTCAAAATATCAACGATTGCGAAGAGCTCCAATGTGATCTTGATTCTTTTTATAGCTGGTGTAAACGTAATTTTCTGTTTCTTAATATTAACAAATGTAAAACTATAAGCTTTACACGAAAATCTTCTATAGTGATGTTCAATTATTTTTTTAATGGTAATTTTTTTATCAAATATTAATGACTCCTCTGTTCTTGGTGTTTTATTTGATAAAACACTTAAATTTATTCAGCACATTAACAATATAGCAAATAAAGCGAATTCCGTTCTTGATTGGATAAAACGAGAGTCAAAACAATTTTCGAATCAATTTTTTGTAAAACCACTTTTTACAACATTTGTCCGGCCAATTTTGGAATAAGGTTGCCAGGTTTGGTCACCGCATTATGACTGCCATAAGTCAAGGTGCAACAAATATTCCTCAGATTTGCTCTTAGAGCAGTCGTTCATATTTAAGCTTTGTGTTTATTGTTAAGTTAATATAAATGGAAAAATTGATTCTTTGTACCTTCTATCTCGTTTTCTCAAAGAAATTTGAGAAATATATCAGATTTTCTGCATATACAGCACTATCGTACCAACTATGAATTATTTTCTCCATTAAATAATATGTATAAATTGTTTAATATATTAAATTGTAATATGAGCTAGCTTGATACAACTATGTATACATCAAAAAAGAATTAAATGTAATTTCTTTAGAAATGCTTGGTAATTTTGTAAAATAATTATTTATCCTTATGAGCTAGAAATTTAGCAAACGTTTAATATATAAAAAAAAATTTACTTCATAAGTTACTTCCTACAACATCAGCTATCTGTCAGTGAAAGTACCGTTAAAATCGGTCCAGTAGTTTCTGATTGGTTCATATATACAACTTTGCGGAAAAAGCGACTCGAGCGCCATCTAAGGAGTAATTAAAATAGCCTATGTTACCCACTACAACATTAGCTTTAAATTTATCAAAAACGAAAATTATTTTTCTTAGACCAATATTTTATGGTTTACATAGGGCAGCATACGAACAGACAGAAAACGCTACAAATATTTTATCATTAAAAACTTTTCACGGTTTAATGGATATAGTACATTGAATGAAAATAATTCTATAATAATTTATAATCTGTGTTCTAAACCATTATACCTAGCAGCAGCTATTGCTACACATTTTTAAGTCTCTCGCCTCATTCCACTCGGAATATTATCATCTACTTAAAGTATACAAAGTGAACTTTTGACCTGTCAACAAAATTAACGACCATCAATCATGACAAAAAGAAAGTTATTTCAAGATTTGTAGGCAAATCACTTAGATTCCTTTAAGCATACAAAAAGGCAGGATGTATACTCACAAACCAGAAACATTATTCCAATCAACGAAACTCTGATTGATTGATCGACTCTACAATGTGATAATGTGTCGTTTGTCAGAAAGGATATTTTCAATACATGAACCATTTAAACATATACAAACAAATACCTTTAGATGAGAATCCGTGTATCTAATAAAAGAATGACATTTTCTAATCAATCACACATAATATACATATATATATATGTAAACCGATAAAACATTTTCAAGCAAAAAAAAAAAAAAAAAGCTTAACGTTTTCCTGGTTTTGATGTGGGTTATTATAAATTTAATCGTTTTTGTCCTTGTTTCGCTGGGGGACTGCGAACCTCCCATCTCATCTACTCCCGCCTTTACATAGCCACACACAAACTGTGATGTTGGACACATTTTAATGGCTCATTAAAAAGCAATAAATGTCCGCGGATAAAGTTAGAGGAAACAAAAAAATAAATAAATATCCGGGCATTGTTTTGTGATATATACGATGCGGGGGAAGTTTTAAATGAAAACAGAATAAATCGCCTTTGTGAATGGGTGTGTGTGTATACGTGTATTGTTACAATTACAATAAAAACGTATATGCTGACCGTTCAATTTGGTAGCTTAACATTTAAAACGAACGTATTATTATGGTTTTCGCAGGCTCGCCCTTTGGCAGAGCATAGAAAGCAGACTTACAATTAAAATAATTCTTTTAATCATTTTGTTTGATGGGAAAGTTTGAGGTAGATAATTAATTATTTTTATTTTACTTTTATTTATCGCATGGGTGTATACAAAGTGTAAATGTACATTTTACACCAAGAAAGCTTCTAGAGTATTTTACCTATACCTTGTTTTTAATTTTGTGATTATGGGTAGGTAAGAACTATAAGGCAAATTATGTTTTCGGGCAAAAAAACATTAAACATGGCATTATACGATGATGGAAAAGACGAAAAAAGTGGGTGAGAAATTCCTGGATGTCTGTCAGTCTGTCTATGTATATGTCATTCAGTGGTGTATCAGCACCTAAACAGCTTCAGAAGAGACCGGAAGTGGCTATTTTCTGACTAAACGAACCTAAAAAAAGCTTGTCCGAGTCCGAAAATCAGTTTTACATACGTTCAATCAAAACCTATAGGTTAGTTCCCATTTTATCGAAGGTCGCGATGAGATAGGTGATCTTATGGTCGCCTCCCCTACTATAAACAAAGTATGAAAGGGAAGACGAAAAAAGTGGGTCCGGCAATTCTGTCTGTCTGTCTGTATAGGCACCTGCAGCCTAAACGGGTTGACCGATTTACTTCAAATTTGGTACGTATAGTTTTTAGGGTAATACGCCCTGAGCCTTTTTTGTAAGTCTAAAAATAACGGTACGTGCCGCATATAACAATAAAAAAAATTGATTTCCTCGCAAACGGCTCTAACAATTTTAACCAAACTTCGCACATGTAATAAACAATGAAGGTCTACTCTAAAGTGAAAGCCAAACTTTCAAGAAAATTCGTTTAATGGTACGTATACTTGCCATATAACGGTATTTTTAAATTTCGTCTATCTTGATAGCGGCTGAACCGATTTAAATTAAATTCAATACTGAAATTGTTCTAGCTATTTTTAATAATATGGCATACAATTTTTTTCAAAAATGTTTTTGTTAAGTTTTAAATAATTTTTGAAAAAAACTGTTTTAGTGAATTCAATATTTCAAAAACCAGTTGACGGAATTTTATAAAATTTATTTTTAAGGTGTAATAAATTAAGTTTAAAAAACCTGCATGCTCATGTAACTTGACACAAGAGTAAGTTTGTGCGACCCAGTCGTGGCCCTTTATTTCAGTTGAAGTCAATTCCCACACAAGTTGAAAAATAGTTTAACTTTTTTGTATAGAATAACTTATCTTTTTAATAAGTACAGTTTATTTAAAGACTGCACTCAGAGAAATCAAAAATATAGAAATCATGGCTTTGTTTTAAAGACATACATTTTCTTTAAAATAAAGCCAAATTTACTTCTTTTAATGCCATTTTACTTTAATAATTGTTTTTAAAAACCAAGTTCTTTGTTTTAAAGACGCACATTTCCTTATTTCAAAGACAACAAATTTCCTTAAAACAAAGACATAGTTTACTTGTTTTACTATTTTAAAATAAAGGTAGGGTAGACTGGGTACGGTTGAAACAATTTTGGTTATATCGCCCATAATATTTATTTCTGTAATGCGAGCGATAAAGAAGACATATTCAATGAAAAAGCGGGTTTCCATCTACAAATAGGGAGGGTCTTTTTAGTGCTCCGTGCATAATTTTTTGTAGAACATGGATTTAAAAAAAAAATCTTTTTTGTTTCAACCGTACCCATACCAGGGGCGGTTGAAACAGCGATTGGGGTCAGTTGAAACACATGGAAATAACAAACATATACTTGTGTTAAGCACGTTAATTTTTTTATTTTAAAGTATTAATATTACACTGTTTTTATTTAATAATAGTTCATTTATAGTAAAATAACAAAAAAAAAATCAACAGTAATTTGATAAATAAACAAAACAAACAACAAAAATAAATAAATAATCCACATTTTTACAAAAGAAAACAAACTTTTTCAACTCAAACAACTCATTTTCTGGTGGTATGGGAACAACCTCTACTTCGGTTGAATTTTCAGGTGATGGCCTATCTGTAACAAAATAAGGAGCAATATCCAGCTCAGGTGCCTATTAAATGGATAAATTCCCGTCTTACAAAAGCCGGCTTGAATGTTTACTGAGGTCAGAGCAAGCGGCATAGCAGATGCCACAATGCCGGGAATGTCATATATTGACATTGTCTTTCCTTTCTCATCCAAGCATCCCTGTTGGAGTCAACAGCTTTCTTCAAAGGGCCGAATGCAGATCGATCAAGCGGCTGAATTTTGTGTGAGCAATGGGAAGGAAAAGATAGTAAGACAATACCATTGTCCTTACAGAAGTCCAATGCGTTAATATGAATGTGCGACATTTCGCAACGAACCGCCTGCTTTGACATCGTCATTGGCCTTACTTTAGTTTGTTAAGTTCTTCTGTCTTCTGGATGTCTTTCTTGCACATACTCTTGGCATCTGGAAAGCATGAAAACTAAATAAACATTTTGTTTCAACTGTACCCAGACAAAATGTTTCAACCGTCCCCAACCCCTCTTTAGTTACAAAAATTTATATAATTGTGTAGACATTAACAACATGATGGAACAAGTCACTGGGATACGTTCTAAACTCTTCGCTTCAAACACAAACACAACCTCAATACTCTAACATGAATAGAAATACAGTAATAGGAAACAAAAACCGCACACAAATACTTACTTTTTGTTACCGATATAAAAAAATTGCTCTTTTACACAACTGCCACGTGCCACGTGCTAAGCAAGAATGACGATTGTTCAAATATGTTATCGTTTCGTTTGCTTTGGGGAAACATTCGCGTACCGTCTACTGTTCCTGGAATATTTGTGTTGTTTCAACCGTCCTTTGTTTCAACCGGACCCAGTCTAAATTTGTTTTGAATACAAATCCCTATTTACTTAAAACAAAAATACGGTTTACTTGTTTTAAGTAAAAGTGGCTTTGATCTCCGATGACACCAATTTATAGCCACATTTACTGAAAACTAGTTAAGCTTTACTCAAAACAATGAAATGGTTTACTTAATTCAAAAATTATTTCTTTGTATTGAGTAAATGTGCCTTTAAATTCTGGTGACGCCATTCAAAATCATAATTAGTTCAAACGTTTGCTAAAACAAAGAAATGGTTTACTTGTTTTAAGTAAATGTGGCTTTGAATTCTAATGACACCAATGCTAAGCCATTCCAACATTCATTTTGTTTTATTTTTATTATTGTTTATTAAAAATATTGGCGCAAAATTATAGTCCATTTTACTCCAAACTAAATCAAATTTAGTTTGACACTAGTCTAAAATTACATTTTTGGCAATTATAGACAAGTTAAACTACACTTTATCTTTAAAGACTTGCATCAAAATTAAAATCATGAAAACCCTATTTTAATTTTGATAGTGTCACACTTTCTTCTCTCTGACTCCTGTTAATTTGTCATTTTCTATAAACCAAAAAAAAATTTTTGCAAAATGTTACCTGCGAAGCAACTTTAATCCAGGTCAAAGTGGAAGCATTTCATAAATATTTCGAGGATACACCAAAACTACCTGCTCTGCTTCCCCGGAGTTGCTATGTTGCTACACGAAGTTGAGTAGTCTATTTAAGTGAGTAGTGATTCCGATTCGGCAAGTGATCCGATCGGCAGTCCATATCTGTGCAATCTGGAGGAAATTTCAGAGATCATCGAGAACTCCAAACCAAAGAACTAAAAGCGCCTAAAGGTCTTCCAAACGCTTTTATTATCCTCCTTACTATAATATTGTTAACAACTAGCATCAACAACTGTGAATAAGTGAAAATCATAGAAGGTCGTGGCGTTCCCGAGATAAGGTGCTTCCAACCTAATACCCTGCATGCTGGTCAAAATTACTTCTCGACAGCATCAGAAAAATACTGGAAGAATTAATTCTCTAGAGACTGGAAGAGATTCAGCAGTAAGCCAGTCAAAAATTCCCGACATGCAGTTTTAGCGAAGACATTCTGTATGCAGATGATTCGCTTACCAACTCAATACCACAACTAATCGCAGTCCAAAAAGTAGAGGCCCAGATCAACAGGCCAAAATGTCTGCTTCAGACCACCCTCAACAAGAAGAGGCATCAGTTGCACTTTAGCCAATCAAAGAAACTTGGTTCTGAAACCCGTCGATAAATCAACCATAGCTGCCAAACTGAATGCCAATTAAATAGGGATCCATTTCAAAGAGTTGCTAAGGTTCAAACAACACAGTTCTTAAAAAAATTAAATTAATTTTGATTTCAAATAGAAAGAATTTGAAATTAAACAGAAAATTATATTCCGGGCTGATGACATTTGACGACAGATAGAAAGGTGTGTTTGCTTTGTTTTCTTAGCGAACTGTCACTGTTTAAGGCGTGTTCCGCACAAATGAGTTAGAGAAATGTTTTAAACCCCACACTAGTTGTCAGTTCATCAGAAAGAGTCTATAATTACTTTAAAGTTAGAGAACTGTTTCAAAGTTAAAATTAAGTTAAGAAGTGTGGCGTTAATTTCTTAAACTTAGGCTGACTATAATTTTGCGCCATTGAAATTACCTAGCTACATGTCTGGAAATCAAACGGGTCTTTTCGCACTAATAATCTCTCTATGAATACACAAATTATAAAAGTACAGTTTTAGCACATTAATTGTGAAGAAATAATAACAAAATATTTGTTGCGCAATGATATTTATTTTTCGCAGACAATAGAAGAAAATAAAACAAATATTTTGTTTTCCGTTCAACCAGAACAGATTTTGAAAGTAAAATTATGTTTGATTTGCTTGCTACATGGAAAATAATTATAAAGCAAGACAAAAGTGATTCCGATTTTTTGCTGATTATTTCATATCGAGATTGGCGGTGCGGTTAGCGATCTAGATCTAGTTTTATTTTTGTTTTATTTTATTTTATTTAGTTTTATTTATTTAGTTTTATTTAGGTTAATTTAGTTTTATTTAGGTAAAGGGTAGTTTTAAGTTTTTTTTTTATATAAAATGTTATAGGAAAACGAGTTTTTTAAGAATTTTCTCATTTAGTTTTAAGTAATATTGAATTTTAATTTAAGTTAGTTGTTACGCCGACAGGCATTTTTAATATATAGTATAGCCAGTTAAATAGTTAAGTTAAATAGTTAAGTTATTCTGTACGCTAGTTTTTAAGGTTTTTGAATTTACAAAAAAAAAAAAAAAAAAAAGCGATCTAGACTATTAGTGCGAAAGGACCCGAGTTCGACTCCCAGCCATGGTAAGCATTTTTATAATTTATAATGCATAATAATAATCATAGAAGAAAATAAATGGACTTGTCCATTCCAGGTGAACAAAACAACAAAGCCCAGAGTAGTTTCATTAAAATAAGGAAAAAATTTCTTTAAAATAAGGAAAAAGAAAAAGACTATTAGTGCGAAAGGACCCGAGTTCGACTCCCAGCCATGGTAAGCATTTTTATAATTTATAATGCATAATAATAATCATAGAAGAATCAGGGCCGTCTTTAAAATTAGTAATTTTTTATTTTAAAGTTATAGTATTGCTTTGTTTTAAAGACATATCTCCTTGTTTTGAGGAAACTTTGGTAAATCATGGCTTGTTTTTTAGGAAACCTTGGTAAAGTCATGGCTTTTGTTTCAAGGAAATATATTTTGAAAATTAGTAAATCATTTACTTACAACAAATAAATCAGATGTCCTTAAAACAAAAGGACGAAAGAACCTTAACAAATAATACCAGATCAAGTTGGCTTTTCCCTTAGGAATGTGTGAGTTAACAGTAAAACTTCTTCATAAAATCATTGCTGATTCACTCGTTAATACAACAACAACCTTAAACATAATAGACTTAGGTAAGTTATTGGGATTTAACTTAATTCCCGATAAAAACAGCATGATGACAAACTATAAATGCTTAATTGTATTTCAAATTTTAATCTGAATTCTGAATTAATCTCAGACATGTTCATTTCAGAGAATTTTTCAAATCATGCTCTGTTCAAAGCTCAGTCAATCAATGTCAACCAATTTGATGTTGAATTTGATTGTACAGTCATTGTATATACATTTCTATAGTATTTTCATGCTGAATAATCACCGCCTGGCCATCTTGAGAAACGTGTGATAAACACATTTTTAGGTTCGTGCATTTAATAGTTGTCTATTCTGTAACCCTGACAACAGTCGTAAAAATATATTATTTTTGTTTTGTTTACGACTCTTGTCAAGGAAATATGGATTTTAGAGCCAATAAAATACATTATATATTATTAATTTGTTTCGTAGACGTCTATTGTTAGGGTAACAGAATAGACACTTAGTAAATGTAAGAACCTCCAAATGTGCAGTTAACAACTTTCTTTAGATGGCGCTGCTCCATGGTTGTACTATAGAAATTTATATACAATGGTACAGTGCTGCCAACATATTGCATATTACTTTAAAAAAAAAAACTCTCACCTGTTCTATACGTTGTAATGCCTTATGAGAAAGCTTTTTCAAAATCAGTAGCTTGCCATAATTGTTCACCATAATAATATGAAAGAAACCCTGTGTAAAAAGTGTATATCCTCCAATGGATATCCGATTGCATCTGACATAGATCACCTGCATCTGCATATAGCGCACACAGCACAGTTGATCTGGATATGCCAAATTTTTTCAACCCTCATTTAAAACCAACATACATTCAGAGTTACCTTTGTCAATTTGGGAACTTTTTGGGTGTTTTTCTCTTGTTTTTCTGTAAAGGAATTTTTGATTTTAGAGCTTATGAATGAAAACTCAATGATGAGTGTTACCGTGGAATATTTGTTTTATTCTTTTGCTTTTTTTTAAAATGTGGAAAATGCATTTACAAAAATGTAGATAAGCTGTTTTCTAATTTAAAGAAGATATTTTCGTAGATTCTGATCGTAGCGTAGCGTAGCGTTTTATTTTTATTAAAGTAATTTTTCCAACCGTGCTGTTATTCGTTTTATTAAATTGTACATTTCTGTTTTGATTTGAATTGTAGAATTGATGCGGTGTGAAATAAATATGAAGTAAATATATATAATGTAGAAGCGTGTCTTTGAGTGAACTATTGTTAATTTTTGTTTTAAGCCTATTTTTTTTAAATTGAAATTGCAATATTTGAAAATAAAAAAATGCTTCAAGAACGCGCCTTTTATCTTACCTCTTTTTTTTATAAACAAAAATAAAGATACAAATGTAATCTTAAAAAAGTAGATTGGTAACCCTACCGGTCATTCTTTAAGTTTTTCCACTTCCAAATGCTTACTGCGGCAACCCTGAGAGTGTATAGTCAAACAATTAGAACTGTGTATCGTTATACACTGAGGAAAAATGTCTGCTCCAAAATTAATATACAGTTTGTCATAAATTGAAAAGCATTCAAGCATTCAAATAATTTGTAGCGCATAGGTATGTAAAGATTCTAAGCAAAAACTGTAAATAATACCTACCATATAAAATAATCAATTTTTTTGATTTGAGTTTATATATTTGGTAAATAACTTTTTTAATGCTTGAGGCTTTTTAATTTTTTATAAACAGTATTGCATATGGAACCGAATTTTTTTTATTGTAGGTACGTTATTAGCATATAAATTCCTCCTGGAGAAATTAGTGCAGTGAATTCTCATGTTATTTTCACTTTAATGTACATTAACAGTCAATTTTCTGTTGCTGTAATACTAAAAGCTTACGACTCATTGCCTGTGGACTTAAGCAGTGGCATTATATTTCTCTAAGGTTTGCTGGTCGCAATGAAAAAGAATATAACGACTAATGAACATTAAAAAATACATGTGTTTTTTATCTCAAAACATTCCCTATAAAGGTATACGCTTATTGTTCTCCTCAGAAGATATTATCATCGTCAATGCACAAGGATCTTACTCAAATTTATCTCGCAATAAACAAAAATATAGTATCTACCCTTTGGTCACTCGAGTGACAAACCAAGCAAAAAACTACACGAATTGTCCTACGTGCAAGTATAACAATTTATATACGTGAAATATCCTATAGTGGCAATAGAGAAGACACCATGAAAAGCAATGAAAGTACATGAAAATTACTATACTCCTACCTTTTGGAGAAAATATGTACCCTCAAGCTCTAAAAAGCGGAATATTATAATAGCACGAGCTTACACTACCACACACACCTATAACTAACTATACAGGGCGTAGGTAGCGTCATTGGTAGTATAATGTGTCCTGCGACAAGTGCTCTTCTTGCTGTTCATTGCGAACAAAACGAGATCGTAATTGCGATGGTAATATTGTTCTAAGTGCCCGAGGGATGGAAATGAAAAGAAATTTAAAGGGGAAGAGTGTGTTAAAAATATACGTATCGCTGCCGTCGCGGTGTCGTCGTCGCTGTCGCTGGCTTTGGACACTTTCGAGAACTTAGTAAAAAGAGGCCCTTCATATAAATTCGCGCACCTATACATAACATTTCTATTGAAAAAAATAAAAAAAAAAATTACTACAAAACTTTTGATTGTAATTAGTTTCTCCTCCCCAGGGCTTGTCATGCCAACTCGAATGAACGCCCTTCTGGTTCCGTCCCTTTTCCAACCTATCTCGCAGTTGAATAATTTCAATGACACTTTCCAAAGCTGATTGTACTTCGATGGTGGTATTGGTTGAGATATGGTAATTGTGGCATGAAACCAAGACTCTTCTTCCAACAGAAAAATATGTAAGCTTCTACCGAAAAAGAAGAGAGATCGACGAACGAATGAACGAACAACAAACAAAATAGATGGGAAAATATCTTCCGATTTTAGTTTGCCCCTAGCTAATCCTATTTAGCATTCGTCAGATGCAGAAATCTCAATTTACAAACATTGTATAGGTGCAAATTGGATGCTTTGCTGAAGAATCGATTCGATTTGTTGTCAGTTGAAATAAGGTTCTGAATTTGGACAGAAGTGCAAATCGAACCTTCTGGATCATTCCTATTTTTTTTATATCTATTCTTAGAATTTTTTCGTCTTTGACTGTCTGGGACTCTGGGGTAGTGCAGTTGGAAGCAATTGTAATTTTGGAGTTGAAAAGCTCTTGAAGACTAGTTTTTGCAATGCATTGGTTCATAATGTTTGCATAAATTTAAAAAGGATTTCTTATTCGTACATATATCTTTACTGAGAAATTAAGTATATCTATATACTTTAAGATGGATTATTAAATATTTTTGAGCTTACAAGAGAAGACAATTCAATGCTATGGTAGGGCATTCACTTTTGGCTGCAGCTAGACAACATACAGCAAACGATGCACGTGCCTGGCAGGAACAAAATCATTTGTGGTTGCAACCACCTACTGTGTTTTTTTATTGGAATGCTCCAGGATTCTACACTTAAGTTGAAGTAACTATTTTAATTGCATACAACTTTTCCATGCAACACCAATACAAATATATACACAAAACCCCCACCAAGAAAGAAGAAATTGACAAATGAAAACTTGCAGATATTACAAGACAAAAGGACGATACTGTAGGATAGGGAGATGTTAATATGTTTCCTATGTTCATCCCACATCCCCATTTTCTCTCTCGCCCTATTCATTTCATTTGTTTTCTGAGTTTTCTTATACATATATACTTTTTTTCTGTAATTTCAACAACAATTTTCTGCTTTATTTCAGAAAAGTTGTGCAGCAAGACAAGGAAATAAAATTTCGGTTTCTTTTTCACAAGATTGCAGATTTCAATTTATCAAACTGCATGAATAAAAAGGTAAAAAGGTAAGTACGTAATCTTGGTATTTTCTTCTTTTTTATATCCTTTAGCAAATACTTCACGTTGAGTTGGTTGAACAATTTTGCTGCCTCATTTACATCATGGTCGAATAGAAGGAGTTGTAGGGATTGCAAAAGGGCCAAAGATGAACGTGATTGGAATTTAATAGATATCGCACTTGTTTTTTTTTTTTAGGACTGATGGAAAGTTTTTGTACATGGAATATATTTATACATATACCTAGTTAGAAATAAACATATAAAGCTATTTTAGTTGAAAATGAGATATGCATTTTGTTTTAATAAGTGTACAAAAATTCAAACGAAGACAGTATCAAGAAAACATATACAAATTCAAGAACTTTCTGTCACATTATTTATAATTTATTTCTTCAAGATTGGACCTAAAATTTTCCGTCGAGTCAGATCAACTGAGGTGAAATGTACTTTTAATGACAATGATACTCTTGGAGAATTTATCATTTCCTCGCAAGAGGCAGTGCCACTGAAAAATATATATGGCTCGAGCCCAGACCTTCAGCGTGATAGTCCGACACACTAATGAGTTCAAGGCTATTCAAGCTATAAAGAGCAATGTCGATGTCTGTTGTGCACGATGACGATGAAGAATGCACGCTACAATGTCGGCAAAGACCTCACCAACACCGATATCATTGATTTAAGAAAACGATTTAGAAAAGGCGAATTTTTAAACATCGTTCTTAACAGAATAGTGCACAATTCTGATGCGAACAGTAAATGTATACCTAACTTGTGAAAAGTGCCCCCGAATATTCGCTCACGCAGACTATATGAAAAGAACAAAGCGGGATAGTAGTGGTGCTGTCGTGACTATTGAAAAGGAAACCAAGAAGATGGGTTTAAAGCTAAATCAAAACAATCGCTGTCATTCTACGAAGAATTACTCTTTCCAATCGATGCGTTTTCAATTTAATTGAAGAGCAACTACCTCTCTCCAGCTACTAAAATTTACCCGAATTCACAAAAGAGCTAATAATTCGAATGAAATAGTTAATAAAAAAGTATTTTTATCCTTCAATAGATATTACATAAATTCTAAAAATAAAAAAATTAATAAACACACATAAAAAATCTTTCTTATAAGAATTTTGGGTGCCCGAAATAGGTAATCGGGTAAACGGGTACTCGAATATTTTATAGTTCTCCTTCTGGAAGAAGCTTGTTGGTTGAGGAATTTGGAAAACCCCGTACTGTTGTGCCGCCAAAAAGTACTATTTTTGAAAAAAAGGAAAAAAAAAAATTGTGTCGAATATTTTTTATTCTTGTTCTTGCTCTCTTTTAAAAAATTTTATTTGGGAATTCATCGATACAATAAAATTTGTATTTTGTTCGCGGGAAAACATGACACGGGCAAACCTTATATGAAAAGAAATCAAACTGAATTTTTCTTTTAACACACTTTACCGCAGATGAGTGTTAATGTTGTTGGTGGGTATACGCATTACGGGCAAACGTTTGCCAATAGCACGTTTGCCCGCGTAACGACATCCCGTGACATGTTTGTCCGCCATTTACTACTTTTGGGGCGCTGCGAAATTAAGCCCCTGGAAATGAGCCCCCAAAACAAAAATGAAATAAGCCCCCAAAAGTATTCTTGTCATACAACAACAAAAAAAAATTGCATATTTTGAGGTGTAATTTCACATTTTGGGGTCTAATTTCTTTTCTTGTATTGTGGTGTTATTTTCGGTAAACCCCAAACAATTTTTAAGGTTTACTTTAATTTTTCAAAACTGGGGTGTTATTTCATTATTCAGTAATCACCTATCTAATATCAAAGAATAAAATAGAACCCCACTAAGTATTTGTGGAGTTTTTTTCTCTTTTTCTATGAAAACTAAAAATTCACGAGAATTTTTAATTTTCGCACCCCAAATTGATATTCCCTCCATTCGTCCAATTTTTTTTCAGCTACGCTTTTCGTTTCTCACCGTACCCAGTCTTGCACCTAGCACAAAGTGATGATCATTAACATCATGTAGAAGATATACTTCATTTTTTGATGATTGTCGATCTGCTACGTAGCAACTTATTTCTACTTTGACTGGATTGACTGGACTTTTTGTTTATTAAAGCAATATACATATGGAAAAGTTATGGCGATTTTCCACTGTTTGCTTTTTTCCTATAGTCTCACACAAAGAATAATGTCTAGTTCCGAATAAGTTGGACTCAAAACAAAAATGTTGAGTCATAATCTATCAAAGGTCTTCCATGGCAAAACCTATTTTTGAGCTTCTTAGTCATCCACTCAGAAAAAAATTTGTAATGAAAACAATTTTATACTTTGGCCCAATAATTTACGTGGGTTAAAATGAACCCAAGAATCTTAATTCTTAATTTAAGAATGTAGGTGTAAGTATGATCATTATTTTTCTTGAATTAAAAATGTCAAAATTTTAGGAACCTAAATTTTTATCTCAAGAACGAGTTGTCTAAAAAAAAATGTATAATTTAAAAAAAAAAAATAATTTTGTATTGTTAAATTGTGTCTTTGTTTTATTTTATTTCTATTCATTTATTTATTTGTTCCGATTTTTTAATTATTTTTACTTTTTATTTTTTATTTATATTTTATAACTAAGGCCCAGTTTTTCAGTGAAAGATCATTCCAGGGTTAGAGTTAACCTCAACGTAACTCTGAAAATACGTTTTTCGGTTAGTTTGACAGGCCGAGTTAACTCATAGTTAACTCATTATGCTGAAATATCTCCCGCAGAATATAATTTGTGCTTGTAACGTTACGGTTTTGATTTTATTATTACGTATGGCAACTTGCTTTTGTGTTTGATGTTTGTTTTTTTTTTTCATTGAAAGTGACATGTTTCGATAAACATGCCAGCATTAATATGCCATTTCCAATCAGATTTCGTTGAAATCCCAAACATTTTGTCTTGTAATAAAACTTTCGCGGTCTACTTTTTGTTATCCAGTCTTCTTCGTTTTTACGGGTAATTTTCTACATTTAATTGATTCAGCATTATCATTCCTTGACAAGTCTATAAGGGTGGCTAGCTGAAAAAAATTTGGCGAATGGAGCGAGGATCTTTTTTTCAGGAGAATTTTTTTTTAGTAACGCATTTTATTTCTCACGGTTGCCATAACTTGTGGATTTAGATATTAACATATTTTCCGCTGAGCGCCATTTCGATTGCCACTATTTTAAAATTGTATTTTTAGTGATTATTGTTAATACTAATAAAAGATAATTGTTTACTTTAAACAAATTAAATAAAATCTTTATTTTTAGAAAACTATAAAAGGATTAATACACTTTTTGAAAAACGCGAACAATTTAATACGACTATAAAAATAACGACTGAGAACTGAACTAAAATATCTTAATAAATTTTTGTGTTGCAACTAGCAGCTGCTTTCTTTTGTGTCGACGTTCGCTTGCTTGTGTTGGTGTTGCCGACATTGGTGTTTTGACAACTACTGATGGTGCAGCCACAAATTTACCAGGTTCGTTTGAAAGTGACACATTAGGCCCTAATGGCCATTATGTCACTTTGGTAAAGCGACAAAATGCCATATGGCCTCACTTTTGGGACCTTATTTCATTTCTTTTTTTGGGTCTCTTTCCATTTTTTGTGTCAAAATTTCACAAACGGAATTTGGCATTTATTTTGTTACGAAAAAACACCCCACTTTTGGGGGCTTATTTCACTTTTGGTTTTAGGGCCTAATTTCTTGATACCTATTAAAACGGCGCAGGGCCAGAAGTCCACGGGCCAAAAGTCCATAATGGACTTCTGACTCACTAGGGTGGGTCAGAAGTCCACAAATACATTATGGGCTTATGACTCACCCAGGTGGGTTAGAAGTGCACAAGAAAGTGGGCCACAAGTTCATAACTTTTAAGGAGAAGTGGGTCCCAAGTCCACAATAAAACTAAAACAATTATGAAATCATAGATACCTATTTATTTTTAAAGAAAATAACAAAATTAATTAACATAAATTATATCAATACAAAAAACGAAAAAAAAAACAAAATTAAGCAAATTCAGTAATCAATTAATATAATCAATTAAAAAATCGCGCGATTTTTTAATTGATTATATTAATTGATTACTACACTAATCAATTAAAAAATCAAATTCAAAATACCTCATTGCAATTTGGAAAAGTAATTCTAAACAACAAATACTAAGTAGGTACTTACGTGCTCTGAATGTGCTATACAAATAATCACTAATTGCTTCCATTCGCCTGATGGAAGAACGCTGACGGTGCCATCAATAAAATAGCTCCTCTCAGATTCAGACAAGAGTTGAATTTCCTCACACATTTTCGTTGCCATGAAAATGGAGTAGCAAAAGTCTGTTTCCAGAACCTTGCCTTTGTACACCATTATGGACTATTGGCTCTCCTCAGTGGGTCAAAAGTCCATAATCGATGGGCCAAAAGTTCACAGGAATTTCTTGTGTACTTTAGACCCACCATGGTGGGTCATAAGTCCATAATGTATTTGTGGACTTCTGACCCACCCTAGTGGGTACACCATTATGGACTATTGGCTCTCCTCAGTGGGTCAAAAGTCCATAATCGATGGGCCAAAAGTTCACAGGAATTTCTTGTGTACTTTAGACCCACCATGGTGGGTCATAAGTCCATAATGTATTTGTGGACTTCTGACCCACCCTAGTGCGTCAGAAGTCCATTATGGACTTTTGGCCCGTGGACTTCTGGCCCTGCGCCTAGTAAAACCAAAGAAATAACACGATTTCCTTCGTTTTATTTTCAGTACAAATGTAGTTAATTTTACGGGAAAATATACACGGGAAAACGTTCTGCGGGAAAACGTAGCCAACCCGTGAATTGCTCGCCACAGTGACACATGTGAATTTCGCACAGTTAATTGTGCACATTTGAATTGTGCACATCAGTGAGTTATTGCGCCCACAGTGAATTTTGTTTCACAGTAAATTGTCCATTCAGTGAATTGTGCACAGTAAATTCGCCTAGACCTAATCTTTTGATATCTATATATATTTATCGATTTTAAGGACGTTGAAGATAGTAGTGTAAATAAAGAGAAGAACTACCTGATACAATGTATCGGTTTGGTATCCCTGCCCAATGCGGTACGAGTTATAAAGAAGACATCAGAGAATGAGATAATACTTAAATAGTTAACACCGACGAGAAGCCTGCTATAAAAAATCAAGTTATTTTTATAGCAAAAGAATAAATATTGATGCCGTCTATTACAATGTTTTTGTTTTTGCTAAAATTTAATAAAGTTTGTATGAAATATGAGTCGTCGTATTTTTAAGAAGTCCTTTCAGGATCGAATTATTTCGCCGGGGACCGATTTCCCCATGGTAGTGAAGCTATTAATGTACACACATATGTATTGCTTTGTATGTATGTACATTGTAAATAATATGATGCAAATTCTCGATTCCTGAAATCGGGTCAACGCTTAGGTATAAAGATTAAGGTGAAGTTGGTATAAACATTTGAACAGCAGTTCAGCTATTTATCTTCTAAACTCGGCTACCTATAGTTAACTATGATCTATAGTTCTGGTTTAAGGTACGAACACGTACTATGTGCAGATTATTACCAATTGTATGACTTCAAAACAGTTGAATCAAAGTTTGTGCAATGTTCCTTGTGTATTCTTCTCGTGAATCTCGTCCTCGCCCTGAACAAAGTCTACCCAAGAAAACCTGAAGGGCGAACGATAAGCTTCATAACATTATTATATATTTTAATTTTTCACAAATTTAATTTAATTGATAAACTTCTCTTTTATTCGATTAAAATAAAAAGAAAACAAAGTTGGTTTTTATAAGATTTTTGCAGATACACAGGTTTTATCCAAAGACGAACTTTATTCAAGATTTTCCTACCCTATGTCCTTAATTGGGTAAATACAAATCCATCGAATCGAAAATCTTGGAAGTCAAACTATCTGTTCTCAAAATATGCGTGCACATCCTTACGCTTGTATATATAGGTACCTAAAGATTATGCAAGGCAGGGGCTCGTCAAAACTATCGACTTGTCAATTCTTGTTCAAGTGTTCATAAAAAAACAACTAAACACAATGCTTGCTTTTCAAGTTTCCCACGAGCTCTACACGTCTACTCAAAGCGACTTCTTTTATTCATAAAGTTCAAAAGATCGACTTAACGATTCCAATCAATTTCCCCCTCTTGCGTATATAAACAAAAAAAAAAAAAAAAAAAACTATCAAAGCTTCCATGACAGTTGTATTCATATTTCAAATGGCATGCATAAATGAATTTGAAAGAACAATGTCAGTCATTTAAGAGCTGTGTAGTAAGGTGTCAGGGCCATCAATGGAAGAATGCAAAAAGATCTCCCCCATTTCCACAAATCGGAACAGAAAACGAATTGAATAGGACACAAAAGTATCACAGCGTAAATAATTTTTCTGTAATTTATCAAAGCAACAACCGGGCCAGAGCAAATGAGCGCATCACTACCGCCACTTCCCCCACCAATTTAGCTTAAGGACGTTATCCTGTCACATTTTAACTTCCTTGTGTCGTGTTGCTTTTTGGAGTGCTTGTTCTTTTTTTTCAGTTTCATTCTTTTTACGAGTAAACCGTACTCTACTACCGAACCGATGCTCAACTAAAACAACGCTTTTTTTCTATTTTTTTTTTTCTTTAATTTTGCTTTCACACAGTTCTCCTTCATTGCTCTAATGCTCTTTGCCATTTTTTTTTCTCCTTATCTGCATCCCTGTGTTTGTTTCTGAGGACAAGGATTAATTGGATTTTTTTGTATCCCATTCTTGGACTCTGTTGTTTGCTGTTTTATTATCGTAAAAAATGGAAATGAACACGAATCCGAAAAGCAGTAACACTATTTGCAGAAAAAGCAGAGCAAACAACGAAAGTTTGCCAACAGCATCAGACCCAATATAGGGAAATGTTTCATTCATATTGAAGGATTAACTATACGATTTATGGATACTTTTTCCATCCTTGTCACAGTTTGCAAGTGTTATACTAACTACAAGATACTATATACTTATACTCTATACTCTATAGCTTTGATTTCATCACGATGGCAGTAGCACCTTATTGAAAACGAGGGGAATGAACACATTGAGATGTGTAACGGAATACAACATTTTCCAACACATACAACAGCGCCAACAAGGACCGAAACTAGACTTCGTTCAGAAGCCTAACCTTACGTTTCTGAATTTCCGCTGCTGAATTCAGCGCTATGCAAGGGAATTGCTAAACGGATTCGGGCCCTACGTTGGGCGCTATTAATTATGTAACGGAAAACAAAAATTAATCCACACATACAACAGCTCGCCAGTGGAGCCGAAGTAACTTTTAACAAAAACCTATATTAAAGTTTTTGAAGCTTCGTAACCGACATACTGAATTGAGTCGGGCTCCACGTTGGGTGTCATTAATTATGTAACGGATAACCAAAATTAACCCAATGTTAATTCTTTGTTATTAAAGTAAATTGCTAGTGGGACCGAAGAAAAACCTTGTTCAAATATCTAACTTCGCGTTTTTGAATTTTCGCAGGCGGAACTGCCAGAACTCTTGTTCGGGCTCAACGTTGGACGTCATTAATTATGAAACGGAAAACACACCATGTATTATCACCATCACAAATCACCACGCGCCTGTGAGACCGAAACCAGGAACACAATAATAAGATTATTGTCATTTCCAGTCCCGTCCTAGCGAAATCTCCATCCTGCGAAACTCAATGCCTCGCGTTGGACAACAATACTTAGGTAACAAAAATCAACATATCTAACACATCCATCAATATTTTAGGGGGTACGATAAACCTTCATCGTGAAATCTCAATATTTTACTCTTGGATCTTTGCCGGAGAATCAAAACACTCAGTCTTAGGTTTCATTTGATCGTCATCAACCATGTCATGGTGTATCTTATTCTTCTACATTAGTATAGCTTCTTCACATAACACAGCATCAAAGAGACTGAAATCCCCAGGCCTGACATTGCCCATTTAGAATTACACATCTTCTATATGACTGATTCCAAAATCTCTCATAGGAACTTGTTCGTCACGCGATGAAACTTGTATACTTACGAATACACCATCCCCAACAGATAACTGTATGGTAGGAAAGCTGTTGTGAAACGCTACCTCTATACCTAAAACCACGTATCTCATTCTCTACAGCTGTCCTTCCTAACTTAACTAAGGATCGCGAAATTGGGTTATTTATCCTCTGTGCATTACCATCGAAGTGTAGATTAACGTATTATGGATTCCAGAGAAACAAAATTAACATGTCCTATATCTAATAGATGTATGGATAAGGGATGTAGTTCGAAATACCTGTCACCTACATTTCTTTAGCTCTATTCCCCCCATCCACAATCCACTAACACAGAACATGTGGTATATTTAGCTGATATATACACCTTTTCAGAGTGACTAATAATGGAGGATTAAAAATAAACTTACGTCTGCTTATTTTCATGTCTCGAAACGAAATATCAGAAGAAAAAGGTTGGCTTCTCAACCGTGTACTCGGACTGACTTTCTATTCGATCACCATTACAGCTCGTTAGACTTTATGATTTAAATTAGATCCACAATAGCACCGATCGATCTTTTTCTTTATTGAAGAGAGTTTTTAATTCCCTATTGCATCAAAAACGAAGCTTAATATTCAATGGACTATGCTGAACTAATCTGTTTCATAAAACTATCTAGAATCCCTTACACCAATCCTACCATCTGATCTAATATACCAAAACAAACAAATGCTTCGACACATCCGAGCAGCGTCGGATTGGGTTGGCTAGTGTTCAACCACCGCAGTTGGCCTGATAGTTGCTCGATTGCTTAGCTCGCCGAATGAGGGGAGGATCTTGCTCTGGGAACACTAACCGGTGTCACATACTATTTACAGACCATGATCTAGCTGACATTTGACCACCATAGTTTTGTTGAGAGCTGAGGCCCGAAGTGTGAATTATGTTTAGTGAAGATTTCTGAAGTATGAGTCAGATTCAAATCTGATCTAATTTGGGAGCGCATAGATGTTCGTGCCTCCGTGAGTTGGTCTATACCCGCCCTCCATGTTCCAATATACTCACAAATAAAATTGAAGGAACCCTTTAATGTGGGAGTGATGATGTTGTTCACTCCACTATGCCTATCTACCCTACCTATAAGTTGTATTCCAACAAAAACAGTCAAAAAACTAACTCCCTATGTCTACGCCGGCATTTAAAAAACTAATAACGTAAACTCCCTAAATGTGAATAGAAATGCCTACATTCCTCTACATCATTGTTGTTGTTGTTGTAATTTTCGTTGGCTACCGAGTCATCGAAATCGATCAGACACCACCCGTATCCATGAGTTCTTATTGCTCCATTACCTAAATTCCTAAAACAAAAGAAAATTGTAAAAATCGGCTTCCCATAGAAAATATCTTCTTCAAAAACTAATTTCAAAAGACTAAATCTCCATTTGAAACCTTACTCACAATTTTATTTATATAACTTAATAACTAATAAGTTCTGATTATATTGTTTTTTATAAACTTAACTTAAACAAAGTTATACCTACTTCGATTTTAAGTTTTAAGTTTAAAAAAAAAATAAAAATAACCTATTTATGATTTCTAAAATTACATAGCATAAGATATAATATACATATACTAAAACTTCTTTAAAGTAAAAGAAATCCACGATTATAAATTCACTAATCGTAGGATTCAATATATAATTTATTTTGGTTTCAACCAATAACAAGATGACCAAGTGTCACTTGTTATATGTTCTATACTAAGCGCGTATCCAAAAATTACAAAAAAAAACTGTATTTTTATTCGAAAAGCGAATTCTTGATCTACTAACAGACAGAATAGTACGATAAGACGTTCCCGAATAAAAAAAAAATTATTAATAACGCGATGAATACTAACCGTGACGTGGTTAAGTATCATAAAAAAAATTCAGTTTATGCAACTAAAACTGACTAATCCGAATCGTATTAATCCATAAGCCAGCTTCTATTTAAAAAGCTTGACTTGAACGCGAATCAAACAAACCGGATCATAAAACGTGACAAAACAAAAAAAAAAAACTAATTACTGGACCGTGAAAGATTAAATACCAAAGGTGATCAATAACCACCCTGTCAGACAATTATCCCTCCCAAAACCAAATTTGGATGAACTCTTTGTCAACGCTCTCACTAATAAGTAGACGGACTTGAGTTGACCCAATAGAAATGTTATTATAGTTAGTAAGAAATTTAAATTAATAAAAGGAAATATATTTTATATAACAATATAATTTATCAACAAATAATAAGTTACTTTATAAGCCTACCTACGAAAGAATGCATTCTGCCGACGAGTAGCTTTAATAGTAAAGTAGTTAAAAAGGATAACTTTACTATTTCAAAGCAAAAGGGTTTAATCAAGATATCAAATCAAATAAAAAAAATAAAAACTTTTGGTTTAAGGTGTGAGTACCTATGAGTGATAAATTTTACACAACTATCGCTCATAAGTGGGTAAGTATTGCTGACTAGAAATACAACGATTTCAGTAGCCGGTGATATATTCTTTAAAACAAAAGAATCGACAAAACGTTTTCAGTTACTAAGTATAATATCAATATCCGAATACGTAACCGATCAAAGACACTAGTACATGAAGAGTACAAATTAAACAAAAAAAAATTTCAAGGGCGAATTAACTTCTATACATAAGTATTTTCGGCCAAGAAGTTTGAATTCAATCAAATAAAAAAAAAACTTTAATTAACTACCGTGTTAATAATTTTAAAATCGGGTGTTAAACTCATTTATTTCAAAAAAAAAAAAAAAAAGAAACACATATCAATAGGTTTTTCAATTAAAGACCTCTTTGATAAGCGTAATCCTTTGTTCCGTATAATAATTTTTATTAAATTATTCAGACTTCAAATATCTGAGTTTACAACCGATACACGATTAATTAAACTCGTAAGTACGTATTTCAAAAATCCGTTCGCGGTCGAGCTTAGTATTTATCAATATTAAGTTCCCGTGAACTATATTTCAGTATTTTAAATAAAAAATAAGAATTCAAAAAAAAAAATTAGTGATTTAAATTACGAAAAGACGACGACGTCTTATTTAAGGTAAGTATCCCACCATAGGTAGGTATAATCAAGAATAAATATTCTTTCTTTTACTTCGTAGAATTACAAACATATGAATAATCTTATTCAACTCTGTTAATAATCTTCAACTTCAAAAGTTAAAGGTAAGTACATTTCAGATTTTTGACAAAATAGCTAAGTATTCCTAAGATGAACAAAACATCTGTTAGGTTTTTCAAAACAATCTTCTAACCAAAAATCGGTAATTCCTCATCAAATATTCGATAAAAATTACTAGGTCACTATTCAACGATAAGCATTCTTTTTATAAACATAATTTTTAATTTTAATTCACAGGATATATATGCGTGTACATTCATCTACACTATAGATATTTATGAAATATTTTTTTTTTTTTGTTTTAATTCTGATCACGTTCATCCACAGAAATTTATCAAACAAGTAATAAATTTACAGTACCTTCTTTGTAGGTGAATACCCACTTAATAAATAACTGGATCCTTGTCGGATGTTCCGTATTAATGATGATATCCGTTATTGGTGGTACTCAGCATACATAATTATATGATCTGCTGCTACTCCCACGACGATATACTATCACACGTCCTTGCCGACAGTTGGTGATAAAAACTGAATTTCCACGAGTGATATAATCCTGATTGGGATTCCTGATGAACTTAGGTACATCGAGATTTCCGTCGGTGATTACGATCTCAACGTGAGTTTATGTCGATCATAAATTCCATATACGTGAAGATAATTGAATTAAAGATGAATTATAGTTGAATAAAAATTTAAATTAAAGTTGAATTAAAGATGAATCCTATTGGACTAAAGATGAGTCCAATTTTTAGTTAAATACGAATCCAGGCAGTTCAGGGTGTTTCTGGTGGATGTGTATGTGGGTGCTTAGCTACTCGTCAGAGCATTCCTTGCTCAATAACGACACACTTTTATCGTCTTATCTAGCCCACATGTATCCACTGATGAACTCGATACGTCCTGGCTGCCTGGATGAATACTTTATTGAAGTTCGTGATATTAAAGTTTGTTTTTCGAGTCCTCCTGTTTTAACATTGGGTAGGTACTCTTATTGGGAATCGAATTATCGGATCCGTCTGCTTTTTCGATTGTGACGATTCTAATTGTCTGTTCGGGATAGCTGGCAGGATCACGTATTATGATGCGCCCTTTTTGTCCATAGTACTTTTCGTTAAAACAAACAATTTTTGCTCCTAACAACTCGTTCTCTCTTCCGGACATGAGGTCGTATCTTTAGACACATAAAAAACTTGGTAAGTATTTGTACCTATATTTGTCACATGGACAAATCATATTATTTGTATTAGTTACTTACTTTATTTTGTGATTTTTCTTGTAGAATTTCTTTCGATCTTAGGTATGCTTTCTTGGATGTTCTTCTCCTTTGTATTCTTAAGGATTTTTGTTGGATTTCAATCCACTTTCGACGACAATTTCTCCTGTTGGGATTCACATGTGTCTTGTTCCAATGGAGTCACTGTTTCTGATGCAGTGCTTTCCTTGTGTAATTCTTGGAATAATTCACGTCGATTTTCGTCTGAATCTCTTTTCAACAATGGTATAGTATTTGATTTACGTGTTTTACTAATGAATGTCGCGACTTTCTTGGTGGATGATTTTCTGTCCGCCATTACATGCGTCGGTCGCTAATATGCACAAAGAAATTGTGTCATAAAAAACTTTTTGCAAAAAGAAATCATTTTTTGTTCATACCTTTTTGTTAGTTGTTTTTCCTTTCCTTTTATATTGTTTTACTTGGATGATGTTCTCCGCAATTTTATTTGTTCTCGAAAATTAATTATTTCGTACCGCGTGCTGAATTTATTAACTTTTTTTTTTCTGCATGCAACTTAATTCGTCGAGACTTAAATTTGGAAAGAACAAACTCGAAACTATTTTTCTCAATCTGTTTCGTGACGGTTGTTCTTTTGTCAAGATATTCCGCGTTTGAATTCGCGAGGTGAAAAGCTGTTTCGAGTGAGACAATATTTCCGTTTTGTTCTCCTCTCGCTTTCTCTTTAGGGTTGTTACGGACGCTTGGGTAAATTTTACTTATTTTCGCATTTAACTGCGTCATAACCCTTTATGAATTTATGCCGTATACAGAATGTACTATCTGTGTGCATAAATTTCTGAATGCTTGAACACAATGATTGAAAATCATTCATGTGTGTATTTTGCAAATATAAACATTTTCGTTTTACGTCGTAAGTATTATTTTCGTCGTTTGGTAAGTATTTGTAGATTTTTTCGTATTGGGTAAGTGTAAAAATATGTACGTTTAGTACTTTTCTTGAATCAAAGTCGATTTCGTCTTAGTTGTAAGGTAAGTATATTTTTGGTCGTGTCATAGGGTAAGTATAATAAGGTAAGTATTGTCGAGTATTTTGGTCATTTCAGGTAATAAGGTAAGTATGAGTTCGTTTTCGTTTGCGTTGGGTATGATACAAATAAGATTTTCAGTGCTTCTAGTCAAAAGAACATTTCTGTAACATTTGTCAATTTGCTTTTTCCACTCTTATTTATGTCATAAACGTTGCGTATGTCTGTCAGTCGTCTGTTTCGTTATTGTCATAAATGTCATTGAGTTCTTTTGCACAATACACACATGACAAACATTCAATCTTCGTGATTGTTTGACATCAGTCTTTTTCAAGGCTCTTCTTTACGGGTTTCGTGCGAAAGATTGATGAGTACAAAAAAAAATATTATATCGATTTTCACAATATTACGGACGTTTGTTTCGATTACTTGCGATCATCATAAATTACTAATATATCTTGTTAAAGGAGTTTCAACAAGAATATAACTACAGAAAAATAACCAAATTACTGAATTTTCATCTCATGCCTATGATTTCTTCCCAATTTCGGTGTTATTTTACTCGGTGAATAAGATGAAGTTTTCTGTCATGGTTTGCATGAAACTTTCAATCTCATTTTGTTCGAGCTTCAATAAAACTATATGTACACGCCATCTAGGCAAATGCTTTGCAACTAATTTTGCTTCGTTCTCTAAATATTCCTGTGGTAAAACTTTTTACCACATGTTATGCATGAGTATACATCTACAAGTTTGCCACTTCATGAGTATCTGGTTGTGTAAACCCCCTCATGAAAAGCTGCGCAAATGGATTATAACGCCATCTAGTAATTTTTCTATATCGGCCACCCCGGTATACAGATTATTTGATATCTACTAGATGTCACTATATTCACTCACTAGCATTTCTGTATATTGTATCTAGTTAGAATATTTTATGTAACAGAGTTGTTACTTTGGTTCTCGCCTAAGATACAACACTTTGTATATTTTTATAGCAACTATTGCTATGTTATCTACATAAATTCTTGTTTTCTATTGCTAATCAGAATTCATAATAATAATTTATGAATAAAATTTTTTAAGTTGGTTCGGTTTGCTAATGATGATGGGTGTTATTATTCATCTAAATGCCTGTGTGTACGCACATATTGTTAACATAGTGTAGGTGTAGAAGTGTTTTTCCTACAAAGCAGGTTCACTTCGATGAAGTCTCACTTCATTGAATGAAGCTGAAAAAAGAAAACGCTTATTCTTGATCTACTCTATTATTCATAGCTATTGTTTAAACTAGTAATCATGGATTGAACCCACGACCCTTCTGTCTCATGCACAGACTGACAAGCCGGACATTTAACTGGTTCACTACATATAATTACATATACTTTGTTTATTTGCGTAAGTCTTTCGTGTGTACAACCGTTTCAAACCCATTATTATCTTTGACTTTATATAGGTTATTACCTATTATTTTAATTATTTTGGTTTTGATAAATTTTGGACAAAGCTTCGCATTCCTATGTTTCGTAGCATCACTAAGGATGAAGTTTCGTCGGAACACTTCGTCATTGATTGAATACGTTACCACTCGACTCCGCAAATTATATACTTTCTCATAACTCTCATGTGCTTGATTGAGTGCTGTTTTTAAGTAAGTATGAAGAATATTCATTTTAGCTGTTTTTGGCAACCAATCAATTTCTGCCTGATTAAGGCCTCCGAGTTTTTTTAATAGTTGATAATCAGCACCATGTTCAATCATCCTCTGTCCAAACAGAGCTTCGTGCGGCGACATGCCAATCACACTATGGACAGATGTGCGTAAAGCACTACTTATAGAGGATAAATGTTCATCCCATGTATACTGCTTCTCATCTATATAGGCTCGAATAGCACTTAATATAGACCTATTTACACGCTCGCTAGCGTTAGCTTGCGGCGCATACGCTGCTGTTTTGATGTGGTTTACACCAAAATTTTTCAAAAATATACCGAAGTCTTTGCTGATGAACTGCGACCCATTATCTGACAGTAGAGTCTCTGGTACACCAAACATCAGAAAAATTTCGTCTTATAAAAATTTCATTACTTCCACAGATGTTGCTTTTTTCAAAGGTTTAATGATGACGAATTTAGTGAGTTGATCAAGGACAATTACGATAAACGTGTTCCCTTTCCTAGAGCGTGGGTATGGTCCTAGAAAGTCGGTATATATGTGTTGGAATGGTCTTTCCACCACATAACCTTTTCCCATCTCTGTTCTCAGTACTTGGTTCGGCGCTTTGGTAGTTTTGCATACCTCGCAATTCCCTATGAACAATTTTGTTTGAGCGGCCATGCCTGGCCAGTAGAACTGTTGGCGGAGGCGATAAAGGGTCTTGGTAATCCCTCCATGCGCAGATTGGGGTGGGCAATGAGCCAGAATGATTAACTGTTCAGTTAGCTGAGACGGAATCCAAAGTTTCCAGACTTGATCGTCCTGGATTGGATTTCCTGTAGCGTGGCGAATCTTTTTGTAAATGAAATTGTCAGATACTTGCAGATCCGGTAAACGCTCTTTATTTTTACTAATGTGTGCAGCTATCTGGATATATTCATCTGACTTGAAGGCCAGATCGTCCAGATCAACATGCAACACTTCTGATTTGTAGGATTTGGTTTCAGTGGATTCCGCCGATAGTTCGTTTACACGTAGCGCCTCCATCTCATGCATTCTTGAGAGTGCATCTGGAACTACATGCAAACTTCCACGACGGTGCTCCACCGAAAAATCGAAGCCTTGAAGCTTCAAACTCCACCTAGCTAACCTCCCAGTAGGGTCTTTAAGACTCATCAACCATCGCAAACTCGCATGGTCGGTGATGACCAAGAACCGATATCCCTCGACATAAGGTCGGAACTTGTGTATTCCCTTAACTGCCGCTAAACATTCTCGCTCCGTCACGGAATAATTCCGTTGAGCAGAATTTAATTTTTGTGAAAAATAATATATTGGTAATTCATTACCTTCTTCGTCACGTTGACACAATACAGCCCCGATTCCTGTCGACGATGCATCACACAAAATAATGAACTGTCTATCGAAATCTGGGTTGCGAAGAATTGGAGCAGTTGTTAATGCTACCTTTATTTTATCGAAAGCCGCTAGAGCTTCCTCTCCAAATTCAAAATTTTTGCCTTTCTTTAGGGTGTCGGACATTGGTCCTGCTACCTCAGAGAAGTTGGCTATAAATCTCCGGTACCAACCTGCCATTCCTAAGAATCGCCGTACCTGACGTATAGTCGTCGGCACCGGGAAATCTACTATAGCGGATATTTTGGACGGATCTGCTCTGAGGCAGCCCTGTCCTACGACATATCCTAAATACTGAAGTTCCTGGAAGCAGAACTTGGACTTTTCGACGTTAATCGAAAGTCCTGCTTCCAGTAACCGTGCAGCTACTATCTTCAAAATCGATATATGTTCTTCGAAAGATTTCGATATAACAAGGAGATCGTCTAGATATATAAATACCTGATCTCGTAATTTAGATGGAATAACTTTATCCATAAGTTTCGTCAAACACTGAGCGGCGTTCGAGAGACCGAACGGCATCACCTTGAATTGATAAAGGGGTCTGCCAGGAACTGTAAATGCAGTTTTCTCCCTCGAAGCTTTCTCCAGTGGTACTTGCCAGAATGCGTCTTTCAGATCCACACTAGAGATATAGCGTGTTTCTGAAAGGCGTGCTAACAATCCCTCTATGTTCGCAATCGGACTCGCATCTTTCTTGGTTACTCCGTTTACTTTCCGAAAGTCCAGACATAATCTGTTTTTGCCGGGTTTTCTCACCAAAACTAATGGTGATGACCATGGACTGGAACTTTCTTCAATCACGCCCAAAGATAGCATGCGGTCTAATTCCGTGAACACTAGGGCTTGTACAGCTGGAGATATGGGATAATGCTTCTGCTTAATTGGCAGAGCATCCCCCGTATCAATAACATGTTCGACAAGGTGAGTCCGTCCGAGTCCTCGCTCAGCAAATGACGGAAACAATGTCACAGTTTCCTGCAACAACCTTGTCTCTTCTAACGATAATACGCATTTCCGGAAATTCGGTATCTCGGAAGTTACCTCGGAAATACTACCTATAGGGGCAATAATATTCGGTGCTAATTCAAAAGTTGACCAAAAGTCAACACCCAAATATAATTCTTGTGCAAGTGATGGTACCACAAACAGATCCAAAACATGGGATTTGTCATTAAATGATACTAATGCTTTCACTACACCAATTATAGGTTGTTTCTTTCCATCAGTTGTGGAAATATTCGCTGTGAATTTACTAAACTGAATATTATTGTCTAATAAATATTTGACTGCTTTTCTACCAAGGCAACTAACGCTAGCTCCGGTATCGAGCAATCCGAACCACTCTTGATCAAAAATATTGACCTTTGCGTACGGTCGGGGATCGACCTTATCTTTCTCTAACTTAGTAGAGGCAATTGCTTTATAAAGTTTCTTTCTCTTGTTTATTCGATTTCTGAGTTTAGTTATTTTTTTTGAATGATTTGGGTATGTATAAATTCTTTGACGGGCTAAGTTATAAGCTACCTGTCTTTCGTGTAATGATTTTAAAGGTTTTAGAATTGGTATTTTGGAATTTTTATTAGGGAAATCTTTGCTAATTTTAGGTTCAGTGTTCTGTAAGATGGTTACTTTCTTTGTAGGTTCAACAACTAATTTAGACTTCCCGAGTTTCCCGTCTTCACCATATCTCTCTCGGCAAGATATTGGCTCCGCGTTAGGTTTCCCGCGCATACTTTACAATTTGGCGTAACTACATCAGGAACTCCACATTTGTAACAGAATAATCTCCGTTGTTGGTCGAGACAGTCTCTAAAAGAGTGTCCCATCTTTTGACAGTTCCAACACTTCACGTTGTCGTAATTAATCTTTACATCTTTGTTGTGTTCTCTATGAAACGCGTCAATAGATTGAGATAAGTCTAGATTGTAAACATCGGCTGGCATATCGATTTCGTTGATATGTTTTCTTTGATTGTTGACATACATTGGTGGTATTCGTGGACGTGCTGAATCTCCTTGGATCCAAAATCGTTCCATCTCTCGACAGGTGTAAACTAAGTCAGATAATCGTGTAGACTTGAACATTAGCAGTAATTCTCCCATTCTGCGTTTCACGTTCTGCTTCACGATTTCTACTATCTCTTCGTTAGGGCGGGGGTTTTTCATCCTGGAATTCAATCGAAGAATGTCTTCGTAGAATACATCAAAACTTTCTCCTGGCGACTGTTTTCTTTCTGTCATTTGTCTAGCCAGTTCGGAGTCTGTCTCGAGACCTCTATATTGCTCGATCAGGGCTAATTTTAGCGCTGCCCACGTTGCTCTAGGGTTACTCTTCAAAAACATCCAGTACCAAATTTCCACTGGACCACTGATAAAGTGATGAAAATTTGTTACTATCTCCTCCCAGTTCGCTCCATAACTGTCCTTAACTCGGTCTAGACGGAATAAAAATTCGTCCACCGTCATGTTCTTTGCATTATATGAAATTCCCCATTTGTGATAATGTGGTGATCTTAATAAAGTTGCTGAAGGAGAAGGCATAGGTACTCTCGTATTCGTAGGCGCAGAAGTATTATCAAACCTGATTTGATTCAATCGTTCGAAGAAACCTATTTCGTTTGCACTCGCAGCGTCGGTTCTATATTGCGGTGCAGTTGATCTCGGCCAATCTCTTGGGAAATCTGGAATATTATCTCTTCGAGGTGTTATATAAGGATCTGGTCTGGTCTCTACAGCTGGTTCTCTTCTCAAATCATATCGGCGAGTATCCGGCGTCGGTTGGTCACATAACGGAACTTCTGGTGCTCTAGGTTGATAAGTGAGATTTGCATTAGCTATGGCAGTTTTTATAGCACTACTAACTCGTTCAAGAACTTGTGCTTGATTCTGGGCTAGCGTCTCTTTAAGGGTTTTGCGGTCCTCCGCACGACTACACCCTATTGTAGCTAAGGCAATTTCTTTCACATAATCTTCCCATCTATCCACATCCGTTCTGTCGCGTTCCCTTGCTGGACTTGGTTCTCTAGCTGGGGTCGCTATATGATCTTCTTCCACTAACTGTATTGCTTCTTCGGCAATCCTATGAATATTCGATGCCCCTGGTTCTTCCTCCATCTGACTGAGGTCGACAGCTGCTGCTCCCTCCATCGTCATGTCGTGTGAAATGTCAAGTCTTCTCTTCGATCTGGTATCGTGGAGATCAGGTAACGTAGGATCTCGAGGATTTCTACGTTCCTTTCCGTCTGTTGTTTCTCCTTTCCCTTTCGGTTTAGGTAACGGCATTCTTATTCCACTTCACAATTACCACTTTCACTTACTCAATTCACTTATAAGAAAGTTTCGGTTTCGAAACAAAGAACTTACAAAAAAAAAAATTCCAAACAAATACAATAATAAAAAAAAATATATAAACTTAAATGATAATGTTTTACAATAAATACTTATTTCCTACGCTAAAACTAAAACTTACTAACTAAACTAACCTAATATTTATGTTGGGTAAACCCACTGCAAAAATATTCACAAAATCAAAAACTAATAAACTAACCAAAATCTAAACTAAATCAATAACTAAATAACTACCTAAACTTCAAAAACTGTAACTTGAATACTTAAATTTTTACTAATTCAAAAATTCAATTTACTTTACCTAAATACTATCCAAAAACTACTAAATAAACTAAACTACCAGAAATTCAAAAATACCTAAAAAAAATTTAAAACTACAACTACAAAATAAGCCACCAGGCAAAAACTAAAAATAACTAACTAAATAAACTCCACTTGCCACCAGGCACTCCAATTTCCAAATCAAAAAGATGATTTGCAGAAATTGCTTAATCTCCAAACTAAATAACCTCCACTTGCCACCAGGCACTCCAATTTCCAAATCAAAAAGATGATTTGCAGAAATTGCTAAATCTCCAAAAACTAAATTACCTCCAATTGCCACCAGGCACTCCAATTTCCAAACCAAAAAGATGATTTGCAGAAATTGCTAAATCTCCAAAAACTAAATTACCTCCAATTGCCACCAGGCACTCCAATTTCCAAATCAAAAAGATGATTTGCAGAAATTGCTAATCTCCAAACTAAAATACCTCCAATTGCCACCAGGCACTCCAATTTCCAAACCAAAAAGATGATTTGCAGAAATTGCTAAATCTCCAAACTAAATAACCTCCACTTGCCACCAGGCACTCCAATTTCCAAACCAAAAAGATGATTTGCAGAAATTGCTAATCTCCAAACTAAATTACCTCCAATTGCCACCAGGCACTCCAATTTCCAAATCAAAAAGATGATTTGCAGAAATTGCTAATCTCCAAACTAAATCAAACTAAATACAGCCACCAGGCACACTACTTAATTTCCAAAAACTAAATAAACTAAATAAACTACTTAAATTTCAAAAATTACCAAAAATTTCAAAAATTACAAAAATTTCAAAAATTCCAATAATTTCAAAAATTTCCAAGATTAACTAATCTCAAAAAAACCTATTTATTAAATATGGTTTTCAATAAATCATGATAGGATTTGGGTTGTGGCTAAGCGATTCCATTTGATGACTTCGATGCCAACTCCAACAACAACAACATAAAAAAAAATTTTTGAAACTCACAACTTGAATTTCACTACTACATGCTTTTAACTACATTAGATCAAAAAAAATTTTTTTATAAAAATCACTAGCAACTTAATTGCCCTAGTTTAAACTATCTCGCCGCAACTGACTTAGGTGAGAAAAATTCATCTCCTAACGGTCAACGTATCAAGTCTAGACTTGAAGAACAACTAAAGAATGCTACATAAATTCCAAATTTTTAAAGATGTATGATGTTATTTTATAAACGTAAATGTACTAAACTATCTCTGGATACTAGATTTTCATAAGTCCTATCGCAGCGGACATGGGTAAGGAAAATGTTCAACCACCCATCGGTCGAAGGTACCTACTATATCTAACCAAAGACACACTAAACTTTGTTAGTTTCACTCAAACGCTACTGTCTATTGGACGATAACATCCAATACGGACATTTGTATTATTAACTAACGATATAACAAAAGTTGATATTAAAAGTTTCAATGTTCAAAAACATAATTTCATGAGAAAAGAAGAGAATTTAATCAGATTACTGCTGCAGACGTGTGTCAGGATAAAGTCACTAACCACCGGTCAGTACTTGTGAAAAAGCTTCCCTCTAGATCTTAAATCTCAACGAAATGTTCACTACAAAAACTGTAAATCTCAGTCAAAAAAAATTTTTGACTACAAAAAAAAAATCTCAAAAACTCAAAAAAAAATTTTTGAATCTAACTAATACCTCTCCGTCTCCATAAACTTCAACACTTCGGGCCCCACGTTGGGCGCCATTAATTATGTAACGGAATACAACATTTTCCAACACATACAACAGCGCCAACAAGGACCGAAACTAGACTTCGTTCAGAAGCCTAACCTTACGTTTCTGAATTTCCGCTGCTGAATTCAGCGCTATGCAAGGGAATTGCTAAACGGATTCGGGCCCTACGTTGGGCGCTATTAATTATGTAACGGAAAACAAAAATTAATCCACACATACAACAGCTCGCCAGTGGAGCCGAAGTAACTTTTAACAAAAACCTATATTAAAGTTTTTGAAGCTTCGTAACCGACATACTGAATTGAGTCGGGCTCCACGTTGGGTGTCATTAATTATGTAACGGATAACCAAAATTAACCCAATGTTAATTCTTTGTTATTAAAGTAAATTGCTAGTGGGACCGAAGAAAAACCTTGTTCAAATATCTAACTTCGCGTTTTTGAATTTTCGCAGGCGGAACTGCCAGAACTCTTGTTCGGGCTCAACGTTGGACGTCATTAATTATGAAACGGAAAACACACCATGTATTATCACCATCACAAATCACCACGCGCCTGTGAGACCGAAACCAGGAACACAATAATAAGATTATTGTCATTTCCAGTCCCGTCCTAGCGAAATCTCCATCCTGCGAAACTCAATGCCTCGCGTTGGACAACAATACTTAGGTAACAAAAATCAACATATCTAACACATCCATCAATATATTAGGGGGTACGATAAACCTTCATCGTGAAATCTCAATATTTTACTCTTGGATCTTTGCCGGAGAATCAAAACACTCAGTCTTAGGTTTCATTTGATCGTCATCAACCATGTCATGGTGTATCTTATTCTTCTACATTAGTATAGCTTCTTCACATAACACAGCATCAAAGAGACTGAAATCCCCAGGCCTGACATTGCCCATTTAGAATTATATAATCTTCTATATGACTGATTCCAAAATCTCTCATAGGAACTTGTTCGTCACGCGATGAAACTTGTATACTTACGAATACACCATCCCCAACAGATAACTGTATGGTAGGAAAGCTGTTGTGAAACGCTACCTCTATACCTAAAACCACGTATCTCATTCTCTACAGCTGTCCTTCCTAACTTAACTAAGGATCGCGAAATTGGGTTATTTATCCTCTGTGCATTACCATCGAAGTGTAGATTAACGTATTATGGATTCCAGAGAAACAAAATTAACATGTCCTATATCTAATAGATGTATGGATAAGGGATGTAGTTCGAAATACCTGTCACCTACATTTCTTTAGCTCTATTCCCCCCATCCACAATCCACTAACACAGAACATGTGGTATATTTAGCTGATATATACACCTTTTCAGAGTGACTAATAATGGAGGATTAAAAATAAACTTACGTCTGCTTATTTTCATGTCTCGAAACGAAATATCAGAAGAAAAAGGTTGGCTTCTCAACCGTGTACTCGGACTGACTTTCTATTCGATCACCATTACAGCTCGTTAGACTTTATGATTTAAATTAGATCCACAATAGCACCGATCGATCTTTTTCTTTATTGAAGAGAGTTTTTAATTCCCTATTGCATCAAAAACGAAGCTTAATATTCAATGGACTATGCTGAACTAATCTGTTTCATAAAACTATCTAGAATCCCTTACACCAATCCTACCATCTGATCTAATATACCAAAACAAACAAATGCTTCGACACATCCGAGCAGCGTCGGATTGGGTTGGCTAGTGTTCAACCACCGCAGTTGGCCTGATAGTTGCTCGATTGCTTAGCTCGCCGAATGAGGGGAGGATCTTGCTCTGGGAACACTAACCGGTGTCACATACTATTTACAGACCATGATCTAGCTGACATTTGACCACCATAGTTTTGTTGAGAGCTGAGGCCCGAAGTGTGAATTATGTTTAGTGAAGATTTCTGAAGTATGAGTCAGATTCAAATCTGATCTAATTTGGGAGCGCATAGATGTTCGTGCCTCCGTGAGTTGGTCTATACCCGCCCTCCATGTTCCAATATACTCACAAATAAAATTGAAGGAACCCTTTAATGTGGGAGTGATGATGTTGTTCACTCCACTATGCCTATCTACCCTACCTATAAGTTGTATTCCAACAAAAACAGTCAAAAAACTAACTCCCTATGTCTACGCCGGCATTTAAAAAACTAATCACGTAAACTCCCTAAATGTGAATAGAAATGCCTACATTCCTCTACATCATTGTTGTTGTTGTTGTAATTTTCGTTGGCTACCGAGTCATCGAAATCGATCAGACACCACCCGTATCCATGAGTTCTTATTGCTCCATTACCTAAATTCCTAAAACAAAAGAAAATTGTAAAAATCGGCTTCCCATAGAAAATATCTTCTTCAAAAACTAATTTCAAAAGACTAAATCTCCATTTGAAACCTTACTCACAATTTTATTTATATAACTTAATAACTAATAAGTTCTGATTATATTGTTTTTTATAAACTTAACTTAAACAAAGTTATACCTACTTCGATTTTAAGTTTTAAGTTTAAAAAAAAAATAAAAATAACCTATTTATGATTTCTAAAATTACATAGCATAAGATATAATATACATATACTAAAACTTCTTTAAAGTAAAAGAAATCCACGATTATAAATTCACTAATCGTAGGATTCAATATATAATTTATTTTGGTTTCAACCAATAACAAGATGACCAAGTGTCACTTGTTATATGTTCTATACTAAGCGCGTATCCAAAAATTACAAAAAAAACTGTATTTTTATTCGAAAAGCGAATTCTTGATCTACTAACAGACAGAATAGTACGATAAGACGTTCCCGAATAAAAAAAAAATTATTAATAACGCGATGAATACTAACCGTGACGTGGTTAAGTATCATAAAAAAAATTCAGTTTATGCAACTAAAACTGACTAATCCGAATCGTATTAATCCATAAGCCAGCTTCTATTTAAAAAGCTTGACTTGAACGCGAATCAAACAAACCGGATCATAAAACGTGACAAAACAAAAAAAAAAAAACTAATTACTGGACCGTGAAAGATTAAATACCAAAGGTGATCAATAACCACCCTGTCAGACAATTATCCCTCCCAAAACCAAATTTGGATGAACTCTTTGTCAACGCTCTCACTAATAAGTAGACGGACTTGAGTTGACCCAATAGAAATGTTATTATAGTTAGTAAGAAATTTAAATTAATAAAAGGAAATATATTTTATATAACAATATAATTTATCAACAAATAATAAGTTACTTTATAAGCCTACCTACGAAAGAATGCATTCTGCCGACGAGTAGCTTTAATAGTAAAGTAGTTAAAAAGGATAACTTTACTATTTCAAAGCAAAAGGGTTTAATCAAGATATCAAATCAAATAAAAAAAATAAAAACTTTTGGTTTAAGGTGTGAGTACCTATGAGTGATAAATTTTACACAACTATCGCTCATAAGTGGGTAAGTATTGCTGACTAGAAATACAACGATTTCAGTAGCCGGTGATATATTCTTTCAAACAAAAGAATCGACAAAACGTTTTCAGTTACTAAGTATAATATCAATATCCGAATACGTAACCGATCAAAGACACTAGTACATGAAGAGTACAAATTAAACAAAAAAAAATTTCAAGGGCGAATTAACTTCTATACATAAGTATTTTCGGCCAAGAAGTTTGAATTCAATCAAATAAAAAAAAAACTTTAATTAACTACCGTGTTAATAATTTTAAAATCGGGTGTTAAACTCATTTATTTCAAAAAAAAAAAAAAAAAGAAACACATATCAATAGGTTTTTCAATTAAAGACCTCTTTGATAAGCGTAATCCTTTGTTCCGTATAATAATTTTTATTAAATTATTCAGACTTCAAATATCTGAGTTTACAACCGATACACGATTAATTAAACTCGTAAGTACGTATTTCAAAAATCCGTTCGCGGTCGAGCTTAGTATTTATCAATATTAAGTTCCCGTGAACTATATTTCAGTATTTTAAATAAAAATTAAGAATTCAAAAAAAAAATTAGTGATTTAAATTACGAAAAGACGACGACGTCTTATTTAAGGTAAGTATCCCACCATAGGTAGGTATAATCAAGAATAAATATTCTTTCTTTTACTTCGTAGAATTACAAACATATGAATAATCTTATTCAACTCTGTTAATAATCTTCAACTTCAAAAGTTAAAGGTAAGTACATTTCAGATTTTTGACAAAATAGCTAAGTATTCCTAAGATGAACAAAACATCTGTTAGGTTTTTCAAAACAATCTTCTAACCAAAAATCGGTAATTCCTCATCAAATATTCGATAAAAATTACTAGGTCACTATTCAACGATAAGCATTCTTTTTATAAACATAATTTTTAATTTTAATTCACAGGATATATATGCGTGTACATTCATCTACACTATAGATATTTATGAAATATTTTTTTTTTTTGTTTTAATTCTGATCACATTCATCCACAGAAATTTATCAAACAAGTAATAAATTTACAGTACCTTCTTTGTAGGTGAATACCCACTTAATAAATAACTGGATCCTTGTCGGATGTTCCGTATTAATGATGATATCCGTTATTGGTGGTACTCAGCATACATAATTATATGATCTGCTGCTACTCCCACGACGATATACTATCACACGTCCTTGCCGACAGTTGGTGATAAAAACTGAATTTCCACGAGTGATATAATCCTGATTGGGATTCCTGATGAACTTAGGTACATCGAGATTTCCGTCGGTGATTACGATCTCAACGTGAGTTTATGTCGATCATAAATTCCATATACGTGAAGATAATTGAATTAAAGATGAATTATAGTTGAATAAAAATTTAAATTAAAGTTGAATTAAAGATGAATCCTATTGGACTAAAGATGAGTCCAATTTTTAGTTAAATACGAATCCAGGCAGTTCAGGGTGTTTCTGGTGGATGTGTATGTGGGTGCTTAGCTACTCGTCAGAGCATTCCTTGCTCAATAACGACACACTTTTATCGTCTTATCTAGCCCACATGTATCCACTGATGAACTCGATACGTCCTGGCTGCCTGGATGAATACTTTATTGAAGTTCGTGATATTAAAGTTTGTTTTTCGAGTCCTCCTGTTTTAACATTGGGTAGGTACTCTTATTGGGAATCGAATTATCGGATCCGTCTGCTTTTTCGATTGTGACGATTCTAATTGTCTGTTCGGGATAGCTGGCAGGATCACGTATTATGATGCGCCCTTTTTGTCCATAGTACTTTTCGTTAAAACAAACAATTTTTGCTCCTAACAACTCGTTCTCTCTTCCGGACATGAGGTCGTATCTTTAGACACATAAAAAACTTGGTAAGTATTTGTACCTATATTTGTCACATGGACAAATCATATTATTTGTATTAGTTACTTACTTTATTTTGTGATTTTTCTTGTAGAATTTCTTTCGATCTTAGGTATGCTTTCTTGGATGTTCTTCTCCTTTGTATTCTTAAGGATTTTTGTTGGATTTCAATCCACTTTCGACGACAATTTCTCCTGTTGGGATTCACATGTGTCTTGTTGCAATGGAGTCACTGTTTCTGATGCAGTGCTTTCCTTGTGTAATTCTTGGAATAATTCACGTCGATTTTCGTCTGAATCTCTTTTCAACAATGGTATAGTATTTGATTTACGTGTTTTACTAATGAATGTCGCGACTTTCTTGGTGGATGATTTTCTGTCCGCCATTACATGCGTCGGTCGCTAATATGCACAAAGAAATTGTGTCATAAAAAACTTTTTGCAAAAAGAAATCATTTTTTGTTCATACCTTTTTGTTAGTTGTTTTTCCTTTCCTTTTATATTGTTTTACTTGGATGATGTTCTCCGCAATTTTATTTGTTCTCGAAAATTAATTATTTCGTACCGCGTGCTGAATTTATTAACTTTTTTTTTTCTGCATGCAACTTAATTCGTCGAGACTTAAATTTGGAAAGAACAAACTCGAAACTATTTTTCTCAATCTGTTTCGTGACGGTTGTTCTTTTGTCAAGATATTCCGCGTTTGAATTCGCGAGGTGAAAAGCTGTTTCGAGTGAGACAATATTTCCGTTTTGTTCTCCTCTCGCTTTCTCTTTAGGGTTGTTACGGACGCTTGGGTAAATTTTACTTATTTTCGCATTTAACTGCGTCATAACCCTTTATGAATTTATGCCGTATACAGAATGTACTATCTGTGTGCATAAATTTCTGAATGCTTGAACACAATGATTGAAAATCATTCATGTGTGTATTTTGCAAATATAAACATTTTCGTTTTACGTCGTAAGTATTATTTTCGTCGTTTGGTAAGTATTTGTAGATTTTTTCGTATTGGGTAAGTGTAAAAATATGTACGTTTAGTACTTTTCTTGAATCAAAGTCGATTTCGTCTTAGTTGTAAGGTAAGTATATTTTTGGTCGTGTCATAGGGTAAGTATAATAAGGTAAGTATTGTCGAGTATTTTGGTCATTTCAGGTAATAAGGTAAGTATGAGTTCGTTTTCGTTTGCGTTGGGTATGATACAAATAAGATTTTCAGTGCTTCTAGTCAAAAGAACATTTCTGTAACATTTGTCAATTTGCTTTTTCCACTCTTATTTATGTCATAAACGTTGCGTATGCCTGTCAGTCGTCTGTTTCGTTATTGTCATAAATGTCATTGAGTTCTTTTGCACAATACACACATGACAAACATTCAATCTTCGTGATTGTTTGACATCAGTCTTTTTCAAGGCTCTTCTTTACGGGTTTCGTGCGAAAGATTGATGAGTACAAAAAAAAATATTATATCGATTTTCACAATATTACGGACGTTTGTTTCGATTACTTGCGATCATCATAAATTACTAATATATCTTGTTAAAGGAGTTTCAACAAGAATATAACTACAGAAAAATAACCAAATTACTGAATTTTCATCTCATGCCTATGATTTCTTCCCAATTTCGGTGTTATTTTACTCGGTGAATAAGATGAAGTTTTCTGTCATGGTTTGCATGAAACTTTCAATCTCATTTTGTTCGAGCTTCAATAAAACTATATGTACACGCCATCTAGGCAAATGCTTTGCAACTAATTTTGCTTCGTTCTCTAAATATTCCTGTGGTAAAACTTTTTACCACATGTTATGCATGAGTATACATCTACAAGTTTGCCACTTCATGAGTATCTGGTTGTGTAAACCCCCTCATGAAAAGCTGCGCAAATGGATTATAACGCCATCTAGTAATTTTTCTATATCGGCCACCCCGGTATACAGATTATTTGATATCTACTAGATGTCACTATATTCACTCACTAGCATTTCTGTATATTGTATCTAGTTAGAATATTTTATGTAACAGAGTTGTTACTTTGGTTCTCGCCTAAGATACAACACTTTGTATATTTTTATAGCAACTATTGCTATGTTATCTACATAAATTCTTGTTTTCTATTGCTAATCAGAATTCATAATAATAATTTATGAATAAAATTTTTTAAGTTGGTTCGGTTTGCTAATGATGATGGGTGTTATTATTCATCTAAATGCCTGTGTGTACGCACATATTGTTAACATAGTGTAGGTGTAGAAGTGTTTTTCCTACAGATGAAAATGGAAATATTGTACCTTGGACAGGACTTGCTTGAGACAAATAAAATTGACACTAGAATGAGAAAAGATATAAGAAAGTCCTTAATCTATGATGTGGGTGACGATGGGTGGCTATAGTTGGTTTAATGTTGTGTTGGTAGTGATTGGCTTATATTTTTTTTTTTTTTGTAACGAAGACGTTTGATGTCAGCCGAGGTCGACTTAACTTGAGGGTACTAGAGCATTTATTTTCAATATGTACAATGAACATACATATAGTTGTTAACATTTTATTATCCGAGTTTAATGAATGGTAGAGAAAAACAGGATACAATTTGTGGCAGAATATTCTTGTCAAATTGAAATCTATCCCATATGGAATTTTAAAGTGCGAATTAATTTAATTACTATAGGTTGGTATGTATATAGGACACGTCCCTTGTTAATATTTAAACCAAGAAACACAACATTAATTATTAAATTTGTATGCTTATTTTTACCCTCCCTCATTCCTAAAAAGTAAGAAATCAATAATGAATATAAAAATACATTTCACGTAAATAATATAAACATAGTTCTAGGCTTAATTTAAAAAAAATGCATGAATAGGTAGGGAGGTATATGTACTTACTTTTCGTAGGTATGTAGTAACTTTTGAAACCATTGTTTCATTCGAAATAGTTTCTTAACTGCTATCGTTTAACATAAAACAAAACAAAAAAACTGAAATTATTTGCGTTGTCCTTTTTTCATTCGATTATATTTGATCCTTTTTCTGGGGTGATAAGCCTTACTTGACTAAAAAATTAGTTTTATGTGGTTATTTAAGAAAAAAAGTACGCGACAAATTGATTGATTGCATAACTTGTTTTCAACAAATAAACGATAATTATTTCCGTTATAATTTTTCATTTTCGATTACATTTAATCCTTTTTTGGGGTGGTAGTGCTAACTTGACTCTCAAGTTAGTACCAGGTGTTATTTTCTAAAATAGTCGCGCGACAAACTTTGAAGTTGCACGACAATTAATCCCATAGTTGACACACATAAAAAAAAACATTTTATTCGAAAATTTTTAAGGTAGGTAATTGAGTTCAAAGTTTTTTTAATTTTTTGTTTTTGAAACTTTCCCACCAGAAACGCTTTTTAAGTACAGTAAGGTAATACACTTTAGAGATTATATGTACTATAAGGCAAGTTATGAATTCATGCAAGAAAAAGTTTTGAGATAACAATCAAACATGACATAACGATGATAGCGAAGTCTGTGTGTCTGTATGTCAGTCTGTCTGTAATGCGCATCTGCAGCCTAAACGGTTGGGCCGCTTTTAAACTATTGCTATATAAGATTATTAGGGTCCGACTCAGGGAGGTTTATGGAATGTTTGTTCTAGGCCTTAAACTAACTTGCTTTTTTTCTCGAAAACGGCTCTAACGATGTTAATAAAATTAAACAGAAGTGATAGTTTGAACCATATTTCTATATGGAACAGTTTGAACGGTACCTGCCATGTATCGTTTTTTTTTTTAAATTTTGACTTTCTCGTTAACGACTGGGTCGATCTTTGACAAATTTTATTTCTAAGAAGAAGTTTTTAATAACTTTTCTTAAAAAATTATATTAATCAAACAAATTTTATTTTTTTAAAATTTAATATTTTGAAAACCAATTAATGAATTTTTTTGAAATTTAGTTTTCGAATGAAAATTACTTATTTGTTGAAATTGGCGTACACAAAATTTTTCATACAAATATTTGAGAAAAGTTGTTTGAAAAAAATTGATCTTTTTAAAAAGAATTGTTAAATACATTTTAACATAATAAAATTACTGGAATACAACGATTTTTTCGGAAAACTCTTGTTTCTTATAAATAGATTTTTTTAATTATTTCTTATTGAATTTCAAATTTAAGAAATAATTTCATATAAAACAATTTCATGGAAAGTTCGTTTTAAGCTTTTACATAACTTGGCACAAGAACAAGTTTGTGCGACACAGTAGTGCCTTTTATTTATAAAAGTTGTTAGATATTGATTTCAGTTATTGTACTGTCCCACTTTTCGATCGACGCTGATTTCTCACTCTTCGGAGTAGGTCCCCCAACAAACAGTGAGACCTTCTGCAACAATTTAACTCATAAGTAAGTTTTTTTTATTTATGCAGTACACTTTTAATGGAAAAAGCAGGAAAATGTGTCTTAATGAAAAAATCATTTTGAAAGCTCAAAGGAGCTCGGAGATATCACTGTTTAAAAAAAAAGTGTCTCACTGTTCCGACCTCCCTCCTATATGTAAACCCTAAAAATAATAAAAAGTACCCAAAACATTTCAAAAGTGCGTAAAGAGATTTGTACTCTTTATATAACAGTTCTTGGTTGAATGCTGGAAGATCATTCATTCTAGCAACGAGGACTTTATGAATAGGAGGCCATGGGCAGGCAATTTGGAGGGAAATGTGTACCTACCGCATAATCGAAAAAAAGAAATTTTTATGCTGCGCAGTTTCTGATCCTATCAGATCTATTCAGAAAATTATTTGAAAGGAGCAGTCCCTCCCAAGTGCAAACATTCTATGAACTTTGCATTCTTGCTCAAGAGAGAAGCATATTTTGTGATGAAATTATCAACCATCGCGTAAGCGTAGGGTGGATAAAGTGTCGATGTAACTCATCTTATCATCTTATAGGTATGTTAGTTGTGTACGAAATCCCATCTGCCGAAATTCCGACTTTAATTCATATATTATTAAATCAGTAGTATCTGGGTGGCACGTTCCGCGGGTTAAACGAATTCGAACAGCCTTTCTGACACGCAAGACAAAATTGGCAGACCTACTTTTCTCATCGATTGGTATCTAAAAATATTTTTTTACAAATGCATAATTTGCTTTAAAAATGAATAATTTAGTTTTGGTCGTATGAATGAAAGATATTGTTTATATTTTAACGAGTCCCTTAGAAAATATAACAGTTATAGAAGAAGTAGAAGGAATTGCTCTTATATAGGGTGATTGGTTTAAGGTGCACCAAAAAACTTGAGCGTGTAGGTGGAGTTAAAACAAGAAAAAAATCGTATGGGAGGGGGGTCTGTTTCCCCCCGTTTAGGCAGGAGGGGCAATTTTCTAAAACATTGACTTAAATCAGAAAAAAAAATATTTAAAAACAACGGTGAATGATACAAAGCCTTGTTTTATTTTTTTGGAAAGCCAGAAAACTATTCTTTTATTTAATTTTTAAATTAAGTTGTTTAAGTAAACAGTTTTAAAAAATTAATTTTCAAACTCAAAATTTTGAAAAAAAAAACTAAAAAAAAATTTTTTAAACTAATTTTTTTCAAATTTTAATGTATTATTATTTATTATTTATCTATTATTTTTATTTTCAAAATTCAATGCTTTTTTTAATTTTTAGTCAAAAACAGAAAACCGGATGCCAAAATGTATCTTAGTTTTTGAAAAATTAAGAAAAACTAGAAGTATTTTTTTTGGTTTTCCCAAATTTGACCTGCTCAGGTCAATTATTAATTAGGGAATTATCCCTTTTTAATTTTTTATTACATACCATCCGATTTTAATCAAATAATAAAAAAAAGAAAAGTCTTAAGGAGAATTGTTGGCCCCATATGTGAGGAAGGACGATTCCGGAGACGGTACAATCATGAATTGTACGCAATCTACCTTGAAGCAGATATAGTGACAAAAATTAGGCTCGGTAGACTTCGGTGGGCAGGGCACCTAGCTCGCATGAGCGAAGAGGAACCTGCTCGGAAAGTTCTTTGTGGTACATTCTATGGCAGACGACAGCGTGGTAGACCATGCTTGCGCTGGAGAGATGGCGTAGACCAGGACGCCCGGGGCCTTGGGGTGCGCAACTGGATGGCGTCGGCTCGAGACCGGGATAGGTGGAGAGACTTGTTGAAGGAGGCCAGGACCGGACCCCGGCCGATGATGATGATGATGATGAATAAAAAAAAAACGAATTAACTTTTTACTTCACTTACCTACTAGTTTTACTTTTAATTTTTTTTAATTTCTCAAAAACTAAGATATATTTTGGCATCCGGTTTTCTGTTTTTGACTAAAAATTAAAAAGAGCATTGAATTTTGAAAATAAAAATAATAGTTAAATACATAAAATTTTGAAAAAAATTAGTTTAAAAAATTTTTTTTTAGTTTTTTTTTCAAAATTTTGAGTTTGAAAATTAATTTTTTTAAAACTGTTTACTTAAAGGACTTAATTTAAAAATTAAATAAAAGAGTGGTTTTCTGGCTATCCAAAAAAATACAACAAGGCTTTGTATCATTCACCGTTGTTTTTAAATAATTTTTTTCTGATTTAAGTCAATGTTTTAGAAAATTGCCCCTCCCGCCTAAACGGGGGGGAAATAGACCCCCCTCCCATACGATTTTTTTCTTGTCTTAACTCCACCTACACGCTCAAGCTTTTTGGTGCATCTTATACCAATCACCCTTTTGTAGATATGTTAAATTAGCATGGAATGGCTTGATAAAAAAAACACTACAAGAGCTACTTTGTAGTGCTACATACTCCACTTAACTCGTATACATATTTTTTTCAACAGAAAGATTATTCCATTTAATAGTTTACTTTACTCTTATCAAATTACCTTTCTTGCAGGTGTGCAAAAGCAAAGCACTAATCTCTTTCGGAAGGGCTGCTTTCAACTCTGTTGAGCTAAGAAACATATACCTTACCGAGCGACCACTGTTTCAAAACATTCTCTATACAATGTCACGTAACAATTTACGGCCCATTGGCGGTTACAATTTGCAATCACGTTCAAGAATCTTTTTCAATGTAAGAACCTCAACATCCTCATTCATATATCCGTTTTTTATTGTTATACTTGATGTTCTGTAACATTCGCAATAGCATTTCTACACTTCTTATACCCGGAAGAGTATCACATATTCTTTCGAGTACGTGTTCTATTATTTCACTCGGAACAGATATTGTTTTTACTAATGTTTGAGTTTCTAATTAGATCCAGGGGAGCAGACGGACCTGGACACATGATTCAAAGGTGATTTCACATTAAAAATTATATTGCCAAGGATGGCTTATGTGAATGGAATTTCAATCCAAAAGCATTCCTTAATTGAATTGAATCTATGTATGAAAGGAATCAAGACCAAAAATTAATCTTTCATCAAAAAAAAAATCCCAATTTTGTTTGAACATCAAATTACTGGTGAAAAAGAACAAAGAATTGGTAGGTGTTTCTTAAATCCTTAAAGGAGCAAAATCAATTCTCTATATGAACTTGAACTCACCAGGGAACATCCTAACACGTTTTCGATCCAAAATAAAGGATGTGGAAATAAGTAAAACATTTTTGATATGGGTAAAGGATACGAATAGAAAAAAAAAATTGTACGTGCTTTCTCTCTTCGGGCACAATAACCGAAATCAATAAGAAGTATTTAGTAGATAGATGGATGGATATTGAACTAGACCTATAATCAGTGGGAAAGATATTGAGTACGATTGCCATGTTTCGAACATTAAACATCATTTGTTTTAGTTGTTGAATTTACATTAATAAAATAACAGAAAAAAAAACTAATTTTATGTGATTACAGCTGATGTTCTGAAACATATTTCGATTACAATTCCAATTACAAGATAATATTGAAAAATAAAGTTAATCGAACACTTCCGACAAAATCAAATCACATCCGCCAACATATTTTTTGTTGGTAATTTATCGAACAGAGAGTACTTTCTCCCAACTAAAAGCCTACAATCATTTCTCCAAATCCAAATTGCGCTGCTCCCACAGTACCACTCCAAAAGCATGATGATTCTCAACGTAAATAAATTGCCTATGCTTCGAAGGATCATCACGAAGAAGAGTCCTTATTGGTGGAAAAAAAAAAAAACAAAAATAGAAAGCGAATAGCGAGAATGAAGAAATCGAAAAATATACAAATGGTAATTTGTTTTCGTCCATTTTACTTCACTTGGATATATCTGCCCTGACAAGTGGAAAAGAAAGTAGATTCTGACACAATTGAGTACCGAGGAGAGCAACTTAATCCCTTTACCTCTTCACTCCGCTATATCTCCATCATCATTGACTTATGGGAATTAGGATTAACCCATTTTATTCAGAATAACGTTTGATAATAAACATCAGGACCTTCGGTACTCATCTTTAATTTAGTAAAACAATGCAAGTGTATATATACATACGTGTGGTTGATGGGACAAGTTGAGAGGTGTGGAATGGTGTGACTCCTTTTGCAGCTTAACGGCAGTCGACAACGTGCTTGTCGTCCTTGGTGGGAAAGGAAGCGAAATCAAGTTAGATGGATCGATGGAGCTTGTTTCGAGGATTTATAATATTCTCTTCTCATAGGGGTAAATTATTCATGCATACCTGCGTGGAGGGATGTCTGCATATTATATATGCTCACATTTTCTTCATTTTACTCCCAAAGCAGCAGTGATAATATGCGTAGTTGTTTTGCTCGCTCAAAGGATAATAAATACATACATATATGTATGTAGTATATATTATACGGGGTTACACACATGGTATGTAGATTTCTTACAATTCTTCTGTTTAAAAAGTAAAAGTAGGCAAAAGGAAAGCCGATTTAATATTATGCCACCACACGTTATCAGTACCATACGATAGGAATGGAGTATGAGCATTTTATACTCTTGAAGTGGAAGCTAAGCTTTTACATTAAAAGGAAATAAGTACCTTTACCTAGCTATAGATATTCAAACCGGGTTCTATAGATAATTTAATAAATTATTATGACAAAATACGATCATCTGCTTCAAGAAGGTAAAAACGTCAGATGTTTGGATTTGTCTTCATTCTATAATATATTTTTTTTTTAATTTATGAAAAGAAATTTAAATTGGTACGAAAAGTTGAATTTCTTATTAAAAGTTTTTCTTTGCTACTGGAGTTTGTTATATTTTCATTAACTGTTGAAGTATTTAAATGTCTTTGAATACATTTGATTTGTTTGCTCAATTGTTGTGACTCGGTTCAAATGTTGAAATTCAAGTTAAGGTGATATAGCAGTCAGTAATCCAATGGGTTATGAACACTCTTAATATGATTTACCATACGATGTGAGCGCTATCGAAAAAGTCGGCCAAACATACATCAAATAATTTTAATACTATATTACTTTCGTAGAACCAATTTTTTCTTAAAATATTTATAAATACACTTTCTCATCCCTTAAGGAATCTAGGACACAATTAAGGGGTCAAAGTTGCCAGTTTAAAATCATTCATGAAGAAATCATTAAATATGCCAGTTGGCATTTCCATATTGCCACATGGATATTTACTTTCACTGGATTATTTTGGCATGAGAAATTCAAGGATATGAGAAAAGGCTTTGCTTTTTACTAGCGAGCTTCTCCGAATCTCTACTACTAATGATAAGTCGGGCAAATGTCACGAATACCTATAAAGTACTACAAACACTATACCTATATAAACCTTAAAATTTTTCTGGAAAAACCAAGTTCATCAATAGAGACGTGGAGGAACGAATAAGGCCTGTAAAAAGAAAATTGATGGGGAAAGTTTGGAATTGACTTGAGACGCAGGATTATATTCTTGATCCATCAAAACGTTAAAATTACTGCTGTAGACTATATTTCAGTTTGCCCAAAGAACACCTCTTGGAAAAATATTATCATAGAGCTGTACCACTGAGTTTATACACATATAATCATCTTTAAGTTTCAAATACTGCATGTAGGACGTCGTTACTATCGACTTGTTCTTTTTTACTTGCGATTATAGGTACTATAAGGCAAGTTTTGTATTCGTAAAAAAAAAGTTTTGAGATAATAATCAAACATGACATTACGATAATAGAGAACACGAAAAAAGTAGTTCCGACAGTTCTGTCTGTTTGTCTGTCTGTCTGTCTGTCTGTCCGTCTGTCAATCCAATTTTTTCGTAAAAAATACCATCGATTTTTATAAAATTTCATTCAATGGATTTGTAGCCAAAGGTTGTGTTTTTCATTTTTTTCAGAATAAGTTTACTTATTAACGGTACCTGGCAAATTAACCTTAAAGACAATTCAATTTTTTCGTAATATATACGATCGGTTTTGTTAAATTTTAGTGCGATTGATTTTTTCCAAAAATGAAGTTTTTCGTTACAAATTTTTTTTCAAAATCACCTTATTAACGGTACCTGCCATAAAAACGCTATAGAAACTATTTTTACTTCCGATTATTTATTATATTTTCTTGCTTGGTATCCTAAGCCAAGGGTTAGTAATCTAACACAAGAGCAAGTTTGTCCGACCCAGTCGTGACTTTTATTTTAATTATTGTAGCAATTGTTCTTGAGTTAAAAGGTAAGAAAAAATAATGAGAAACAAATACAATTGTATGCAGAAGAATTTTTTCGGCTCGTTTTGAGTGATTTTTGTAACCGGGAATTAGGTCAGTAATAATATTACTTGATATGCTCATTTTAGCGACATCTACTTCAGTGAGTTTGAATCCAAATTTATTCCTCTATGTGTATAATGATTGGTTGCATTTGTCAAATAGCCGTGGATTAAATATCGATCTTTAATCACCAGATTTGATCAATGTTAGAAAAACCTTGTACCAACTGAACTGGTGAAAAAAATTGATTAATAGTGGGATGCTTTTCCCAGCTAAGGCAGCGTTCAGTGGGCCCAGGGTTTATCCTCAGAAAGCAAATAAAAACTCAGGTTGATTAAGTTCAGGAACCTCCATGTCTATAAAATTGGTCTTTATTTTATTTAAATAACCTCTGCTTAAGTCTATTATGTTTTAAATAAGCAAATGGGCTATGCCCTTTACTTCGAAAAGGCCCAAGTTATATAGGAATGGGATTTTACCCTCTCCTCCTACCAGTATCAAATTATTGATCAAGAATTGGCTTGCTCAATTGAACTCAATTGAAGCTCAACCGAATCAAATTGGATCTAACCCTCTACTCCTAGAGGCTCGATTTAATATGCAAAATTGGATTATATACTCTCCCTCTAAGAAGCGCAAACGCAAACTAATAACGGCAATGGGATTTAACCCTCTTCTTCGAAAAAGCTCAATTTTATAAATATAATGAGAACTTACCCCTTCCTATAAAAAGGCTCAATTTAATAAAATCAATGGGAATCAACCCTCTCCTTCGAAAAGGTTCAATTTAATAAACAAAATGGGAATCAACCATCTCTTCGAAAAGGCTCAATTTAATAAATGCAATGGGAATTAACACTCTCCCTAAAAAAGGCTCAATTTAAAAAAATCAATGGGAATCACAATCAACCCTCTCCTTGGAAAAGGCTCAATGTAAACCTACGGCAATTTAACAAAAAGAATAGTCGAATGGAATTAGCCCTCTTCTCTCCTCCTAAAGGTTCGATTAAGTTAAAAAATGACACTTTCTATTTCTAAGAGGCTCAAATTAATAAAAATCATTCTAGCCCTCTCCTCGTAACCGTAAGAGGCTCAAGCGCTCAAGAAGTGACATAATTTGTTTTTACCAAATTTGTACTCATACACTATACGCTACGCACCCAATCTCAGAGTCCTTTTTATTTGGGTTTGATTGTTGGCTAATTTGCTTGTTGCCTGTTAAGCTCTTCGGCTCCGGTAAGACTCGGATTTACTACGGCGCACGGAGCAGTCGGAAGCAGAGTAATTTTGCTATTGCTAAGGAATTTCACTTCCATTTGTCACTTTTTCTGGAAAAAGGCAGTGCGAATCATATAGTCTGCTAACAAAATGAATATATGCATTGCCTTTTTGTTGTTTTTTCTTTATTTTTGACAGCTACACGAAGCTTCGTTGTGCACAGTGATATGGTGATGCTGAATTGCTGATATAAGCACATGGTGTTGTATGCAGCATTAACGATGTGGCACAATCGTGCTTTTTTGACACGAACATTTACTCGTGGTACGGTGGTACTATAAAAACTTCAATATGACACGTTTTTTTCATTTTCATTTTGTTACCTAAAGCGTAAAACCAGTAAATGTAGAGCATTTTATTACTCTGTCAAAACCATAAAATCTTAAGATGGATTAACAAAGTTCTTAAAAAAAGCTAATAACATTTGTGACATTGATTTATTGTAGAAAAACTATACTTAGTATTTTTTTATAAAGAACTTGTTTTTTTCTAAATGGCATGAAAATCACACGATTTTTTTCACAATGTGGCACAAATTTTTTCTTGTTCGCGGAAACGCTGTTTGTATGTAGCATAGATAGGCTCGTGCTTGTACTCTCTCTACGGCTGGTTCACTTTACCCTGATGGCACTTTGGTGAATGGATAGGTAAAGTACAAAAGTGCATGGTGATGAACTGATAATTATGTGGCGCGGCACGGACAAATAGAGTGTAGTATGATTTTTTCAATTAAATTAAATTAAAATAATGCTTAGAACATCAATTTCACAATACGTCATATAGCTATAATCATAATTATGGCCATTTGTCGCATTGCCAAAGTGTCATATGGCCATATCTTTTAGCGACTTGAAGCCATATAATGTCTATGACATTCCTTAAGAGCAGTTAAAGGCAAAAAGTGAGGAATATTTATTCAGCGCTCTCGAATACAAAACATTTTGCGGAATCTTGTGGATAAGCATTTGAGCACACGGCAGTGTCACTGTGACTGGAAATACGAGCCCTGTCAGGCCTACTATATGATTTAGGGTGGGTGCGTGTTTGGGTAGTGCAAGGATTTTGAATAAAATCCTCTGCATATACCCAAACTCGCACTCACCCAAAATCCTATAGCAGGCCTGGAAGCTGGAAGGGGGTTGTAGGGGTGCCCCAGCATAACATTTTGGCAAAGTGATAAATTGCCATGTGTTTAAATATGACCTTGGGCATGGCCATATATGACATATTTCGAATGTGTCATATGACCAAATTTGTAAATATGGCCTTATGTCATGGCACTATTAACATCAACCCCCCGGAGACAATCTGGCCATACTTTGCGAAAGATATAATTTGAAAGATATGGAAGATAGACCCCCCCTCCCATAAATTTTTATTCTTATCTCAACCCAACCTACTATCTCTATCTTTTTGGCACACCTTATGTGAACCACCTTTGTATAATTAATATCTTCATCTTTAAGGTAAAAGTGGTGACAAAACTGTAGTTATGGTGATAAAAACGAAGTTTTTTTATTTTCAAAAAGTAAAGTGAACTTTATGAACAAGTCAAGTCAAGTGAATAAGTGAACTTTATTTATATTATACGGAACACATATTTTTCTAAGTAAAAACAACAGCATTATTCGTTTGGTACAACCACAAAATTCTTCTAAAATTCTTTCTAAACTTGTATTCAATCAATTCGCAAAAAAACCACATATTCAATAAAACTAGTAAAGTTATATCCACTTTACCTAAATCATTTACCTACTTCACTTTTCCAAACAGTTTATTTTAGCACAAAACAAGCAAAACTACACTGCACAACCATATAAAGGATATTTCTATAAGATATCTTTTAAATACTTCACTCATGGTCATGATGATGGTCCTGCTTCGACAAGTGAAGTGACCCACCACTATCTCTTTACATATAGATATACATAGATACACATATATAATCTGTCCAACTCAAAAGTGTATCCTTCTCCATGTCTGTTTATACAATGCACCTACATTCATGAACTTTCAAGTATTTCAAAAATGTTTCTTATAACATTATCGTCCAATAATGTATAGGTATGTATATCTCTTTTAAAGCGTATCTATACCATATATATTTATGTGAAGATGTACCTTACTAATATATGTTGCTATATTATGACTTCTTGTAGGAACTTTGAAAGACGACGAGGATGACGGTGCAGTGCAGTATAGTTAAAGACATTAGCATCATTGCATTTGAAAAGACGCAAGGAAGTTGGCGAGCTATAAAATCACTGAAGATGAGTGAAGCAAACTACCTACTGACAAGCACATACAGTTACATTTATAGTTTCATGCTAACGCAACGCAACGGTATAAAAGATCTCAATGTGAAGGACTGTAAATGGATGAATTCAATATGAGAAAGATGTATCTAGAAGCGATTCATTCCCGTTTTGACAATATAAGAATACATGTGTGTAGTTATGTACTTTGTACTATATCTATATATAGAGATATGTCATGCGGAAACATTTTTGGTGATATGTCACAAAAGGAAACATATGTTGTCAAACACTTGGCGATGGCACTTTAATTAAAGTATCTCATAAGTTTACTTATCCTTCATATGGGTATACAAAACTATACACATTATCATGATCGTTCCTTTAGAAATATTGTAGTACCGTTTGAAAATTATCCAAGGACCTTCGTGTGCATCGCATGTAGATACTATGTAAGTACATACTAGCTAGTTGTTTCTTTTTGTTTCCTGCTTTCTCTATGATTCTGTTTCATTATTTTAGAATATTTACATCAATGTGGCTATATTAAGGCGAAAAGAGCAGTGACTCCCCTTTTGCACATGGGATCATTTATTCATCCTCTGTGATAATGACATTACTATAATATCTTAACAAGTGAATCCGAAGATTCTTGGATGGCATAATATTATTATCAGCATCATGTAATGCCGTGAATTCACTGTGGGAGAATAAAGGTTATATAGGCGGCCGCAAAGAGGGGCGTTTGACCCTACCTGGCTCCGGGACATAGTATAAATAATTTTTCTTTTTACTAGATAGGAGTTCTAGATTAGGAGACTTGCTCTATACAGGGTGATTGGTATAAGATGCACCAAAAACTTGAGCGTGTAGGTGAAATTAAGACAAGAAAAAAATCGTATTGGAGGGGGGCTCTATTTCCCCCCGTTTAGGCAGGAGGGGCAATTTTCTAAAACATTGACTTAAATCAGAAAAAAAATTATTTAAAAACAACGGTGAATGATACAAAGCCTTGTTATGTTTTTTTTGGAAAGCCAGAAAACTACTCTTTATTTAATTTTTAAATTAAGTTGTTTAAGTGAACAGTTTTAAAAAAACTCAAAATTTTGAAAAAAAAAATAAATAAATAATTTTTTTCAAAATTTTATGTATTTAACTATTATTTTTATTTTCAAAATTCAATGCTTTTATTAATTTTTAGTCAAAGATAAAAAACCGGATGCCAAAATGTATCTTAGTTTTTGAGAAATTAAAAAAAAATAAAAGTAAAACTAGTAAGTAAAGTAAAAAGTTAATTCGTTTTTTTTTATTATTTGATTAAAATCGGATGGTATGTAATTAAAAATAAAAAAGGGATAGCTAATTCCCTAATTAATAATTGACCTGAGCACTGAGCAGGTCAAATTTGGGAAAACCAAAAAAAAAGTGTTTTTCTTGGAAAAAAATACTTCTAGTTTTTCTTAATTTCCCAAAAACTAAGATACATTTTGGCACCCGGTTTTCTGTTTTTGACTAAAAATTAAGAAGAGCATTGAATTTTGAAAATAAAAATAATAGTTAAATACATAAAATTTTGAAAAAAATTAGTTTAAAAATTTTTAAAATTTTTTTTTTTTTCAAAATTTTGAGTTTGAAAATTAACTTTTTTAAAACTGTTCACTTAAACAACTTAATTTAAAAATTAAATAAAAGAGTAGTTTTCTGGCTTTCCAAAAAAAAATAACAAGGCTTTGTATCATTCACCGTTGTTTTTAAATAATTTTTTTTCTGATTTAAGTCAATGTTTTAGAAAATTGCCCCTCCTGCCTTAACGGGGGGAAATAGAGCCCCCCTCCAATTCGATTTTTTTCTTGTCTTAACTTCACCTACACGCTCAAGCTTTTTGGTGCATCTTATACCAATCACCCTGTATAGGAGAGATAGGAAAGTTCAATTATTGGTAGAGTAGTAGATACCTAGTTTCGAACACCAAAAACGTCATCAAATAAAAAAAATCAAGAATATTTCATACATAACCACACTTTTTATCTGACAAAATATTTGATTGTAAATATGTTTCATTATATGCATATACAAATTTAATTATGTATATTAATGTGCATTATAGTTAAGCTAATAAATAAATACAATTTTAACAACGTTTTTTACCATTTTGCAGCACAGCGTTTCCTTAAACTAAAAGTTTTTTTGCAAGTACATATAGACATGTGTGAAAAAATGACATTATGATTTATACCACAACATTACCGACGTTCCCATATGTAATGTGTCGGTAACGCAGTAATTTGTATGGACTTAGCTAAGTCAAGATAATTATCGAGAACTAGCTAAGTCTATATCGACTTATGTTGTTGTTGTATTTACGTGATGTGGTTTTTCATTGGTTGCGAAAAGTGCTTTTTTATTGATCTAGACTAGATATAATTTTGATCGCATCTTTTTAAGGTTTTGCGTTTCATTGGTAAAAAAATCCAAATCTAGATAACGTCTAGATCAAAATCTCGAAATCGCGATTTGAAGTGACGTTTTCCCATCAACTTCCACTTAAACAACAATGTGTGAGACTGTCAATTTGTCAAGTTATTACGAACTCAGATTGTCTCCCTCTCGCCAATTTATAAATGAACAAACAAAAAAAGATAAACACAAGTATACAAAAAAATCTTTTTGCGTTTCATTAGGTATCAAAAATCTGAAATATCAGAGTAATATGTGAAGTTTCCAGTGAAACCACATGACAAGCTGTTGTTATTGTTCAAACATTCAATGAAAATTGACGGAATAAAGAATGGTCAAGTAATAAAAAAACTGACATTCTTGTACGAATAGTACAATATAACAACAATAATCACATGACTTTCATTTTACTCCCTGGAACAGTGAATCGTTTTCCAATGAAAGGCGACTAATCTCACTCACTCCTTGGAAGTTTGAATTAGCTGAACCTCTTTTCTGAATTCAAACCGTAAGGAAATCAGTTTAAAACTACAAACCAGAAGATCTGTCCCTCTATCTGAAAATATGGCTCTCGGAAATTACCGTGGACGAAATTACCCCGGATTTTTTTTTTGGAAAAAAGCCAGAAAAATTTCCATACAAAATCAGTAGCTTTTTCCTTGGCAAAAAAAAAATTGATTTTTCAGATATAATTCGACAGATTCCAGAGGTGTTTTGCAAATTTTTTCAGATACTTTTTCCATTCAAGTTATTGGAATTACATCAGAAGGAAAAAGTGTCTAGTTATTTTTCCGGGTTAATTTACAAAATTAATAAAGGCAATTATAGCAGAATCTTATTTTCTGGAAAGGAAAAGCCCCTGAAATCAATTTTCTGCTACTGAGTGGAAAGAAACCAAAAATAATATTTAGATCGACTTGTTATTAAAATGCTGAAGTATCACAAATTTTTTGCCTCCGGCACCAAAATGTAAAATGTTTGTAATCGATTTCGTACTTCAAAATATAATAAGTATGTGATATCATTCCGCTTGGAAGTAAGGCCAATGCTATATATGCGGTATATGCTCAGAATCTTATAGTGACATTTTCGAAAGTTTTTTTTTCTAATCTTCAAAAGATTATATTCGGTGTCAAGTATAGTGTGCGACTTTGACCGCACTAAAACAACCTGGAATCATGACCAATCTATGAAAGATCGACAAATGATTTTTATTTCTTAAAAATTTAAAATCGCATTAGAGGAAGTTTAAAGTTTTAATACTTTCCAATCTCTTTTAGATCATCAGCTCATAAGGCTTGGTTTTTTTTAGTCTCCGAACATTTCGACGTAAATTTAAGACGGTCTTCATTTCGGAGTTAATGTGATTAAGCAGTCGTTGATTGTGTGATACAGAACAGTATTCGAAAGTGAGCTTAAATTATTTTCTTACATGGATCGTGTGCGCTTTTTATCTTGCTTTTTATGACTTTCTTTTTATAGGCAACTATGACTATGTTGATGAAGAATTAGAAGATGAGGAGGATGTCCCTAAACCGCTAGCAGATAAGGAGATTGCTGCGGTGCCGTGAACGAAGCCCATACGAACTAATGCCATAATGGTGTAAGTTCACTTTTTAATGCGAATTAAAGCCACAATCCAAATATGGCTTGAATTCAATTTCAAATTAGAACTAAAACCATCACTGAAATGTGAACCAACGCCATATGGTGTTAATTAATATCCTATTGTGAACTTATGACATACCATTTTCATATTACAAGTTTCTTGAAGTATTTCACTTTACAAATCCCGAATGCAAAACTACTATTCAACTAAAAAGCATTGGCAGAAGGACAAAAAAGCTACAAATGTCCATATTGTATAGAGAAATAGTGTTAGATACTATTCAAGTTTTTGTTTAAGAATGGTTCTTGCGTTGATTGTCTTATGTTAATTTTTTTTTTCGTTAATAAAGTTTAATAAAATTTCTGACTTAATTTCCTTTCTGGAATTTTTTCCGGCATAATATCCTTTTTTGTTTCAGGTGTATTTTCCAATTGAGTATTTTTTTACAAATCTGGGTAAATTTTCATTTTGTATTCCCTTAGAAAAAAAAATCCGGTGTAATTTCTTCCGAGGTAATTCCCGAGAGTCGAAAATATGTCTATGGTAAGTAACAATCAAAGAAACCAGTCAGACGCAGGCCTTCAATTTTTCCTCGACCATATTTGGAGATTTAGTGCTCCTTGCTAGGTACGAACTTGAAATTCTTTTTCTTTTATTTGTTTTTGTAAGTACTTCGGAATAGCGTATATTGAAATCGGTATCTACATAAAAAGTCGTAAAAATAAACTTTGCCTTTGTTAGTTTTTATAAACAAAACATCTATTTATTGCGAATAATTACGAACGAAACTAGTTGGGGATTACCGACCGAAAAGATCCATACATATAAAAATAAATCTCAAATGATTGGATGCCATTAAAAAAAAAAAGATTTTTTATAATCAAATTTGTGCTTTCTTTGATCGCCTCTAGAATATCAGCTAAATACAACCTCTCGTAATATGTACGATGGTGCACTTCTCAAAACTTCATCCAATATTATTACATTTCAAAAACCCTTAAGGGATAGTAATTTTCTTGTTTGTTTTTATTTGAGGTTAGTTATGCCATTTAAAATTCAATTCAGTTTATTTCCCTCAATTTTATTCTATGCATGAACAAGTAAATTGAAGATAATTTCACTTTAAGTGGATGATGAAAATTTAAATGTACTACAATGCTAACCAACTCTTAACGTACTCTACCAAAGTGTCCTTGGCCTAGTGTCTTACCTGGTTGCAGTCTCTATGATGCCCGCACAACTACTACTATTACTACTACTACTGCCACTTGGTAGGTAGATACTACTACCAGAACAATTTCCCCGCGTTTTATTCTAATTAAAAATGAAAAGTTTAAGAGTGAATGGTATTAATTTTGTGCACAAGGACCTTTTCGCAATTTATAATTTGATAGAGACTGAATGTTAGATAAAATTAAAAAAAAAAAAAAAAACTTAAAAAGGAACAGAAACAAAGAATAGAAAAACAGAACCAGCACAAGGGTAGGTAATCCATGCAAAGGAGTAGAGGAGCTCTTTTATGTAATTAAAGCTAGAGACAACTGTGACACTGTTCGGCGAGTTATACCTGGTCATCTATTTATTTGCCTAATAGTTGGCTTTGACTTGAGAATTTTTCTACTGGGCAATGCGATAATGATGAAGACAAACGGGATGAGGAAACGAATGCACCCCTGAAATAGCTTTCAACTTTACCCCAAGAAATTGCTGTGCTGCTGTGCATATAGTTATTCTTCTTCTTTCGTATATTTACTTTAATTATTCAAATGCAAAGCGAACGCTGCTCTTTTAATTGCAACTTAAAATTCAGAACATAAAATTGTGAGAAAGGGAAGATTGGTATAGTTTAACATACTTCGGGTGAGTTTTTTTTTTTTTTTTAACTTTTTACATCAAATTGTACATAGTTCTAGGGAGAAATAAATATTGCTATGGATTTGTAAAATTTCTTCATCTGCAAGTTTGTATATGAATTTTATGATATTTTTTTTTTTAAGTTGTATAGTTGTGTAGATATATAATATTATGTCTTGTCATAAAATGAGTGGTTTCATTCAGTTCGTTGATTTTTAGCAAAACTTTATGATTCATTGCCATTCAGGATCAATACTGAAAAAAAAAATGCAAATCTAGTTCACACGTACAATAATAGGTATTTGTTGTTTTAGATAAAAATTGCGTGAGTGTGTAAAATTGTGGAAAATATAATTTGTTGATATTATATATTATTTGGTTATGAAATGACTCTAAACTTATGTCATGCAAAACATTCAATTTAACAAATGCCTTACAACGCAGTACACTTTATACACTTCAAAGCAATTTCCCATAATATGAAAATACACGTAATGGAACCAAGAATTTTCATAATCTCCACTAGGTCAATATAGGTAGGTAGGTAGGTAAGATGGCGGTTTCGCAGAACAACTGTTCCGAAGAAACCCAATGAGCGCTGAAAAGCGCCGTTTTGATACCATAACTCGTTTGACCTAATTTTTGTGATACAGTGGTAGTGACTGTTAAGCTGAGGGGACTAGTTTTTGGTCTGTGCCCGCAGTCACAAGGGAAGAACCTGGCTCACACTGTGTGCTGGGTGGTTCCATTTGGACTGAGAGACGACCAATTAACTTTACACCAGATCTATATGAGGCTAGGCCCGTTCAAAGGCGGTACACCTGCCAGGTGTAGATCCGTGTTTTGATGCTTTCGCCGCCAGATATAGAGTAGGTGCTAGTCCGAAAAGCTATTCCTAAAGGTAAGTTCCAGAAACTTAAAAGGTGAAAGTTGAAATGGAAAGTGAGTGAGTGCTTTGAAAAGCTAAGGGGACCAGTTTTTGGTCTGTGCCCGCAGTCACAAGGGAAGAACCTAGCTCACACTGTGTGCTGGGTGGTTCCATTTGGACTGAGAGCCTGCCCAATAACTTTACACTAGATCTATATGAGGCTAAGCCCGTTCAAAGACAGTTTATACCTACCAGGTATTAATCAGTACTCTGATGCTATTGCCAAAGATAGAGTAAGTGTTAGTCCGTAAGTGCTAGTCTCAATATACAAAAGCAACGAATGAACATACCAACCTTAAAAAAGGGGTCTATGTGGGAAAATCGAGGGCATAAAATCTAAGTATGCAGCTTTGTTTGGACTAGCGAGGAGGTAAACATCTTTAAAGACCTCGACAAAATCGTTATTGATTATTTTTGTCGATTTTTTGTTGTATTAGGGATTTAAAGCTTCTTAGCGGCCAACCTAGGATCGGGCACTTTTATTATCTTTACATCTTCGCTAGTCCAAACATAGCTGCACACTTAATTTTTCTGCCTTCAATTTTTCCACCTATAGAATCAATGGTTGACTGGATTAATATCAGATTAGAAACTATTTTCATCTTATTCTCTTTTATCCTTAAAATACACATCTCGTTGTTACTGAAATGTGAATGAAAGATTTCTATAAAGTGAAACCTGCAGCTGTCTTTGGAAAGATATAGTGATGTTTGTCTCTCAATCGCACTCTTCTGTTTTCCATAAAGTACTATTCAAACAAAAGCATTCTCAGGGTTGCCGCATAAGCATTTGGAAGTGGCAAAAACGGAAAGAATAATATGTTTAAAAAATGTTTGAGGGGTGGACTTATTTTTTTTTTTTTGCTTTGACAATTAATTTTTTTCGACACTGAAGTTTTTTTTATTATTTCGCAAGAAATTTCAACCCATTAAAGAAGCACAATAACTTAAGTTTTTTTTAAATACATGGCTTAAAATAAGATGTTCAAAAGGTAGTTATGTGCATTCAAGAGGACAATACGTCCACAGGTTTTCCCAAACCAACCTCTGACTATCAACTCCTACTCCCACCTTCCCGTGGTGAACATCGAGTGCCTAGTACCTTAACCTGAGATCTGGGTAACCAACCCCTTTGGACGGTTCTGGCGGCAGCTAACGAGAGAGGGGGGGAGGGGTGTTTCCACTAAGGCACTTCTCCTTTCATCGAGACGGCAGCGGAGGAATTCCCCAGATGGAGTCAACAGTGGCGTCTACAGTTCCAGTCAGGTTGAACTACTTAGTGAACACCTTATACGGGCTACTCCGACATATTTGAAGCTCAGGCCGATAAGGAGCGGTCTATCCGGCTCCCCGCTCTTGGAGTTTTAGTAAGAGACTGGTCCTCCAGGTTGGGGGTTGTGCGGCGGGTTAACTTCCCTACCATTGTAAAAAAAAATTTAGTTCCGAAAAACCAACAAGCCTCGGATAAGGATGATCAAAATGTTGACGAACCCAGCAAACGAAACAAGGACAACGAATTTCGGATCTGTACGTGGAATGTATTGTCGTTGTTCAGACCACGTGCAGCCGAACAATTAGTGGAGACCCTGGACAGGCTTAAGGCTGATGTAACACCCAACTAACAATTTTACTTGTGTAAGGTCCAATTTGAAAAAATTAGTAAGCTATTATTTCTTTAGTGTTATCATAAGGCTTATTTAAAGATGTCAACTGTTATTTGTTGAATTTTTTAAATAATAGCTTCCTTAAAGCATTTGGCAGAAAATATTCGCAAGCCATACGGAGGGACGATACAATCGCTTTTCATAAGGTCGCTGTAAGGTTTGTCAAAGTTAGTCAGACAAAATCTAAATGTAAAGGCTTGTATAAAGCTTTATACTCGAAATCAATGACAAGGCTTGTTAACCGAAGCAATTCGAACAGTCAAAATATTTTCTTCCAAATTAAAAACGTGTGATTTAGAATTTTATTTATTCAAGTCCATCATTATTTTATAAAATGTAACTATTAATTGTATGCAATAATAATTTTTAAAACGTTTTATTTTAAGATAATATTGATACGTTGAATTTATTATATATAAATGAACGATAACCCATATGACTTGTATAGAGTTATCACAAGACTTTTTTAAGGTTGCTAAACATTTAATGCAGCTATATGCAATCGTTGTTACATTCCCCGCGCCAAATAGTAGGTTTTTTATATTAGTTTTAGGTTTCGCCAAAATGTCATGTGGACAGACACGTTTAGTTTTCACCATTTACTAAATTTTACTATTAAAAGATACACAGTAACACAATAACACAATAACACAATAACACATCACCTTATTTTGCACAAAATTTCCTTGCGATAGCTATTGCTCGCATAAAAGTAAACAAAGAAATGTGCCACATTGATTTGTTTCTTGATAACAGCTATTGCTCACATAAACAAAGTATCTCTTCTCTTAGTAGTTAATACCAAACTAAAGAAAACTATAGTTCCCTTAAGAAAGCTATTGCTCGCTAACATAATTATACCACGTGTAGAGGCGTACCGAGAGGGGGGTGTGGGGAGGTGTCTCACCCCCCCAAGAATTTCCAGAGTCGGTCAAGTCGGCAATTTTGAAAATTTTAAAATTTATAAAACTGCAGTCGGCATTTTCAAGAGTTTCAAACTAAGTTCAGCATTAATTAAAGGTTTTTAAATTTAAAAAAACAAAAAAGTCGGCATTTCCAATGTTTTGAATTTTTAGTATAAAAGTTGGCATTTTCATAGGTTTTTATACTTATTCTAGCAAGAAAGTTGGCATTTTCAATTTTTTGTATTTTTCGTGTGAATTGCTGGCTTTTATACATATTCTAGCAAAAAAGTCGGCATTTTTAATTTTTTCGAATTTTAAGTGTGAAAGTCGATATTTTTGCAGGTTTTTATAAAAGCAAGATAGTCGGCATTTTCAGTTTTTCGAATTTTTCGAGTGAATTGATGGCTTTAGCATTATAATACATATAATTGTGTTTATAATTATAAAATGTTTAATTAATTAACTTTAAAATCAAAAACATTCATTAAAAATAATAAATATTCCCTTGCATTACATATATGTATTATATAAATCTAAATTCATGACACTACTTCATTATTATTTTCTTCTTATATAAAATACTGTTGCATTAATTATTTATTTATTTATTCCATTTATATTATTGAAAACTATTCATAAAAACAAATTCTTTTAACTAGATACATATTTATTAATATTTTAAATAAATACATTGCTCTTAAAAGAATTCACGTGTTATATTTTTTCAATATTACAGTTGATACTCAATATTTTTACACAGTTTCATGGAAATTTATTGATTATTCAAAACATCCAGTCATTTTTTTACTTTTTAGTATAGCGATGACTGCAGTCGGCAAATTTCCAAAATAAGTCGGCAAATTCCTATAATAAAAGTCGGCATTAGTAAAACTCACCCCCCACGGCTCGACCTCACGGTACGCCCCTGTACCACATGGAAAATATGACAGGTGGTTTGTTTGTTAATGACAGCTATAGCTCAAATAAAAAAAGTATCTCTTCTCTTAGTAGTAAACAACAAACTAAAGAAAACTATAGTTCCCTTAAGAAAGCTATTGCTCGCGTATATAATTATACCACATGGAATATATGACAGGTGGTTTGTTTGTTAATGACAGCTATAGCTCAAATAAGAAAAGTATCTCTTCTTTTAGTAGTAACAAACTAAAGAAAACTATAGTTCCCTTAAGTAAGCTATTGCAATACGAAATTATTATTATTATATTTTACCACCAGGCAAGTAATATAATAATTATAAATTAAAAAGAACTGCTTATGCTGAATTTTAAATCGAACTGTATAGCTACATATCTGTTCCTATAGTACAAAGTAGGAACCTACATGGTATCAAGTGCTTAAAATTCGATCTTCGTTCTGTATACATAACATTGGCCTGGTGGATGAATGTTTGACTGGGGTGCGTTGGGTCGCAAGTTCGATCCCTGGTTGAGGCAAGTAAGTTTTTTCAATAATAATTAAATTAAATTAAATATCTAGTTTTCAGAAAAGGCATTGAAGAAACTGAGCACTTGAACGAAGAAAATATGGTCTCAGAAAAAATTAATCGAAATAAAAGATAAAGAAAAAATAAAAGAAAAAAGTCGTTAAAAAAATTATTTTAAATTTTGTTTGAATTTTTTTTGTTTCGGTAAGATTTCCGTAATGACTTCTTTAAGTCCCTAGCGAAACACTTTAAAAGAAATTATTGCCTCCTTAAGAAAGTCTTGTGACAACTTTTTAGCGAAACAAAAAGCCTTTCGTAGCAAAGTATTGTTTCCATTGCAAAGCCTTCACCAGGCCTTATCCAAACTGTTTATGAAGAGTTATAACTTCGCTTATGTGCGCCAAATAGGTTTCTATAAGATTGATTACAGTTAAAATAGAAATAAGAAAATAGCTTCTATTGGCCTTTATGAAAATTAAATTGTTACTTGGGCAGCTATCCAGGAAGTGCGATGGGATGGGGAGAATGTAAGAAGGATGACAACGTGTGACATCTACCACGGACCGTGTTGTCAGGAGCAGGGTCAGCGGCTATTTGGGTGTGGTTTTGTGATAAGGGGAAGACTCAGGCAAGAAGTCTTAGGCTTTCGCAGTTTTAGCGAGCGTTTGGTCACAATCCGTATCAAGGCAAAATTTAAGAACATCACGCTGATTTGTGTCCATGCCCCCCACGAAAAGAAGGATGATACAACCAAGGACGAGTTTTACGACCTCTTAGAGAGCGCATACGATTTGTGCCCAAAGTACGACGTCAAAATTATTCTGGGTGACTTCTATGCCAGATTCGGAAAAGAGGGTAAATTTGGCTCAACCATCGGGGACCACAGCCTGCACGATGACACTTCCGACAACGGGTACAGGATGATAGACTTCGCGGCGGGGAGAAATCTTATCGTATCGAGTACCCATTTCCCATACCGTGATATACACAAAGGAACTTGGAGGAGCAGTGATCATAAAACAGTCAATCAAATTGATCACATCGCGATAGAGGCCAACATAGACTCGGACCACTACTTGGTAGTGTCGCGAGTGCGAATGCGGATTTCCATGGCGCCACAACGCAGAGCTGTTGCTGTCAGAAAATATGATGTCGCGAAGCTTAAATCGCAAGAGACTGCAAGAACCTTTGCTGACCGCGTTTCAACCAATCTCTCAACGAGTCTGCCACCAGCAGCAAGTACAGAAGACCAGTGGAGACACTGTCAACAAGCCATCAGAAATGCCGCCTCTGATGTGCTGGGTTTCACTAGGCGTCCACAACGAAACTCCTGGTTTGATGAAGAATGCCGGTTGGCGCATGCAGCGAAAAACGAGGCCTACCAGGCGATGCTGCAGTCTAGAACAAGAGGCAATGAGAGAGCAGCCCGGGAGCTCTACGGGCAAAAAAGAAGGGAGGAACGCCGACTTCTCAGGAGAAAAAAGAGAGAGCACGAGAAGCGAGCGGTCGAGTCTATCGAGGGTTGTACCGGCAGAAGTGATGTTCGAAAATTCTATCAAAGGGTAAAAAGATCCACCCAAGGCTTTAAAGCCAGAACGGAAGCCTGCCGAGACGAGAGGGGGAATATGGTAGTAGACACACAGTCAGTGCTGAGGATCTGGAAAGAACATTTTTCTAGACTGCTAAACGGCGAAGATAACCAACATCCCGCTGCTAGGCAAATGATTCCACTAAACTTGGACGATGATGGCCAACATTTCCGTCCACCCGACCTGAACGAAGTGCGCTTAGCGATTGCCAAGCTTAAATCGAATAAAGCTGCTGGCGCAGATGGCCTACCAGCTGAATTGTTTAAAGCTGCAGGAGATGTGATGGTAGGGAGCATGCACCAACTCATCTGTAAAATTTGGTCGGATGAAAGTATGCCCGATGAATGGAACCTTGGCATCATATGCCCCATCCACAAAAAAGGAGACGCTCTGACATGCACCAACTACAGAGGAATTAGCCTCCTAAACGTCGCTTGTAAAATTTTGTCGTCCATCCTGTGTGATCGCTTAAAACCCCTTGTAAACGATCTGATTGGCCCCTATCAGTGTGGTTTTAGGCCAGTCAATCACCGATCAAATATTCACACTCCGACAAATTTTAGAAAAAACTCAGAAATTCCAGATCGATACCTACCACCTCTTTATCGATTTTAAAGTCGCGTATGATAGCGTGGATAGAGACGAACTGTACAGAGCCATGTCATATCTCGGCATCCCTGCCAAACTCGTCCGCTTGTGCAGGATGACAATGGAGAAATCTCGCTGCTCTGTTAAAGTCGGTAGGAACACCACCGAACCTTTTGATGTTGAGAAAGGCTTAAGACAAGGCGACGCGTTATCATGCAACCTATTTAACATCGTTCTTGAAGCAGTTGTACGAAAATCGCGAGTCAACACCACTGGTACAATTTATCAAAAGTCCGTTCAACTACTTGCATATTCAGATGACATAGATATAATCGGCCGAAACAAGCGAGCTGTGGCTGGTGCATTTGCCAGTATTGAATCGGAGGCGGCAAAAATGGGATTGGCTGTTAATGAAGACAAAACGAAGTATATGCTATCAACAAGAAAGGAATCTGAAAATCTGCGACTTGGGCAAAATGTCGATATGGATAGCTATAACTTCGAAGTAGTCAAGGACTTTGTCTACCTGGGATCCACTAAAACTAAGCGGAATGACATCAGTGCAGAGATCAAACGAAGAATTACTCTTGCCAATCGCTGTTTCTTCGGGCTGAGAAAGCATTTAAGTAGTAAAGCCCTCTCTCATAGAACCAAAGAGAAGCTATATAAGACCCTGATCATTCCAGTCCTGCTCTATGGGGCGGAAGCATGGGCGTTGAAGGACTCGGATGAGAAGTTACTTGGGTGCTTTGAGAGAAAGATTCTTCGAATGAATTTTTGGTCCTGTGTGTATCGAAGGAGTATGGAGGAAAAGATTCAATGACGAACTATACGGGCTATACAGCGATATTAACCTGGTCAAGAAGCTAAAAATACAACGGCTGAGATGGCTGGGTCACGTAGAGCGTATGGACACCAACGCACCAGCCCGACGAGTCTTCGAATCCAATCCAGATGGTGTCCGCAGCATTGGAAGACCCCGGAACAGATGGCGCATACAAGTGGAGAACGACCTCAGCCAACTTGCGGTGCGAAATTGGAAGCGGCTAGCTATGAACAGAGCTGGCTGGAGAGGAATGTTGGTTGAGGCCGAAGTCCATTCTGGATTGTGAGCGCCATCTTAAGTAAGCAAGTAAGCTTAAAATAAGGTTTATATTCTTCACTTCACTTATTTTTTTTAATTTTTAAATAAATTTATTTCATTTACAATAATAATACATACAATAATAATAATTTTACAATAGTACTACAAATCAGAAATTTTGCTAGCTTAATTTGATTCCGAAATTCCCTCTTAATTTTAAAAAATTAAATAGATAATGTCGTGCACTAATTTACAAACGTACCATAAGGAATTACAAAGTAATCAACATTCAATTTATGTTAGACCCGTTACAAAAGAAGACATTTTGAAAATTGTAATGAACTTATAAGCCAATAAATCAGCAGTGCTAGATGAAATTCGTTTAAAAGATCTTATTTCAAATGCTGAAATATTATTACCAATCTTAGATCGCATTGTTAATTTGAGTTTAGAACAAACATTAACATAGCAACAGTCTTAGTCTTGTTATTTTTATTGACTTCAAAAAAGCTTTGGACACTTTAAGACACATTGATTGGTATTCGAGGTCTTATTTTGAAATGGTTCAAAAGCTAATTAGATAATTTGGTGTTCTAGAAAAATCTGTACTGGACCTCTAATTTTCATTTTATATGTAAATCAACTTTTTACAGTTTTGAAAAAAAGTATTGTATATCTGTATACCTGTTATAGTCCGCTGTAGAGATATGGAAGCATAGATATCTTCATTATGCATGATGAATTTGACTGTAGTCCGATAGTGCCACGATTTTGCACTTATTATTAATAATAAAAAAAAAACTATGGTAATGCATAAAACAAAATATATTAATGAGCAAGAGTGCAACACATCGTTCACGGAATCGACACAAGGGAGAGAGCACTTGGTGCCAAAACTCAAAAATTCATACGATATTGACAACAATACCGCCTTCCAAGAGAACTAATTAACATCGCATTGAAACAACTTTTAATAAATACCTTCTTTATCTTCATCATCATTTTTAGGTATTTAGGTACATATACAAAAAAAATTACACTTAATTTAAAATTGATAGCAATTTTAGTAGTTTCAAGAATATTTTAGTTTATGTATTTACTTTGAATTTAACTTTCTTTAGAAAAGCATTAAAAAGGCTTCACAGATTTTTATTGTTAACACTTAATTTATAAAAATGCAATATGTTACTATTGCTGTTGCTTGGCTATTGTCTATAAGGCGTACATTCCTCCAAAACTGGAGTTCAATTCTCATGTCAGGACAGGAGCTCCTATACATATAACTTATTTGAATCTCATCCTAGATAGAATCCAGAAAGAAGCCTTTAAAATTATAGGGGTAAGACTATAATGGAAAAATGTGTGTCACTTGAACACTGCCGTAATATTTCTTGTCTCTCTTTATTATATCTGTTTCTTTTATGTAGAGTGCTCCGCCGAAATAGCTAGTTGCGTTCCTCCCCTGAAACAATTCAACCGTGCAATACTCGTACTGCAAGGAATGCCCATCAGTTTACTCTTGAGCCCAACTTCGGACGTACTGTTATGTACAGAGATTCCTTTTTTAGCCCCACAACACAAATGTGGAATGCTTTACCCGGTTCTGTTTCCCCTCCATTATAATTTTCAAACATTCAAAAGCAATGTACATCGGTATCTCCTTTCAAACCCTATCCAAATTTCCTAAACGCTCATACTGTGTTAATCATATAAATATAAAGAGTAGGTATTCATATCTTGAGTGAGCGCAAAATAAAAAAGAGAATGCTTAAACAAAATATCAATAAACCGCGCTCTACGAGAATTTAACATCAGTCCAATAATTATTTTTAATTATTTTCCAAACATTAAAAGAAATGCTTAAGATAAAAAAAAAAACACTCCACATCACAGTAACACCCATCGTTGATATATTTTTGTAAAAGCTCTAAAATCAAAAGTTCCTCAAAGGAAACCCAATGAAAAAAAACGCAACGGGTTACTAAATTGGCAAATACAATTCTGAATACATAATGTTGATTGTTGGTATTTAATGAGGGTTCAAAATTATTTGCCAATCAGTGCGTGGCTTGTGCTCAAATGTGTTGATCGTTTTCTGTACTGGACCTCTAATTTTCATTTTATATGTAAATCAACTTTTTACAGTTTTGAAAAAAAGTATTGTATATCTGTATACCTGTTATAGTCCGCTGTAGAGATATGGAAGCATAGATATCTTCATTATGCATGATGAATTTGACTGTAGTCCGATAGTGCCACGATTTTGCACTTATTATTAATAATAAAAAAAAAACTATGGTAATGCATAAAACAAAATATATTAATGAGCAAGAGTGCAACACATCGTTCACGGAATCGACACAAGGGAGAGAGCACTTGGTGCCAAAACTCAAAAATTCATACGATATTGACAACAATACCGCCTTCCAAGAGAACTAATTAACATCGCATTGAAACAACTTTTAATAAATACCTTCTTTATCTTCATCATCATTTTTAGGTATTTAGGTACATATACAAAAAAAATTACACTTAATTTAAAATTGATAGCAATTTTAGTAGTTTCAAGAATATTTTAGTTTATGTATTTACTTTGAATTTAACTTTCTTTAGAAAAGCATTAAAAAGGCTTCACAGATTTTTATTGTTAACACTTAATTTATAAAAATGCAATATGTTACTATTGCTGTTGCTTGGCTATTGTCTATAAGGCGTACATTCCTCCAAAACTGGAGTTCAATTCTCATGTCAGGACAGGAGCTCCTATACATATAACTTATTTGAATCTCATCCTAGATAGAATCCAGAAAGAAGCCTTTAAAATTATAGGGGTAAGACTATAATGGAAAAATGTGTGTCACTTGAACACTGCCGTAATATTTCTTGTCTCTCTTTATTATATCTGTTTCTTTTATGTAGAGTGCTCCGCCGAAATAGCTAGTTGCGTTCCTCCCCTGAAACAATTCAACCGTGCAATACTCGTACTGCAAGGAATGCCCATCAGTTTACTCTTGAGCCCAACTTCGGACGTACTGTTATGTACAGAGATTCCTTTTTTAGCCCCACAACACAAATGTGGAATGCTTTACCCGGTTCTGTTTCCCCTCCATTATAATTTTCAAACATTCAAAAGCAATGTACATCGGTATCTCCTTTCAAACCCTATCCAAATTTCCTAAACGCTCATACTGTGTTAATCATATAAATATAAAGAGTAGGTATTCATATCTTGAGTGAGCGCAAAATAAAAAAGAGAATGCTTAAACAAAATATCAATAAACCGCGCTCTACGAGAATTTAACATCAGTCCAATAATTATTTTTAATTATTTTCCAAACATTAAAAGAAATGCTTAAGATAAAAAAAAAAACACTCCACATCACAGTAACACCCATCGTTGATATATTTTTGTAAAAGCTCTAAAATCAAAAGTTCCTCAAAGGAAACCCAATGAAAAAAAACGCAACGGGTTACTAAATTGGCAAATACAATTCTGAATACATAATGTTGATTGTTGGTATTTAATGAGGGTTCAAAATTATTTGCCAATCAGTGCGTGGCTTGTGCTCAAATGTGTTGATCGTTTTGGGATCTACATCTACGTCAGATGTAATCAGAAACATAGCACTTTGTACACAGGGTTTTTTCAATTGAATATGGTGAAAATCATAGAACGCTGCTGATTTTGAAAAAAACTTTCCCACATGGCCTGCATATTTATGTAGTAAACAAAGTATAACAAGTTTTTTTTCTTCAATTTTGTACTTAAAGCTTTTTTTAAAAATTAATAATAAAATCAGAAGAAATGATAATCCTCTGAAAAAATTATCTACCTAAACACAATTCATGAAAAAATCAAGTTACAATTTTTTTAAATTCTTTAAGGAAAAGAAAACCATTGCGAAAAGGGAACCTTTTACCTCTACTTCGTCCTTTATTTCCAATAAACATGCATCTATAGATTCACGAAAGTTTCATGACATATTGCTTTGGTATAGAACATTGGTCAACGTCTTTCTTTCTACTTCTCATCAATATCCAGACCCATTTGGCTTTCAGAATAATATGTGCGGTCGGTTTAAGTATAAATGTTCGTTCATTTATATTCAAGGTCATTTCATCACCCACGATACTCAAAGTGATATAATTTATGAGATTGTAAATTGGGGTTTACGACACCATCATTGAAAGGCGAAAAATAAAATTGCTCTAACTCTGGGCACCACAGTAGCCTGTCATTTTCTTTTTATATAAATTCATATAGATACATATTATATACATACCTACATTGGTATATACTGCAGAGAGTTTTATTAGTTTTTCTTTCAGGAGTTTTGGAAATGCGAATAATTTTCTTAACATAAAGCCTCTTCTGTCGGATGAAGTTTGGCCCGCTATTCAATAAAGAAATTTTAATCAAAGAAATTTAATTTTCGGGGTGGTTACTGAAAGTAAAATAAGGGGGCCTTTGGGAGATTTTTTTTTATTGTCTTCTTGACAAAAACTAAAAGAATAAGGATAATCAATTCAAAAAATCCCTTTGGGCAAATTAAAAGAATGTCCTTAAGTTGTGTTTCAGGGAAACACAAAAAATAATAAGTAAAATGGGAGAGTGAGGTAGCAAATTGAATAAAATTATGAGCATTTTTAAAAGTTTATGTACCTTAGATACTTTTGATTAAAAATTTAAAAAAGAGAAGTTATTAAAAAAAAAAGAAAGAAGAAGAAGATAATATTAAGATAGAAATAAAGTAAGGTAAATAAGTAAAATCTACTTATTTTGTATATTTTCTAATAAGTGTAAGCTTTTTGTTTGGAAATGGAAATCAGATCCCGAAAATATTGAAAATCCGATAATAGAAAATAAAGCCTATGAAAATGAGTTCGAGAAGAAGCACGCCTAAAAAGAGACAACCAAAACAGAAAGTAACTCGTAGCTGATTATTATAATTTGAACAATGTAGAAACATTTACTAAGGAAAATTATGGAAAAATTGCTAAGACTTCCTTTTGAGAAGATTCAAGCCAAAATCAAAGAAATTTTTGTTGCTTAGATATAAGTTTACCAAAAAAATTATTTCAAAGTCGTTGGAGAGGTTTTTAAATAAATCGATGTTTACTTAAAGCTTTTATAAATTTTGTGTTTTGCAAATTTTAACGTTGGCAAATTAAAGTGTTAAATAGTTAACATTTACTGTCCAAAAAATAAATTTTTGGTCAAGTCGTTTTCCAATTATTGAATTTACAAATAAATAAATTTAAAAAAAAAATTTAAATTAAAACTAAGCTTTTTTGCAAAGTTTTAGTACCAAAATTGGATCTAATCATCTACACCTTTCTGAAATTATTTTTTTAGTTAACATCAAGTAAACCGTTCAGGAGAAGCTCAAGAAATAAATAACGGTTTTATGGGAGGTACTCTTTATAGGCGTGAGAATTTTTTTTTTGCAATTTATCAAAAGAAAATCAGACGAAAACTATCTCTTATTTAAGAAAAAAAACTGTTGGAGCCGTTTTCGAGAAAATTAAGGTTCTTCATTGCGGTTATATGGCAGGTGCCGTTATTTTTTAAGCTAAGAAAAAATTTCAATTTCTCCTCTCTAAGGAATGGTCCACAATAACCCTGCATACCAGTTTTAAGCAAGTTGGTTTAGCCGTTTAGGCTGTAGTTACTAATACATTTTTATATTTAGCTTAGTTTTTCCTTTCGGACTGCCCATTTGTCGTCCCTTATTTTGTAAAAGCTTCATAGACTTATGGTCTGCTATTCCGTCCATTTATTTTTAATTGCTTAACACTTAAATGTTTCTCTAAATTTTGTACACCTAAGTATTTCCATATAAATATTGTTCTTTTTCATCTTAAACATATAACGGATATCTTGTTAAAAATGAAGAGAAACTGAAGTTTGCTGAAGATTTTCATATGAAACCAAGCAAAACAAACAAATCTCATATTCATCAGACTATAGAAGAATTACTTATACAAAAAATGTCGTCTAAAGTTGGCCCCCTCAATTTATCGAAAAATTAATAATGTTATGATATTTTTATGCAAAATCCATCAAAACATACCATAAGTAACATAAAAACACTGAAAAATGTACTTGGCTTCAATAGTTTAATAGTTACAAGACTTTGCATAGATCACTTTCACTATTTTTTTTCTTAAAAAAACTTATACTTCTACCTCTTGCAATAACTTTATACCAAACTTAAATTTATAACAAAAGTCTCAATTTTTTGTGTTTTGTTAGAAAGTAAGTTAAGAAGTGATGGCCGACCTCACGTGCCTCCACCCTGTATGTTTTAATTTAACACCAACACATCAGTCCAACAAAAATCATGGAAAGTTATCCGTTGAAAATATAACTCCTTTCTACTCACTATTTATTATTTACTTTCAGTATCTACACTTTTAAACTTGTCTTGACAAAAAATGAGAAGCACCTTTAAATATACTATGAAATATGCATCAATAAAAAAAGCTTCTCCAAAACAGACAGAGCTTTTAAAAATACTACCCATGTCATAACTTACACCCACGACCCACTACAATGGAGTATAGTTATCATCTGAAGCTTTACGGCGAATTAAGCGATCTTAATTCGCTTCAAATTTAAAAATTACCAAATTATGTTTGTTTACCCATAAAGCCGGACACCAGCAGCAGCTGTCAACAAAGGTTACTAAAGATAGAACCTGTCTCTGCTCCCATCAGCAAAATATAAAAATGCTTTTAGCGCATCTGCGACAATCTTTACAAAAAAAAAAATACTCTAAACTCTAGTCTTCACAAAATCGTAAATCGGGTGTCTTCCAAATTGGTCTTTTAGTATTAAGTTAGTTGAGTTTGAGCCGCACTACCGATCAGTCTTATTTTTCTTCTCAAAGTGGTAATAATAGTCTCGCGTTTAGCCAATGTCCAACAGCAGTGCAAGTTACACAGTGAGTTACCTTTTTTATTTCCAAAAAAGGTAAAAACTCGTTTTGACAACTTACAATTAAATTATTTAGACAAAATAGTCGTGTTTTTTGTATCGGTCGGTAGCTAAGATTTTAATTAAGTTTTGTTTGGGAATTAAGAAGAAAATATTTAGGAGTTAGTGTTTCACAACAAAATCATTTACCAAATATAGTTTTAACTCGAAGTGAGCAAATAAAAAAGTGTTAATTTAGAACGAAATAAAAGTGAATACAAAAATTGTGAATATACCTACATATATAAATTCAAAGGAAATTATTGCAAAATTTAACAATATAACGACCAACATCAAAAGGATCACAGGATTTACTGGTAAGTTTTCAGTTCTTTTTTTGAACTCTACTTTTGGGCAACTTAGATGAAGAGTCTAACTTAACTATGTAGAGATTTTTTTCAAAAGACAATGTTGCGTATTCTTTTTAAAAATGAAGCTCAAGGCCATCGGAAGGTACATCTCAACAGCCATCCAAAATTTAAATATGCTAATTCAGCACATTTTGGTATATTTTATTAACAGGTTGTTATATAAAATCTCTTCTCAGGTTAAAATATTCCGAATGTTAATATTTGGATGATTTTACAATTTTAAAGATTTAATTATTGTGTTGCCCTACAACTATGGTTTTCAGGCCTTGTGGATTGTTATTCAATTCAATGTAGGTACCTGCGCATGTAATAAAAATGCGTTTCATACGACATTTTGAATAGTTTTCAATGTTAAATTGTAAAATCCAACTTGTTATATTAATATTATATAATACATTTATTTGTATGATACAAATTTTGTGTCAGGGAAGTTACTGGCAGAGTAAGAGTTAGTATAGAGTATCCAGCTGTCACTATAGACTTCAAGTTAGACCGGCCAGTTTGACTATTATTCTTCAATATTTAGAATTTTTAATATTGTTTACGGTTCAGATAAAAAGAAAACATATCAGGCTTTTTGAACACAGAATAGTTAGGAGAAAATATTGAACTTCAAGAGATGGTATCTAAATGAAATAGGTTCTGAATATTTTGTGAAAGCAATTAACAATTGATTTTAAGGTATTTAAGGTATTTAAGAGCTATTTGAATTGTTTTAACATGTTTACTTACATACACAAAAAAAAAACAATTAATGCTCCAAAATGAAATGATGGGTATGAATGCATGACTACTAAATTTGGAAATAAAAAATTGCTTCAGTAGCTGCTGGATTTTATATTTTAAATTTGGTATTCCTGAACTTTCAAACAAAATTAAATAAGGAAACATTTCATAAAAAAAGTTTTCTCAAAGGGAAAATACAAATCTGAACCTAAAATGCATAATATGAAAAACTCAAATCGAAAGAGTTCAATTTTATTACCTTACATTACACAGGAATATTCGTTTTATTGCGGTTGGGTTTATTTTACTATTTTTGTTTTGGTGGTGAACTTAAACAACGGAACATCTCTTTTTAAGTTTGATTTTTTTAGTATTGGAATGGAAGGACCTACATAAAGAATTTCCAAATCCTGTTCGGATATCTCGATCTTATATAATATATTATGGACTACAGAGCAAGAACCGTACTTCGCATCAAAAGTTGTAAAGGTAAACAATGTACCTTAATATTTTGAAGCCCTTGAACTTTTGTAAAGTATTTTTTCGCGATTTAAGTAATGATGAAAAATATATATTAGAGGTATTTTTTCAATCAAATATAATTAGATATAGGATTCCATTTGGAGTTCAGAAAATCAGTTTTTGACTGTGAAACAAAAAAGTATAAAAAATATCTGTTAAGCAAGAAAGTGAACAAACATTATTTATTATTTTGTGAAGTTCATATACTCAATATTCGGCAAACGTCAAAACTGAATTCGTTTAAATCATTCAAATTACAAAAACTATCAAATTTATTGCTTTATGACAATTTACTCTAAATACTCAGAACTGGGTTCGTACAAAATATTTCAAACTTTGAAATATTTTGCTTTATAGTGTCATTTCGTATTCTAAATTAAATTCGGTCCAACTGCCAAGAGTCAAAAGCTAAACTGAATACAAAAATTACTTCCATTTCACGTTTGAAAAGAAAAAGAAAATCTATATTTGTAAGAAAATCTTTAATTTTTTTTTAGATATCAATTTTATAAATTTAATATTTTTCGGAACTTACCGCCATTATTTAAAAAAATATTTATTTCTTTTTTCCAAACTTTTATAAAAATATTAAATTTATAAAATCATTAATATCCGCGAAAACAATAATAGTTTAAAATTTCATAGGTGCCTAACGTAAACGTCACTGTTTAGCTCGAATACTTGTAGTTTTGTGGTACAGAAATTTAATTCACTATAGCATGAAATCACATGTATTACCAAGTACGTGTATTATTACGAAGACGAGTCAAACTACCGTACAGTTTATTGTATATCAAGAGTAAATATATGATATTAACGTTTTTTGTGGAATGCAGCAACCAGAAGGATGATCGATCAGAGTGAGGTCCAGAATAACGCGATTGATCATCCGCCGCTATTTCATCCGCTCCTCTAATATTTGGTCTGTTGTATTTGAAGGGCATATTGTTATAGTTTGATAAGCAACATTTTCAAAATGTGGTGATAACAGCATTCTATAAGTTAAAAAATCAAAAAAAAAAAAAAACAAATAATGTGGACATGATTTTCTGTTTGAATTTAATTTTTAAGTATAAGTTTTATAATATTCCTTAATATTATCTCTTAATAAAAAAAAATGTGTGGCTTATCAATTTTTTGCTTACACAAAAAGCAAATAAATTTAAATTTGAAAAATCAAAAAAAAAATGTAAAGGGTTTTTAGTAGAAAGACTTTATTAGAGAAATATTTTTATAAATAATCACATTCTAATGTATTATGTTCTTCTATTATAATGATATTATTTAAAAACTAAATGTTAATATTAAAAAAAACATGATAAGCCACTAAAAAAAATTAAGTTTATAGCAGCCATCCTTTCAATCACTATTATTTATCAACACATAATTAATTTTAAATTACTTAAATTATCTTAATTGATCCATTTCTTACTGTTTTTCACCTTTTAGTTAGTTAGTCATCGACAAGCAGTAGACACTAGACAGGCTGAAAAGTATTGGTCGTCCGGCTCTGTTTCCTCCAATTTTTCCTCTCGCACATATATCAACTAATTCTGATGATAATGTTATCATCTGATGGTATAAAATAACTATCATATAAGAATACTGTCATCGCAATCTTCCAAAAATTCGGAGGTATTTCGACGGTTGCATTTAAAAAAACTCTTTTTTTTTTATAATAACTTTTCCTAAACTTGATTACTTGATTACGTTTCAAGGAAAAGCCTAAATGCAAAAAGGCTCTCTAATGACCACTAGGAACCTCTCTTAGAAAATAGTTATAAGCTTAAAAGTGTCAGAGGAAGATATTCTATTTTCCAATAGTTAGTTTTTAGTTAGTTTTTATTGACTTTAAAATCTTATATGTAAATTTATGTAAACTTGTTGCAATATCTTAAAGTCTAGTTGGTTTGGCATTTAGCCGTCTACCATATTTTTCAATAAATTAAGCTGAAAACCGTTGTATTTGCAAATAAGTCCTTCATTTATATTTTCTCTTATATTTACTTGGCGAAAAAAGAATCTACATAAATTCGCTCCTGCTACTCCTCCTCCGAGTACACCTTGAAGAGGTCATTGGCTTGAAAAATAGTTAAAACTTCGAAAATAAACATTTTACAATTCAAATAATTTTATTTACTTATAGTTTTGTGTTACAGGCCCCGAAGTTAGAATTTTACTGTATTTTTTAATTAAGTATAATGTAAAACAAAACAAAAAAAAAAAAACAATACTTAGAAATATCTTTTTTACATTAAGGAACAAATTGTGTAAAAAAGCTGTTACAGCTTGGAATAAAATTTGTACTTCTGTTGCGAACTTGGGTCTTGAGCGTCAGTCTTAAATGTTACATTAAGTTTTAACAAATTTCACACTATGATAGTAAGTAACAATCTGACTTACCTCTGAAAACTTTTAAAGACCACACCAAAAGTACTAATTTAAGTAATGTAAAGTACCTATAAAGTTTTTCATCAAGTCGTTCAATTACTGGTTCACTTTGTTTTTCTTTAAAATCTGTGTAGGTAATTACTTTTTTACTTTAACGAATAAGTAGATATTGTTTTTTTTTTTTTTTGGATTTGTAAAAAAGGATTGCGAATTCTTTTGTGAAACAAATTTAATTTCTTATCCAATTTCTTTACATCAAACACGTTTCGAAATCATTATATTTCAACTCTTTACTATTTTGTATTCAGAATTCACCGCTGTAAAAAGCCAAAGAAGAAAATCCCTCTTCTCAAACACATTAAAAATATATTATATCTAAACGGTTAACTCGAGCAAATCATCTTCAGTATATCTACCATAAAAACGGCGTCCTTCAAACAAAAGCCCTGGGAATGCCATGTTTTTAAGAACCTTTCAAACTCCACTTAAATCAAGAAACCAAAAGAAAACGCTATCACATTTCCAGCTTGTTTAATCAATCATATACATTTAATACACTGACTCTCCCAGACAAATTCTGACTGCCTCCTCGTTTGCACACTACCTGCCATAATGAGATCGAGTAAAAACCACTAGCACCCACAATCTGCCTTTTATTACCCTTCAAGTATTCGCTTTGCTCAAAGAAAAAAAAAAACCTTCTAAGAGGCTTTACCTACTTAATACTATCATCTCCTATTATATCCTTTCTTGTTTTATATATATCCTATCCGGTATCTGCTCACTTATCGTCTTTTCCGTTACGTCTGTAACCTCTCAATCCCGACGACCGAAGACGCACGACGAGTATAATTCTTAAAATCTACGCTCACACTGTTCGGCAATTTAATGGCTTCGCTAACATTTGCTTACACATCATTCATCCTGTTTCCTACAAATAACATAAAACTCTTCATCTTTGTACTTAAATCAATCGCAGTAGATCCGGAATTTTTATATATAGATATATTTTCTGTTATTTGGTGCTTCTTGGTTATCCCTTTGGGCATCGCTAAAAGATGAGGAAGAAGTGATGTAGCTTTACGGCAACCGCACATCAGAAGAAAGTCGTTAATAGTTTAATGGATTTAAAATTTGAAATACAAGGTTTCTTCTTGTTGTATATATCCTTTGGTGCTCATCCTTTTCCCAACCCTTTTTACCAATTCGAATTTATTCCGATTTCAAATCGACTAAACACAAAGGCTTCACACAGTAGGGGCTTTGTGTATACCTACACTTTGAGGCGGTTCGCTTGCGGCAAAGAAACGATTTCGTTTTAATATGAATCCGCTTTGGTTCTGTAGCGCTACGCTATCCACCATCACCCCACTACCATTGCCGCATATCGTTGCTTTACCAATAGCAGCAATCGAAGAACCACCTCTGCTTCCATAGTTCCAAGGATATATATACATATAAGCTTTTTTGTCGAATAGAAATTGAAGCTGGGACAACAACAGGTTATTCATTCATCCGTTGGATGAACACATGTACTCTTACGCAGCAAAGAAAGAAAACGTACCCAGTACCGACCAAGTTGAAATACAAAACAATTTCCATTTGTGCAAAATGTTTATTTTCATCCTTAATTGAGCACAACACAGCGAAAGGACGATGGAATTTTGATTGTTTTGTTGGCCTGGCCGCTTGGTTTTTTTTTTACTTGTTTTTGGCGTCTGTGAACTTCAAAGAAGTCCAACTAGAAGTTATTTACCTTTTTTAACTTTTCTGTTGTTCAATGATTATTTGAATGGTTTTTCAATGATTTTTTACAGAGATTTCCAATAAATTTTTTGCTGATGTTTTTTTATTTCTAAACAAGCAAAATATAGGATAGATATCATTTGTATTTACAAAGGAATTCCTGTTTTTTTTTTTCCTTACTTTCAACTGTCTTATTTAAAATTAAATTTTATTCATTTTAAATAATAACCGTATTTTATTATCCCCCCGATCCGGAACGGATTGGAATTTTGCAAGATCTAGAAACAAAGCTAGATCTTGTGTTGTTGTTGTTTTCGTGTATTTCACGACGCAAATCTGATTTAGATCAGAATATCAGATCAGAGGGGATAAAAAATAATGGTGATGTCCATCATCAAATTTTTTTTTTTCAGAATAAGCTTATTAACGCGTACTTGCCATAGAACCGTTTTTTATTACTCTGACTATCTTTTGAACGGCTTCACCGATTTTGACGAAATTTAATATTCTAAAACAACTGCTAAATTTGAATAGTTCTACAAATAAAAATTTGAAAAAAAGTAATTTTTGAAAAAGTTTTTTTTTTTTCAAAAACCGATAGTTCTAAATTTCTCAAAAAAAAAAAAAACGGTCCATTTCGATAGAATTTAACATGAGTGATTCGTTGAAACAATAGTTGACTTCTTGACATTTTTCCCGAGTCGATGACGGTTTTAAGGTTCATTTTTCGATGACAGCCTTCTTCATCTTGTCCCTATTTTTCCTTCTTCGATTTAATATCGAAAAATGTGGCAGACTGCTCGTTCCATAAGAAAATATTGAGTTTTACATACTCTTTTGAGAGATTGTATCACAGTTGTTGAATTGCGATTGTGAGCAGTTGCATACAACTGCTTCTAGTATCTAAAACGATGTTGAAAACGTTGCATGATAATAATGCGCATCTTGCTTTAGACCTTTCTCAACATCCAAGGGTTTGGTGAGACTTTAAGATAAATTTTTTCAGAGCATCGAAGTGCCGACTATCGCAATGTAACCGAAAAACAAGACCCTTGTGAATCTATATTAAGGTGTGAGATTTCATCATACCAAGAACATGATTCCCACACTTCAAATTATATCGGCGTTTTTTCCATCAAAAGAAATATAAAAAATAAAACTTAAACAATGGAATTGAAACCAGGTTCTTATTTCCCTGCACACAATTCCAATCGTTTGAAAACAATGATGAAAATGGTTAAATTTTCCAATGAAACTGTGACTCTGACTGCGGTTTTGTACACTTAATGGTTGTTGAGAGATGAGAAAAATGAAATTGCGAGTGGACTGATAAGATTGTACTTGTAATTCCTTTAAAGCAAATGTGTGACTCCTTTCTTATTATAGGCTTCTTGCTTCGGTCATATTTTGATCTAATGTTTTTTCTGAATTCTTCTCTAATATGTGAGTAATACGATAAGGCTAAAATTTATGTCGTAAATTCAGTTTTTCCCAATTCATAATCATTATAATTGTTTTTCGGCCCAGTCCAGGTATTATAGATATCTCATATTTCTTTTGTACCTAATGCTGTTTGTAATGTCAGTTCTGGCTATATTTTGCTCTTGAGCTGCCGAGAAAGTTCATCTTCAAAATACCATAACCATGGATTAACCCTGATGATTCCATACCCTAAGTCTGAAGACTATATAGTTCGCTTGGTTTACATTTAACTTTATCAGTTTATTACAAACCCATCTCTTTTTTATTTTGTTCTGCGCATAAACTTACAATCTTGAACTGTGTCCAATGACAGGTTTTAGAACTTTCATCAAAGTCTATGATATACTTCTCTGCTTCACATCGAGTGCAATACCAAGTATAACATAATTTTTTTTTTGTATTTTAATTCATTTTTTATTTTTCCATTTTCTTATATCTATCTTAATGCTAGACAAAAAATCTTAAACAACTAGCTTACATATAACTACATAGCTTACAAGTATAACATCGTTCAGTCTTATATGAAAAGCGGCAAATGATAACTTCCAGAATTCTTTATTTCTGCGAATGACCTTATATTTTAAATCGAATATTCTCAAAGCAGTGTTAAAACTTTAAATCTAAGCAATTAGAAAGATAAAGCTAAAAGTACCCATTCAAAAAAATAATAAGTATTAGAATGATGACTTTTTCAAAAAAAAAAACATTTTTAAAATAATCTATACAAATTATCCTAGCATCACTGAAGTTTATTCAATCTTTTCTATCTAAACCTTCAATTTAAACTCATATATGCCCATATAAGCATGATTTCATTTTCGATTCAGATCCAATTTACATAAACCTCCCGACGATGAAAAATTAAAAAAATAAAATAACCTTGATCCTCTTACGTTCGAAATTGTAGCTACTGCTTCCACAAAAAAAAAATATATCGAATTAAACTATCTCACAGAACGATTCCCGGCCGAAATAGTTACGTTAATTACTCTCAGATATAAAGCAGGTATTGTGTGTTTGTGAAGCATTTCCCCGCATAAATGTGGGTTGAACTGGAAATAGTACACGTAAACAATTTAGATTTAATAAAACAAAAAAAAAAAATATGTTTGCTTTAAAAAATAGGCTGGCAAAAAATTTACCTTATGGGAATGCGTTTTGTGTTTGCCTTATGTTTGGGAAAAAAATGTTGAATGCACACATTGTTGGCGGGTTCTATGGTATTTGCGTAGAGTACAGTATAGTCAGCAAAAGGCAATTAATATAAGCGAATCAGTCAAGGGCTTTTATTCTAGGTTATGGGAAGTAAACAAAATTTCTTGTTCAAATACCAAATGTAGTTAACCTTCGTCACAGAGATAAGCTAACGTTGGTAGTGGTTAGGCATTTGCAAAATCTTATGTGTCACCAGTTTTTCTTTTAAATTAGTGTTTTATGGTATTACAGAATTGACGGAAATGACCTTGCATGTTACATTTTTTCGTTATATTTTTTTTTGTTATATTTTTTCTTAAATATTTCCTGTCTGTAATTAGTCTAAAAAAATGAAACGTAAGATTATGTAAAAATGTTTATTTTTATGGTTTTGGATGTACATTGTCCGTACACAATATTTTTTACGTAAACGATATATCTTAAGAGCTTTCTTCTTCTCTTATTCTCCAGCCCATGTTGAACCTGCGTCTCAAACAAAACGTTTAGGTTTAATTTGGCTAACCGGCTTCAGTGTCAAACACTAAGTTTTTTTTTAAATCTTCCCTTGATTGATTACTCCATCGTAGATATATAGCTTCAAAGATCCTATAGAGCCTGAAGCGTTGTTTGCCATTCGATCTACAAGAACCAATCATTGGCCAGCTTTATGTTGCCGTACAATCCATAAAACTTGTCGTTGACTTTCTTCGCAACCTTCGTTGCGCCCATATAACGGTTTAAGTTTTTCTAAACTGCCTAAAAAACGGTTCTAAAGATCTAAATGTATCTACGTGACATTTTTAGTTGGAAGTCCTAATAAGTATAAGAGTATAACTCCGTTCGATATGGTTTTAACGGTTTTAAAATTTTAAAATTGGTAACGGCTGAACAGATTTCATTTAAATCTGGTATGGTATTTAGTTTAAGCATTAAACACATGTGCATTTAAAGTATTTGCCTTAACAGCCATTTTATGACAGCTACCATACCACTTCATCGGACATCTAGGCCACATTTCCACCTTTCAACATAATTTAGTAGGTTAAATTTTCCCAATCCCATAGTTTGCTACAAGAGTAAGTTTGTGTGATAGAGTCGTGCATTTTATGCTGGTCACATAGTTGTCGTGTCGATATGACCATAGGTATAGAAAAAAGGTATTTTTTTGTTTTCGGCAAAAGGGGTTCCGTTCGCATGCACCAGAAAGGCAAGATAGACCAAATGGTATTTTGAAAACTATTTGGACAAGAAAAAATAAAGGGCACTACTGGGTCGCACAAACTTGCTTTTGTGGCAAGTTACCTGAGGGTTTGTAGTACAAACGGAATTAACGAAAAAATTGTATAAAATTTTATAAAACGTTCTAAATTTATGTCTTACAAAGATTTAAACCAAAATCAGAGTAGGTACTTATGCCAACAAAATTTCTTTAATTAATATGAGTTTATGAAAACAAAAAAAAAATCAAAACCATTAGAGCGGTTTTTGAAAAAAATCTTTAAAACCTTAAAACTAAGTTTAATAAAAATCCGTCACTATAAATGTTTTTTAAAAATTATTTAAAACTTAACAAAAACATTTTTGATTTTGTTTGTATGCCAGTATTGAAGTTTAAATCGCTTCAGCTGTTCTCGAGATAACCGGAATTTAAAAATACTGTTATATGACAGGTAGGCATTTAACGAATTTTCTCGAGTGTTTGATTTTCACTATTTGATAGACCTTCTACACCTTTTTACACATGTGAAATTTGGTTGAAATCATTAGAGTCGTTTTCGAGAAAAATAAGTTTTTCGATAACTGTTATATGGCAGCATTGAGTTAATACACATAGAGGGATCAAGGTGGTTTAAGCTTATCGAAGTTGATGTCGCTAAATGAACATCTCTGTAACCAAAAACACTCCAACCGAATCGAACTAAATTCTTCTGCATACATTTTTATTTGTTTTTTTTTATTTCTCTTGCCGTTCAACTCAAGAATAATTGCTACAAGAGTAAACAAAAAACAAGTCGATAGTAACGACATCCTACGAGCAAATGTTGAAACTTACACATGATTTCTCTACTTGATGTATAAACTCAATGATGGAAGGTACTAAAGTTATTTTTTTGACTTTTACAGTGACCTACAATAAATCCAAAATTTCAAACCCCTTACACTCTAAACCAATCCTTATGTGTGCGTTTTTCGTTCTACAGAATTGGAGGGCACCTACAATATTTTTCGTCAAATCCGAACGACTAAGATGAGATGCACCTTTCATGACAATGATACTCTTGGAGGATTTGTCACTTCCTCGCAAGAGGCAGTGTCCCTTAAAAAACATTAGGTGTACACAGGGTTCGAACCCAGACCTCTGATGTGACAGTCCAACATACTATATCCACTACACCACCTACTAGCCCCGCCCTATCCTTCTTAAAGAATAACCGTAAAAAAAATCATTTCATTTTCAATTTTACACTATGCTGCGTATAAAATAAAATTTGTTATGAATGACTAATCCATGGAATTGTATTAAATATTGAATGGAAAGCTTCATAAAAATTACACTTAATCACTCTATAAGATTGCCATGTATCTAGGTAAAGAACTAAATTTCTAGTGTCAAGGTGTAGTTTTCCATTGCAAATATAAAAATATTATTTAATGCTAACATGTCAGTTAGCAAGGTAATTTCTACCAATTGACGGACTTAATAGACAGGCAAATTAGACACACAGACGTATCTCTGTCTAATAAAACGAGTTTTTTTTTCCGATACATCTGGGTGAATCATGGACGGAGAGAGGGATGACTGACATTGTTTAGTGATTTGTGAAATCTCAAATTATAGGTAGATATGTAGGTATGTTTGCTAAAGTAAACTTGAAGTGTTTATCGAATATACATATTATATAAAGAAACAACAACAAAAATACCTGCCTACCTACATTAGCTAAATAAAGGTTATGGCATTGAACTATTTTAAGGCATTGAATTCAATTCAGATATTGATCTGAATTTTAAGCAAATATCTTAATTCAGATGAAATTTCTGTTTTTTGTTACTTCTTTCTCTATATCAACAAGAAATGTTTTCATTATTTTGGAGCACTTAAGTAATTGGATAATTAAAAAAAAAAAAGACAATAAAAAAGACAGCAAAATGTATCTTTTGCTGTTAGGAAGGTGTTGTTTACCAAAATTAGGGTAACTTTTTTTTTAAATGTTCATTATCATGTTAATATAAATACCTATTATAGGTACTGTGGTTGGTGTTATGAAACTTTGACTGTCATCTGGTAGACGAGTAGCTATCTTCCATGATGATGTGACAAAGTCACACGGCATTTTTAAATGTTTTCTTTTATGTGCTCTGCGGAATCCCATAAAATGAATCATAAACAAAGTTCATCTGCCTTATACCTACAAAAGTTAGGCCAAAGGAAAGTGAAAAAAAAAAAAAAAAAAAAAACATGACGGGCATACGGATGAAGAGATAAACGGATGGATGGACATGTGATGTGAGATCATTATTCTTCGCTGTTCTTCGTTCTTCCTTTTTATTAAAAATGTTTCCTAAGAGAAACAATGAAAAATGTATCTTGGAGATAAAAACATTTGAACCACGACGGAGTAGATATTCTTGCATAAGGTTGTTGACGTTAGTTGTAGATGATTCATTAGGTTAACTTATTGAATATACAAAGGTATGTATAATGATACATTGCTTTTTTATTTAAGTACCCAATCAAATTATATAAAAAAGACTTTTGATATGACAAAATATATACATACTTAGAAAAGTTGAATTTACCTGCATTGTCATAAGTGGTAATACCAACCTCGATTCATCTCAACAATGTTTCCACCTCTAGAAGTACGAAAGGACACTTTTGTATTTCTTTGTTCTTTAAGTTGTGAGGCCTGCAACTGTTTTTTTTTTTTTTAAATTTACAATTTAAATTTGATACAAATATATTTGAATTTTAAATATTTTTCAAAAATGGGATAAAAACGAATACAAATTTGGTTTTTCTAAAAAGAGTTTACGAACCATAACATTTAAATTTAGTATGAAAACTTATTTTTATTCTTTATTTATCTGTTAAATTATTTATTCATTGTTTGTTCAAGTTATTTATTTATTTTATTATTCACGTACATAGTTTTTAGTTATTTATTAGTTATTTATTTATCTATTTATTTATTTATTAGTTTATTTATTTCTCCTATTAATTTAATGTAAAATAAATAGCTATGTAATTATTTTTTTATTGAATGAAGGTTTTCCTTGTATTTTTACTTCTTTTAAAACTTAAAATATAATATAAATTTAATTAAAAATAAAGATAATGTTTAAGTTGTAAGATTATATGTACCAAATCTCTGAATTGTGAAATGTGCGGTCACAAGCTTTTTGCTATATTATTGCGAAATAAAAATCTATCTAATTATTGGTCTCTTGTTTGTTCTCATTATTATCTTCGATTTTTCTTCAAATATGCCTTAGAAAATATTTTTGTCATATATGTAATGCAAATCAACCGAGAAGGTAAAATTATATTTTTTCTACATAAGGGTTTTCAATCCCTAGACGAATACCTACATTTAAAATACCGATTAGAATAAATTGCTGTTCTGTATAAGTAGCAATGAACTTTGTATAACAAATCTTTTTATTTAGACACGGTTGATAAAACGGGATGTCGTTACATATGTTCTTCAATGTTTTATTCATAACTGTATGTTTCAGTAGTTATCAGATTTTCTTAAAATGATAAGGTATATCGCGTGAAGTCTCACAGACTTCGATTTCTGCTTATTTAATGACTTTTCTCATAAGACGAGCGACTAGCGGTATTATAAATATTTTAATTTAATAGAGAGCAAAACTAAAAATTGTAAATTTTCGAAGAAAACGGACCATTTTCGAAGGGCAATAGCTTTGTCCTTATAAAGCCAAAATAATTGTATTTAGGCTTATATTGTGTGCAAATTTTATTAACTTTAAAAAACTATTGAATTTTGTTTATCGAAAAATGCTTCGTTATAACTTTTAGATCAAAAAGTGAAAAAAAGTCCCCAAAATTTCGAAGTTATTCGCGTGGCGCCCAGCGAACACAAGTTCTTCGAAATTGCAAATTTGGAATAATACTTCCATAACTGATCAATACAACATATTTACTAAAAACAAGAGCTTCACCAAGCTTTGCGATTATAATGTCGATTATTTTTGCGCTATATACAAATACCTGTGGTTTTTAATAAAAAAAAAAAATTATCGATTTTTTAGAAATATAACTTGTCCTTCGTATTTGTAGAAAATTAGTATTTAATTGTAATAAAATTGCACTGCCGTAAGCGCTCCAGTTGGATTCTTGGGGACTGTTTTTTGGGTTATCTTCCGACACCCTTGAGTAAGTGTGCCAAGTTTGAAACTGTTGGATTTATTTTTATTTGAAAATCTTTATTGACTGGCACTGGACTAAAAAAACTTCTATCAAATATTGCTTAAAGTGATACATTCAGAATATTCAGATATATAGATAGTCTCAAAGCCTTAGAAAATTATACATTCCTACCTAAATTCCATTCGTAATAAGATATTTATCACTGCATTTGTTTAGCATCATCTGGCTTACGAAATTAAAATTATGAATCAGTTTACATTAACCATAACACGCGATTCAGAACCGTAAGTCATAAAAAAAAACAATTACGTACATACCATGGAAAGGTGTTTTTATTTTTGTCAAATTATCGTATTATGCATAAAAAGTAAAATTACATCGTTCGTGTTATGATAAAAGATTAGCACTGCGCGTTGATAGTAATTTTTTATTCAAATTACAGTTGTAAAACAAAAAGTATTTTTCAAGTGACATAATAAAATTACACAACAATAAAAACAACAAAAAAAAAACTAAAATGAAATGAACAGAAAAGGACTTTAACACTTCTTTTATATTGGTTGGATTAATATAATTAGATTTCAATTAAATTATTATTTGTTTGAAGAAAACAAATTATAAAACTGTAGGGAGTATTTATATGTGTCAATTTACTATAGTTATCAATTTGTTACAAAAAACGTATTTAGTAAAAAAAAACATGTTTCCTGCATAAATAATTGATTGCAATAGATATAACAGATAACATAAGGTGAAATACTACAAAGTTGAAAAAGACGTTTTCTTTCACCATACTATGTCGATGTTTACAGTCATACTGAAAATGATTTTTTCAAATGCGTTTTTTAGCATTTTTTACGGAAAACATTGCATATTTTCACTTTATCCAGAATCTTTCTTATTTTTAAAATTTGTTTTATATTTTCTTAATAAAATTATTGTTTTATTGTACTATTGATACTAGAATGTCAGTTTTATTAATAGACCATTCTTTATAACGTCAATTTCATTGAATTTTTGAACAACATTAACAACAACTTAAAGGTGCTACCACCAATTGGCTGCAGATAAAGCTATTTCAAGGAGTGCCAAGTCCTATATCATCCAGTCTTCTTATTAGTGGTGTTGAGCTTTAATCCATAATTTTATTATGAAACACTTTCTACATGCACATTATAGGATTCGAACCCACGCATATCAGATTTGCTTCCACCGCTTATGACCACTGACTTCACAGGTCAAGATGTCATGTTTTTTTAAGAGCATCAGCATTTTTCTAAACGCCTTTAAGTATCCTGTTTTGTTTCGCCTCCATTTTTCTCCGTACCTTATTTCGATAGACCATACAATTCGTAGTACGTATCAAATAGGGAGAGGTTGAAAGATCGGTAACAGACCAGACTATTTTTTTTTTTTTTTTTAAGATAGATAGATAGATAAATAGATTTAGATTTATTTCATTTCAATTTTGTACAATAGTTTATAGTATAATTTACAAGGTAGATTGTTATTTCTCTAAGATTTCAAACCAGGAAAACAAAATTATTTATAAACTTATTATAATAAATGTAAAGGGTTTTCCAATAAGAGGTGTTATTTTGAATAGCCTGCTATATCGGTAGCTGTCACTTTTGAAGCTGTCATTTTTTGACATTTGACAAGTAGAAACTACGCCATTAATAAAAATGGAACGATACACGCTTTAACAACGCATTGAAATTATTAAAATTCACTATAAAAATGGTGAAAATTTGGCAGAGACGGTTCGTAAAACTAAAACATTTTTTGGTCGTCGTGAAGCACCTTGTCGGACCGCAATACAGAAATTGGTGGGCAAATTCGAGCTGTTGGGACAAGTTAGTGATGTGAAGAATAAAACCCGTGCACGTCGCTCAAGAACAACTGAGAATATTGCTGTTGTAGCCCAAAGTGTTGAAGAAAACCCAGGTTTGTCCATTCCTCGTCGTTCTTTGGAATTAGGCATTCCACAAACGTCATTACACCGTATTTTGCATAAAGACTTGGGTCTTAAGGCTTATAAAGTTCAGTTAACACAAGAACTCAAGCCGGCTGATCATCAACAACGTCGTGTCTTTGCTGATTGGGTCCTTGAAATGCATGAAAATGATCCGGAATTTCATCGAAAAATCATCTTGACTGATGAGGCACATTTCCACCTCGGAGGCTACGTCAACAAGCAAAACTGTCGCATCTGGGGCTCGTAAAACCCAAGAGTAATTGTTGAAAAGCCTCTCCATCCTCAACGCGTGGCTGTTTGGTGCGGTTTATGGTCCGGCGGGGTCATTCGACCTTACTTTTTCGAAAATGAGGCTGGAGCAACAGTTACGGTCAATGGATTGCGCTATCGAGAGATGATTAATGATTTTTTATGGCCGGAATTGGATGGTATTGATCTGGACAACGTTTACTTTCAACAAGACTGCGCTACGTCCACACAAGCAATGAAACCATCGATATTTTACGGGAAAAGTTTCCGGACCGTGTTATCTCTCGAAGAGGTGATCACAATTGGCCACCGAGATCTTGTGATTTAACACCTTGCGACTTCTTCCTTTGGGGCCACGTGAAAGATAAGGTCTACGCCATTAGCCCAGCGTCGATTCAAGGCCTCAAAGATGGATTTCGTGAGGCTATCGAGGACATAGGGCAGCCACTTTGCGATTTGGTTATGGAAAATTTCATGAAAAGGATATGGTCCTGTAAGCGTGGTCGCGGCCATTGGACTGATGTTGTGTTTCATTATTAACGGAATTCCTTCCTTTTATAATGAAAAAATGCCATTTTTCTTTGAATATCAAAATAACACCTCTTATTGGAAAACCCTTTATAAGAGAATAATTTTTAACATATAATGTATTTTGAACCATGAACTATGGATTGGACTGATTCTTAAATGCACTTTAAGGTTTGAATACCAGTATTAAGTGCATTATTCAAAAGATAATCTTTTTATTGTAAGAAAAGCCGCGTGGAGAAAAGTAAAAGAAAAAGCTAATTAAGACAAAAAAATACAAAATCATATAATAAAGTTATTATGATCATCATTATTATATTTAAGTTATTATTATTGTTTTATTGTACTTTTCATACTAGAATGTCAGTTTTAATACTTGACCATTGTTTATTCCGTCAATTTCATTGAATTTTTGAAACACAACAACAACTTAAATCATCTTGGCTATTGAGCTATTTAACTTTGTTGACGTTTCAGAAAAATGTTCAAATAATACTCCTTGTTCAACAAAAACTTTATTTTGATTTAAACTTCCGGCGACAGTAACATCATTTTATTATATAAAATAAGCATTATTTATGAAATTTTGAAATACATCGTGATATCAAAACAGACACAATCTGTCCAATCTCTGACTTTAAATTAAGTAAGGTATCATATTTGTTCTTCTAACCCAAATGGTCAAGCTAGGTACCTACCTAGCTATATGAAGTTACAGAATAATCAACAAAAATGTTGTCAGTACGATACAAATATCCAAAAAACAAACACAGTATACCAAACACAACCACTCGTTTATATTATAAAGCTTTTGCTTTGTTGCACATGCATGTTTCCAGTCTGACACCAATGCTGATGATGCAAAACCCAAAAAGTGTACGGAATGCAGCAAAATATTGTTTCTGCCATATAGACTCTGCTGGTTTGTTGGATTTATTTATTTATTTATAGTTTATCTAGCTGCAACAATATTCTTGCAATATTCCACACTCAATCGGGTTTAACCATTAAATTTAAAACCACTGCTATGCTGTGATGGTCGCCGAGGCAAAATGACTCATCCGTGGCGGAAGATCGAGTGCAGTAATAGTTAATATGATACAGTCAACATTAAAAGTGAATGCACAACTTATATTACAAAGTTATAATGCAAGTTACGCAAGTCTGGTTTTAATAAAGTGCTCATAATCGTTATTCGTGAATGAGGGAACCAAACAAATTTTAGCTTTACTTTGAGAAAATGATATACATATCGCACCGCACTGCCATGTCCGACAGATACTCGTTTATATAAGCGTTAATAACTAAAAAAGTAATTAATTTAATTTATTGGTAGAAACACTTTTCCTAAAAAAAATATTATACAAATTTGAATTATTGAGTTATCGCGCTTTGGTTCACTGCATATAATATACTTTCAGAGAGCCGTAGCGTCTATTGGGGCAAGCGGGGCAATACTCTGGGGTCACCTTCAAAAGCATTGCGATGAAAGTGCCTCTACTCTAATACAAAGGTTTCGTGATGTTTCAAATCGTACTGAAAATAAACAAATGTACAAAGAGAAACACCAGTTTCAGTTTAATTTTAATGGTCAACTTCAAATTGGATTGGGTTTCATTAATTATTTTTTTTTAGTTTAAGTTATTCATTGAGTGCATACACAGTAAGAAACAAAATATAAAAAAAATCTACTGACCTATCACATAAAAGTTTTAGTATTTTTCAGAATTTTCTCGAAAACGGCTGCAATGATTTTAATAAAACTTTTTGAACTTTATATTTGCAAGGCTTTTAATATAACTGCGTTGCAGGATTTCGGCTTAAAATGCATACAACAAGATTTGGTATTAGCGGTTATTTACCGGAACTTGACAACGGCTAAACCGATTTCTTTTATATTTGGTACGGTGTGTTTAAATAAGGTATTTAAAGTTTCTTTAGCTAAACAACATGAAAAGTAAAATACGATGATACATAATTTCATAAATTAATTGTTTTGTAGTCCTATAGTTTTCAACAAGAGCATTCGTAATATGGAAACTATAAAAATATATACAAAGAGCACTAAATACTAGTGAAAAAGTGCAGTGTGGTAACAAAAACACACTTATTCTCAAAATAGGGTAAAAGGGACAGTGAAAAGTGTTATGACCATATTTGTATAGAGACTCATATGCTTTAGTTTTAAAATTAACATTTTTTGCAAAAAACTGTATTTCGATTTTGTGAGTGTTGTTAGTTTTTCAGGATTGTAAGTACTTAATTTACAATCATTCGTCAAGTTCGAAAGGCGAAGGTGAGATGCTCTTTTCATTACAATGATACATTTAGAGGATTTGTCACTCCTTAGCAAGAGGCAGTGTCCCTGAATATAAAGTGCACGACTGGGTCGCACGAAATAGCTCTTGTGGTGCACGAATGAGTCGCACGTAATTGTTCTCGCGGCAAGTTGCCACGAAAATAAATATTTATTTAATAAAAATACATTTAATAATTAAAATATAAAGGAAAATAAAGTCATACGAAATTTCCTAAAAAAATGCTAAATCTTCTTTTTACAAAAATTTTAAGTCGATTTTTTATCAAAAAAAAAAATTATTAAGACATTTTTTGTAGAAAATTGTCTAAGCTACACGATTGCCATCAACTTTTTTTATCTAGCAGTTACAGCTTTGGGGGGCCTTTTCCCCCCGTAAGATCGTTAGCGGCGCGCATATCGATGGGGACATTTCATAGTTTCCTTAGATACTATAAGGAAGCTATGCACCAAAATTCAGCTTTCCCGGAATTTTTCCCAAGTTTAATGCTTTATTGACTGGACTATATATGGCAGGTACCGTTATTTTTTTGAGCTAAAAAAATATTCAATTTCTCCTCTTAGGAATGGTCTAAAATACCTTTATAGGTACCAAATTTGAACTTAATCGGTTAAGCCGATTAGTCTGTAGGTGCTGATACATACAGACTGACATACAGACAGACAGACAGACAGACAGAATTTCCAGACCCACTTTTTTCGACTTCGCTATCATCGTTATGTCAAGTTTGATTGTTATCTCAATTTTTTTTTGCACGAACGCATAACTTGCCTTATACATATATTCGCAAGTAAAAACATAAGTACTCAGGATTTGAACCCAGGCTCAGAAAGTTACAAAGATATTGCTGGAAATATTAGCGGAATCCTAGAAAAGTGTAACAAATTTTAAGTTAATAACATTCTTTGTCATAAGTTCTATAGGTGTGCTATGGCCGGACTCGGGATTAAAACTGATTCAGTTGTGTTACGTGAGATTGAAATATACGCCGTATCCGTGTAATGTGCAACTGGGAGATCGCTTCTTCGAACTATTCCAAACATTTACAAGGTTCCAGCAAAGAAATGCAATTATGTGTAGTACAGGCAAACTAAGAAAAAAAAATTAACATGGACAAAATTGATACAGAAGCTTTTTCAATTGATTCTTAATCAGAATCCTTTTCTGAACAACATATCCAAAATCGGACAAAATCCGACTATGGGAAAGCTTTGAAATGAGCATTTAAAAATTATGGATTATTTCATATGGTGCCTTTGATAATATGTTGTAATTTTTATAGCGCTGTGGTTTATGTGTTTTATTTATTTATTTCTTTTACCATAATTTCTTACTGACAGAACACCAAGTTCAGTAATTTGTCCAAAATTATAAAAATTGATGCACTACGATTAACACCCTTTAAATTTGTTCCCAGTCAACAAAAAAAAAAAAAACCGAGGTTGATGTCAAAGTAAAGGCCTATTCGAAATCTATCAATTACAATTTATTTTAGACATTCGGTCATGATTACAGGGTGTTAATCGGGGTGCATCAACTTTTCTCACATCAACTTTAATCGTTGAAACATCGTTTTACAGATCTGAGCCAATAAACCACAAACCACCACTATAATCTTAAAGACAACATAACAACTATCACGCATCACCGAAGTTTCGGATGAGTGCCACACAACAAAGCTGCGGCAGACATTTAAATGATAGTATATTCCATACATAATGGCATACAATGGGTCTTCTAAATAAAAATAAATTAAAAAAAAAAACTAATGATATCTCACTCATCGTTTGATTTATTTAAATTCAAAGATAGGAAATAATTAATTAAAAACACTTGAAGAACAAGGAAAAATAGTTAGACGATCTCATTTTCTTTTAGGTACCTACTGTTTTTGAACCTCCATCAAGCTTCTTTCTGAAGCCCGATCTATTTGCGGACTTACATACGTACATTATTGTAAAGCAGGTTTTCACCTCTAAACGCTGGTAATATACTTAAATTTGACGCACGCACAACCAAAAGAAAAGACAGTAGGTATTAACAAAACAATGTTTCTTTTAAAAAAACGATCTCTTCTCTGCAAAATGAGGTCAATAACTTTTAAAGAACAATTTTTGAAATCGTAATAAGAAATTAATATTTCAAATATGTAAATCAATGCTGATATAAAGAACCAAACACAATTAACACTTTTTTAATAAATCAACAAAATTAAATAAATAAACGATCAATCCTCTCAACAATGACTGTTCATTTTGACTTTGGCTTTACTTTTCGTGTATCAATTTGGTTTGGTACACTCATTCAGTAAACCAAGTGAATGAGTGTGCTTCTGCCTGGTCATGGGGTTTCAGAGTGCATAGCTTTGCAATTTTCCATTGAATTAATTTTTCCGTTTGAAATTGATTTTAGTTTTTGGCTTTTGTTTTAGTTTACTTTAGCTGTAACGTTTATCAGCAAAATAACAAAAAATAAAAATGTAAAAGTAAAACAAAAACTAAACTGCACAATGAAACTCTGCGGTACATCCGATTACAACAAAAAAAATCCAGTTTGTAAAAGAAAAGTTACTTCATACTTGTGGTTGTCGAACCAGTTTTGTTTGTGTCAAAAAACAAACATTGACTTTAGTTAAGTAACAGAAAAATAAGTTGGATTGAAACAATGACGATTTGACAAACTGACAGACACAACCTTGGAAATCTTCGAACTCAAGTGAAGAATTCCCGCAGCAATCCTTAAAACAATGATGCATGCTGTTTGTGAACATAACTCAGAATGTCAACTTTGATTAAGACGTTTGTACCTACACATGGCATATAATTTAAGGAAAGATACGTGTAAACAAAAATGAAGTTTACCTTGATTTACGATGAACTTAATAACGTGTAATCTGCCTCGCCGCCCATAATAATTCTCTCGGTCAATTGAGGGGCCAATTTCCAATAAAATTGCAACTAAATGGCCTTGTTGGCGGACAAGTAGACTCAAAAGGTATGTAACTTAAGCAGGGAAGCGTTTGCGTATACATATTCTTATTCTGGTATTAAAAGTGCACCTTTGCGGCCTTTGGCAAAGTACTTACGGTGTGGTAATTAACAGTAATTATCTACATATATCGAAAAGGTATTTATACACATTCATACATTGTTGTTAATAAATTAAATAGTGATTATATTTGGGGTGAGTGAGGTTAAGGTCATTATAAATCTATACGAACAATATTCTTTGATAGTTTAATGCATTTGCGAATTGCAATAAGACACTTAACAAGACGCATTTCTACTAAATGAATAATGACTTGAACAATATAAATCGCAGGTCAATTTTAGGAATAAATTATCAGATGAAATTAAGGTTAATCTATAACGAGATGGAACGTTTATTTTTCTGTAGTTATAGATTTGATTTATTAATTTTAAATTTTATACATTATACTTAAAGAGCAGATTCTCCAATTATATTTTAAATCTTTTTTTTTTAGAAAATAATTATTTGTTACTAAAGGTACACTCAGAAAAAAATTCTGCTCCATAAGTAATAAACTGTTCGTCATAAACCATAAAGACCCAAACGTTAAAATAGTTTGTAGTAAATATAAAACGTGTAAGCAAAAACGATTATCGTTTTTGATTAGAATCTATATATTTGCTACAAACAATTATCTTTTTTACTTAGAATTTTTATATTTGCTACAAACTATTATAACGCTTGGGCTTTTATTGTTTATGACAAATAGTATATTACTTATGGAGCAGATTTTTTTTTCTGAGTGTAGATAAAGTAAAACATAGGTTTAGGTACCTGAGAATATTATACAGTCATAGACAAAACAAATCGGTCATTTTAAAAACTATCACTCTATCTCTTTTTTAAATGAAACAAAACCTCTCTTTTTACTATGTTCAACTTTAAAGGAATTATCATGAAACAATTGAAAACAAATCATGCAAATCATTTCATATTTATGTAAAAACAAATTAACAAACTAAAGGGAACTGTCATATCGCGTGGACAAAACAATAGGACAAAATCTAACTTTAAACGAAATTTTTGACAGAATTCAATTGGTGCGATCGAATAATATTGGTTGCACAAAAAATAAGTTTTGGAAAAAATCTAAATCGGTCATAGAGTCCATTATTTCTTAACCATGTTAGAATTGGTGCATAAATTGACAAGGGAAGGAAATTTTTAACGGTATCTAGCCAAAATTATTAGCCAGATCAAAAACGTATGCATTTGATGCATTATAGCCCCTTAAAAGATGTGCTAAAATAAACAGACCGCGAAAAATCACACAAAGAGACGAGTTGAATATCAAACGTGGGTCTAAAAAACATTCATTCAAGTTATCTTTGGACATAAAATTAGAGCTTACTTTGCCCAACATCAGGGACAGAACGCTCAGAAGAAAAGTAGACGAATAGTATCTTTACAGAAGACGCCCCAGGAAAGTTCCACTCCTTATCCAAAGGCATCGCAAAAATAGAATCCATTTGACCAAAAATCATTTCAATTAAAGTGGCGCAGACAATGAACAAAATGACGCAATACCCTGCGGTCCGACGAGTGTAAAATAAATTTTTGTACTGCGGACACAAGAAAAACGGTTAAAAATGGTGGCGGACTTCAATCAAATAGAAAATTTGTGGCTAATCGTTAAGAGGTCATTGGGTGCAGAAAAAAAGAAAAGTGAGGATGAGTTGTGGCAAAAAACTCAAGAAACTTGTTTCGGGATACCTATACAAGCACATTTCGCATATACCTAAGTTAAATTAATTCCTCAAAGAGTAGATAAATGCGATGATTGAAAATATGTGCTTATCAACAAAATATTGATTTTACAAAAAAAAAAAAAAAACTTAAGTACACTGCTGATGGTCACTTGAATAGGTTCAACTTTTGTCTCACCTTACTATATGTCTTTCTTCATATCTAATACAATAACTCAGTTTTGTTTCATATGTACTGAAAGAGTATAAACATACGCCTAATTCTGGGAAAAAATATTAGTCTGAAAACTAACTGGTATTCTTAAAAATCTACTTTATTGAATTCATTGACAAAAACAAGCAACATTTTTGGTTCATTTGAATAGGTTCAACATTTTTAGGTCTTGTATTTTTAATTGTGCGAATTTCGGGAAGTCCAATACATGTATGGATTAAGTGAGATATTCTGTTATAGAAATGATTTAAAAATATATGTTTTGAGAGTACATACATTTTTAAAAATCTAAAATTCTTGATTTAAGATACACAAAAAGCAGTTTATGTATTAAAACCCATCTTAAAAATCACCAAAAATTTAAAAATAAAAAAAACATTTAGCAAGTAAATGTACAAATGGTTCAAGCTTTATGTGAAAATTTATCAAACACAGAATGACTGACTTTCACAACGTTTTTTGAATAAAACAGTGCTTCAGAGTTCTTCAAAGTATTGGCTTAACATATGTTAACATGGAAGACGTAATTGCAGTTTCTTTATTGAAACTCAGCTTTTTGCAAGACATTAAAATATCGCCTACAAAGTTTAGATCATCCTTTACTTTATTTTCAGCGCAGCGTTGTTTGTTTTCAATGTTTAGATTTTAGCCTACCAGCAGTCTCTCAAAAATATATTTTCTGCTGCTTATAACAGAATTTCTCCCTTTATCCTGACATCTATTAGAATTCCCGAAATAAAAATACAAGAGCAAACCAAAGATGTTGAACCTATTCAAATGAACCAAAAATGTTGCTTGTTTTTGTTAATAAATTCAATAAAGTAAATTTTTAAGAATAGCAGTTAGTTTTCAGACTAATATTTTTTCCCAGATTTAAGCGTATGTTTATACTCTTTCAGTATAGATATGAAACAAAAATTAAGTTATTGTATTAGTAAGGTGCGACAAAAGTTGAACCTATTCAAGTGACCAGCAGTGTAGGTATGCAATAATATCCATTTTTTAAGTAGTGCGGTCCTATATTGTTTTGTGTTAATCAAAAGTATTTGTTAAGTAATGTATAGATTTAAGATTCTGTTGCTATAAACATTGTTTTAATATATTTTTCCTATTGAAAAAATGTTGAAAAACTAATTTAACGATCAATTTTTAAAATAAGAATACTTGGTCTTATTGTCCGTGAATGTGTATGTTCTTGCAAATAATATATGAATAAAAATTGTTTTTTTCCAAAACAACAAAAAAATCGATCCCACATCAGATTAAATAGAGCTTATCGCGAGTTCCGAGTGCAATTTTAATTACTCGTGTTATCGTGAACTTCCTTCGGAATATATGCCACATGAAATCTTTTCAACGGCTGCACCGTTTTTGACGAAATTCGATATTTAGGTTTTGTTTTAAATAAAATACAAAAAATGTTTTAAAAAAATCGTCAAACGAATTTATCCCGACTGCCAAAATCTCGACTGACGAAATCCCGATTGACTAACTACTTTTTTTGGTAAAGGCAATTTAAAACTGAATTTTTCAATATAAATTAATTGCAAAAATGTTTCATAATTTCATTTAGGTATCGTTTTTACCGGTTATTTTTCATGTATTTAACTTATTATCTGGGTTAGCACTTATGGTATTCAATATTTTTTCGTAAAAATCCTTTCTGTAGTCAGTCCCGCTCACGCAACTTCGTTGCTCCTCTTAGGGTATCCAGTTGTCTGGCGGGCGCCTGAGTTCAAATTTTCTAAATTCAACAATACCTTAAATTTGGCCTGTTTCGCTTCTTATTTTCTTCCTTTTCAAAAAAAAAGATAAAAGTGCTGAAAATCGAGATTTTGTATTCGTACCGTTCGACCAACAAGTGATCGCCTTTCAATCTAATCAATAACCATATCCTAAGCATGACTCTACTATGCGAACTATTTTTTAAATGTGATGCATTTATTAGAAATATTGGAATGATTTTGAGGATTATTGCACGAGAAGTAGAGATTCGAAATCGAAAAGGATGAAATCATAAACCACCAATTTAAATAACGGTTATTTTTATGAGCATTTTAATAAAATTATAGCCTATATTACTATTTCCTATGCAAATATCATAGAAATTTCTGCTGAAGTAATTGAAACGCGAAACTAGACAAACAAAATTACAGAATTAAAAATTTATAAGAATCAAACTAATCGCTTAAATATTTTTCTTAATTCAACTGCCCTTCTTAGAAATATTGTTCCAAAGAGATAAACCTCTTCATCGTGCTCACTTCAAAGTTTTAGCTTGTAGTTTTAAAGGTAGTTAATAAATCCAGTTTTTTGTTTGTTTTATTATCTATCTCACTAATGAGACAGGATATAGAAGGAGTTAACCTAAAAACTGTGCAAAACTATCGTTCTATTTATCTTCCCAAGAATCTTCTTCCGTACACTTTTCTACTTCCAAGAAAAATTGTTACTCCAAGATTGTGCGTCCAATGGGACCACTTGATAGTGTAGAGATGAAAAAGTATGGCTCTCTATATGTATACCTACCAACTATAATTTCATAATCTTTTTTCCATCACAGCACGTTGAGTTTAATTTTCAATGAGTCCTAGCTTCAAAAGGATACCTTTACCACTTGTTAGTGTCTGTGCTCCCTCAAAGTCATATTATGTTCTTTTAAATAAGCAGTGCACTTAACATGTTAAATTTTAGTTATTGATGTTAAAGGCAGGCTTTTGATGTTCATTGTGTTTTACCTGTTATATCAATTGGTATACTTTACTTTCATGTTATATTGCCTTCGTTTCTGCCAGTAGATCTTTTGCAATATACCCTAGGTATGTGTATGTACATTGTGTGTAAATTTCAACAATATTTAACTCATGTTCGAAAGGTACAGGAAGTAGGTTACATGATTGTGCCCTTGAGATTGTACTCAGTTCAGTACAGGTATAGCTTTATGAGAATGTATTTTATACCAAAAAAAGTAAAGCTATATTTATGGTTTAGTTTTTTGGTAAAAAAGAATGCCTTAACAAAGCTCATTTGTTTTTTGAAATATATGTTCAGAATGTATGAACAACATTTAACTTTGAAATGTGGACAAAGGTATAATCTACAACAAAGTTGTAATGAAATTGTTACATTCATACATCGTTTCTCATATAAAATGCAGGAACTTCACCGGAAACAAGCTTCATATAGGTAATTATAACTTCATCACTAGTCCGAAGTAATTTCAGTTTTCTTTAAAGTAAATTCCCACTAAGGGTAAGAAATAATTTAATCTTAAATTAGTATGAAGTTACAGCCAGATATATTATACATAATATGAATATGAAGGTGCATTTTTACTGTGTGTTTTACAGGGGTGCCTATATTGGTTCGTCTTAATAAGCGCTGTTGTACATGTACATTGATGAATATTTATTTGTAGATCGGAATTTACTTCTGGGACCGGTCAATAAAAATAGTATTGGGTGGTTGCAAATCTAGAAACAAAAAAAAAAAAAAAAAGTGTGCCCTTTCTATGTCTGTTCCTTATTTTCATTATTAATTTAATGTGTGAGACTTACGTACATATCTGTTCTAAACTATAGTACAACACCTATGTTTATCTGGACAAGCGTTCATATAACTCATTTGAGTCTCCTGATTCCTGAATGTAATCCAGAAACAGTAGAAGAAAGCCAATGAAAATATTAGCTCGAAATGTAATTTAGAAGTAATATGAGTCCATCAACGAAACAAAATATGTTAGAAGTATAAGTCTTAGTATTCTTGTCATTCCAAATTGTATAGATAATTTTACGAGAGTGCTCCATTGATTTTGTCAGTTGCATTCTTTCTCTAAATCAATCCAACAGTAAAACTTAACTTATATGTACTGCGAGATAGAACTATCAGTTGATCCTAAAGCCACATATTTTGGGCGTACCGTTATGTACTGAGATCCTTTACTAAGTCGTACTGCACGAATGTTGAATGCTCTATTCTCTACTACTATAATATAATAATAATATTTGTATAATCTTTGTATAATAGATCAATGGGTTAATATCTTATCAAGCATGTTTTTTAACTAGATAATAATGGAAAATTTCTGAAAGTAATGCATGCAAAACAAAATTGTAACAAACATTTAAATTTAAAACTAAAAATGTTGTCATTTAGTTTTTATAATGCAGAAAGCTGTCTCGGAGAAGAAGATAATGCATTATGCAGTGAAGCGAATCTTATACGGTCAGTCATCGTACACATAATGTGTCATAATGCAAAATCAGAAGTGTTTTGACTGACAGTATCTAAAGTTCGCTTTTTCCTACTCACGCTATTTTAAGATTCTTCCCAAAATTCTGCTTGATCCATTTCTATATTTTCACGTTACCCTTACCTTCTTCTCCTTTTCAAGGATATTTATTATAATTTTTAATGAGGCCACAATTTTCGATTTATCGATTGTTTAAACCTGTTTTCCAAATAGTGAATCAAGTTAAAGCTTGTCCCAGTAAATTTTATTTTGAAGAGGATTCAATTTAGTTAAAAAATATTTACCGAACTAATTTCATTTGGTCATATTGTAGTTCTATAGTTCGCAGAAATTGTTAAACTAAGTATATTAGTCAATTGAACTATATATACTAAGTAAGTATAATAATTAAACATTACATTGTTCATTTGAACTTTTTAATTGAAGTTCTATGGATCTTTAATTTTTTTGCATATTTCATTCAAAGGTGGTTTGGATTCTTTGTTTCAATTCAAAGCCAAAGCTGAATTGCGAATTCGGGATATTTGTCTACTTGAGTCGACATTCAACAGTTGTCTTATTTGCATTTGCTTTCTTTGTATAGTTTGTTTGGTTTCTTAGAATTAAGTTCGTAATTAAATTCGCTCAGTTCAGTAGCACTAACTGATTTTTGAACAAGTTCAATCGTGAACTTCACAAGCCTAATGCAAACACAAATAAATACACAATACACTCTTAAAATTCCAAATTCACAAATCACAGCATTTACAAATATACATGCAAAAAATTAACTTTCCTTATAAATAGGAATTTATTCAAATGACTCAATTTCTTTTTTTTATAAAGTTACAAATTACATTTGGTGTACTTTTATTTTTATAGATTTTATTCAAATTAGTTTGAAATATTATCGCGATTCAAGAAATAACAAAAAAAAAATTATTAAACAAGGTGTTAACTTACAAAGTCTACACAAACACTTCTCAGAGATTTTTATCAGTTATTATATCACAATAATGACAAAAATATATATTTTATTTTTCGTAAAAGAACTAAAAAGCTTACCTTGTGAAAGATGTCTCAATCATCTTGAACTGATGATTTCCATGATATCCTTAATGATTTCTATAACACTTCATAAATTAGGTACTTCCGCAAATTATGTCCTCACTCAGTTTGAAGAAGTATTGCCATTTTTTTCTGTCTCTCATTCAAATAAAAATAATGAAGTCAAAACCAAAAAAAAAAAAAAAAACGTACCTAACTCAAAAGAGGAACCGGGAATAATGTTCTAATTTTTATTCTGAACTCATTGTACAACAACAATGTAGCTCACTCTGTGCAAGTAGGACTTTCAATTTGAACCGGAAAAAGAATGGAAGAAAAGCATCAGCAAAGAAAACAAATTTAGAAGCAACACCCTCACGAAGTCAATTTCACCCTTGATGAAATCCACTTGCAATTTTTCAGTCGCCGCAATGGGCAATGGCATCATCCAAAGATGTTCAGGGTGGGAGTAGGGAAGATTGTGGTTCCAACGCGCTCTAGCTGACTCCGAGACAATGTTGATGTTCATTAAGTAGATGTTCTCTGTTAGCTCTCTGTTTTTAGTTTTATTTCTTGGAATACGTGTAAAGAAACAAATTGTTAAGATTGTCCGACATTAGATGTTCGAGATGTTTTGGGATGTAGGTGAGCTTGTGTTTATATTTTTTATGTTACTCAAGAACAAACTACTATTGTTTTTTTCCGCAATGGTGCGTGCATGTTGGTATCAGCGGAAATTGCCCTCAGCAGCATTAAAAGTAAACATCAACCGTGCAATAACTGATGTATCTACCACGAGAAGAAACATAAAACAGTCCTTGTAAATAGAATACTTTATTTTATTGTTGTAATCTTACCTGCAGTTTTAGAAATGTAGTTAACTTTTGCAGGACAAACAGAAATTTATTTCTTACTAAGAATAAAACTTTCCACAAGCATTTACGAATATTTAAATAGTTAACACACATTAAGGGGAGCATAAATCATAGAAACTGGCCCAAGGCTTGTATATATTTTCGTTTAAGACTTTTTGCAGATAAAAGTCCACTTTAAAAATATATAGGTAGATGTTTTGTGAATAGATCCTTCTTTTCCAGAATGCTATGATTTTTTCCCCCAATTGAAAGAAAGAGAAATGGAAAATGAAGTGGTCTATCCCCAAGTCCCTTGTGTATAATAATTTACCATAAAGCTTTGGTACTTATTCGTCAAAACTTGAATGTCTACTTCATTCAGAGTTTTCACATTTCGTTTGCTATTTTTTTTTTTTTTTTTTTATTCATCCACCCGATTCCTTATGGGAGTTTGAAAAGTGTGATTATCGTTAAATTTTATTCAATGCCACAAATTTGTTGTTTCGTTTTTCATTCAATCGAAACGAATTTAGTCGCCGTATTGTATCGTTTAATAATTTTTTTCTTTTTTTTCGAATTTAAAAATAAAATTCAATATGATTATAATTTAATTTAATGGTATTGTTGTTTATTTTTACTCGAGAGTTTTTACTTGAATCATAAATTTTCGAAACAAAAAAAGTTTTCCAATTCTTAAAAAGCTATTACCAATATTCAGAAGTATAAAATCTGGCAGACTATATATGTATGTACCTCTTGGTTTTATATTGTAGATTGAAAATGGTTATATGAGGATGTGCCTAATTTGGGAAATTTTATTTATTGATGAGATATAATTAATTTATTCTCATATGAGAAGTTTGAGTCCATCATTTGAAATTAATCAATGAACGCGAGCGAGAAATCAAAAAATACTTTTTTAACTCTTGCTCACTCTACTGTATCTTGCTCACTCTACTGTAGCACCGACAACTTGGCAGAACCAAGGCCCAGTGGCTTACACTCTCAACTAATCCTTTTGGTGTGCGTTGTAAGTTCTACAGGATTGGAAAGGACCTAAAAATTTTGGTCGAATCCGAATGACTAAAGTGAGATGCACTTTTCATGACAATGACACTTTTGGAGGATTTGTCACTTCCTCGCTAGAGGCAGTGCCCCTGAAAAAAACATTAAGTGAACTCAGGGCTCGAACTCAGACCTCCGGCGTGATAGTCCGACACTCTAACCACTACGTCAGAGGGCACTACTGATGAGTTCGAGGCAGCTATATGTCGGGTTTTGGGATCCCCATCAAACTCGTGTGTTGTGCAGGATGACGATGGAGAATGCACTTTGCTCAAAGTCGATGCCAAAACTAAAAATTCATATAGCTCGACTGTTTAAATATGCTTTCAGACGCTGCCTTGAAATTGATGAAAGGTGGTGGGTATCGATTTTAAATTTCTTAGTTTTTTCTAAGATCTGTTGAAGTGCGAATATTTGGTCGATGTTAGACTTTAATGGCCTAAAGCCACACTGATATGGACGGACCTATTGTTGACGAATGGCTTAAGGCGTTAACATAGTACGGCAGAAAAGATCGTATATGCTATGTTAAGAAGACTAATGCCTCTATAGCTGGTGCAGTCCAGAGGATCGACTTTCTTCAGGATCAGTCAAACAATGCTGAGGTTCCATTCATAGCGTATGCTTTCATTCGACCATGTTTCGCAGATGTTGCATAAACCTAACCAGTTCATCGGCAGCTACTTAGAACATCTTGGCCGCAAGGCCATCAGTTTCATTATTTTCAGTTAAGATATAGCTATCGTTTCACTTTATCTAATTCGAGTTGGGAAAATTGTTGACCTACGGCGCATAATTTGCAGAAATGGTTTTTCCATATCCTCAGCACCGATTATGATTCTATAATAACGTTCCCCTGATAGTCCTTGCAGGCTTCGGTTCGGAGCTTGTAGCCTTGTGATGTTTTGTTTACCTTTTGCAACTGCATTCCTGTTATGGCATCCCTCTTTTTCTTTCATCACGCTCTTCTCATACTCCTTCTTTTTTCTTCTGAGATGTCGGTGTTCCTCTCTCCTCTTCATAGAATTCGCATGCTGCTCTAGTCTTTTTTTTCTAGCTCCACTTTGTTAGCCTTTTGTCTGACTACATACATTGGCCGGCATTCTTCGTCAAACCAGCGGTCGTGTAAATCCACATCAGGATGGTAAACTCCTTACATGTTCAGCAGCGAGGTCATAAGCTTTATCCACTTCCTACAGGTCGGGAGGACGAAATGGTTCGTCTATTCTGTTCATCTGAATTTGTGTTTAAATATTATTAAGTAGCTATCAAATTTTCTTTTTAGATGATAAAATATAAAACAATTAATGAATTTTGAAATGTGTTTTGATCATCAAAGAGGCTAAGAAAAATCACGAACAGTTAAGAGCAATTTATAACAGTGCTTGAACAAATTATTGGAGTAAGGTTTTAAAAACAAGGAAACAAATAATGCTGACCAAAGGTAAGAACATTAACTTATGTGAGTGACTCAACTTTCTTGTTATATCAATTTGATCTTGAATTTCCCTCTTAAGTCTGAATTTTATTATTTCTGAAATGCAAAAATGACCTTCGGGTTTTATATATCTGTAGGTATTTACATACATTGATTTTTATCTTTTTATTAACTTCTTTTCTGCTTGTATCCTCTTTTCAAGAATGCAAGGAATTACCCGACTCAGGCTGTCAGGCTTGTGCATCCCCATCGCTTCAGACGCAACAAATAACGATGACGGTTAATTTCTTTCGTAATGATTGCCATAATGATGATCTTGTAGACTTGGGTTTTTATTTAATTGAAAACATCTTTTTTAAGCCGGTTTTTAACCTTGCGCGTTCATCACAATAAAAACTGATAATTTATGGTTAAAAAATTCCTAGATAGTAATTATTGAATGTGATTAAAGTTTGATCTCATTCTGATGGAAATTTTTTGCTTACAAATTATATGAACTTTAGTTTGTATGATTTGACATTGTTGTGTAGTTACATAGATAATATATAGATTTAGAATATGTCTAAGGATAGTTTTTTTATTGGACGAAATAAGACCGTAAAATGTTTAAAAAGAGGACCGCCATAGTGGAATAGTTTTCGTTATTGAAAAAGCAAGGCCTCAAAATAGAGAATTATTTTTTTTGAAGTTTAGACCAAGTTTTTCAGTGCAAAATTATCCCAGATAGATTAAAAACGAATTAACTTTGACGAATACATGTTTTTTTCAGTCAGTTTGAGATCTCAAGTAAACTATGAGGTAATTCATTAGGTCAGAACTGTGAGTCAATTTGAGATCTACGAGTTAAAAAATATGTTTCCACCAGCGATAACTGGAGGTTTTTCTGAGCCTGGGATGATCGCACAGAATTATATTTAGTATTCTTTTACAAAGGAAAATTATTTAATTCTATTAAAGAGAACAAATATTAAATCTGTTTGTGGTTTTGACAACATTGACATATGTTTAGCAGCTGTTGCCACAGCAAAGACCTCTGTTTTGAAAGAGGCTGCTAAATCGGGAAGTGTAATTGAACATTAACAACTTTAGTATCCATTTAGATCCGACGGTAAAAATAGCTATATAGTCGGTTCAATTTATGGTGGTTGATTGTATGCATGGTCAGTCTTGTTTGGTAGAAAAAATAAGAAATCAAACCGGGGCGCTGTATAATCTGTGTAGACATTGTTTCCCGTATGCTTCTGTAACACATGTATGTATGTATCCACATGGGCTTTTCTTCCAGCTTAACCGAACAGCACTTGGTAGTGCTCCGTGTCGTAGTGGTTATTGTGTCGGACTACCAACGCCAGAGATATGGGTACAAAACCTGACGTACATACCTAAGAGAAAAAAGTTTATTTCAGGATAAATGAATTCTGCAAGGCAATCCTCCAAGAGTATCATTGCCATGATAAAGTGCATCCCATTTAGTCGTTCGGTATCGACGAATAATTATAGGTTGCTTCGAATCCCGTACATCTAACAACGCCTTGATTCTTCGGAACTGTCGGTGCCAATATTTTATTTATAAACAGCACTTTTCGCTGCCGATTTGTATACAAAAAAATCAAGAGCTTACAAGGTAAAGTAAAAGTTTTAACCCCGATGTGGAGTTGGATCTTTATTGTCCTAAAAGTGACATTCTTTGTGTGTCAGTCATTGTTCTTAGGTTTTTAGTATTGTCAATCGCAATTTACCTCATCAAACTAACTACCACAATACATATTAGGTCAATATTAGTCTATTCGCCTAGTTAAAAACATTGTTGCATATATACAGCAATGGCTAAAACTGGAACTCTTTAAGTTCGAAACAATCGGAGCAGCCATCTTCGTCTTCTATTACATTTATCTCATTTTCTACTTGTTTTCGCCTTCGAAAAACTTAACAAGTTCAATTGAACTTTGTTTTAATTGACTTTCTCAAGTAAATTATGTTGTTTAATTGAATTCAAATTAACTTAGACAGGGTGATTTACAAAAGGTGTGCTAAAAAGTTAGAGCGAGTAGGTTGGGTTGATAAAAAACATCATATATGAGGGGGGTCTATCTCTCCCAATTAAGGCGAGACGGACATTTTTCTAAAAAATAAAAGAAACTGTTAAAAAACAACGGTACAACCTACAATACCATGCTATACGTACCTTTGTGGAAAGTTAGAAATTCTTTTATGTTATTTTTAAATAAAGTTGTTTACGTAAATAGTTAGTTTTCAAACTGAAAATTTTGGAAAAAAAATATCAAAAATAAACAATTTTTTTTTTAATTTAAGTATAACTCTTGTTTCTAAAATTCAATGCTCTTGTTTGTTTTTTAGTCAAAAAAAGAAAACCAGATACTAAAATGTCTTCTACAATTTGAGAAAATCAAAAATAACTACATCTTAGTATAGGTACTCACCCGACTGGACTTTTATGTTATTTAATAAACCTTGTTGTTGTTTAAAAATTCAATTAAAGTTAACGGAAGTAATATAACTGGCATTTTAGTACTTTTAGTCCAATATAATAACAATAATAACTTATATAGTCTGGTCTGTTAACAATCATCCAACCTCCCCCTTTTTAATATGTGGTACGAATTGAAGTCTATCGAAATAAGGTAAGGAGAAAAATGGAGGCGGAACAAAACATCATACTTAATGCGTTTGAGAAAATAAACATCAAATCTCGACCTGTGAAGTCAGTGGTCATTAGCGGTGGAATGAGTAGTGCATACGACTTTGAAGACTGAGCAGATCTGATAATGCGTGGGTTCGAATCCTATGGTCTGCATGTAGAAAGTTTTTCATAATAAAATTATGAATTAAAGCTCAACACCACTACTAAGGAGACTAATGATAGGACTTGGCTTTATCTCCAGCCATAATATAAATGAATAATAAAACTCGTAAACAATTGGTGGTAGCACCTTTAAGTTGTTGTTGTTGTTGTTGTTCAAAATCAATTGAAATTGACTGAATAAAGAATGGTCATTTTTATACAATAAAGCGAAAAAGTTTAGGATAAATGCTGTTGCAAAAGTTTTTTTTTTCAATTTTGTTTATTTCGTTGTTTTGGATTTTCTCAAAAAGTACAAGACATTTTGGCATCCAATTTTTTTGTTTTTGACTTAAAAGTAAGAAGGGTAAGGTGATTGTATTTAGGAAAGAAACGTCTTACTTAATCACATAAAATTTTGAAAAAATTAAATTAAGTTTCAAGTTTATTCAAGTTTATTCAAACTATAAAGTATGAATAAATCTTGTAGCGTACATTTCTAAAAAAGTTTATTTAGAGAATAAAAAATGGTCATATGTGAGTTGTGTAAAAATAAAAAAGAAGAAATTATAATTATAAAGTAAAAATTCAAATAATAATCGAAATACATTTTTAATAAAGACAATTACTTATGAAATATTCGAAAAAAAGGAAAAATATTTAATTTCAATTTTGAAAATAGATTAAAGAAAAAACTATTAAAGAAAAAAACTATTATCATAAAAAACTAAAGAATAATAGAGAAGATAGAAAGAATAAAAATAAAGAAGAAATAGAAAATTAAGAAAAAGAAAAAAAATATTCAGGGTACAGAAAAATGATATTTTACTAGACGAGAGATTTAATTTAAATTTGAGATTTGCTTAAATTGCACTGGCAGTGAATTATACAGGATAACAATCTTTTCCTATAAAGAAAATTAAATTGAGGTACAATTAAATTTCACGTTCGTTCATTAGAACAGTTATTGATTTTGGTGTACAGATACTGCGGCTTCTTAAACAGTAATAACCTTTTGATAAAATACAATTATACACATTAATATAATTGTTGAGGCTGCATCCAAGGAAGGTAGTCCGAATGTCCGAAATATGATGGAACTTATACGACGAAGATGAATGTATCTGAGAATGCATTGAGAGCCAATTTACGAAATGATATATAATCAAGATTAGGAAAATTATTTTCGGTGTAGAATAAGATCGGCTATGAAGCAGAGAATGAACTAATTTAAGACTCACATTTTGAGGTGTAAATGTGAGTCTACAGACGGAATCTTCCAAAAGGCCAACTCTACGCGAGATATAAATTTGAACATCGTCATCATACATATGAAGATTAACGAGTTTACAACTATAGACGATATCATTTATGAAGAGCGAGAAGTGCAATGAACCATAGAATGGAACCTTTGGAAATGCCTGAAGACAATGGGAGGAGTGCCAGGAATCCAACTTTCTTTTTAACTTTTAGAGTTTTGTCAAATAAGAAGTTGTAGATCAAAACCGCAGCCGCTGCACTGAATCCATATTGAGTGGTAAATTTGTTATGGAGAATTTTAAGATTTACTGTATTAAATGTCTTAGAAAAATCTAAAAGACACAAAAAAGTAAAATCGCCTAGATCAAAACGTTCTCGAATATTATCTGTAACTTTCAACAAGGCTGATGAATTGCAGCTATAACGTTTACGAAAGCCAGACTGTAAAGGTGTAAGGAGATTACTCTCATCGATGTGTAACACAGAATTTGGTTTTTGGTGACTATTTCCGATATTTTTGATAGGCATGTGGTAAAATGCTAATAGGTCGAAAATCTTCACACATCATTACAGTTAGGATATTTTTAGGAATCGGTTGAACAAAAGCCGACTTTCAATTACTAGCAAAGCTCGATGTCGTAAAAATATGATTCTCACTCCGCCCTTGAACTAATTTTTAATTATTTAAATAACCGTTTAGTCTCTATTGAAACTGAACTTGGAATTTCTAGCCCAACACAGGTGTCCCACAAGGATCTGTTTTAAGTCCCCTACTTTTCTGCGTCTTCATTAATGATCTTCCCGATTTTATTGTTAATTGTAATGTACACATCTATGCAGATGATGTCACTATATATCTTGCTAGGAAACCTGGATTGTTAGAGAATTTACAGTGGATTGCGTAGTCTCAGAACGTCCTCGAACTTGCTGACTTATTCGAATATGAAAATGCATCTGGTGAAGTCATTGCTGCTGCCATTTTTTTCATTCAATTGCAATGTATACCTTTGTTTAGACTCGGAATGCAAGCGAAAAGTAAATGTTGCGTTCAATGACTGTATAAGGTTCATCTACGGCTTGCCAAGGTATATAAGCGTTTCACAGCATAAATCTTGTCTTTTTGGTATTAGTTTGGATAGATATTACGAGTTTAGATCTATTCTGAAATACATGATATAATTCATGAGTATTTGTATGAATATTTGAACTTCCTTCAGTCACCTAGAGGCCTGAAATTAGTATTACCGCAATTCTCACATACTGTAGAAGAACGATCTTACTTTGCCAATGCAATTAGGTTGTGAAATAATCTTCCACACCATTTGCGATTTTGAAAGGAACTACTCAAACACATGTCCAATTAAATTTAAGATATTTAAAATTTTTTCTATAATAACTTCAAAATTTTTAAATTACTATAATTATTATTGATTTGCTTTGTAAACTTATGAATTTAATATATCTACATCATTTTTTCGTGCACATGTACCTATTGTTATTTAATTTTTAATACTCTATGAGATTTATCTCGAAGTATATTGAAATGAAAAATGAAATTCCACTCTAAAAAAAATAATGTGCGTCCGTGATTGAAATTGAATTGCAAAAGGAAGAATGAGTTTCAAAAATTTAAGAGAAATTTCATCTGAACCAATTGAAGAAGAGTTAACTTCTTTAACCGCAAAAATAACATCTGCTTCCTGCACATGTTCAAATGAATTGTCCTTAATTCAAATTGAGTATCTAGCTTAAATGAACTATACAATTCTTTTCTGAGCTGTAATTCAAATGAACTATTTCAGTTAAATATCTAATCTAGTTAAATAATTCACATTTAAATTGTGTTTCGTTGGATCATTTGTTCTTTCGCTCTTTATTTCATTCAAAGTAAATTCCAATCATGTGTTGCGTCGAAAACAAAGACTTGACACAGACCATAAACTTACAATAATACTAAGATCGATTGAAGCTAGATATCAGTCCCGTATCATCTGCGTTAGTACTATCTTCTTGTAACTCTTTTTCTATAGTTTGTTTGCTCTTGAATTCTTAGTTCACTATAAGAAAAAGATGGTGAATCAGTTCGCTCAGTTTATTTATTTAGCAACAATCATCTGCATTATGTGTTCACCAAGCTGTATATATCATCTAATTGAGCGATTAATCAGTTTAGATTATACGTATAAATACACAGAAGTTTTCATTTCACATATCAGAAGAATCGTATAGTGTAATATAAAAGAATATGAAAGTTAAATGCAAATCGTATTATCTATAATTGCATGTTCTTATATTCGTTATTTATAATTTAAATTTATATATTAGTTTTTTTTTTTGTAGTAAGTAAGACCAAGAATCTACATAACTTCGTTCATGCCCGCTATACGCACCAGGCACAAAGATGATTGGCTGCATCGTTCTATGATTATAAATAATGATTTTTTTTAATCTTAAAAACAATTATCTCGTTTTAAGAAAATAAAACTTTTAATTACTTTATTAAGTACGAATTAAGTTAGTTTCATTTGCGAAAGCTTAAGTCAATTGCTTTTATAACATTGCACCACAAAATAATTACTCTTCTCTGAATTAACGCCCGAAAGAAGAATTTCATTTAAATTCCCTTACTCGAAATGCGATAATTAATTTGCATAATTATTGTTCACCTTTTAAAGTCCTCTGCTTCCGTAAAGACATACAGTCAGGCGAAAATAGAGCATAGACCCATCCATAAATTACAATTCCTGTAAAGCTTGTAGTGAAAACCTTGCCAATCGAAATGCAATCAATGGATACTAGAGATTTTATATTTAACCCTTTATTTTTTAAATTACCTCGAAATCTTGCCAATATATATATATTTTTTTTTGTTATTATTCTGTTGATACATAAAGTTCCTATATAGTATTACATTGACTATGGGTATATAAGGATATGTGTGGGATTTGTATTATATTGCAGTAATATTCGACATGACCTTGAGTGCTTCCTTCTTCATTATTATTTTTTTTGGTTAATTGGCAGAGTTGTGTTTGGCTTGTGTTCATTTCCGAGTTGTATATCCTTGTAATTTTGTCTGTACTTTTGGATGAAAATGCCAGCAGAAATATAGCCATGGAAAATATGGGCTGAGTGTGGTATCCTGTGCAGTTTTTAAAGTTTACTGATTTAAAAATTTATTATGTTTCGATAAGTGGAAAGGGATATTGGAAGTTCAAACCGATTATAGTTATTTATTTAATGATTTTCGGTCTCCTTTTAATTTTTGTATACATATCTTCTCTATACTTATACAATAAAAGGATATTGCCAGCTATATAGAGTGTTTTAATTTTATGTTGTATATTATAATTGTTTGTGTGTATTTTGCGGTAATAAACTATTAAATAAAATTAAAATACCATCATCATTATTAATTGACCAAAGTAACAAAATGAGTAATGAAACTTGTGTAAATCTGATTAAACAACAGTGGATGAAAATATCCAAGAACGAACTTGCTCTTGTAGCAAAACTATGGGACTACAAAAATTTATAAATTTATTAAATTCTGAAGAAAGTTGGAAAAATATGAAAAAATAGCCTAAACGTAAGATTAAGTTGTATGGCAGCTATCATTAAACAGTTCTATATCAAAAAACTGCAAATGCCATCTTGTGTTAAATGTCAAGGTTAAAATCAATACTGGAATTTAAAAAGAATCGACTGAGCCGTTACCAAGATATGACCAAATTTGTAAAAAATGTTAACACCAGATCTCCGTTATGTGAATTTTTAGCCAAAACCTGAATAGCGAAGTGTGGAAATTTCAGACGCTAAACATTTTGGAAGGGGAATATGAGCTCAATACAATGTTGTATATACAACCGATCTCCTTCAAAAGAATTATTTAACGCCAGAATCGAATACGGTACTAAACGCTACAAACCCGCCGCCGCCGTAATGCAGCTTCCAAACAAAATTGTTCAGTTATATACAGTACCTAAGTTACGTTGGCCAGGAAACTAAAATCCGTGCGTTTTTGTTTGTAATCTTTTTTTATGATTGCAATTCATTTTCGACATGATAACAATGAAGTTTAGCCTGGGAGCCATTTTTTTATTTTGTTGTTTAACCTCCATTAAAAAAAATGGCCATCAAATTGATCTATTTTTTGTTTGAAGATTTATCTCCGTTCTCAGCTGAATGATTTTAATTTTAAAAAGATATTTTTCGCTGAACCACGTAGATATTTACGATACAACTAAAAAAAAAATAAGTAAACATCAAAGGATTTAATGAAAATACAAATTTATTTTTTCATTAAAAGCGGGATGTAATGTGTGCTATGCCCTCTTTATATTTTTCCTAAGTTTTCTTTGAGTGGCTTTATTCAACTGCGCAGGAACATAATTCCAAAATTATTTTTTTTTACTTATTCCACAGTCCGACAAAACTGGGACACAAGTAAAAAAATAAAAAGAATTTTTCACTTATGTCCCGAGGTGTCACAATACCTGGATAGCCATGCACTTGTGTCCCCAAGAGTTTATATTGGTAGAGTGGGGCATGCTGCACCCTGTTAACCCCCCATTTTAAAAAAGGCGTTAAAGCGATTTTCTCGACTTCCATTGATAGTAAGATAATTTACTCTTTTTATTTTTATTAGGAAAAATATTTTCTACAACTTTATCTCACAAATATTTTTGACAAATAATCTTTCCCATAGAAAGTTATTGGAAAAAAGAACTGTCAAAATTTTGCAGATGGAAACCATTTTAAACGATTAATTTGACATATTTTTAGTAGAAATTTATATTTCCGTCATATCTTTAAATCAGAAGTTTCTGTACAACTAAAAATAATTAAAATATATCCAACCCAAGGAGCATTTCAGAGCTACATAACATTTACTGAACGTTAACATCGTAGCTGTAATGTTTCAGGCGTATATGAAATGTTTACTCCCTGTACCCAAAATGTAAACGGTTTTGGGGAATGAAATGTCGTGTTGACAGTATATGAACAAATTCTATTTGATGTACCTGATTTGTACATTTACAAATGTGAACGTTCAAAAACTCTTCAAAACACATACCAGACAAACTACTTTTTAGTAACAAATCGTTTACAGATACTATTCCTGGAATAGGTATATAAACGTTTACAAATGTAAACGTTCAAAAACATTTCGAAATAAATAACATAAAAACAAACTTAGGTACAAATCGTTTACAGAAAAATATTAAACTGTATAGGTAAATACGTAATGCCATTTGAGATCATATTACTTTATGTATACAAACCAAAACTTAAACAATTTCCATCTTGTTCTTGACATTATTATTATAATATGGGAGGTATACAAATATTCAATAATTATATTTTTCGTGCAAGTAAAGGCAAAATATCGAACGCGAGAAATATTTTCTACCAGTTTTGTAAAACAGGTCGATAAAAATAAGGGGCCTGTAAAAACTTTCTTATTTTAGAAATTATTTCTAATAAAAATATTTGAGACAATTTTTTTTTCCCACAAAAACCATATTTTTCAATATTTTGTCATATAAAATTCAAAGTCTTATTTCAATCAAAACCTAAACATGCTTTGTTTTTACTAAATATCAACAAAAATAGATTTTCAATGTTTTGGGTTTTCTAATTTGATTTTATCAAATGGAAACATTATAATGGCCGCTATCAATGCTATACGTGTTACATTATCTGTAAATGAAATATTTTACAGTATGCTTACTTTTGAAGATTTGATGTGACTATTCACTGTAAACGTTTTGTAAGAGTAAAGTTTTGGTAATGGCTTTACAAAACTGCTACAAATGTAAACGTATCGTGATATTGATTTAACATTAACGATATTTGATTTACAGTACGTTTACGTTTGAAGATGTACTGTGACTATTTACTGTAAACGTTTTGTAACAGTAAAGTTTTGATAATAGCTTTACAAAAGTGCTACAAATGTAAATGTTTTGTGATATTGGTTTTACATTCACGAAATTTGCTTTACAGTACGTTTACGTTTGAAGAAGTGTTGTTTCAACAACATTTGTGTGTTACAATTTGTTTACCAATCATCCAATTAGTAAATGTAAAAATACAAAACATTTTTTCAGCATCTGTATATGAATTGTAAACGACATACAATAAATTTGTAACCTAATAGGTACAAAATGCTACTTGGGAAAGCTCATGTTATGCAGCAAATGGCGAAACTCTACATACCTATACAATTTTTTCTGGTACTGCTTCGTTTAAATATCGATTGTGTTTTTGATGGAGACGACGCAAAATTTCGTTTCACTTCAGCTGTGTTCTAGGATTAAACATCCCACAGACGTTTTTTGTTTTTTTAGCTCTGAGCAGAGCATGGAGTAGAGCCTGAGCTTATCGAGTGAGCTCTGATTAGAGTACGCTCCGTGCGCTCTGATTTATTTATGAAACACACTTGAGCACTTCACTGTCATATCAATAGAAATCAACTCACAATTTGTCAAATAACATGAAAACTGCATGAAGTTGGCCGCGCTCTACTTTGTGCTCGGTCTACTCCATAATTTTATATTGAGCTCATAGAGCGAGCTCCGAGCAAGCTCTGATCGAAAAAGAAACATAAGTTGAGCGCTCTGAGCGCTCGGAGCTAAAAAAGAAAAACGCTTCATATAGGAGTAAACAAAAAATGAAGTCACATGATCCAAACCTTTGGCGTTTTAAAATAGCTGCGAAATTTTTTCGTAAAATATTTCCGCACCTATAGTCGTCGGATTTTGATTTTTGAACATTAATTTTGTTTTTTTAAGTCAAACAAGTTTTATGGTGTACATTTTTTTACTAAATCATGTAGGTAATTTATGAGATATTATAGTTATCGCGGCGAATGGATCGACAAAAAAAAAAAAAAACACGTAAAACCGAGCCTGAATCGCTGAACGAAATTCACGGATCGAAAATTGCACTGATCATCCGAGGAACATCAGAAATATATAGATAACCACCACATTCTCCTTCAAACTGGAATTATTATGAATCAATATATTATCAGATGAATAAAAATATACCCCCAGATTAATAATGTGTGTATATTTCGTTTCAAAAATAAGTCATAACACTTAAACCTTAAAAAACAATATCGATGATTGAAAAAGTTAGATCAGATGTTGTCCATCAATCGGGTTAAAATTTTTCCACTTGCTTCATATGATTTAGGCGCAAATAATATCACAAAAATGCAAATGTCCTTGGCATAATAGAATAATCCTTGCCAAAAGCGATGAATAACAAAAAAAAAGAAATTCCCGACTGGGTCGCACGAATTTGCTCTTGTATCAAACTATGGGACTACACAAATTTTAATTTATTAAAATCTGAAGAAAGTTCCAAAAATATCAAAAAATGGCCTAAACGTGAGATCAAGTTATATCATTAATCGGATGTTTTTTTAGCAAAAAACTGTGATTGTCAATTTGTGTTAAATTTTAATTTTGAAAACTGCACCGAATTTGAAAGGAATCGGATCAGCCGGTATCAAGTTATGGTCAAGTTTGTAAAAACCCGTTAACAGCAAATCTCCGTTATGTGCATTTTTAGCCAAAAACCTGAAATGCATTTAGTTATATATTAAGAGCACTCCAAATATAACGTTCACAATGTTTTCGAGAAAATTTAAAAAAAAAAACTAAAACCGAACATCCGCACATACGCACATCCGCTCAGACATACCGACGGACGGCATGACGCAACCTACTTTTTTGGGCTTCTCCATCATCGTAATGTCAGGTTTGATTAAAACCTTGAAACCAAGTAAAAGGCAATCAATATTCATCGTAAGGATTATAAGCAAAAGTGTTCAAGCGGTTGCCCGTAGCTATAAAAATATCTGAAGCAAACACAATTTTTCAGCATAGATGCGATTTGATGTTTTTTTTTTTCAATATTTTAATCTTAAGGTTTGTAATAATAAACATTCAATATACTTAATTTAATTGTCTTGGAGGAATAATATAATATCCATAGGTCCGACGTTTTTTTTAATTTCCTCCACTTAAATTTTGTTTATACCATAAAATTTTTAAACCTACTGATTTTGTTTTTATAAATTTTTATTAGTAGGTATTTAAAACGTAACATAAAATAATGCGCATTAAAATAATCATTCTCTTTGATAAAAAGGCAGCCACCGTATAGGACTATCATTGTATAGCATCTATGTTTAGACCTTTAACTGCCACTGCGTCGTCTGTTGCTGTTTGAAAAAAAATGTCTTGACATTCCTTAATCTTACTTTACCGCCATCAAACATCTTGAAGTTTAAGTCCAGCAATCAATTTTACAATACTTGACTTGTCAACACGCAAAACGCAACGCTTCGGTACCAACAGCGATTCATTGTATTCCTTAAATTTTACATTCAAGGATTTACATACTTTGATGCTGTGTAATGATGATAAAGTATGCACGTAATTTATCAAAGCAGAAGCGTATATAGATGGAGATAGGGGGGTTCTTACTCTCTCTCCATCTCAGCGAGCACAACACTTTATTTCATTTCGAATTGTTATAATATGTATATGCGTTCATCATTTGCATATTCTGATATGCGCATATCAACGAAGTGTGATACATAATTTGCATATTTCTATTATTTTATCGCAAATAATTCTTTTTTATTTGTTCATATCAAAGAGATGAAATGGATTTACTCGCAATGTGTTTACATATAGATATGATGTGTTATCGATAGACTTTGATTTAAAATAAATTATCACAGGATATTATTCACATTTGGTTTTATTTTTTCACATATAAAATGACGTAAAAATATTTGTATAGGTATATTAAATTTTACATACAAAAAAAAAAAAACAATCAGTCAAAGTCATAAATAAATTAATGGGAAAATATTAATAGAAATAAAAAAAAATCATATCAATACCAGTTTAATTTAAAAAATCCAATTTCAAATATGTAAGATTCATAAAAACTAATAAATGAAAAATAATTCAATCCAACTTCTGATAACACAGAACAATTTTAAAAATAAAAAAAAAAAAAAAACACCCACGATAACATAACTCAACTATCATCTAAGACTCTCTGCAATAAGCCACCAACAATTCTGAAAATTAATCTAACCTACTTATGATAGTTGGAGATAAAAGGAAAAATATAGAGAGCCCTCTTCAAAATGGATCTTCTGCAAATACAAAGATAAACAAAAAAAAAAAATTCCTTCATCGGATGTCGGGTCGGGAGGATGTGTTGTTCTTTTTTCCAATCCATGATTCCATGCCCTGCCTCCACTGCATAAGAGTATATTGCTCCTTATTCATGATTTACTACAATTGTCCCTATTGTGCCATTCCTTAAACAAGGAAGTAGCAAATACACATTTATGGTTTTCACATCTGATTTATTGCAATCAGAGGCAAGACAACTATGATGATGTGCTTTTTTCTCATTCTCTTTCTTATTTGTTTTATTTATTTATTTATTTTTTGCTCTTGCTTTTTATATGTCAGTATGTTGGAAAGAAACAAAGGAAACAATCTTTAATGTTCTCGTTAGTCAAAGGACATGTGCAAACAATTTTATATACGACGACGAGGTGACATCCAATCAATATAAGACATATAAAAGTCGTATAAAAGCCAGGGGGCATAAGATAAGCCAACCGAACCTTAATCAATACTTTGCCAGGAGGAAATTGTTGTAAGGATAGCCGGGATTTAAAAAGTGAATGAAAGTGCATTTACATTATACCTTCATACCAAAATAAGGGTGATGAAAAAGCTAAATTTAGAAACATATAGCGGAAGAAGAATGTGTTTTGCGAGAAAGTAACTATTTTTCCTTGTGTCCTAGATTACAGAAATAAATATAGCGAAACATAAAAAAAATCTTATTCCATGTAGAATTTATACGAACCCTTAAAGTTGTGCATCTTATATATTATATAAAGGTGCATCGCTTCAACGCGAATTATAATGCACTGATGCGGTGTGTAAATTACTTTGGCTTTCACCACACAGAAACGACAGAGAGTTTCAAAACTTACCCACACAATGTAACATGCACCGTTAAGCAATAATTTTTCACATGAAGTTGATAATCCCATCCCTTAATTTACTAACTTTTCTCTGCCTTAGCAAAATAAATAACGACCTAATGAAGTCCATTTTGTATAGAGAAGGGTAGATACACGTTATGTCTCTCTGTTACATCATCTTTAGGACATAATTTTATAGAAACTTATACGTGACAAGAAATTTTGTGTGTTGGCCAAGATTCTTTAAAAAAAAATAATTTGTTAAAAAAAATGACAAATTACTGATTTTATGTTGCTGTAATTAGAAAAATGTCAGAAATTCCAATTGAAAGGAAGAAAGATTGAGCTTTGCGGAATCATGATGCAGTAGCTATTAAAAAAAAGCCCATTAAAAATCGAAACGCGTAGATACGTAGGTAATTACTGTCAAAGGGAAAACGAAACTCGATTAAACCAAAATGTTAAAACAAAAATTACTTTTTAAGATTATTATGATTTATGGAATATTTTCTTGCACAGTTTTCTTTTTAATCTCATCATTTATTGTAAGACTTAGTGGTCTCTTGGGTGGGTCAAAGGGTTCTGGCATTTAATCAAATTGGTCAAATTATAAGGAGTTGAGGAAATATTCCTTTAATTAATTCCCTTTTCACTCCAGTGATTGTTTTTACCCCAAATTTTATTGGTGGTTGGGGTAAAGTTTAGTAAAATAAAATAATACAAACACGAATTCATGATTAATAGATCATGAACAAATATACGTAATTTTGTATAATGTTTTCGTTTTGTATTAAGAAAATGAGTTGGTATAGGGAAAGAGTGTAAAAAGTAATACCTACACTTTTTTTAAAAATATTTTTTTTATAGGGAAAGAGTGTAAAAAGTGATACCTACACTTTTTTTAAAAATATTTTTTTTTTTTTTGACTTATTTCACAAGTAAAGCCATTTGGATTATGCTGATTCTTAATGGCAAACGAACCAAATGTGCCACTCGTTTCAACAAAATGGAGAAATCGCTGGCTTAAGGATTAACGCCAATAAGACGAAAATGATGCACACCAGTAGAAACCAACAACAGCAGCTTATTGTGAGATAGGAAATAATAGAGAAGGTCACTCTGTTTTACTATTTGGGTAGTTATCTGGCTGGAAGAGACCTGGATATCAGCAACAGAATAAATAAAGCTCATAGTGCATTTGGAATACTTTCTTAAGTTTGGAACTCCAGAAAAATATCGCTTCGTACTAAGTTGAAACTATTTGAATCCAACGTTAATCCCGTGCCTGCAAAAAGTGGAAATGCTCTACTTTCATTTCGAGCAGGTTACAAGCTTTTGTTAACCGCTGTCTACGCTACATTCTGAAAATCCGGTGGTCTCAGCAAACCATATTCAACAATGAACTGTGGCTCAGCACTGGACAAACAAAAGCGAATATTGAAATCGCGCAGAGGAAGTTGCGCTGGGTATGCATAGGCCATACACTGAGGAAACCTGATGACAGCATAGCAAAACAATACTTCGAATGGAATTCTCAAGACGCAAGGCGGGTTAAAACGCCAAAAAAACATTGAGATAATCTGTAATGGAAGAATCTCATTCCAAGAATTTGCAGTCGTGTTCCCAGCTGAGGTATCGTGCTAAGAATAGAGAGAGATGGAAGGAACAGGTTGGCGCCCTGTGCTCCAGGAAGAGTTAAAGTGTTGCTATTTAAAGAAGAAAAATAACATAAACTTTTGCCATATTTGGCCTTCTGTGCAGTTAGCAATATTTCAAATTGAATTTTTTTTGCATAGGTATATGGCATTTTCTCCAAACTACAGAAACTATATTTATTTAAGTTCATAACAAACACAGTTGTAAACTCGACCGGCTTGTTAACTTTTTTTTGCAATGATTCCCTATTAGATTCCTCTACAATCATAACATGTCAACTCATCCGACAGAATATAGAAAAATAATTCAGCAGAGTCCAGAGTGTCAAAACCTAACATATTTTCTGCAAGATTATTACTTATGAGGTTCCAAAAAAATCTTAATTCTAGTAATTCACGTTTTTGGTTCTTCCGACAACCCATCCTTCTCTTTTTCAATCAAACATGCATTGTTTAAAATTTATCACTTGAATATTACTATAAAATATTACTATATATAAAAAAAACAGTTTTGTTTTCCATATTTTTTTCTGCGAGCCCTTACAACTCGAGCTATTGTACTCGTCAGCAGTTTTTTGCCCCATTCAGTGTGACCAATGAAATATTTTAAATCATGCTAAGTCCAGTATTTTAGCATGTTTTTTTTTAAGAAAAAGTGCTAAAAATCATGCTTAACATTTTTTCGAATACAAAACCTGCTAAAAATCCTGCAAAAAGCTTTAAACTAATAAAAACATTGTTTTTTTTTTCAGAAAAAAATAGTATTTATTAAGCAAACATAACAAAAACATAAAAATCACTTCGTGACACTAAAACTATTTTATAAATAGGAACAAAAATCAGTTAAATTCAGTTTTTGTAAACAACATTAAAAATATTGGGCTTCATTTAAAGCCTCCTCAAAAGCATCAGGCAAATCTTTTTCTTCTTCAGGTGTATTATAAAATGTTGCTAATACCATTTCTTTCACGATTTTGCTTGGAATGGCGAAACTGTCACAACAAACTTCTGACAAATTGTCTCTGATAAGTAGAATACTATTAAGCATGTTTATTTTCGTTGGTCTTTTACTAAATTCATGAAGCTAAAAACTCTCTCAACAGCAGCATTAGATATCGGCAGAACCAAATAAGATATAGCGAAATTTGATAGCTATTGCGGTATGGATTTTCATTGGAAGCATCTGTGAATTTATTCACCTCACACCAAAACTCAACAGTACTATCTACATTTTCCCAAACACTCAAGTGTAAATTATTCCACTGCGTTTCTATTTAACTTGCTAGTTCCGAATTGATTTTTCGAGTTTTGAAAAAATCTGTTAACGATTGTTTGTGAATTCTCAAACATTTGTTTACCGAAAAAAAGTTGTTTTCTTTCAAAATATTCAAATTTTCTTCCTTGCTTGAGCTCTTTAATTAGCCTTAAAATGAAATTTAGACAGTTTTTTCTAAATTTATTTTCATCTTCTAATGTTACTGAATGTTCTGATCTTAAGACTTGCAATTTTTCCTGAAAATTGTATTGGGCTTTGTTCACACTTACGTTTGTGTTGATTTGATTAACCTTTTGTAATTCTATACTTTGGCTAAACTGAAATCCTGCTAAATTTTCAAACTAAAATATAGAATCATGCTAAAAAAAATGCTAGCATGATTTGGTAAAAAAACCTGCTAAAAATAAAATTTTCCTGCTAAATTTAGCAGGACAAATGCTAAATTGGCCACCACTGCCCATTGAGTAGTGAGATAAGGAAAACAATATTTAGTTTGATGTCGAAGTGACTTACCCGGATTTGTGCACTTGGAAGAAGTACTAAACGAATAAAATCGGTAGAGTAGAAGACTCCGGTTCTCGGTACAGATAATGGAGAAATCGGTAGAGAAACCCTCTTGGAAAATCAGCTTGGTACAGCCTTGTCCACAGAAGCAGCTGACCATCAGCTGTGGAGATATCAGTGGCTGGTCGAAGTGACTACCTATGGCTTCGGGCACTTGGAAGAAGTGCTGGTAGAAGGTTAGCGGTGGAATAAAAGATTACTATACGAGAGGATCTACCCAGTTACCAGAGTAAGAATAATGTATCTTACTTTTGCAAAATTAGGCACTCTCTCACAAGAAGCAGTGCACCTAAAAAAATCTTTTATTTTAACTGAAAGCTGGTCTTAAACCTATCTGAAGTAAGTGTTCCACACACTACCAACTACGCCACGCGGCACTTATTATAGCATAAGAAATAAAAACAAAAACAATACTGCCAAATGTATATCTGTGAGGATTCTTGGAATAATGTAAAAAATTGTTGTTTCACAGTTTGTTCTGTTTGCGCTGTCTGTCTCACCGTGACTGTTTCCTTGACTGTTCCCAAATTTCCTCTAAATATTTTAGAAAAAAAGTAGGAACAAATATTAACATTGATTTGTTACTGCATTATTCTCCAAAACAAGGATTTTTCCAATTAGAACTCAGACCTCAGTGAGTATATTGAAGAAATTGACGTTTTAATGCACCGGAAACCTAGTTGTGAAAATAAAGCTATCTACTTGAATAAGAATTGTATTGTGTTGCAAAATTAGATTCCATTAATTTTCTTTTGGGGGAAATTGGAAATCGCCTATAAATGACTAAAAGAGGCTATTGAAAACGAATACTGTAATAAAAATAAATAAATAAATAAATTTAGTGGCCCCAACACTCTCAACCAATCCTTTTGTGTGCGTTGTAAGTTCTGCAGAATTGGAAGAGCTTTAAAATTTGTTTGTCGAATCCGAACGACTAAGGCGAGATGCACTTTTCATGACAATGATACTCTTGGAGGATTTGTCACTGAAAATACATTAGGTGTACACTCGACCTAAACCTCCTGCGTGATAGTCCAGCACACTTACCACTACGGAGCACTGCCATGCACTGCAATAATGGCATTTTAATTAAGAACAAATTCAACATAAAATGTATTAAAAACGGGAATAGTCGAAGTTTTATGTTCACTTCTGACACCTATGTAATAAGCCAGAGTGTAGATCGATTTAATTTCTAATAAAAAATGTAACTTTAGTTTCGTCTAAAACGTCTTCTCCTCAGCCTGCTATGTAGGTACTCCAAACATTTTGTATGCTTCACTGATGAAGAGGGAGAAACAAAATTATTTCAAAAATCTAGTAAACATCAGTGGATCAGTGCAAAGCAATTATATTTTGGTCTACGATAACAAATTTAAAAGCCCTTATGCGTAATTTAAATAATTTATTTTGTGTTTATTTGGTTGTACAACTTAATTTAACCCCTGTTTTGATATTTATTTATTTTCAGAAACTTTTGAAATACAACATTAATTGAATTATCTGCAAAATTATAAGGGTTCATCCTTTCATCATTTCGAGAGTTGACGACGCCTTATAATAAGTACATCGCCACTATTCATATACAATCTAGAAGGGGCGCCAAAACTTTACCCACAAAAACACACACACATAAAAACCACAAGTAAATAAATCTAATCATGGACGCTGAATCAGAGGGTGTTCCGCCAATTGAGCCAGCCGCACCCCAAATGGATTTAGCAGCACGTCGCCGCCTTTTCATGTCACAACCATCAACTTTGGCCACCAGGAAACAGCAAGCTGTATGTGTGCGCCGGGCTCACAAAATGTACGGGACAGTTAAAAATCCTAACATTGTGCTTGATGGCCTGAATATGACAGTACCAAAAGGATCAATGTAAGTTTTGTTGTTTTATTTTGTTTTTGTTGATGATGATTTCAGAAAGGATTTATCCTTGAATTTTAAGTTTATTTATTTGTTTTTTTTTTACAAATGTTTGTGTCCTGAAAGTTCTGTTTTTCTATACATTATACTTTCAATAAGTCCCCTCTGCACTCCATCATGTGTAAAAGTACATCACCATACAATTTCACAGAATATAAGTAAAAAAAAAAATGTTAAATAATTTAATATCATTCTGTTTCGGATGTGTGTTCTCATATTGGCTGACATTTTTAGTGAAAATGCGTTAAAAATAATAATCCGAATGCATAATCATGCTGGATCGGATATACATCTGAGTATCCTTTATGAAGTCGACATTATTTTTGCACATGGTTACACTTTATTTATCAAACGATGCGTTCGCATTTTGAATTGGAACTTATCCTATAGCTTTAAGCAAAGTGCCAGGAGCATGCAAAAATAAAAACTTGATTGCTTTTATGCGCCAGCAAAGTAGTAAAAGATTATTCTTCATCGTATAGTCGTCCTATAGTCGTATAGTCATATATAGACGTCCTTATTTCTTGCTGGGTATACTGTTTGCATTGTTCGTTGATTCAAAGTAGTTTCTACAACTATATGCTATGCACTCATCCATTACATAATATTTTTCTTCCTTTTAGATCCTTTTTTTTTTACTTTTTTATGTGATGGATAAGTAAGCATTGATTCTACATCACTTCCTCTATCAATTTACACTTGACGTTAGAAAATGCATTGACTTAAACTACTTCACCAGATTTGTTTCCAGATCAAGAATTTTTTGTTTCTATATAATGCTTTTCGAAAATCCTACAAATGCTCTTTATTGGGGATAGATAATACTTGAAATACGTAAATAAACAATTTGAAGCAAACGGAATTTTAAAAATTGTCACACATGTAACTTAAACGGTCGTTGCTTTACATAACAGCATTTAGGTATACTTTTATATTTTATTTTTGTGTTGTCATAAAAATGTTTACTGTCAACGACATGGATCCATCAAAGATCAGACATTCACCTGTTTATCTTTATAGAAATGTTTTATTATTACTATACGACTTGTTACAGTAGCACGTTGTCTTTGCTGCATAAAAAAGCAGTTTACGTTTTGGCTGAAACTTCAGTTTGATACTTTCTTACTCATTCAAAAACAACTTCATTTATATTTAAGGGAAGAGTTGAGTTTTTATGAACAATTATTTCTGAAGATAGTTTGAGGGAATTTGTTCATAAAAATGTTTCGAAGAAGTCGTGTTTTGTTATTTTGAGTGCTTTTGTGACTGCAAAATGTTTTGCGCAAGATTTCAAATGGGTTTTTAGCTCTTTGAAGATTAATTTTTGATTAGTGTGCGTAGAGAGTAGGTTCAGTTTTTGGTCTTTGTATTGCAGATGATCTGATGGTTACTTGACCGATATACGTAACTTTTTAGCTTTTAACCTATGCTTTAAAAGCTATTGATTCTTTCGAAACATACCCAAGGCTAATTAAATCTGGAGGCGCTGATCTAAACATCATATTGCCCTATTTTTCGGAACATAGTGATGTTTGGCAAAAGATTGACAAACACCAATGCTCTGTGAGAAAATGTATTATTATGGTATTGCATAACGAGTCAGTTTTTTAACTGATTTTTCATAATGCATTCAAATTCTTCAGGCCAATATTTTAATTCAAAAATTAAATTCCCATGTTATTTTGAAGTCTTAAGAAAACAGTCAACAGACTTGAAGTCAAAAGAATGCAGTATTTTTCGTTTCTTTTGCATTGACATTTGTCGCATCACGTTTCATTAGCATGTTCTTCTTTTCTTAAATCTGTCTACTTTCATTTTTGTTGCGGCAGAGCAGAAGGCATATATACCCTCAAGTACTTTGGAAAAGCAATAACTTTTTATATTGCTTCGTGTAAACGCGAAAGTTTGCACTGAAAAATTCTGTATCGTATGACGGCTGGTTCAAGTAAACCATTAGTGCATTATTGTACCAAAGACGATCCCAAACCTACGAAATTGCCCCACGTTGGGCGCCAATTTTCTTTCCTGCATTAAATTAACTGTATGACGTTCATATAGAAAACTTATACACCGCGGTACTTTGATCTTTCAAATCCAATTAATAAAAATATTACAACAAACAAAGTTTGCGAATGTAACTTTATTTAAGATGAAATAAAACTGCTCCCTCAGTATAGATCTGGGTTTTCTGCAGAATTGACTGGTATTCTTTCTGGCTTTTTGACAATTTTACAGTGATTCTCTGTATGTGGCTTCTCCCGCCGGCTATGTATTGAACCAAAGGTGCCACTTTTTCCAAATCTGGCGTTGAAGTCAACCATAAATTATATGAACTCTTAAAAATGTTTTGTTCGGGTGTAGTTGGCCTGTATAACGACAGTACTTATGCTTGTTTCGTTTTCTGGTGTCGCCAACAGTTAAATCATCCGTACCTTAACGAGACTTGTTGGATGGTAGTTACTAATAGCAACATCGTACTCCACTTCGACCTTTCGACCATTGATAACCCTCCTGCTGAAACTAGTTTCGCATTCAGTCCCGAATTTACTAATACAATCCATGAAAAATCACTTAAAACTTCCAAATATACTTTTATTTCGAACAACATACATACACAAATCTATTTATATTTTGTTTACTGGTTTTGTCAAGTCTCTTATTCTTTTTGTTGTTGTTGAGGATTTATACCCACATTTCACTTAGTGTATCTAAATACATAATTATTTTTCATGGTCACTATCTCATGAGATGACAGTAAGTTATAAATTATGTATGCACCATAATATTAACATTCCCACTCAGATACAGATTCACTAACAAGCTTACTCTCAAAAGACCAGATAAAGATAAAGTTGGTTAACAATATTGACATTGACCCACTTGAAGATTATGTATGAAAAAAAAAAAAAATAAACAGAAAGAAAGCGAAAGAAGGCTGAATGAAAATGAATGGAAAGAAGTGAAAAAGTTCATCAGTTGCCGATTATTATGGAAGTTTCTGTTCGTTTTTATAGTGTGCATCATCAGAAGTTGTTGTGGTCAGACAAAATATGATATGTTTGCAGTTTTTTTTTCTTTTCGTTTAAGTAGACATTTCCTTATTCAGTTTTTTTTGCATTCAAAGTTTTTCATTTGTTATTTTTATTTAATGTACTTTGAAACCCATTAATAAATAACCTTCTTAAATTGAGCTCATAAATTTGCTGTTGCATATTAATATGGAAATCAGCTTTTCAAGATCAGATCAACTAATGAAATATAAAAACTTAAACAATCAAATGCAGCCCCAGAGGAGCTTATTGTAAAACACGATTTATGGCAAATAACACGCAAACGAAATAAGCTTTGAATGTTAGCTGATATAGCGTCGGATAAAATATGAAATTGTTTACCTACCTCAAAATAAAATTAATATTAACTTTTCATGCTCATTGGTCGTTTTGCACCTTGCTGCAATAATTGGAGTAATCGCATTAGTAATTTAAAAATTAGCAACACATCAGTAAACACTGATAATTATACTTGTTTCTACAATATATGTTGCTGGAATTATTTTTTAATATTTAGATACACTCATATTTACACTCAAAGCTTAATGTTTATTTATATGCTCTTCAAAATCAATGTTATTTTAATCACCGAAGAACTGAAATTTGTTGATTAATATGTGTAAAAAAAACTTGCAATTAATTATTTAGCTACGATTTTTTTATTAAATTCTAAATTGACATAGGTATAAGTACTAGCAAATTGGAAAAAAAATAATTCTTAATTAGCTACTTTCTCATTGTTTTCGTTAACTGCAACTACAGCATCATTATCTTGGTACTTCAATTATAAAATCAATAAAAAATAATTAGTATCTAATTAAAATTGAAGACAAATTTATATAATTGCAACAAAGTTAACAAAGTTGAAATAAATTATTGAAGGTTTAGAATAAAATGTAAGAAGAAAATCTTTTGTGAATTCAATTTTTAAAAATCATATATTGAACTCAACGCGACTCATATTTCCTTAACTATCATTCAATTTTTACTAACTGGAAATCCGTGAAGGTTCTTGATTCTTTAAAAATAGTGTTCTTGTTAAAACATTATTGTTAAAAGCCCATGAATTTTGTGCAAAAAGACGAACAAATTTGAATAGGAACCGATTTTGGCAGGGTTTTAGATCTATGTGGAGCAATCCTAGCAAAACAGGGTTGCCATCACAAATTTTAAGTAAATAAAAAAAATAGAACGTAACATTTTTTAGGCTTAGAATATATTTTAAATGATTCACAATTAAATATTTCATTGCCAGCGTATATATTTTTTTTACGGTAGATATTACCGTTAACTAAGCAAAATTTCGTGTCAAATTCGAAAAAGTGTATTTTTTTTTCTTAAATTTTTGTTTGTTTATTTTTGTTTGACCATAATTAAAAAAATTAAATAAAAAGAGAATTCAGTCTTATGCACAATATTATTATGCGTAATTTGCAAGCTTTTTTTGTAGGCCGTTACAATAATTTATTACAAATAAATTTAAATGAAGAACATTTAAATTTATTTGTGGAAAAACTGACAAATTTCGCTGCCTTGAAAAAATATTTTTTTTTTATATTTAACTAACGGTATGTTGTAAAAAATTGAAAAAAATTGTCAAATGACGCAAAATCTCATTAAGCAAAGATTAAAATTTAATATTGTCATAAATGATGTTGTTAAAATAGTAAAACTAAGGGTCAAATTTAAAAAGTTGATTTTGTTTTAATTTTTTTTTTAAACAAAATTTTTTAGTGAAAAACTTGGAGACCAAGATGAAATTTCTCTCTGCATATAGTTTTATTGATAATTTATCTCTGTGTAGTTTGAGACCATTCACATCCTTTTTCTTCAAGCTGTTAATGAAAAATTAAAATTTTATTAAAATCAAACCTTTTAAGTTTTTAATATAAATATTATTAAAAACAAAGCTTTTTAATATAATCGTATAAATACATATTTTTTATTATATAATTATTGCACGGTACTCTCTGTGTAGTTTGCTATTGCTGTAAACTTATTAAAAATTAAGGCCCTCATTATGATTAGCATATCGAACTATAAAGTTTGCGAATTCGACTATTTGGTATTAGGATTAGCGTTTCGCTTAATTTAAGTTCGTTTTAAATGTGAAAAATATTGCGAGTCTGATTTTCGAGCGATTAAGATCAGCGAAGATTCGCTAATATAGTCGCAAAATGTGTCAAATCTAGGTGAATCAAAATTTTCAGTGATAACTTAGCGAACAATAAATTAACTCATTTTCAAAGCATTTCTCAACCACTTTTTAATGTTTATTTGGAAAATTAGTGATATAAAACAAAAATATATAATAAAATAGTTGTTTTGAATACATATAAAGCACATACAAGTATGGACTTGCCATACAATGAAGAAAAATAGGTACATGCAAATGAGTTGTGTGCTTTTCGCCAGAACATGCGAAAGATGAAAAAATGTATCTTTCCTATTGATTTCCGGTTATGAAATATTTGTTGCTTTCTTTTTTTGTTTTTCCTTAAAACTCTCGCTTTTCTGTAACAGGTTATTTTTTGTTGATATTTGTTCATTTAACTTCTTTTAAACTTTCTTTCCTTTTTGAAATCTTCGTTACCCCTTTGACCTATTGACATTCTCAAACTGGTGTTGTTTGTTGATTTTGGTGTTCAATGAATTGTTTTGTTTTTTCGTGGTTGCACAATTTTCGTAGCTAAAACTTCCCAAAAACCGCAGAGTACAAACTAATTTTATGATAGGCGGAACTGTGAAGCTGTATGTTGATTGGACATATATCGTTTAGAATATTGAAACAATGGTAAACCACTGAAAACTTTTCTGGTATTTCCAAAGGTTTTAAAACTATCTCTAATACATCTTCTCATTCTTCTCATGATAATATTAACAACCCAATTTGTTCACCATCATTTTCTTCGAAAAATAAGAAGATATTGCTTATTATTTTAGTAGATATTTACAAAACAATCCCGAATAACAATAATTTTTCTACTTGTTGCAAAAAATACCCCTACGATTTGAAGTTTAACATCTGTCTTTTCGATTCAATATCTTTTGGCAGCACTTTAGGATTAGCGAATACACAAGCTCGCAATTGCTAATACCGTCGCAAGTGAAGTTCGCCTAAATATTCGAATTCGCTAAGTAGTTCGAACCGCAAATCATGATGTGGGCCTAAATTTTGTTGTTTAAGAACAAAGAATTCTTAATAATTTATGTTGTATCAAACAGGTTTCTAAACCCGTAAATCAAAAGATTTCAAAAGATTTCCAGATACCGAAAAATTACGAAAAAGTACAAAAATTCTCACTCTAAAGAACCGTTATTTTGTTTTGCTCATCACCTATAAGCGGAGACTTTTATGAAAAGTTATGGTGAAGTTTGTATGGAGTGAATGTTTCCTGGTCTAATATTAAAATGGGATCGAAACCAGATTTTTTAATAAAGTTAAGAATCTGAAAAGAAAATGATTGGTAGCTCTCTGCTACCACTGTATAGTGTGGGACTTTAACACCAATAAAAGCACCCCAAATATATGGAAATAAATGGAAATGCATCTTTGGTGTTGTTTGTCAGGTATAAACGGTAGACATGTCCTGACCAGAAATAAGGCTCTCACGACCAAGTATGACTTTTTTTCCATCCAACAACGCGGAAGCCGTGTAAATTGTTCCAGTGATTGCCAAAATAACAGAAGTATTAATATTTTTCTTCTGAATTTCGGAAAAAATCCTACCGTCCGGTTAAAATTTCATATAATAAAAATAAGAAGTTATATATATTTGGATTTCCAATAAGCTTAATTTTAACAACTTATTGTGTTATCTCAGCTTAGCATTTCCTCAAACCTAATTTTTCGTTGTTTATAGTGGTTCGGATATTAAATAAACGAAAAATGTGCTGATTAAGATCATTTTGGTGGTTGTCTCTGCTAAATCAGATTTTCAAACGAATCTCAATAAATTGCCTTAATTGTTTAATGTTTCGGAAATGCTTTGGGGTCTTTTGACAGCCAATCCGTTGATATCTGGGCCCCTATTCTGGTTCTATGATAAAATAAATTGATAAGTTTTTTATCACGATGGATTTCGTACCAATTTTTCATTTTATCTTTCGATTTTATTCAACAAGTTGATTCTCGTTTTAGCTATGATAAAATCAGCTGATTTTGTGTTGAATAATCAAAATATCTGTTTATTCAAATTAGCATTTTATGGCCTTTAGTCCATGAAAAAATGGCGTTTCGTGCGGATGCTCACTTTGCACTCATCAGTTGACGACGAGTGAGCACCTTGTCAATACGCAAATTTGCGCTAGTTTCAGTTCAAATTTCATAACTTTTTTGACAAAAAACTAAAGTGAACTATATCCAACAAGATTACGATTGCAATTATTATTTACTTATTATTTTATATTTATTAATTTTTTTAATGTATAGGTGTATAGAATTTGTGTTATAACAAAAACATTTTATATAAAATATCTGTTTGTTTAAAAAAAAATCGACTGAATATTATTTTCCCCTCGGTTGTTCGTTTTCATCTTAATAGTTTATTGTTATTTTGCTTTTTTTCTTGAGCTTTTTTAATTTTTTTTTATTTACAACTTCCCGCTTTTATTTTTTGTCATGAAACATTTTCTGTCATAATAAACAACTTTTCGGTGTTGACAGAAGATGACGGTTTAACTGAAACAGAATCGCAAAATGAAATTTTTAATTGATAAGTTTTTTTTTATAATATTCAGCCTTAGCGAGGTATCCGTTCGGAAACAGTTCAGATCGGAACTCAGATTGCGATCGAGTTATCCCTTTCAGAAAAGTATAAATAAAGCATATTAACATAGGACATTTTTCATCAGATGCTTCATTCACATATAGTGTGAAAAATATTCTGTTTTGATAATTTAAAAACATAATAATTATTAACAATGAAGTTATGGAATTGTATAATATATATAACTTCACACAATTAAACAAAAACAAATCAAAAAGTATGTTTTTTTTATTTTGCACTTAAAAAAAGCATAGCAACATTTATTTTTAATTCAATCAGCAACAACTTTTTAAAAATATTTTTTCTTTCCCGTTCCGCAGCAATTTTTTGTCGGAGAACTTCGGAGAATATTTTCCATGTAGCTGTTAAAAATAAATAGATAAAAGCTTTGCATTAAACATCAGTAGTCTGCGTTCAATTCTGTCGAAATTTTCTCCGATATCTGTATCGGAACGGATACCTCGATTGATAATTCTCCGATTTTGTACGAATCGGTCAAAATATTTTTCCTCGCTAGGGCTGATTGTATAGGATGACCTGTTACTCGACCACTCACCAATAGTAAACAATTTGTTTTAATAAACAAAACAAGGCCGAGCAACGCCGGACTATGGGCCGCTAGTTATTTATATACCCATATGGCCAATCAAAATATTTATAATATTTTTGAGGCATTAAATATTTTTGAGGGGTCAAAATTGTTATTGAAACACCGTGCGTCAACTTTCAACAATTTTTGATGAAGATCCTTCGGCCCCTCCCTTATATTGGAATTTTTATAAATATTAATTTCGTTCATTAAAAATATCTACTGCTTCATATGTCAAAGAATGAAAAAATCAAATATTTTTGCACATTCTTTGTGAAAAAATTAAATATTTATTTGTAAACAAATGTATTTATTTGTGAATCATCGAACATTACTGATGTTTGTGTTTAACTTGACATCTCACAAAATACTTTAGAAAAAATAATAAAGTAGATTCCTGTTTTAACTTATGAAATACGTTAATATTGTTACTTAATACAAAACAATTTTGTGGTAAACACTAAATAAAAATTGCGGTTTTACAGAAATCTGAAACACTGTCTACTTTGCATATCACATATACTCATGTGTGATTTGCGCGCAATTCATTGTTTTCGTTTTTATTCGTTTTTAATATGGAAACTGATGTTTTTTATTATTCGGTTTGTGTTTTTTTTTTGATTTATTGATATTCGCTTGTTATTGTTGACATGTTTTTGAAGCAGTAAAATTCCGGGATATGAAGGAGGGTATACAGTTTACGAAATAGACATATTGTTCCTATGCGGTTTTTAAATCTTATATATATGCTTAATATTTGCACTTAAACTGATATCTTATTCTAACGCCCAATATTTATATTGAAATGATCAATAGATAATACAAATAATATTTTTAAAAGGACAGATTCATTAATATTTCTAGAGGTAAATATCTGGAATAACTAAACCGATTGTAGCACACTAATTATATGTTTACACAAACTTTATATACCTAATGAACCATAGGCAGATAGCTTTCACTATACCATCGAGAACAATGGAGATTGTTGACAAGCTATAGCCATACAGATTATACCGATAGTATCTGTTTCCTGTCAAACAACACTGCTGCCTTATACCAAATGTGTAAACCATTTAAATTTAAAGTAGAGGCGAATCTTTAGTCGTATATAAACATAACAAAAGCAATCTGCCAATGAGTCATCGACCTTGAGTCTGTTTTACTGTGTCTCCACGATCTAAATTTCATAAAATGCAAAAGACAATTTTAGTCTAATATTTAAGCCAATATAGTCTGCTGTAAAACCGTTCCCTTAAGTTTAAAAAAATTATACGAAATGTTCGCGGTTTGTTTTTCGGTTTTTGTCATAGATTTCGGCGCTTGAAGTAAAAAAATTGGGTTATTAATTAATTATTTGGGTTATTAAATGAGAACTCCTGAATTTGAGGTACTGGACTAAGAGGGCTTTACAAAGTATTGCAAAAAATAGCAAATTTCAAAAAAATTATAAGCTGTAATTATTTTAAAAACTATTGAATTTACAGAAAAAATTAAAGTCTCATATTGTAACAAATTTAATTTACTTGTCCTGAGAAGGTATTGTCAAAAACTAGTCCGTTAGGGTTATAATCAACAAAATGTGAAAAAAACGAATTTTCTGAGGTTTTTTCGATTTTAACAAAGTTGCGTTTGGCGCTCGAGGTCAGAAACTTGGATTATTTATTAAACAACCATCATAAACAAGTCTGCGAAAAATCAGAAACATACAGGATTTCACGCATACATAATTAAAGATGTATAATTTTACTCTACTATTTCTAAAAATTCCGAATTTTTCAATTTCGAGTGTACCTACCTACACTTTGTCGAACCCTGTTTTTATCTAGTAAATCGAAATATATTTCTAGAGTTAGAAGGACAAGAATCTGAAAACAGCTTTGTTGTCGAACCAGTATCCACAAACACACCTAGTAATTGGACAGTAGATAATATTAAAAGCTAAATTGCAAAAAAGTTGTCCCTCATTCATATTTTATCACAAACCAATATACTATACTTATATTAAATCCAAACTTATTTGGAAATGTCATTTTAACTCAATTTTAACATTCGCTTTAAACAATTCAATTTTAATTTGAAAGACCAAAGGTTTAATTTTGTTTTTCAATTAACATGCACACACCCCTCCTCATTTCTAGGTAATTAAACAAATCTGTTTTTCAAAAGAGCCCAGGAACAAAAGGATCATTCATAAAACCACCAAACTGTTAGTTCTGTGTTCCACATCTATACGCGTATAATGAAATGAACACATATCATCACTTCTCTGATGGGAAACTCGTTGCATACTATTCGTGTAACTCAATATCAATTATCTCACAATGTTCGCTCATTCCGTTGTTTGTAAAAGGTTTTGTAATTACCTGAAAAGTTTTCCAAAAACTTTCACTGCTTAACGAAACCGCAAGCATTTGGCAGTTTAATTGAATTGTGGTACATGCCTCTCTATGTACCTTCAATTTCGAAAGAATTTTGGCTATGCGATAAAGGTGGGTGTTTTTTTTTCTGTTGCACTCGAGGAGAAGGTTACAACTTCTTTTTTTCTCCTCAAGTTAATTCTAATAGAAATTACCTCACACTTTAATGAATAATTAAATAAATAACTTAACTAATTACAAAGAAAATACTTAATTTCATTAAGAATAGAATTTCTAAAACCAATTCCATATATTTAAGACTTGAAGTTCAAACAATTCATCATAATTTGAAAGTCTTAGTTCTTATAATAAAATTGTGTTTTAATTGTTCATTCTGTCAACCATAACACAAAATGTAGCTCTTTTAAACTGCGGCCGTATCATTAGAGTGCGTGCTATGAAATTCTAAACTTGATGAACATTACTCAAATTTTGTAAGCTGAAACAAATTGTATCTTAATCCTCAAGTATCAAAGTGCTTAAACAAAACATTTCCATTCTATCTGAATCTCGGTCATAAACCTAATCTCATCCGTCGATTTATTTAATGACCTGGTTTCCTGTGTTTTCCCCTACGGATGAAGGTCTATTTCAGATATTTTGTATTTCCATTTACATAACATGAGTTGAAGAGGATAAAGTAAAGGATATTATACTTCTGAGAAGGAAATAAGTGTTAAAACGATGGAAAACATTACAAAGTTTTCTGTAAATGTTTCAGTTTATCAAAGTCTGCTTTGTAAATTCAGAAAGAAATTGAAAATGTACAATTTGAAATTGGGTAACTAGCTATTTATTTTTAAAAATTCTCCTATAAGTGCAAAATTTAAAGGGGAGAACATAGTTAAGAAATCTAACATCGAGATTCTACTTAACTTAAATTGCATTTTATTTTGCACGTTGAGGTTTATTTTGAGAAAATTAAATAAAACTTCAAAGACGGGACGTATTACTGTACCTGCTTCTGAATCCTTCTGATTTATGTTTAGTAATGAAAGTACATAATATTAAATATGTAAATGACAACGGATAAACAGTTGCAAAAAGCTGAAGTATACTATTTCAAACAAATAAAATAGTTATGTTACAAAAAATCTAACAATTCAGAAAACATCATTATTTATTTTCTGATACAGGGGTGGAATCGGCTAAGGTGATTTGTGATAAGTCACAGTCAAAATCTACACTTTCTGTCTGCGTAAGGTGATCATCACAGTGATAGCTAAAAACCAATTACAAAAATACTGTGAAAGTCACCTTCTGATGAAATTGACGTTTCATTTTTATGTTTGTTGCAATGTGACTAGAGTTACCACACGCCTACAAAAAATTATATAATTTTCAACTTTTTTTCAATTTTAGTCATCAAATCAACAAAAACAATATTTCTTTAACCACATGAGTATACAGCAATCGAAAATAAATGGTTAGATTTAGATTTAATGCATTGATTCACTAAAAAATTAACAATTTCAATGTATTAACTTGAAAATATGACTACGGCAACAATGTTTTTCACAAATGTCACTGACAAATTGAACAAAGTTGAATTGAGTTGAATTGATGGATGTGATCACCTTACGCAGAAGGAAAAATCAATATGATCACAAGTGGTGATCGAAAATGTGACAATCAACTATCATCTTATGCGATTCCACCCCAGTTCTTAAAAGAAAGAAATAAATACCAAAGAAACACACTCATGTGTGTTATGACTAGATCGTATTAGATTAGATGAATAGCGAAAAACCCGCGCTATATTCTGCGGCAAAAGAGATATTGAGTTCTGAAATTTGAAACTCAATTAATAAATTTCTTAATATTTGCGATAATGAATGCTTAAAAAATGTTATTATTTACAAAACTGGGCATTTGTAATAAATATAGAATTTTGTATTCGAACGAAATTCAGAATAGGGGTAAATATCGGTTTCTTGGTGATCTATGTGACCACAATTAATATGTAGATATACAAACACTTTTAGAAGCCATGGTCGATTTGGTGATATGTCATATAGCAAAGTTACATTAGCTGTTACTAAGGTAAGTTAGTAAGTAAGTAAGTAAGTAAGTAAGTAAGTAATTCATTTATTTACAATTTTTGATACATTTACATTGTTTTTTTTTTTTTGAATTTGAAAGCTTTCACAACCAAAGTTAATTTGAATTTTTAAGGACCAAAATATAACCTTCAACAATGGTCCATTTTTCCTTTATTGACTGGACTAAGAGTACGCAACAGCAACGAAAAGTAGGGAAGGCATTGGAAACGGAATTGAAAAACTAACGGAAGAAAATATCACATCAAAAAATAAACATTTCCATCGATACAAATCAACACTAAATAAACATTTACATCGATACAAATCACACTCACACTACTCCTTTTACGATTGTTAATTACCAATTGGAACTTTTAAATTATTAAATTTTTTTTTTATTTTTCAAACAAATCTGACTTTTGTGAATTGAAAGAAAATCAAAATTGTCAGTGAAAAATTTTAAATTAAATAAGTTTTATAGTAGATACTATCAATTGACAATCATACAGCTGACGAAATCTCCATGTTTTAATTCGCTGTCATTAGCAGATTCGCTCAAAGATTTTGTGTACACTTTTTTGAAAAAAGGCCTACATGTGTCCCTCTCATTCTTTTTCTGAATAATTTAAAAGAAAAACCAAGAAAATTGGTTGAAAACTATATGAGTTATAAGTAAACGCTCAAAATATCATTGTTTTGGTACAATGGATAGAGAATTAGTTGATTTTTATTTTTCATTGCCTACCTTATGGGCGACGCGAGGTTCAGCATAAGCTAGGAGGTATGCTAAAAAGAAAAAATGCTATTTACCCGTGTGAGAATTGAACTGGCCACCTCTGGTGTAACAGCCAAACACTCTTTTTTTTTTTTCATTTTTAATTCATTTTTATTTTTTCATTTCCTTATATCTATCTTAATGCTAGACAAAAAATCTTAAACAACTAGCTTACATATTAACTTAACTAACTAACTGGCCCCATGCGGGCGCTCTAAATTAAACTATGACTACTTAAAAAATGTCTTTCGACGGAAAATAACTTATAATTAGAATTCATGATAACTTAAAACTAACGAGAAAATTATGTAAAAAAAGACTCATTTTCTATATCATTTGTTTTTTTAATTTTTTATAAAACTTAAAGCTATACCCTTTACCTAAATAAAACTAATTAAAACTAAATTAAAACTAACTTAAATTACATTATATCTAATTAAAACTACTTAAAATAACTTAAAAACTAGAACAGCCACCAGCAATTTTTTTTTTTTTTTTTTTTTTTTCAAAGTATTATTATTGATTATACCTCTTGGACAGAGTTGTCTGCTTCCGTCTCTCTTTAGAACAGGACATCGAAAAAAGCAAAAAGCTCTGGCTTGTCGATGTCTTGTAGAAAGATCATATTATGTGAAATCGCTGAACCTTTTTGGTTTCATTAAAAGATGCATGCAATTTCTTCCCATTCTGAATCGGCTACAATTTATAAGGCATCAAACTCGTTCACAGCCCAACATTCGTATCTTTTTAAATTACGCCCTCAGCCTCAGATCCTTAACGCTGGTGCTAAGTAAAATAGTAATATAAACATTTAAGGGGTAGTCAATAGTCATATAACTCATAACACTTTAATGTTTGGGAAAGCTCAATTGAGATATTCTCTATGGAACTAAGACCCCTTTGCTGAAACTATACTTAAGCATTTGTGTTCTACATAAATCCTTAAGTGACAGTTTATGCAAAGGAGAAAGTACTATTAAAGGATTTATGCAGAACATAGATGCTTGAGTATCGTTTCAACAAATTTCTCTAATATCTTTTTCAATCTTAATATGATTATTTCATTATTTTTAATAAACATAAAAATTTTATTATACCAGTCTGAACTGATGATTATTTCATTATTTTATTTTTAGTAAACATACAAATATTATTATACTAGTCTGAACTGATTCAACCGTAATTTGAAATATTTTATATTTGAGACCTTAGAAATATTATGATTAATGGCCAGTTTCTCCAAACAATTTTAAATATTTATTGGGTTGTTAAATCTTAAAATGACATTTTTCAATTTCACTAACCATTTTCATTTTTAAAAGGGCCAATAAACTAAAGTCCCATTTTGTTCCAAATAAATTTTAAAGGCGTCTTAAAAATGCAAGACAAAGAGAACGTTGAAATGTTTCGATTGATATGCTCTCCTCTCGCTTGCTCTAATGAAATAGAGCCATGAGTGGTGAATAAAAATACCGGGTTGGCATCAAGTTTCCTCGAATTTAAAAATTCACCTCCCTATGTTGGTGCAAATCATTTCAAGCTAAAATACCAATAAATTTTATTACTCCGTTAACTAAAATGCTTTTAGCTGTATTTTGGTGAAACTGGGCATTAGCATAGTTTTTTTTATAGAAAAAAACTTAGGTATATTAAAAAGCCTAATTTTTAAAATAATTTAATAATAACAAAGCGAACAAATTTAATTTTCATTCAAATGATAAAAATTCTTATAAAAAGACAGATTTAATACATTATTATTATTATGTTACCAATTTAACAGAATTAAAAAAAAAAAAAAAAAAACATATCAAACGGTCCAATTTGTTCTAATTGAGATTATTGTAGTGGCAACACTTTTAACAACCACACTGCTGCAGCAATTTACTTGATTGCAATGTTTCACAAACCCTTGTATATCGAGCATGAAAAAGAAATAAAATAAAAAAAAAAGTATAAATAAAATAAAATTAACAATTATTGCATGAGCACCTACATTATATGCGTATAAAGGTTTTACTGGGGTTACTTTAGCGGTTATGTATAACTTCCAACCCTTCGACACGTCTGGACCGTGTCATGTGGGGGTAAATGGTTATGAAACATATTTTTAATTGAATACTCCAACAAGCTGTGTTAAATTTACAACAGCTCTAATTTTATTACACACCAGTCACTCAGAATTTCTCGTTTTTTTTTTTTAAAATAATACTTTCCCACCCCCTTATGGTTTATCTCTTCCTCGAATATATCTAACACGGATGAATGCTCAGCTGGAGGGTTGAAAGTGGTCAGTGGAAATTTAAACAATACAAAGCGAACAAAGAAAGCTCAAAATGATTTCATTTATCCCTTTGGTGCCATTTCATACTGACAAGCGCTAGGGATGAGTTTTTTTTTTATTTAAATTTTTGAGAGGTGGGATGATAATAAAAACTGTGTAGTGTTTTTTTTTTATTATTTTAATTTGAACGGGGATTCGTGCTCCCAAATTAACTTTGTTTTACCGAAAATGTTTTAACGAGGGCATAAAAGAATTACCATTATTTGTCTCTTGTATTGTTTATTCGTGTTTTTTTTATTTAGTTCGTTGTTCATTGTATTTTGGTTCAAAGTTTGCTTTCATTTGATTTTTTTTTTCTTAAACGGACCGACCGACGTCATTATGTCGGGTTAGGAGTAAATTAAAAAGAAGCAAATAAAGTGGACGGTATTTTTCTGTGGTTCTGAGAGTTATGTACAGTTAATTAACAAGATACCAAATATAATTGAAAAAGAACTCAACTGAAGACTCTTAATCTATGAGATTACATTCTTATTAAAAAGTACCTATCGTAAGGGCTTTCATAAGCAGATACTCTTGGCCCCTATAAATTTTATAAAGATAAATTTTTATCAATTCCTTATATACTAAGACCACAGCACAACTTTAGAAAGGAAACCCGTGATAATTCATCCTAAGGTGATGCAATCTCTGGCTGGAATAAACAAATTAAATAATTAATAATTATTTGTTTTTGTTGAATTATTTAAAGAATATTTATGATTTCTCTTATTAAATATTACTACTCTGTTACAATTTGGTGAAATTGATTTGCAAAAACGTTGAATTCTATACTTGCCTAAGGGCCAGTTTTTCATTCCTCAGTTAAACAGTCAGTTAGTACTTATTCCTCAGTTAGTGAAAAAATTGATTTTTCGACAATCAGTTAGCACTTATTCCTAGGAATAAATGCCTTAACTGTGATATAAAGTTATTTGTTCGTTTCGCAGACAGTTAAGAAGTTATTCCTAGGAATAAATTGTTGAACTGTCAAAAAAGAATCGTTTATTGGATTTTAGAAAAGTAAAATAATTTGTCTGCGAAGGAATTTTTTGATATTTTAGAAGATTTTATAATTGAAGAAGAAATTGAACTGGGTTTAATATGTCAAGTTTCCAGAAAACAAACAGTTGTGAGGAGAAGACCAGATCATTTTGAAGAATGGGAAGACAACGACTTTTGGAGAAGATTTTGTTTGAGAAAAAAAAAACTGTATCTATTAACTTTGATAAAAGAAAAAATAGAACATAATACTGAACGGTACGATTAACCAAATAAATTAAATGTGAACTATTTCCACTTTGTATAATGTATTTGTTCTAGAAATTTCTCTGAGGTTCTATGCGACTGGAAGTTTTTTGTATTTCAATAGGAGTTTTCGCGGGTGTGGATGATGCATCTACCGTTTGTGGTATCATAAAAAGGGTCACAACAGCCATTGTGTCTTTAAGGCCCAGATTTGTTCAAATGCCAAAAAACCTGAGTGAAATAATAGCTACTCAACAAGAATTTTATCAACTTCCAAGATTTCCTGGAGTTGTTGAAGCAATTGATTGTACCCATATGTACGAATTATTTCACCTGGTAATATATTAATATTAATAGATAATTTGTTTTGTTAAACAAAAAAAAAAATTAAACAAAAACTGAATCAAAAATCTGATAGCTAGATTTGATTTTTTTTTAAAGTAAACAATTGAAAATGACATTTGATTTCAAAGTCGTATGTCTTTCCCACTCGATCGCATAACTTTATAAAAAACTAAGGGATTTTCTCACTCTTACACTGTGAAGTTGGATGTAGTTAACTTTGTTATTCCGTGGAATAGTTAAGTTACTCTTTTTTTGAAAAATCCGACAGTGTTATCAGACTGTTAAAGAGTCAGTTAATTTTATTCTTCTCATAGCTAACTGACTGTTTAACTGACGAATGAAAAATTGGCACTAAGTGAATTTTAATTCCAAAGGAGTGCATTTATGTTGCACAATGGTAGGGTATTAAATTTTTCTTAGAATTTCCATACTAATATAGAAATTATGACGCTTGAATTTAAGGCTTTAAGGGCAGCTATATTATAAACTGTCTGCCGTTAGTGCGCAATATTGTATGCCGCTGATATTTTTTTTCGAAATTCAGACTTGCAATATTTTGTTAACATTTTTATGAATAATATATCGTAACTCTATGAACTTAGACAACGGGAATATAGAGTCGATCTTGTTCTCTCGTTTTGCATAACACCACCCACAAGAAGGCATCTATGTTTAAACACACATTTTGACTTTTCAAATAGCTAAGTCGTGAATCGTGATGCTGATTGAATGACAACATTTCGTAATGCATCCAATCAGTTTTTTATTTCTTTCCATTTTATTTTATTTTGTTTTATAAAATTAAGTTAAAATTATACAATTTGTAAAATTAATTAAGGTGTTTCGGCTCATAACATTCGTTTGTTATTTCAAATATGTTTTTTAAGCAAATAGAAAAAATTTTAAAATAGATTTTTAAGCAATGTTTCAGAAGCATCTCAAAAATGACATTCGATTTCCAAGTCAAAAGAAACATTTTTAAAACGTTTCTGGAATTGGAAACATTTTTGAATCATTTCAGAAATGTTTTTAAACAATGCTTCTTGAAATGTTTTTTTGTTCGGGACACACCTAAAGGAACATCAATACAACGTTCAATTATAAGTATATAGTAGAAGAGCTAGCAAACCATTTTACTAGCCCGTTTCCCACAAATTTAGAAAAAATTTAAATGACTTTTTTAACTTAAAACTTTATGTTTTGTATACCAGTTGCGAAGAACCTTAACAACTCATATGAGAGCTTAAACGTTACGTTAAACGGTACTTTTCTAATTGACCGATAACAAAATATCATTTAAAATATTTCTAGATTTTGTGGTAAACAGGTTAGTCAAATGGTTCGCTAGCTATTAGACAAAGGGGCAGTTTTTTTCAGCTCTGGTTATTTCAGTTGTTAACCATAGATATTGTATGTGTTTCTTTAGTTACCAGTAAATGGTTAAATTTAACCAGAGCTGAAAAGACTGGGCCTAATAGTTCTCCGATTATTTTTTTTTTAAAGCCCTTTTTTTGGAGCTTAGTTCAGACCAAAGCAAGCTTCTTAGATTACGCTCCAGAATTCAATTTGCATTGAGAACTGTTTAAATGAACTAACAACAACCTGTGTGCAGGAAAACCTTTAGCGAAATTATAATCTTGTCAGTATCAGCGGTTAGTAGTGGAAAAGTCGATCATCAGAGTACTTTAGGTTTTGCGGAATCAAAATCTCACGTTTATTTGCAAAATACTGGTACTTGATTTTGACGATTATGGAACTTGAAACCACGCATGTTCGTACAACTTAACGTAAAATGCATCACTAGTGTTACTTCCTCTATGCAATTCTATCACTAAGGAATAAGGATATCTGTTTAAGGACAGGCATTTTGTTTTTTGCTTAGTTCTATTTTTTCATTCCATTTCGAAAAAATATTTTTTCAAAGTATGTACTTATTAAAAAATAACCCATTTTTTTCTCTTTTTTTATTTTCAAAACGCATATTTTTAAAACATGTTTCAATTATTTATACGAGATGACAGAACTATTTGAATAAATAAATTTGTCCAAGTCGATGAAAGAAATTAGTTGGAATCAGACATGGAACAATCCATAACCGGGAAGATTGTGGAAATTTTCTGGGGTCAACCCGACGAACCTGAACCTCACAAGCAAAAATAGGCAAAGTGTTTACATTCAAGATTATATCATGGTCAAAAGAGGAGAAAAAGAAGAAGATGTTATCATTTAAATGTTCCGTTCAATTGTGCTACTAGCCATGGTTATTTGGTATCAATGGATATAATATGTATAACAAACAACACAGACTGTCTACCCATTCGTTGGTGAAGCTATTTTTTAAGTCGTGCAACACGAATATTAAATCCTTCTATTTACTCAATTTTCAAATGCAAAATCTTACTGACATTAAATTTTCAAAAACTTTTTAGTTGGTAATTACAAGAAAAGCCTAAAAAAAGAAGCAAATCGCGTGTAAATTGTTGGTTTTTTGCAAAACATTTTACTGACTTAGTCACTTTTTGCAATAACCCCATGATGTTTTATTTCGAATACAAAGCCATTTGTTATTTGTTACAACATTTACTCTCATTTGAGTTTCGTTTTTCTATAGCATCAGCCATTGGCATTATCTAAAAAGGAAGAATTTACAAAACACAATCACATAATTTTTTTACGATTCAATCAAATAGGATAAATCAACAAAATTCACCTTACAAAAAGGTGACTAATAAGTAAAAATGTCAAGTGCAAACTCAATGATTGTTGGTCATGCTTTTCATCTTTACTAAATTTAATATCCGGCAAAAAAATATGACAAAACATCAATATTGTACAAGGAATTCTCCTTTCCTGTTTCCGCTTAATCCAAATATCTTTGACAAACAGTGGGCATGACACACACGATAGCCGTTCATCATCCTGTGTCACAAACAATTTCATAAGAAAATCAAACTGAATGTTTCATATATAGTAAAAACTCCGGATACGACTATATTTTTTGTTTGTATAGGCCAAAAGACTACACCTACTACCTTGTAGTTGTAAATATTCGTTGTATTTGAAAATATCTACAAGCCAGATGATATATTTATTTTTTATTTGATGTATGTAATTATTTCAATCACAACTGAACGAAACAAAATGTAATATACGGTTTTTGGTTATCAATCATTTAATTGTTATGTTTGGACAAAATTCAATAATTTGCTAACGTCAATGACATATTTTGGCAGAATGAAATTATTGCTTGAATGGTTCTTCAAAAGTATAATAATTTAGGGAAGTATTTTTTTTTTTTTTTTTTTGCTGATTTTGAATATGGTAAGGTTATACGACCTTATAATGATAAATTATGATTGAAGTCATTATTGATTTCAATAAGCTTAGCTGGAAATTTGTACTAAGATGTTTTGTTAACAGATGAAATCACTTTACTTATATACATTTAAATTAACAATACCAATTTTGAAGCATTCTTGTGGAAATAAAAAACATTTATCATTATCGTTTCGGCTAATACTAAGGCTTTTTTATGCCACTTTGGCAGGTTATCAAATTGGAACCCCAATGTGATTGCATTTCAGCCCTATTAAGTAAATTGATGATTGTTAGTATACCAACATAAAAAATTACGCAAGATTTTTTTTGTAAGCCTTCTAAAAATTATACTATGTTAAAAACGCCATCTTGTGGTCTTTAAGACAAGTATTTTTATATTTCAGTTTGGTTTAGTGGGAAGCTCACAGGAACGTCATGCAAAAGAACTCGAGGTCCATTTCCGGTGAAAAATTGAAATTAGATTTTTGAAAGTAATATTCAGGAAAAGAAAAAAATAGTTCAAAAAAGCAAATATAAGAAAAAGAGATCAAAACAAACAAATAAAGAAAGACACTGGAAAGATTTTTTTCTCGAGAAATGTCATAATTCTTTAAGAAGAAGAAAAGACGGAGTAAAGAAATAGTAAAGAAGAATAAAAGAAGAATGTTATTCCGTGTAAAGAAGATTTTAAGAAATAAGCTTGTTTTTTTAATTCTTTTTTCACGACTTTTATCCACTCAGCAAGAACTTATACCTAAAGACTAAAGAAGAATAGATAGGTACATGTAAAGCTCGGAATTCTTATATCCTTCCATCATACATAACTAATGTTGGGCTACTTGTGTGTATTTAAACTCCAGTATTTGTAGTTTTGTTATGCGCAATACTTGTTTTGTTTTATTTATACATATTCAATTTATTTATATGATTCAACACCACGGAGAAGATGTCTTAAGTAACCGTCATTTGAGTGTGGCTATCTCAAGCAGCTTTGACTAGTGCTTTATATTTAAACTTTTAAATGCGTAATGAACTCCCAAAATAAACAGTTAACAGTTATGTATACATTCATTATAGTTATTTATTTACATACATACATATATACATAACTAGCAGAAAGTACCCGGCGTTGCCCGGGTACATCATCATTTTCAAAACGGAAAAGGAGTCCCCTATACAGTATAGATTATTATTAAGCCCTCTGCTGGTGATATTAATATCGTTATTGAGGAGAAGCAGGTAGTCAAAATAAGAACTAAGGAATCTTTGCTCTTTAGTACACACCTGATTACTGCAGCGCCAAAACATGAACTTGACGTTTGACGTAAAACGATGACGCGTTGGATTTGACAAATTACTTTTTACTGTCAGATAAAACAGCGATGGCATTTGAATTTGTCACCCCTATAGTCAATGCTGTCAAATTATTGAATTCATTGTTTGCGCCAAACCTATACCAGACAATTCCCAATGCCTTCAAATAGTTCGCCAACAAACGTCAAATGCTTCACTTTGACTGATTGGGAATGGGACAAAATATAGAAACGTCAATTTACGTCGGATGAGTACGTCCAATATGTGAACATCGTCTAAAGGTGACAGATTCAAATAGACATTTGTGCAATAATTTGACAGCTTTGACTATAGGGGTGACGGATTCAAATGCCATCGCTGTTGTATCTGACAGTAAAAAGTAATTTGTCAAATCATTTTACGTCAAACGTCAAATTCATGTTTTGGCGCTGCAGTAATCAGGTTTGTAATAAAGAGCAAAGATAACTTAGCTCTTATTTTGACTACTTGTTGCGCATTTCAACTTTATAATATACGTGTAGCGCAGCAGTAGTCAAGTTTGTACTTATCCAACATGATCGCTTAAAAACAGAAAATATTAAGAATTTATGACCGAATTTCGCATCTCCTCAATTCGATACTTATGGTGACTACGTAGTAGTGCTTTTTCACTTCATCATATACGTGTAGCGCAGTAGTAGTCAAGTTTATACTAAAGACCAACGATAACGTATTACTAATTTTGACTACTCGCTGCGCATATCAACTTTACCAATCTTCAATAAGTTTAACAATGGTAGGTATGACAGTTGGGCGAAATGCCCGTGAAATATTTTGTGAGCTCTCTTTAATATTCACTGATGACATTTGTTAAAAAAAATTGGAAACGTGAAACGTCGAAATGGTAAGAAAAATTACTTTAATTGTTCCTCGGGCAAAAGTTTTTTTAAAAATTAACCCAGTTTTAAAGTGTATTTTGTTATTTTTAATATCCTAAAACCTGACGAACAGTTAAAAGTAATTTTTACAATAAATTTTAGAAAAGAATAGTTTGTTGTTATATGTGTTTTACCACAGTAACAATATAACAAATAAACTAACAAAACTACTCTTTTATATAGTAGTAGGATGTTAAAACAAAAATATACGTATAGGCATATATTTCTTTTCCTGAAAAGATAAGTAAAGCTTAACTCTTTTAATTCAAATCAAAAATTTATGTTTAAAAAAAAAATATTTTTATAATTAATAAATCAAACAAAAAAAAATTAAATATACGCCATTATGGGTTCTTGTTCTCTTTATATGAAGTCTCGTGTGTTTCCAATGACATTTTTATTAATCTGAATAATTGTGGCATCATTTTTCACGCGCCTTAGGGAAATGTATTTTTTTTTATTTTGTTAATGCGGTAGATACATTTCCCTTTTTATCAATTTTTTAAATAAAATAATGGAACAATGAAAATATAAACTTTAAAAAAGTTTTGATATGATTGTCATTCATGAAATTGAGTAAATTAAATATTTTTCCATAAATTACTTACGACTAGAAAATTGCTACTTCACTTGTTACAAGACAATTTATTCGAAAAGAAGAAACTAGATGCAATATAGAAATGAAGGATTTGCCTTTGCCATATGTAGTATCAAAAAAATGTGTGTATGGAGTTTTCAAAATCTATGGTACAGCGTAGAGAATATAAAAGTACAGATCTCTGTCAAAGGCAATCATTATTCTGTACACAGATAAAATCATTCCAAGAAAAAATTGCATTAGATGGAAGAGAACTACAAAGTACCCAAACACGAAAAAAGAAATCCTTTAAACGATTTCTCAGATATAGAAAGAGATGGGAAAATAGTTAAAAAAAAAAAAAAACACTAAATTATAAAATCCGATTATAGTTTGAAATGTCACTATCAAACGCTTTGAGATGACTGCGATTGCTGTTAATTTCCATATACTTATATACGTACCTAGTTCATTTATTCAATTCTTCACTTTTTGCTATTTTGGTGGTACAATTTTCTTCATTTTCATTTGAATTTCCAGTTTAAAATTTAAACTGAAAATGCTTTCAAGCTAAAAGTAGAAAAAAAAAAATTTATCAAACCTTTCTTTTGACAAAATGGTTGGTTGGTATATCTTTACAAAAATAGAATAAGAAAGTTAAATTTAATTTTCTTGTTCATTTTAACTGTTAAGCGGATTAAATAAAATTAAATTAAAAAATCAAATGAAATAAAATGACAGGATATTTATTTCATAAAGAAAAGAGCATACATGAAGAAACATCTATTTTATGTTAGTTGTCGGGACCTTCTGAATAATTTAAATGAAACAAATTGATTAGTTTCTTTTTTTTTTATTTGAATTAAATGTGAGACCTTCTATATGTAGAAACGAAAATGGAAATATATAATACAACATTATCCAGAGAGGTCCTCAAGAGTTCAGCAATATACATATACATATAAAGAGTATCTTTATTTCTATCTTGTGTAAGGCAACATTCAAAAAATGATTTTCATTAATAAATAAAATAGCAAAACTACAAAAATGCAAATTTATCTGTCGTATTTGGGCATCAGAAGATATGTGAAATGACATCCTGCATTTTCTTGCCAAATTCACAGCCAGCATTTCGGATGGGAGAGAGAATTCCACACTGTCCCGTCCCCTTAATTATTTCACGAGATTTAAATGCTTTTCGGTTTTGGTGTCACAAATCTGCGTTTTTTCTCATGGGGATGTATTTTTATTTTATGTTTTATATTTTTTTATTTTCGTTGCTCAGCAGTTGATTTAAATTTTAATTAAACAATTACCATGAGAGGATGAGTGTGTTATACGCTTCCGACTGTTGGATAAAACTGTAAAAATAGAGATTTGGTTTTAATATTTTAATTTGTGATGGAATAAAGCATTTAATATGAAAATATTTTTATTTTTGCTGTTGTTGAATTTTAAGCCAGAAAAAAATAAAAATATATCTGTGGTATTTTGTATATGTAGGCCAAGTTCATAATGAGAAATAAACTATTATAGGTACGAGTTTAGTAGGAGAAAAACAATTAAAGAAACAGGAAAGCATTCATATTTTTAATTTTTAGTGGAATTGTTATGAAATGCCTGCGGGAAAAATTATTTTTGCCATTGAACTTTTCGCAACTTATTTTAATGTAAAAACAAAGTTGAAAATTAAAGGATTTTTGTATGATTACTGATGTATCTTATATTGCAGTTACATAGATAATTTGGATGAATGATGAATAAATCAAATATAATCTGTGTTCACGGACACCATTTTTGGCAGGAATTATTTAAATTTCACAACCGACGCCCGTTCATGTTCATCGTCATTTTAGTGGAACTGCACTAATTATAATCTTATATTTATTAGAAAAAAAACACCGACCGGGGTACCTATCGAACCCATGCATGTTTGTACCTTGAAGGCACAATATCAAGGATTGATCGCACTTGCGAATATATTATATACTAGCTGTTACTCGCTGCGTTGCTGCCGCAGAAATAAAATAAGTTAGAAAGCTTTGATTTTGAAAAATTAACTATAGTCAAATTTTTCCAACATTTTGCCAAAAGCTTTTTAACCCATAAAAAAGAGTTTCAAAAAAACAACTCGAGCGCTATCTTTGGGATGATTAACTTCATAAGTTACTTCCTACAACAACAGCTATCTGTAAGTGGCAAGTCCTGTCAAAATCTGTCAAGCATAGTTTCTGACCGGGCATAAAAACGATTTTTCTAGAAAAAAAGCGACCTGAGCGCCATCTAAGGAAATAATGAAATAGCTTTAATTCCGCGCTATAGAATTATCTTTCTGCCAGTGAAAGTCGCGACAAAATCGGTCCAGCCGTTCTCGAGATTAGCCAGGACAAACAGACAGACAGGCACACAAAAATTTTAAAAAATGTGTGGTTTGTTATAAGGGCTGTGTAGTGTATGCTTTCATATGCGTGTAGTAAAATACTGTTACTTTGACATTACAAACAGACACTCCATTTTTATTTATGTGTATAGATTTAATAATTTATTTATATAACTAGCTGTCCGACCCGGCTTCGCACGGCTAATTAAAAACTAATTAAAAAATTAAATCTCCCCTTTACAGATAGATACAATCAAAATTAAATTTAAATCACATTACTGAATATAAAATACGCAAAGAACTGCATTAAAGATACTAATAAAAAAAGAGAAAAGTCTTACAAATAATTCTAATAACTTCCTCAGAGTTATTAAAAAATACACAGATTTATGAGTTTCATTACTTTTTTCACTGAATAATTACTGCCTGAAAATTAAAAATAACAAAACTTTATGAAATACTATTTTTAATTCTTGCAGTCGATCACTGGCATCTTATTACGATTTTTTACACTGCTTGTTTGCTTAATTTTTGCGCATGGGCTTATGAAAATTTGCAATAATGAACACTTGACGATTGCAGTGACTCTTTGCATTTGTGGACGTTGAATTTACCCGTTAACTATTAACCAGCGCCTAAGACCGATCGGCCACGCTCCCGTTAGAAATAGCTGTATTATTCACATAGCTGCGACACATTTTTTTAACATCGTTAGCTTTCACTTTCATGACTATGGCTGATGCAATTTATAAGCTATTTAAAATATTTCCACTATGCTTTACGCACTTTCCCCAGAACTTGCACTGATTGGGAAAACCTTTGCGATTCAGTCGAGGAAATAAGTCGAAATTGTGAAAAGTTGGTGATGTTAAGGGCTTCAATCCATTCAAAAAATTCCACTGGTGGTATCAATCAACCAAGCCTATTCTTGACAACAATAGCTATTCGAAATTCAAATATTTTTGTATTCGGAACTGCCTGAACAGAAAACTATTTTGAAAACCTTGACGATGTTAAACATTTTCAAATGATATTTTCTAGCAGTCTACCCGAATACATTCTTATAGTTGCAAACATTCAATTTGAAATCTACCGACATTTTTAAGGGCACAACATTTTTTTAAGATTAATGAAATAACTGTAAATTAGCTCATGTTTCCCATGTTAAAAAAGAAACAAACTATGGGAGTGCCTAAAAGAGAGTCCTTGCATGATTACAAAATATATTTGCATTTTTGTTCATTATGTTTTAGAAGCTTTAAAAAAACCCTTTTGAATAATTGCTAGAAACCATGAACAAACCCCCTGCAGCATAGAAGAAGACAACACGCAATCTAGTCTTAATGTGCTAAGCTTACGAATCACCTTGAATTTAAAGGAAAGGGAATATTTATTTACATAATGAAAACGATTATCATGGTTGATTAAAGGATTTTATGAGTGACGAAATGAATGAACATTATTTAAATTCTTAACAATACAAACAAAAAATATATTATATCGTATTATCCACACACTATAGGTAACACCTTTTTCAAAGTGTTGTTTTCTTCAAAAACATGCTAATTTTCTTAACATTCACTGGAGTTTCTGTTTCTCTCTATGGTTTTGAGATATGCAATATCACTAATTCTCTATAACACAATCGTCTCAGAAAGACGAATTTACGATTAAGTGCATATATATACATAAATATAACATACAATCATTAAAACCTTAAATTGTTTTTCTAATTTAAAACTCCCTTCTTGAATCTTACCCTTGACTCACATTTTCCAGTTCAATGTCAAGAATACCGACAATATCCCCGTCAACCATGCCAACATCTATAAAACTAAATAAATATATTTTTCGTCTAACTTCTAACATTTAATGCAAACACATTAATGCTGTGTCATTCGTACGTAATGTTGATAATTACAAACCTCATACCCCCTATATAGTTTAGCATTTGATAAATCAACATGTAAATGCATTATTTGCCAGGAGCTTGAAGTGTAAATATAGAAAATATAAAAAACAATGAGAAAAACACTCGTTTCGTTGATGAGGGTTTTTGACGTGTGAGTCTAACATGCAAAGTTCAAGTTAATTTATATTTTCTTTGTATAGACGTAGGTATATTTTGCTTATTTCTTTATGTGTTAAGATGGCAGTTAACAAAATCACATTTTGTTGCAATTTTGTTCTCCCTAAGAACTATTAAGAAAGATAAAGTTAAATATTCTTATTGATTACGTATGAGTTGAGCAGATAGAAAATAATATAAGTGATGTTCGTTAGAAACGTTCATTCATATTATGTAGTTTTTTAGTCTGATATTTGAAATTGTGAATTTTTTCCTCTGGTCGACGGATATCATTTTTTTAGCTGGATTAAAAATTGAACATTATCATGATCATTATAAGCGAGAGTCGTGACTTTATCCTTAAGCATTAAACACCATCAGTCAGCCATCAGACTATAAGGGGGAATAACATGTAGCATATGAAAACATGCCGTAACTATTCGGGACTTGTGGAAGTGTGATCATAGCCTCTTTGCGGCGGCCGCTAGTAACAAGCCTTTTAAAAAAGGTTTGGCTAATATGATCAGGCTAGTTCCTCAGGTTGGCAACAGGTTAATTCCCTGTTCCGTAAAATTTAGAATTACGAACCCGACAACAAGCCTCGGAAACGGACTGATCTCACGACGACAACCTACGCAACGAAAACGGCAAAACGATTTACGAATTTTCTTATGGAACGTACGATCGCTCTATAGAGCTCGAGCTGTTCAGCAGCTAGCTGATGCCCTGTCAAAATATAAAGCTGACATAACAGCACTTCAAGAAATCAGATGGACAGGGAATGGTGTTTTACAGAAGAAAGAATATGACGTATACTACAGCTGTCATACAAAACACCATGTGCTAGGGGTAGGCTTCCTAGTCAGCGAAAAAATGAAGTCTACCATCATCGGCTTTAACGCTATAAGCGAAAGGCTATGCACCCTTCGCGTGCGAGGCAAATTTACGAACATCAGCCTCATTAACGTTCACGGACCTACGGAGGAGTCCTCAGACGAAGAAAAAGAGACTTACTACGAACAAGTCGAGAGGACCCTCAATGCCTGTCCCAGGTATGACGTAAAAATCATCCTTGGGGATTTGAACGCAAAAATAGGTCGGGAGCCGGTATTCAGGCATTACGCAGGACTTCGAGTCTTAGAATTGGCAGCATCGAAAAACATGGTCGTTGCGAGTACCAGGTTCCCGCGAAAAGATATCTACAAAGCCACCTGGGTATCACCTGATGGAGTCACTCGTAACCAAATAGACCACGTGTTGATAGACCGTCGCCACTACTCGAACTTGATGACGGTACGAACGTACCGAGGCGCCAATATCGACTCGGATCACTATCTTGTTGGTATGGTCTTCCGAAGGCGGATTGCCTTGCGAAGACGTATTGCATCCGCCGATCAGATTCGAATCAACACGGCTGCCCTGCGCAATGAAAATGCCAGTAACACCTTTGGTAATGCGTTAGGACTCGCCCTAGAATCACTTGATTTAGGGAGAGTAAGTCCTGGAGCCAGTATGCTGGGCGTAGATGAGAAGTGGACACGCCTTAAGAATACTGTCATTAGTACTGCCAACTCCATCTTAAGCAGCAGTCGTAGAAATCGGAACGACTGGTTCAATGATGAATGCAAGCTAGCGACTGAACGTAAGAATGTTGCGTACCGAGCAATGCAACAATCTCATAGAACGCGGGCACGCGAAGAAGAATATAAAGAGCTCAGAAGAATAGAAAAACGGCTTCACAGACAGAAAAAATCAGCCTGGGAGAAGAACTTAATCTGTGAAATAGAAAAAAGCCGAGAGCGAGGTCCGCACCAGGCGCGGAAGTTCTACCAATCCGTCCGAAACATGACACAATACACACCACGCTGCACATACTGCAAGGACGGAGAGGGAAATCTGATCACCGATCCACAAAGCATACTGGAGCGATGGGAAGTGTACTTTAATGAATTGCTAAATGGTCAACTCACTGCAGAAGTGGAGGCTCCACTGCTTCAAGACGAATACCCTATGTTGCCGTCACCAAGCATAAAAGAGGTTGAGAAGGCTATATAGACCGGCTAAAGAAAAACAAAGCCCCGGGAGTTGATGGTATACCAGCCGAATTATTTCAACACGGTGGGACAGCTCTACGTCAGGCAATTCATGATATTAAAGTGCACGTGTGGGAGCATGAAGAAATGCAAGAAGACTGGCGAAAAGGTATAATATGCCCCATACATAAGAAAGGAGATGTCACAACGTGCAGCAACTATAGAGGTATCACGTTGTTGAGTACCGCCTATATGATACTCTCCTCTATCCTACAAGACCGGATAACCCCATACGCTAAAACCATCATCGGACAATATCAGTGTGGTTTCATTCCAGGCAAATCAACAACTGATCAGATCTTTACCCTTAGGCAGGCGATGGAAAAATGTCTAGAATTTAACATCCCAACATACCACCTGTTTATAGACTTTAAGGCCGCCTATGATAGCATAGCCAGGGTAGAACTTTACAAATCCATGAGAGCATTCGGCATCCCAAATAAATTGACACGACTATGTAGGTTGACCATGACCAACGTAAGAAGTCAAGTAAAAATAGCCGGATTGCTATCCAGACCAATCAACATCTTTAATGGACTCCGACAAGGGGATGGTTTGGCCTGCCTCCTCTTCAACCTGGCGTTGGAGAAAGCAATCCGTGACTCTGGCACGGCAACAAGAGGGACCATCGTCAACAGGTCAAGCCAGATACTGGCTTACGCAGACGACATCGACATCATCGGAAGAACCGAGCAAGCTGTACACGATTCCTTCATCCAGATCGAGCAGGCGGCACAAAATCTGGGGCTGCACATTAGTGAAGGTAAAACAAAGTACATGGTGGCGTCGAATGCGAGAACAGTTGGTCAAACAATCAAGGTAGCGGAGCACGAATTTGAAGTGGTGCAATCCTTTAAATACCTTGGGTCAATAGTAGCAGCCGATAACAATATAGAAGAAGAAATACGCGGGCGGCTTCTCAAATCCAACAGAGCCTACTACAGTCTGTCAAAGCTCTTCAAATCCAGAAATCTCACCATAACTTCAAAACAACTGCTGTACAGGACCATGGTCCTGCCAGTACTCACATATGGATCCGAGACTTGGGTGCTTAGCAAAAGGCACTCTGACCTCTTAGCCGCGTTCGAGAGAAAAGTCTTAAGGAGAATTGTTGGCCCCATATGTGAGGAAGGACGATTCCGGAGACTAGACGGTACAATCACGAATTGTACGCAATCTACCTTGAAGCAGATATCGTGACAAAAATTAGGCTCGGTAGACTTCGGTGGGCAGGGCACCTAGCTCGCATGAGCGAAGAGGAACCTGCTCGGAAAGTTCTTTGTGGTACATTCTATGGCAGACGACAGCGTGGTAGACCATGCTTGCGCTGGAGAGATGGCGTAGACCAGGACGCCCGGAGCCTTGGGGTGCGCAACTGGATGGCGTCGGCTCGAGACCGGGATAGGTGGAGAGACTTGTTGAAGGAGGCCAGGACCAGACCCCGGTTGTCGAGCCGATGATGGTGATGATTAAACACCATATTATTTAATCCGGATTGAAATGGGATTTGAGTAAATTTTAAATCCAACGACTGAATCAATAAAAAGTTTTAAAATCTTTACAAAAACTATTGAAAAATTAAAAATTTTTCTTCTTCTTTTGCGAAAATGTTTGATATAAACTCTATACCTTCCAACTAACAATTATACCACGGAAATAATCAATTTCTGATTTTAAATTTCAATTTTTTTTTTTAATTTTGTCTTGTTATCCTTTTTTTAGTTATCAATCGTTTCCAAGCTACGAGCATCGCAAAAGCGAACACTTATAAGAAAAAGTTTTTACCTTATATTTTTCCTACACTTATAACGAATATTCTTATTTTCTATAGTGAATTCCAAATCCACAGGTTGATTCCAAAAAGGGCAGTGAATCGTTATTGAAATCGCTTTCATCTATTGCTATTCTGAGAACCTACAGGTTCCTTATCCAAAAAAATCTGAATTTTGGTGCTGTTGCATTTGTTTCTTTCAGAAAATTATGGGCCTGCATAATTGTATTCGACCATCATGACGGGCGGTCGTCATTTGATAATAAAATTTAGCTCAGATTCTCTTTGTTTTTTGGCTCCCTGAAATTACGCCATAGGAAATTTAGCCAAAAACTGTTTTGGGAAAAAGAGCCAAAATATTTTGGCGTAATAATTAAAAAAAAAAAAAACACCCAAATCTAGAAAATTCGCCAGAATTCAAGGAAATTACGCTAAATTTTTGCAAAAAGAGCCAAAAAGAAAAAAAGGAAATTACTCCCGCCACAACACGCCATTTACTTTGTCTTAACTTACGGGTTTGTTTTACAGTTTTTTCACCTCAAATTCACCATCTAGCAAATCAAATTCATTTATTTGCACAACATATTCACTTTCTTGCAAATCAAATCCACGTTTTTGAAGAACAAAATTCAAGTTTTTGCAAAACAGATTCACTTTTTTGCTAATCAAATTCACGCTTAAAGAAAAGTAATATTATTAGTACAGGAAAACGTGAAATTAACTGTTCTAAATATTGTAGAGGGTTACTTCCTGAGTATAAAAACTTTTTTTTCGGAATCCAGATCCGCATAAGGGGTGCCATTTTAAATTGAGTTTTTTCTTTGTGTTCTACAAGTTTTTGTCATACTCGGTTTTCTAGATAATTAATCTAGAAAACCGAGTATGATTAATTAGATTAATTATCTAGAAAACCGAGTATGACAAAAACTTGTAGAACACAAATTTGTAGAAAAAGTACTTTCTCTATCTTGTTTATGTCTATTCTTTTTAATATATCATTATTATTTTAAAAGTTATAAGCAAATAACTTCAGTGTTTTACTTGCTTATTATTCAGCGTCGCGGAACTTTTTTTGTTTTTCATATAACATAAAAAATGTTAATGTAAAAATAGTAGACAACACTCAAATCCTCATTTCTACTATTTTTACAAGTTCTATAATACAGTAGTCCCGCGATAATGTGAAATAATTAAAACAAGGCGTTTTTGGATTTTAAAGGTGTTCACATTACTGGAACATTTTCTTCAGTTCTTATTAACATTGCATGTAAAACAACTTTCGTATACATTTATAACAACATATATTAATCTAAAGCACAGTTGCAACATTAATTTATTAAATTCAAAAAATAAAGTAAAAGAAATACATCCATTGCATGTACTAATGACGCATACAATTCATTAAAAAAACAAACAGAAAACATTGGTATAGGCACAGTATCAATTCTTGGAAAAATAATTCGTTATCTGGACTGGAGTATAGCTTGACTTGATCGTTCGATTAATACTGCCCTTAACTTGAGTAAATTGGAGATCGTTTCTGCGTCCAATACATAACAAAATTAAATAAACCTTTACAACTGGGCAGTTTTGGAGATTCACATTTTGGAGAAATTCACATTATCGGTGATTTACATTATCGGGGGACTACTGTAGGTAGGGCAAGTCTTGGATTCGTACAAAAAAAAAGGTTTTGAGATAACAATCAAACATGACATTACGATGATAGAGAAGACGAAAAAAGTGGTACCGGCAATTCGTCTGTCTGTCTGTCTCGGCACCCACAGCCTAAACGGGTGGGCCGATTTACTTCATAATTTTTGGTAAACTCATATATTTAATAAAGAAAATTTTTTGCATACTTCGATTTTGACCTTTGAACTTTTAATAAAATTTCATTCGGTTTTTTAGTATATTCTGTTTGTACTTAAAAACCTCACGTAACTTGTGCGACCCAGTCGTGCCTTTTATTTATTTTGGTCTTTGTTTAAAAAAATTTGAGCATGTCAAAAAGAAAATGGTATACACGATGTTTTAGTATTTCAGCCCGAAGAAGTGTTTAAGAGTGAAATACGATGAAAATTTAAATAGTTTTCATGAAAATAACAATAATAATAATAATAATATTTTAACTATGTGTGTCTGTATATCTTATCTTATCTTATTTATTAACTTCGTTAAATACTAACGTTAGACAAACTTAACATCTAGAAATATTTTAATACAATTATTATGTTATGTTGAAAAATGTTGCTTTAAATGTAATACATTTTAAATTGTCATTAGTTGATGCAAACAAAAAGTAATACTTGTTGAAAATTTAAATCAATTGATTTAAAGGACTATTGAGCCCATAATTTGATCTTCTGAACAAAGATGATAAAGGAGTCTGTGCTATTATGCTGGCTAGGCTATAACTAAAGCTTAATTCAAAGCGAACGATGATATTATAGAACCGTTGATTATTCCAACAATGTAACATAATTGTAGATATTGTCTATGTTTAAGGAGCAAAGGAAGATTTATTAGCTTAAGTCTTTGTGGATATGGTGGTAGAGCCGTTCTTTGGGACCAGGGAAGAAAACGAAAGCAAAAGCGCATAAACCTTCTTTGGACCGCCTCAAGTCTATTATTATGAACTGAGTAGTACGGTGCCCATATAATGCCCCCATATACTCAAGCACTGGTCTCACAAAAGAAGCAAATAAAAGTTTGAGAATATAAGGATCTTGAAATTCACGAGAGAATCTTTTTATAAAACCCAACATTTTGTTGGCTTTTCTAATAATTGAGTTGTAATGGAAAGAAAATGTCAGTTTGGAGTCAAGAATAATTCCTAGATCGGAGAAATCTGACAACTTACAAAGAGTGGACGAATCTAACATGTAACTAAAGTTAAACCAAGTTTTTTTGCGTGTAAAGCACATAGTTTTACATTTGTCAATATTCAACATCAGATGGTTTGTATTGCACCAATCCCTAAACCTATTAAGATCTTGTTGAAGCAGTAAACAATCATCTGTTGAAGATATCTTTTTAAAAAAATTTATATCATCCGCATAGATGAGAACAGAAGTATCATGTAAAACAGAAGTCAGGTCGTTAATAAATAGAATGAATAGTAAAGGACCTAAATGGCTACCTTGAGGAATACCAGAGTTAACATAAAATTGGTCAGACAACACATTACGAAAATTAATACAATAACTTCTATTATTCAGATACGAAGATATCCACATAATAAAACTTTTATTAGATCCTAAACTATCCAATCTATTAATTAATATTTTTTGAGAGCTTATCAAAAGTTTTACTGAAATCAGTAAATACACAATCAACTTGTTTACGATCTTCAAATGCATCCAGACAGAAAGATGTAAAAAGGAATAAGTTTGTAATAGTTGACTTTTTTTAACAAAACCATGCTGATTGTCAATTATAATAGAGCTGCAGTTGAAAGACAGAACGTCACAAATAATGGACTCAAATAGTTTTGGAATAACATGGCACATTGCCTTTTAAATGCAACAGATTTGCAAAGAAATGAATTTGATTTGCAAAATGGTGAATTTGAGGGAAAAAAAAACTGTATTAAACTAAAGAAACTATGAAAGCTGATATCTACAAAGCAACGATGACCTGCTATAATGATCACACGTTTACAACGCTGTTTTTGCTACAATGACCTTAAAATCCGTAGAAAAACGTAAAGTTAATTTGCGACAAAAAAACATAAAATAGATCACTGAAAGCCTAATTTTGTCACTTTTTTTTATTTTGGTTTAAAAATTGAAAATCTAGCGTTTTTATTTTTTTCATTTTCGATTTGCAAAAAGGGCTTAATTTCAGGTGTTTTGCCCATTCGATTTGGAAAAAAACTTTTTTTCTGGCGTTTTTTCCAAAAACCATATTTTGGCCTTATTTCAGGATTCGTATCGAAAAAAGACTCAACAAATTTATGGAAAAAGAAGCCAACATTTCCAGAATTGTGAGAAATTTTATTATGGATCATTGTATGGAGGCTTTCGGGCTCTTTTTCAATATAATTCTTTAGGCGAAATCTCATATGTTGTAATTTCAGGGAGCCGTTTTTTTTCATTACCAGTACCAGCTTTGTTTAATATTTATTTTAACTTATTTGTCTTCTAATTAATAATTAGGTTATTAGAAAATAAAGAACCAAAAACTATTGAGTATATAATCTATATAGCAAATAAATCATTGTAGGTAGCAAATAGTTTTTATTTTTGTTTGTCTAACTGTAAAAACATTTAATTAAAACTGAATAGTAAATGGCAGTTGATTAATTATTTAATCAATCAAAAACTTAATTCGTTCTTTGTTCTACAGAAATAAAAATAAAAACATAAACGCGCCTCTACCTATGATGTAAATAAATTCATTTAAATCAATTTTGTTGAAATATCAAAAGACTGCCAAATATGTATATCCCCGTTATAGGGATAATAATATATTTTTCCAATGCAAATTGATTTGTTCATAGTTGAAGTCAAAAAATCAAACAAATACTAACAAAAACTCCAATCAGGTTTTCAATCAAACTTCCTATGTAAAATTTACTTAGAAAACAATTCAAAACCAAAATAACAACTCCTCCGGACAAGTTCCATTGTTTTTCATAAAATTGTCTATTCCACCATAAAGAGTTAGTTCAGCATCAACATTCAGACTGTGCAATGTCGTCAACCCCGGAGGATGTCACTGCTTCGGAAATAAATCCAACATAAATAAACTAAATTTACAAAACTTCCATCACACAGGTGCAATTACAAAGTGTGCTTTGTTGCTTTGGTTAGATGATCTATATATAAGTATTCTATATAGCACATTGTTGTGGTGTATTAAAATTAATTTTACTGGGCAAAGTACCGCGTTAAGTCCGTCCGGATATCCTTTTTCAAAAACCAACAAAGGAATCCGCTACATTACATTAACCACAACGAAAAACACCATTTCGCGCTCTTGCGGCATCTGTTTTATAACTCTTCCTTGGTTATATTTGCACATTTTTGTTCATCACTTTTTCTGGTGTAGAATATAATTAACACTAAAATGAATGTTCACACAAATACCAACACACATAAAAAAAAGAGCTTCAGATACTCTTTCTTTTTTTTTTTTTTGTTTCATTGGGTGTGCCATAGTAAAGCCCTATTACAAAATAGAAAACATGCCATTGTTTTGAGGCACAAAATAATATTACGGACACCCCTTATTCTTGTTCTTTATATACCAATAGTAAGCGAAAAATCGCACAGCGAAAAAGCTGCTTCTGACCATAGCATGATGTATAACCTAATAACTTGGCTTTTTAACTACCCTTGGCATAGTTTCCGGTCTACGTCCATCGGGAGAATAAATCCTTCGGCTCTAAAACAAAGGTGGATTTCACCAGTAAGTATTAGAGTGTTACTTATTGGGTTGGCTTGCATTGGTTTGTTCGCGGACAAAGGGTCTTGCAACTGAATTGAAAGAACTAGCTTATCATATTTTAGTTCAATAAATCAATTATATAGGTCAACCAGACATAAGGATGACTCAATATAAACTAATATATTCGAATTTTCAATTTTACAACTATTTTGTTTTCTTTTTCTAGACACACCAACCCTGAATACAAAGAACAACGAAGTGCATAAACCTATGTATGCAAAGAAGATCTTTTTGTTTGACACAACCTTTTTAACTTGATAATTATTTGAACTAAATAATTTAATTTGAACTAGATAGTTCATTTGACCTAAATAGTTTAATTTGAACTAGATAGTTCATTTGAACTAGATAGTTCATATGAACTAGATTTTTCTTTTGAACTAGACAGTTCATTTAAACTAGATATGTAGTTCACTTGAACTAGATAGTTGATTTGAACTAGATAGTTAATTTGAATTAGATAGTTCATGTAAACTAGATTGTTCATTTAAACTAGATTGTTCATTCGAACTAGATAGTTCATTTGAAATAGATATTTCTTTGAACTACATAGTTTATTTGAACTATAAAGTTCATTCACCTAAATAGTTTATTTTGAACTACATATTTCATTTGAACTAGATAGTTCATTTGAACTAGATACTTCATTTGAACTGGATTATTCATTTGGACTAGATTGTTCAATTTAACTAGATAGTCCATTTAAACAGGATAATTTATTTGAACTATATAGTTAAAATGAACTAGATAGTTCAAATAAACTAGATAGTTCACTTGAACTAGATATTTTATTTGAACTACATATTTCCTTTGAACCAGATAATTAATTTAAACTAAGGATATTTTATTTGAACTAGATATTTCACATGAACTAGATTATTCAGTGGAACTTAACAGTTAATTTAAACTAAATAGTTAATTTTGAAAATCAATTCAATGTTTGTTGAATATCATGTTTAAACAAATTATTCTCCAACAAATGATAATGGTGAAATTCTTAACTGTGTGCCTAGCCTATGAGACCCATTTAACAGAAGTCCCCAACAGAACCAACCCACTTTGTATAGCGTAATTATTTTTGTACCTTGACTAATAAAATTGGCTTTGCAAAAATATCTTTAAATCTGGGCACCCGGAATACCTATACATACCAGCTACCGTAAGGTATGCAGGACGCCGGGTTAATCTGCGACTATGTTCTGGTTGAGTGGTAACTTAAAAGGAAAGAATTTTTGTTTTGTTTTGTTTTATTTGTAAAACTTAAACAAAAGCGGGTAAAAAACAGCAACGAATTGTTGTCAAAACAAAAACACACAAATTCTATAGTTAAGGTAGTAGAGTCAGTCAGTATTATAGTATATAGTATAGTTATAGGTGCGGGCGAAACTCTCAGAAGTTAGTCTCTTAATGTTGCTTACCACCTTTATGGTAGGTGGCAGGTGTAAGTGTGCACTTCAACAACGCTAAAATAGAAGAATAGTAAGTTCCAGTATACCTAGTATAGTTGTTGAAGCTGGTTTAATAATTATGAGTAACTTTTGTTTACTCTTTACAAACATGCAAGCCATTCATTTTCAGTTCTTTTTGTGCCATGTGTATGTTAATTCAAAATTTCCCAAGCACAAATTTTCAGATGAAGAATCACATGTATGTGATTTTCAGAAGGGCTTAGAATACCACGAATAACTATAGGTATTCGTAAAGAGGCTTAGATGCAATGTGGGTAAGAATTTATGTCTCTATTCGCATTGAAAGTCATAAGATATGTCTTACAAGAAAACAACACCTGAATTTATAGTGAAGTTAAAAAGTTCAAAACACAAATAGTGTTTTTGTTAATATTATATTATAATATGGTTCGATATTGCATCCAATTTGAGACATCAGATTTAATGTTGTGCAAGTTATATAGAAGTTCATTTTTATACAGTATTGTAAACAAGTCAGTCAACTTTTTTTAAACTTTTTTTTAAGCCTTACCTGTAAATAACCATTAAGCTACAAGCTGCCTTTGATTGCATTAAATTTTACACATTGAAAATAATGATTTTTTCATCATTTTATCCATTCGGCTTAAAGTTCTCGGTTATTCTCAGATTGCCATCTGTTTAAAAGTATCTAATATTTTTGTTCTCTTGTAGAATGTTGTGCAATTTATTTAATCATTAGTATTAGCAATTTATTTAATCATTAGTATCTTCTATTATTGCATTGATTTAACTGTTAACATAGCAAGTTTTATTACTATGGAATTGGAAATAAAAAGAAAAAATTGAAGGTGCAAATAGACAGTTTTTTTCCAGAATAAACCGATTTAGCTATATTGTTTTAAATAGTAGCGTTTATTTAAAGCTCGTATTTTAAACGACATTATGATACCAACCACATTTTTTTCGCCAAAAACTGTCTACATTTTATAGTGATCTGCTTAAGTCTTTAATTGCAAGTTATTACTATCAAGTTACTTCTCTTCGAACCATATCATAAGTCGCTCAATAACTGGACAGGAAAAATAAGGTGCGAGGCTTTTTTTTCGTAATTCTTGGACTTGTTATATGCGTATTAAATTAAGCTTTCTCGATTCAGGTAATGCTTTATTTAAAAACAAAAAGGATGTTGTTGAGATGACACGACGGTTTCCCTTATCTACTTCTACCAGCCCCAGAAATTTACAGGTTTTGGCAGAAGAAAATCATCGTGGTGTAAAGCTGCAGTTAGATCATGCAAACTTTTACGTCTTGGCTATGGATGATTGAAGGACAAAGCTTTTATCGGTAATTAACTGACGTTGCGCCAGCAATGGTTGAAAATAAAAAAAACCTTCACCTGTTAAGTATAGTAATGCAAGATGTAATGAAAATTCGATTTCGAATCATAATTTTGAGCATATGTAAAAACTGATGAAAATAGTAAATTGTCTTCGTGCGAAATCTTCACTGCAACATCGTGAATGATGATGAATGCTTCCACTTCCCCAATAAATAATATAATCAGCAGTAACAACAAGATTGACGTCGGCCAATACAAGATGTTCATTACGGATCTGAAATCGGTATTTAAAAACAGGTTCACAGATTTTAAGAAAATTTTGAATTATGTAGAATACCTCAGCAGTATTAACTACCTGCATCCTGAATTATTCCTGATGGTAAATGGAGCAATGAAGCTGCAATTGTTTTCGGGAGTGATAAAAGCTACTCTGCAGATGGAAATGATCGATTTCCAAGACAACACAGTTTTAAAACACAAATATACTGAAGTTTAAGGTGAAGATATCTGGATAAAATTTGTGTGTGGTAATAAATATCCAGAATTATAAAAATTAGCTTTAAAACTTCTGACTTCGTTTGGGTCAACCTACATACATACAACATACATACATAGTATATTTGTGAAGCAGCATTTTCGAAAATGAACTTTAAGAACAAATTTCGATCTCGACCTGATGAACATCTCCAGGATTTAATGTCAAATCAACAGTTTGCACCAATTTTACTCCAAACTTCAGACAGATAGTCCGCAGCAAAATATGCAATTTTTCTCATAGATATATGTAAAACAATACCTTTTTGCTATTTTCGTAATTACATTTGTTTACTAAACAGTTTGTTCTCTAAAATGTTGTGCGAACCGCGATGGTCATTTCATTTTTTAGAACGGACCCCGAGCGAAACTAATTGGTGATCCCTGATCTGCATAGTTCCACTTATAAACTAACCTCCTAAAGTTACAAATCTAATTTAATTTACTATGAGATTTATTTTAAAGTTCAACTAAATTTAAATAATTTAAAATATTCAAGCTTAACTTTATATTCCTTTTTTGTGAAACAAACAAACATATAAACATAAATAATATCCATCACTTAAAACACACCAACTTCATGTCAAGGTTCTGTCTACCTCAGCCAACTCTTGAGCAGAAGCTCTACCAAGTACAAGTGGGTACAATCACACAGTCAGAGTCAGACATATGAGACATAAACTCTTCGCTTATTTAATACACAAGCATAACAAGAATAGCAAAATGTGACGAAAAGAGACAAGAAAAGCCTGCAAACAACTTAATTTTCAAAGTAAGGATGTAAAATTGTTAAGTCAACAATTGATATATGAAAAAGGTAGGTAGGTAGTTACTTTTTACCACGATTGAGATATGAGGATGTAAGCGAAGGTACTGTAAGTATAGTTTTAACGTGTATACACCTCTTTGTCGGATATGAGTTGGAAAAAGAGGATAATTTTGATGTAAAAGTTGCAAATTTAAACTTTTCGAGTTTCTGGAAAAGTCAAAAGAGATGTGTTTTTTTTTTGTATTTTATCATCATCCTTCCGTCATGAATTATTATTATTATAAAATGTGTGAGTCTTTTGATTGCTCTTGCATAACTTCTGCGGTTGAAGTATGAAGCACAGTATTTATGACGTTCTACAAGAACAATGTTTATATACATATTATCTACCTACTTCTGATATTGTGATGTGCATTTGCTGAACTGAAACCCCAAAGGCGCGACAATATGTAGGTATGTATAAACAACGCACTCTCACTCATAATTATAATAATACGTCATTATAAAATTAAATGCAAATAAATTAAGTGGCTTGCATGCGTTTTTATATGCAAACATAATTATTTCGAGTTATTAGAGAATGAATTTTAATTGGTGTCGGTGTTAGTATCTTACCTGTGTATGTTTTAACGCCGTTAAAGGTTTGAAAATTAAAACTATTTAATGACAAAATGCTAATTTCATTTAGGTATCCCTTATAGGTATGAGTTTTTTGTGTTGTATAAGTTTTTAGAGTGCCATAATATCCAATTAGTTCAAATAAAATGTGTTTTGGTCGTTTTTATGTTATAATAGCATTAACTAATAAAATTTTCACAAAGCAGGGGAACAGAAATGAAGCATACTTTTTGGATGAATTAAGCGAATTAAAAATGATATTAACAAAGTATAGTTTTTTGGTCGTTTGATAAAACTAAATAGTTTCTAATATTATTTTGAATAAAAGCTGCGGTAGAAGCGTAATTTTTTTAATTCACAAAGCGAATTGACTGATACTAGTCAAAGTCAAATAAGTATTACAATGTAAAATGCGGGCTGTGGTTAATCAAAGAACAATTTTATAAAATTAAAATGTGGCGGATTTCGTTTTAAATATGATTTATTATATAAAAAATATTCTCTTGCCAAATAAAGTTTGCAATAATAGAATCTAGATACTTGCATTTTTTTTTATAATTTGCGTGCACTCAAAGAATTATGACTAAACAACCCTTTGTTTGGCTTTTAACAGTACGAGCGGTTAGGAAATTTCAATTAAGTTTCCCATACCGCGCCTTATTATTTAATTATTAGTTTATTAGAGAAACCCCTTTCCTAGTCTATAACAACGAAATCTAGAAACTACGACGTCGTATATTTTAAACAATACAAATTTCCTACTACACCACTTCCAAATAATTTTATATGACAACATACTGCTGTGAGTATTAAGTTAAGTTTAACGTATAGTTTTTTTAATTCATAAAATTCACACTCAAATGCTTTCAAAAATATTCATAAAAGAGCATCAATCGAAGTTATTCGTTGGTTTGGTTATTTGTAGTACCAATCTAGTGTACTCAACTCCCAATCTTATTTCAGACTTACAAACCAGAGTTGACAAATGTGCCGTCTCTTTGTGATTTAAGTGTCCAACACTTAATTTTAATTTTAATTTTAATATTCAACCTATAACTATAATCTTGTGAATTATGCCTAGACTTGTAGAGCCTTTTCGATGAGAATTTAGTGTACAGTTACAGTGCTTTTTTGTTGTGAATTTAGTGTTTAACACTATCTAGTTGTATAGTAAGTGTCCCACACTATCTCGTTACAAATTAAGTCTCCAGTTCTTTTTTCGCTGTGATTTATTAATCTCTTTGTGAATTTAGTGTTTTATGTCTGTGAATCAATTGTCTAGTGCTTTCTTACTGGGAATTTATAAAATGTTTACTGCTTTTATGGGATATATCAATATTTTTTGGCTTAATTTTTCTTCAGGTAGAAATTTGATTCATCAAATAACAATTTCAGGTTAGGGCTTATGATATGGCCAATGACTTGCAACGGCCATTGGTCATTTTCAAAAAAAAATAATTTTAAGTAGGTTTCTGTTTACAATTATTTACGAACAATTAAAAAGTCTAGAGTGCCGTGGGGCTTGCAAGATTGTAGTTCTTACAACCTCAATAGTCTCAGGTGATGATGGGAAGAGGGATTGCAGTTTTTCGTCTTGTCACACTCGCATTAAAAAGACATGCGGCGGTCATACTCAATTTAAAAATTTGTGGAATCCTCTGTCGGATCAAAAACATTTCAGAGCTCAAACGAATTTAAGGTAGCTATATCTTGTAAATTGGGACATGTTTACATTTCAGAACTTTTCACTCGATCATATATTTTTAACTGAAAATATTGCTCCCACACATTATCTGTATGCCTTATAATCAGTAAAAAATGCAAAGAACCGTCTACCTTTAGTCCTGCTATTAAAAAAAAAAAACCTTAATTGTTGACATATTAAACGAGCCGAAGAGAATATTAACGTTTTTTTGTCGGCAGCTGTTCTGATGCACTACTTTTCATGATGATGACGATGATGATGATGATGCTGAGAATAAACCACAAACGGTGCCACTTTATTTCATTTTCGTTCGAATTGATTTAATTTTATATGCACATTCGTAAATAAAATGTAAATACAAAGGATCTGCTTGCTGTTTAACCCTTTAAATAAAAATTAATTAATGTTTAAATTAACGTTGCAATTTATGGTGAATTGAGAAATGACTAATTGAAAATCGTATTAAGTTAAAATAAAATTACAAAAAAAAAAAGAAAAAAAAAAACTGTAAGTGGGTTGATTTACCATTTAAACATTTTTCATATGTTTTCAGAAAAAGTCGACAGTAATTACCTTAATTTAAATGTGTACATTATTTAATCACGTGTACCTGACAATCAAAAACGAATTAAAACAGTCGATATTTTCAGCATTTCGATATAATTTCTGCGAAATTTTAAAAAAGTATCGATATTTTTCAAACATTTAAATGAATTGTAGAAAAGAGAACTTTAGGTATTCTGCAGTAAAATGAGTAGAAACACAAACGTTCCATGAGTAAGTTTGTGGTTCAAGTACCTGTCAGAAAAGTTGGAAGCTCGCAAATAACTTTTTCACTGGATAATCAGTTTTTACAAGATTATAGAAAATAAGACTAAATAGATGATATTGTACTACTTCTAATGTCAATTATTTTCAATTGTTTATTGAAAAAACTCAATTGATTGCGAAATTGATCAACTATTCATTGCTAACAATGTTTTCGCAGTATTCTCAGTGATCAGAAATGATATTTATTGTACTATAGGTACTGAATTCCAGTTGTCATTTTATCCATAATTATTGACAGACGCAATAGGGGATATAGTTATTTCGTACAATCGCTGATTAATTCCTATATTTTAAAAGTGAAAGTGAGAATTAAAATGACATAATTTAAATAATAAATTGAAACAGCAAATTCATCATGAAAAACTAAAGAGAGTTTCGCACTTGAAAATTCTCACACAAATCCCCAAAAAGTTCTTTGAACAAGAACGTTTTTCGATTCCGATCGCAATTAAGATACAGTAAAATTTTTATTTTTTGTAGTTTTTTAGAGGTTTTATTTAATGAAGCAAATAAAACCACATTGGGGAATCCGACGAATGAGCTGCGGAGGGAGTCTTACTCACTTTCGGTAGATTTGCTATTAGCGAATCCGCATGCTATACGTGGGAATAAATGTCGGTTACGTTGTTCGTTAAGTTGGTATTACTAAAAACGAAAGGTATCCCCACCACATCCGCACTCCATACACTCCATATTTTAGGAAGTGCAACTTTGGTGTCATTTTTTAGCCAAACCGTGGACATCTGTCCAAAAATATAGTCCAACAGCAAATGAAACTTGAAAATTGGTCGTTAAAATCATTAAAAAAGGTTTAATTTGCGATATTAGATATCTTACAATACTATATAGTATCTTAAATTGCTTTTCTCGCGTGCATTTGAACGCGTTTCAAAAATGGAAAAGTAGTTCGCTAATCGATAATGCAGATCATTCATCGGATTCATTAATAGAGTTCAGTACTATGCATGAATATAATTCGAATATAATTAAAATATAAAAACTTAGGAGAAAATGAACAATAATGAGTAAGAAATAGAGAATTACTGCGTACTTTTTAAGCGGTCAGACACTGATTTCTTATGTTTAACTTCAAGAAATTTTATAACTTAATTGTAGAAATATGAATCAGAAGAAGAAGTCGACAGGATGTACCTATTGAAAAAAAATGTTCTACGTGACTGTTAGAATTAACTTTTGTCATATATGTAAATCATGAGTTGATTTCTAACATCGATGAAATATTTTAGTAAAAATATCAATTAGCTATTTGATTAAAATGATATGTACCTATGTTGTCATTGATAATTAAATGCTTCTTGTCGTTCACGACGAATTCAACATATCAAAAAAATCTGATCTCTACTTTTTGACTATAGTAGCCTTGTTAGAAAATCTAGCAGTTATTAAAAGTTTGCGAAGACTTCAATACATAAATGTCTGCACCACTAATTGCTATACCACTACCCTATTGCAGCAATAATATCATTATTTAATATTTAATATTACAATATTATCCATATCATATATGATACTAAGCTTGTCTAAAATATTTCGTAAATAGCTCCCATTTGTTTAAAAAACTTTTTTTTAAATGTTTCATGTTTTCCATTTTGTCATCCGTTTGACACTTGTATATTTCCACAACTATGAACCTATACCTAGTTTTCTTTCTTGTGTCAATTGCGAAACATTATTAGAAACATGGAAAGAATGTAAATTGAATTATGTGGAGCGCAAGCTGTATGTAGCCTTCCTTCGGTATGCAATCATACAAAAACTCTTTGCATCTCAGAAATAATTATAAAGACCTAAGAAACACTTCAAAAATCTTTTCTTTTTCAATAATTTATTAAATAAATAAATAAATAAATACACTTTGAATATTTCTGAAATGATTCTTTGGTCTGGTAACCAATTATACAGACATTTTTTTAAACACTTCGAAATATTATAGTCAGTGAATGCGAAAAAGTTATAGGCAGCAGAAAGGGTAAAAATACTTTAGATACTTGTAAAGTAATAGTAAATAAAAGGCACGACTGGGTCGGACAAACTTGCTCTTGTGTAAGATTACTAACCTTTGGCTTTGGATACTAAGCAAAAAACTATAATAAATAATCGGAAGTAAAAATAGTTTCTATAGCGTTTTTTATGGTCGGTACCGTGGATAAGGTGATTTAAAAAAAAAATCTAACTAAAAACTTAATTATTAGCAAAAAATCAGTCACACAAAATCTTATCAAAATTGATCATATTTTTCGAGAAAAGTCGGATTTTCTATAGAATTTATTAGAAGGAGTATTTTGAAAAAAATATTCTAACGGAAAACTTCACACAAAATTTTATCAAAATCGATCATATTTTTTCGAGAAAAATTGGATTTTCTGTTACGAAAAACTTCATAATTGGAAAAAAATCAGTCGCACTAATTTTTATCAATATCGATTGTATATTTTACGAGAAAAACTGGATTGTCTTTAAGGCTTATTTGCAAGGTACCGTTAATATGTACATTATTCTGAAAAAATGAAAAACACAACCTTTGCCTACAAATCCATTGTACGAAATTTTATAAAAATCGATCGTATTTTTACGAGAAAAACGGAATGGTCTAAAACGCTTGTATTGCAGACAGTACCTGCAATAAAAGTCTAATTGTAAACATTTTTTGTTTTTGTAGAAATACATCACCGTTTTCAAAAAATCAGTCATGTTAAATTTTATCAAAATCGATCGTAGTTTTTTCGAGAAAAATTTAATTATCTGTTATGTTTTTATGGCAGTTACCGTTATTTTCAGACCTAGGATAAAAATCAATAATTCGTCTGGGCATATTACTCTAAAAATACAGAGTTTGAAGAAAATCGGCCCAACCGTTTAGGCTGTAGGTGTCGATACATCTAGACTGACAGACGGACAGACAGACAGAATTGTCGGACCTACTTTTATCGTGTTCTCTATCATCGTAGTGTCATGTTTGATTGTTATCTCAAAATTTTTTTTTCGAATACAAAACTTGCCTTATAACCTATAATCGCAAGTTAAAATGTTGTTAGCTCTGTAAAAAGTATGCAACGAAAACAACAATGTTGAAACTCGTATTTATTTCCACCGATAGCAAAATTCAATAGGAGCAGAGAAATAACTTCAGAAGGAAATAAACTTTTTTGAGGTGATTATTTACTGTTTTTTATCAAAAAATACCTACTAGGGTGAGAAACAACTTTACCAAATTTCAGGTAAGGTATATTATTTCAGACTCAAAGTGGGAAATAACTTCACCTCAAAAAAGTGAAGTTGTTTCCCACTAGTGGTGAAGTTATTTCCAATCTTAATTTTGTATCCCAGTGAAGTTATTTCCTTGCACCAATGATTTCTGTGATCAAATTAAACTTAAATCCACTATAAAGATAACTTTATACTTAAAATTTCCTAAATATTCTTGTTGTATCATTTCGAAAAACAAATATCAACCTCACACGAAAAAGAAATAAACTACTGCTATTCAATGTTAAATATTTCCAAAACTTTACCATACTCGTATAATAATGAATATTCAAGAGTTGTGTTCGATAAAATACAAATCTATACATGTATTTACTTTGATACTTTGCCTTATAGCATATGTGGCATCTGTTTTAATGTATTGTTTCTAACTATACGGTTGACTGGATTTCATTATTATCATTCACAAACAATACGTTTGGGGTTCGTCATCATATTTAAGACAAGTAATTATGATTGTTTTCTTCCACAAGATTTTAAGATTCTTCATCACGATGAGTTTTATTCACACAAACAAAAAAAAAATAGAAACAAGAGATATTTTTATATATTTTATGTTTGTTTAGATGTGGGAAGGGTATTTTGGGTATACTTCTAATTGCTTCTTATATGCGCATGGATTGGGTGGAGTGTATTGTTTATTGGAATAGATTAGGATACAGGATAAATGATTACTAAGTAGTGTAATCGTTAGAAGTTATTAAGAGTTTTAACACATTCAGAAGGGAAGCTCATTACTCAGATAAAAGACTGATTCACTTTTATTGAAACTTGTACTCAATAATAAACAAATATATCAGATATCAGAGAAATACATATATTTTAACGTAGAACTTCACCTTAAATATATGGAACTTCCTCACAAGACGTTGAATGAAAAGAGATTTAACAATAATCAATTTAATTGCAACTGGTCCAAATTAAGGGCATTCAGAGCAGCGTATTATGTATTCTTCTAATTCCGCATTATAAATGGTTCTCCATGACACTGCTTGGTTAAATGTTACTACTTTGACGAAGCTCAGAACAGAACAACTAACCTGAACATCAGACGAACATGTTGTGCTACTACTTTTTTCTGAGCAACACCAGCAAAGGTTAAAAATAAATCAGAAATTATGTTTTTTGTTTTTTTTTATTCGAACTATTTTACCTAAATTATTCTGGATAAGCGAAACTAATGAAAGAGCAGAATTTTCAATGAAGAAATATTGAAGTTATATGTGAACGAATCGAACGCTTGAGAAAAATTAAGTAATACTACCGATGTTACAAAATGTTTGTCTATATGCAGTCGTATGTCATTGTCATCTATTGTTTTCAGAAGACCTGTTGATACAATTGTGCGGTCAGACACAGACCTCAAGTCAAGGCATGGAAAATGAATCTTATGAAGTGCATCGAAAGTTAATAGAAAAGTGTATCGAATTGTACTTCTTCATTTTTCAAAAACAGTTTTTTTCGTTCTTTTATTTTCAAAATTAACAACTGTTTAGGATAGTTCTAGTTCTGTGAAAAACAGAACCAGAATTGACTCCAATAGCTCTTCTTGTTCAAGAGGAAAAAGATAATTTTGAAAATGTTGGTCAAATTACTTTTAGTGTGAAAACTATTAGCTTTTATTAATTCAATTTTGTCTTAAATTAATGCTGAGAAAGTCTTAGTTTGTAGACGACTTGTACATTAAGGCCCAGTTTTTCAGTTCGAGATTTTATACCAGGGTTAGATAAACCCAGAGTTAACTGTGATGAAAACAGGAGTTTCAGTTAGTTTTGAGGTCCGGAGTTAACTCAAAATTAATCCAGCTATACTGTTGAGTTAATTATGAGTCAACCTGGCTTAAAACCGTGTTTCCATCAGCGTTAACTCGAGGTTAATCTAACTCCGATGCAATAATCTCGAACTGATATCGATAAGATAAACATTATATAAAACAAGAACAACAACCAGATTTTAGTTTTATGATTTGCAATAACACAACTTTACACAGAGTCACAAGATCATGAACACATGAAAGAAAGAGCAAAACAAGATAGAGACAGACGGATGACGAATAGTGTTATATAAGATTATCAATGAAAATGCCACCTAATTTCATCTAATTCAGTGGCTGATGAAAATTGTACTTAACTTCATGATAGAGTATACTTGCGTACTTGAGCACATTTAATTTGTATCAAAAAAAGTACAATTGTATTGACTTTTCCAACCGTGACCTCAACATACAAAAGATGTTAATTGATCAACATTTCAACTTTTATATTAACTTTGCTTATTGGAACAACTAATGGTTCTTCTCTTTCTCGTCTTATAGGGAATTAAAAAATATTAATAGTTTAAGTCATCGAATTTCAAAGCTTAACCATCGTTTCATAGTTTTTTGTAAAATTTTAAAAAATAAATCATAGTATTCTAAATAATTTTCAACGCTTTTATGCATTATATGTTTTTTTTAGCATAGTTTTAATATTTCTAATTTGCATGCGTGTTATAAGTATATGAAAGTTTTACGCTTGTTAATCACAAAGTAAATAATTGAATTGTCGGAATGAAATTCTAAATAAGAGATCAGAAAAACTGGAACGAGCATATTCACAAGGCTGGTATCTCTAAACGAAACTATATTTCTTGTTCAATTTGAAGACTTTACTAAAGATTAAATTAGATCGTGCTTTAAAAAAGTTTTTAACATCTATTTTACCTTAAAAACTCAAAAAATTGGCTAGCTACTGAGAATCAGATTCATTAAAGATAGAACGAGTTGCTTTATAATCTGTTTGATATTTAGAGTTCATTAATAAATAATAAAATATTATTGACTAGCTGTTAGCCGGCGGGTTGCTGCCGCAGAAAAAATAAGGGAGAAAACATTGATTTTGAAAGAGTTATTATAATCCAATTGGTCCAAAACTATGCCAAAAGCTTTTAAGCTCATATATAAGAGTTTTCGAAAAAGTTACCCCAGCCTTATTCATTTCGTACAACATCTTTAGTACAAAATAAAAGTATTACTATTATCAGCTACCCACCATCAGTGAAAGTCCCGCCAAAATCGTTCCATACGTTTTTCGTCGTCACGTACGTCGGAAAACCTACCCCTGCGCCATCTTTGGGATAATTTACTTCATAAGTTACTTACTACAACATCAGCTATCTGGCAGTGAAAGTCCCATTAAAATCAGTTCAGACGTTTTCGAGATTAGCCGGGACAAACAGACAGACAAACATTTTTAAAATTATGTTTTGTAATAAGTATTGTATATGCTTTCATATGTATCTTGTTAAAAGCCGTTATTTTGACATTACAAACAGACACTTCATTTTTATTTATGTGTATAGAAGATAAGGATTTATAGGCCAGGCCGTATCCAAGAAATGGGGCGGATCATTATTGAAAGCGATACAACAATACCATTCACGAAGTTAACTTTAGTTTCAAAAGCGGACCGTGAAGAAATATAATCCTTCCACATTTCCATTTAAATCGAATGGATGATATCTCCAGTTTTTCTTTTCTCGAATTATTCTCCTATTGCGATTCCAAAACTATGGTATATCTAACTATATAGTTGTTCTTTGAAAAAGGGCAGTAGGAAAGGCAAATTGTTTTTTTGTTGCATGGAATTTTTTTTTAATCAACCTTTCGATTAGGTTAGATAAAAATTGAGAAAAAAATTGCCAAATACAAATTGCGGTGGATCATTTAAATTCTTAAATGCCATATAACAACTTATTGGCATAAACAGAGTTTTTTAGATTTAGATTTTTAGATTAGATAACTTTATTAACATAATACATAATTTTTTTATAAAATATTTTGAAGCATGGCATGTAAGCCGTCTGCCGTTTATCTCAATTATTTACGTTTCGATATTAACAAAAAAAAAAGTATCAAAATAAATAAACAAAATTCAGTAATTTTGCTATAAAAAAAAAAAGAATACAAAAAGCATTTATATACTATTCAAGATTGTTGTGCACAAAAAGAAAAAAAGAAGAAAAAAAATAAATTAAAAAGTTAAAGTAATAAAATAAAAACATTGATTTAAACTGAGCTTTTTGTTTTGCTAAAACGTTAATTAAAATATTTTTGATCATAGGAGTTTAAAAAAAAATTGCAATATATTAAATAATGGCTTTTAGTTTAGCTAAAACAAAGAATGTAAGAACGATTGAATACAAAAATAATCGCAAATAAAAATAAACGTGGGATATGGGCTTTTAATTTAGCTAAAATAAAAAAAAATATATATAGTGATAAGGGCTTTCAGTTTAGCTAAAACAAAACTGTAAATTATGTGTGTCAAGACATGTTCAAACATGTGTTTCTGTAATTTTTGACTAATGTATAATATAACGAACTAGCAGCTTCCAACCACTATCTCCATTCAGAATACTGACACTTTCTCATGTTTTTATTTTCGTTTAAATTGCACAATGAACAAATGGGGTTATAATGTCTATTCGATAATGTCTGAAATTAAGTTCGAGAATTTCCGTTCTAATTTTAAAGATAAAACTCATTTCAAAGACAGAGAGGTCACTCCTAAAATAATATTTTTTCATTAAGATTCAAATTAAGGCTTCTGTATGTAATCCTAGAAGTTGACTCTATTGCTCTACTGAAATGTTTTTGATACATTTGTTCATCAACTGCTGAAATACAGTCATAAAATATATTTTGCCAGAATGCCTTGTTCGCCAAAGTCAGATTCATTGGAACCTGAAGTACCAGTCCATGTTCTTGCCAGTTTTAAAAGGTGTATACCCGCAGCGAAGAGAAACAAGCATTATTCTTTTATGTAAGCTTTTATCCGACCTTTTCATAACTTTGATTATAAAATCTGCACTGGCTTTTATATTCCTTATATAAATTTGTGGTAACCCTGACTCAACATAAAAATCATAATTTGGAGAATTTGACGGCAATCTAAATGTTCTTTTAAAAAAGTATCTTTGGATTGATTGATATACAGAGTTTTATTCATAGAATAATGTCACTCTAAGAGTCTAAACCATCTTTATAGTTAAAATCCTAGAATAATTGTAATAGAAGTTCTCTTCAACTGCATCCAGCATCCAGAAAACAAAGAATTCATTTTATTTTTTTTCGCAATATTGATAAATTACCGAGAAAGTTTAAACTCTTGTTTTGCTTTTGAAAGCTTTAAAGTCGTTGGATAAAAATCAAAAATGCAGACCCCACCTAAGCAGTAGCTGATAGGTCTTTTTATTTACGAATGCATAACTTGCCTATCATCAAAAGTAAAAATATAAGATGATTTGATGTTTATATAGGAACCTTCATCCATTTTATCTTAAGAGATTGAAAATAAATTCCACATCGCATTATTAAATACTGGTGTAATGTATATGTATAAGCCTATACGAAAAACATTTTTATATTAATGTCAATATAGCCTCAAGGACAAAAAATAAATACTGACATTCTTAGTATCTCAGTACATCAACCGGAACTTGAATACCTCTTCTTCAAATTATTTAAAAAAATAAAATAGCATGTATAGTATATTCAACGACTTTCTTAGAATTTTTGCGCATAATTATAAACATACAAAAACTCGTTTACATCTTCAGGGGAGTTAAAAGTAAACAAGGTTCAATTTATATATAAAGTTCTAAAAGTTTTTTTGTTGAATTTTCTCTAAGCGAATAATCTCAGCAGACTTTACTTTACATAAAATTGCAAAAATATTTCCTCGCGTCATCATAACTTTTTGTCTCAAATGATCCATTAATAATAGACAAGACAACTTTTTAAAAAGATGGGGGTTAGTTATCAAAGAAGAGCAAATTGTTTCCTATTTATTATTTAATTAACATCCCAAGGAACAATAATAATTACTTGTTCTATCCCTTTAACAATAAATGAGGAAATTTTACCGAAGAAGAGTGCTTCTAACTTTTCAAATAAAATATTTTACAGGTCAAACTTCAAAGAAAATCGTTTCAAAATCTAATTACGAAAGTAATTCTTAAGTTTTGGGCCTTGCTATAGTAGTATATAGTGTAACAAACTGGCTCTTGCTATACTAGACCTATCGAGTGCTTGTTAGGCTACTGGCAAGGCAGCTTATCACCACCCTATATAAGTGATCAAAGAACAACCACCATAAGGCAGTAAGACGAAACAATTACGAACACCATACCACAAGATCGGAGCTATTAGAACCGCAAGACTTGCCACTGCCACCATATATAGCCTAACCATGAAAAACAACGCCAACGTCTAGGAGATAAAAACTGATGACTAAATTTCTCGCGTATAAGCGCCTCAAGGACTTTCAACTATGGATTTTACTTTATTCAACGGAAACAAGTGAACACAAATTGATAAAAGGATAAAAAAAAAACATGAGAACTTAACTTTTCCAGTACTTTTCAGTTGAGTTGTACGTTCTTTACTTTACTTTTTTTTTTTTTTTTTTTTTTTCATTCCATTTGAAAGTTTCAAGGAAATAAGTTTTAACCACAATATAGACGCATTCTATTTCGAAATAAACTCTTTAGCTCGCACTGTGTGGTGTTCACACGAACCGCTTTCACCGCACAAGTTTCAATAGAGCAGATAATTTCCTGTGGCAGAAGTTGTGTATTCGCACAATACTCTTGGATTTTAATGCGTTATCCTTCTTAACATAACGATAGATGCGATTGAAAAGATAGAAAGCTTTATGAAAACTTTAAATTCTATTCTAGTTTTTTTTATTCATGGTCAGACAAGTGTTCATTTGCAGAAGTGTGTGATGTGAATTTAAATTATTTAAAAAGGACAAGGCCAAGAAATGAAAATAACATTATACAGACATTTTTTGATGGGCATACAAAAATTGATGTTGTTTTTTTTTTAGATTTTGAAAATAATATTATCAATAACTTGGAACTTTGAAGGTTTCATAAAACGAAATTAGTTTTTTTTTCTTTACTTCTTACGTATTCTATAGTAGAAATTTTGTGTAACGAATTTTGCGAATAGAGAGAAAAAAAACATTTAAGGTATTTAAATATTTTTTTTTGTAAAAATATGCATATTGAAATACTTTAAAAGTTTTCTAAAGCTCTAACGGAATCCCGAAGACCATACAATATTAAAGTTCCTTCTGAGTCAACACTTAAGCCCTTCGTCCGCTTGAGGAACGGAACGCAACTCTGAAGCAAATCCAATATTAAAAAGGTTGTTTGATAACAAACGTTATTCCAGACCAGACATTATTTGAATGTTGCGTTTTTATAATCACCCTTTTTGGGTAAACGCCAATTGTCGTTATTTTAGTCGTGTCGCTTTCGAAACGGCATTGCGTATCTTAACGCTATTTTTCTCGTCGCTCTAAGATTCCACATACGATCCATTGAGAGAGATGATTTTGACACAACAAATTAAATAGAAAATTTTGAATCGAAGATTTATATTCTATCAGTTTTGAACATTTTTGTTTTTTATAATTAAAAAATGACAACACAGACACAAAAACTTAACAATTTTCTAATGTTTTAATTTTCATAAGAAGTTTGTATTTCAGGACAGATCGGTTTTTTATCCAAACTGTTACTGGTTTTCTGTAGGGTTCTCTTGGATGTTGTAATTTTTCACTCAATTATTTTCCATGAAATAATTTAATTTAATTTAAAAAATTAAAAAAATATACATATATATCAAAAATTTTAAGTTCATTTCTAACAACCCAGAGTTTTCCGAAAAAATCGTGGTATGCCATCAATTTTGATAAAGTTATTACAGTACAATTTTTACCAAAATCGTACATACATCCAGTAAAAAAATTATAAAATTTCATTAAGATATGTTGAGTGTTTAAAGAGAAACTCAAAATTAAAAAAAAAACCGTTAGCATGTACCTTTAAAACTGTTTTGTAAGAATACCGGCTTTAACCATCTGAAAGGGTTTTAGTACTACATTACGTACTCATGTCAAATTTCATCAAAATTTAGAGCAGTTATCAAGAAATAATAATTGGTATATGGCTATATTTTGAGACCTAAAACTTCAACTTCAAAAACTCCCTTTTGTTAAAATTTTTGGGGAATTCATCGTTCTTTTTGTTCCGAGAGACTATAAAAAAAAACACAAAATAAAACTATAAAAAACAAAAACAAAAAATTAAAACTTACATTTTGGGAGTATTTTTGGCTTTGTCGTTTGCAAATTCTTGAACTACAAAATTTGGCGTTTTTAAAGATGTTTTTGATTTAAAAACGACTATCGTAATACAAAAAAATTCTCTATTACGACAAATGTCACTTATAAAATATGTACTCCACAAAACAAAAAACGCCTAGAGTCGTTGAACGCCTTACGTAATGCAAAATCATTTTGTCGTGTTTTTATATGGCGTTGAAGTTGAACGCCTATCGCAATAAGGGTGAATATGTGAGAGAAAACATTGATTTTCTCTCATATTATGCGAGGCTTAGTGGGAGAAGAGAACTAATGACGAAGTTGATATACCAGCGAACAAACCGAATTCGGGAGAACAAAAGGTCATATATCCTCCTTAATTGCATTTCTCACAGTTCATAGTTTCACTATAGAAGTGGTACGATGCTGATGCACGTTTTTATTATTTCTATATGAAGTTATTGGAGAAAGAACTGATGGTATTTAGTATTTCCGACGACACACACGTCACATATTGTTTCTGGTTGAATTGTTACCATGTTACCGGTTTTAAAACCTAATTGATGATAATATAATAACAACATATAATAATTATCAGTTTTCCATCAGAAAAATTGAATTGTTTTGCTGCTGATTTCACTGCACAGTAAAAAGCACACTTCACACCATTTTTGCAATCAAGGACATAATTTTCAATTCACTTAATTGACCAACGGTAGCCTTTTTAACTTAATACCGCATTACTTATAGGTAAAAGAATAAATAAATTAAAAGCACGAAAGAAGTTAGAGAAAATAATATCTACTACGCTCGCCCAGCGGTCGAAACTCGACTACATACATTTAAATTTTCGTTTGCATCTCAAATCCATTTAAATATTAATTAACATAAAGCAAATCATTCCTTCCGAATATTGTGAAGGCTGCTTAAGGATTTAACATACTAAGTTCTTTTGGGGGCTAACGCCTTACGAAGGAAATTGTGTGTTGAAGAAAAAAAAAATCTTCAAAACTAAACTAAATTTCTAAAACTTTTTCCACAACACTTTTTCCAGTTGTAAAACATTTCCATGTTACAAACACATCGTAAACCAAACTCATCAAACATTCCGTCATATCGCCCAAACTATCCAAACTGTTATTCTGACCAAAAAAAATTCCCTAGAAGAAATTATAGAGAAATGAATGCCGAAGAAGGTGCAAATCATTTTTTTTTTTTTTTTTTTTTTTTTTTTGAAACATGAAAAACTATAATTATTGTACTTTCAAAAGCGAATTCACACATTATTTTCTGCTAGTGCATTCGAAAACCCTATATTTCAAGAGTTGATTTTCTTAGAGGGAATCAATCAATTATTTTTCTCTATAGATTTTTTTTTTCTCATAAAATCACATGAAACTTATACATGACCAAAGTCGGGCTTTCAAAGTACGATTTACTGAATTCTAAATTTGTTGCTTAAAAAAATACTTATTATTGTATGTTGCAATGTAGGTTAGTACATCTCCAGACTAAAAATGAGCATAGCAGCTGGATCCTAATGTTCTATAAGCGGAACTTTTTAAACACGCTGGAGATGGCCTGGTCAGGAGCATTACACCAACTCATCTGCAATATATGGTCGGAGGAAAGTATGCTCTATGAGTGGAATCTCAGTTCAGTATCATCCCGATTAAAAAAAAAGACCGCCTACTTTGGGACAACTATAAAGGCATATAAGCTTTTCTTCTGAAGCTATGCTGATGATCTAATATATCCTTACCAATCCGGCGTCAGACCTCGAAAATCTTCACATTACTCCGATTCTAGGAAAAAACCCAAGATTTTACATCGATTCGTCAATTTTAAAGCATCCTTCATAGCGTTAAATACATATGTACACATAACAATTCAAGAAATTAAACACTTTTTCTAAAGTCGAATTGCGAGTGTACTTACCTGTGTATCTAGTTTTGTCCAAATTTTGATTTAAAAATATGCTCATACATATATATATTCGTTCTACGGCCCACCTGAGATTTTTTCATTATATTCATATTGATATTTTAGATTTGAACGAACGAAATAAATCTTCAAATTAATTTATTTTTTTGTATTAAAAAACAAATTAATTCAAGGTGCTTATATGCATTGCAATTTATTATCTTAATAACTCATGGAAAAATATTACCAAAAAAAAAACTGATTCTGCAAATCTAAGCAAAATTACCTTTCATTTGGTGTATACATATATCAAGCAGATCCGTTAACATTTACGGAGAAAAGTGTACCGACAGTATATCCCAGTATTAATATACAGTTTAAGGTGCACCAAAAAGCTTGAGCGTGTAGGTGGGGTTAAGAAAAGAAAAAAATCGTATAGGAGGGGGGTCTATTTCCCCCCGTTTAGGCGGGAGGTGCAATTTTCTAAAAAAAATTACTTAAATCAGAAAAGCATTGTTATATTTTTTTGGAAAGCCAGAAAACTATTCTTTTATTTTATTTTTAAATTAAATTGTTTTCTGTTTTTGACTAAAAATTAATAAGAGCATTGAATTTTGAAAATAAAATAATAGTTAATTACATAACATTTTGAAAAAATTAGTTTAAAAATTTTTTTTTTATTTTTTTCTTCAAAATTTTGAGTTTGAAAATTAATTTTTTTAAAACTGTTCACTTAAACAACTCAATTTAAAAATAAAATAAAAGAGTAGTTTTCTGGCTTTTCAAAAAGATTTAACAAGGCTTTGTATCATTCACCGTTGTTTTTAAATAATTTATTTTTTTTCTGATTTAAGTCAATTTTTTAGAAAATTGCCCCTCCTGCCTAAACGGGGGGAAATACGATTTTTTTCTTGTCTTAACCCCACCTACATGCTCAAGCTTTTTGGTGCACCTTAAACCAATCACCCTGTAGTTGCCGGAATAGAGATAGCGATGATTACACATCTATTAAACAAATCATTTCCTTGTAGATTCGTTGTAAGTACCGTTGCAACGTAATGGCCGTCATATTTTTTTTTTCACCATCCCTGCTTCTCTCTTTCGTTTGCTTTGATGTTCATTTTAAACTTATTTCACTAAAGCAATATTGCTTACTGAATTGTAACGATAAAACTAGAACTGTCTTACTTATAACTTGTGGCGAACGATATTTGTATGGTTTTCCTTAGACAAATCAATCACACAGGGTGTTTTATGAACTGTTTGTCTGTTTTACTTTTGCTAAGTTTTACGCATTTGAGGAGGTGTTTCACAGTTAACACCTTTAAACACAGTTATTCACGCCACTTCTTAAAAGTTTTACGTTAATTCAAAACTGTAAAATTATTAAAAATTGTTGCATCTTCATGATAGGAAATACAAGATTGAAATGAAGTTATCAAACGCAAAAACTTCAAGACCCCGTCCTTTCCTTATAAAGTGTTCTTCATTAATTTCAGCTTTAAGTTCTTAAATTCTCATTGAAAGTGTTTGTACTTGGAGACCTCTGTGTCAGTATTGCTACAGATAAAAATGCTTAAGAAAAAATTAGTTAAATATGTGATTGAGATTGCGCAACCGTGGTCCTGTTAGAAAAAAAAATTATCGGCTCATATTGTCACTTGCATCAATCCTTGGAGATTTTGGTTGATAAAATATGCTAAACAAAATTCCATTGCATATGCAGAACTAACTGGCAAGGGCTCTTTAAAAAAAAAATAAGATGAATGACTCCTTCCATACCAAACAAAATGTCAACGGTTTGGCTACACACATCTCATGCACAACACTATTCCTGACTTCTTGAAAATCCCCCTTTAACTTTCGTTGCATTTCGTGCTGAGCGTTCTTTTGAGTACCTAAGAATTGGTACTCCAACCAGCCCCGCATCACATGACAATTAACTCGAGCATGATACGCTAACCCATGATACTCTAGCATCATAATCGAAAACCTAAAATATTAATTGTAAAAATATCAAGCTACGAAAAAACCAAACTGTTGAACAATTAAGTTTTTTTTTTTTTTGTTTTATTTATAACACCCTGTTATCCTATTTTTCGCTTATAAGTATTCATGTGCTCATTATTATATTTTTCAGATATGGACTACTGGGTGCATCGGGATGTGGCAAAACCACTTTGCTCTCATGCATTGTTGGCCGTAGAAGACTGAATTCTGGAGAAATATGGGTTCTGGGCGGACGACCAGGATCACGTGGTTCCGGAGTACCCGGTCCTAGAATCGGTTACATGCCTCAGGTTAGTTTTAAGTTCGAAAGTAAATGTTTTGCCAGAACTGAGTTTAGATTTTTGTTAAAATGTACTTTTCCATTAGAGTGATTCCATAATATATAATAATAATGTGTGTGTTTGTCTTATTATGTAGGAAGTTGCATTATATGGAGAATTCAATATGAGGGAAACTATGCGTTACTTTGGTCTTATTGCTGGCATGACCAGCGGCGATATCGAGGACCGAACAGAATTTCTATTAAAACTTTTGAATCTACCAAATGCTTCTAGATTTGTTAAGAATCTAAGTGGTGGGCAACAAAGACGTGTGAGTTTGGCAGCTGCTCTTCTTCAAGAACCAGAACTTCTTATATTAGATGAGCCAACAGTTGGAGTGGATCCAGTACTGCGTCAAAGGTTTTTTTTTTTTAATTTCCCATGACATTGTGAATTAATTTATAACCTGTAACACTTATTTCTTTCAGTATTTGGGATCATTTAGTTGACATAACCCAAAATGGTAACACAACGGTCATAATCACAACACATTACATTGACGAGTGTGCCCAAGCACAAGTGGTAAGTACACCTGCACCTTTATAAATCTTTTTTTTTTTTTTTTTTTGTCACCTCTTTGAACACTTGGGATATCTTTTTTCTAGCAAAAGTCACACACGTGGCTGGAAAAAATTGAAGAGAATGATACAATTTTTTTCTTAACGACTTTGACAGGGATGGGGGTTTGGGTCTTGGAGGCATGATTTTCTATTTTGGTTCGAGAAAGTGGCATTGTCCCTTTTGTGTGTGGCTTGGTTGTCCTTTGGGAGGACAGCAAACACTAGGATTTACGAGTGTTCTGTTCCGGAAAAGCAACCAGATTTATTTACGCTTGTGTGATGAACAAGCAACGCGGTGAAAAGACGGTGAAAAGTAAATATCGAAGAGAAGTTAGTTGCTTATAAGGAATAAACCTGAAAAATCATCACACAGGTTGAATTATGGGGAATTCAATGACCGTTCGGTGGTGGGTAAAGTTATTGCCAATAAAGTCAGGTTGACAATAGACGTCGAGATTGGAGGGAATATGTGATAATGGGTATTATAAAAACTTTTGTTAGCTAGTTACTTTTTCAAGGTACGAAAAGGCATGGAACTTTTATAGGGAGCTACTTCATCAACACCTGGGGATTTTATGCGAACCGATTTTGAGTCTCTTAACTTGCGGGTTGTGTGGATTTAGGATTGTTATATTTTGTATTTTAGAAAATTTCAATTTATTTTTCTTTGTTTTCTATTGAATTATCATCAATTATTGTTGACAGTGATGTACTTTGATAAAATGCTTGATGGTTTCTTGTTTCATAAATTTTCAAATGTAAAGAATTATAAAAGTTTTAATTAAGAAATTTGCTGAGTACAAATTTGACTTCTTAACTTAATTATTCTTCTTAATCTAGTTATGTAACATCATCAGCATTATTTGCTAAAAAACTATCAAATAAATAAATGTGGGTATAATAAACGTAATTTCTTATGACTAAAACGTATGAAAATCTAAAAGCTATAGAAGTAGATGTGCTTTCTTTTACTCGTAGGGGAAACAGGGGCACATTTGACACTTAATATTGAAAAGTCCATATTTTTGAAAACTGTTGACCGATTCCAATGCTTTATTTTGTATTTGATGCATTTATGTTTTGAGATAAGATTCTAAGACATATTTTCCATTATAATAACTTCATCACAAAAAAAATAAAAAAAAAATGCAAAAAAAGTCATTTTAATTTTAATTTTTTAATTTATTGAATCCGTTAAACAAACTAACGTTAGAACTTAAGACTAATATTACATTTATATTTAAATTTATAGATTTACAATGCTTTAAGCGATTTGCAAATGTGAATAAAAAATCTTAACTGAAGTAATTGAAAAAATTTGCTTTAAATGTTTTACTTTTAAAATTATCGCTTACGGAATATACCAAAAAGTAATACTTGTTGTAAACTGAAATCAGTTGGTTGAGGGGACTGTTTTTGCCATAGTTCGATCTGCTTGATATAGGACGTAATGGAACTTGTCTTCTAATACTTGAACGGCTATAAATAAAGTTTAATTGTTCCAAAATTGATGGAGATATGATTGACCCATTGATTAATTTTATAATAAAGCACAGCTGAATGTACTCTCTGTGTTTAGAAAGCGATGGAAGATTTATGAGCGTGAGCATATGATTGTAAGGTGGAAGTTCTAGCCTATTGGACCTTGGGAAGAAACGGAGGCAGAAGCGCATGAATCTTCTTTGTACTCCTTCTATTCTGTTCATGTGGACTGAATAAAAGGGAGCCCATATTATGCAGCCATATTCCAATATTGGTCTTACAAATGATATATAAAGAAGTTTAAGGATATAAGGGTCGCGAAAGTCATGTGAAAAACGTTTTATAAATCCGAGTGTCTTATTTGCTTTTTTAATAATATAGTCATAATGATTTGTAAAAGTTAATTTAGAGTCAAGAATAATACCTAGGTCAGAGAAAGAAGAGAGTTTAGTCAAATAAGAAGAGTCTAATTAATAATTGAAAGTCAAAACATTTTGTTTGTGTGTAAAACACATTGATTTACATTTGTCTATGTTTAGTAAAAGCCTAATTATAAAACACCATTCGCGAAAACTGTTGAGATCATCTTGTAGGAGTAAACAGTCGTCAAGTGAGTCAATACGTTTGAAGATTTTAATGTCATCAGCGTAAATTAAAACAGATGAGTGTTTTATAATAGAAGGTAAGTCGTTAACCTACAAAATAAACAGTAAAGGTCCTAAGTGGCTACCTTGTGGTACGCCTGAGTTGGTATACAAATATGATGACCGCACATTCCTAAAAACTACGCTGTATGATCTATTATATAAGTACGACGAAACCCAACTAACAAATTTATCGTTAAAGCCTTGGGATTTAAGTTTGGAAGTTAATGTTTTATGGCATAATTTATCAAAGGCCTTATACTGAAGTCTGTGAAGACACAGTCAACTTGTTTCCGTTTTTCAAACGAATCTAAACAAAAAGAACTGAAATGAAAGAGGTTAGTAACTGTTGACTTATTTTGAACAAAACCATGTTGACTGTCACAAATTATAGACTTACAATTAAACGATATGACTTTACAAATAATGGACTCAAATAACTTAGGGATGACGGACAGCTTTGCAACGGGACGATAATTTTTTATTTCATTTTTACTACCCTTTTTATGTATCGGTGTAATGTACGAACTCTTCCAAATTTCAGGGAAAATTGAAGATTTGAGTGATTCATTAAACAGAATATAAAGAGGATAGGCTAAATAGGATGCGCATTTTTTCAAAATATAAGAAGGTACACCATCTGGACCAGGGCTATAACAAACGTCAAGTTCTGAAGCTTTGCGAACGATTTCGTCTTCAGAGATCCAAAGACTAATTGAATTTAAATGAGGGAAGTTTTGTGAGTGTTTTGTCAAAACTACCCCGGGCATGGGGCACCTTTGGCATTAAGGAGTGAACATTTGACAATGACAGCTTAAGTCCAGAATTGGGCGCATTCTTATCCAAAATGCATTATCTGGTCTCTCCTGCCTGTTGCTTGAATATCAATAAAACACAACAAAATTTTCCAACAATTTATTAAAAAATAAGTAGGTAGAATAAAAGCATAAATCCATTACCTCATTTTCATTGTGAAAAAAACATAAATAATTCATCTTTCTTGGTTCATAAGCTGAAGCTTGCTCTAAGCTCCTTATGAACAGGATCTGATAGTGTAAAAAATATCAGTCTATAAAAGATAAAAAGAAACAAAATTTTTGAAATAACTTTTTAATACATATATAGTTTGGTAAAGTCGACGTCAAATAAATATATTTGACGGCAGCAATAAGTTGATCAAAAAATGGCTTCTTAGAATGTTCAGCAAATTTCACAAGAACATATTGCACGACTTCTTATCTTGCATCATCTGTTAGCTAATATTAAAAAAAACTCAGTTTTTTCCATTTCAAAATTTTCTTGATTAGAATTAAAACCGTTAATTTTGTCTGATTCAAGATATAGGGAAGGCTTTTATCGCTTTCATCTTAAGAGTCTACCTCAAGTGGCCGCGTTTTTTCCGTTTCGGTTTTTTTCACCTTTATCGAAAAGTTTAGCGATTTTTTGCGTTTCGTGTATTTTTCTGAACTTCGTTTTTCTGAACTTCATTTGAAGAATTCCCGAGCACTCACTTCTTGGAGTTCTGTTTAGTGTACAAAGATGCGGTATGGGTCTTACAGCCTTAGGTGTTATAAAGTTTGAACTGGAGTAATGGCATTTGTAGTTTTAGGTGTGTTAATATTACTTTGAGAAGCTGGAACAGATTCGGCTTGATTTTCTTCATCTTTTCATCTGGCAAAATGTCATCTGCATTATCAATGTGGTGCTATTTACCCTGTATTATTCAACTGTAAATGTTGCTGTTTCATGTTTCATACGAATGTATGTTTTAATTGAACTTCAGTTTGTCTTTTTTTTTGTGGTTAAAAAAAATATCATTAGAAAATCAAAAAACACAAAAATAAATAGAGTGGGACACATTTATCAAAAGTCAAATGTCCCCCAAAGGTTCTTCAAGGCTTATTTAATTTTTTTTATGATTAAGGTTACACTTTTACAAAAATGGCTTTCATGAATAAACATTTAAAGAATAGTGCTACCTTAATATTAATTCACAATAAAAAAAACTCTTTCACTTTGTTCACTGTGGTCAAAAATTACATAAAATTTTGGAAAATCACTAAAACACGTGTCACTCCCAGAAGAGTTATAGTACGATTGCCAAAGTTCATAAAGTTTCTTTAAATCAAATTAAGCTTCGTTCTCAATCCCAACTTTTCTCTTTAAAGTTCACATCGAAAATCGCAAAGTCAAATGTGCCCCGATGTCAAATGTACCCTACTTTACCCTATTAGAAATAATGTTTTTTTTTTTTGCTTAGTTTAAGCATATAAAAACTAGAAAGTTATATTTCGTCCTTCGAGCTGTGTATCTACAATCTGAAAAATTGCATAAGTATGCATTTAGTTTTAAAAGACACGATTAAAGCATATGACTTGCCAACATTTATTTTTGACTCGAAAGATCAAGCTTTGTTAAAAAAAAAATCCATCTCATTACCTATACAGTCTGTGACCTTACCTGACTTAATTAACTTGTTACTTTCGAAACTTAATATGATGCAGCTTTGAAAATAAATTTCTCGATATTTCTTGTATTTATTCATATAAATTTTAATACAATCGTACTCTCGATGTTTCAAAAACCCCTCTTATGATGTTAAACAAAATGTAATCAAAAAAAATATGTTCTCTCATTTTATTCGAGTTAATTTATCAAACAACTTTGCTACTTAATATGACATTATACTGCTTTACATTTCTCATACCATACTTAAATTTATACCCGTAATAATTCAACTCAAAGTTACATGCTGGTTTGAAATACGTGCTTTTTTAATTAAAGTAGTGCACGCATGTACGAAAAAAAGCTCTTTGGCTTTAACTGAGATGAACGTTCATTTCGGTCAAGGACAACCCTTTTACCCATCAGTTGTGTTTTCGGCGTAATCTTAATAAATAATGTGGTGTACTTCAGCCTACCGACAAATTCGTATCCTACTTTAATAAAACGGCTTCATAATTTTTTATAAGGACCAAATGAAAGTAAAAAGATAAGAAAGAAACCTTTTTTCTCTAAGGTTTTTTTTTAAGGAAAATAATCCCAAGATGCACAGAATTACCTGCAAAGTAGTCTGTAGTAACTTCAAGATAAATTTTCCAGCTCCATTAAACAACAATTTTCCCCACAACCAACGCTTTCCATTTATATACCTACAAAATTCTACTTAATTTAAAATTTTCTTTTACAAATGAATATCAAAGAGAAAAAAGGAATCTTCGTCCACTAGCCGAAACTGCTTGTACTTCGTGCGGTAGATACTATGGATGGTCTTCTGAGAGTAAAGTACTCATGATACGATACACGATATAATGGTGTGCAAATAAATTTCATCCTTGCACTATACTATAACTCTGTGTTTTCTTTAATTTTCTTCTTTTTTCCACTTTCAAGAAGCTACTAGCTCGAATCGACATCGCCAAGACTCAGAAGTATGGTATTAAGACTTCTTTTAGGGTCCTGAGTTCTTCTACTCTTATGTTGAAGCTACTTTAGCCTTTGAGTTGCTACCCCATCGCTTACATAAAGATACTCTTATAAATCCACAAGGAAGCAATTTTTATATCCTTGTTGTGGGTGTTCGCGAGGCTAGCATATATACCCTGGCTTGACTCCATAGAGGCATAGAGAGAGAGGGAAAAATATATTATATATTTTTTCTCTGAGTGTAGATAACGACCACTGGGGATTGTATTATACATACATTCATACACTTAATGCGGTCCTTTGCCGCCGACGGACATAATTCCTTATGGTATGGTGATGGAGAAGGCAAAGGGAGAACATCTACAACTTTTTTTTTTTTATTTTTATCCTACTATAATATTCGTGACTTTGTTATACCTCTGCCCTCATTTTGTCTGCGAGGAAATAAGGGACATTTTCCGCTCTAATAAATTGAATCAGAGAGCGTAAACTCATGTATTTTTTTTTGTCGTTCTTGTTTTAATGGCAGGGTCATCTTTTTTGTGGTTTTTTAAAGAGCAAATACGGTGTGCACTTTGGTTTTATATGAAATTGAATTAGAGGGCTGCAAGGCGTGTCCAACATTGCAATTCATATCAATTTTTAATTTTAAACTCGGGTTCAACCAAATTTACAGTCGGTTTTCATTTTAAAGTTCAGAGTTTCACTTTTGATTTTATATCCACACATATATACATTTTGAAATATTGACAGGAATATTTGATTTTATGTTTGTTGACATTTCTATATACATTTTTTGCTGGGTTTTTCTTATTTTGTACGACAGTTGACAGACCCTAATAATTAGAAATTTTTATATATTTTTTTTAATATTTTTTATTCTATTTCTAATTATTTTATCTGTCAATAGAATGAACTCAATGATCAATTCTTTGTTATTCAGATTTGAAAAAAAAACTATCCAAGTGTAGTTAACAACCAGAGCACAGAACCATTGTATATAAATTTCTATAGTACAACCATGGAGCAGCGCCATCTAAAGAAAGTTGTTAACTGCACATTTGGAGGTTCTTACATTTACTAAGTGTCTATTCTGTTACCCTAACAATAGTCGTCTACGAAACAAATTAATAATATATAATGTATTTTATTGGCTCTAAAATCCATATTTCCTTGACAAGACTCGTAAACAAAACAAAAATAATATATGTTTACGACTGTTGTCAGGGTTACAGAATAGACAGCTATTAAATGCACGAACCTAAAAATGTGTTTATCACACGTTTCTCAAGATGGCCAGGCGGTGATTATTCAGCATGAAAATACTATAGAAATGTATATACAATGACAGAACAACGAAGTTTTTTGACTTTTTAAAAGCAGTTATAATTCTTTGAACTCCCGAAGCCACCAAGTTTGGAATTCAAGTCCTATTTCATTGTTTCTCAACTAATATAAGCTTTAAAAAGAAATATGCATTTTTTGCATTAAATCGCTAATCTTTCAGCGGTGCAACATTTTCTGGAGGTATGTTTTCAGGTCACCCACGTATTTATACCTAGTTCATTGGAAAGATTGGCAAGTCCATCTTCATTCTTTTGTATTTCAGACGATGTTCTGACCTTAAATGGGATCACAACTTTCCCACTTCATATATAGATCTGATCTCCACATTAACTACTGATCTGCTTGTGAGGTTCGTTGGGTTAACCTCAAAAAACTTCGGCTCTTTGTTATGGATTGATCCATGGGTGAGGTCAACTGAATGCTGTTGCCGTTGCATTTCTTATTTCTCGTAGTTTCATTTTTGATATTGTAACGGAATGTCAATAACAATAAAAATGCATCATGGATGGGGGTTTCAGCGTCTCTTCTTTGTTTGTTTCTCTTACTGGACTATATTTTCGATGGTATTGATCAAAGTTTTGTCACTCCTTCTGTCATGCCAGGCATCTTCATATCAGTTGTCGTCAATTTACTCTCATAATTTGTGTACATTGCCCAACATTGTGAATCGTATGTAAGAAGTTCGCAAGAAAGATTTTCTTGCAGCTTAAGGGGCACACAGAAGTTGGCAGATTCATACGCTTACTCCATGATATTAAAAATATTTAAGATATTAAACTTTTCGAACTTGAGAAGGACTGTTCCGTTCAAATAAGTGTCTGGAATCAGCCTGAGTGGAAGTATTATGTTCTTTTGGCGGTTATGCCATTTTCTTCCATCCATACAGCAAGAAGTGCTTGTTGCAATGATAAAGGATCTCTACTTATGATGTCTCGCTCAGATGGGTCTCTCCCAGATCTCGCAGTTGTAGATCTAATGCCTTTTCGAAATTAACAAATGCAGCAAGCAAATCGTTTGAGGAAACAGGATATGTTTCCATTCTGATTCTTATACCCTGAATTATTTACCAGAAACAAGTCCGCTGGTTATCAGGTATTATTTTTTGCTAACTGCAATCCAATACCCGGGCAACGATCATTATGGAGTGAGATATCATTTTGAATGAAAAGTAACTTTATCGCAGTTTCGCATGTAACCCTTTCTCTTCTAAATTGGGAAAAGGTAACTTTTCCTCTACTGATTAAGTTTTTGAAAACTACTACATGTTTGAAGAATCGTGAGACATCCTAGTCTGATTCCTCCCATCTTTTTAAGAACTCATCTGTCATTTTGTTACTTTTCTGCTATTTCGCATCTGTATAATATGCACTGACTTCTTTGGTTAAAGATACAGCTATTATGGTATGCTATGGCTGACACATTTTTTATTTAAAAATCGCCACCTCTGACGATTTTTGTCGTCAACCATGAGAATTTGGCTTTAAGCATTGGTTCCGTCCAAATCTCTGTTTTTTGAGTTGTTCTTAAGGAGCTTGTTGAAATCTCAGCAAAACTTACTTTAATGGCATAATCAGTTTCAGAAAAATCAAATGGTCACTGGACTTTGAAAAAGCAAAGAACACGTATCAAGTAACTCTTCCGCAAGGATGAGTTACTATACTTTTTAATAGAATTATGGTATCTGAGAATCGGGGCCTATTTCCGCTTATACTTCGAACGTTCCAACACACAACTTTCATATTTTGACTAACCTGTTGCACTACTTTGCTAGCCCTTGGAATTTATTTACTTCGGACCCCATGATTTGTGCTCGGTACGGTATCAGAACATTGCATAGCAGTAGTATATTATTCCTCGTGAGGTAGTGCTACTTCCATAATTTTTTTTTTGGTTAATTACAAATAAATAAAAATATTTAGCAGATCTTGATCCTATACTTTTCAAAACCACAAAATGATAAAAGCTAGTTTGATTTTTTGGTATAGTTTGTTGTTCAAGCAAGTTCCCATTTTGCTCTGGGATTGTTTTGCAACAATTCAGCACGCAATTCCTTACCTCGCAATTCTTATCTGAGGTGTTACTAATTTTCTTTTGATTATCTAGCTTTTAAATTGTTTAGCCTTTCAATCTTTTGCATTATTTGTATTATTATTTATCTACCTACATACATCGAAACATTAAGAAACACATATTTTTTTCCGCATTTTTTATGTATTGCGATTTTAAATAAACGGCGAGAAAATCAGGAAATACAATTTAGTCGGTTGGTAAAACAAGTTTTTGCAAAACTACAAATTGCCATTTATTTAATAATTTCCCAAACAAAGAGTTTTTGCGAAATGATCAATTTTCGAGTTGGTTCAAAAGACAAAAAAAAAAATTGCCAAGAAAGTATTGAGAGACAATTAAAACTTATTTCGATAATTGCGGAGAGATGTGTGAAACGAATTTTCTCCAGACTGTTCCGCACCGCTCTAAACTGCTATATGTATCATCATCAACATTTATGTATAAGGGGCCGGTTATAGCGATCATGAAAAACCATCAGGAAAAGTAGAAACAAATGAGAACAGGATTTTTTTCCTGATGTGCGTTTATAGCGATCAGGAAAAATGTGACAGTGAACAGGCTGTTTTCTTGATTGAAATACAAACGAAAAACTTTATCTGACAGAAATCTGTCAGTGGAACAAGTTGAAAATGGAACTCAAATAACTGGAACGATTTGTTCCATTTTTTTTGGAATGTCAATCAGCTGGCACGAAAAATTAGTTTTCGTCAGGAAAATAAAGAAATACATTTTAAACAATAAATATTTATTCTATAGTAAAATGTATTAGCAAAAAAATTCTTTGAGTTATTTGTAGTCGATTAATGTAGTATTTGTGTTTAAAATCGATTTAAAACAACATAAAAGTACCATTCGAACATTTTTCCTAATGCGTTTTCCTGATCGCTATAACCGGCGGCGCCTAATATGAATATGTGCCATTATTTTCAATATTTAACTTAAACCTTATATAAGCTTTGCGGCGAAATTATTTGGTACACATTATTTTACAAAACAGTAAACAAAAATTATTTCTGCTTCAAAATTAAAACTTTGTTAAACTATCTCCTAACAAGCCAAACGATGATTTCCCAGTTGCAATAATAATCATCACAAATGACATCGATTGAACATTTCTACAAAATGTAAATCAATTTTTCAAACGGCTTTGGAACTGAAAAGTTCAATGATTAAGGACTTTTGTTGTGAGAGCGCACCACAGCAACCTGGCTCTACTTCAAACTTTTTTCCTTTACACATATAACCGAGTGCACAATACTGCATCGATTTTAGTGTTCCTACTTATTGTTCAAAATATGCATGAACATTATCAACAGTTGCATATATCTACATCCTTGATTCATTGGATTGCAAATAACAAAATATTCAAAAATCTTGTTCATAATTTTTTCAGAGCGCATGAGCTTTTTATAGTTGTTCGAGGTTTTAAACGTATTCAATTATTCATTTGTATCTTCTTTTGGCAAAAGCATTGTCATTGTATTTGAATTTGATGATTTTTTTTTATCTTTTGGGAAAATATAATTTGCAAGGTGTGAGATATCACTTAATAACACAGTTAGGTTTTTGTAGTACATGGATGGTCTCTAAGCTGTATATAGCCTTCATGAATAAATTCTTAGTTCCTGTTCGTAATTTTACATTATTCATTTTGACACTCAAACAATAAATTATAGTGTCAAACCAAGAACCGGCAAATGTTTATTTTCGAGGATAAACTCAGATGTAATAATTGTTTTAAAAATTTAAGGCGAAAGCACAAACAAAATAATAGACAGAGGACAAGTTTATTCCAGCAAGCAAGTATAGTTGGCATCTATCATCTTTTTTATTCGTATTTTTATTTGTGATTCTATTGTGACTTAGTTAACTAACTTATTATTTGGAAATCTTCCATCACTTTTACATTTATATTTCATCATTTACTCAGTTTTGCGTGACTGAAATTTATACGCCAATGTGAGCAAGAAAACTCGCTTGTCAGTTAGGCTGCATTCTACCAAAGTTTGTATGATATTTTCAAAATGGTTTTTTTACCGATCGACATTCAGAGCACCATTTTTTTGAGGGGTGCCTCTGGACGTCGATAATTGGATGAGCCATAGCGCCCAAGACATACCGCCCAAATCGATTTGGAACAAATTCTTGTTGTATTTTTTTCCGTATTTAAATCCATTTTTTTAAAACTGTCATCAAGGCCCAAAATATAATCTACGGTCCTCGCATTATTTGACAAAACTCGCACCCACACCAAATCCTATAGTGGGGCATTAACATTATCCAGGTAATAAAAAATATTGTTCACATACTGCTGTTTCTTAAATTCCTACATTGATTTGTTCTGTATGTGGGTGATTCTACAAACGATGGAATTTTCGATGATTTCAAACCATTGCATTCATTCTTCTGATTTTTTTGGGTTGGATACGAAATCCCGACTGCCAAAATCCCGGATGGACAAAATCCTGACTGCCAAAATTGCGACTGCCAAAATCCCGACTGCCGAAATCCCGACTGACTAACTACTTTTTTTTGGTATGGCAATTTAAAACTGAATTTTTCAATAGAAATTAATTGCAAAAATGTTTCATAATTTTATGTAGGTATCGTTTTTACCGGTTATTTTTCATGTATTTAATTTGTTCGTCAAAATCTTTTCTGTAGTCAGTCCCGCTCACGCAACTTCGTTGCTCCGCTTAGGGTATGTCCAGTCGTCTGGCGGGCGCCTGATTCCAAAGTTTCCAAATTCAACAGTTCCTTGGTGGCCTGTTTCGCTTCCTATTTTCTTCCTTTTCAATTCCTATTTAAAATAATTAGTGTAAAACCAAAAAAAAAGGTACAAAAACGTGCTAAATGTGCTGAAAATCAGGATTTTTTATTCGTACCATTTCGATTTTGTAAGTCGGGATTTCGTCAGTCGAGATTTTGGCAGTCAGGATTTTTCAATCTGTTCAGTCGGGATTTCGTCAGTCGAGATTTTGGCAGTCAGGATTTTTCAATCTGTCCAGTCGGGATTTTGGCAGTCGGGATTTTTTCCCTATCCCGATTTTTTCTTATATACATATATAAATCTGATCGGAATCTATAAGCGAAATAAAAATTGTGTAGATCACTGTTTTTCTTTCTTGCCAAAAAAATTTATCAAATGGTCTAATTCTCGGTCCCCTGTCATGTCGTTCTTCTATTCAGCTCCCACACTAAAAAAAATATTACTGTAATCTCAAATAATACAGAATTCTTATGAAATAAATAAATACTATTTAGTACCTAATGCATTTTATTGCGATAAAAGTCACTTAACTTTGTCCTTGGCATTTCTAATCAGTTCCCTGAAAGATTGAAAACGTCGAAAATATGATAACTTCTATATAAATCTAAGACCCATCTCAGGAAATATCAAGTATCGAGTCGCGTTGAAATAAAATTGGGCTTACATTTCACGTCTATTTGGTATGTACTTTTAAAAAATACATTTGGGAGGGAGGTCTTTGATTGTCCGTTCAGTTTATCATTCCCCTGGTGAGTGTCAAACAATAAATCAATATATGCAGGCGTATTTTTAGCATTATAATATAGGCTTTGTAAAACCATAATAGAATTTCTTTCTTTTATGATACGCAAGTATGTTTTTTGACCTAAAAACTGTGAAAATCTCAGTCCCTTTGGGCTCAGTCAATTGGCAATTTCATGAAAAGAGGGATCAAAAATCCAGCCAACGCAACGGTCATCTGAAAACGGAGAAGTTTTCAGATGATGATGCATTTTAACGGGTTTTTATGAGGGTTTTGCTATGCAATTTTAAACCGATATTGAAACATAACATTTTTACGGCGATATTAAAGCTATAAAAATATATATTAGAAGCACTTTGAGAGTCAATTAAGTACAAAATATAATCCTGTCTTATAATGATATCGTGCACGATAAATCATAAATCATGCTGGTTGATATCGATCAGTTGCCATTAAAATAAAAATTATCTTATTTTAAATCGAATAAAAGATAATTTATAAGATATAATTGTTGTTTATCAGTCCCCTAGTACCATGACCACCTTTTTTTTAAATTGCCCTAAAATTGTTATTTTTTATTTTTTGACTAGCTTTCAATGATATTAGAGGACATTCTAACATATAAATAAATCTAATTTGTATGACTTAAAGCTTCAAACTAAAAATTGCCGAAGTCACCTATTGAAAGACCCTTCAGTATCCAGAACAGCCCCATACTTACTGTACAAATACAACTTTTCACGCTATGCTTTTGGTACATATTCTTTTTTTTAGTAGACATAGATAAGATGATGTGATATTTTAAATTCTACATATGTTTGTAGCATCATTGAAAAGAACGCCATCGATCTCGGAAATTTATACGGTGAGAATGAGCCATTTTTTCTCTTTCCTCCGTCATCATATCCGATGGTGCTGCTTTTCTATATAAAGTTATTGTTATTATGACTCACCACTTCAGAAAGGATGAAGCAGTTCTTATTAAAGTTACATCCTCGAAAGCGAGTGTTAACCTTCAGCTCCAGGATCTCGTTGCATAACTTTGATTAATAACCACTGGGTCTTTAAAACACTTTGACTGCCATGTCGTACGTTTTTGTGCGACGATATATGGGATTACATATGGGTTTCGTATTGTGTGGCCTCTGCTGAACATTTTTGTTTTGTTTTTTTTTTTTGTTTCACAGAATTTTGAGTAAGTTTTTGTGATTTTTTATTAGAAAAACATAACAATAGCATTTCATGTAAAAAAGGAACTTAAAAATAGGAAAAAAAAATATATTATTTCATTATAACTTATTGTAGAAAATTGTTTTTGACAAAATAGTAACTTCAGGAATCAAAAAAATGCAGGTCGGTTGATCGGAGACGGCAGCCGTAACAGGCGCATGTTTGGTCGAAAGCATCCTGACATCTCTGGTGTCTTTCCACTTGAGAACACCAATGCCATTCTCTTCTTCACGGGCTATCATTTCTCCTCTCTTGAGCTTAGCATCCATGACTTCTTTTGGGCAAAATTTTTTGTTGGCTCGAAGAGTCCTAACCACGTGAGTTTGTTGATCAAGAATTGAGCGCGCCAGTTCATAGCTTGTATAAAAATTATCAACATAGAGAGTCCGAACCTCTCCTTTTAATAAATTGCTCAGTTCTTCGCAAACGTTCTTTGCCAGGCCAACTTCTCGAACACCTGTCCAAATTTTTCGCGAATAAATTTTGATTGACCACGTAAAACCTTCCGTTGAGCAAAGTTTGAACAACTTTACACCATAAGGATGAGCTTTATTAGGAATGTACTGTCGAAAAACTAGGCGACCTCTCCAAGGAATGACTGTTTCGTCGGTTACCGTGTTTGCTCCAGGTATCATGACCCTCTGAAACTTTCCCTGCAACATGTCCAAAAGAGTTCTCAGTTTTCGAAGCCTGTCTCCTGCTGCTATATGGCGGTATTGTCAGCAAAATGAATAAAGTTTAGGAGAAGTTGAAAGCGGTTGCGTGACATTGTTTTTGCAATAATCCCAAAATTATATATACTTTTTTTTCGACCAATAGTCTTCCAACAACCCAACCTTTACAAGGTTATGCATCTCTTTCTCATCATTTTCTGATGCTTCTGTATTAACTGCATTCACAACGTCAGGTCCCGAGTCTGTGTCCGAGTTGGGGTCATCGTTTGGAAGCCAATTATCATCGAACTCTAAGTCATCATTAGAAAAATCGTCGCCACTTTCTTCAATTTCTGGCTTTCTTTCTACCTCTCTATCACTCAAATTTTGTCTTTCCATTTTTTATTAACTTTTTAGAAACCTATAACTGTAAAAAAAAATATTACTGACAACTTGAAGTCACTTCTAATTACACTGACTAAAAACACACAAGATAACACGAGGTAAAACGAGGAAACTATACCGTCGTATGTACATTTTCGTGCTGACGTGGCGTGAACGTTAACTTTTCCTAATTTAGGACCACGTCGTACAAAAACGTACGACACACAAAAACCGTTACAATTTTACAGTTATGACGAAAAAAAAAATGAGAAATGGTTGGAAACTACTTTGGAGGTGATAAGAAACTGAAATTAATAAAAAAAATACTTTGGCCTGGCGTTACCCAAAATTTATAAATGGCTTGGCAGTCAAAGTGTTAAGATCCCAGTGCGATTGGTTCCTTATTCTAGCCTATGTAATTTGAATTGCCTTTAACTATATTCATAAGTTTCCCAGTCTTCTCTTGTAAGTTTTGCAACATTGAACAGTTTGTTTGCTTACTTCCTAATTTTGCCAAGTTCTTTAATCCAACACATATGGTGTCCTTTTACTTTTTCCATATGGATTAAATGAACATGTTTTCTTGAAAACTATACCAAGAATGTCTTTTAATTAGCCAGCTGTCTATCTCTGCTCTTAACATCAAGAGTTTTTATATTCAAAGATATCCCTGTTATTTTTCCTGTGGTTTCTAAATTATTTTCGTGCATCAATATTACATCAAGTATAAGTAACTCAATTTATAATCAGAGAATAATTCTTCCAATGCTCTATTTACAGTATCAGCGTTATTTTTGAAGTAACATCCAGTAACTTCTATTCTATTTTCAGTTACATAAGATGGTTATATCCCCCAATTCGCTACCACAATCAATTTATATGTTTTTTTTATATCTCTTATATCAATATTACTCGATACATCTGCCTCTAGTAACTTTTTCTTAACTAAAAGATGTTACTATATAATTTTGTATACGTTGTGGAATAAATCTAATTAAAAAAAAAATTTAATTTCTATAAAAAGTTTAAAAAGTAACTCACCTACTGTCTTGATGTTGATGTATGTATACTTCCCCATTGGATATGGTATGAATTTGTATCATACCCTAGTATCAGAACCCAGTATCATATTCAAAACATTATCATAACCTTTGTCATATTAAAAACTTTTTGTTAAGTTTAACGGTTTCAATAATCGTTCTCAATTTAAGGACATCACTTAAAATACATATACATAATATACTTTTACACTTCACTGAGTCAACTGAAAATTAAACAACCAGAAATACATCGTAAGACTCGTCACCAAACTCCATTCATATCGATAACAACAACGCCGCCTAAATTGCCCAACAAAATTTTCCTCATTTCATCTGGCTATCAGCCCAGTCACTCATTCTTATCTCTTCTTCGAGGCGATGTCTGACACTTGTTCTTTTGTTCGCACTTAATTAAGTCAATTATAAGTCAAAAAGTTGTTGAATCAATTAACCGAATTGCCACGTGTTCGTGGATCGTTGAGCTGCCGACATAAGTGAGACTTCCTGCCAAAATCTGACTCTTGTGCTCTTTTTGATGAGAAACTTTTTTTCTTTTATGGATTTTATTTGTTCTCCTCTTAACTTAACTTCCTTCATTCGATTTATGTTTACGAAAGTTACTTTTTATTTCCATTATGCTTTCGATTTTCTTATTTGTGTTTCTACTTTTTTTTTTATTAGATTGGCTTGCTTCGTGGTGGAAAAATGCTAGCCGAGGAATCACCGGTTTTTCTTCGAGAAAAGTATAACGCTGATTCGTTGGAAGCTGTGTTCCTCAAGTTGTCCGTTCTGCAAAATGCGGGCAAACGAAGGAAGTCCTCAATAGCACAGGAGATTATTGAACAAGTTGATGTGCCAGCGATATCTAATCCAGCACTAGATTTGTCAGATGAGGCAAATCCAGAGATTTCTGGTGAATTTGGCGATAACATTTCAATGTCATCGCACGGCAGAGATCCGATTACAGCATCAGCAGCACCAGCTCCGCCATTGCCACCAGAGGATGAAATCAAAACTTCATGGAAACACAATTTCAATGTGATGAGCATGAATCATTTACACGCTTTGATTTGGAAAAACTTTTTGTGGATGATGAGGAATGTTGGGTAAGTTGTTTGATATGGAAAAAGTATTTCAACACAAATATTTTTATGATGAATAAACTTTTTCTTTTTGCAGAGTTATGCTTTTTATTGTTGGCTTACCAGTTGTACAAATTGTTGTGTATTGTTATGCTATCGGTCATGATCCGACAGGACTCAAGATTGCTGTATCGAATCATGAAATGGACGAAGATATGATCACTTACCAATATTGTCCTGTAATGATGGGTTGTAATCAAACCATGCTGAGTTGTAGATACTTGGACATGCTGCGGAATAATAAAAGTGTTGTTGTGGTGAGTTTATTTTATTTAAATTATTTTTTTTTTTTTGTTTTTGAATTAACAAAGGGTTTCAATACAAAATTCAGGAAACTTTGTTAATCTCTACTCCAACGTGCACAATTCTTTAAAAATTCTCACTTACAATTTTTGCTACATTACATCTCCGATGTATTTTATTATAATGAATTGGCTCGTCAGTATTTGCTGTCTGCATTTTTTTTTTTTTTTTTGATATATTCTTTATTTCAAATGAAGGCTTACATTTAACAAAATATATTTGGAGGAATAAGTTGTTTAAACAAAAGTATAAGGACTTCAAATAAAATAGTTACTGCACATCCTGTTGCCCAAGGACAAGTGTTGGATGAGTCGTTTAGTTACAAAATACTTATTTTAAAAATAACTATATTGATGGGGATCATTTATAAAGCTACAAAATAAGTTATTATACAAAAAAAATGTTAATGGTTAATAAAACAAAAAAATGTAATTCAAAGTTTTTTTTTTTTTTTTTTTTTTTTTTTTTTTTTTTCAATTTACAATATTCAACAAACTATTTATTTCATCTAAGTTCAAGGAAAATAAGAAAAACTTAATATTTCTCAAATATGTTTTTTTTGACTCTTTTGCATCTAATATTTTCTGGCGGAGTTACATTATAGAAGCGAGAAAAATGTGATTTTTTAATGATAGGTACATTTACCAAAGTTCTACTGTTGACTCGCAAGTTGTGAGATCCATACAGTCTTGCAGCCGTATAACCAGAATTTTCAAAAAATATTTTAAGTGCCTTATAAAAATATAAGTGCTTAAGTGGCAGAATATTAAGGCTTTTAAATAAATCAAAGCTTGGAGTTCGACGGTTAACTCTAGAGATAATTCTTATAGCATGTTTCTGCTTGATAAGTAATGGTTCAATTTTGTTATTATGTGTACCACCCCAGCAAGATAGTCCATATTGTAATTTAGATTTAAGTAAACCATTGTAGACTAAAGTCAGAATAGGTTGACAACAATAAAGACTGAGGTGGTAAATTTGCCTTACAACTTTGCTTAGATATTCCTTCACGTTAGAAGTGTGATTTTTCCAACTCATTCGGAAATCTAAAACTAAACCTAAGTACTTGAAACTTTCTACACACTCAATTTTAAAACAACCATCAGAACATTACAAGTTATCATTATATGTGATTGAATCATGAAGACAATCATTAATAAGTCTATATCTTCGACAGAAAGGTAAATGATAAAATAATGTGATGTCTTCGCAGATGTTACCCAAAATGTTGAAGATCATAAACTTTGTTTTGTCACTTATAACAAGCCGGTGATGAAAGAACCATTTGCGTAGAATTTCTAAATCATTGTTAACATCAGTTACTAATTGGAAATAATTTTTTGATGAATATGACAGAGCAGTATCGTCAGCAAATGCTGTGATATTACCTTTAAATGGTTGAACAAAAGTGAGTTGACAAAAATCAAGAAAAGAATTGGGCCCAAAACGGATTCTTGTGGCACACCCATATAAACAAATCTTTCTGAGCTTAGTTTATCTTGAATTCTTACCCTTTGTTTCCTGTTCATAAGATAAGATGCTAACCAATCATAAGTATTACCTCTAAAACCGGCTCTATACAATTTATCAAGCAACAAAGCATGATCCACATTATCAAAAGCCTTAGCTTGTAACGGGAGGTATTTGGATGGTCCCGCTACAAAACAGAAAAAAAAATAATTTTTTAATTCATACTCGAGATTATTATTAAATTAATATGATATAGAATCATAGATGGAAAAGAAAATTTTGAGAGATAGGATTTAATTTAAATTTCGTAAAAATCCCGAATATGAAAAAAAATAAAAAAAAATTATTTTTAAAACAAAAAGACGAAGCTGGAGTTGGTTAAGAGTGCAAGTGGAAGTCACAAAGAAAGTAAGTGAAAAGGAAAAGAAAACCTGAACACTGGACAAGATTAACTCACTAACTTTCAGCTCTATATATTAATCCCTATCTTTTCATAATCTTATCTGTAGTTGTAGCTAAGGGTGATTCCAAACAAAAAGAAGGATCCTATTCCATAAAAAAATTGAGAGGATAGTCGGTTGAGAAAAGAAAAGTACGAAGAGATGCTGTTGATCATCATCTACTGCTTAGTAGACGATGTTCCAGAGGATCTCTTCCCCCTCTCATCTCAACAGATTAACTCTCTAAGTATGTAGCTTTTATATACTTAATTTCAACGACACCACGGATTACTAAACCTTACGTCTGATTCTATAATCTAGGCGTAGCCAGATAGTCTTCAGTGGGTCTAGGAGAAGTCTCCTCTTCTCTTCGACACTACCGAAGAATGTTGATCTGGCTTGGAATTGATGACGATTAATCAAGAGACGCCTTTCAAAGAAAAATTAAAGTCGTAGAAGAGTTTTCAATTCCCCTATCTATGCGTTTAATAGATTGAAGTTTTTCCTCAAAAAAAAAGATCGTATACAAAATTAACCCATCAACACCGGATCCGAAAACTATACGTCATGCGACTTTTAGTACCTTCTCTTAGGATAGGGCACGTCCAAGCCGGATGACGAATAGGGTGACTATCACCACACCGCTGCTTCAGGTCTGCAATTTTCGCCGGGGCCGAACACGTCGGTTCAGGGAAGTGGGTGGTGCTGCAGGAGTGATAGCCGGTGTCACATTTGTTAGACCTGGAGTCTAGATGTTTGTTGACTCTGATAATTTATAGAGAGCTATGCTAAAAAGCAAAGGGGCCGAGTTCGGAATGGAGTTGTTTGATAGAGTTCAAGAATTGTGATAGAAAATTTTGGTGGAAGAACAAATATTAACAGAAAGTCGAGACGAAGATATTAAGTCTCTAAGGATTGCCTAACCCTACCCAACCTATGCCTTATTTCATCCTTGTAATTTTTCCTAAGGCCCTAATGTTTTGGGAAATCAGGTGATATTGATTTCCCTTAAGTACCACGCTTCCCTACCTAAGTGCCTTGTCAGAGACTAGTCCTTCAAGAACACTACCCAATGATATTTTTACTGGTACGCATTCTGTGTAAAAATATCCCGCAAATGTACAAAACAGAAGAACTATAGAACGAGTTTACCACGTCCTTACATTGTCGCGTCAAATCTTTACGTTGTTGCCGTCACTGCTTTCACAAAGGGGCTGGCTCCAGCCACGCCTCTCCACTAACACCTTCTAATTACTCATGATCATCTGAAATATTTTCTTCAAAAGAAAGAAATGACTTCCCTCGATCATCAGCAACACTTAAATCGAATATTAATCCAAACCAAAAGATTTTCAATAAAAAAAAATCCTTATACAATTTTATTCAAATAAATCTTAATACTAACAATCAAATTAAATTTTTAAGTTTTTTTTTCTTTACTAACTTTCATTAAATTCAGATAAGAGTATTTGATAAAATTCTTAAAACTTAACCTCTCAATAAATTTCGAATAAGAGTTATACTCTTCATTATATCAAAACTTTATCTTTAAATGAACTGAACATTGACTGGTCTTTCAAATATTATCTCATCCAACAATTCTAATAAGATTGTTACTCAAAAACGAAATTTAATTTCGGACTGACTTCTCTTCACTATAGCTCACTAAAAAAAATTATAAATATGCTCTAATATTCTTCAAAAGTTACTGTAACTGAAAAATCGTGTGTAAGAATCTAGGGATTCGAAAAGACGAAACGAAGCAAAAAAAAAATTTGCTTCGGTACTAAATTTTCGAAATTCGTTAAAGATTTTCCAAAACAAAAGTAAATTTTTGTTTTACAAAAATCTTCAAAATGAGGACTGGTGAACTAAATCACTTCACCCTCTATCGCGATAGTCACGATCTGTTCCGATGAGCAGTCGTTATGATTCTCGACAGCCTAACTCGAATTACAAAACGATCCCAGAATCGTTCGCTTCCTTAACAATCTGTGTGATGGCCTCTTACTCTTATATTGTTTACACAATATTAAGGCAAGGTCGACGAATAACGAGCCCAGTTGATAAGGACTAACAGATTCTTCAACAAACGCGTGACTGATTTTCATCAGTATGCTAATACACGAGCTAATCACGAATAGGTAGGTACCTATTTTTCCGCGTACTTAAGTTTCAACAAAAATATGAACCATAAAAGTTCATACAAAAAAAATTGGCAAAAAGTTTTCATCACCACGAAGTTTTTACGTAGGACGTCTCCAAATAGTCTTAATCCCACCCGAAAATAGAAATAAGAATCAACACAAGTTTCAAAAAAAAAATGTTAAAAATCAAAAATTTAAGTTTGGATCTGAAGGATCTTCGGGAAAGTGGCAGGTCCATTCAAACCATACCTTAGCTGTAACAAACGTTTGGTTAGTTTAAAAAAAAAAATGTATTCATATCAAAAATTTAAAAATATTATCAAAACAATATAAAATTTCTACAATACAAGGTTCGAAGACAGGAAGGTGCACCCTACTGTACCATAAACCAGAAAAGTAGTTTCGGATTTACTTGGTACGTTAATTTTATTTTATCAGTTATTGTTTGTTTATCTTTTCTTATTTTCCAATTTCAGAGATTCAGACCAGATTTCAAGGATGGGATCAGCGAATTGGTATGTAGGTATCTACTTCACAACAGACTTAGGAAATTTTTGTTAAAATTGCCCAAATTTATTCGTAGATGTGTTCTTCAGGACGAATACGATTCAGCTTTATATTTCATATGCAAATTCAAAAATAAAATTCTTTATGAGCACCGAATTCTCAATATATTTATTTATGTTACACGACAAAAAAAAAATTTATGTAATTTTACCATCAGTGAGTAGGTACCTTTGTTAAATTCTCAAAGTGTGACTGGCCTTAACTTTAATTAAGTATTTTACAAAGTTAAAATCACTTACACTTGGTTTATAACAAATGACTTTAATTTTTCTATTTTTGCTTTCTTTCACAGCACCAAAATTTAATGATTTTATTCGAAATTGATTTAAGTTAACTATAGGCAACTTGAAGTTAAGTAACAATACCTCTATAGTGGACTTAGATAAATTTCATACACAAATATTTTCAATTATATCTTCTAGCTGAAGGCTATTTGTAACCATAGGTTATTCACTGTAGGTAAATTCACTTTTCATTATAACACGACAAAAAAAAATTTATGTAATTTTCCGAATTTTATTTTTATTTTCAGATGTTCGACCGGACGGACTATGGATCTTTCCATATAACGATATCACGTAAGTTAACTTTTAGTTTAATCAAACCGAAATTTATTTTTATTCAAAAGAAGGTAAGTTGTAGGTAAATATATTGTTTTCGCAATTTATTTATGTTGTGATAGAGTGTTGCTTTTGTGACAGCAGGATTCTCACACCAGATTTTTCTTTTACGCTTATTTGTAGGTATTCAAAACTATTCTTCTTTAATATTTTTATCAAAATTATTTTTCAGGTATGTATGATTCTTTCAATATGACTCAAAAAAAAAGTTACTAAATGGGTTTTTTATCGTAATTAATCTTTGGTTACTTTTTCTTTGGTTTAATATGTAACCATTCTTTTCAGATACTTTATACGCAACAATAATTTATATTTAATTTTTGATAAGCTTTTGTATTGTTAAGCTTGATATTCAAAATTGATATCTTTAGTATGATATCTTTATATAGATACAAAAATACAAATTTTTTCAGGATTGCACTATTATTTTTCAAGGAAATTATAAATTTATATGTCACCTTTTTCTTATGAGGGTGACTTTTGTTCTGTTTTATAATTGGATCAGATTTTATATAAAAAAAATTATAGACTTTATCAAAAATCACTACCTATGTATATAAAATAAATTATATCTACCATACCTCATCCACAAAATACATATTTATACTTGAAATCCCTTCTGCTTAAGATTGCTCCAGCAGGGTTATGATGTTGTTGATTGACTTGATGATTTTACGATTTTTGTCTCAGCACTTGGCTTGAATCGATGATTCCCGCGGAGTTGTTCCGGGTCCTACGTGCTGATGACAATATGCACGATGATTTCCCAAACAATTTTTGATTGCGAATGATTTTAGGAATTTTTGTTTCAGGATTCCACACTATAATCCAGAAAACGCTGACCGAGTGGTGGGTTTCTTTCAAGACGACGACGCAATAACTTTCGTGGTCCACGTATTGGTCGCAGTCTCGTCCGACTCGATGTATCCCACTCGGTGCGTATCTGTTCGAAATAATAAAAAAAAATGCATTAATATTTTGTAATTTCGTTTAGGTAAAAAAACAAAATGCGTTCGTAATATATTTTAGGTATTTTTCTGGGCCAAGTTTTTTTTGCGTTTCACATAGGAATTTTGTTCCGTTTCGATAGATTTTTTTTTGTTGCACTTGGTGCCGTTTAGTTTTCTGTCTATCGAATGGTTCACAAATATCATTTCTTTGTTTGATCATAAATTTATTTAAAAAAAACTTATTTTTACCTGTCTTTTTCTTTGCTCTTTTCAGGACTTTTACGATGACGTGATCTGAGGGATGATTTTCTTTTTGCAGCACCTCTGCCTTGAACAGAATTTCCTCGTCTTAGATGTAGAAGCGCACGTTTCGGTGCGACTTTCAGAGGGGTGGTTTTAGAACAATGTGTATTGGTTTGTCGATCCAATGAACAAGAATTCTGGCGCATCGTGCGTCTGCTCTCTGCACTTGGATAATTCTTTGTTCTGCACCCTCGTTGTGCGTCTTAAATGCATGTGCGTTCTACAGAAAATTTTCGGACATGAGGTTTCTTTGCGGAATTATTTGTTTCGTTTTAGGTTTTCTTTAATTTTTTTATTCGTTTGATTGATTATTCCGAATCTTTCTTTAATTATTAGAGCATGTGCTCTGTTTTTTTCGATAAAAAAAAATATATAAAAAAAACTACCCTTACCTGGGATTTTATCCTTTTGATGGTACGGCTATTAATTCTTCTCTTTATGTTTCCTTTTATTTTGTACTTTATGATTTTTTTTGGCTTTATCTTTTTACTTTAGTTATACGTTGTATTTTAATTACTTGGAACTATGATTTTATACTTTAGATAAACTTTTCTTATTTTTACTCACTTCTTGTTATAAATTGTGCGACCGACTTCAGCAAACCAGAAACTTCGAATGAGATTGTTCGGCTCACTTACGTATCGCGTTACGTGCACTAGAGCTTTTTCCTATACTTTTTTGGCGGTTGGAGCATTTTCAAATGTTGAGATAGACTCATTGTAGTGTATTGGCCCTTTTTTTACTCATCATGAGGATAGGTAGATACTCGAAATTTAATTCGTCCATCTTTTTTATTTCTCCTTCGATGCTCGAAGCTTTATAGAGGTTTAATTCGATTTGTTTTCATGTGACCAGACTCATGTTATTTTTGATTTGCGTGTAAACATTTTTCCTTTCAGAATTTTGTTTACATGTGAATCGTCATGGTTCACTTCAACTTTTTTTTTTATGCCTCTTAAGGATTTAATTTCCATCTCTTTTCTTCTAATAAGAATGTTGGTGCTCGTAATATTTCATAGGTATTCTTTTTCTTCCCCTTTCGTTGTTTTTGCATTGTTATGTGTAGAGTTCGGATATAAAAACAAGATTTATTTTGTCTTTTCTTGTATTTATTGGGTAAGTATTTATGATTTTCTTTCTTTATTTCAGGTGTAATTGAGATTTTAGGTTTTTAAGAAACATGGGTAAGTATGTTTGGGTAAATACGTTTTCGCGTAGCTTTCGGACTTTTATTTAGGGTAAGTATTTTTGGTATATATGTAATATTACAGCAAAAAAAAATAAATAATGAAATCTCAACAATTTCTCGTAACTACTTTATGAACTTATCCTGTCACATTTTTACAGATCTGACTCACAACATGTTATTTTATGTTGTGACTCGAATTTGTATTTCCGTCACTACTTATAACCAATTTTCTCTTTCTTTTTGCCGTATAAAGAATCGTTTTAATTTTCCTAACACCTAGCGTTTATAATGGTGCGTTATTATTCGTAATCTGAGACGTATAATCTCACTGTGTTGTAATTAACTATCATTTATGTTGGCGAATCTATTGACAAGCATTATTTCTTCGTTTCAAGACATTTGTTCCTTTATTTTAGATCTACCTAAAGTTTAAGTTTTCTGTTTCTCGACGACATGTTTCATACCGGTGAACCGATATACTATTAGCAAGGGTACCTTACTTTCTTATTGGCTGAGGTGTGTCTTAGCTAATTTATCATTTCTTTTGCCTATTCTTAGGTGTTTGTTTAGAAATTTCTGTTATAATTTTGCTATTAGGTTGGCGTATCAGATATTTCCTTTATTGGTTATGGGAACTTTCAAGTTATCCGTAAATTCCTATAAACCTTCTCCTAAGTTTATTCTCTTAAGAATGGAATTCTTGAATATATGAGAATATTTTGTGGACTGTAGAAATTTTCGAGTTGGTTTGCTTTGGTGGTAGTGTAAAAGCTATTATTTATATTCGTTGGAATACTTAAGAAGAATTTCGCTAGTAGACTATAAGGGATAGTGAAATAGATTTTCCTACAAAACATCTTCAATGTTCCTGGTGCCAACAGGAATATTGATGATGGAAACGAAAATCGTTAAGTTCGACTTAACTTCCGACAAATATTCTTCATATAACTTCAAATAAATATTCGCTACCCACGACCCTTTTGCGTCTCATGCACAGGCTGAGCAGCTGGCGATGACACTATCAATCGCGAAAAAAAATGTAAATTCCACAAAAGAAATTGTCTATGACTTTTTCTATTGTTTTATTTACGAAGGTCTTTAGTATGCACGACCGATTCAAAATTATTTGCATCTTTGACTTTGTATAAGTTATTACCTACAATCTTCACTACTTTTGTCTTTACAAATTTGGGACACAACTTGGCATTACGATGTTTGCTTGCATCACTGAGCACGAAATTACGACGGTATACCTCATCACCTACATTATATGTAACTACCCTGCTCCTAAGATTGTAAACTTTCTCATAACTATCATGAGCTTGATTAAGAGCAGTTTTCAGGTATGAATGAAGGATATTCATTCGGGCTGTTTTTGGTAACCAATCGATCTCGGACTGATTAAGTCCACCAAGTTTTCTTAATAATGTGTAATCAGCACCGTGCTCAATCATACGTTGGCCGAACAAGGCTTCGTAAGGCGTCATGCCGATTGCACTATGTAGAGATGTGCGTAAAGCACTACTAATGAACGATAAATGCTCGTCCCAGTTGAGTTGTTTTGTATCGATGTAAGCTCTTATTGCGCTTAATATGGATCGGTTCACTCGCTCACTAGCATTCGCTTGTGGGGAGTAAGCAGCTGTCTTTATGTGATTTATTCCGAAGTTTTCTAGGAATGTCTTAAAATCGTTACTTATAAATTGTGAGCCATTATCCGATAATATACTCTCAGGAACTCCAAATATCAAGAAAATATCATCCACTAAAAATTTTACCACTTCTGAAGTAGTTGCCTTTTTCAATGGCTTGATGAATACAAACTTTGTTAGTTGATCTAACGCTATAAAAATGAAGTAATTACCCCTTCTGGATCTAGGGTATGGGCCTAGAAAATCTATATACATATGTTGAAAGGGCCTTTCAACATCAAAACTTTTTCCCATTTCAGTTCTTAATACATTATTTGGCGCTTTTGTCGTTTTACAAATTTCACAGTTACTCACATACATTTTGACTTGCGATGCCATTGCTGGCCAATAGAATTGGTTACGGAGACGATGCAGGGTCTTGGTGATACCACCATGCGCTGCCTGAGGCGGGCAATGAGCCGCAATTATCAACTTTTCGCCCAACTGCGATGGAATCCAAATCTTCCAAGCTAAATCGTCTTGAATCGGATTACCTGTCACGTGCCTGACTTTCTTGTATATGAAACCATCAGATACTTGCAAGTCAGGAAGACGATCTTTATTTTTATTAACGTGTTCAATGATCTGAAGGTATTCTTCCGACTTGAAAGACGGATCCTTTAAATCAAGGTGTAACACTTTAGATGGACTTGAATTCTCGATGGGCATTTCAAGGGAAAATAAACGTAATGCCTCCACTTCATGCACTCTAGATAAGGCATCAGGCACTGCGTTTAAAGTACCTTTTCTATGTTCCACCGAGAAATCGAAGCTTTGAAGCTTCAAACTCCACCGAGCTAGACGTCCGGTTGGGTCCTTAAGACTCATCAACCATCTCAGGCTTGCGTGATCAGTGATCACCAAGAACCTGTAACCTTCAATGTATGGTCTGAATTTGTATATGCCGTTTACGGCAGCTAGACATTCACGCTCTGTAACTGAATAGTTACGTTGCGCACTATTTAACTTTTGGGAATAATAATAAATGGGGTATTCTGCGCCAGTCTCATCTCTTTGGCACAGTACGCATCCGATTCCAGTTGCTGAAGCGTCGCATAAAATCACGAATTGCTTACTGAAATCGGGGTTGCGGAGAACTGGCGCCGAAGTTAAAGCTTCCTTAAGCTTATTAAAAGCTTCCAACGCCTGTTCGTTGAACTCAAACTTATTTTTCTTCTTAAGTGTATCGGACATCGGTCCGGCTACCTCAGAAAAGTTCTCAATGAATCGCCGGTACCAACCAGCCATTCCAAGGAATCGACGTACTTGACGTACAGTCGTTGGTACCGGGAAATCGAGAATTGCAGAAATTTTGGACGGGTCTGCTTTGAGGCAGCCACGCCCTACGACATAACCTAAGTATTGAAGCTCTTCGAAACAGAAACGTGATTTTTCCACATTTATTGTTAAACCTGCCTCGTCTAGCCTCTTTGCTACTATTTCTAAAACTGATATATGCTCTTCGAAAGTTTTGGAGATGACCAATAGGTCATCCAAATAAATAAAAACTTGATCTCTCAAGTTGGACGGGATCACTTTATTCATGAGATTCGTCAGACTCTGAGCAGCATTGGAGAGTCCGAACGGCATCACCTTGAATTGATATAACGGACGGCCAGGTATTGAAAATGCAGTTTTCTCCCTTGACATCTCCTCCAACGGTACTTGCCAGTACGCGTCTTTCAAATCCACGCTAGAAATGTAGCGTGTCTCTGAAAGTCGTGCTAACAAACCTTCTATATGCCCAATTGGACTCGCATCCTTCTTTGTTACGGAATTGACTTTCCGAAAGTCCAAGCACATTCTGTTTTTGCCGGGTTTCCTCACCAATACAACAGGTGAGGACCATGGGCTTGAACTTTCTTCAATCACTCCCAAAGAAATCATGCGGTCCACTTCGGCGTACACCAAGGCTTGTATCGCTGGAGAGATAGGGTAATGCCGTTGCTTAATAGGCAACGCATCGCCGGTATCAATTGTATGTTCCATAAGGTGTGTTCGTCCGAGCCCCCGCTCAGCGAATGACGGAAAAAGTTTTACTGTGTTTTTCAACACGACGGACTGTTCTGCAGTTAGCTCACATTCAGAGAATTTGGGTTTCTCCAAAGCTAACTCAGAAACTGATTCTTTAAAAGGTATTATGTGGGGCGCTATTTCAAATAAGGCCCAAAAATTTACTCCCAAGTAGAGTTTTTGTGTTAAAGAGGGTACAATAAACAAATCTATGGCATGTGTCTTGCTATTAAAAGAAATTTTCGTTTTAACTACTCCTACCACTGGTTGTTGCTTTCCGTCAGCAGTAGATATATTGGTAGAATATTTTTGAAACGGAATGTTTTTTCTTTCCAAAATTTCTAATGCTCCTTCGCCTAAACAACTAACACTTGCTCCTGAATCGAGCAAACCATACCACTCTTCCTCGAACAGTTCTACTTGAACGTACGGACGGGGATCGTCCTTATAATTTGACAATTTTGTCGAAGACACTACTTTATAAAGTTTTCTTTTATTAGAAAATTTTGTTCTCAAAGCTTCTATTTTAGTTAAATGTTTGGGATATGTATATATACGCTTCCTAGCAATGTTGTATTCAATTTGCCTTTGATGTAAGGACTTTAAAGGTCTAAGTCTAGGTATTCTAGAATTAGTGGTTGTTAATTTCAAGTTATTTTTCGTTTCTGGGTTTTTCAAAATGGTGATTTTATCGGTTTTTTCTACGTTTATAATGGACTCCCCGAGTTGCCCATCTTGGCCAACTCCCTCTCGGTCGATTGTTGGCTCGTTGACGAGTTTCCCGGACACATTTTACAGTTTGGTGACAGAACCTCCGGTTTGCCACAACGATAGCAGAAAATTCTGCGCTGCAAATCAGCGCAATCTCTAAAAGTATGACCTATTTTTAGACAATTCCAACATTTGATGTTTTCTGAATTTGGCTTGGAATCACGGTTTCGGTTATGGTGAAATGCTTCTACAGCTGTTGACATTTCAGTCAATTGAGAATCAGTTTGAATTTCGATCTCGTGGACTAGTTTTCTTGGAGGATTGCTGTAAACTGGAGGTGCTCTAGCTCTCATCGGATCGTACTGAGCTAAAAACCTCTCCATATCTCGACAAGTGAAAACTAAGTCCGCGAGTCGAGTCGATTTAAATGTCAATAACAATTCTCCCATGCGTCTACGTACATTTTGTTTTATTATTTCGGCCAACTCCTCGTTTGGCCTAGGATTTTTCATCCGCGAATTGATTTTTAAAATGGCATCATAGAAAGAGTCAAAGCTTTCGCCTGGAGCTTGCTTTCGTTCAGCCATTTGCCTAGACAACTCCGAGTCAGTTTCCAGACTTCTATATTGTTCTATCAGCGCTAACTTCAACGCTGCCCAAGATGAATACGGATTGTTCTTCATGTACATCCAGTACCACACCTCTACCGTTCCGCTCACAAAATGGTGGAAATTCAACACTATCTCTTCCCACGATGCACCGTAGCTATCCTTCACTCGATCAAGTCGAAAAAGGAATTCGTCTACAGGCATGTTCTTGGCATTATACACTATGCCCCATTTGTGGTAGTGTGGAGAACGTATAAAAGATGTTGCTGGTGATGGTGCTGGTGCTCTTACATTACGATTTAATGACGTATTGTCAAACTGTATTTGATCCAATCTCTCATAAAAATTAGGATCGTATCTTCGAGAAGGTTCAGCTCTAGGTGGTGATACGTTGCGTCTTGGCCACTCCCTAGGGAATTCCGGTAGGTTGTTTCGGTTGGTATCAACTCTAGGTGGAGTGCCATTTCGCTTTGGTCGTGCACCTAAAGCTTCTCTAACCGCTTCTCTCAAATTTTCATGTTGTATGTCTCTTGAAGTTTCTCTTGCAGTTTCTTGAACATTATTTCTAGTAGTAGTCTCTGGATTAGGCTCTCTTCTGACATTGTAGTTCCGCGTGTCAGGTGTAGGTAAGTCGCATAATGGTATAGTTGTAGTAGTTGGTCTTATCATTTCACTCATCTGGGCTAAGGCATTTTTGACGGCTAAATCAACTCTTTCCAAGATCTGGGCTTGACTTTGAGCTAGCGTTTCTTTCAAGTTTTTTCTGTCTTCTGCTCTGTTGAGACCTATGGTCGCTAACGCTATCTCCTTGACATAGTCTTCCCATTCCTCCGGTTGTTGATTTATCGTTTCATCTTGAGCTCCTTCTGGTGTCAGGTGTCTTGCTAAATCCACTAGAGGTACATCCTCATCTCTGGCTTGTTCTGTGTTCGATGGTCCTGCTGCATCCTCTACCTGACTCATGTCAGCCACCGCGTTTGTATCCATCGTCATGTTATGATACATATCGAGGTTCTTACGGTAACGCGTGTTATGCGGTTCAGGAGTCGTAAGTATCGGTGCTCGGACTGGGACAGGTGGTTTGGGAGGTCTTCCCCCCTTTTTCTTGTCGGTAGAACCGTTCTTATTTTTGTTCACCATAGTGAGAGTTCAATAAAAGTTTTTATAAAGTTTCAAAGGGGTTTAAAAGAAATTGGAACTTATCAAAAAAAAAATTTAAGTTTTACAATAATCTGCTTAATACTTAAATGCTATTACTATCTCTAGTTTACAAAATTTCTTACTACCTAATCTTACTACCTATATATTTCAAAAAAAAAACTTACTAACTATTTCCTAATATATAAATTTACTAACTAATCTTTACTACCTATTTCCTAATATATAATCTTACTACCTAATTTCTTACTAACTAACCTTAATCTAAGCTTAACCTAATTTTTCCTAGGGTAAACCCTCTAAATGTACAAAAAAAAAATCTCAAAATCTAAACTTCAAAAAAAAAACTCAATTATTACTCAAAAAAACTATATTCAATTAAATTAATAATTAAATATTTGATCTCAAAACTCAACTTACTAAATATCTTAATACTGAACTAAATCTAAAAATGGTGTCACCAGACAATTCAAAAAATGTACTCAAAAAAAAATATAAATCTAAACTAAATATACTAAATATTTGCCACCAGGCTATACTAAATCTATAAATGTCACCAGACAATTCAAAAATGTATTCAAAAAAAAATATAAATCTAAACTAAATATCTCAATATGTGTGCCACCAGGCTATGCTAAATCTATAAATGTCACCAGACAACTTAACTCTAAAATTTGTGCCACCAGGCAATGCTGAATGCTAAATATCTCAATATGTGCCACCAGGCAAAACTCAAAAAAAAACTAAATAAGTGCCACCAGGCAAAACTAAATTACTCAAAATACTCAATATCGCCACCAGGCAAAACTAAATTACTCAAAATACTCAATATCGCCACCAGGCATCAAAATTTTTCTCAAAAAAAATTTTTGAAATTTCTCAAAACTAAATTTTTTTTTTAATGGTTTTCTATAATCTTCATAAGTTTGGAGACGTGACTGAAGTATCCCCATGCTTCAGCAGCAACTCCGCAACAACATAAATTCAACTCCTCATTCTATCATTCTTCATAAAAAAAATTTTCTGTTAACTACTCGTAAAATTTATATAACTTCTCTTATCAGACTAGCTTGTTCCTAATCCTCCCTGCTGCTACTGACCTAGGGAAGTAGATAACATCCCCTAGCGGACATCAGACCAGAACTATATCATCAAACTAACTAACTTGATTTGCCGAATAAATTTCGAAATTACTTTATTGAAGTGTAGCAGGATTTAAAATTTTCAAATAACTTGTCGATTGAAATTGGTTATCTTTTATGTAGCCGTCGTCATTTGGCTTGCGCTGCAGACGTAAACAGGAAAAGTATTCAACCATTTACCGGACGTAGTTGCAAACAACTAAACAGTTTAAAAAGAAATTAGTCTCTAGATTATGATTAGCTTTCATGAGAAGCAACGGACTACTGGACTGAACATATCCAATACGGACATCCCTATGTAAAACTAACTTTTCTAGAAAACTATGCATGAAATGCTAAGAGAGTGGATTGGAATTTTGACAGGTTGTCGCTACAGACATACTCAGGAAAAAAGTTCTACTAAATACCGGTCGACACTTAAGTCAGAAAACCGTCCGATGTTAAATCTCTATAATATTACCAACTTCTATAAAATTCAAAATTGACTTAATCAGTTCAAACTGATGTTCGAACAACCTACTATATCATCATGTTCTACTACTTTCAAAAAGTTACAAAAAAAATTCCATCGAATTTTCAAAAACTATCAACTTGTTCCTCACTCGGGCCCCACACGTATGGGCGCCATTATGTAACGGGAGGTATTTGGATGGTCCCGCTACAAAACAGAAAAAAAAATAATTTTTTAATTCATACTCGAGATTATTATTAAATTAATATGATATAGAATCATAGATGGAAAAGAAAATTTTGAGAGATAGGATTTAATTTAAATTTCGTAAAAATCCCGAATATGAAAAAAAATAAAAAAAAATTATTTTTAAAACAAAAAGACGAAGCTGGAGTTGGTTAAGAGTGCAAGTGGAAGTCACAAAGAAAGTAAGTGAAAAGGAAAAGAAAACCTGAACACTGGACAAGATTAACTCACTAACTTTCAGCTCTATATATTAATCCCTATCTTTTCATAATCTTATCTGTAGTTGTAGCTAAGGGTGATTCCAAACAAAAAGAAGGATCCTATTCCATAAAAAAATTGAGAGGATAGTCGGTTGAGAAAAGAAAAGTACGAAGAGATGCTGTTGATCATCATCTACTGCTTAGTAGACGATGTTCCAGAGGATCTCTTCCCCCTCTCATCTCAACAGATTAACTCTCTAAGTATGTAGCTTTTATATACTTAATTTCAACGACACCACGGATTACTAAACCTTACGTCTGATTCTATAATCTAGGCGTAGCCAGATAGTCTTCAGTGGGTCTAGGAGAAGTCTCCTCTTCTCTTCGACACTACCGAAGAATGTTGATCTGGCTTGGAATTGATGACGATTAATCAAGAGACGCCTTTCAAAGAAAAATTAAAGTCGTAGAAGAGTTTTCAATTCCCCTATCTATGCGTTTAATAGATTGAAGTTTTTCCTCAAAAAAAAAGATCGTATACAAAATTAACCCATCAACACCGGATCCGAAAACTATACGTCATGCGACTTTTAGTACCTTCTCTTAGGATAGGGCACGTCCAAGCCGGATGACGAATAGGGTGACTATCACCACACCGCTGCTTCAGGTCTGCAATTTTCGCCGGGGCCGAACACGTCGGTTCAGGGAAGTGGGTGGTGCTGCAGGAGTGATAGCCGGTGTCACATTTGTTAGACCTGGAGTCTAGATGTTTGTTGACTCTGATAATTTATAGAGAGCTATGCTAAAAAGCAAAGGGGCCGAGTTCGGAATGGAGTTGTTTGATAGAGTTCAAGAATTGTGATAGAAAATTTTGGTGGAAGAACAAATATTAACAGAAAGTCGAGACGAAGATATTAAGTCTCTAAGGATTGCCTAACCCTACCCAACCTATGCCTTATTTCATCCTTGTAATTTTTCCTAAGGCCCTAATGTTTTGGGAAATCAGGTGATATTGATTTCCCTTAAGTACCACGCTTCCCTACCTAAGTGCCTTGTCAGAGACTAGTCCTTCAAGAACACTACCCAATGATATTTTTACTGGTACGCATTCTGTGTAAAAATATCCCGCAAATGTACAAAACAGAAGAACTATAGAACGAGTTTACCACGTCCTTACATTGTCGCGTCAAATCTTTACGTTGTTGCCGTCACTGCTTTCACAAAGGGGCTGGCTCCAGCCACGCCTCTCCACTAACACCTTCTAATTACTCATGATCATCTGAAATATTTTCTTCAAAAGAAAGAAATGACTTCCCTCGATCATCAGCAACACTTAAATCGAATATTAATCCAAACCAAAAGATTTTCAATAAAAAAAAATCCTTATACAATTTTATTCAAATAAATCTTAATACTAACAATCAAATTAAATTTTTAAGTTTTTTTTTCTTTACTAACTTTCATTAAATTCAGATAAGAGTATTTGATAAAATTCTTAAAACTTAACCTCTCAATAAATTTCGAATAAGAGTTATACTCTTCATTATATCAAAACTTTATCTTTAAATGAACTGAACATTGACTGGTCTTTCAAATATTATCTCATCCAACAATTCTAATAAGATTGTTACTCAAAAACGAAATTTAATTTCGGACTGACTTCTCTTCACTATAGCTCACTAAAAAAAATTATAAATATGCTCTAATATTCTTCAAAAGTTACTGTAACTGAAAAATCGTGTGTAAGAATCTAGGGATTCGAAAAGACGAAACGAAGCAAAAAAAAAATTTGCTTCGGTACTAAATTTTCGAAATTCGTTAAAGATTTTCCAAAACAAAAGTAAATTTTTGTTTTACAAAAATCTTCAAAATGAGGACTGGTGAACTAAATCACTTCACCCTCTATCGCGATAGTCACGATCTGTTCCGATGAGCAGTCGTTATGATTCTCGACAGCCTAACTCGAATTACAAAACGATCCCAGAATCGTTCGCTTCCTTAACAATCTGTGTGATGGCCTCTTACTCTTATATTGTTTACACAATATTAAGGCAAGGTCGACGAATAACGAGCCCAGTTGATAAGGACTAACAGATTCTTCAACAAACGCGTGACTGATTTTCATCAGTATGCTAATACACGAGCTAATCACGAATAGGTAGGTACCTATTTTTCCGCGTACTTAAGTTTCAACAAAAATATGAACCATAAAAGTTCATACAAAAAAAATTGGCAAAAAGTTTTCATCACCACGAAGTTTTTACGTAGGACGTCTCCAAATAGTCTTAATCCCACCCGAAAATAGAAATAAGAATCAACACAAGTTTCAAAAAAAAAATGTTAAAAATCAAAAATTTAAGTTTGGATCTGAAGGATCTTCGGGAAAGTGGCAGGTCCATTCAAACCATACCTTAGCTGTAACAAACGTTTGGTTAGTTTAAAAAAAAAAATGTATTCATATCAAAAATTTAAAAATATTATCAAAACAATATAAAATTTCTACAATACAAGGTTCGAAGACAGGAAGGTGCACCCTACTGTACCATAAACCAGAAAAGTAGTTTCGGATTTACTTGGTACGTTAATTTTATTTTATCAGTTATTGTTTGTTTATCTTTTCTTATTTTCCAATTTCAGAGATTCAGACCAGATTTCAAGGATGGGATCAGCGAATTGGTATGTAGGTATCTACTTCACAACAGACTTAGGAAATTTTTGTTAAAATTGCCCAAATTTATTCGTAGATGTGTTCTTCAGGACGAATACGATTCAGCTTTATATTTCATATGCAAATTCAAAAATAAAATTCTTTATGAGCACCGAATTCTCAATATATTTATTTATGTTACACGACAAAAAAAAATTTTATGTAATTTTACCATCAGTGAGTAGGTACCTTTGTTAAATTCTCAAAGTGTGACTGGCCTTAACTTTAATTAAGTATTTTACAAAGTTAAAATCACTTACACTTGGTTTATAACAAATGACTTTAATTTTTCTATTTTTGCTTTCTTTCACAGCACCAAAATTTAATGATTTTATTCGAAATTGATTTAAGTTAACTATAGGCAACTTGAAGTTAAGTAACAATACCTCTATAGTGGACTTAGATAAATTTCATACACAAATATTTTCAATTATATCTTCTAGCTGAAGGCTATTTGTAACCATAGGTTATTCACTGTAGGTAAATTCACTTTTCATTATAACACGACAAAAAAAAATTTATGTAATTTTCCGAATTTTATTTTTATTTTCAGATGTTCGACCGGACGGACTATGGATCTTTCCATATAACGATATCACGTAAGTTAACTTTTAGTTTAATCAAACCGAAATTTATTTTTATTCAAAAGAAGGTAAGTTGTAGGTAAATATATTGTTTTCGCAATTTATTTATGTTGTGATAGAGTGTTGCTTTTGTGACAGCAGGATTCTCACACCAGATTTTTCTTTTACGCTTATTTGTAGGTATTCAAAACTATTCTTCTTTAATATTTTTATCAAAATTATTTTTCAGGTATGTATGATTCTTTCAATATGACTCAAAAAAAAAGTTACTAAATGGGTTTTTTATCGTAATTAATCTTTGGTTACTTTTTCTTTGGTTTAATATGTAACCATTCTTTTCAGATACTTTATACGCAACAATAATTTATATTTAATTTTTGATAAGCTTTTGTATTGTTAAGCTTGATATTCAAAATTGATATCTTTAGTATGATATCTTTATATAGATACAAAAATACAAATTTGTTCAGGATTGCACTATTATTTTTCAAGGAAATTATAAATTTATATGTCACCTTTTTCTTATGAGGGTGACTTTTGTTCTGTTTTATAATTGGATCAGATTTTATATAAAAAAAATTATAGACTTTATCAAAAATCACTACCTATGTATATAAAATAAATTATATCTACCATACCTCATCCACAAAATACATATTTATACTTGAAATCCCTTCTGCTTAAGATTGCTCCAGCAGGGTTATGATGTTGTTGATTGACTTGATGATTTTACGATTTTTGTCTCAGCACTTGGCTTGAATCGATGATTCCCGCGGAGTTGTTCCGGGTCCTACGTGCTGATGACAATATGCACGATGATTTCCCAAACAATTTTTGATTGCGAATGATTTTAGGAATTTTTGTTTCAGGATTCCACACTATAATCCAGAAAACGCTGACCGAGTGGTGGGTTTCTTTCAAGACGACGACGCAATAACTTTCGTGGTCCACGTATTGGTCGCAGTCTCGTCCGACTCGATGTATCCCACTCGGTGCGTATCTGTTCGAAATAATAAAAAAAAATGCATTAATATTTTGTAATTTCGTTTAGGTAAAAAAACAAAATGCGTTCGTAATATATTTTAGGTATTTTTCTGGGCCAAGTTTTTTTTGCGTTTCACATAGGAATTTTGTTCCGTTTCGATAGATTTTTTTTTGTTGCACTTGGTGCCGTTTAGTTTTCTGTCTATCGAATGGTTCACAAATATCATTTCTTTGTTTGATCATAAATTTATTTAAAAAAAACTTATTTTTACCTGTCTTTTTCTTTGCTCTTTTCAGGACTTTTACGATGACGTGATCTGAGGGATGATTTTCTTTTTGCAGCACCTCTGCCTTGAACAGAATTTCCTCGTCTTAGATGTAGAAGCGCACGTTTCGGTGCGACTTTCAGAGGGGTGGTTTTAGAACAATGTGTATTGGTTTGTCGATCCAATGAACAAGAATTCTGGCGCATCGTGCGTCTGCTCTCTGCACTTGGATAATTCTTTGTTCTGCACCCTCGTTGTGCGTCTTAAATGCATGTGCGTTCTACAGAAAATTTTCGGACATGAGGTTTCTTTGCGGAATTATTTGTTTCGTTTTAGGTTTTCTTTAATTTTTTTATTCGTTTGATTGATTATTCCGAATCTTTCTTTAATTATTAGAGCATGTGCTCTGTTTTTTTCGATAAAAAAAAATATATAAAAAAAACTACCCTTACCTGGGATTTTATCCTTTTGATGGTACGGCTATTAATTCTTCTCTTTATGTTTCCTTTTATTTTGTACTTTATGATTTTTTTTGGCTTTATCTTTTTACTTTAGTTATACGTTGTATTTTAATTACTTGGAACTATGATTTTATACTTTAGATAAACTTTTCTTATTTTTACTCACTTCTTGTTATAAATTGTGCGACCGACTTCAGCAAACCAGAAACTTCGAATGAGATTGTTCGGCTCACTTACGTATCGCGTTACGTGCACTAGAGCTTTTTCCTATACTTTTTTGGCGGTTGGAGCATTTTCAAATGTTGAGATAGACTCATTGTAGTGTATTGGCCCTTTTTTTACTCATCATGAGGATAGGTAGATACTCGAAATTTAATTCGTCCATCTTTTTTATTTCTCCTTCGATGCTCGAAGCTTTATAGAGGTTTAATTCGATTTGTTTTCATGTGACCAGACTCATGTTATTTTTGATTTGCGTGTAAACATTTTTCCTTTCAGAATTTTGTTTACATGTGAATCGTCATGGTTCACTTCAACTTTTTTTTTTATGCCTCTTAAGGATTTAATTTCCATCTCTTTTCTTCTAATAAGAATGTTGGTGCTCGTAATATTTCATAGGTATTCTTTTTCTTCCCCTTTCGTTGTTTTTGCATTGTTATGTGTAGAGTTCGGATATAAAAACAAGATTTATTTTGTCTTTTCTTGTATTTATTGGGTAAGTATTTATGATTTTCTTTCTTTATTTCAGGTGTAATTGAGATTTTAGGTTTTTAAGAAACATGGGTAAGTATGTTTGGGTAAATACGTTTTCGCGTAGCTTTCGGACTTTTATTTAGGGTAAGTATTTTTGGTATATATGTAATATTACAGCAAAAAAAAATAAATAATGAAATCTCAACAATTTCTCGTAACTACTTTATGAACTTATCCTGTCACATTTTTACAGATCTGACTCACAACATGTTATTTTATGTTGTGACTCGAATTTGTATTTCCGTCACTACTTATAACCAATTTTCTCTTTCTTTTTGCCGTATAAAGAATCGTTTTAATTTTCCTAACACCTAGCGTTTATAATGGTGCGTTATTATTCGTAATCTGAGACGTATAATCTCACTGTGTTGTAATTAACTATCATTTATGTTGGCGAATCTATTGACAAGCATTATTTCTTCGTTTCAAGACATTTGTTCCTTTATTTTAGATCTACCTAAAGTTTAAGTTTTCTGTTTCTCGACGACATGTTTCATACCGGTGAACCGATATACTATTAGCAAGGGTACCTTACTTTCTTATTGGCTGAGGTGTGTCTTAGCTAATTTATCATTTCTTTTGCCTATTCTTAGGTGTTTGTTTAGAAATTTCTGTTATAATTTTGCTATTAGGTTGGCGTATCAGATATTTCCTTTATTGGTTATGGGAACTTTCAAGTTATCCGTAAATTCCTATAAACCTTCTCCTAAGTTTATTCTCTTAAGAATGGAATTCTTGAATATATGAGAATATTTTGTGGACTGTAGAAATTTTCGAGTTGGTTTGCTTTGGTGGTAGTGTAAAAGCTATTATTTATATTCGTTGGAATACTTAAGAAGAATTTCGCTAGTAGACTATAAGGGATAGTGAAATAGATTTTCCTACAAGCTATATCTATGAACATAGACGAAGGTATCTCAGAGTTGTTTAAACTACAATAAATCTCACCACATAATTTTAAAACAGCTTCCTCAGTAGATCGACCACTCATAAAACCGTATTGATAATCGCTGAAAAAGTTTGACCTCTTTAAAAAGGAAATCATTCTGGATTTCATACATTTTTCAATAATTTTTGAAAAAACTGAAAGGAGAGTTATAGGGCGGTAGTTATTTAAACATGAGGTTGCACCTTTTTTATGTAGTGGGATTACTAATCCTTTTTTTAAAGCTTCAGGAAAAATCCCTTTTTGCAAGCTTAGATTAAAAATGTAGCATAAAACATCCGATATAAAAAAAAGAAATATTTTTCAAAACAGTACTTGAAATTCTATCATCAGAAGAAGAGTTTGATTTTTTTAAAGACATAATAGTATTATGTATTTCTTCCGAAGTAAAGTTCACAAAGAAAAAGCTTGATGGATAGAAACTATCCCCTCTCAACGTGTTATTATTAGGATGTTTTTTGAGGCAACCAAAAAGCTTTTTCTTTTTATTTATTTTTTTTAATAATGAAATATTCATCCAAGGTTTGCGGCATGTTAGCTTTAAATCTTTGCTTCCACGAAAAACACTATTATTTGCAATGTAAAAATGAAGTTTGTGTAGAAATAGGTCAAAAGCAATTGACGGATCCTCTGTATCGAAAACATCATCCCAAAACTCAAAAGTCAAAGCTGATTTTAAGGATACAAAATCGATTTTTTGGATTCTTTTTTTAAAAATCTGTTTAGTTCTGGAAGCTACATTGTCAAACGGAAGACTCGTTAGGCCATGATCAGTAATTTTGAAATCAAATACGTCTGCTTTATAATTTCTATTATTATTTTTCTGAAACTTAAGAAAAATGTGGTCCAAACATGAAGGTCCTCTAGTAGGTTTATCAACAAAAGACGCAAAACCAAAGGAAGATAAGGCAGCTAGGTAGTTGTCAACATCAGACGATTCGGACAATATATCAATATTAAAATCCCCTAGGAGGACCTGATTCTTGCCGCTAAGATTTTCCAAAAACACAATAAACTCATCCATAAAAGCACTTATATTAAAAAAATGAAATCTATAAACACAAACAAAGCAGAATGGAGCACCAGATAGGTCACAACTAACGACAATCAAGTCAGCAGTTTGGAGTTTGGGGTAGACAAAATCGCACACAATATCACTTCTATAAAAAACTGCTACTCCACCAGCAGCATAAGAATCATTACAATATGCACTGAATGAAAAATTAGGAATTTTATAATTTGAAACCTCACAATCAAAAATCCATATTTCAGACAGAAATATGAAATCATCTAAATGGTTTAATGATGCAAGATGAGCCAAGAAAACATCAAAGTTTTTCCTAATACTACGAATATTTTGGTGAACTACAGAAAAACCAGAATACGAATTTATGTTAGGATGATCAATACACAAAAATTTAGTTTCATCATTATTCAAAAATAAAGAATTATTGGAAATATTATAATTTAAAGCATTAGGTGGAATATCTAAAGAACTTCTATTATTATTGACTATCATTTTAATAAAATTAAATTTCAAAATTGTTTTTAGAAAAATCCTCAAAGCTTTTAATTATTTAATTATTAATTTTAGTTTGCCTCCTGTCTCAGGCATTGTTCTTGGTGTTTCCTTGCATCTTGAAAATTCATTGATTATAGAAAGAAACAATTGAGTCATTGTTTTTAAAATTTGACCTTATTTTGGAAGGAATCCATGTTTGTAAAAACTTATATCTTCCAACCATTCCACTTGACCTGGTGTAGAGTTGAGATGGGAGAAACAGCGACCACTTTTGTATTTGAGTATATGTCAACAATAGTATGATGTTTAATCTGTCACAAGCTGAAAAGCTGTAGGAAAACATACCCATATAAACACAAAAATAAAAATAGTCTTGAAATTCAAAAGAGATGATTTATACACTGACAAATTTCTGAAAAAATCAATTTTCTTTGCAATCATTTTAAAATAAAGAAAACGATAAAATTAAAATTATTTCAGAACATCCGATGATTTTAATTTGGAACTTTTTAATAAACAAATATTTTACACAGAAGTGATAATAATTATAAATTATGTAACTTATTTCTTATCCCGTAGAAATTCTGATTTCAAAGTCTTTCAGAAATTACCGTCATTATCTGTCAAGTATTTTGTTATCATCCACAATAAGTTGAGCTTGAGCATTGTTCATTAAATTTGGTGAATAAATCTTCTCAACATTTCTTTTTCTTTGACCGGCAATTTTAATGCTGAAGTAGAGCATATATTTTTTCTAATCCCCTATAAACACTCTCCCTACTCTCTGATTTAGTTTGAGACCACTTCTTCTTTGCTTCTTCCTTGCAACACTTCAAGGAATGCTTTTTTTAATTTATGTCATGAGAGGGGCCCATTGACTCAGCTTTGAAAGACCATTTTCAGCAAAATCTTGTTTGGTTTTATCAGTCAATCATGTTTCTTTGTCCCGTTGAGAGTGTCCTTTCACAGTTCCTTTATATAGCAGTGATTTCGGCTTATGCAGCCAAATTTGGTACAGAGCATTTTACATGTTTTTATATAGGATGGAAATACATACACAGAACGTTCTTCTAGTTTGAGGTGGCGCTGTAGTTTTGGGTGGCCAGGGTCTCAACCAACAAACTTCTTTCAGGAGGCTCGGTTTTGAGCTATCAATCTTTACTTTTGCATCATTACTCGAGAGAAGGGTTTGTTTTTCAATTTCTTTTATTGCCTACATAAACAGCTATTGGCAAAAGTGGTTCTTCGTTTGGTCTAAGTGCTGATATCGCTCATAAAGTTGATATCGGAGCCTTGAAGTCTCTGACTACCTCAAAATTGTAGCTGCCTATAGTGCGACGTTTTTGTCGAGACGTTGGTTCTAGAAATCCTTTCTCGTTGACAACATATATACATTTTTCTTGTTTTGATTCTCTGGTAACATCATCTTCTTGGTTTTCTTATCAACACTCACGACGACACGACAGCAACACTAATTTAACACCTTGTTCATTACCTTATGTCAATATCATAAACGTAAAGTGAGTAGGTTATTGGGACTACTTTTGAAAAATTGTTCCTCTAGTGTTGTCGTAAGAGTTTTGCACTATTCCTATTCTTCATAGAACGATGTTGTATAGACAGTGCATAGCCTTGTCCAAAATCTTTGTTGACATCACAGAGGTTTTTGCCTTCGTGATTTTGCACAAACGGACGAATTAAGTAGGGATGCCAAAACTTATATTTGAGAAATAAATACTTTGTTATATCCAGCATCCAGAGTATTCCTTTCTTGATTCTTCCAGTATTTCTGTTTGTTTGCTTCTATTCCTTGTCTTAATAAAAAAGTCTGTCCTAAGTGATGGTGTTGCTGGGTGACCCAAATCATTTTCAAACGTTACTTCATGAAATTGACTACTACCAAATGGTATTCAATGAAAGTTTTATCTTCGCCACTGCTCCAAGTGATTATTTGTCGGTTTTTATTAATAAAAATAGTGGTTAAGATGAGAATACCATATGACATGCCAGGGATGTCTTATGGTACCATTACTGCATCATAGTCCTTGTTAGACTTCCCGACATTTCTATTTCGATTTCCGCCTAAAAACAAAAGTTTTTTTTAAAAATCTAATCGAAATTTTGTTATTTCTGAACTTTATTAAATCACTAATCTTAAACGTGTTCTTCGGTTGATGAATCAACATTGCTTAACCTTTCAAATCCTATCTCAAAAAAGATATATTTTAATAACCCTCCACTCACGCACAAATCCCATTGTAAGAAGTTAGATTAAATACTAAAAGCCTTTACTATAAATATTTCAACTTTCACCAATTAACATCATTTAAGCTCCAACACCAAAATTTTATAAACTTCCACTTGGAAAAATCCTCTAAACCCGTTTATTTTAATACTAAAACAAGAAAATAACACAAACTCATGAAATATTACTTCATCTATCTGTGACTAATGTTCAAGGGCCCAGCCTCTAAAACTTATTTCCGGAAATTTATTTGTCATGTTTTGCCAACCGACAAAAACCATTCCTTACCTAAATACAATCATCACCCGTTGTTGTTATAAAACGCACACCAGGTACGTACGTAACGTAGCTTAAGTAAGTTTAGTTTTGGTATAAAAGGTTGGTCTTTTATTTACATTTTCTATACGACTCTATCAAAATTGCCCTAAGGCCAAACCCTGAAAGTCAAAGTCTTTTAATTTACGGGATGCTAATAAAAATCCTGTGCCGACATCAAGCTAATAGCTATTAAGGATACTGCTACCGCAACAAAAACCTATTTCGCAAATGTTTCACAAGTACTTTTACTCCTCTAAACGAAATAAACATCCGAAAGGAGTTCCGGTAGCGGGTGCTCTCAAGAGAGAAACACTTTAAATAATATTAATGTCCTGACAAATAAATTACCTTTATATATTCCCCTTTCCTTTTTCTTTTTCTCTCCCTCTTTCTCACTCTCTTGATTTTTTATTGCAAAATTGTAGCCAGAAAGAAATTAGTGCACAAATCAAATAAATTAAAAAGGCAAGCAATGGCAACGTCGCATTTAAAATTACTAATGATGCAAAGTTCTTCCTTTTGCGGTTCAGTACAGTTAGGGTTGGGTTGGTTTGGTTTCTATATTATTATCAGTTGCAGCCTTTTAATTTGCTCAAGCGGAAAGCATCTGTTTTTTTTTTTTTTTATTATTTTTTTTTTTTTGTTTGATTAATTGCAAGTTAGTTTCCTCTTCACAGGAAAGAGTATTTAATAAAAAGTTTGTTCAAAATAAAAAATTCAAAGGGAGTAACATAATGGACAAGAAATTTATTCGAAAGATCGTTTTATCGACATGGCAGAGTGTCCGTTGGAGAAAAGTTTTTGACTTTCGACGGAAATCCTTGAAGTCTTTTTTTGTCTTCTAATTTTCCTCCTTCTTTTTTTTTATTTCAATGAGAAAAAAAGACAACACAAAAAAGTCGATGGGAAAACTTCATGTTCCTATAGTGCGTGACTCAGATTATTCAGAGTTTGATGTTAAGGACGAGGACGACAAAGTTGAGAAGAAACTTGACAACCAACAAAAGGCATGCATCATTATTACTTAAATTCAGAGTCAGCCAGGGTTTGGAAAAGTAATCTCTGGAAAAAATGAATATTACTTGTCAAATGATTTTGAGGGTATTTTTGTCGTTACAAATGCATCTAACTTTTAAGTTGCTGTTTTGAATATTTTTTTTTTTTTTTATTGAGAAAAAGTTTTGACGTTTGGTAGAAAATGGTTGTACCTTCGTAGTCAATTTCTCAATAGATATAATATATGTAATATATGTCTGAGATAAAGCATCACTATCTGCGAAGCAATTTGACTTTGTAAAAAGGAATAACTCTTTCGTGGTGCAAGTTCACGGGTATTAACTTTGTATACGGCAATTAGTTTCGATAGCAACTTTATTTAGAATGGCATAAGTTAATAAAACTCATAAGAAAATTTCAGCTATATTATCTTAGCAAAATATTTCACTCCAAAAGTTGCGGAATTGTTTTCCATTATAATATTTTAATTCCATCGTCGAAGGATGAAGATGAGTACATATACTACGTGTTCACCTAACTACTTATGCCACAAGTTGCTTTGCATTGTTGCATGTAGAATATAACCATTTAAGACTTAAATGTTAAGTTGAATTTGGAGGGAAAATATTTGAGTAAACTTTTAGCGGATTAAAGAGTTTGCAAGGATATAGGCGGATATTTCCTAGAATTTTCATTTATTTATTTATTTTATTTTATTTATATTCATAATAAAATAAATTTTCAAATTTAATTTACAAATTATTTAAAAATGACAGCTGTTAGCAGCAAGGTCATAACAGATGCCGTTTTCTAGTAAAAATAGTCTTATATTACATTATTTTCCATTATGTATGTAAACAATTGTTTAACAAGGAGATTACAAAAAAAAATATCAGCCTTATTTATAAATGCATAGTAGCGAATGCAGTCCTTAAAATGCCCCGGTAAGCAAAAGACAGTGAACCCCTGAGCCACCAAAAACTGAGCCCCTGAGCTGCAGAGCCACTGAGCCGTCAACGCATGCAAAAAACACAGAAAACAGAAAACACCCAAAAACACAGAAAATAAATAGCAAAAGCCTTACGCAAAAACACAGAATATAAACGCAAAAAACGCGCAAAAATCGTAAATTTTCGAGCCGCCGAGCCGCTGCCCCGCCAAAGCACCGCTTTACGGGAACCCTCTTACATTGTATATAAATTTCTATAGTACAACCATGGAGCAGCGCCATTTAAAGAAACTTGTTAACTGCACATTTGGAGGTTCCTACATTTACTTAGTGTCTATTCTGTTACCCTAACAATAGTCGTCTATGAAACAAATTAATAATATATAATGTATTTTATTGGCTCTAAAATCCATATTTCCTTGACAAGAGTCGTAAACAAAACAAAAATAATATATGTATGTTTACGACTGTTGTCAGGGTTACAGAATAGACAACTATTAAATGCACGAACCTAAAAATGTGTTTATCACACGTTTCTCAAGATGGCCAGGCGGTGATTATTCAGCATGAAAATACTATAGAAATGTATATACAATGCCTCTTATCCCTACTACTCGTAAGAAACTTAATTTATGTTTTATACCTACTTGCATGTGCAAGTAAAAACGTTCTCCTATTTGTTTATATGAAAAACACTGGTTATATTAAAAATAAAAAAAATGTCATAGCCAGTTCCGGGGATAACTTTTAAATAAAACAAAATCGTATTCGTTAACTACAATTTATGATCTTTCGATCCATATTTTTCTTGTTTTTATCGACTTATTTACATACTTAAGATGGCGCTTACAGTCCAGGTTGGACTACGGCCTCAACCAACATGTCTCTCCAGCCAGATCTGTTCCTAGCTAGCTGCTTCCAATTTTGCACCACAAATTGGCTGAGGTCGTTTTCCACTTGTGTGCGCCATCTATTAGGGGGTCTTCCAACGCTACGTACATCATGAATGGACTCGTAGACTCGTCGGACTGGTGCGTTGGTGTTCATACGTTTAACGTGACCCAGCCATCTCAGCCGCTGTATTTTCAGCTTTTTGACCAGTTTAATATCGCTATATAGCCCGTAAAGCTCGTCATTGAATCTTCTTCTCCATACTCCTTCGATACACACAAGACCAAGAATCACTCGAAGAATCTTTCTCTCAAAGCACCCAAGATTCTTTAAAAGCAAATGCTTCCGCCTCATAAAGCTGGACTGGTGGACTGGTATGATTAAGTTTATATAACGTCTCCTTGGTTCTACTACTTAAATGCTTTCTCAGTCCGAAGAAATTGCGATTGGAAAGAGTAATTCTTCGTTTGATCTCTGCACTGATTTCGTCATTCTGCGTTGTTATAGTGGATCCCATTTAGACAAAGTCCTTGACTACTTCGAAGTTATATCTATCCATCGTAATGTTTTGCCCGAGTCGACGATGTGAGATTCTTTTCTCATTAATATCATATATTTCTTTTTGTCTGGGTCTACCACGATATCTAGAAATTAATTATCTAGAAAGTAAAAATCTCGAATATGAAAATCTCGAAAACAAAAATCTAGAATGAAAAAAATTTCGAAAACAAAAATCTAGCAAATAAAATCTCGAAATGCCAAAATCTAGAAAAAAAAAATCTCGAATGCAAAAATCCAGAATGTATGTTTGAATTTTTGAGGCAATGTTTAAAATTCGCGCGAATTTTAAACATTGTCTCAAAAATTCAAACATACATTCTGGATAACTTACTTCTCCTTAACAAACTTAAAGTTGACAAGTAAAGTTATCAATCATAAAATTGCACATTGCTACTCATGCACCTGTGAGAACAGTTACCCATCTAAACACATTGTCAATGAAACTGTAAGAACATCCACAGTAAATTCAGTATTATTAAAGTTGACAAGTAAAGTTTTCAATCACACAATTGCACCTATTTTTCTTGCTCAGAAAATAAAATATTGGGTAAACTGATGTATTTGTGTTTTATTGAGTTTTAACTGTTAAAAATACAAAAAAAAAAAAATCTCGAATTTTTATTTTTTTTTCGAGATTTTTTTCTAGATAGAGTCTTTCGAGATTTTTGTTAATTCTGGATTTTTGTGGATTCGAGATTTTTGCGTTCTAGATAATTTTTTTTTATTTTCGAGATTTTCGGCATTCGAGATTTTTGGCATTCTAGATTTCGTCATGATCCCGTTTTGTCTTCATTAACAGCTAATCCTATTTTTGCCGCCTCCGATTCAATACTGGCAAATGCACAAATCACAGCTCGCTTATTTCGGCTGATTATGTCCATGTCATCTGCATACGCGAGTAGTTGAACGGACTTTTTATAAATTGTTATGTACCAGTAGTGTTGACTTGCGATTTTCGTACAATTTCTTTAAGAACGATGTTTGTTAAATATGTTGCATGATAGCGCGTGCGTCGCCTTGTATTAGACCTTTCTCCACATCAAACGGTTCGGTGGTGTTCTTACCGACTTTGACAGAACAGCGAGATATCTCCATCGTCATCCTGCACAGGCAGACGAGTTTGGCAGGGATGCCGAGATACGACATGGCTCTGCTATCAAACGTGAATTTAAAATCGATAAAGAGGTGGTGTGTATCGATCTGGAATTCCTGGGTTTTTTTTCCAAAATCTGTCGGAGTGTGAACATTTGATCGACGGTAGGCTTTCCTGGCTTAAATCCACACTGATAGAGGCCAATCAGCTCTTCTACGAGGTGTTTGAAGCCATCACACAGGATAGCCGACAAGATTTTATAAGCGACACCGACGTTTAGGAGGCTAATTCCTCTGTATTTGGTGCAAGTCAGAGTGTCTCCTTTTTTGTGGATTGGGCACACTAAGCCAAGGTTCCATTCATCGGGCATACTTTCTTCCGACCAAATTTTACTGATGAGTTGGTGCATGCTCCAACTCATCTGCTGGTAAGCCATCTGCAGCAGCAGCTTTATTTGACTTTAGTTTGGCAATCGCTAGTCGCACTTCATTCTGGTCGGGTGGACGAAAATGTTGTCCGTCATCATCCGTATTAGATAGAATTAGTCGCCTTAAAGCGGAATGTTGTCTAACTTTGCCGTTTAGCAGTCAAGAAAAATGGTCATTCCAGATCCTCAGCACTGACTGAGGATCTGACCACTACCATATTCCCCGTTTCATCTCGGCAGGCTTCTGTTCTGGCCTTTCCAGATCCTCAGCACTGACTGTGTATCCACTACCATATTCCCCGTTTCATCTCGGCAGGCTTCTGTTCTGGCCTTTAAGCCTTGGGTGAATCTTCTTACCCTTTAATAGAACTTTCTGACTTCACTTCTGCCGGAGTATTTTAATCGGCGCTGGGTTTCTTTTGAACATCGTCCTTTTAAAAAGATACTAACTCATATATAATTTTATTTTAAAAATTAAATTCTTGTTGTTCTTTTCCAACGATGTTTTGATCTTATGAGATCGCAACTCTTACTCTACGCCTTCACAGCATATCCGTTTGTATGTGGTTTGTCTCAACAAAACTAAATATTTGATTAAAAAACTAAAAAGTATCTTTTCTTACTTAGATCTTAGATGATAAGATTACTGCCTGACATTTGTTACATTGAATTTATTATTATTTCTATAAAATAAAAGTGCATTTGTTTCCTTCTTTAAAACCTTTATCCTTCTTTAATTTAATACAATGACAGCTATAATTAAATTTTTATCCTTTCAGAAATTCCTCAAATCCGACGAAGACGCATTCAGAGAAGTCAGCCTGGGCAAAGCATGGGGTGCTTTAGTTTTTTCCAGTAACTACTCAGATTCACTTGTGGAACGCACAGAGAATGGTCGCTATGCAGAAAATGCTACGCTAGACACAGCTGAAGTTAGCGTTCGCCTAGACATGTCAAGTAAGTTAAAATCTGAATCCCCTTAACATAGATTCCTTAATCTCATTGTGTTCTCGCCCGCAGATCAACAAATCAGCACATTACTATACCGCGACCTGCAGTTTACGTTCTTTGACTTCGTAGCGGGTATTCTTAGTGATTGTGATGTTAATCCAAAGCTCGGACGTGTCCCTCTCGATTGGCAGGATCCCATCTACGGCGACCGTAATCCCAATTTCACTGACTTTGCTGCACCCGGTGTCATCCTAACAATTATCTTCTTCCTGTCGGTTGCCATCACATCCGGTGCCATGTTAATCGAGCGCAATGAAGGAATGCTGGAACGATGCCTGGTAGCCGGCATAACTGGTGCGGAAATTCTCTTCTCCCAAGTACTCACCCAATTCACAGTGATGTTCAGCCAGACGATTTTCGTGCTGCTCTTCAGCTTCTACTTCTTCGAGGTGACGCTGCGTGGGGATATCTGGCTGGTGCTGTTCCTTTGTGTCCTTAACGGATTGTGCGGAATGTCATTCGGATTTGTGATAGCATGCGCTGTTGACACGGAACGTACTGCCACGTATGTGGCGATGGGAAGTTTCCTTCCAATTGTTATGCTGTGCGGTATTATTTGGCCAATTGAGGGCATGTATCCGTTGCTGAAAATTGTCGCATTCTTTTTGCCATTAACTAAGCCAACTGAATCCCTACGCTCGATACTGCAACGCGGTTGGGGTATTAATAATCCAGTCGTTTATAATGGTTTCATTATGATATCAACTTGGGTTTTGGTATTTTTGATATTAACTATTTTATTGTTAAAATTCAAGAAGGGTTAAATTGGACAACAAATAATCTGGCTTATAAATACAGATATAAATAATTTTTAATTTAATTGTATATCGCCAAACAAGGATATGATTTAGGTTGAGAGGGTCTGTATCGTCTTCTACTTTAACTTATATGATTTATAATTTTTAGAATATAACTAAATGTACCTAACCTTTAGTTGGAGCAATATGACTTAGATTTATTGTATTTTTTTTTACTTAAAGACGATTTTTTTTTATGTATTTGTAGGTACTTTGTATGTTAGTGGATGATTTGATATTATGTTGTTTTTAATTTGATATTTAAAATAAGAAATTTTATTGAGTAAGATTTTTTTTTATTTAAGAAATATAAATATATAAAATGTAGATACGCTGAAAGTCAAATGAAAAATAAATTGATCAAAACATAACATTGTATATTTCATTATAATAAAATATTTTGGTATGATTGTTTTTTACAAATTGGCATACTATACAAGCAATCCCCCGACAATCATATTTTCTCGTAGGTCGCTCTTGATTGTTACTGCTTTGATGGTTTATGTTTAAGATGCTCCTTTCAATTTCGTATTTATAAATTATGTTTGTTTTTATTTTTCTATATATATATACTAAATCCGACCATGGTCTTTCAATCCAATTTAAAGCAACCTTTACACGGTCAGTCATTTGACATCAATCTGTAATATAGTCTTTTGTTAAAATAAGTGTGTAATAAAAAACCAAAACACTTTTGATTTTGCCTGATATGACTTATTATATGTGTAGATGACTGACGCCAGCTGACTGACCGTGTAAAAGTCGCTTAAAGTGCTTTCATTGAGACACCCTTTACATTATACGTGGGTTCACATATATCTTATCAAGTTTAGTAGTATGTTACATGCATACTACAAAAACCTGAAATGCAGTGATTTTAACAACATTCGAAATATGACGGTCACAAAATTTAATCAAAATGGTTAGAACCGTTTTTCTGAAAACTTGTAACAACTGAAATCCTTATATGGCAGATACCCAGTATAACCGGGCTAAATCGAAATCGTATTTGTTCTCTAGGGAAGCACCAAAATTTGTTTAAGACAAAGAAAATCCGTCAAACTGTTTAGTCTGTAGCTCTGTGAACAATCAACCGGAAAAGAAACAATTTCTCTTCTTCGCCTTTTCCGGCTTTAATCTCGAATAAGATCACACTTTTCTTCACTCATTTCTGACCTCAGAAAATGTCGACAAGCTTCCCGACTGTTTCATATCTGACGCCAACTGAATGCTGGTGATTACTTGGGTCTGCCTCTTTTCCGCGATTGTATATTTAATCTTTTAGCACTTGGGAAGCACCATTTAAATGAAACGTTCGGAATAGGCCTGGATGTATATAAGGAAATGGAATGTTTTTTTTTTTTGGCGCTTATGAGATATCCATTTATCTTTAAATCGTTCACACAATGCATACATCAAGTGCTCGTTGCAAGGAGGAATCATTTTCAGTTGTGATGGCTCCATCGTGAGCAAACAACAACAGAGTCACTTTCGGGTCTCCCACCTTATCTTCAAGTAGATAGTCAAGGGCTGTAATAAAGAGCAATGGACTCAAGATGCTTCCTTAGGGTACAGTACATCAACTTCGATTGGGCAATTTTCGGTAACTCCTGTAAGTGCATCTAACCTTTGTTTTGACATGCAAGTAACTATATTCATGATCATCCGTAAGTAGATTTTTGGAAATTTCCGTTGCCTTAAAGCCACTCATGTCATATCAGATCTCGTAGTTGTCGATCGAACGTTTTTTCAAAATCTACAAACACAGAATGCACGTCGCTTGAGATATGTCGCGGTGTTTTGCTCGATTGCCTCGCAAGCGGCCATCCAATACATGCTAAACGATCTTCATGGTGTGTGACATCAGTTAAATGAAACGATAATAATTGCAGTTTCGGGTATTAACCTTCAACTGGTAAATTGGGAAAAGCTAACTTTCCCTCTACTGAATTCGCATTTGGTTAACGCTGTTAATTTTCGGGAAGAGAACCGTTAGCCATCTAATCCCAATGTTTCCTATCTTTTTCCAGAACTCAGACGGTACCCCGTCTGGCCCAATCGCACTTATTTCTTCGACTGTGATGTCGGGAAATTTTTTTATGAAAAAGTTTCAGAGAAATCAACGGTCACTTTAAAATAGCCAAGACGCTACAAAGTTACTCTTTCGAAAGGATAATACAGACATCATTCTTCCCCTCGAAAAGTTTTTAGGCGTAGTCTACACCCTTTTTTTATGAAAACAAGAATACATAAATTAAACAATTTTTTTGATTTAAAGACATAAAGGTCGTTTTTTTAGAGGTATAGAACTTTAAATTGTAATAAAACAACGATGAAATATTCGATTGACATGATTTTTTATTTATTCGAAAGATAATCTTGTGGCATTATATTTTAAATATGATTTCTGGCATATGACTGCCACGGCTAACTTGAATGTAGTCCAATCTGGACGTCCAATTTTCGATGACTTTTTCCAACATTTGTGGCCGTATATCGGCAATAACACGGCGAATGTTGTCTTCCAAATGGTCAAGCGTTTGTGCCTTATCCGCATAGACCAATGACTTTACATAACCCCACAGAAAATAGTCGAGCGGTGTTAAATCACAAGATCTTGGAGGCCAATTCACAGGTCGAAAACGTGAAATTAGGCGGTCACCAAACGTGTCTTTCAATAAATCGATTGTGGCACGAGCTGTGTGACATGTTGAGCCGTCTTGTTGGAACCACAGCTCCTGGACATCATGGGATGAAAAAGTTAGTAACCATGACTCTATACCGATCACCAATGACTGTAACGTTGTGGCCATCATCGTTTTTGAAGAAGTACGGACCAATGATTCCACCCAGCCCATAAAGCGCACCACCGTATTCCGCACAGAACCATTATTTTCGAAATAAAATTGCACAATTTGCAAGCGTTGTTCAGGCTTGAGTCTTTTCATGATGAATTGCCAAACCAAACTGAGAATAAATCAATTGACAGCTGTTAATTTGGTCGCCGTCTTGAAAAGTAATGCCAACTTAAAGTTCTATACCTCGAAAAAAACACCCTTTACATAAATTTAATATCCATGCAATTTTAAATTTTATTTAAGATGTTAACAATTTGTTGCTACAAATACTTTTAGTTTTTCTATTTTTATTTCTGCCACATTGTTAACACCAATTCAATAAAATCTCTCATCAACTAGCAATGCATTTTCAAATAATGTGTCTGCACTTTGCAACTATGTATATTTTGAAATAGGTATGTATATTCACAGAATAAAATCTTTACTGACAGGTTGGCAGCCTACAAATTCATAGCTATTTCGAAAATCCTCGTTTAAGGCCGTAGCCAGGGGGGTTTGACCCCCCCCCCACCCCGAATTTTTTTTGTAAATCATACTTTTGGCTTCTAATGATTTTTGTACTTAAATATCTACACAAAATATTCCAAGCAAACAGTTCCCAAACGCAAGCATAAATATCTTTGCTTGCGTTTGGGCTGGTTATAACGATTAGGAAAGATTTTTAAATCAATATTACCTACATTAGGTATATAATTTCATTTGAAATGCTACACTAATTCAAATAGTTTTTTGTGCGAACGGATTTCTGTATGATAAAAACGCGATAAAGTTTTCATTTTAAACGTCAAATTATCACCTAATACCGAGCAGGCGAGAAGAATGATTTCTGAACCAAAGAAAGTAAAAAATCAAATACTTTTCATAAATTGAATAACAAAATCGCGATTTTAAGACACAAAGTTTTAATGTCTCAGAAGTAAATAATGACAATTCTTGTATGTTATTAACTTTTTTTTGTTAAGGAAATATTTTGAAAACCTGTTGATGAATTCTTAGAAAATTAACTTTTAACCTAAGAATCAACACTCTAATCGGAGTAAATCGGTTCTGTGATTGCTGAGAAACAGACGGACAAATATATTGGTGGTTATGATTGTTAAAAATGGCTTAACTTTCGGGGAAAATTGAAAATTAAGAATTATTCAACAAATAATAATAACAAAACTCATGTAAAATGTTAGTTATTTTTAAAATTGTTAAGAACCTAGTACATACTGTGGCCCAATTAGGGGAATACGAAGCGAGTCGTTTTTGGTGGCGAACATGAAGTTTGGTATTGTTGTTTTTACTTTCGTCTCTTTATATTTTAGATAGCTTGTATTGACAGCGAATATTTTTTGGTTAATGTTTTGTTGCATTAAAATAAATAAAAAATTGAGTTTGATTAGTTAAATATATTTTTTGGATCTAAAATTAAAGAGATAAACAATAAAATATTTCATAAACAATGTGTAAGTCAAAAAAACAGTAACACACGACAAAAGCAACAATTAGAACATGAACGCATTAGAAAATTTGACCAGCTTTTTCAGTATTTTGTATTTTGAAATATTTGTCTAATAAAAAAAAATTTTAAAAACAAATGTATGGAACAAAAAAAGGTGAAACTATGAAAGATATACATAGTTTTCGGTAAAAATATAATCACTTGAAATTTTATCAGAGTTTATACTATTTTTTCGAGAAAATTAGACTTTTCGGTTTTGGCAAAAAAAACTTTTTGAAAAATTACTTTTTTCAATTTTTTTTTTTTGCAATTTTATTTCAGTTTAGCAGTAATTTTTTAATATTAAATTTCGTTACAATCAGTCTATCCGTTCAAAAGATATGCGGAGTAAAAAAAACTGTTCTATGACAGGTACCGTTAATAAGCTGATTCTGGAAAAAATTTAAAATGGTGGAAATCACCATTGGCAAAAAATCAGTCATATAAAATTTTATCAAAATTGATCGTATTTTTTTCGAGAAAAATAGAATTATCAGTTACGCTTATATGGTAGGTACCGTTATTTGTATACAAAGGTCAAAAATAAAAAAAAACGTCCGGGGATATTTTACTGAGAATAGTTTATACCAAGTTTGAAGAAAATCGATACATCCAGACAGACAGACAGACAGAATTGTCGGACCTACTTTTTTCGTCTTCTCTATCATCTTAATGTCATGTTTGACTGTTAGATCGAAGCATTTTTTTTTACAAATGCATAACTTGCCTTATAGTACCAATAATCGCAAGTAAAAAATATTCAATAGCTGTCAATTTAGTGAAACGATTGAGATCATTCGCTTGTATACGATAATTAAACAAAAAGAGGCGAGTCGAAAATGAGATATCGAATTGAAAACGACTCAATTCGTATTCCCTTATCGGGCTCATTCCACTGTAAATACCCGTATAATATACCAATTTTTTTTACATCTTTCCCGGTCGGATTTTCGGTAAATTTAATATTAAGCAACTAATTTTGGTGATTGTCTCTGATGAGCATATTTTTATAAAACAATAAAACTTATTTTTTTCATTTATATAATTTGTTGTGTTAACAACAGGACAGAAGAACACGTTGGTATGACCCATTAATGTCCATAGAACTTTTAACGAATCTGTCAAACCAAGAAAATCACCCCGACAAATTTGAGACAATTGGAGGAAAACAGAATTTTACCCATAAGAATTCTTGTGGTGTGAAAGAGCCAACTATTCGGAAATATGAGAATATACCCGCCTGCCGTATTACTTTTATTTTCATGTATGACATGTAATTTGATAGCTTAACTTATTGCCTTCCAATGGAATTTCCTGTCGAAATGAGTCAAAAACGATGAAAGGATTCACTTAGTTTTTTTTTTCAAATTTTCTCTAAACAATTATCTATTTTGATAAAACTTTGGCAACGTTATATTTTTTCAGTGCTGTTATTACAAATGCACTTCATGTTTTTGGTTTTAAGTTCACATAAAAGATATTTTATGTTAACGATTTTTACAAAAAATTTGGCCATAAATTGTTAACGCCTAGTTTTTTGCTAAGCAACCGTTTTATTAGAATATGTATTATGTCAAGGCCATTTTGTAAAAATGTTCGCCTCAACATATTTCGTTCGGTTGAGTCGAGCACTTTATTTACGATAAACTATGAAATTTTTTTCGAAAGAGTATATCCCACCCCCGAAATTATTTTCTGGCTACGGCCTTGTCCTCGTTTGTACGAACTTAATATGACTGAATGTGTGAGGTCGGCTCATATGAATGTAGATATATATGAGAATTCTAAGTCAAACAAAAGACATGTGTGAATTTTTTATTCAATGAAAGGATATGTCATTCATGGGAATATTTTTTTAATAGACATGAAAATGAAATTGATTTAATTTCGAGTTGGCATTTTTTTATTCACAAATTCTGTATTGCTTTTCTTAAACAGCATTGAGTTGCCAAAGACTTCTTCGGTTATTGTCCTTTTTATGTAATTAAATTTCCTGATTTTGATTTTTTTTAATCAAATAATAGAATGAACGTTTTATCAAAGTACTTTTTCTGTTTGAATTTCAATGACCAGAATACAATATAGATATAAATGTTCTATTTACTTTACAGAAAACTTTGACTATTATATGAGTCCAGTAACCCATTATTGTGGTATGTTGGGTTTGCCTCTTAGGGTGGCGCAAAACTTTCTATTTAAAACAAGAAAAGTTTAGGTTTAGTTTTGTGGGTCATAGATACCTGGCAACTGCACAAATATAATATTAGAGCAAGAAAAAAAAGCCTGTTATAGTATAGAAAGTAAGTTGAGGAAAAGAATTTTTACGAAAAACTGTATAACAATCTGGCTAAACAACTTTTAGAACAATAATTATTGTAAATGAATAATAAATTATGCGAGCAAATATTTTTAATTGAAATAGCGTTGATTATATTTATAAAACAGTTTTAATTTTTTTGAGTTTCTTTAGGATATAGAAAATTTGTTGATTGATTTAACATTGTACCCACAATTTTTTAATTTAAAATGAAAAAAAATCTGAATAATACCAACACATTATCCTTTTTGAATAATATGGAGTACAGGGAAGATTGGGATGTTTGTTTTTCATTCGCATTCTTTCGTTCTCAATAAGATACTACTCTTCTAAAAGCTCTCTCAGTGTTGCCGCGGTAAGCATTTTGAAGTGGCAAAATTTGAAAAAATAACATGTGATATCTACTTTTTCTGTTTATTAAATTTATATCTCTATTTTTATTTATAAAACATTATATACAATTTATCTTTTTGTATACACTGGTTCGTTTAGAAACCGGAAAAATATTTGCTGCTTGTTTCACAGCTTCTGTTTTATTTTGTAGGTTTTTATAATTTGTTTGTCTGTCCCGTCTAGAATTTCTTTGTTTTCTCACCATTAACATCTTTGAAGATTTCGACGCCATTTCAAACTTAATAAAGAAATACAACAATTGTAATAACTGACCGACCGCTATGAGAATCTACCCAAACAACTTCTTTAAAGAAAACAGCTTACATTTTTGAAATGTGGATACCAACACTACTTTTGGCAGGAGTTATAGGTATTTTATGTAAATTTTTGGGGAAAAGCTACAGAATCCCGAAAGCAAACATTCAAAAATCTTTATTTGATTTTTTTATTTGTTAACTTCGAAATATGCAAATATGCTTTTAAATGCTAGATATGCATTGTAGAAATTTCCGAATAAATAGTAATTGTTCCACTAGATTTTCACCGGTTTTAGACTTAACAAATTTATATATGACTATAAGAAGACTGTTGACACAAGCGCTTGCCAGACAACGGGTTATACCCTAAGCGGAGCATCGATTTGAAGGAATGTGATACATTACTTATTTATATGTATGTAAGTTATAGGTACATATTCATAATATAGATAAAAATAAGCATTTCCTTGCAAAATATAAAAATACTTGTAGTATCTACAAACAATTTTTAAATGAAAATCAATCAATCGATTTTAAAAACCGAAAATATAGTAGTTGCAAAGTTATACGGGATTTTGTAATTCAAGATTTTGAAGACAACCAACATTTTTGAAACTGAATATTCCATACCTACTTTAAAAGAAATGCAAAAGATCAAAACGAACATTCCTCTCAGTAACATTCATCATTGAGTTTTTTATTTTATTTTCGTGGCAAGTTGCCACAAGAACAAGTACTTGCACCACAAGAGCAAGTTCGTGCGACCCAGTCGTGTACTTATTTTTATAAGCTCTAAAATCAAAAATTCCTTACAGAAAACCAAGGAAAAATAAAGCAACGAGTATAACCAAATTAACAAAGGTAACTCTGAATGTATGTTTTTACTGACTCCTTGTACTTAATGAGGGTTGGAAAGAATTGGACTATCAGTATCCGGGTAGGGTTACACTTTTCCTTAGGGATTCTTTGATTTCATTATGAGCATGCCACTGATTTTTAAAAAGCTGTTCCATAAGACCTGTACACCTTTATTGCATATCAAGGTTGCAACAAGCTCAAAAAGAGCAACACTTAGCTCACAGCTCACAGCTCAGCTCTTTTTGAGCTAGTTCTTTCAGAGCTAGCTTTTATTTGAGCCAGTTCAATTTTACAGTTTGTATAAGTGGTTGAGCTAGCTCAAAAGTGAGCTGAGTTATTAATAGAAACAAAATCTAGAATAGCATTTATACAGTATTTTTTAACTTTATTGTATGCAAATCACAGTTTTGATATTTAAAAAATATTTTAAAAAATGGTTAGTCCTTTAATTTTTATTCATTATATTACATAAAACAACAGTCAGATGCGGGTGCTAAGTAATTGTTTTTCTAATAAGATGCGGTTTTCGTTTTTTTTTTTTTAATTTTAAATTTTCTCAGAAAGTACAAGTCCATTTTGGCATGCAGTTTCCTGTTTTTGACTAAAAATTATTATAATAAAATTTCGAAAAAAATCAGTTTAATATTTTTTATTTTGAGGTTAAAAATAATTTTTTCAAAAAGTAGGTATTCAATAAAACAACTTTATTTAAATAGAAAATAAAAAAAAGAAGATTTTCCTGTCTTTTCAAAAAGGTATAGCATTACGTTTTAGATTGTATCGTTGTTTTTTTTTTTAATATTTTTTTTTTCGTTTTGAGTCAAACAGAAACGGGGGGAGATAGACCATCCTCATATACGATTTTTTTCTATTCCCAACCTAACCTACTCGCTCTATACTTTTGGCAAACCTTATGTGATTCATCCTGTATATTAGACTAGTGAATTTTGTAAAATAAGTGCATTTCATAGTTTTAGAATTTTCAAACGTTTTTTTGGATTTTTAAAACAATTTGTCAAGTTGATTACTTTGTATTGTGAATTGTAAATCTACTTGACCGGTTGAAACATATTAACTCTCGATCTCTCAAAACAAGGTCTTACGAAATAAAGTTGCAAATTTTCCAAATGATAACGCAAAGAAAACATGCACATTGCACATTGCAAAAGTATGATAATAAACTTACCCTTCACCAGAATTTAAGTTGATTTGCTTATTATTTGAAGTTGAGTATTATTAAGATTAATAATTTTCTATTTCAGACATTGGTTGTTTTAGAAAAGAACAATAACATTACCAGAGCGATGACATTTTCAAGAAATATTGTCAAAAAGCAAAAGGTACATAACTTTTCCACAAATTCATTTTTTTTAAAACTTTTATTTCTCGCAAAATAATTTCGTAAATAAACAAGTAAACATATCAGCATCCTGTCGTCAACAAAACCAAACAACAAAAATAAATCAATACAGATATAACACCCATTTATACTCTCCCCAATATAATGAACCCTCCTCAATGTCAAAACAAACCACAAATTGAATGTCAAACACTTTATTTATATTGTCAGGCGTGATTAGAAAATTAATTGGTTGTTGAGGTGAACCTTCGACGACCCACAATATCATAAAAATGGTATCTCTATAGATACTTAATTAAATCATAAGATACATCCACATAGCATAACCTATCCGTAAGGTATTTTGTATCGCGAAAGCGATATAAAATCTTGAAATTTATAAACTTCACGTTTTGTCATAAAAAATAATAATTGTCCTTGTTTTCATTTCAGAAAACAAAGTAAAACGGCATTATGTATTTTTTCGAAATCCAGGAAAGTAAATGCCACTTAAATTATTTATAAACCTCATACTTCCTTTTACACAAGGATATAGAGATTTTGGGCTCTAAAAACCAGCAACGTTTTGCAGGAAAGGAACGTGCTAATGGTCAATTGAAGCGATAAAATCTTACATCTACGCGCAATTCTTGGAAATAAATTAAAAAGCAATTCAATTGCTTTGCAAGGATATTACCTTTCATATACAACATGCATATACACACAATAAATGTGCTATTTCACATTTAGATGGGATTATTTGCGAGCAAAAAGAATAATATTTTTTCCACAAATGTGAAATTATATCTGATAACATTATTATTTTCGTTACGGTGTTTATTTTCGAATTCTATAATTGTTCTATGTTTTAATGATCCTTGGGACAAAATTTTGTTTTTTTGACGAGAGAGAAAGATAAGACTCGTTGAAGTGGAAAAGCATAGTGTGTTTTTCAATGTTGGAAAATCAACATTTTTTCAAAAAGTAATTTCAATATGAACATATTCCTTGAATGTCCTTGTACGGTATGTTAACTAAATTTAAGGAATTCAAGTGAATTTTTCTTCGATAATTTCCATAGCAATGTGTATGTGTGATGCCATGTGGGTGTTCTTTATTCTTAGAAAATAATATTCATGCTGCCCTGGAGACCCTCCTTCAGCTCTTCAACTCTGACGAGGACGAGGAGAATCGTTGGCATGATTCGTATTTTCTTTTTGACTTCTTTTAGTTGTGGAATTCTATTAAACTCCAGTTATTCGTGAAAAACCATTTCAAATGGAAATATTTTCATTCACTTTGAAAGATCGCTATTATATGGCTTTGGGGTTGGGGGTTGGGGGTAGTACTAAAGTGTGAGAAATGGATGAAGGTTTAGAAATGGTTGATTTGACAAAATTCAATCCATCGCACAAAAATCTAATTTCTCTGCAATTTTCCATGCGAAGCGGACTTTTCCAATATCGACTTTGACATTCTATTTCTTGCAATTTTACAACCCACGTGACGTATATTCAATACCCATGTTGGCCACTATTTTAACTGCTCATCGTCAAATCAATCATAAAACAGTTGCCTCTATCGAATTTGCATTCGGGTTGAGTAAGTTCGCTATATATGTAACGGAATACGGTTCACATTGGTATATCCAATATCCATGATGCATACGTTCGTTTGAACATGTCATTGGGTTAGTTTTGTGGGCAAAAGTGTGTTAGAGATAGAAATGTATATTTTTGCAGCCAGCTGATGAAATAACGTTTTGAAAGGATGTTATTGAATTGGCAAGCATATATTGCTTCTATCAGAACTATTGCAGTAATAAAGGAGAAAGAAAAAGTGTTGTGACTAAGCGTAAATGTTTGGTACTTTAAATGCAATATGAAAAGGTGGGACAATTTAAAAGGCACTCTCTTGTTGCTTTGCTAGACATATTTACCTAATACATTTTTTCTTCAATGATTTTAGTTCGATTTGTAAGTCCAAGCTATACTAATTGAAGATGAAATATTCAACAAAAAGAAAAGCAATTGAACTATATAGATGTAATATCTGTGTGTTATGGAAAATGATATGAGAGGGGTGGGGCTTAGATGGCTCACGAATCTCATCACAAAACTTATCAGCGGTAACCAAATCCCATTTAACTAGTGGGAATGTTATCTTCTCTCAATTTACAAGGGATATGCGAAACTACCATAGTTAAAATCGTAAAGCTGATGGTATTGCATGGCAGTTCACGAAACATAATACCACTATCAAGCAGGGTTGTCAGATGTGGCAATTTATCGCCAAACTGGCGATTCGAAATTTTATTTTTCGACACGAAAATTTGTTTGGCGACGGTGCCCGAAAACGGCTATATTTTTAAGTTTTTGGCGATATTAATTTTTTTAATTGAAATAATAATATTTTTTTTCTTTTTTCTAATTTTAACTTAATTCATACAAATTAACCTAAATAAAAATAAAGGACTAAACAAACAACAATTTTTTTTCTTCAATATTAATAATGATTGGCAAGACAGCCTCATGAAGAAAGCTATCCTCACGAACACCTGTTTGTTCTATTGTATCGGAGCGGACCTATCGCCGAATTTAAGCGGCTAAGACTAAATTCAAGTCGACATTAAAATTACATTAGTTTTTATGAATTTTTTAGCTTTGACCAGCTCCACGGCTAAGAGTAGATGAACATCACAGAAAATGAATACTCTTGGAGTAGTCCAGCCAAATTAGCAGACAAATGAACAACTATCTGACAAAAATACTGTATTCGTACGATTAGATAGATTATATTTTTGGTTAAAAAAGTACCACTTCAAGAGTCTTAAATCCACAAAGTTCACAAAGCAGACTTTGTCCACCATTTAAGTTTTATGAGGAAAAATATTTTCTACAACTTTTTCTCACAATTATTTTTGACAGTCTTTCTCATAAAAAGTTATTGGCTAAGGACTGTCAAAATTTTGGAAATGGAAACCATTTATACAATTTTTAACTTGTATCTCGCCTCCCGAGCTAATAACCAAGGATAAGGTTTAACCTTAATAACAATATCAGCTGTTCATTAAGTAAATAGTTATTTTTTTTTATTTTGTGATTTCGATTTTCTCGAATTTAGGTAAAAAAAATTTAGTTTGACGACTTTATTTTAAAGTTGGCGATTCCGCATTTTAAAACCTGACAACCCTGCTATCAAGTGGTTTATGTTTATCACAAACAAGTGCGCGTTTGTTTCGGGTATGAAGAGTCATGTGATCGACGACCATGAGGCCACGAGGTGTTCTAGAAATCTACGTGCAGATGATTTTGGATATGTACGAGCAAGACAAAACTAAAATCTGATGCACTGCAGCAGTCACCGAAAATTTTCAAATCGAAATTTTTGTACACCAAGGAAGCTTTTTATCAAAGTTCTTCATTATCTGCTTGGAAATAATGTAAAGCACCTGGAAGAGTGTCAGTATATTTTTGATGATGCTTCGCAGGTATCATGAGTAAAGATACTTCATCTTTGCTCGACCAATAGGTGTTTCTATGGTTGAACGTTTAGGAGAGAAATAGATATCGCATATAACCGCCAAAAAGACAGAAGAATACTTTTTTTCTGATTTACAAAGCCTAAGATCCAAGAAATCCACAATGTCAAAAATACCATCGTTGATAAAATACAGCACGACCAACTCAGCCAGAGTAGTCATGTACAAAAGAGAGACACTAAAACCGCGGCCTAAAAATATAAGAACGGTTTTTTACAACCAGGAAAGAGCGGCATACCTGTGAACTCTATTGAAAATTCCCGATAACCAAACAGAACGATGTTGCGATGTGAGCTATAGTTTATAGTCAAATATTTTTAGGGTTTCTCCAGCTCTCCTAATTTGTTCCAGTTTCACATATTATTTTCTAAGACGTTTCATTAAACCTGTTTTTAAGTTTCTTCATTTAACGGGACAGCTGCCATAACTTATCTGCTTATCGGAGGTTTTGCCATAATCCGAAATAAGTCACATGCTGACCACCTTGTGGTGTACCTCTGTTGACAGATCTTCTTTCGGAACAATCTTCTAAGGATGTTCAGTGAGCTATTTACTTTAAGATTTTATAGCGCTGTTGTGATTGTAAGGCTGCTGACGTTATTGAAAGCGCCTTCAATATTAAGGAATATTACATGTTGCGCACCAAGGTGTGCAAGGCTGTTTCTACCGAATTTCCTTTACAATAAGCGTGTTGTGCAGTAGAAAAATGATTGGGGTCTATTGATAAGGTGATTGGTCTGAGATTTTTCGGGTTAAGGTGGGAAAATTTTCCTGGTTTGGGAATAAACACAACTTTAACTTCTTTCCATTATAAAGGGATGTATCTCATATAGGTACAATAATGTCAGACGTCAATTAAAGTTCAGCAGGTGATTTGACGTCTGGTAAAGCAGATTTATAAGGTTTGAAGCTGTTTATATCCCATTTAAGTCTGTCCCTAGAGATCAGACCAGAATTGTTTGTTTCCATGTTGCTTGACTGTGTTTGGCCAATATGTAGCATTGAGCAAGAATTACGAGCTACCTGGGAAATGAGTGTCTAAAAGCAGGGTTAACCATTCTTCGCAACAGTCGGTCCAAGAGCTGTTATCTTTTTAAAGGGGGCTATAGGCATTGTAAAGTTTTTTGAGAGAATTTTTATTAACCTAGACCTAGAGGCTAATGAGGTTTCTTCTATTTGACCACAGAAGTTCTTTGTAGGAGTTATCTTTCGAATATTTAGCTCTGTAAAAAATTGTCCTTTACTTTTTCCTGAGCGGTTATAGCCCCGACTTCCACCAGTGTGGCTTTCGTTTCCCTCTTATTTGAATAAGAGAGCAGGAAATATACATTGATATATTTAGGGCTTGGATGATGACTTTGTCATCAAGATCATTTCTATTCGAGGGGATTAACAATCTTTCTTACAGTTCCCCTATATTGTTGCCAGCTAGTTTTCTGAAGGAATGCTAGCTGTTTTATACTTTTACCATGTGAAGTCTTTTCACCATGTAAAATCTTAATTTGCCTTAGTCGTTCTTATCTTAGTCTATAATACAGGCACAAAAAGAGTTGTCATTGGAAACATCCTTTGGAAAAATGAAAATGAGCTTTCGTAATCTCAATCAGTTAGATATTTCGTTGTTTTGCTCAGTTGTGTCAATCTCTCATAACGCCCACTTCAATTTTCAAAAGTTCTTGCTCTTTTCAGGTTAATTCCAGTTCGTACTAGTTTTCAGCAATGTCAAAATTTCAAATAGGTTCTTACAATTTTATATGAAAAAATATTCGCAAAGACCTTTAAGATGCGGTTTATTTAGACGGAACTTGTTTGGCATTTGGGAAATTTTATTTTGCAAGACAGAATCAGGAGTTCTAATGTTGCTTATATTTTACACTCAAGAAACAACAGGAGATAACTCGAAGAATCTTATTATGTAGATTTCATTAACATGTAAAAGATAGAAAAACAAACAAATTAAAAAGTAACAAATTAAAGTAAAATCTCGCATTTTGCTAAATAATGAAAGTAATAAAACTAAAAAATAATAAAGTGCCAAAAAAGGTTTGCCTATGGTTAATAAAAATTATGTTAAGAATTTTCGCAAAACTTGGTAAGCATTAAATTTCCAAATAAACAAAAGCAGAATTATAAAATGCAAGACGAATTTTAACGAAAAAGAATACGAAATTATCATTACGAAGTGAATAATAACAAATGAAAACCTGCGTATTTACCCATGCCCCAGACCATACTTAATCTTAAAGTTTTTATGTCCGAAAGCTCATTTTCGAAACTTCGACTTTGAGTTCGGTCTTTTATTTCAAATTTTATGATTTATGATTCTAATTTTTTTTTATTTCTATTTTATTTGCACCATTGTTATACAAACCAAAGATCAACCTTTACACAATTTAAACTTTTCGATGTTAGTAGAAAACCAAGGTAACGAAAAAGTTCTATTTTTCTTAATCATTAAACTGTCATCTCCAAGAACCATAACAAATAAAAAACAATCTTAATAGACATATTTTTTGTAAAATTAGCATAACTTGTTTTTTCGCTGACAGAAACAAACAAAAACAAATCCCTTCTGCAAAGGTGTTATAACCAATCAAATTCAATAAAATAACCATAACTCCGTTAAGAAACCCTTCACCTTCACAGGAAGGCAAATAAAATAACGATAAATGGCAGGCTTATTTGCACAAAAAAAATATGATATTTTTTTCAAACAAAGTCCTTGGCAATAAACGAACATAAAAACCAGCCGCTGTCAGCATCAGGTCAACGAATCTAGATTCCCTACAATTTCCCCGAACACACATTACACTCTGCCTTTGGGTATAATAGACTCGCATCACCTCACACCAAGTCATCATCGTCTTCATATAACCGTCATCATTATACTTTTTTCTGACTTTGACTTCAATTCAAAAATATTAGCACAAAATAAAAATCCTTATTTTTTCCTCAAATTGAAGGTAAAGAAAACCTGAATAAAGCAACAGCATGACTGCATGATGTGGAAAAAAGAAATCCAATAAAAATGTGTTTTTTATTCGACCGTTAGATAAAAGGGGTGCCACATATTAGGAGAGGGAGTTTTTGAATGTTTCTGAAAGGTGGTAACGAGACAATTCATATATGTATAGCCAAGCAAAAATATAAGCAAACAATGTTGTTACGAAAATAGCATGCTGTTTTATTGGATCGTTTTCGAATATCAAGATAGCATCAACAGTTTTGGTTAAATGGTTATGATGGTTGTTCTTTTTCATATAGGGAGAATGCGATGATATGGTTTTTTGTAAAAAAAAAACCTAAAAATTGAAAGTGTTTGTACAGCTTCCCTGATCCTTCTAGATGCCAAAAAATGTTGTCTTTACTTACGATTATAGGTTATATAAGACATGTTATTGCTTTGTAGAAAAGAAATCGAAAAGGTGAAGGAACTTTATAATATCTGTCACACATTTTTACTTGGTATTATAGGTACTATAAGGCAAGTTTTGTATTCATAAAAAAAAGTATTGAGATAACAATCAAACATGACATTACGATGAAATAGAACACGAAAAAAGTAGGTCCAACAATTCTGTCTATCTATCTGTCCGTCTATCAGTCTGGATGTATAGACACCTACAGCCCAAACGGTTGGGCCGATTTTCTTCAAACTTGGTACTCTGTAGTTTTAGAGTAATATGCCCAGACGTATTATTGATTTTTATCCTAGGTCTGAATATAACGGTACCTGCCATATAAACGTAACAGATAATTCAATTTTTCTCGAAAAAATTCAAAATCAAAATCAATTTTGATAAAATTTAATATGACTGATTTTTTGAAAACGGTGATGTTTTATTACAACTAGATTTTTAACGGTACCTGCCATACAAGCGTTTTAGACAATTCCATTTTTCTTGTAAAAAAAAACGATCGATTTTTGCAAAATTTCGAACAATGGATTTGTAACAAAAGGTTGTGTTTTTCATTTTTTCAGAATAAGTTTACATATTAACGGTACCTGGCAAATGAGCCTTAAAGACAATCCAGTTTTTCTCGTAAAATATACGATCGATTTTGATAAAATTTTTTGTGACTGATTTTTTGCCAATAACTAGGTTTTGCGTAAGAATTTTTTGTCAAAATCACCTTTTTAACGGTACTTGTCATAAAAACGATATAGAAACTATTTTTACTTCTGATTATTTATTATAGTTTCTTGTTACTCTTAAAAAATAAGTAAAATAATAAAATAATGGTATACGTTGTCTTCTCGGGTTGTTCAGATCCGGTTGTCCTTGTATTTTGGTGGTGAAGGTTGGCATTTAGCCACTGCCATGGTGGTAGGACGACGTTTCCTCAAAGTAAAATTGTACGGCTGTCACGGTAAAATTTACCGTGACAAAAACTGGTCTTAACATCTCAGTTCCATTCCTTATTCCTAATCCACTTCCTGCTAATTTTTGATTTCTCAGGTGTTTATTTCATTGTACTGAGAGAGAGTAGGGCAGCCATGGTCCATCAGACATCGGCACTCTCTCTTAGTATCTTGAAGAAACAAATCTTCGGACGTCATCGTCGATTTAATCATGAGTAACGATCCAAAATAGTAGATGGACGGTCTACTTCCATATGCCACGCGAGCGTAGTTACTCGTTAAAACTATAACCATTGCCAGAGAAGCGGTACTCTGATGAAAATAAGCTCGGGCGACATTTGGTCTCCGTAAGCTGATGTTACTCGTTAGAGAATGGCCGAGAGCCCGACATATAGGTAATAATATATATTGTATAAGATGGAACGTTATCTAGCTAGCCTCAATCTCCCAAATCTACCGAAGTAGTTAAAATCACAAATAGGAGATATAAACTGCCATATTTTCCTTCGAATGGTTTTATATTGTCTGCCTTGAATTTTTTTTGTTGTTTTATTTTTTTTGCATTGTATTAGTTTTGAGGGAAAAAATGATTGTAAGCCGACATTAGATTTTTCAGCTTTCAATTATTTTTCTTTTTATAAAAATGTGGGAATATGGGCTGAATGCATTCATCGAATAGCTCTTCACTGTAAGAAGATCAGTGGCCGGCGAATTCGATGATGAATATGCAGTAAGCTTGGGTTTTATATGGGAGTAAGCAGGACCACTGAATTTCGATGACGACAGCACATATTTGCAAATAATGCTATGTGATTGCTGTATTATCTCGTCATTGAGATTAGCGGGTACTGATTGGCCGAAACCATAGGGGACGACAATAAAGAAGATGCTTTCCAAACATGGTGAAAGTTTGGAAGGACACTTCTTGAGTGCCTATCAACCGTAGAGGTTTACTTTTTTAAAAAAAAAATTGAAAAGAAAAATTGTTGAATTTTGGAAATTTTAATGTAGAGTAGAGTAGAAAAATAAAGTGTTTTAATTTTGAAAGTGTGTTGAATTCAGGCAGACAGGTAGAAAGCGAAGGAAAAATTGGCAGATAAGTATATCTTAGTGGTATATCTTAGTTAGTTGTGTGACAATTTACGTGAAAAATCTTTTATTTTTTTTTTGTAACAAAAGATTCAAACTCGGTAGATTTCTGTTTCGAACTTATCCTGGAATTGCAGGACTCGCGATCTGTTTCTTTTATTATTTTAAGTTGTTCGGGGCTAAGTGATAACGATCCATTTTCGTTGTTTGAATAGGTACCTACCTATTTTTTTTATTGTTCACTTTAATTCAAAAAGATTCCAGGTTTTATTCCTCGAAAGGTTTCCTGGGCAAAATTTTAAGAGCATTAAAATCCCTATCTGGAAAGTTAAAATATTTTTATTGTCTTTCTCTTTTTTATTTGGCTTTTCACCGTCGTTTCCGTTTCGAAGGTTTGGAATTTTCTTTTTCAAACAAAATTTCTGGCGCCCTTTCCCCTGTTTGTATTTCCGTGTATACGTACCTGCATTTGCATACGTATACCAGGTAAGTACAAATAGGTACCTATATTTTTTTTTAATATTTTCTTTATCATTGATTTTTTTATCATACATAAATTAATTCGATATCGCGAACCACGACCCAGCTGAGCTAGCCAAGAACAGCATCGTCAATTGCTGTGTTACAATTCCCTTTTAATTCGCCCGTCGTGTTATCAAATATAAAGAAAACCAATTTTGTCATCTCGTCGTGTAATATTTTTTGTGTTGTCGCTTTAGTTTCATCTTCGTCGTTGCATATTGCCGGTCGTGATTACACATTATTAAATCCTTCTTACTAAAACAATAATTCTCGCGTTTAAAATTTTTTTCGGTAAATAAATCAAATAATAATAATAATTTGATTATTTGATAAATAAATCAAATAATAATAATAATTAAATAGTTCGGGAAATTAAAAGTGTAACACGGCCTCGTCGTCGTTGATTTTTTTGAAGATTCATATCATCAAGGTATCGTGGTTCGGAGTGTCTCTGTTCGCTTACGATAGCTATTACCAGCGGATTGGTATGGTTGTCCAAATTGTTTGTTAGTCTTCTAGCCTAACTTAACAGGTATTTTTCAGTAGAGTGATTTGAGCTGTCTCGTAGAGTTGTTTATTGCTGTAAAGCCTCTGTCTCTTTTGGTTAAACTGCAGTCCGGTGCAAATTCGTTGAATTTTTATTTCGAAAACTCCCAGTTTTTTTAAATTTTGAAACCATATCGGAAATTAGCCTTTTTTTCAACAAAGTTGTGGCGTAATGGTTAAAACGTAGCTTCTCTTCAAAGAAAACACCCAAGTACATGACTATTGGTTTGGCTGTCAAGATTGATCCATCTGGTACGTTATCTTTATTTTTATTTTTATGTTGTAATGTACATTTGAGTTTTTTTTTTTTTTTCTTAAATTAAAACAAATGAAAACCCACATAAGTTGTTTCAAAAGTTTGATTTCTATTTAATTTATATTCATTCTAGAGTATAACTGAATGACTTCCACCCCTCGCTGTGATTCTTATTTTATTTGTCCTAATTATAAATGGAAGAAATCAAGTACACTAACCCTTACAAATGTTTGACACAAACGTTAATAAATAATGTGATGTATTATTGTCCTACGCCCTATCACTCACAATTGACCTTATAATCAAAGATTTCTATCTCAAAGAATTAACTCTTTTTTGTTTATTCAACATGGTATTGATTAAGGCATATTTTTAATAATTTATTAATTCAACAAACTTAATAAATACTCCTTGAACAACAACTAACCTGCTTACATCAAGTTCAGTCGTAATGGCATCTATTCAGTCGGTTTTATTTGTCTTTGCCGCAGTGATTGCAACCAATAATGTTTTTTCGCGGTACAATATTCTTAATTTCATTAAGGAAATTCATAAAGACGAACAATTTCATCACGTGTTTATATTAAAAAAATCGAATGATTCAATACATAAAAGTTTTGGAATAAATTTTCTAATGAACCTCTCAATGGATATTCCTGTTGTTTTTTCTTCAGAGACTTCATCTTTCTTTATGAAAAGAAAATTCAGCATCAATCATTTGACAATAATTTATTTAGAAATTAATTCAAGAGATTTAGTTCTGGAACGTAATATAGAAAATCTGCGACAAATGTCATCAACAAAAGTGATTATCCTTCTAAATGATTATCCTTCAAAGAATAATGTAGTTTTAGAAAATGTTTTTATACATTGTCTAAGGAACAATATAATACAGGTTTTGGCAGTGTTTAAAGACTTTTCGTCTACAAAAACTGTTTATAGTTATTCTACTACGCCTTATTTCAAAATCGAAAAGAAACGAATTATAGATGGACTTTCCCCATACAAATACTTTCCCTATCGAAGCAACAATTTCAAAGGTCATCCACTTCGCATTGCTTATGGAGGATCCGAACCAAAAATCATTCTTTCCAATAATAACAATGGCGAAAAAATTATTGCTGGATACGTTGCACACTTTTTTGAAGCATTGGCCAAGAAGCACAACCTTACATTAGTTCGAACCATCATTGATACCAGGCATTCTGCTCAGGATCTTCTTTATATGGTTCGAAACGGAACTGTGGACATTTCAGCTGCAATAACGTTTCCCGTAAGACCTCTTGATGGATACACATATCCGTTTGAATATACGAGTTGGTGTTTGATGCTTCCCATCGAACCAAGCATTCCTGCATACGATATCTTTTTGGTAGTTTTTCGTCCTCAGACTGTACTCATCACAATTGTTTCTATAATTCTTCTGTCAGCTGTTCTGGAAAGCTCAAAGTTACAATTTGGAAGAAAAACCAACCTTCTTGGTTTCATTATCAACGATAACTGCCTAAGAGGTGTCCTTGGACAATCTTTTTGTGAGATTCGTGGTGCTTCGTTTAAAATAAAATTCATCTATCTACATATTTGTCTCCTAGGAATCATACTCACTACTTCGTACAATTCCTATTTGCAGACCTATGTAACCAGTCCTCCAACTGTAAGAAAAATCCATTCATTCGATGATCTTCTAAAGACAGGAATAAAGGTCTTTTGTCTACAGGAAGAATTCGATGATCTTCAGAAGTCAGATTATCGCTTCGGACATAAATATTCTAAGATATTTGTTTTTGAGAAAAGTTTTGCCAAGTATGTCATATTCCGAGATACTTTTAATACAAAATATGCTTATATGGTCAACACTGTCAAATGGATAACAATCAAGGAACAACAAAAGATATTTACAAGACCGTTGTTTCGTCAACCTAGTGGAATGTGTTTTTTAGATTTATATCCTTTAAATTTTCCAATTGATGAGAATTCAATTTTTGTGGATGTCATAAATCTTCTAATACTAGAAATTCAATCATCGGGACTTTTACAGTTTTGGTACAGGAGATCGTTTAATGAACTTATCGATTCTGGAAGAATTAAATTTGAAGATTTGGCACCGAAAGTGGATTTTGTTGCAATGAAAGTTGATGATTTGAGATTGATATGGATTGGTTTTGCTGGAACTCTTATACTGGCAAGTGTTTGCTTTTCGGGTGAAGTGATAGTATTTAGATGGAAATCTAGCAGTGAAAGAAAAATTATTCTTATTCACAATATGTAAGCTTTTGGAAAGACTTTGAAAATAAAGAAGAATATCAAAATAAAATGTGTTTTATATAATTTATTTGATTAAATTATAAGTAAGGTAGAATTTTCAGCTTTTCAACATAATTCCGACGAGCAGTTTTATAAATTGACTTACAAAATTCAAAGTAATATCGCTTGCTGATGTAAGTTGATCGAACGCTAGCCGGTTACACACGTAACTGCAAACTTTAACAATTTACTTGCACAATCATAATTGCATTATATGACTTGAACTCCCTTTTGCCTCTACACGGTGCAGTTTTATTTAGTCAAGTGTTAGTGATAGTGATTTTAATGCTTTAGATTTCGTTCTATAAAACGAACAAAAGTAAAAAGAAAATGCGTATTATCTGGCCTATCTCAAATATTTTATATTTTATTTACTAACAAAATTAAAACATGGCAACCACGAATAACTATGACTAGTTCACGCTAATTCAAAAATATTATATCAAACGTTGATGTACATACATATGTTGCGAATTTTCACCTCATTTAGTTTATTTATTTATTTATTGGATACTGTTAAATACTAACGTTACAAATTGAAACTTATTAAATCTAATTAAATCTAATTATCTATTGCTCTAAAAAATATAATCTTAAAATTTATACTTTTTAAAAAAAGTAAAATTTATTAAATATTACAATCAATTGATTCAAAGGACTATTTGCACCATAGTTTGATCTGCTGAAAATTTGACGTAAAGGCTGCCGTAATCTTATGCTAGCTTGGCTAAAGTTAAAATTTAGCCTACAAAGGATTGACGAAGATGAAATATTTCCATTTATAATACCAGCAATGAAACAGAATTGGATATATTTTCGATGGCTTTCAAGTGATGGAAAGATTTATCAAAACCAACCTATGTAAATATACTGCTTCAAGCCGCGATATGTGTATAGAGTAGTGAGGTGCCCATACTAAACAGCCATATTCAAGAATAGGCCTCACAAAAGAAATGAACAGAAGCTTGAGAACAAAGGGATCTTTAAAGTCGCGTGAGAATCTTTTAATAAATCCTAATGTTTTATTGGCTCTTTTAATAATGGGATCCAAGTGATCGATATAGGTCAACTTTGAATCTAATATAATTCCTAAATCTGAAAATACTGAAACTTTAATTAGAGGGTTCGAATCAAATGAGTAAATGTAAGTTATGGGACTTTTTTTACGTGTAAAGCTCATTACTTTACACTTATCAACGTTTAGTAAAAGTCTGTTATTACTGCACCAGTCTCTAAATCTTAAAAGATCGTCTTGTAAAAGTGTGCAATCGGCAACAGATTTTATTCTTTTGTAAAGTTTAATGTCATCAGCATAGATAAGAACGCAAGAGTTTTGGACTATTGAGACGATGTCATTTATAAAAAGTATAAACAAAATAGGACCTAGGTGGCTGCCTTGAGGTACTCCTGAATTAACAATAAATTGATTAGAGTTGGAATACTATTCAAATAACAGGCACGACTGGGTCAGACAAACTTGCTCTTGTGTAAGATTACTAATCTTTGGCTTACGATACTAAGAAAGAAATTTAAATAAATAATCGGAAGTATAAATAGTTTCATATGGCAGGTATACTGTTGATGAAGTGATTTTGAAAAGATATAACAAGTCTTTGTATCATTCACCGTTGTTTTTAAATAATTTTTTTTCTGATTTAATTCAATTTTTTAGAAAATTGCCATTCCCGCCTAAACGGGGGGAAATAGACCCCCCTCCCATACGATTTTTTTCTTGTCTTAACCCCACCTACACGCTTTTTGGTGCATCTTATACCAATCACCCTGTAGAACCTCCTTTTTGCTACGCTAATATAGTCGATAGCCAACCGGTTTTGTAGTTTTTACCATGCTACGTGTGTGTTTCTTTCTTTAAAGTTTTAAAAATTTTGCTGCGGTCAATTATTATGCAGCGACCGAATTGTTCGATTGAATGTTAGTTTTTGAAAATGTACAAGAACCAGTTTTTAGAAAATACATGGTAAATTATAACACAATATTATGTTTTGTTGGTATCACAGTACATATGTAATATATATCACAACTGCTTCTCCATTTTCACTTACTTTCGCATATAGTTACGCATTTTCTCGGAAAATGAAGATATTTTACTTATATACATTCGTATCTATTTCCAATAGCTGTGAAATAATTTAAAAGAGGAGGGTGATGTGACTGTTCTCATTGGGCTTTCACACACGATACTAATTCATTCGGCGAAAAACCGGGTTTCTAGAAGATTTTAGTCTATTTCATACTGCTTACTTCTCTTCCCTCTCCTAGGAAACCGGTTCTCCCCCCCGGATGAATTAGTCTCGTGTGTGGAGGCCCATTTAGTACATCTTTGATGATTAAAGTTGAAATATCGATATATTTACATCGATTTTTCTGTACAATAATTATCGGATGCCTGGATGCTTTAATAATTATCCATTGATGTTTACTAACAGACTTGGCAAACAACTAAATTACACAACCCGAAAACGCCGAAAATCTTCTGTGTTCTTATGATTCCTTGACTTATGTGAGTTCTATGTCACCGATGATTGCTGCCCGGAGAGTAGAAGGGTGCCATGACATTTAGACAAGCGTCATATAGCCATCATATTTACAAATTTGGCCATTTGACACTTTCACAATGCGTCATATTGCCAAATTTATGCATATGGCCATTTGTCACTTTACGAAATCGTCATTTTAGCATAATGTGCTTTATCTCAGTCACAAATCTCATTTTATCTAAGCTCATGCCAGTTTTTGTATGAAAAATAAAATTATTTTGTATAGGTACGAAAGCCGGCTTAAGCTCAGAAAAATGAGATTTGAGACTGAAATAAAGGTTTTTGCATACCACCCAATGTCTCTGTTCTGCATCTTTTGTATTTGGTATACCTACCTATTCTTCAAGCTGTTATTTTGATAGAAGAATTTGAAGGTACTGCATTCTTTGGCCCTTACCAATAACAAATCGGTTACCACGAGTTTATATAAACACGCGGTTTAAATTTTAAAGACGAGTTAATTTGTTTGCTTGCCAAAAACCAAGTTGAACACGTCTTTTACTAACCACCGGTCTATTACTGAATCTATTACATTCGCGGTGAAAAAAGAAATATGAAATTGTCAAAAACAAAATTGGTAGAATTTCAACAACACGAAATTACATATTGATCAACGCATCCTTAAACCAAACAAAATATCTTCTTTTTATAAAATAATAATCTGGGTCCAAGTCTCAATAACTTTTAAAGTTTACACTTTTATAAATATTTCAAAACAAAGGTGTGTTTGTAATTTCATTTGTTGTTCGTTTAATTTTTGATCGGAATTCCGAGATACGAACAGCAAAATCGTAACCGTATTTCTGTCTCAAAAATAGCTTTAGCATTTAAAATAGTATTTCCATATAGATAATTACTTGTTTAACAAAATTAAAAACCAGAAAACACAAGTTTAAGGTATTTTTATCACATATTCAATAAGTAGATGATGATTATCTTCATGTAGATAGTTCTCTTAAATTCCAAATAAATTCTTGCTAAAACATGATGGTATCCTGTTTTCAATAATTTCATTTAAATTGATTCTTTAACCTTTGAAAACGTATTCAGTTTTCTGTAAGCACAAACAAAAAAATAAGAGCCAACATTCATGGGGTATGCCAAAGATAGCCAATTAAACAACACATATGTATTTCTGGCATGTTAACATCACACATGATAACTATTAGGCAATTTGAAAAGGGTAAAAACGATTTCCGTTCTTAAGGACGTGATAAAAATTTATGCAAGTTCACGAACAAGGCAATTCATATAATATCCATTTGTAGCTCGTGAGAACATTTTAAGGACTATTATAGAAATGTTAAAATCGAATTCAAAGCCCTTTTTACCTTCTGAAGTGAAGAAGAATTTGAAATATTTGATAACCACATTATATTTTCTTAATGCATAAAATAAGAAGTGGTACTTCACATTGAAATATAAAAAAATGTTAAGCTTGTATAATTAATAAAAATAAACAGACAGAGGTATTATCCTTGCATAAAAAATTGGAAATTTAAAATCGGACAATTAAATTATACAAATGGTTATACGATGATAATAGTCTAAACGATACCCCAAGTCACGTGTCCCTAATCGAATTTTGTTGAAGAAAATCTTTGGAGCCGTTTTCGAGAAAATCAAGATTCTTTATAACTGTTATGTGACAAGTACCTCTAACTTTTTTTTTTAGATAAAAAAAAATATCAATTTCTCTTAAGAATGGTCTACAAACTCTATATACCTACTAAATTTTAGGCAAATCGGTTCAGCCGTTTAGCCTGTACTTGCTGATTTAAAAAGGCTGACAAACAGACAGAATTTCCGGACACACTTTCTTCTTCTTCTTTATCATCGAAATGTCATAATTGATCGGGGTTGGTTTCAAAATCTCGAAAACCGAAATCCCGAAAACCCAAAATCCCGACAACTTAAAACCCCAAAAAAGTTTTAACGAAAAGTTATATATAAAATGAAAAAAATTTTAGTAAAATTTTTCATCTTCTACAATTTTTTGGGATTTCGCCGTATTAAAAAATAACCATCAAGTTGTTCGATTTTGGTTTCATGATATCTCCGTACTTAGAGGTCCAATTTTAATTATGGAAGCTTTTTGTACTAATTGTTTTAAAGCAAAACAATTTTATGTATTATTCAAAATTCACGTAGTTTCAGGGATACTGAAGATACAAGTAAATATATGGAAAAAATTATTTGTAGTTTTTTTTATTCACATATTGCGGCACCAGCTCGTATTACGTGTGTCGTTTTGGGTATGTAATCTATCCTAAGCTTTGATGCGGCGCTTTTTTCAGTACCCATAAATATATACAAAAAGCTTGCTCACACGAGCCAAAGCATGGTTGTTTGGGCACCATTATAAAAAATGGCCGGCAAATTGGTGCATTCTTCATTTAAGGGTATTTCCGTATCCAGTGGACCGGCTTTAGTTTTTGAAGATTTATGTAACTCGATTTAAAAAGCCAAACTAATTTTATTAAAACAATTTTTGCTATATGAGGTAATTCATGAAATCTAATATATAAAAAATAGATTTGTTTGTTCGTTCTTTATGCTCGGCCCTACCGTTCATCCGATTGCGATGCTACTTTGTCAACTTATTGCTTGGACTACCACGATGGTTTCGGGCACAAAAAAATTTACCAACCATACGTGGCACTCATGTCGTATCGAATGCGTTGCCATACCGTTCATCGGATTGTAATCAAACTTTGTGAATTTATTGCTTGCACTTCAGCAACGGTTATAGGCATAGTAAAATTTACTTAAATGTTGGTTTACCAGCTGCTCTCCCATACAAGCAAAAACATATACTTTAATAATATCGATATTTTCAAAATAATTTAATATAGGTACATACATATATATTAAACGTGTATATTTTCATTAAGGAAAACATAAGTATAAGTACCAATGTACATATATATACATTAAAGATACATAAAAAATATATTTTAAGCCATCCTTAAGAAATATGCCTCCAAAACGTGCGTCGATTGGTAGATCAACTAACAAATCACGTAGAATTGAACGAATCAGAATTTCTCAAGGAATAGAGCAACAACAAACGAGAAATAAAGAAGATCGTTTACGGATTGCTCATGCACGTACTACAGAATCAGACGATTGACATGCCGCAAGAATCCAAACAGAACGTTTACGTGCTACAAGATCGAGGGCATCAAAATCAGAAGCCAATGGATAAAATTTTCACGCCGTTGACACACAGCCTTAGAATTAGAGGGAAATATGGAAATTCTCTGGATGCCTTAGATTTGTGTGCTTAAATTTTCTTATAGTATTCTAAAACTCTAAAGAGATCACCAAAAAGAAACCAAAAGAAACTAATAACTAAATTAGTGACAGTTTGAAGTTGATTTCCAGATACTGTTTCAATATCATTTCAACCGAAAAGAATATCGACAACATAAAACTCATTTTTAATTATTTCTTAGATAGACATTCCATAGATCCTAGGTAGGGATTGTTAAGAAATTCAGTACAACCAATAATTTCAGACTGCAAGTATCGAAACGTGGCAGTTGACAGATATAATTTCCGAAGAAAATAAAAATTGATAATAAATTGATCTAGAATACAAAAAGATAAATTTAATTCAACTTCTTTATAAATTGAATTTTTTTTAACTTCAATGAAAGTTTCTCAATTCAGCTTATACTAACTCAATATTTATACTTGCGATTATGGCAAGTTTTGTATTCGTAATAAAAAAAAGTTTTGAGATAACAATCAAACATGACATAACGATGATAGAGAACACGAAAAAAGTAGGTCCGACAATTCTGCCTGTCTATCTGTCCGTCTGTCAGTCTAGATGTATCGACACCTACAGCCTTAATAGTTGGGCCGATTTTCTTCAAACTTGGTACTTTTTAAAATAATATGCCTAAGCGTATTTTTGATTTCTATCCTTAGGTTTGAAAATAACGTAACCTGCCATATAATCGTAACAGATAATTCAATTTTTCTCGAAAAAAATACGATCAACTTTGATAAAATTTAACATGACTGATTTTGCAAAAACGGTGATGTTTTTCGACAAAAAAAATGTTTGCAACTAGATTTTTAACGGTACCTGCCAGCTAACAAGCGTTATAGACAATCCCATTTTTAACTTAAAAAATACGATCGATTTTTACAAAATTTCGTACAATGGCTTTGTAGCCAAAGGTTGGTTTTTTTCATTTGTTTTCAGAATAGGTTTACATATTAATGGTACCTGACAAATAAGCCTTAAAGACAGTCCAGTTTTTCTCGTAAAATATACGATCGATTTTGATAAAATTTAGTGTGACTGATTTGTTGCCAATGACTGAGTTTTTCGTTAGAATTTCTTTTTCGAAATCACCTTATAACGGTACTACCATATAAATTCTAAAGAAAATCCGACTTATCTCGAAAAAAAAATCGATTTTCATAAGATTTTGTGTGACAGATTTATTGTTAATAAGGAAGTTTTTCGTCAGAACTTTTTTTTTAAATCACCTTATTATCGGTATCTGCCATAAAAACGATATAGAAACTTTTCTACTTTCGATTATTTATTTATTATAGTTTCTTGCTTAGTATCCTAAGCCAAAGGTTATATAGTAATCTTACACAAGAGCAAGTTTGTTCGCACCAGTCGTGCCTTTTATTTTTAAATGGTAATAATGCTTTTAAATTGAGCCAAAAAAGCATTATAATCAGAAAAACATGAACAAATAAATATAACACAATTTAAAACTTGAGAATTTTTTCTGCCAAAAGTTGTTCTTTTGTATATAATATGAGACACACTCTTAGAACCATCATATTTACAATTTTAAACAAAAGCCTTACGTAATAATAGTTAAATATTAACAAACGAAAACAAAAAATACAGACTTAGCTAGTCCACAGCTAAAGCAGATGCAGCAAATCTGCTTACTGCATCCTCAAAATGTTCCTCCAAGCTTCGTTCTCTTGTGCGCATTGATAAACTCTTTGAAGGATAGTGCACTTGTTACATAAAAGCATCTCCATCATCTTACCCTGGGTCCTTTGTTTCTGCAACAAAGAACAGAATTTGATGGCTTATAGAAATTCCCATTGCAAACGGGAGGGTTCCATTAATTTTCCTACCTGGGATGCAACCATATCATAAGGATTTGTATAAGTACGAAGAAGTATACCAACAACTAGTTCCTTATTCTTATATAGCATAAACGAAAACAAGGAGTAACTCTGATGCTTCTACAATCCACATAAAAGTATAAAAGAAGTACCTTTGCAAAATGAAGACGCGGTTGGTGATGAGAAGTGTAATCAGAAAGATTGACTTTATCAGCGTCTATATGAACTCCCATATGTCCCATATTATATTCCCCTTCTTATAAAAGAAAAATTCCGACGGTTCTGTTGGTTAAATTTTCAACTTATTTTTTCGGTGAATGTATAATGTATGTATATACAATGTACCTACACACCTACTTCGCTCGGAGTTGCATGTTTTCTGAAATTGAAACAAGCAAATACATATAGCTGTTTAAGGATGAGCTTGTGTGTAAGGACGTGTACAGCGTTTTAAGTTAATTTCGTGAATAGAACTCGCACTTTATTTAGAATGACAATAAGGTGATAAAAAGTCAGTAACCTTAGAACAACATTGCAGCTAGATAAAGAAGCATGACAGAGTTCGTGCGAAAAACAAGAAGGAACAAGAAAAAAAAATATAAAAATCAATTTATTTTTTAACACGAACCCAAAGGGTAAAATCATGATTGGCTTAGATCTCTTAAACAATATAAGTGATTGGGATATACGAGTTTGTATAAAAAGACAAACACAAATCAGCATGAATTTTGTATCGAAAGATTTAGAAGAATTTGATATTCATTCATAATATTTACCCAAAAGCAGTATGAATAATGTTGAAAGAAAAAAATGGTTAGAAATAAAAATGAAACAATATTAATAACAGGAGTGAGTTTGTTTAAATTTAAAACTTAAGACTTTTGCCGCATGTTTAAATAAATTCATTAAATAGTCCAGTCAAACTAAAAAAAATTAAACAAAAAAATTCTTTAAGTTCCTATTTTCTCGGGAATGTTTCGGAGGGGGGGGTCCCATGTACTCGCAATAAAAAATACCCGGTGATCGGAGTGCCGCGGGTACTGGGGGCGTGGTTAAAAGGGATCTTCTCACCGTTGCATCAGCATATCTCGTAAGATGGTGCTTCGTACAAAAAAAAATTCAGGATGGAAAATGTAGCTGATAAAATTTCCTACAATTTGCTACGATACATTATTTTGCAAAACAGAACCGTCTTTGAGATATCCTCTCTGAAAAAAGATGCAAAATTTCAAACATGTAGTCTTTTGGTCAAACTTGTTGTTGGGACTTTTTTTTCAAATTTTTATAGCACAAAGTTGTGATCTAAAAGTTGTAGAAAATTCAATTTCCTTCAAGAATATATGCTCAAATGTCAATGTACCTGCAATTGGTGAAAAAATACAGCATTTTTTAGTGTTAGTACCTATTTAAAAAAATAGCAGTATAAAATACATGAACACATAGGCTAAATCAAGTAAATTGTATCAAGAGCAGAAAACAATCTATGAAAAAAATAAGTATGAAGGGGGCCTATCACCCCCATTCAGGTGGTAGGGGCAAAATTGAGTTAAAATCCTAAACAATTTACCAAAAATCAACGAAAGCACACACGGTAATGGGACATATAGCTTTCATGAAAGCTGGAATACCACTCCTTAATCTATTTATTTATTTATTTCTTTATTTATTTATTTAAATCTACGATAATTGAAATCCACAGATTTTGCTTAGAACTAAGTTAAGGAATACATAAGTATTAAAAAGAATTTTGCAACAGATTTGACAATATTGATTTGAATTGATACCTTGTCATACATAGATCAAGTTCATTGTAATATCTACAAATTAAAATATTTACAACAATTGGAAATTGGCTCACGCTGCCCATAATAAGTAGAATGGGATATTTCAAAAATAAATTGTCTTATCCACAATGGCCTACTCGGAGCGTAAATGTTTATTAAAGAAAGTAAAGTCCCACAGTTTATGTCATTGCAAAGAATATCCCGAATAAATAAAAAACTATACATCCTACGCCTTGATTCAAGAGTTTGTATTCCTAGCATCAAGCACCTACTTTTGTAATTTTGGTCAGTATTACCATTAAAAGAAAACTGCCTTAAAGCAAATCTTAGAAAATTTTTTTGGACTTTTTCATTCCGTTCTTTTAATTTTTTCGTATCAGGACTCCAAATAACCGAACAATATTCCAGCAATGGTCGAACAATTGAACAAAACACAGACTTAAGAGTGTACGGATCTTTAAAATCTGACGAGTTTCTTTTGAGAAATCCTAACATCGAATTAGCTTTTGAGACTATATAGGAGACATGAGATTCAAATGCCAATTTTTCATCAAAAACTACGCCTAGATCTTTCATTTCTCTCACCCTTGAAATTTTTGTTTCTCCTAAACTGTAGTCAAATATTATTTGACTTGATAAACGACAAAATGTCACTACTGAGCACTTTGTAAAGTTTAGAAGAAGGTCATTTTGCTTGCACCAAGTTTCAAATTTCTTCAGATCATACTGTAACTCAAGACAATCGTTATAATTTATATAATTTTTAATTTCTTTAAAAAAATTGTATGTCATCAGCAAACATCAAACCATCAGATGAAGATAAAACTGATGCAAAATCATTAATAAATAAATTGAACAGCGGTGGACCCAAATGTCTTCCCTCAGGAACACCTGAATGTACATTTATCGGTTTCGACTCCAGATCACCTATCCTTACAATTTGCTTCCTACCGATTTGATAGGACCAAAACCACTTTAGTAGAGTACCATCAAAACCGTAAGTTTTTAATATTTTTTAATAATATTAGGTGATTTACTCTGCTAAAAGCTTTCACAAAATCCGTATAAACCACGTCCAATTGGCTGTGCTTTTCTAATGTTTTAAAACATTGATTTGAAAAACAGGCCAAGTTTGTGGAAGTTGATCGGCCACTTTAATGTTTGTCTTAAGTTTTTTAAAAATAAATTTTCAAAGTCAAAATTTTGGAAAAAAAAATTTTTTTATTGAATTTTTACAAAATTTTGCATTATAAAATTCAATTTTTTTGTCGGTTATCAAGAAAAACCCGGTCCCAAAATGTGTCTTAGTTTTTTAGTTTTCGAGAAATAATAAAAACAAAAGATAACTTGTATACCTTGCATAATTCAATATTTCTGATTTTTTGCAGACTTGATGTTAGCCTAAACAAGTTTGTGACCACGAGCTCCAACCGCAACTTTGTCAAAAATCGAAAAAACCGTCGGACTTTTCTGTTCAGATTTTGGGGATTATACCACTTAATAAGGAATATGTGCTCCATTTTCAGAACGTAAGACTACATTAACTACAATATCAGACTTTAATTGTTTCTGTAGATCCAATAGTTTCCGAAATAAAGCTCTTCAAAGTTTGCAAAAAATTTCGAAAAAATGATCAATCTTGCAAACTTTAAATAGCTTTATTTTGGAAACTATTGTGTCTGCACAGATAATTAAAGTCTCATATTGTAGCAAATTTAGATTACTTCAAATACGTCTGAAAAAAGTACATATTCTCAAAAACTATTCCTTAAGATTTATAATCGCCAAAATCTGAAAAAATTAATGAAATTAGCCTAAGCAGTTGGAAAAAAAAAACACTTTGATTTGAATCAAGAGAGTTTTTTTAACTATGTATAAGAAAATATAGAAAGTGAAAGTAAAGTTTGAGAATCTAATTAGCGGGATTATTTATAAAATTAATGAAGATTGTTTGGGAATTTTCATTTCTATTCACGTTCATTAAATAGTGTGTCTTATTTAAACTGTTATGACATATGTATAAATAGAATAGATTGAAGACGATTAAAGTCCACCGTCAGTCATAAATACGATGCATTTTATGGTGTTAATCATATGCATAAGTTGAAAAATGCCACAATGTTTTATATTGGAAATTATTAAAGTATGAAAATTGGGGCTCTACCTAGAGCCCCAATTTTCATACTTCAATAATATAAGTGATAATATTAAAAATGACCCCAAACTTTTTGAACACGAAATTTTAATTTTACGGAACCGAAACACAAATTAAAATTAAAATCAACGTTATAAAAACAGTTGTATTTGTTTAACATTTTGCTTCAAAAAAATTACAAATTCTGCAAAAAAAAAAAAACACCACCATATAGTTTATGGACGTGGAAGTTTCGTTTTTTTTTCATTTAAAATAAATTCCCATAATTTGATAAAACTGGGCCTACTCCTAGGGTTTTCAGACTATTTTTTAATTGGAGGTTCATTTTAAAACGACATGTATTGTATACTCAGAATCATCAATTCTGGGTATGTCCAATTGAGTTCTTGGTTCATTGACAGCTGGCTTTGAGACGAATGGCTGTACTCGCGGCAAATTGTTAGACGAATATTTATCGAATCTTAGAAAGTAAGGAGAGTTTCTTTAATGGACGGGGGTCTTAGTTGGGGATAAAAAGCTTCTTATAAGTTTGTTTTATTTAAATTGGAATAAAAAAAAAAAAGATATTGTCGATATTTCCCCAAGCAAGATTTGTGATTTTGACCTCAGGTTGTATATTTATTAAAAATTAAAAAAAAAAAAAAAAAAAATGTTAAATGTGCATTTATAAAATAATTCAATTGGTTTTTGATTTGTTCTTGTTTATAAATTAAAAGATCAAACAGAAAAATTCAAATCCTACTTATCCCTTTCACGAGCACGTTCTCATACAATTTCAAAGAAATTGTTTTGAAAATCACAACGAAGGCATATCCGTTTGAAGTGTTCGGTAATTTCCATTTACTACAGTTTTATGAATACTTTGTGCCACAAGGCGAAGTGCGTCTCTTCCTTCCATGCAGCAGTATTGAAAGAGCTGCGGCAGCGGGAGTCAAGTCTTCCACAACGTACCCACATATGTATATATGTATATGTTAAATAAAAAATAAAAAAAAGCCACCCCTCACATACTCCACCACCTCGATACACTTGCTATTTTTCAACACACAATTGTGCCAATTGCAAAGCACATAGGTACAGTGAGGAACCAGGGGTGAAGCTAAAACAAAACTTCTTCTTTATATTTATTGTTTCAAAAGTACAAAGTCCTTCTTTTCCGATGAATTTTTCTTCCTTTTCGGTGGCTGGCTTGCTCCGTTTGGTTGTGTTTTTTTTTTTATGTTTGTGAGTCCTGAAATTCCAGAGAAATTTTCTTTTGTGTGCCACCGAGGACCGAGGCTTGGTTAGTGGGTTATTTGCTGTGTTTTTGCGGTATGGCGGTTTCTGTTAATGTTGTTAGGGATGCTATGCTATTCTCTATTTAGTTTTTTTGTTTTCATCCTGTTTGGGGCTTCTCTTCCTTGCCAAAATATATGCACACACACATTGCGTTTGGGGTTTATTTTGCGGGTGCACAAAGCGGGACTGTTTATGGTGGAAGGGGTACTGCTTGCTTGCTGTCATTGTCGTTGTCAGCGGCGGCCGTTTTAGTTGAATTTTCCGAATTCTAGGCGACGACGACGTCAAGAAGATGTTTCCGATGTTCATTAGAGTGTGGCTACATAGATATGTGCCTACATATCACATAACACAAAAAATACAAGGGATGCTGTTTTGTGTTGAAGGAATTCAAATTGGAAATGCAAATTTCAGCTCGCAAGTGTGTATCATCATATCTACACTACACACACATATAAAATATTCATTTTTTCACTTGAAAATGCACTGTATTTAATTGTAAAAAAAAGATAACTAAGGAGTATTTTATGGTTTTTGTGGTTTCCATAGAGAGATACAGACTGTGGTTATTTAAATAAATTAAGAAGCTATTAGTTTTTAAAGCATGATACAACCAATGGAAGGTTTTTGTGTTATAGCGCTCACAGAAATGAGTTGTGGAGGAGGGATTCGATTTACATACCAACACATTTTGTTTTGTTTCATTTTTTTTTTAACTTGTAGCTATAGATAGATTCGTAGTGTGTCAGAGAAAACTTAGATACATAAGTACTTTTTAAATTCCAATTGTTTATTTAATTAATGTTTCTTTATCCTTAAAACAAACGTGTGACAACAAAATGTTATGATTATAGGCTGGTCGCGCTTTATTGACTGTCAAATTAGTATTACGGCGTGCATGGGAATTAGTTTTTCCATTCGCATTGAGTCAGTTAAACACACAACGGAGCCAAAACTTTTGAAAATATGAGAAAAATAATTGTTCATTCAAAAATGACTAATGCTTCTATCTGCGATTGCTTTCCGTCTAGTTTACCTTACAAAGTCCAACTTTGTTCAATAACATGCAAACTGGTGATGGTTTGCTAAGCACCACATTTCGATAAGCCTGCCAGAGGATGAATTTGCTCTCCAACGACAATCGTTGGGACGGAACACTTGCCGATGCTATACAGTTTCTGCGCCTGCGATACAAGTTTGTTTATTGCAAGCCATCATCATCATATCAACATGTTTTCCATTTGTATACAGTTCGAAGGACAACATCAAATCCCGAATATGAACGATGAAATCACTAACGAGGTCTTCCTGTTGATCAACAACTTTTGTGTTGATCGAATGACATATGCATGTGTGGCAACCTGTTGAGTACATTAGAAAAGTCAGCCCCGAATCGCTCAATGCACATGGCAAAATCTAGAATAACAAAAATCTTGAATGCAAACAAGAAAAACCACGACTGGGACGTGACATCAAGTTGTATAGGTAGCATTAAGTGATTGTTTAGCCAAAAACTGTAAATATCATTTTGCTCCAAATATTCAATTTAAGTGCCGTATTAAGTTTGAATGAAATAAATTTAGCCGTTATCAATTTATAGAAAATTTGTAAAAAAAAAACTAGTTAACACAAGAATCCCGTTATTTGCCTATTTAGCGAAAAACTTGAAATTCAGTTATGTTAAGCGTTTTGCAGATATAACGTTCAAAAAGTTTTGTTAAAATCGTTAGAGCCGTTTTCGAGAAAATTATGAAAAACTAAAACCGTTATATGGCAGCTACCCGTTATAGCCGGGCTAAAACGGAAATTCGAATTTATCCTCCAGGGAATTACAAAAAAGTACTAAACACGAAGTTTGAAGCAAATCCGCCCAACCATTTAGGCTGTAGCTCGGTGAACAGACAACCGCACATACGCACACCGATGGACGGCATGACGAAACCTACTTTTGTGGGCTTCTGGATCACCATAATGTCAGGTTTAATTAAAACCTCGATTTTTTGTTTACATCACAAAACAGAGCAAGTAAAATTTAACACTGGCAGTGTAATGTAGTAGTATAGTATTTTATTTTTTCATAGATAAAAGCATTACAAAATTTGGTCAATACGCAGCTTGCTCAGAGATTTGATATTTAAACTATATCTTACAACTGAAAAATTATATATATTTTTTAATAATTTTGAATTAATATCATTTCATTTGAATGCAAACTATGATTAAAAAACCTTCATTTAATGTTAGCCGGGGATTTCTGCCAAACATTTCGACAGGAGATTAACTGAATATTTGCCTGATACCTGATAATATCGTATGTCTTGCGATATTATAAGAAGCTGCAGTTAAGAACGAACATACGAGTTGCGTTACAAGCAGAAGAATTGCAACATAATTGCCAAACACTTCGTCTTCTCCTGTTCTGGGTTGGCGGTGCTAGGAGGGTCGTTACGGATGGGCGACATTTCTCTCCAAAAATATTCTTTTTTCTGCTTGTACATTTCACACAGGAGAATGCTGAAACACGAAATTCTTTGCAGTATCGAAAAATAATAAAAACTCAATTTACCTCATTAATTAATTATTAACATACTTTTTTTCGACAGTTTTAAACAAACAAAATTTTAACTAAGTTATGACACTCAAAAATGTATTTAATCGAATAAGTGAAAGCGTTATCTATTTCTTGCAGCCATAATTTAGATAATTAAGTTATTATTGCTTTTTAAGAATAAAGTTCCTAAAGGTAGGCAATGAAATCCAATCAGTGTATTCAAACGATTTTATTTGAAATTTATATTTTCATAGAAAATCGTTTGAATACAATGGAATTGTACATAGTACTTTCATGGTGAATAATCACCACCTGACCCTCTTAAGAAACTTGTGAACAACACATTTGGAGGTTCTTACATTTACTAAATGTCTATTCTGTTACCCTGACAGCAGTATTAAACATAATCAGCCTTATTTATTAGATTTCACTAATACTCGGTTTAACCTCGGAGTATAGTCGTAGCACTTAATCCGTCTTTACACCACGTCAAACAAATCCTTATTTATAATTTTTTTTTATCGATATTAGTTAAAACGTCTCATCTTAAACTGTGGTTATGATAAGCGTCAATGTAACCATTTGATGTTCAGTATGTTAGAGAGAGAGAGTCCATTAGCTGCTGAAGGGTTATGGGATCGAGTGGAAAAGAACAATACTTGAAAAAAAAAAAGTAATTTTTTTTTATATTCTGTTAGTTTTTTTTTATTTCTTATTTTTTATTCTTTATTTATTTATTTTTCTAATAAGGTTTATAAATACCCGAACGTACATTTTCTTAACCAATACCTACTTTAAAAGCCGTCAAAGGCATTTCGTTCGTAAACTATAAGTAACAAATTACACACACTTCAACTTATTATTTTTTTTCGTGTCACAATGTCATGTCAAAATGACATTTAGATACTAAAACGACTTTACTACGGCTTTAAACCTCCTATAAACCAGTTCTAGCTTACTTCGCCTCTAATCCGCACGTGTTTATTTTTTACAAATAAGCTTTTCAGGATTAGAGGCGTTGTAAAGTAGTCATTAAAACGAGTTTATAATAAGGCTAATTTTGTTTTCGACTTTTGTCGAGGAAACGAGTTTGAGCACTAATAAAACACTATTTTTAATTTGTTTAATTTACGACTGTAGTCAGAGTAACAGAATACACACTTAGTAAATGTAACAACCTGCAGATGTGTTCTTCACAAGTTTCTTTAGATGGAGCTGCTCCATGATTTTAATTTAGAAATGTATATACAACGATACTGGCATAAACACGTTCAATAGAGACTTCTGACTTTTGAAATGAAATTTTAACAAATTTTTGGGGGAACAAAGTTCGACGGGTCGGCTAGTTTAAAATTAAATGATAGATTATTTTTTAGTTCCGTTATCTTTTTTAATTTTCGATGTCATTTGATCCTTTTCTGGGGTGGTACTCTCAAATTAGTATTTCGGGGTTTATTAAAATTTGGCGACACATTTTTTAGTTCCATGAAGTATTTACGACACAAGATTAACAATTATTTTAGTTATTATTATTATTTAGTTTACCTTAAGGGTCCGGAGTGCGAGTGGACCAGGGCTTCAAGCAACAAGCTTCTTCAAGCAGACTTGATTTCTATCTAGCTGCCTCCAGTTTGGCAGAAACAACTGATCGATGTCGGCATGATTTATCATGATAACTGATAAGATAGCATTGTCTTGTACCTAATTGACTCTGAAAGCGCTTCTAAAGTAGGTTTTCATAGCCGTTAAAAAATAGTGTTGTATCATCGATTTGGTGGCATAGCAAAATCCTCGGCAAAACCCGATCTGAACATTTCTCAAACCGTTGAATTGCCAGGGGACTGAGTTTTTTTTTACATTTTTAACCAAAAGACGTAAAAGCGTTTAATTTGAAAGAATAAAAAACATAAAGTATAATATGGCTTTACTAAGCCTATAATATAATATTAAAAATAAACATACTTATAGGTATAAACAAAATTATATATAAGTACTGACCTCATGAACAAATGTATTTTTTAAAAGTGACATAACTAACAGTAGCGAGATGTAAACCCAATTTTTTTCAACAAGACTCGATACTTGATATTCCCCGAAATGGGACTTAGCTCTATATAGATAATATTTTTACTAATAATAATAATAATATTAACCGATTATTTGAGATTACAATGATAGTTTTCACTTGCGATTATAGGTCTTATAAGGCAAGTTATGCATTCGTGCAAAAAAAATTTGAGATAACAATCAAACATGACATTACGATGATAGCGAAGACGAAAAAAGTGGGTCTGGAAATTCTGTCTGTCTGTCTGTCTGTATGTCAGTCTGTATGTATCAGTACCTACAGCCTTAACGGCTCAACCGATTTACTTCAAATTTATTATGTAATGTTGTAGATCATTCCTTAGAGGAGATATTGATTTTTTTTAGCTCAAAAAATAACGGTGCATGCCATATAACGGCTTTGGAATAGCTTAATTTTTTCGAAAACGGCTTCAACGATTTTCTTGAAAAAAAAATAGTGATGGATTTTGTTTGATTTCCTTTTGTTAAATTGCAAAAAAAAAATTGCAAAGCCTACTAAGGGTACCTCTCATAGAACCGTTTTTTTTTTTCTTCAGCTGTCTCATGAACGGATAAATCGATTTTAAATCAAACATTTTTTTTAAGAAAGGTCTAAGTGACTTGAACAAATTTCAATACCAAAATTTTGCAAAAGAGATTAATTTAAGTTTAAATTTATTTTGTTGTACCTATATTCAATTGGAAAAAAAAAACTTGACAATTTTTTTTAATTTTTGTGCATTAAATGCCAACAATTAAGCACTTTAAAATGACTTTCTTCAAATTTGTAAAAGAAACTTTTTTATAAAAAATATTAAGTAAACATGGATTTATTTAAAACCGCTATAACGAATTTGAAATAATTTTTTTGGTAAACTTATATTCAGGCAACAGAATTTTCTGTATACTTTGATTTTGGCTTGAGTCTTTTTAAAAAGAAGTTTTAGCACTTTTGTGAAAAATTCATATGATTTTTTTTCCTTTGACTAGGTATATTTAAAAAAAAATTGTTAAATATAATATTATTTTCGTGGCAACTTGCCATAAGAACAAGTACGTAAAACAAACGCTGAAAATATCATGTTTTAATATAATAAAATATACTTACACTTACTTAAGATATTGTGCTGGGGCTATGGAGAGCGGGGTAATCCAGGGCCTAATGTAATGATTCTCCAGCCAGCTTCATCCCTAGCTCGCTTTATCCAATTTCGTTCTTCAAGTCGGCGGAGATTTTCTTCAATCTGATTACTCCATCAGAGACGGGGCCTTTTCACAATTTTTGTTTCCTTCATGTTTGGCGTAGATTTAATATTATTAGAACCATTGTTTGTTCTTCAATACTAACACACTTTTTAAAAATTGTACAAGAAAAAACATTTTAGCGCGTCAATCATGCAAACGGCAATGATATTGCCCACTTATTAATTTTCTATTATTCTTGTTATAAAAACAAATTATAAACAACATAAATTTATCACTCAAATTTTACTTAGAAAATTGCCAACACTGAAATCAATGCAAATTAGATTTCTTATGGATATCATATTTATGTAGATGTAGAATATTTTATTTGATTATTTGATATCAAGGAAATCCGAACATTAATTTTTCCTAGAAAATGCTTGTAATGCATATAAAGATTAATTTTCAAGTTTTCATTTTATTCCCGTTTGTTATGATAAATAATTATTCCACAGAACTTTATTTTCCTAGAAGTCAAACAAATGTTCATGCATTCTGATAACTTTGATTAAGATATCTTCCCTTGAATTAGGTAATATTTTCCGTTGAATGAATAACCAACAGATTCATTCCAACATTACGAAGTATAAACCCAAAACCCATATACATTTTTCAGTGTGGCATATTCATATAAAATTGAAATTCTTGGACTCTTAACATCATTTTGTCTTGATTATGTATAAGTTGCATTAATGGGATTCACCTGAAATAAATCTTTTGACAAAAATAATGTCTTTTCTAGAATTTAAATGAGTTTTTGAAAATAAACGAGATACAACAAAAGAGATCGAGAAATACGATAATAATGCTTAAGCAGATAGAAAGAGACATTTTCAAAGTATTCTGTTATAATATTGTTCTTTTTTAATTGTTAGTTAGTCCTTAATTTGATGAGAGTTTATTTTGTATACTTGTGTATTGCAACAACGGAAAGTAATCCTTGAATGAATGTCATTTTAGCACTGAGAAAGTCAGCATTTTTTTTTTTTTTTTTTATATAATCACGATAGAAAAACAACATACGATGACATTATGTTCAGGAAATTTCAAACAAGCTTACAACAACTCGAAAAGAAAACTTACATTTGACAACGAAAAACTACATGAATGTAGCTTCGATGTACAGCTACTGAGGAAATGCTAAATTTTCTTTTTACCTCGCAAGTCACCCATTACATTTCGTTTACTTGAAGGTTACAAAGAAAGAAACTGAAAGCTAAAAAAACGGAATTGAATTTCAAAGAAAATAAATCCAATAAAACTGGACAATGATAAATTCGGATTCCTATTATCCTATGCTTCTTCATTAGCAATTAATTTAATTATCTTCAAATGTTCGACCATAAGGTAGAAAACATTTGTCCATGTTTTCGACATGGACATTCTGCTGTTTTTTTGTATGATTAACTTTAAGGACTCGCATGCACACTGTTGGTAAATCTTTAAGTTGTTATTTGTTTATATGTGAGATGTGATTCACATCCCTTATTGTTCATCTATTAAGACAAATGAGATTTATTTTAGATAAACTTATTCAAAGAAAAATGTTGTCTGCAATTTTTAAATTGTACTATCGCATCCTTGAAAACAAATAAGCCTGAGTGCTACATAATTTATTGAAATCATAACTCTGCGTTTGTTTGAAAATGAGAATCCCTGAGGCCTGAACCAAAAACCACAAACCAAAACCAGTGAACCCACCGAGTGACTAAAACCACCGTGATTATTATCATGATGGCCTTAAAAACTTTACTCATGATGTAAACGTAAAGTTTAGATGAATTTGAGTATGCGATTTATTCATCTACATAGAGATATGTATTCAACATTCAAATAATTTTTTTTTTTTTTAATTATCTTGAACAAATGTTTAATTAAAAAATTGATTTAAATTTCAAAATTTATCTAAATATAAAACATTTGTTGATATTCTTTGATGATATTTATTTTTAACTATATCCATTATTTTTAAAATAAATAAATAATATTCACAAAAAAAAGCAAACATAATTATTATTACCTTTTTAATTTAAATTTGAAGAGCAATTCCATGATTACAATTGATTATGCGGTGTACTGATGGCTTTGAAACTGTATACATATTATGTGAAATATATTCCGGCCATTTGTTTAAATAACTCACTTTCGCTATTCGCACATTACAGACTCAGTTACCGTTATCAATCTTAAACAGTCATTTTAATTCAAACAGTTTTCCGTCCTTCCTGCCTGTGCCATTCATTATACCTACACAAAATGCAATTCAACGTCAACAAAACAAATCACGAACATATACAAACAAAAAATATCCCAATGTATGGTGCAATAATTTGCTTAATAAATTTATTATTTTAATTTATAGAGCCGTTAAGCAAAGCTTGGATTTAAAGCAAAAAAAAAAAAAAAAAAAAAAATTGAACATAGCAACCAAAATGATTTTCCAATTTAAAATCGAGCAAAACATATTCGATATTAATTATATTGATAATCATAATGTAAATCAACTGCTGCTGTTCATATTCGTAATCGCAGCCAGCGATAATAATGGAATTAGTAAATTCCACAAATCAACACCCACTAATTTTGTTGTTATTGTTTCAGGTTGAAATTGGGATCGGAATTGGAGTCCTGCTACGGTTAAATAAATTGCCATAGTACGAAATAGTTTGCTGGCCAGAAATGGGAAAACATGAATTTAGGTAGAGGCAGAGAAGCTTGGTGGAGATTCCACACAAAATGGCAAACCGAAAAATGATTCCCAAAATTAGTGGCGGTAGTTGTATCACAGTTTGTAGCATAATCTCTTCAATTAATGGATGTCCAGTTCTGTGTTGGGTTTGCCTGTTCTGCCCAACTGGGAGTGCCTGTATTTTATAATGTTTGAGCACTTTTTTTTTTTTTTTATTTATGTATGGGAAACTTGTATTTAAATATGTGTGCTATCAACAGGACCTTTCAAAAGACAACATGTATCTATGTTGAAATTGGTCAGTCTGTGTAGAGGTTGGTCATTGCATAAAGTTTCGAAATGTTTTAAGGGAGAATTTTTGTCCGAGCTGATGTTGAGCATATAAACGCCAACTATACGAAATCGGACATCGGGCCATGCATCGAAATTGCTAATGATATTTGCATTGCAAATTTTATTCACCTAGATTTACTTCGAGAATGTCATTTCATTCCTTTTTGTATTGTATTATTTTGGTTTGAAAAATATTCCTCAGATGGGGTTGAGTAGGAGTGGGAGTGCAATCAATATAAATGGGGTGGCATTGCATGTGATGTGCACTGTGCACTGAATAGCTGCTATATATGTATGGAACATTACTTAATATACAATGAAATCATGAATATGATAATTTTCGGTGGTTTTATTTTATTCGAAGACTTTAGCATTGGTTCGAGTATTGAAAAGTAATTCGTACCAAATGCAATATACCTACCTATAGTTATTTTGGTGTTTATATTTTAGAAACATACCATCTTTGACAGAAATCAGATTTTAATTATTTATGGATATGAAAAATGCTGAAACATATGTATAAATGAATAAAAATTAAAAAAAAAAACAAGACCCAAAATAGCACGAAAAAAACAATGAAGCAACAAAAAAAACAGAGGCTCAGACACTAGACAGAGTGCTCCATAACAGCTATTAAAGTTCGTTTAACTTTTTAAATTTACAAATGAAATATTTAGTTGAGCAGTGCGTTTAGTTAAAGAGAAATCGATCTTTTGGTCACAGTAAAGTCAAAAAATTACTTTCCCGGGCTATAGAATAGAAGTTATATAAATTAAATAAAACGCGTAGACATTGTACGCAGTAGAGCTAGGACTAGAATCATCAGCATCATCATCATCATCGTATCCTGAAACCCCGTGCAACAAAACGTCTCCAACCTTCACGGCCTGCAGCAAGGTATTTTAACTGTGATCACGTCTATCTCTGAGAATCTGCTTCTGCTAAAACAGTTGATTTCTATTTTGCTCTTGGTCTTCCAACCCGCCGTGCACCCTGAAGATTCCATTCAAAGGACTGTTTTGCAATTTCATCGTTTGGTTTCCTCAACGTGTGACCAATCCATTGCCATTTACTCTTTTTCCCCTCTTTTGCCTTGTCCTTCGCCACAATTCCTCGTTTGATATAATTAGTGGCCAGTGTATTTTGAGGATGTGGCGTAAGCAGCGATTCACAAAAGCCTGCAACTTTCTCGAAATAGTAGACGTGTCTTTTCAGGTTTCACAAGCATATAACAGCACGGATTTGACATTAGATTCGAAGCATCTCAACTTAGTGCGCAAAGAGATTTGACTCGATTTCCAAATTGGGGAAAGAGTACCGAAGGCAGCACGAGCTTAATTTATTCTACTTTTAACGTCCAGATCCAAACCACCATTTGCATACAAGACTACCAAGGTAGAACTGTTCAACTTCTTCCACTGTCGTCTCCTGTAGAATAATACGCTGATGTGTGAAGCGCGGCCTGTGAGCATTATTAGTCTAAATGACTTAGCCTTTCAAACGGTCTCCATTGGATGCCATGTCGCTACGCTGTACTAACACTGGTCATCAATACGTAGTCCATCGCGAACAGAAAGAAAATTGGCGATAGAACATCCCTTTATGACTTACACCCTGTTGCACTTCGAAGGCGTAGGATAACTCCCTGATAATGGTAACAATTTTTGGGGGAATTCCTCTACCAAGCAATGATCTCCATAATATACAATCTCTGGTTAACACGATCAAAGGCCTTCTCAAAATCAACGAACATGAGGTAAAGCAATGATTGAAATTCCATCGACTGCTCAAGGACGCTGCGCAGGGTGTTAATGTGGTCGACAAGATCGGCCACTGCGAAAGCCAGCTTGCTGCCTCTTGAGTATAGACTCGATTCTATCTTTTATACGCCCGAGAATGATGGTTGCCATTAGTTTAGAGAAAACGGACAAAACGGTAATACCACGCCAATTGTTGCAATACTTAAGGTCACCTTTCTTTGGCAGCTTAACAATCACACCACTTTTTTCCAAGAAAAACAATTTTTTTTTTGGTTTTCCCAAATTTGACTTTCTCAGGTCAATTATTAATTAGGGAATTATCCCTTTTTTATTTTTTATTACATACCATCCGATTTTAATAATAAAAAACGATTTTTTTTTTTTATTTCTCAAAAACTAAGATACATTTTGGCATCCGGTTTTCTGTTTTTGACTAAAAATTAATAAGAGCATTGAATTCCGAAAGTAAAAATAATAGTTAATTACATAAAATTTTGAAAAAAATTAGTTTAAACATTTTTTTTTTTTCAAAATTTTGAGTTTGAAAACTAATTTTTTCAAAACTGTTCACTTAAACATCTTAATTTAAAAATTAAATAAAAGAGTAGTTTTCTGGCTTTCCAAAAAAATATAACAAGGCTTTGTATCATTCACTATTTTTAAATAGTTTTTTTTCTGATTTAAGTCAATGTTTTAGAAAATTGCCCCTCCTACCTAAACGGGGGGAAATAGACCCCCCCTCCCATACGATTTTTTTCTTGTCTTAACTCCACCTACACGCTCAAGCTTTTTGGTGCACCTTATACCAATCACCCTGTATACAATGATTATTAATGGTTGTGTTCATTGTGTTTTCCTTTAGGGCCGCGTTCCGCGGAAGAAGAAAGAAGCTTTCAACCTACGAAAATTGCAAAAACATTTTTGATGATTTTGAACTTTTCGCTTAAAAACAAATAAAAATTGGTTAAATCAGATTTTTTTAAATAAAATTATATAATTTGGAATTTAACTTTGTTATATTCAAGCTAAATAATGATAATTTATCCGGTTTTTATTTGTTTGTAGTGGAAGGTGGGGTACAACTTGACCAACTCGGCATATACAAATAGCCATACTTTGCAGACACATCCATAAAATTATTTGAAACTTCGGCTTGGCATATAGTGAAGAATACCAACTTTGAAATGAAATAAAAAAGTGGATATAAAGGTGAATATAGCGTTTTATAGGTTCTTTCCAGTGCTGACTAACTAAAAATTGCCAACAAAACACGACTATAGTAAGTAAAAATGGCGGTGAAATGAGCTCGACATAGCTTAACGAAAAATTCCAATCAGTGCTTTTATGATGCACCGTTTTAATATTAATATAGCTTAACTGGCTGAATACAATAGAGTGCGGCAAGGCAACTGTAACTGGAGCTGGAGCTGGAACACAGATGTCAAAATATGTCGTATGTCTCAATTTTTCCGTGCCCACAATGGTGCTACACAGCTTTCTTACATTTTATTTCATTTGTGTCAGCTGATTAAAATTTTATTGCAAAATTATCAAAAGAAATACAGTGAAATTCAACACATTAAATAAAATATTTCTTCAGATAAGAAATAGTTTTTTTTTTTTTTTATTTTATCGTGAAACGTCAAAAGTGCTGTACGTCGCAAGTTAAAAGTTGGTGAACTTGTGCAGCACCGACTGCAGCACCGAGTACAGTTGCGTCGCGTTGTGTTCGTAACGTTGGATTTGTGTGTATTCAATATTTTGCTATTACAGTTACAGCTCCAGTTCCAGCACCGTCGCTATTGGCCCATATTCATAGACATATTATTTTAAACTCGAATTCTTCTGAACTGGAGTCTAACGTTAGCATTCAGGTAAGACACAGTTGTTATGCATAGATGTTTTGTCAGCTCTGTTTAGTAAAAAAACGAGTGGATCGTGTCCCAAAATTGGGTTCCACATATGAAGTGAGTGGGATAGATTGATTTTTTATTAAATAACAAAAAGAAATGTTTACGATATTTTTTTATTGAAAATGTTTGTCTAGGTACAGAAAATTATAAAATTTAAAATAAGCACAATCCGCGGTGCAAATATCAATTGAAAATTAAGAAAATGTCTATGCCACTGTATCTAGTTTCTCCATCTCGATTGTTCTATTGCACAATTATATCCCCATCTGCTTGAATAATATACCTACATTCCGCTGAAATCTGTCTTATTGTAGGTAGGTAGATATGTAGAAATATTACTATCTATTTATGTACATATTTGTTTTTTTTTTTGTTCTTAAAGGGTAATTAACCAACATTTTATTTCCAAGAAAAAGAAAATCACTCGCGACCCTTAACAAATAATTTCATTTTTGTACCTATATTTGACATTTATCAGAGTTTAATACAACTTAAACATGGGTTCGATCCAGTTTAAAGTTAGACTCGAGTTTTTTTGTTTAGACTTGGGTTTAAATTTTCTATGCATAGCAAAAACTCGAGTTTAGAATATGGCCCATGTATTTATGTTTATTTATTTTTTTTTTTTTGTGAGAAAAACAGTCATTAAGTCATTGATTCTGTTTTTCTTTCAAGTTTTAAGCGACCTTTACACTGTCAGTCATTTGACATCAATCTGTAATATAATGGGCCATATTCATAGATGTTTAACATGTTCTTATTAAGTTGTTTTCAAGCTAAACTCGAGTTTTTGCTATGCATAGAAAATTTAAACTCAAGTCTAAACGAAAAACTCGAATCTAACTTTAAACTGGACCGAACCCATGTTTAAGTTGTATTTAACTCTGATAAACTTCAGAAATAGGTACACAAATGAAATAATTTGTTAAGGTTCGCGAGTGATTTTCTTTTTCTTGCAAATAAAATGTTGATAGTTATAACTTTACGAACAAAAAACCAAATACACAAATAGATAGTAATATTTCTATAAACATATACCTAACAACCTACAATAAGACACATTCAGCGAAATAGGTATATTATTCACCCATACGAGGATATCATTGTGCAACATAATAATCGAGATGGAGAAAATAGATACTGCAGCATTTTTTAAACATTTTCTTAATTTTCATTTGATATTTATAATTTTCTGTTTCAACTTGTCATGCATTGTTTTCAACCTTTCTTTTTCTTACTTAATAAAAGATCATTCTATCCCACTCACTCCATATGTGGAACCCAAGTTTGGGACGTTCCACTCGTGTTTTACTAAACAGTGCTGACAAATTATCTATGCATAACAACTGTGTCTAACCTGAGTGTTAACGTTAGACTCCAGTTCAGAAGAATTCGAGTTTACAATATTTCTATGTATATGGGCCAATGTTTGTAAAAAATAAGTCTGCATGCGTGCATTTGTTTTACGAAAAATCAAAACCCTTTTGATTTTGCCAGATGACTGATTATATGTGTAGATAACTGACGTCCTCTGACTGACCGTGTAAAGGTCGCTTAAAACTGAAAAAGTAGATAGATGTCCGTCAATAGAGAAAAACACAAGCAGATGATCAAAGAAATAAAAACACCAACAAATCAATTTTCAAATATTTCAGATTTATTACGATTCATAAACACACTTGTTAATGTTCACTTTGTATGACGATTTGTTGGGACATTCACCATGAACTGGCCTCTCAGCTGTACATTGGTTTCCAGACTTCTCGAAGCCTGAAGGACACGATTGACCAAAAACCACAGCGATTAAAGTCATTACAATTGTAAACACCAAATAAAAATTCATTTTGTCAACAAAATTATTATTGATTGGAATTTAATAAAATTATTGATAATTTATAACTTTTAAACTGTTCTATCAATTTCAGAAAATTGTCTAACATTCAACAGAAGATGAATCAAATATTTATAGATGTTCACTCTTATCAGACTTCGAAGTTTTCAATTGAATTTCCGATTGAAGGGAACTAAAGGGGGATAAATCAACTTGTTTATCAGCTAAGGAAGGTTATCATTTGAATTATACTTGTTTATTTTTGAAATATTACTTATAATTTATTTTTGATTATATAAACAGCATTTGAATTATTGTTATCTATTATTTTATTCTTGAAAAGATTTAATAAAATCTCTTTGTTTTAGTTTCTTGATTTGAATCTAAGAAACAAACAAATTTCGTTCAAGCGAACACCTCAAAAGATATAATGCAACAATGCAAGTAGGTATATTTAGTTTTCATTAAGATGAAAAATATCGAAATTCCACATAAATTATCACATTATAACGCCTGCTGAATTAGTACGATAATAATGTGAGATAATTTGAGGTAATAAATTAACGTGACGATCCCGTTGTTTACCTACAATTCGCATATCAAATAATCTTCCAGCTCAGTTTGCTTGCAGGCAATCATAATAGTGCCATCTGTTGTCCACCGTTTACAGCCTCTAGCATATTATAATAGAATGACACACATATAGATACCATCACGATGCCGAATGTTCTACTCGTCCTTTAATAATTTTATGAATTCTGATGTTATATGCGTTGCGTATATGTGTTCTCAATTTAACGTTAAAAAAAAAATTGACTAACGGAGATTTATGAAAATTGCATCAAAGCTGGCCAGTCTTTAAAACGTCCTAGATTAACTTTGACAGCGCTAACATTCTCTGCTTATTCCTTTCAAATAGCTGGGATTGGGATATCTAAGTCTACAGAAAAATAAGTATAAAGTCGATTCCAAGAATAAAATTGTTCAAATGTCCACCCTCCTACAATAGAAAAAAAAATTAGATTTATAGAAAGGATGGACGTTATGTACTTTAAGGAAATGAAATCGGAGATTGAGAGGCAAAAAAAGAATCGAAAATGGAAATGAAAATGTGTTAAGGATGCAATGTCGCAATGATGAGGAGTTTTATGTTATCTTGGTTGATGGAACACGTGCAGGACTCACTGTAATTCGAAAATTTACTTTTAAAAGTAAAATTCATCGATGGAATTAGAAGTTAGATTTTTTTCAAATTAAGCTTCTTTTGTTGCTTTTAAAGATTTTTTTTTTCTAGAATTTTAGCAAGGATGGATGAGTTTTCTGTATTTTAAAAATCAGGTTTTATTTTTCTTGCCAAAAATCTATGCATTTTGTTCAAGCTCCCGGTGTCTCCAGAATGAAAGCCAAAACTTTTATTCGATGAGGCGGAAGATTCTAGGGAAGATTTTAAATGAATAAGAAAGACTTACCTCAGTTTATCAGTGAGTCTCCAAACTCTGGTGACGATTTAAAGTTCTGTTTTTCAATTTTTCGGTTTCACAGCGCTATAATTAAACTCATAGTGAAGTTTTACCCTTCGTTTATTTTAAACGACTTTAACATTGAAACGCAAGTTCTGTTTTGTTTAACGTTATAGAACATAGAGTCATCGTTATTTTAATTTATAGTATACTAAATCTGGAACTTCCTGGAACTTATTTTATTTTTGAATTAAGATTTAATTTATTCGATAAATAATGTACAATTATATTACAATTTCATTTAATTTAATTCACTGTTTATTTTGTTTTTACAATTTTCTTAATACTTGACAGTATTAGCTGAGTTGGTCCTGTTGAATTTTACTCGCTTTGATGGTTGATGTTGTAATCAGAAGATACTGCGGTACTGATCATTGATTCAAGACATTAAATTTATACTTACAGCACTTAGGAAGCATAAGTTAAGTTCAAATAGAAATCCGAGTCTTGACTCATAAACTCTGAGTGAATCAGAAAATGGGTAGCATAACGGTCTGTTGCGAAGGATTTTTTCTCACGCGAACTTAGCGAATGTAAGCGATTAAAATAACAAACATTTTACTTAATAAAAATCGCTAGGTTCGCGCGAGTAAATTTTGTTCACTGGAACCACAACATATAGGAAATGCATACTTTCTAATAATTTTAGCGAATTTTACGAATTCGCGAGAGTGAATTTAGCTTACATTTGCTGGCACCGGAACCGCAGCCTAAGTATCCTGTCTTTTTGGCCTCATGGGTATCAACCATTTCTTTTCAAAACGTTTACCCATACATTAAGTGCTATATAGTTGCAAGGAAGAATCATCTTCACTTATAATGGCTCAATCGTCAGCAAAGATATATTGAGTTACTTTCGAGGATTATGAAAAGCGGGATTATAAAAACGGGATTTAAAAAAACCGGATTATTAAAAGCGGGATATCGAACCCAACCCGTAAAAAAACGATGCAAATGGCTTTCCGATATGCAACCACTCCACATATAGTTGTCCATGAGAAAGGGAAACTTAATGCACTTAATGTCGAATGGCAAGTTTGTTCATATCATCGGTAAAATCCATTAGCACTTCTTGCCTTTGAACTAAGCATTGATTTAATGATTCCTTTGATGACGTTGCTCACCGCAAACTGGGACCCTTTTCACAATTTTGGTTGGTTTAGCGCAACATTATAATGACAGAGCTGACTTTAGTTGCAATTTGCAAATTGTGAGATGGTAGACATTTATCCAAAAAACTCAAAAACTACTCTGCAAACCTTCACTTTCATTGGTATTCGAGATTTTATCATTGCATATTATTTTATAGTCCGGCATTGTCCGCTGGCTGGATTCTCAAAATGTGAATCAAAAAAATTCCACGCAAATCACGCAAAAACAACAGAGTTATGCGTGTTCAAACAGACACCAAACTTATTTTTATATTTATAGAAGAAGAAAATGACCATCCACAAGTAAATTTGCAAAACTTCAGAGCATTCTTTGAGCAGCAATTTTTAAGATAGTTGTGACTTTGTTTATGTTGGCATCATGGTCCGCATCAGCAGCCGGAGCAGATATTTCTTCGAACTCCCGATACTCTGCTTTAAGTTGGACACCGGCACACTTCTTGTTCATTTCTTTCTTGAACATATGAAGACTACTTCAAGGCGTGCTTTTTCATTTATGTTATGAGAGGAGCACGGTACATGGTGAAGGGTACATAGTTTGCTTTTGCAGTTCCTAGCAGTGGTTTTGGTTTCTGAAACAAGTTTGTTGCAGAGAATTCTTTATGTTTTCGTCAGCACATTTTTTTTCTTAGGGCTGCTAATGGTTTGAACATTTTTTATATTAAAGATGAATGCTTCAGGTTTTGCTTTGATTCGTCCAGGTCTCTTTTTGTTTGGTTCTCTTGTTCGTTTCCATAGAAAATTTTGTTGTCACCAGGAGATGGCCCGTAGCTTCACGGAAATGGCTAGAAAAATGTAATCAATCTGGCCCTTTATCCAGTATCCTCCTTTTTTTTATATTAAAGATAAAATATTTTTAATGAATTATTGACTAAAAATTGGTCCTTCAAGCCGGATAATTGTTGCTGAAGAAAATCCCTTCTTTCAAACAGATAAGAAAGAAAGTTAATAAACCTAAAGAGACGTTTTAATTATTATAATTGTGTTGCCATCCATCAACATCTCATGTTCATCAACACAGCTTACTTAACTCGAAATATGAAATCAGTATAGTCCAGCACAACAAGCAACAACAACATAAACATAAATATATTTAAGCAAATTAACCGAAATACATTAAATGTTGTTGGGTTCCTTTTTAAACACCTGAAAGCTTTTAAGTCAATTATACCCACGATATTTTACAAATACATAACTTACCATTAGACTTTTGTCAAATTAAATATTTTTTATAAAAAAATACGGAATTTTGATTTTACTTTCCTTCCGATATCGTATTCGATGGTAAGTCCAATTTATTACGCATAAACTATCAGCTTCATCTAAAACAATATTCACAAACAATAAATTCAATAGATGAATTTAACAAAGAAATTAATCCAAATATATATTTATCTGAGATATAGATAGTTAAATTCATCATGCAAATACTTGACTTTGCATTTGACATCATTTGAAGTGTCAAACGAATTTAAGCTTTCAATTGATGTCTATGCTATTCAGCCTTTGACAAATGCCCTCAATCTGATTTGAGAAAGACCCAATCGGATTCCATTGATTTCACTTTGTGAATTATACTCGCAACCATTCATGCGGAAGGCCATAATCCTTCGCTTTTCCTTCAGCAGCCTGTTCCGCATGGGTCAGATGTCTGTCGTGTCTTGTCGTTGCCAATATCTTGAATTCTTATCTAACCATGTAATTTTGGCCCGTTTTTCACAGTTTCACATATCCACAAAAATATACATATACATATATAGAGGAATGTTAAATAAATAGAAAAAAAAATGAGAAAATGTCGAAAACCCATGTCAACATAAATCAACGACGTGTGACACCCTAATCCTGAAAGTTTATGTTGGTTGCTTTTTTCGTGATTTCCTTCAGATTGCTTAAATGGTTGGACATAAAAAACGATCAATGGGCAGGATGTCTTGTGTTTAGAAACTTTGGTGATAGTTATACTAGTAGTTGTAGCCACCTTCTCTCATATGTCACGTGAAGTGACTTTTACTTGAGCAAACTTCTTTGATTCCTTATACGAGTAAGAGAGCGTGTTTTAGCTTCTGGTGATTCACGTTGTTGTTTTTTTATTTTTTTTCTTATAAACAGTTGACTTGTGAAACACTTTTGAAGTAAGGACTTTTTGAAGTGCCAACGAGGGTAGTGTTTTATTTCTACCTTAAAAATTTGAACACAAGAGGATGTGTTGGAATTTATTCAAGTTATTCAACTAGGTTTACCTATTTGTGGACAGACATTAATCTTTAAATGAAATTCTTGGTTGAGCAAATATTTTATTATTGATTTTGTAAGATTGATTTAAAGTTCTATTCATTTTCTTCGGAAATGTAATGCAATGCAGGGAATTGAAATTTTTAAATTATTGTGACAGATATAAATTATGTTTAGAATATTTTATTTGGTTTTTAATTCAAAATCGAAAATCTTAAATTTACCAAAATAAAGTGACAAGCTAAAATAGAAAATCAAAGTTACTTTCTACCATATGTGAGAGAATTATTTAGATACGAGGCCGAAATCCGGACCACCCTCTCAGAGCAAACCCTCTTTATCTTTTTTAATTCACTCGAAAATTCTATAGAAATACAGGATACCAATATAATACCGGTTTGAAAACGACGGAACTGAGAAATATATTTAACTTGTTTGTAGGGTTAAAGAGAGCGGGCCAGTACGGTAGCAGTAGACACGCGACAGTCTAGAACTAGATAATTCTCTTTTGTTACCTTACTTGGTGATCGTGTGGCTATGATCTGTCTTAATAATATTGCTTGCCAATTGAAAATGGAGCACAATCGAGATCCCCAAGAGAAAATCCCAAAATTAGCAGTGCAAATATATAGTGAATCAAGCAATAAAATCTTTCATTATTTGTTACAGATTTCATTCAGTCTTAGTTTCTCCTTCCGACTAAACGTGTGAATTAGAATTATTTTCCTAATCGAACACATACTGGTGAATGATACACATACTGGTGCAACATTTTAAACGATTTAGCATCATACTTAAACATATTTAGCATCATACTAGGTCACAAAACAACAGTTTTTTAACCTAGTATGATGCTTAATATTTTTTAGTGTGATATTAAAAAATATTAAAAAAGGAAGTATCAGGAATACCTATGCGTATCCGGAATATGCGTGAATCAAGCACAAACATTCCCAATAGAAAATTCCAAAATAAGCAGTGCAAGCATAGTGAATAAAGCAAAAAAATTGCGGCAATTTTGTTGCTTGATTTACTATACTTGCACTTTTTAGTTTAATATTTTCTATTGAGGATTTCGTCCCTTTGGAGATTTTCTCTTGAGGTTTTCGAATTTGCTCCATTTTCACTTGGGGATTTTGACTTTGGGAATTTTCTTTTTGGTATTATGTTTTTGGGGCAAACATTATCAACCCCTTTATTTTTTATCACAACACCACCTGAAATTGTCGAGTTTAAGACATGTTGGGGATTTTTGGAGATTTTGGAGATTGTGGAGATTTCGACCAAATAAAATTTATATTGGGGATTTTGTCCATTGGGCTTCTCTCCCTATTGGGATTTTGTCCTTCAAGATCATATGTCCTTGGGGATTTCTTCCAAAGGAGCTTTTTTTTTGGGATTATGGGTGATTCCCGATTGTTAGAGTAGACTTCAAGGAAAAACTGCTTCCAACAACAAGAACACGGCATTGTTTTGTGGTTATTCCTTTATTAAATGAAGTTCATCCACCATAGCATTCCTGCCATAAAGACAAGTGCAGGATTATTTATGTATATTAGGGTGACCGCAACGCTCGAAGATTTTTTTTTTTTAATTCTTTACGGGGGAACCCCCTTAAATGATCAGCTTTTGCAGATATTCAGATAGCCAAAGTTTTAGTTCGATTGGATAACTCTAAATGGTGCCGATAATCGCTCAAAGTTTCAAAAAACGTAGTTTAGTGTTTGTTTTTTTTTTCTTGATAATGGGTATTTAAGAACTTTTATAGTCGTTTAGTTGCATTGTTTTTTTATTTTTACGGAATTCTACCTTTTTCCACAAAAAAAGTGCTTCTCCAATGAAAATTCCTTCTGATTCTTTCAGGTTTAATTTAAAAATTAAAATAATACTGATGCCATAACTCTACGATTTGAGGGTTGTTAACAATCTTTTATTCGATGAGACGCAAGGCCTATAATCTTTTTTTTATTTTTTAATAAACAAAAATAAAAAAAATAAAAAAACGAAAACAACATAACCGAGAATTTTGAAACTTTCAAATTATTATCGGCGATTATCGGCACCATTAAGAGTTATCCAATCGAGCTCAAATTTTGGCTATCTAAATATCTGCAAAGGATGATCATTTAAGAGGGTTCCCCCGACCCTTTTTCGAAAACCGATTTTTGCGGTTATCCATTCACCGTCTCCTGTTATTTTGTTTATTAAGGACTAGTTGTACGTACAATCGTGGTTCAAGTTTGTAACCCACCAATTTTGTCAGATTATCTGTGGAAATTTGAACCACCTTGAACCACGATTGTGCAACTGGCCCTAAGAGTATTAGAGTATTAGACAGTATCGCAAGTCTTGCCAACATATACTAGGTACTCCTTTCTCTATTGTTTTTGTCTAAGAGAGAAGGGAGTCAATGCTTTCTTAGAGCTTTTGGTATCAAAAGAAGATTAAATTGCGTCTCTGTTTAAAATATAAGATGTTTGATATTTTGTGGTATTGTAAGCTAGGTATTGTTATTCGGACTGTGTTGTAAAAGAATGAACTGCAAAATGTGATCACAAGTTTAAATAAAAGTGTCTGAAACATCGAAGAGAGATTTAAATGCAGAGGAAAAATAAAACAAAAACAAATAAAAATGAAAAAATAGGTGGAAATCTGCAAAAACTCTTTTAAAAGTTCCTTTTTTGCATTGAAAATTTCTCCTGCCTAAATTTTAGAAAAAAGCTATGCAGATTCAATTGTTTTTGTAAATTATGTAATAATTGATAATTTAAAAGTTTTGACACTTGATTTTAGGAGTTTTTTTGCTACGGAAATGACGCCATTTTTCGGCCTACTTTTGTCCTGAAAATGATAAATATCTGCATATGTTAACCAATTTCAAGGTTCTCTATTTAATGGTGGAGTGAAATAAGGTCCGCGGAATTAAGGAATGCGGGTCTTAATCCCCACTGTGAAAGGAAACAAAGCCCACAGGTATTATTTTATTCCCGAAATAACAATTAAGTCCGCGGGCGTTATTTTGCAACAGCTGAGATTGATAAAGGGGGCGGGGCATGCTGACCCTCTGCAACCCTCTGCCTGGTCTCGTATAGGATTTGGTATGGGTGCGAGTTTGGGTGAGTGCAAGTACAACGATTCTTCATTATTTTTTGTGGAGGGTCTTATAGCCATGAAAAGGAATCAATGCCCGTGGGTTTTGTTTCCTTTCAAAATGGGAATTAAGACAAACGGGCCTAAATTCCGCGGATTTTATTTCACTCCACTGTATTTATTCTATGAATAAATGAATGAAGGAATCTTCACAAATAATTATAAAAATGTATTTAAAATTGTTTCCATAACCACATCGTCATAACAGCAACTCGCAGGTTCCGTAATGATTACGTCGCAGGTTACAAAAATGATGCTACGCAAAAAAGGAAAATCGATGTTCAACATGAAATATAGAAACGCTATATTATATTTTAAATAAAAAATGTATACTATTAAACCGAAATGACGAACTTGTGGAACATGCAATGAATACAACCACTTACTTATAAATTACACATCAAACTGATTTTTTACGTTTTTTTTTTTTTCAAATATATATTTTAAAGAAAACATGATTGATTCAATTAATTTATGTTGGATGTAACCAAATGACGGCCGTTAATTCGAACTTGAAAGCGTTTTAATTTTATGTACGGTAATGATGCAAATATCTGGAGCCACGTGTCTAAAACCTTCCAGTTAGGTTGTTTTAAATGACAACATTTTCTTCTTTGTATAATTATTTTTGTATTATTATTTTGAAAGTGGAACTTTGCTATCTTACGATTTTTTTAATTTTATGAACAACAAAAAGAACCTTTTCTGTGTTGAAACGGGGTGGGGTCACGTTACGAAAATGATATTTTCGAGGAAAATCCTTAATTTTTATGCCAAATTGATTGAAAATATTTAGAACTTAAAAGTGGATTTAACGTGGAGGCTGGTAACGCTGTTAAAGACCAAGAAATATATTATGCTAATACTTCAATCGTTTTTGACTGGGAACACGAAAAGGAGCTTTTAGAGAAGAGTAACCCATATGCTAACGTCTTATATCTTCTCAGTTCTGTACTGGTCATATTATATGCCTTCATCTCTATAATAGGTATTTTCATGCCACCACCCAACTAACAATTTAGCTTTTATAAGGTCCAAACTGTAGAATTTGGGAAGCAATAGCTAGTACAGAGCTCTTATAAGCCAAATTTTTGCAAGCCACACATTTCAAACTTTGAAAATTAAAAAAAAAACAGCTATAAGGCCTTTAAAAGGAAGTTTGACAAGCTCTACACAAGGCTTGTAGATAAATGTTCAAAATAGCTTGTATAGGCCTTCCAAATTTGTTTCCTGATATCGTTGAAGAAAATAGCTGCTATAAGAATCACCACAACAAGTCAATGCAAACAACTTGTGAAAGGCTTGCCTATAAATGCTAAATACGAATTTAATTATTCTGCTAATATGTCTTTTGTCAGTCTTATAAATAACCTCTTAGAAACAACATTATAGTTCTAAAGAAAAAAAAGGAAAGGTAAGTATCAAAAATCTTTAAACCGAAAAGAAGTGCTTACAAAAATAATTTATTAATATGAAATAATTTATTAATAGAAAATATGAAAAAACTAGTAAAGATAATTATCTCTCTCCCTTCACCGTTAACATTTTCTTCATATCATTTTCTTCGCATTATATTTTTCTCAACAACAATGTGGTGTAGAGGTAGAGTGCTGAAGTGGTGCGTGGAAGTTCTCGATTCTAAGTTCAAAATCCAGGTAAATAAACACTTTTCTTTTTTCATTTAAAATATAATTTCAATCTTTACAGAATACAGTCAAAATATTTTTGGGCCCTGACTGCGAAGGAGGAAATATCTAAAAATACAAATACAAAAATAAAAATATTGTTTAATGTACTAAGACCTTCCTTTTTTGTTAATTTCTTAATATGACCTTTATAAGGCATTATATAAACATTTACGGCAAGCTTTCATTAATAAAATGGATTGGGTAAGGCTTTTCTACAACGTCCAACGCAAGCTATTAGCAAAGGCGTCATTAAAATGCTTGGGTAAGGCCTTTTTAAAACATCCAAGACAAGCTATTAAGTATAAGCTGTCATTAAATAGGTTGTATAGAGCCGTTTTATAACATCCAAAGCAAGCTATTGGCATTAGCTGTCACAGAATGGCTGGCAGAGGCAAGCCAATTGCATTTCTTGAAAAGCTATTTCCTGATATAGCTTGTGAAAAGCTATTGCCTGATAGCTTGTGTTGAACCTAATACAAATTAAATTGTAAGTTGGGCAGTGCCATCTAATAAAACTTGTGATTTACTCTTTTGGAATTTGTTATATTTAGATACTAGTTGTCTATTCTGTTACCCAGACAAAAATTAAACTTGCTAAAATTAACCCTTCTGGCTAAACAGGGACAGATAGACCTTCTCTATTACGACTTTTTTTTTATCTTGAAAGAACCAATACTCTCTTTAGCTTTAAGCTTGGCTCTGTTCTGGATCACCCAGCACAATATTTCTAGTAGGTCAAAAAACCATTAGTTTTAAAGAACCACTTTATCAAATCAATTCTCCACAATTCATGTGAACCATTCCATGCAAATATAGCTCTTACGTATAGATATATTATAAACACCCCCCCCCATATGTGTACATAATATCATATTTAAAATTGAAAACGTTATGTCAAACTTGCATTGGTTTTAAAATCGAAGCCACTGACGCGACTACACTTCGGTTAACATAATTAAACCGCAATGTGTTTGCAGAAAGTAAACCGCAACGTTTCATCAAACTAGCTTTAAACTGCAAAGCAGATTATGTATTTACATTGGTATAGGTCTTTGTGTGGAATGTATGGTCTCTATACTCTGCCAAAATATATTCATATTCCCTTGGTTCGTTTAATATGAATAATTAGCTTCTCTTTCATAGGTCATCAAATGACACACAAAAGCAGTGGGAATTATTCATAAAAAAAAAATATATAAACAACTCCCATGCTAATATATTCCGAGAATTAGATTATCGATTTTAATTTTTATGCGGAAATTTGAGTGAATTTGAGAATTCAAAAATAAAAGAGAAATCAATTTTGAAGTATTAAGTTGAACATGTTTTTAAGATACATTAATTTTATTATGCAATTTAATAAGCGTAAGTATAATGCAAATTTGCACTCTTGTTAATATCCATGACTCAACACGATCTAAAAGATATCCAATTGAAGTTGAGGTTATCTAACGTTAAAAAAAAGTTAACAATAATGTCTTAATCCATTTTGTTTAAATGCGGCGTTCCAAATTGGAGGGTATTATAATATAATATCTATCTAAGCCAGCCATACTCAACGTTTTTTGTATAGGGTCCACAAATATATTTTAGATGCATAGGCCGCAAGATAAAGTTATTAACTAAGATCTTAATAAAATAAAAAGTAATATAAATTTAATGGTTTTTTTTTTTAATATTTTTTAGTTTTATTAAGGTTTTAAAAATTGTTGCTTATTTTTCAAAACATTGTTAAGATCTGTGCCGAGATTCAGCAATTTGACGAGTGAGGCGAGATGACTCGCCTTACTCACTTTCTCATATCTAACTTCATTGCCTAAAGCGATTCAGCTATTTCGGCGAGATGAGAAAGTTCGAAAATTCTTTCGAACACCTAAAACGTCATCAAACAAAGAATATCAAGCATATTAACCTCACTTTTTATGTGACAAAATATTTGATTGAAAATAATTTTCATTATTATGAATACACATATATTTAAATTCATATAGTAATATGCACTAATTAGGATTTAATAAATAAATACAATTTTTACAACATTTTTTATCATTTTTCAGGCCGTCACGTTTCCATAAAGTATATCAATTAAGAGAATCAATAGGGTTTTTTAACTCTCATATTTCCGTATAGTTGGCTCCTTCACACCACAAGAGTTCTTATGGGTAAAATTCTGTTTGTCTCTTAATTTTTGGAGAGATTTTTATTGGTTTGACAGATTCGTAAAAAATGCTATTCTTGTTTTTTGTATTTTCATTACTAATACATGAATATATGTATGTGAAACAATTTGTTGAAAAAATAACACATACTTATATAAAATGATAAATTTACCTACATTTACACCTACTCACTGCCGAAATGTTAGGCGAGTAATCTGAAGTTTCTTTTCACTCTCTGAAACACTCGCATTTGTTAGCTGAATCGCTTTTCACTGAAATGCGACTCATCTCACTCACTCCCTGGAAGTTTGAATTAGCTGAACCTTGGCGTCTACTGATGTATGCTTAGCTTTTTATATCAACTTGGTAATAAAGTCGGTTTCGTAAGTAAACCATCGAAAAATCTTAATAGGATTTGGGCACATCCTTGAACGGTCTGAAATGTTTAAGGAACATTGCTTAAAACCCAGTAAATCAAAATCTGTGCTTTGTTTCTGAACTTTCATTTAAAAGAATTTTAAAAGTTTTTTAAAATTTTAATTTATCTAAAATCACTATTTCCTTTTATAAATATTAGAACTTTAACCAATTATTTACTTAGCATTTCTTAAAAAACATTGTTTTAATATGCTGATGTTATCTAATGAAAATAAATACAAGTACAAATAAAAATACTATAAAATTCTAATTTTTAAAATATAAATTATTTAAATATTTAATCCTTTCCTATTCTATGCAATATCAAACAAACACCATAGCTATGTTGCTGAAGTATCGGTTTCAAATGCCAGATGTAAGTTTAATCGTTTTCGTATAAAAATAAATTGTTTTTATTTCCTTGCTGTAAACCTGTACGTATCTTCTACATGTATGAACGCGTAATTAATAATATATTTTAGAAGAACAATCCACTAGTCGCACTTTGCACTAGTTTTATTGGGAGCACCCAGTTCGGTCATCGCCGATATAGACTAGGGGGCTTTTTTGAAAGAAATCCCTTTTATCAGAACTAAAATTCCCTTTTTTCCCACAAATTATTTCATTTATCCCTTTTTATTTCCCTTAGCAAACAAAAGTTAAACAAAACACATTTATATGTGCAGATCGAGTTTTTAAAATTTTTCTTTAACTAAAACAATTAAAATTCTTTTATTTACATCTGTGGAATATATAGATAAAATATAAAAAAATGTCGTTTATTAGAAACATTATTTAGTTTACATTGAAAAGTGTTCGAATAAGACAACAACAACCTGTGTTTTTTGGCAATAGTTATAGCTGTTTCAAGGCCGCCACCGCTAATCATCAGACTCCTTTTTGAATTAGTGTTGCTCGTCCACTTACAATTTCATGTTTAATCAAAAATCACATTATTTAGTTTTGTATTATATCGTAGTGGCCATCACTGACTCATAATTAATTTTCATTGGCTAAAGCAGATCGATAAACGCAAATTGAGTTTAGTGTACCTACTTTTATTCATACAATTTCGATTTTTTTTTTAACATCTGTGATAATGCTGAACATCCTTTAATTTTCAGAGTTACATTGAGGTAAGGCTATTGTGAACCCTAATATTTTTTATAAATATGGGTAAACAAATTCACCGTCAAAAAAGTACCGTTTATTGGATTTTGGAAAAGTAAAATTATTTGTGTGCGATGGAGATAGTATGCTTGTCTCAACCTGGGTCAAGACACTGAAATCATCAATACTACCTTTAAACAAGAAGAACTTGAAATTTGTTGCTTGTTGTACATTCCACAACATAAAATAGTTGTATTTTGTTTTGTTTTATGTTTTCTATTTATTCTCATTTAAATAAATATATAAAATCTTTTCTTAAACTAACTGAGCCTTCGAATTCGTATCATTTGGACGATCTCCTTCGCAATTCGGGCACTACCTATTGCCTGTTGGTTTCGATACCAAAGATTCACATGTGGATGTGCTTGCAATGAAGAGAAGATGGGGTAGTGCTGCTTCCTGATTCATGTTCACTTCCAATGGCGGCGTTTCTTACAAACAAAAGCAGCAACGAATTGGCCTTCATTTTTGTTTGTCATTTGGTTTGAAGAGAGATATGAGATTCAGTAGAGGTACTTGCTGTTTGTTGGAAGAGCTTGGAATTGACTATTCTGGTGATGAAATTAAAATAGCCTCAGTAGTATCAGTACTACAAGGACGAGTTGCAGAAAGTTTTATGGAGGTGGTGGTAGTGGCCGAGACCTTGCAGGCAACCTCGTTGTATTATTCAGCGGAGGGGTTGTTGATATCTTCAACACATCCATCGCCCACTGAGTACTAAAGAAACACAAAATTTAAATTAGTCGTGTTTTATATAATTTTCAATAAACAAAACTTACTTCTTTATCCTTCGAGTGATACACACAGGTAGGGGATTACAAAGCTTTCACAATATGCATTTTAATTTATACAGGGTGAGTCATGAGCAATGCCACAAAATGCTAGGGCGTGTAGGTTGCGTTGAGACAAGAAAAAAATCGTATGGGAGGGGGGGGTCTATTCCCCTCCGTTTAGCCGGGAGGGGCAATTTTCGAAAAAACTGACTTAAAATGGGAAAAAAATTATTAAAAATCAACGGCTTCATTCACAATGCTGTGCGATACGTTTTTGAAAAGCCAATAACTTTTTGTTTCATTCTGTGTTTAAATAAATCTATTCTAAGAAATGGTTTTTGAAATATTAATTTTCCACCGACGTCTAAGAGATCATGGAGTGCTGGAGCATCGAAGAAGCGAAAGGCCAGTTTCTGATGAGTCAAGAATCTTAGATGAAAGAATTATGGATTTAGTCCGAAATAATCCCTCCGTCAGTACAAGAAGGATATCCACTATGCTTGGAGTGTCCCAATCTAGAGCATGTCGAGTACTTCAGGCGGAAAATTTACACCCGTACCACTTTACGCCTGTTCAGGAACTCACCTCAAACGACAAGTTATTGAGAACCGAACATTACTACTTAGAAATGAAACCGAACAAAACTATTTTAGAAGAATATTTTGGACGGATGAAGCACAGTTTACTAGGGATGGGGTTACTAACTTCCACAATTTACATTATTGGAGTAGCGCCAATCAACACAAAAAAAAACAAAACAAATCACAACACCGCTTTAGTTGTAATGTTTGGCTTGGTATTGTTGGACACACTGTGATCGGGCCCCGGTTTTTGAATTCCATTATTAATGGAGAATCATACCTGCAATTCCTACGAGACCTTTTACCCGATTTATTAGACAGCGTTCCATTGGTTATAGCAGATACTTTAATCTACCAACAAGATGGTGCTCCAGCACACTACAGCTTACAGGTGAGAAACTGGCTGGATGATCATTTTAGTGACCGTTGGATCGGAAGAAGGGGCCCCACGGAATGGCTGCCTAGGTCACCAGATTTAACTCCCCTAGATTTCTATGCATGGGGATTTATGAAGAATTATGTTTACGAAGTGGAAATAGTATCATTGGAGCAACTGAAGGAACGAATTGAAGTCGCTAGAGTCAAATTGCAGGAACATTTGTCAAGCATAAACTTATGTGAAGCCATTACAAGGAGATATAATCTATGCCTTCTAAACAATGGAGATCATATCGAGAATTTTTTATAAGTACTTCCAATAAAAAACATAGTAAAAATAAAAGGAATAAAAAAAACTAAAAAAACTAAGATTAATGCTTCTTAAATTGCTTCGTTACAATAAAAATAAATGTTTTTCTTAGAAAAAGGTGGTTTTGGTTTTTTTTTAATTTCTTGAGAACGACATAAAATTTTTGCATCCGGTTTTCTTATTTAGACTTAAAATTAATAACAGCATTGAATTTTGAAATTAAAATTAGCACTTAATTACGTAAAATTTTGAAAAAAATGAATTTGAAATTTTTTTTTCAATTTTTTTTTTCAAAATTTTGACTTTGAAAATTAATATTTCAAAAACTATTTCTTAGAATAGATTTATTTAAACACAAAATGAAAGAAAAAGTTATTGACTTTTCAAAAACGTATCGCACAGCATTGTGAATGAAGCCGTTGATTTTAAATAATTTTTTTCCCATTTTAAGTCAGTTTTTTCGAAAATTGCCCCTCCCGGCTAAACGGAGGGGAATAGACCCCCCCTCCCATACGATTTTTTTCTTGTCTCAACGCAACCTACACGCCCTAGCATTTTGTCGCATTGCGCATGACTCACCCTGTATATATAAAAAATATAATTGATTTGATTTGTAAAACGAATTTAACTTTGTGGCTGATTTAAAAGTTTTATTTTAGTGCGACTAAAACACAAGATGACAAATTTGATACCGATATATTTTTGAAAGTAAACAAATAATGACATTTGATTTTAAAGTAGGCATGTTTATTCACTCGATCGCATACTTATGAACAGCTGAAGCATTTTCTCACTCTAACACTGTGAAGTTGGATGTAGTTAATTTTGTTATTCTGTGAAATAGATAACTGGCTCTTTTTTATTGCTTGAAAAATCCAACAGTGTTATCAGACTGTTAAAGAGTCAGTTAACTTTATTCTTCTCATAGCTAACTGACTGTTTAACTGACGAATGAAAAATTGGCCCTTAGTATAGGATCTTGGTCTTGGATAGAAAATCTTTTTTTCTTATCATTGAAAGCAGTTACATAGAAATGTTTACAATTATTTCTTACTTCGACAATAAGTGTTTTGTTAATTGAATTCAAAGTTAGATAGGCTTGGTTTGATCGAGATTCGAACAACCAAAGATAATAAAACCTAACTCACTGCACTTGCACAATGAGTAAAAGCAAACTGAAATATGGATGCCACATGTACAAACTATTATTTATTTGTAATGACTAGAATTTTCGAAAAAATTCCCACAAAAGTCGGTTTTCCCTTTGTCCCTTTTAAGGTTGCAATTCCAACAAAAAAAGGATTTTTCCCACGATCCCCCAGCACTCTGCTTAATGCATTAAGTTCTTCTCTTAGACTTAGTACGTTGTAGAGGATCTTAGGTATATGCGACATTAAGCAAGGACAGTTCTTGGAGCAGATACGATCTCTTCTTTGAATAAGGAACATGTACAGCCGCTAGTACACTCCTCGGGCTAATTTACTTCCACACATACATGGTTGATGATTTCATGCCCAACCAAAACAGCGCCTCTGTGTTAAGAGAATTCTGCATATCGGTTTTAGATATTCATGCCTATTACTGAATCCGCAAAATTTCACTCCCCGGGAGTCGGTTGGATCCGCAGTGGATCCGCATTCGCATATAGTTCTATTATTGATTCCGATAAATGAGCTGCATTATCGATCCGCGAACTTCAAGTGCACACGAGAAAAGCAATCTAAGATACTTAAGTATCGTAAAATATCTAATATCGCAAATTAAACCTATTTTAATGATTTTAACTACCAATCTTAATCCGTCTGTGTTTCAGCAATCACTGAACCGATTTTCAAGGTTCATTTGCTTTTGGATAGAGGAAATGTCAAACAAGGTCGTATGGACTATATTTCTAGGGAGATGTCCACGGTTCGGCTAAAAAACGACACCAAAGTTGCACTTCCTAAAAAAACGCAGATGACGTTTTCGAAAACGGCCATTGTCAATAAATTACTAGAAATACTGCAAAAAAAAACTTTATGCGTTTCGGCGATCCAAAAATTTTTTATTTCTGTTTCAAACAATTCAGATTTGTTAACTATCTGCTTTTTCTTGAATTTTTTTTCATAAAAATCACTTTCATCCGCACCAATTTTACTGCGGATTAGCTTTTCCAACATTTATATGGAGTTCGGATGTGGTGCGGATGCCTTTCGTTTTCAGTAATACCGATCTTACGAACAACGTTACCGACATTTATTCCCGCGTATGGCTTGCGGATTCGCTAATAACAAATCTACCGAAAGTGAGTAAGACTCCCTCCGCAACTCATTCGTCGGATTCCCTAATAAGGCTGATTGTTTTTAAGTTAGCATTATTTAAGTGAATTTTAACATGAACACTGAAAGCGTAATAAAGTTTAACAGAAATACAGAATTCCATTAGTGGGAGTCTTCTTAGCAAAGAATATATTTAATTAATTCGATTTTGGCAAAAATGACTTCCTCTAGAAATTGTAAGTTCTTAAAATTAATTATATCAAAAGTTAAACTATTTTCATCAATCGAAAAAAGTCGGTTGTATTTTTTCTATAAGTTCACATAGATTAATGGATAATTCAAATGCTACATGTATCTACAAGTTCAAAACTAAAAAAACGATACCTTGAAAAAAATTTAATTACTTTTACTTTCTTACTGACTCAAGGAGAAAACCAACAATGTTTCGCTATAATCAAAAAAGTTTCATTTCATATCAAACAAACCAACCTAAAGGAATAAATGCACATCGAAAAAAATTCATGACTATGGGTATAACTTTTTCCATGTTCATCTGAAGCTACAAAGTGTATGAAATAAATATTTCGTGTGCACTTCTTTTTATCTTTGAATTCATCTCATATCGTCAAAAAATGTCCAGAACAATAAAACTAACTCGCTTGGATGATTTCCTCTTAAAGTTGGACTTGTGTTTTATTATATTTCGGTTCCCCTCTAGAGACAAAATAGTTTTTCCTTTTATTTCTCTGGTACTCATACTATTGTTGTTGTCCACAATATAATCCCGTTTGCTTCTGATATAAGAATTTTGTTTTTTATCCGTTCGTTTATTCTATCGCAGGAAAAGTGATATAAGGTATCGTTTGGGAAGTTTTTTTTTTTACAGAAGTGGGACAGTTATTTAGAAGAAGATAAGTTTTGTCTTGTTGTATTTGCAAAGTTTTTCATTTGAAAGGTAGGATATTGCCTGAGCGGCTTGTGCCGCATTTTATTTGATGAATTTCTTTTGTCAGAATTTGCTGAACAAGTATCTCTGTTTAGGAATTGATATTATATTTGCTTTTATAACGAAAAAAAATTCTCATAATGTATTTCTGAAAGTTTTGAAATTTTTAACGGTCATCTTTTTTTGGCAAAATAAATGTGTCGAAGGGTGTAAGGGTAGTTTATCAGGATGTAATTAAAATAGGATATACCGCCATTTTTAAAAGTCATAACATAATTATCTGGAAAACCTTTTGTCTAAAAAAAAACTAGCTTGACTTTAATTTGTAGAGGCATAGGTAATCAATTGCTCATCTTTTTGCATATTTTTTTTTTGAATGTATCTTTTAATATTTTTAAAATTATTTTCTCTATTGTGGACTCTGTACCTACTTGTCAAACTATGGTCAAATGTAGGTATCTTGAATCTTTCTATAATATTTAAAAAAAAAGTTGCTCATCTTTTATTTACGAATTGTGTAGATTGTGATATTTTCCACATTTTAGTCTTTTCTTAAAAATTAGATTAGCTTGACAACGTTTTAAATGTATTTGTATTTCATGAAGATTTTTTCTAACAAAAATTGTTCTTCAAAAAACGACAATGACATGATAATACTTTTCTAAATCCTAAAACTTCAAAACATGACTATATTAACTTAAAATAGTCGGGGAGCTGGTGAACGTTTTTGGTAACTCATAAATGCACAAAAAATGTGTATACATAGTCTTATTTAACTTGGGCTAGTGATCAATAAAACCAAGATCTGTCAGCTGTCAGCCGAGGTTTTTGGGAGTGGCTGCTCCCCAAAATTGCCCCAAAAGTGTGGCAGTCAGCTCATTAGCGCAGAGCTGAATTTTTGTGTTTAGAAAAAAAGCCAGAAAATGTTTTACTACTTGTTGTGATGTTGCCGTACAGTAAAGACACATGAAAACATGCTCTGTCTACTGTCTACAATATTGACCAAGTTTCAAGTAGTGACTCTTAAAAAAGTACAAACAACTCAAAAACTTTTTATTTATAACAATTTAATTGACAAAAAACAAAAACAATAAATATATTTTTATAATTAAACATGCAACGTGTCTGCTTCGATTTCCCGGCAGCATGGACATTTGTAATTTTCGTTTGAATCTGCAACTGCTTCAGCTTGCAACTTTAAACTGCACTCCGAGCATATTTTCATGTGTCTGCACGGCTGATGAATTCCGCGAAAGCAACTAAACTATAATTCATACAATAGAAGATAGCAGGCCCGTGCGCTTATTATTCCCCCTCCATGGGAATAATAATCATACTGAAGTATATACCTTTCCTAAACAGAATGAACATTTTCAATGAAAAGTGAACTCTTTGCACCATGCTCTTCAATTATGCATGATGATTCTCGTGACTTCTGGATAAACGAAGTTCAACTTAAGCGTCAACGCCTAAAAATGCACTCCGACACTGTCGTTACTGGTGGAGGGGAGATGAGATGACGTCGGATGAGGAAAACCGTATTCTTGACGACGATCACCAATCCTTCCTCAGCTCAGACAGCTCGGACGGAGACGTCTCAGTGGCCGATACGTTAACCCTGCAAGTAAAGACGATCTTAAATGTATGGCCCTCACCCTGACAGAAGCCAAAGAAGCATCAACACCAGAAAAGAACTCTGACGTGGGACGATTGTCCAAAGTCTGTCTGGCTGCTAGCTCGAAGAGAACTGTGAATACTGAGTAGAACAAATACAGTTACTCTCCGATGGGTTCCAGGACACTGTGATATTTATGGGAACGAAATTAAAGATGAACTGGCAAAAAACAGGTCGGGTCAGGACAACTGGCAAATTATACACTCAGTTTTTATGTCTCTGGTACTGGTTAATACTAGAATACACCATGGATTCCAAAAAACCGCACATGCCAGATGGTCAGCACTTGTTAAGTGTCGCATGTCAAGGAATCTGTTGTCAGACATCTCTAAGAAAAAAAACTTAATATCTACTGAAACAAAGCAGGCCCCAACTCTCTCTCATAATTGGAATACTTAAAGGTCATAACTCAATGAGCACCCAAAAATGCGAATAGGAACCTCTGATCCATGTAGAGGGTACCAGAATGAAGAAGCAGAAGAGGACTTAGCTCAAAGAACTCAGGATGGTTCGAGTAGGCACCTTACAACTAGTAAAATCAATTCACCTTTTTATCCATATTCTTCCTTCCCGATTTCCTTCTTTCCCCCCTTCTCACATTCTTCTCAGCCCTATCTGGGGAGCGCGATGTATCCACAAGATCCGAGTAAGATGATATGGTTTAACCGAGGGGTTTGTCCTGGCCAATTTATTGGTTCAAAGATTTCAATATTTCAAATGACTTAAGATGATTTCACGTGATTTCAAGCAGTATTTAATGATTTAGATATTTTGAAATTGCAATGATTTCAAATAAATCTAATGATTTCAAGTGATTGCACCAGACTTCAAAGTGATTTCAATTGATTTCAAATATAAGTGGTCAGATGATTTCATTCGTGACAAACCCCTCGGGTCTTACCGTGTCATCACCCTTACTAACCTAACCTAACCTTAGATAGTCCCTTGAATTCGGACTCATTATAAAATAAAATTACAACAAACAAATACTCAATAATTAATATTTCAGTTTTTAAACAAGTTTTTACATTCATAAGCTTTTGCTACTTAAAATATACACATTTAATTATTTAGAGTGCACCAAAACAAAAGTTTCCGAAATTCAATACTCTACCGCTTAGAAACAGAAAGCACACATTCAAAGAAAGGAAAATTAATCCAATTAACCAGCCACATCAGTATTTGTTTGTCTACATCCCTTTACCAATCTTACAAAAACGAATACTGTAGATATGAACATTTCAAGAAATAAGTTCACAAAATTCCTTTTCTTCGAAAGCAACGTGGTTCTCCCGTGAGGCAAGTTCCTAAACTTCAACATTTAATATTCGTTCGCTATAACCCTCGCAAGGGGAATGGGGGTAGAATAAAACAAATTAGCTAGACGACAAAAATAATGCATCCGATGAGAATTGAAATTACTGTGTACCAACCATCATCGCACAATAGCATTTCTAACTATGACGATGGCAACATCTTTGACAGGACCTCTGAAAGCACTCAAAATACGCCGCCATACGCCAAATCCCCTATACACAAAACGAACCGAATGTTGAAGGAACTGAAAATTTTGTTTTAACCATCATGATGGTAATGATGATGGAAGGAACCCCCTGCTATGGATTTAAAGGAATTTCCTTGCACACTGGAATTTGGTTAAAAAGGTCTCTGTGGAAAGTTTCTCCGGATATCCCCCAAGCTATGTTTCTATCCTTTCCCGAATACAGGCATATACCTACACTAAAACATTCTCTCAGCGGGATAATGGGTTCTATTGCGACGATGGTTTGCTTTACAGTACTAAATGTTCGATAGAAGTTTCGCATTGTCGCCAGAGAGAAGGTTTTTTGGTTGGGAAGGTTCAAAGTTTTCACAGTAAATTCCACAGCCCGTCGTTGTCGCTAGAGTCATCGTCCATCATCGAGCGAAAAAATTTCTCAAAACTTTGTGCGACAAAATAATCTTTTGATAAATGACACTGGCCAAAAATAACTGTGGCCAGGATATTTCTTTTTTTTTTCTTTCGTTAACCCTTCTTCCATATCGGTTCGGTTGGAATCTTGTAATACATACATAATTGGAAGGAAACTATTTGAGTTATTTTTTTGTAAAAAGTTTCCCTCCACTCGGGTTTTGCAGTGCCCCCCATTATTGTTTGTTGCTAAGATTTGTCACATTTTTCCGTCTTCCATGACATTAAGTGTACAAAGATGAACCATTTTTAATCGAAAGTTTTTTTTTTTTTTTTGTTTTTATTTTTATTTTACAATAGTTACACATGCATGAAAGTTCCCAGATGTTTGTCGTGGTCTTAAGTGCAGCGGGTTTTCTTGAAATTGATGTAGGATTTTAGGTTGAAATTTTGTGTACATAAAATGTGTCACGACAACGAGTAACGTCTGTGGAAAGTTCTTTTTGATAAATTATTGCTTTATTGTTTGAGAGTATAATGAAGTATTTTCGAATGAGAAAATAATTTTTCGAAACCCAGGTGAATTTTGTAATCTCGTCCTTAATCAAAGTTAAGGCACACATGAGGCTTACGGGTAATGGAAATATTATTAATGGAAATCTAATACATAAAATTCTATACTTGTGTTGAAAGCGTGAAAAAGTACCAAAACAAGCTATATTAGGATTAGGTCCATTGTAATTAGCTCAGTTACAAACCATCAGCCTGTTCCCTTTATAAATTTTATCATGCTTGTCATGGATACGTGGCGTTAGAACGCTCAGTTCTCCAACAAATCTCCTTGTTTGAATATTTGGACAGTTACAAAACAGGTGCTGGATGTTCTCGGTTTTTTCTGAATCAAGACAGCTCCGGCGAAAGTCAGGAGCGATCACTCATAACCGTTCAGCAATCGTTTTTTTTTCATCTATGTGAGGCCAAAAGCTTCAATTGATAATAGTGTCGGTCCTGGATTTCCACGAATCATTTTGATTTGCTCTTTAGTCTGCAGGTTAGTCTTTGTTTTAATAACGCCAATTATTGAGATGTCTGGTCGTTTAGTTGTTTGGCCACTTTCATCATTTTCATACCTGTACAAAATTAATCCATGGACATAGGTATGCTTACTTAGGCGCCGGTTATAGCGATCAGGAAAACGCATCAGGAAAAATGTTCGAATGGATCTTTTATGTTGTTTTAAATCGATTTTAAACACAAATACTACACTTATTGACTACAAATAACTCAAAGAATTTTTTTTGCTAATAATTTTTACTATAGAATAATTATTTATTGTTTAAAATGTATTTCTTTATTTTTCTGACGAAAGCTAATTTTTCGTGCCAGCTGATTGACATTTAAAAAAAATGGAACAAATCGTTCCAATTATTTGAGTTCAATTTTCACTTGTTCCACTGACAGATTTCTGTCAGAAAAAGTTTTTCGTGTGCATTTCAATCAGGAAAACAGCCTGTTCACTGACACATTTTTCCTGATCGCTATAAACGCACATCAGGAAAAAATTCCTGTTCCCATTTGTTTCTACTTTTCCTGATGGTTTTTCCTGATCGCTATAACCGGCCCCTTACTTACTTGAGATGGCGCTCCAGTCCATTAGCCTCAACCAACATGTCTCTACAGCCAGCTATGTTCCTAGCTAGCCGCTTCTAATTCTGAACCGCAAGTTGGCTGAGGTCGTTTTTCACTTGTGTGAGCGTACACCATCAGGAATGGACTGGTACGTTGGTGTTCATACGCACCACGTGACCCATATCGTATAGCTCGTCATTGAATTTTCTTATCCATACTCCTCGATATACAGGACCAAAAACTCTCGAAGAATTTTTCTCTCAAAGCACCCAAGTAACTTCCCATCCGATTCTTTTAACTCAAATGCTTCCACCTCATACAGCTAGACTGATATGATCAAAGTTTCTATTACTTAAATGCTTTCTCAGTCCCAAGAAATAGCGATTGGAAAGAGTAATTCTTCGTTTGATCTCTGCACTGATTTTGTCATTCTGCGTTGTTAAAGTGGATCCCAGGTAGACAAAGTCCTTGACTACTTCGAAGTTATATTTCGTTTTGTCTTCATTAACAACTAATCCCATTTTTGCAGCCTCCTATTCAATACTGGGAAATGCACCAGTCACAGCTCGCTTATTTCGTCCGATTATGTCTATGTCGAGTATCTGAATACGAGAGTAGTTGAACGGACTTTTGATAAATTGTTAATGTACCAGTGGTGTTGACTTACGATTTTCGTACAATTGCTTCAAGAACGATGTTAAATAGGTTGCATGATAGCGCTCCGCCTTGTCTTAGACCTTTTTCAACATCAAACGGTTCGGTGGTGTTCTTACCGACTTTTACAGAGCAGCGAGATTCCTCTATTTTATAGATGAGTTGGTGCATGCTCCCTACCAACACATCACCTGTTGCTTTAAACAATTCAGCTGGTAAGCTTTCTGCAGTAGCAGCTTTATTGAGAAGAATTTTGTCTTTATTCACTAGAAGGTATATACACTGAACCAAAAAGGTACATAATATCAATAAAAAAGTCTATTGTCCCAATAAACTTTTTTATTGAAACTCGTCCAACTAACAAGTTTGTTGGGACAATGAACTCCTGTTTATTGAATTATTTTTTCCATAAAATTTCAATAAACTGTTAGTTGATTTCAATAAACGTTAGTTGAATTTGTTGTTTGATTTTATAAACTGTTTATTGATATTATAAACAGTTAGTTGAAATATTTTTCTGGAACAATAAACGATTTATTGGGACAATAAACGATTTATTGGCACAATAAACGGTTAATTGAAATAATTGAAATTTAAAGAAAAATTATAAACTCAGTTTATTGGCTCAACTAACTCGTTTATTGGCTCAATAAACTCAGTTTATTGGCCCAATAAAACGTTTATTGTGCCAATAAACTTATTTATTGACTCAATGAACTCTGTTTATTGGCGCAATTAACCGTTTATTGCCACAATAAACGATTTATTGAGGCAATAAACGGTTAATTGAAATAATTGAAATAAACGGCGAAATTATAAATTGAGTTTATTGGCAAAATAAACTCGTTTATTGGCGCAATAAACGAGTTTATTGGCTCAATTAACTCAGTTTATTGGTGCAATTAACCGTTTATTGCCACAATAAACGATTAATTGAGGCAATAAACGGTTAATTGAAATAAAAGTCTGATGTTTAAACTTAGTTTATTGGCTCAATAAACGAGTTTATTGGCTCAATAAACTTATTTATTGGCACAATTAACTCCGTTTATTGGCCCAATAAACGAGTTTATCGGCTCAATAAACGAGTTTATTGGTGCAATGAACTCGTTTATTGCCCCAATAAACGAGTTAATTGGCGCAATTAACTCAGTTTATTGTCACAAAAAGCATATTGCTAAAAATTTTAGTAAAATATTAAAAATTTTATTTATTTATTTATATAAATAACTAAACTATTGATATATTTTATATATATATATATAAATAAATTAAACTTTCAATATATTTATAAAATTTCTATATGGCAATATGTACACGTTAAAAATACTAACATTTTATTTTTTCTATCCGCAACCTTTTCTGAAATTTGTAAGAGTTTTAAGTTCAAAAATTAAACATTTAAGTTAGGTAAACATCATAAATTTTATTGATTTTTTGCAATTGAAATTTCTTTCGAATTAACATATAAATTTATGTATCAAACATATACTTATTTTAAGAAATACAAAATAATTTTTTGTTTTTGAACTATAGGTATATATAAAGTTGGAAAAGTAGATCTTAAGTTAAAAAAGGAAAACTCTTTAATAAAATTCCACGTTAAAAACAACAGTGGCACCAAATAAAAAACATACATCCCTATTATGTTAGTGGAAAACTAATGATATCGTAACTTTAATTCAAAGGGACCTAAAAATATAGATTATCACTTTTTTATAATAAAGAAAAAGTTCAAATGCATTGTGAAAAATTATTTGAAAAGTGTAAATAATGTATAATCTCAAACTAGTGATAATGAGTGAATTAAAGTAATCAAAATATTTAGAAAAAAAAATTGAAATAAAAATTATTCATTAATTGCGTTTAGAAGGATGTGTGCTTTTTTACAACATTTTTTTTATCATCAAAATACAATGACTGAATAAAGTTCCAAAAGTTGGAACTTGGATTAGGAAAGAACGTTTTAAAACCAATATCGACCGCCCGGATGAAACTTATAAAAGGAAACTTTACCCCATCGAAATATAAAAATATTTCCTTAAAATTAATAACATCCTTACCAACCACAATTATAAACGGCTGGACGTTATCTACTTTTTGTTGAAGGTGCTGGATGTGGTCCTCAACGTTCTGGATAGATGCTACAACAAAAACAAACGACTCCTGGGAGTCCTTGATGGTTGGTTTCAATGTTGTCTTCATTCCCTTTCGGTCCTTTCGCACAGACTTTAATGTGGGCACTAGGTACCCATGAAGTGCCCACAAGAGAGCAGCATCCCGACAGTCTAAAAATATAAATGAAAACATGGATATAAAATTGTGTGATATAATTATCAATTACTTAAATTAAACTAGAAGATATTTATAATATAAACTTTCGTGAAAGATAAGATAAAGGAGACCTCGAATGTAATGGGTGGTTTCGTCCCATTGGTGTGACACTTAAAGACCTATATCATATCATTGTCGTTCAATGAAAATTCCCTAAGTCCTTTTTTTCATTATTGCATTAGAAATTATCCAATAATAAAAATCAAAAAATAGATTAATGTAAATGTTAAAATTGTAAGATACATAGATGTTTTATTGCCTTTTAAAAAAAATAGTACTTAAATGTACTTTAAATGTTACACCAATGGGATGTCCCATTGTCTCTTAGTACCTGTAATTTTTAATACAAATACCAAATCTTAAGGACGGAAATAAACAATATGCGTTTTCAAAATTATATTCAACTTACTTTCTGGAGTGTTATTGCACTCCATTTTATCCAGAACCTGCTTGATCGATTTTTCTTTAACTCGATCTTCCGTTGTTAGGAAATCTCGGATTTTGCAGTATAGGTTTTCCCATCGTTCAAGGAGAGAGTTGTGATTTTTAAACATATACTCTAAGTCCATGTCCAACTTTAAGAAAAAAATTTAAAAATTTATTATAAGTATTAATTTATAAGTGTGTTTTTTAAAGGATTTTAAAAAATTTCAGAAGTTGGCAATTTAAAGAAAGAAAATTAAAAAAAATATACACTTAAATTTGACTTACGAATCGAAATCCAGTAAGAAGTTTATACTGGCGCCATTTCTTTAAAATACCCGATGTTGTTGTGGATTTCTTTATATCCGTGAGTCATGGATTTTGAACACGCCTTCCAGCATTTATCGAACTCCTCGGAACTGAGGTTGTCAAATTTTAGTGCTTCATAGCACTTATCAGCATTTTCTTCTGGAACTGAAAGACATAAGCACATTTAAGTATACACTCGGTCACAGGAGAAAGCATAAACTGAACAGAATATAGTAAACAAGATTATCCTGTTTCTCATCAAATTACATCAACGATTTCAAAAAGCAATAATTTCGCTCCATTGAAATTGGAAAATACTTCGTAAAGTTTAATAATATTGTTAAAAGTCGTTGATGCAATTGATATAGTTGATGAGAAACAGGCCCCGGTTAAAAAAATATACACAGAATGCAAAAAGTCTCCGTACAGTAATATAAAATCAGATGGACATCAAAAAAATTTGACCCCAATGGTGAAAAAATAAAAGTTGAATCTATACGGAGACTTTTTGGATTCAGTGTATGTCGACAAGTGTTATTTTAGATAAAAATTACCCATTTCGATTTCGTTGGCCATTTCTACGTCTCCTTCACGTTTTGGTTTACTTGACGTTGGTGTATTCATTGCCTTTAAGGAGAACTTTAAATTGCAATATTTATTGTAGGTCTTCCCCCTCTTTCCAGACCTGTAGTACTCCTGTAAAAGTATAATTTGTTAGTAAACATATCTATAATTGAATTCTTTTAAAAAGACTTACCAGTTTTTCACTGGGAAATCGTTCAATCGTTTTATCCAAGATCTTAACAAAGATTTATAGAGAAAAAAGGGATAATTTAAAGAATGAAAAAATATATGTTGACTTAAAAAAAATATGCGAATCATCATCAATTTTTGAAATTCGAAAGCATGCAAGTGGGACATTAGACTATTGTATATATAATTTGTATATTTTATTACTAATGAACTCACCTTGCTTTTTCAAAATTATCTGAGTAATGAGTTGTATTAATTCTCTTGTAGCTTGACTTTTATTTCATTACTTTGGTGGCACCTTGGTTTTCAAAACTATCCGAGTTTTATCTGAGTTGTATAAATTCTCTAACAGTTTGAGTTTAAATTAATTTCACTTGTTGGCACATGAAAAAAGAATACAAAAAAAAAACAAAAAGTAAACAAAAAATTAGATACAAGGGCCGACTTTTCTTACGTCTAATAAAAATGTCTGGTTAAACAAACAAACATTGGTAGGTAAAAACGTATTCGAACAATTAAAAATATTTTTTATTGAAAGATAAAAAATGCATAAATGTATCTTTTTGTTTGTTTGACAGATATGTTTATTTAAGATGGAAAAATCGGCTCTAAATCTAGATCAATAAATAGTTAATTGTGACAGTTAATTGCGGCAATTAATAGTTTATTGTGACAATAAATAGTTTATTGAAAGTTTTTTTGAAATAGAAATTTGGAATATCAATAAACAGTTTATTGTGCCAATTAATGGTTTATTGTGCGAATTTATTGTTTATTAAAAGTTAAGCGTTGTTTTGTGAACCATGTTATATTAGTAAATTATTTAATATTAAAAAAATCACAATAAACCATTTATTGAAAAGAAATTTAATAAAAAGTAAAACAAACTCAATAAAACATTCTCTGATCAAAAGAAGTTCAAATACGGAAATAATTATAGCTAAATCAATTTTATTATTGAACACTTCACTGATGCAAGAAAAAATACAATACTTACATAAAGATAAAATTGAATTGATCCACTCCACATAAAATTTTTCAATGCATTTATTAAGCATATGTTTCAATTAAAAATGTATTTCAATATTCTTAATTGAATAAAATTTATTTCTTAACACTTTGTTAAAACTTTTTCTTAATACTTTGTTACAACTTACGACGTTTACTCAGCACAAGAACGAAGAATAGACTGAATCGTTTATTCAGACAATTCTTTTGCGCTTGGGTAAACTAATAAATAGTTGTTTGCGCCAGCAAACATTTAATTGCGACAACTAACAGTTGTTGGGACAATAAACTGTTTATTGCGACAATAAATGGTTTATTGAAAGTTAACTGTTTTTTGAAATTTAGATTTGAGAATCAATTAATAGTTTATTGGGACAACAAACTGTTTGTTGGGACAATAAATGGTTTATTGAAAGTTAACTGTTTTTTGAAATTTAGATTTGGAAAATCATTTAATAGTTTATTGCGACAACAAACTGTTTGTTGGGACAGTAAATGTTTTTTTAAAAGTTAACTGTTTTTTTAAATTTAGTTTTGGATAATCAATAAATAGTTTTTTTTTATGAAATAAAAAATAAAAAGTAAATAACTTCTGATTTTAAACTTTTTATTTCAAGATCAAATCTTTTAAATAAAAATCCATTAGAATTAGAGACAAAATACCATTAGACATTATTAATATGGGCCACTTCTTGTTTTTTTTTGTTAAAGAAATCTATTCAAGTTTTTAACTCGTTTATTGTGCATATAAACTGTTTATTATACATACAACTGGGATTTAGAAAATAAACTATTAAATATTTTATTGATTTCGAAATTCCGTAATCAATAAACTGTTCATTGCGACAATAAACGAGTTATTTCGGCTCAAAAATGAAATTCAATAAAAAAGTTTATTGGGACAATTAAAAGTTTGTTGGGACAATGAAAAATGAGTCAATAAACGGTTTTTATAATTTTTATGTACAGTATTATTTTCAGTGTAGCCTTGAGCAATTTTGATGAACTTTTGTGAAAAATTTCCTGAGCGTATATAGTTGTTTGAGCGAAAATTTTGCAAGTACTTGCGTCTTTGTTAATGTTGGCATGTCGCAGTTCCTCTAAACGTGCCTGTACATCTGTTCTGTTTATCTTAAAAAAATGCTGGTACCGACAGCTCCGAAGAACAAAGGTTTAATGACTTAAACTGTCAATCAATTCTTTTGTGTGCGTTGTTAGTTCTACAGGATTTGAAGGGACATAGATTTTTTTCTCTCTTTCACTTATACCCAGTTTCACCAAAATACACCTAAAAGCATTTTAGTTAACGGAGTAATAAAATTTATTGGCATTTTAGCTTAAAATGGTTTGCACCAATATAAGAAGGTGAATTTTTAAAAATGAGGAAACTTGATGCCAACCCCGGATTTTTATTCACCACTCGTGGCTCTCTTTCATTAGAGCAAGCGAGAGGAGAGCATATATCAATCAAAAAATTTCAACGTTATCTTTGTCTTGCATTTTAAAACGCCTTTAAAATTTATTTGGAACAAAATGGGACTTTAGTTTATTGGCCCTTTTAAAAATGAAAATGGTTGGTGAAATCGAAAAATGTCATTTTAAGATTTAACAACCCAATAAATATTTAAAAGTGTTTGGAGAAACTGGCCATTAGTTATTTAAAAATATAATGATAATTTTAATGTCGAAACAGCCCCATGAGTTATGACTCGTGGCAATAAACAACGCCAATGTAGCTCTTACTAATGCGGTTCTTCAACGTGTCGAATTTCGCTGTACCGCTGACGCAATACTATAATCGATCAACATAAATCCACCATAATTCTCTCAATTCGTTTTTCTTAGTAGCTAAATTGTCAAAAATTTGAGAAGGACCTGCAATTTAACAGCCGAATCTGTAGCCGAATCTAGATTTACAATACAAAACAAATTGATACTCTTGGAGAATGCGGAATAAAGGCCCACGGGTCTTAATTCCCACTTTGAAAGGAAAAAACGCCCACAGGCATTAGTTCCTTCCCAAAATGGCAATTAAATCCGCGGGTGTGTGCTGCCCTTATATTTGAGATGGGTGCGAGTTTGTGTTGGTGCAAGTACCACGTGTCTTTTTCGTGGAGGGTCATATTAACGCTTTGAAAAGGAATTAATGCCCGAGAATGTTATTTCCTTTCAAAGTGGGAATTAAGACCCGCGATCCTTAATTCCGCGGCCTTTAGTTAACTCCACCAATTCACCCTATGCGGATATAAGGATCTTCTCTTATAAAGGCTCCATCGTCAGCAAAGAATATACATAATTCACTTTCGGGTCCGTCGCTCCATCTTCGTAGATATAATCTATTACTGTAATAAAGAGTATGGGAAATTTTCATGATATCCATTTTCAGTTATTTGTTGAGTTAAAAAAAAAAATAAGCAAATATTATTGCAAAAAAAAATCTTAGGTTGTGATTTAATTGAATATTTTTCAAATGTGCTTCTATTGATCTCCTAAAAAAAGTGCTCTGTATGCACTGTAAATGTAAAGGTAAATGAAAATGGTTTCACTTGACTTTTATCATTATTTTTATTATTTGACACAGTTTCGATTTTAACTAAAAACAAAAAAAAATTATAAAATCTCCAAAAATAAACTCTATATAATAAAAGGCAATACAATCCTTGCACCACTCGAAACTACCAGTTAAATATTCATAAGAACTGCAGTTTGCACTTATGTTTCCTTCTGTATTATTGAAATATCCAACGGATACTCATGGTTTTGTGTTTTCGTATTTCCTGAGTGGTTAAATTGGAGTTGCCAGTATAGAGCAAGGTACAGTAACACGTCCACCTATATGCTAGTTATATTCGTTAAACAAGACCACAATCATTACTTTTGCAGCACGTAACGATTGTACATTTTACCAATTAAATATTTATGTGGCAACATTTAAGTGAAAATGAAAATAAATGCTCAGATTATAATAATGTAATAGCTTTGCAGAATTTTACTGCAGTCAGTTTATATTCTTATGCAGTGAAGTGAAGTAAAAAAATTCAAATTAAATGAAAATTATTAAAAAAACAGGGATGGCTATTTTAAAAAAAGTATCAAAAATCCTTCGGGAATATTGTGAAAATACGAGTTTAGTAGGTCCTGGTTATATTTCGAACCAAAGGTATCAATAAATTTGATATTTTATAATATAAATTGAATATTTTTGAAAGTATTTCATTCCAGAATTCATATAAGCGAAAGGATTTTTTGGTTCATTCTCATGGTTATATCCACTGGTGGATCATATTATCTTATTCGTGAATATCAAAAAGGTTTTGAGAGTAATTCCATAAGTTTGGTTGTAGAAGGAACGGGACCGCGCGACGTTACCTACTTTCCTGCAGTAGCCATATGTGAGAGTGCAAAAACGAGATTAATTACATCTTCAAAAGTAACCGAATTTGTTAAAGAGTAAGATGAAAGTAAAAAAAATTTTCCCACAAATATATCTACCTATCTATTTATTTTCTATATATATAAACAAAATCAGTTGATTAAAAGCTTTGTACGATCATCACTATACAAAACCGTTGCACCTATTTGGCTAATTCTTTTTTTTTTTTTTTTTTGTATTTGTTATTGTCAGGACATGGTTTGTATGAAAGAAAATATTTAAAAAATAGTATAAAAAGGTCAATTGAACACTGTTTATAGAAGAAGCAATAAAATAAAGTTTCAGTAATGGATCTGTCTTCAATAAGTTTTAGGGCTCTTTTTTGGAATCTATCTAGTAGATTTAAATGAGTTATAATTGCACCTTCTCATATATGAAAGTATGACCGACGAATTTTCTGTAAAATTGAGCAGATAGCTAGGAAATGGTTAATATCTTCTAAATCTCTTCTATTGCACAATTTATGATATTATTTTCATAAAAAGTTATCCCCCGGGACTGGCTATGACAGTTAATGTATTTTAAATAACTAAGTGATTTTTTGTAAAAAAAAAGTCTAGTTATCGACATTACGCATAGGGTTTATTCTTAAATACAACTAAATTGTATTCAAATTAAACCAGTCGAAAATTGAAGAGTATCCTCATCCATTTCATTAACGTTCTCAAAACCAATCGTAACTTTTTCTACTAGCGCTAGATTTGAATTATTTCTCGTACGTCTGTTCTGAACAGAAATATGTTTGTCAAATAGCAAAATTATCTCAGGTAGTATTTCTTACCAGATGTCGATTCTTTGCCAACAAGGTCGGCATATTGCTCTTGAACCATAAAAAGCAATCTGTAACCCATTGTCTTCATTTAAGGTTTTTAACATTAATTTATTAAAATTCAATCTGTTAAAAAAGCGACACATACTGGCTCAAGCGATTGATCCATGTTATTTATTAAGAACTCTGCACAGTCTTGGCAAGACACTCTAAAATCTTTAGTTATAACTTGATGCTGTCTTTGTTCCACATTCACGCTGCTCCATCAAAGTCGGTAAAAACCTCACCGATACCTTTGATATCAAAAATGGAATTAGACAAGGTGATGCGCTGTCATGCGACTTCCTGAACATCATCATTAAAAACACCAATTTTTAAAAGTCCATCCAATTAAAATATTGACATAATGTGAAGAACAAAGAGTGATGTAAGTGGTGCTTTCGTGAGCATTGAGAAGGAACCCTGAAAGATGGGTTTAACGATGAATCAAGGCAAAACCAAATATATATGCTGTCAACAAGAAAGGACACCCTACACGGACGTCTTGCACAAAACGTCACCATAGACAGCTATAACTTTGAGTTCGTAAAAGACTTTGTGTAAATAGCCTTAGAGCAAAGCCCTCTCTCGAGCAATTAAAGTATCTCTTTATAAGATACTTATCATCCCCGTCTTTATTTATGGTGCAGTAGCATGGACATTATTAAAAATGGATGAGAACGCTTTAGGCTGCTTTAAAAGGAAAATTCTCCGTGTGATTTATGGTCCTATCTGCATAAATGGGGAATGAAGAAGAAGGTACAACAACGAACTGTACGGGATGGACCGCGACACTCACTTTGTCCTAAAAGTGAAAAGCCAACAACTACGGTGGCTTGCTCCAATTGCTTATATGGTCTTTGAATCCAACTTTGTGGGACGGCTCCCTTAAGTAAGGAAGTAAGTAAGTACCAACCTTAAAAAAGTACTAGATTTGGTTTGTCAAAAACGCTTAGTTTACGACATTTAAAGCAAAAAGTGTAATAGTCCTAAAATTTCGGGGTTTTTCGCGTGGTGCGTGGTAAGCACAAGTTTTTCGAAGTTGCAAATTTAGATTATAAGACTATACACCTTCAGGAATTATGTATGTATCATTAAGACTATACACCTTTAGTCTAAATGATACGTACAACATATCAAAAATCGGCCTCCAATCTAGGGTGTCCGATTTTAGAGAACGATATGGTTCACGAAGCCACCATATTATACATATTATCTTTCAGCGTACAGTCTTTCGGCTTCACGACTTCGACCATTAGCTAAACCGTAGCAGAAATGCATGTCCGTTAATTCTTCTCGGGTGTATGAGCTTGACATCGTTACGTGTTAATGAGTTAATATTCAAATTTTAAATAATTAATAGGCAAAACTGCAATGCCTTTTATTTATCTTGCGTTGCAATTTTCTTTTTTTTTTCATTAAAAAAAATGCGGTTTTATTGTCCCTATTGTCCCCATAACAGGTAGAACCCATGGGCTGCGGGCAGGCCAAGGCAAAAATATTGACAGGTCAGTTTTCAGAAGTTATCAATGAAAATAATATTAATCCAGGGTTATTCCAATACTATTTAATTTTATTACGTTCTCATAAAACTCCAATTAAAAAAAAAGTAAAAAAAACTAAGATTAATGCTAAATAAATAAATAAATTGCTTCGTTACAATAAAAATAAATGTTTTTCTTAGAAAAAGGTGGTTTTGGTTTTTTTTTAATTTCTTGGGAACGACATACAATTTTTGCATCCGGTTTTCTTATTTAGACTTAAAATTAATAACAGCATTGAATTTTGAAATTAAAATTAGCACTTAATTACGTAAAATTTTGACAAAAAAATGAATTTGAAATTTTTTTTTCAATTTTTTTTTTTTTAATTTTGACTTTGAAAATTAATATTTCAAAAACTATTTCTTAGAATAGATTTATTTAAACACAGAATGAAAGAAAAAGTTATTGGCTTTTCAAAAACGTATCGCACAGCATTGTGAATGAAGCCGTTGATTTTAAATAGTTTTTTTCCCATTTTAAGTCAGTTTTTTCGAAAATTGCCCCTCCCGGCTAAACGGAGGGGATTAGACCCCCCCTCCCATACGATTTTTTTCTTGTCTCAACGCAACCTACACGCCCGAGCATTTTGTCGCATTGCTCATGACTCACCCTGTATTAAGGAATCCAAGAAGATTTCCTGTACTCACTATTGAGAGTCCGCTAAGGTCAGCTACAAAGAACTGACCGAAGAATTGGCATCTTGGACTAGCCAAGGCAGGGCAATGGCAGAGATAATGATGAGTGACTGTTTCCCTTTCTCTTTCATCTCTGCAGCTACGGCAGTGAGTATTGTGTGGAATGCCCATTTTTGCCGAATACTCTCCTATCGGCCAGTGACCCGTGCTGACTGCAATAATTCTGGCTATGTCTGGCCGTGTTCTACACATGAGTTCACTTGTACGGGATTTATCATAAGCAGGCCACATTTTAATTGAAATGACACAAGTAGACAAACCTTTCCATCTGCGACTGGACATAAGAGCTTTGAATTTAAAAAACAAAAATCATACTTAATTACATAAAATTGAAAAAAAAACTTTTGAAATGTTTAAACATTTTTCTTTTTTAAATTTTAAGTTTGAAAACTAATTTTCCAAAAAACTATTTAATTAAACCACTGCATTCAAAAAAATAAAAGAAACAATTTTCGGTTCTCAAAAAAGGTATAGCATGTCTTTGTAAGTTTTACCTTTTGTTATCTATTTTTAGTACCTAATTGCCCGTACCGTCTAGAACTGCCTCGCCCCTTCAATATGATTTATTTCTTGTCTCAACCCAACCCACACTCTATCTTCTTGTGACACCTCATGCAAATACCCTGTATAGTGTACCTAAACAATTCATATAAGCTACAATTTGTATTTGAATTTTTTTCCCAAAATTCATAGTTTGCAAGAAATAAGTAAAGAGAAAAACATAATATCTACATTCTATCCTTTTACCGCAACAAAAAGAAAAAAAAATGTTTAGGCTTTTCAGCTTTGTTGGATTTTTTTTTAGAAGTGAATAACTAATTTTACTGGGCATTAATATTTTTGGAATAATACCTTGACTAAATTGTGTAAAATTTTACAATTACTAGGTTGGGTAAGCCACATGGGGAAACTGCAGCTAAGGATGATATCGTAAAATTTCTCAATTCAATTATTTTCAAAAGCTTGTATAGTCCGTCAATAGACTATTGGTGCGAAACACATTTCGAATGTGGGAATTGCTCTAGTTGCCCCACGTCAGGCTATAAGGAAATTGCGGAGCAAGTAAGGAAACTTTACTGAGTTTCAAATAACAAAATATTAGATTAGTTAATCTTATATTGATGTGCCTAGATACTCCTAAATTGTTCTCAATTAATTAACAACTGTCGTTGGAATGGTGATCTTTTCAATTGTTGTGACTATTTTCTACCATTGCAGACACCAATAGGTCGATGTTTTTTTTTAAACTCTGAACAGACCACTACAAGGTTTGAAAATTTGATTATATTACAAATTGATTTTGCAAATTTTATATAAATTTTTAGAAATGGTCCTCATTGGTTGAAAACTGAAACGAGTTGGAACGTTGGCATTGGAGAACTGCAGTTTATAACAACACAATATTTAAATGTAAGTCAACATTATATTTTAACGTAGAAGGTATGTATTTAAAATTCGACTCTATTGAAGGATGTTGGTGTTCGTTCCAGTTGAATAAGCTTTACTGTTCCAAAATGATTTTTTTAAAACATATGTACATATATAATTTCATTTTAATAGATTGTTTGTTTTGTATTCTTTTTTTTATCAAATAAGGAATTTCATTCAACATTCATTTAAATTACACTTTAATATACGTAGTTGTTGTTGAATTTGATCCATTAGGTACAAAGTTCTAATAGTAGGGGAGGCGACCTCAAGATCACATATCTCATCGCGTCCTTCGATAAAATAAGAACTAACGTATGCAAGAGTAATGGTCGGACAAGCTTTTTCACGTATCTACGTTTAGTCAGAAAATGGCCACTTCCCGTCACTATATACACGTTCGAAAAAAAATGTCTATTTTATAAGGACATTGGGCTGCATAACAAGAAAATACCAATTATTTGCTGCTAAAATATATATAAAAAAAAAGTTATGAGCATTTCAAATTTTTGAATCCTAGCCAGTTTATTATTTTCGGGAGACGGACATAATACCGAAATCCAAAAGACCGAAAATCCAAAAAAACTAAAACCCAAACGACAGAAAACCCAAAAGACCGAATGGCCAAATGACCGAAATAAAGTTTAAATTTTTTTTCAAAAATTTATTTTTTTTTAAATAGGTAATTTCATTGAACAGAAACAAAATAATTTTTTGAAATCATTAACGAAATTCTCTCTCACCTCAATTTAGAAAAAATGTTGTTATAAATACCAAAACAATAGCCCTACTTTAATTCCCGGTAGGATTATCCAATCTTAACTGTTGGGGACATAAGTTAGGCCACCCAGGTACTATTGAACTTGAAAACTTTGGACTCAGGCTCCCGCCAGACGACTGGAATTACCCTAAGAAGAGCAACGAAGTTGCGTGAGCGGAAATGACTACAGAAAGAGAGTTAAAATCTCTTGAACCCGCAAAGCGGGCCACCAAGGTGCTGTTAAAGTAAGTAAAATACCCTTAAAAGGTATATAAATGAAAAAGAAAGTAAAGAAAACCCAAAATCCTAAAAAAATTAAGCAAATTTTTCATTTTAAATAATTTTTCGGGATTTCGGGAAAACTTTTTCGGGATTTCGGTCTTCTGGGTTTTCGGTCTTTCTGCTTTTCGGTATTTTGGGTTTTTCGGTCTTTTGGCTCTTCGGTCTTTTGGATTTTCGGGCTTATGGATTCCGGGATTTTGACCGCAACCCATTATTTTCATTTAATAGACTCCTAGAAGTATGCTATGTTTTTGATCAAATGTTAAAAGTTGAATAAAAAAACCCAAGAAAATGATTTTTTTCTTCGTGTTGTCATAATATATAATATATTTTTACGGGAAATGATGTACCCTGATGTGAGAAGAAATAGATTCACTTTTTACTTGCGATTATAGGTACTATAAGGCAAGTTATGAATGTGTGCAAAAAAAAAAGTTTTAAGATAACAATCAAACTTGACATTACGATGATAGCAAAGTAGCAAATAAAAAAGTGAAGTCTGTCAGTCTGTCAGTCTGTCAGTCTGTCAGTCTGTCAGTCTGTCAGTCTGTCAGTCTGTCAGTCTGTCAGTCTGTCGGTCTGTCAGTCTGTCAGTCTGTCAGTCTGTCAGTCTGTCAGTCTGTCAGTCTGTCAGTCTGTCAGTCTGTCAGTCTGTCAGTCTGTCAGTCTGTCAGTCTGTCAGTCTGTCAGTCTGTCAGTCTGTCAGTCTGTCAGTCTGTCAGTCTGTCAGTCTATCAGTCTGTCAGTCTGTCAGTCTGTCAGTCTGTCAGTCTGTCAGTCTGTCAGTCTGTCAGTCTGTCAGTCTGTCAGTCTGTCAGTCTGTCAGTCTTTCAGTCTGTCAGTCTGTCAGTCTGTCAGTCTGTCAGTCTATCAGTCTGTCAGTCTATCAGTCTGTTAGTCTGTCAGTCTGTCTGTCTGTCATTCGCACCTGCAGCCTAAACGGTTGGACCGATATTCTTCAAACTCGGTATATGGGATTTTTTAGGTGATAGTGAGGGTTTTTTTTTAATTTTTGTTCTAGGCCTAAAACTAACGATACCTGACATATAACGGTATATAAAATTTAACATAAGTGATACGAAATTAAAAGCCTTTCAGATGGCATGAACCATATTTCTTTAGGAACAGTTTTAACGGTACCTGCCATATAACGGTTTTTTTTTTAATTTTGACTTTCTCTTTAACGACTGAGTGGATTTTTAAACAAAACTTTATTTAATTTTTTAATAACTTAATTTTTTAATGACGTTTCTTAGAAAAAATTAGATTAAATAAACAAATTCTTTTTTGGAAAATTGAATATTTTGAAAACCAATTCATGAATCTTTTTTGAAATTTATTTTTCGGATGAAAACTATTAATTAGCTAAAATTGGCATTCTCCAAATTTTTCAAAAAAAAAAATATTTTAAAAAAGTTGTTTGAAAAAATCGATTTTTATTTAAAAAAAAAAATAAATACATATATTGTAATATTTAATAAGTACCGGCATACCACGATTTTCTCGGAAAACTCTCTTTTGTTATAAAGGAACTCTTGTTAACTTGACACAAGGGAACTTCTTCGGGTTTTTAAGCTAAGCATTCCATTCGCTTTTGCTGATGACACTGCAATTGTTGTTCGCCATAAGTCTCTGGATTCGGCGACAATGATAATGCAAGAGGAATTCGCCTCAGCTGTACGATGGTGTCACGACAACGGATTGGTAATAAACGCTTCTAAAACAAAACTAATGCATATCCGTAACCCACATTTCAAAAAAACCGACAAGCAAATACACTTCAGAAATGAGTTCTGTCCAAACACGCCCAACGAATGCATCGAAGTTGTTGAAAGCTACAAATATCTTGGAGTTGTTATTGATTGTCATTTCCTTTGGAACAATCATATAGACAAGCTACGCACGGATCTGAAGAAGGGCCTTTATGCACTCCCACACTTGCAGTATTATGCTTCTGAGGACGTTTTGAGGCAGGTCTACTATGCGTTACTAGAGTCAAAGCTAAGGTATGGTGTACTTGCTTGGGGAAACGCAGCACCAACTCACATCAAGAAACTTCAAAGACTACAAAATTCAGCTCTAAAAATAATTCAGAACAGTCACAGGCAGCAAACGGAAAGCAGATTTCAGGTACTCACCAGTAGAGCAAATATTCAAGATGACGACAGTTTTGGAATACCATGACAACAACCGTTTCATTCGACCGATTCAACATCCATTCAACACCAGGCAACGCGCACAAGGTATGCTTCAAATCCCAAGAAACTACAACACGTATGGTATGAGACAGCTGCAGTACGTTGTTCCATCAATTATAAATTCTTTACCTCAAGAACTTAAACAAATACAAAATTATAAAACAAGAAAAAAACAATTAAAACACTTCTTCCTTAATGAAAATATTTAACTTCTGTTTATTTTTTTTTTTTTTTTATTTTTTTATGTATGTTGAAGATTTTTTTTATGTAATTAAAAATTAAAATCTCACATTGAAATTGTTAAATTTTGTAATTCAAAATTTAAAATTAAGCTCACTTTATTATTACTTAATATAAACAATCTTCTGCAGAAAAGCCTAGGCTTCGCAGAAATATATGAAATTGTATAATATTTTTGAATAATAAAGCGTTAATGAAAAAAAAAAAAAAAAATGGTTTTAAAATAAAGAAACACGAAAAATCGTCGCAAAAAAAACAACGGAAATATTAATTTTTGACCAAATGTACCTGATTCTCTTGAATAAGCGAAGCGGGTCACCCAGGTGCTGTAAATCAAGAAGACTGCTGACACAGGCACCTTCCAGACGACTGATGGATATACCTTAAGCGGCGCATACCATATCATAATATGCGAGAAAAAATCGTATTTGTAATTCAGGATTTTTGTGTCGGGATTTTGTAATTCGATATTTCGTACCCAACCCAGGTTCTACACTCTTGTAATTATCCCAGCAACCCCTTTACTTGGCTTTACAGTAGGATTTGGAATGGGTGTGAATTTCGGCATTTCCATTCCAGTATTTGAATTAAGTTATTTTAATTTGGCTACCCTTGAATCTATATGATCAACAACAAAGCATCACGTAAGCGTTAGGGTGGTGCGGATCAAGTGGCATGAGAACTCTGCTATCTTCTTTGACCGAAAATGACCTTTAAGCTGAAGGGAAAACTCTACAATGCAGTAGTTCGTCCAGCGCTAACATCATACGGTTCACAATGTTAGACAATGTACAAATAGTGTGTGAAAATTTGATGGCAACTGGGTCAAAGCCTGACCGAATTATAAGTAAGAAAAACCGTATAAGAAGCTTATACGGTAAATCTCTTAACTGAAATTTCACCCACAACAAAATGAAACACCATTAAATTTCCTAAAAAATTCATCTTTATTGTTTATTTCTCAGGCGAACCGTTAGCGCGTTGAAATTTCAACATATGTAATTCCCCATTTCTGTAAAACTACCGTTTGACTGGACTAATTTCATATAAGCTTTTTTTGAGCTTCATATTATGGTGCTTATCTCTGCTTAATCATTATTATTACCTCTATCTTAAAATTATAATATCGCATCAAAACATCGCATTAAATCATTATAGAAAATGACATTAAAATCATCCCATAGACTGACTTTTATTATAGAGAGGAATAGAGGATGGTTTTATGAAATAGGGCCCAGGCCCAGGAATATATTTTCGTGAAATATTCATTAAATGACTTTGTACTGAAAAAATAAATCATGACTGTTTTGTTGATTTTTGTCTTTTGTTTTTAATTTATTTCTTATAAGGGTAATTAAATAATTAAGTTTTAAATTAATATCTAATGTTTGTGACATTGATTATATTGAAATTGAAAACTTCTAAACTTATTTTTAAAAAAAAACTTGTTTTAATTTATAATACCTTTACTATATTTCTACATTTCACAGTTGTATATATTGAACGCAGAAGATCTACCTACGCATTTTATCAAAAACAATTTTTTTGAAATTTGGCGAACTGAGATAGAGATACATCTAAATGTGAAGAAAATAATAAACGATCCAGATATTCATGAAATATCTCCAGAGTATAGAAGGTGCCGATTTCCCGATGAGAATATCGAAGATTCTGGATATAAATATTACAGTTTCACTGTCTGCTTAGCGGATTGCATGAAACAAATACAGATTGAAAATTGTGGTTGTATAAGTTTTTTGTATTTGGTGAAGAGTTAAGTCAAAGTCTTATTCTTATAGCGTTTTTCATTTAAATTTCAAAGCTTTGCCATAATTCTCTGCTCTTTTTCATAAAGTGACATATAGGATGATCAATAAACATGTTTCATGTTTTAGCGTTTTCTATTAAAAAACTATTAAATACTTTTTTATTGCAATTTGTATTATCTACAAAATGGTATAAAAACTGTGGCGCAAAATTTTAAACATTTAAAACCCATTCTAAATCAACTTTAAAATGAGCGTCGTGTCAAAAAAATAAATTTAGAACGAGAGTCGGCTCTTTCTAAATTTTAAACGACATAAAGTATACTTTTACCTTAAAGAACTTATTTAACTTTAAAAGCAGCAAACCCCTAGTTTATCTTTTTAAAGTATACTTTATCGAGCTGTCATTTGTCATTTCATAACAAAAAAACAATAGGATAAAGTAGAAAAATGTTTCCCGAAGACGGAGATTCCGAAATGTTGGAAGATTTTGAGCTTATGAAAACCCCACGGTGTCTTAAAATACGAGCCAATCCGTTGGAAGAGCTCGATGACCTTGAATTTTATTCAAGGTATCGGTTTGATAAAGTAACTGTTCGGTTTTTGGTCGAAAATCTGAACATATCAGATCGTGTTACGAACCGCGGTCGAAGATGAGAAAGAAGACGACTTTCGACTTTCATACCAAACAAAGAAAAAACATTTACACCAGCAACGCCTGCCATAAAGTCAGATTCACGTGGAAGTTTCAGCAGCTCAAGAAAAACAAATGCTGTAATTTCGAGCTCCGGAATAAATGGCAGTATAGCACACAAGGTGGTAACTGGTAAGAGATTCGGGCGTCCTAGTAAATCTTCACAGTTCGGAAGATTTGGCTCATCTTCAAGTTTTTCAGGATCTTCTCGTAATCGTCTTCAATCGTCAAGAATACAGGGATCTTCTTCAAACAACGGTGGTGGTGGATTCCCTAACTCACGTCGAAGTAGTGGTAGTTTCAGGGGCTCTTCAACCAATGTTCGCTCACACTAGTGCACTTATTTTATTAAAACCCGCAAAGCGTTTACCCCAATAATTAAAATATTTTATTTTAAAAATTTATCTAAAAATTAATTCAAATGAATACGCGAAAACACTGACGTTTCTTTGACATTTGATAGACGTCATTCAATTTTAGGCCTGTTCGTCGAAAATTTGCTTGCGTTACGTTACGTTTCAGCATTATTTGTCACGGTTGTTTAAATTGTTTAAAATTGAGAAAAAATTAGACTAGGCTTCAGGTTTAAAGAATTTCTTTAATTAGAGTCGGTTCTTTTGCTAAAATGAGTAGTGTTTAAAATTTTGCGCCTATATTTGTATCTTAGAAGTTATAAGGAACAAAACCGAATAAAAAAATAGACTGAATCACCTTAATTTTCGAATTGCTAGCTAACTTTTACATTTTCAAGAAAAAGTATTAAAAACTTTTTTAGAGAAAATCTTTTAACAAAAAAAATGTTGTATTTTTTGTTGATTTGAGTTGAAATTTCCCGCAAACTCAGTTTTATACTCAGAATGAACCCTTCTACAAAACTTCATTCAAACTTGGAGACCTACCATACTACCTACCATATATTACACCCCATTGATTGGCCTATTTGAAAACCTAACCTAGCAGTCTTAAAACATACAGCAACATTGTCATGAAAAAATAATATTCATATCATCCATGTGTGAGTGCAAAATCTTTTAGTATAAATGAAAAACGCTTTTAATGTTTTTATAAATACTAACTAAATAATTTCTACTTGAAAGCAGGCAGCGATATGAGTCCACTCTGTGATTACGCAGGATTCATTTGTCTCGATAAATTGGATCTTATCTTTCCGCCTTCATCGATTTTACAGCCTTGGCGAAGTTCAAATCCATGTACTAAATGTTTACCATCTTGCAACGAGCACGAAATCAATCTTGCAGGAGATTTTGGACTGTAAGTACCTTTAGTTAGTATGTATGTGAGATTATTTTAATTAAATGCAAACATAATTTTAGATCTGAGGAAGATAATGAAGGGAAAATAAGTCAAGTTAAAATTATACAATCAGTAGGAACTGAACAATATCACAGACAATCAGTACGAACAAGTTTGGATGTCGTTGTAACAATTGGCGGTATATTAGGACTGTTCCTCGGTGCAAGCATCATAAGCGGCATTGAAATTTTGTATTTCTTTTGTGTGAGGATTTTCAATTAAATGAACATTCAAATGCACACTTTTTTTAATTATTTATCTATTTATTGCACAAACACAAACAAATTTAATTAAAACATATACCTAGGTATATCATCTCAAATAGTTAACTTGCATTTGAATAAAATATTTATCTTAACAATTTATTGACATTTTATTAATAAAGGAGCAAATTTTAAGATGATATTTTCTTCGAGAAATTATAAAAAATATGCGGATAAGGTTTATTATTTTATAAATTTCAATAAGTTCTAGGTTTTTGCAATTCGGAAGACATAACTTCTTGTGAAACAGGAGTCAGGACAAAAATTTAATATGAATTTTATAAAAACTATAATAATACTGTATGTACTTTCCAATAATCACACCCAACTGCAAGGAATCAGCCATCATCACAGTCAAAAAAACTAACTAAATTAAATTAGATTAGATTTTTTTTTTTCAAAAAAAAAAAAAATTAACATTGATTTCACTACTGCCATATTAATTTTAGGACGTGGCAGAAAGCCGTCTGTCCGAGTGGTTTTAACAATAATTTAAAATTAATTTTTAATTGCTTTACTCAAAATTTCCTTTGTGGTTTTTTTTTTAACAAAAAAGGACTTTTAGTTTAGTCAAAACAAAATCAATAAAAATAACTTCAGAATATAAATAAATAAGTATTTTGCAAATGGAACAAAAACATTTTTCGAACTTTTAGTTTAGTTAAAACAGTTAAATAGGTATAAATAGACTTTCAGTTTATTCAAAACAAAATATATAACAATCTACGTTAATTAAAATCAAATAGACACTAGAAACTCTCATTAATAATTTTTAGTCTGTACCGATGAAGCTTCCGAACATTAGCGTATCAGCTGCATCCAGTTATGACTACCATTTAACCAGCTGAGGACATTGTCTTCTCCTATGGTGTCAATGCCGAAATGTGACCTCCTTATTTCTTTCAAAATTGGACATTTACCAAGAAAATGCCAAATATCTTCTCTCTCGTGTAAATTACATAAACTGCAAATGTTAGTTATTTCTTATCTGTGCGGCATTAAGTTGAGACGCAAGAGCTCGCCTCTCATTTTGAATATAAGACCGATTTCACTGCATGACAAATCCGTGTTAAAATAGGTTGATTGACATAGATTAAAATTCAGCCTAGAGTAGTATATTCGCTCTGTAGAGGCTTGGGCCCGTTCTATAAATTAATAACTTTCGTTTTCATCTATGATTTGGATGATTTCGTAGAGAAGTTTCTTTAGCTGTCTAGAATTGTTCCCTGCCAGATTAAAGGTGAATCCACAGTCCGCTGCAAGCTTTCTCCAATCCTCGTACAACATATTTTTATACTCAACAGCATACATAAAGTCCGTAGCCAGGGGGGGGGGGTCACAGGGGTTCAAACACGCCCCCCCCCCCCGAATTTTTTTTAAAAATGCATCTGTAAATCAACCTTTTCCGCATAAGTATGAAATTTGTGCTCAAATATTTAGTGATTATGTTCAAAACTTTCTGATTTTAGTTTTAAGCCTACGTAGTTAGGTACCAACATAATTTTCGATGAATTTAGTAAGGTAGCTCTAACAGTTTTTAAATACAACCTCAAACAACACAGCCTCAGGATGCCAGGTTACTTTTGCTTCGATTGCACATGATGAATAACTAAACGCCTCAAGGAAATAAGGAAATTTAGTATACCTAGATAGGTATGTGTATACATCTACATGAAACAATATGTATAGTAAAAACGTATATTCTTATTTCCCTACCAAATAAACTAATGGTGTCCTTGTGTGCATTAGTTTTCAACGTCGTTATTCCACTTATATAGTTGCAATTGTAACTTGATTCCTCTTTTAGATGACTTTTTAAGTCAGCTTAAAATAAGATTTGAAAATCATAAGTCCATACTCTCCTCTTTGTGCATTTTAATTCCATCGATCCTTGGCAAATATGAACAAAATTACAACGAAGAAAACTTAAAATTTTATAGATCTTTTTTGGATTGGGACACTTTAGAAGCTGAGTTTACGTTATGGAAGACAAAATGCCATAGACAAAAAGATACAGAGCGTTCAAAGAGTGCAATAACAGCTCTTGGGGAATACAATAAGGATCTGTTTCCTATAACATCCACAAGCTTCTCAAAATTTTGGCGACACTACCGGTTTCAACGTGTACACCGGAAAGAACATTTTCGCCAATGAAGCGTCTAAAAACTTACCTTAGAAATTCTACCGGCGAAGAAAGACTAACAGGATTGGCATTAATGTCAATTCATCGACAAATTGAGATTGACACTGAGGAAGTTTTAGACATATTTGCAGCACAGAAGGCCAGAAAATTTAATTTTATAAAAATGATATACTTACATTTTATCAAAGATTAAAAATATTCTTAATCTTTGCATTTTATTTAATACTTTTTTTTATAATAAAATCTTAAAGAGTGATGATAAATGTACCTACCTAATAAATAATAACTTATTATTTTAAAAAAATATTCGAAAAATCTTTTAGTTTTTCAAATTTGTTTGAGAGTTTACTTGAAAAACTAAGTATTCAATAGTATTTTATTAGCAGTACTCTACCTAGGAAAAAATATTGAAAATCGTTAAAGCAGTTTTTTTTTAAACCGTTTTCTTTTTAAATTCTTGAAAAATTTTTGCAATTTTTTGAGTATTTCAATACATCGAAATCTGTAGTTCATCTGGAAAAAAATCTGAAAAAATTCGATATTCGCGTTTCCAACATATTAAAAAAATTCTAAACAGTTATGTATATGAATTTGATCATAAAAACCTTCCTAAATTTTAAATTTAATTGAAATCGGTTTTGTTGTTAGCGAGAAATTCTGATTTAAAAAAATCGGTTCTATGGGAGTGCTAGACTACTAAATAAGCACTCTGAACCAAGTTTGAAAATCAGCCTATCCATTTAGGCTGCAGATCTGCAAACAGGCAGTCGGACGAACAGAATTTTCCAACACACTTTTGTCTACTTCCCTATCATCGCAATATCATGTTTATTTGTTCTCAATTTTTTTTTTTTGACGAATCCATAACTTGCCTTATACATAGAATAGTATCATTATCGCAATTTAAAGTCGTGTTTGGTGGATTTTGGGTTAATGGGCTGTACTAATTTTATTTATTACATCTACAGAAAGGTACAGATTGATTGGTGTATGGAATAAGTATAGTGCTAACTATACTTAATGAAAAGGGGCAGCCAATGGTATTTAGTATCATTTTCGTGACATTGCCTAGTGCCATTTTCGTGTCAAGTTGAAGCTGTTTTTGAAAGTGATAAAATGACGACCCTACGTTAAAAAACGATTTTATATATATTTTAAAATTTAATAATTTCATTAATTTATAATTTAAAAAAAAAAATAATTATTAATTTATCTTAGGAGAGGTTAATTTTTAGGTGCAATATTAATGTTTTGGAATATTAACCCATTACTCTATTTCGCTTCATAATTTCTTTTAGAGGACCTTGCATACAACGGTATAGTAGTAATATCAGTTGTTATTCATACATTAATAAGTTTATATGCCTGCTTCAATCCTTATGACTTGCCAATGTATCATTTTGATGAGTTTTCTTAAATCGCTCATTCAAGCAAATTCTCTTGGGTTAAATCTATTTCGAATTAAAACGTTACTTTAAATGTCCAACCTTGTTTATTATTTGTTTTTACTAACCATAATTATATTAAAAGTTAATGTGTAAAATATCGATTTCCGAAAATCGTGAAATATATCAGATGTCGTTAAAAGTCACCCAAAGAAATAAAATCCACAAAAACGTCTGATAAATTTTTCATAACGACTACATATACTCAATATAATTTCGTGTCTAATTAGCTTCTTTCCTATGTTAGACACTAACTTGAAACGATTTCGTATTTTATGTGCATGTTAACACCAAACAACACTATTAACTCCTTTAGCTCAACTCGTCACTTTTCAAGTCGAATATTGTAGGTAATATCGTGTCGAACAAAATGCGTGTGAACAAAAAAAAAAAGAAGCAGAACCTATCAAAGATATTTTCTCCCACTATGTATATATATAAGTGGAATCAACTGAACTACCATTAAGAGCGTTTACTATGATTTGCGCCAATCAAAACACTCTTATACTAGTGAACTTAGCATAGTAGCACTAAAAAATAGTGTAATGCAATTTAATAAAGCCACATGGTGGCGCAACACGGAGAGGCAGCGGCGACGATGGCGGCGACTTAGCAGCAACACGAGCCAATTAAATTTTGAAAAGTTCAACAAGTGTTAAATTAAGATACATGTCACGGTTTGGCTTTCAATTAAACGATGACGTTTAGTTTAGACGCCATCAAGCAGCACTCAGCATAGGTCTCATTACGAGTTCGATGGCTGTATTACTAGAATTAGGAATTTAGGTGCTCAATGGCAGATCGACGGATGGCTGAATTGCCAATTCGTGGTTAACCATATCAAATTAGAAGTATAAAATAACAGCAACTCGTTAAATAATTTTGTTGTGTTTGTTAAAATTTATGTGTGTTGTTGAGTTGCTATTAAATGTGTATGAATTGTTGGTAATAATCCTTATAATTACATATATTTATGTAGGTAATCAACTAATTACAAAGTTTTTTATTATGGAAAATTTGACTTTTAATTTAATTTTTTTTTTGCCGATTTTGTGGCGGAACACGATGTAGGTACATTAGGTGAACCGCGTGAAGTACAAGGCTTGTGGAGACTGTGGTCCTTTTCGAGATCATTAACATCGTGAAGAAAAAAGAAGTTTGATTAATAAAAGAATTGTTTATATGATGTGGTGTGGTGTGTGATAAATGATAATTTAGTGGAACGATATAGGTAAGAAGTGTGGTATAATGATAAGAGTCACGTTCCAGGCAAAAGTAATCTTATATTTTAATTTCAATATAAGCTTAACCTAATACATAAGATCTTTTACAGTTACATGTAATTCAAGAGAGAGAGAGTATTCACCAGCCATTCTTGTATCTACATTATATAATTCGGTTACTGATACAACAAGAAGAAAATTAATTAATAATGATCATAATCACATAATCAGTAGAAAATAAACTAAAAATAGTTACAGAATCAATAGACACAGCTGGTTTCGTCTTTAACATGAGCGAAGGAACCCTGAAACAAAATTCGATATTTCTCTATTTATGGAGTGGAAATCGAAAATTCGAGCGAATTTTTAATTTTCACACCATAAATTGATTATTATTTTGCCAAAATGATTCTTCACTAGGCTTTTTTTCACCTTACCATACTAAACCGTAATTAGCATTTACTTATTTATTTTGAAATACCTTTATGTATAGGTACCTACATGAGAAAGATACAAGATGTGTTTGAATTTAATTTATGTTTAAACCTTGTTAAGATAATTTACAGCCCTGTCATTTCATCTTTTTAGTTTAAGTTGATAAAATAAAAATTAAATTAAAAAAAAAAGTCAAATTGCGTAAAAAGGACAAATTTTAGAATTCGGCTCTGTGATACTTGCACCCAGATAAATAGACCTTGACTATCCATATAGGCAATGTAGGCAGCTGCCTATGGTGGCAAATTTTAAAGGCTTTTAACTAAATATACCTACCTTGGCTGTGGAAAATGCGTCAGTAGCAATTAATTCGATATTTTTGACTTGTTCACTGTGGTTGATGATTGCAATCAAATAAAAACAAACCAATTTCTAAATTCAATCGTTTCGAAATGAACACAACCAATTCATTCTCAGTATATACTTAACAACATTTTGTTTGACCGAAACGAACTGTAACTAAAACCAATCACGCAACGTTTGGCAAATGGCGGCGGTTACCTGATAGAAGGCGCCATATTTGTACATAAGTTTATTTCTACATCCGTCCAAAGCAACTTATGAGTTCCATTGGTAAATAAATCAATTTATTTTGTGTTAATTTCTAGATCACAAATATAGGGATTTCAATCCCGAAACTAATTTTCAATCCCGGGATTCCGGGATTTAAAAAAATGAATCTCGGGATCCCGGTGTATCCCGGGATTGGAAGTTTATCCGGAGGTCCTGCCATTAGCCTCTCTTTTAGTTGTTGACTAGTCGAAGAAATACCCTGTTGACCTCCCACTTTTAATTTATGGATGGCTAATAAGTGCGTGTGTAATCCTTTGGTTGAACCTCCCAAAGTCTTCAGAACAGCCTTACATTTTTTACATTGTGCACTTTTTCCTTCTTTTGAGGTGAAAAAATGATGCAAAACAGATGGTGAAGGTGCAGATTCACAATCTTTTTTATGTTTCATAAAAATAGTTTCAGTTGACATTTTTGAAGTCACAAAATAATTATATAGGCACTACTAACTTTATTGAAAATGCGTGCGAGAGCATCACAAACACAACAGAAACTAAACCATAACTGCGCTATGCGCTTGTTTCTCGTACAGTAGTTTTGAGTTGCACTTGCAATTTCGCTCTCTCTTCTTCGAAAACACTTGTTTCTCTTTCTTCTTTAAACAGGTTTTCATGTATGTGTCTAAGCAGTGGAAAACATACTTAGTTACTCTAGGTATTGCATGATTTTCAAAACTTGTTTCCCTTTGCTGGAATACTTTCTTCTTTTCTAAAAAAAAACTTGTTTTCGTGAGTTTAGGAAGTGGTAAAAAATGTGGTATTGTTTGGCGCCATCAATGTTCTAACATACACTCATTGTTGCGATGATTATTTCCTCATCATTATTTTTGGAAAGGGGTTATTTCGATCACAAAAAACTAATCATCTAAAGCTAAAATTATTTATTTATTTGCTTAAATCTGCTCTCAATCCCAATCCCGAAAATCCCGGGATTGGTGACTGGCAATCCCGGGATTGGTTTAGAGCAAAAATCGATCCGGGATCCCGGGATTGAATAACAAATCACTTGTATGTAGAGTAAAACGAAAATAGCCATCTTCCACTGAGAAGACGGCTTTTTTATATGTGTACACACATTTTGTTGTTGCTTCATTAGGGTTCTTTCTATTTTTCCCAATCGATTTAAATGCCAACATTTCGTTTTTTATTCACAAAAATAAATCATTAAATTTTAATTACGTTTTTTTTACTAAGGTTTTAGTTTAAACATTTATCTTGCGGCCCGGACATCATGACTTAAACATATCTTTGGCCCCTATACAAAAAAGGTTGAGTATGGCTGTCCTAGAATGTCAGTTTTATTACTTGACCATTCTTTATTCCGTCAATGTTTATAGAATTTTTGAACAACAACAACTTAAAGGTGCTACCACATTTAAAAAACAGTTAGTTCCAAATCTCTGTAAAAGTCCCCAATCCATAGGTTGGTTGCAAAGGGGTGCGGAGGCTTTAAATTTCCCTTTTTCAGTTTGTCGCTTATAGCTAAGAAACTCTTGATCGTAGAAAACAAAATGTTAAGCAAGAAATCAAAGCTGATAAAATTTCTTCCAAAAATTTACACTTAGTAAACTATTTTTAATATTTTTTAATATTTATGTTCAGATATTAGCGATCTTCTTAAAATAAACAGGTTAACAATATGAGATGCAAGTTAAGTTTAATTTTTTTTTTTTTTTTGGTTTTTGATATTAAGAAAACTTACAATTTTTCGGAATTTTAAATGCAAAAATGTTTTTAACTACTTCTTTTTTTTGCCTCTGTAGGCTGTGTTGAATCTCATCAATATTTTCCAAAAAATATCTCATCAGAATACGTCAGAATTCGATTTATAGAGCAATTTGAAGCTAAAAATGTGTAAAAAACGTATTTTCTAAAAATGCGTATTTTCTGCTCTGACGGTAGAAATAACGAAAATTGACGAAAATTTAATAAGGCGTCTATCAATTATTTTAGAAGTTATCTGCTGCAATCATTATATCGATCCCGAAAAGTTCCATGATTATGCCCTTCACACTGCAAAAATGGCTATTGAGGTGTACCCTTGGTACTATTTACCAGCAAGCGTGCACAAGATTCTTATGCACCGCAAAGAAATAATTGAGTCTTGCGCACTTCCTGTTGTATCTTTATCGGAGGAAGCTCAGGAAAGCAAGAACAAGGACTATCGCATGTATCGGTCTAATAATAATAGCAGGAAAACATCGGGAACTGCCAAAAATGAAGATGTCTTGCACATGTTTTTCATTTCATCTGATCCTTTCATATCCTATCTACGCCCAGAACCAAATTAGAAAAACTTTTTAATGAGTGCAGAAGCTAAACACTTGTTAATGTAAAGATGAACAAATCAGTGATTCAAAGTATCTGAGAAAGATTTCTTCAAAAATGAGGGCCCCAGATATTAAATAAGAGATACATAAATAAGATCATAGAACGCCTCTTTTTTTTAAAACATTTTAACTGGCAGCTTGTTACTTTTTTTTAAAGATTTAAAACCCGACTAAAAAAATTATTAATTTCAAAATAAATTTCAATAATTTTAAACATTATTGGGGTGTATTCATAGTGGTTTTTAAACTCCAGTTTATCTTAGACTGGGGTTAATCCTATATTATTTAAATAGGATAAACCCGAGTCTTTCTTAGTAACGGCTAAGACTGCGTCTATGAACACTGCCCATTGTATTTATCTTTTTAAATGTTGGATTTAAGAAAAAAAAAAGTTTTAATTATGGTTGAAAACCATTTTCTCTTCTTGTAGGCGTGGCAGGGGTGGTAATTTCTTGAGTTGATTCTCCTTGCTTTTAGCAATCTTTTCTAAAAAATTTAAACAAAATCGGTTCAGTGCTTTGGTTTTTACGGAGTTTTTTCCGCTCTCCCATACAAGTGTCCTTACTGTGCGCCATAGTCTGGGTAGATTTTTCGGCACATATGCAAGTGCGGATATGACAGTTAATGAGTAATATGTATAAATGATGCCAAGCACATACAAAAAAATTGCTTTACGAATTCCGTATATCATTTATTGTCTACTTGGCTTGCCAACATATTTATGAATTCCCAGTACAACCTTAAAAATAAGTCAATCAAGCATCAGTAAATAATTTAATTAACTTACAGTCTAAGAGATGGTTGTAGAAATTCCGGAGCCCCCGGTACAAGGTTATTTTTTTCGGAAAATGGTTGGATTGGAATTGAAAAAGCAAAATCCAGACAGTCAGAAGACAGAGTGGAAGACACAAGTGGGAGTGGGGGGTTTAGCATGCCAAAACACCACTTTTGCGCTCGATTTGCATTAAACTGCTATATAATGAAATACAGTGCTCTTTATACACTTTAATATGACATAAGTTTCATTTCTGTTGAGCAATGTTGAAAATGAGCCCAAAACGCCCCAGGGTCCTTTATTTGTAAATCTTTTGCTGATGAAATTCAAATAATTGTAACGCACACAAAAAATTAATTGCTCCTAGATAAGGCTGCAGTTTTAATAAGGATGTTTTTTTCCCAATTTTAAGAAATTGACTTTTTATCGCTCGCTGCTTTGATGTTAAGAAACAAACTTTTGTTAATACCTAAAAAACCTCTCCATAGAACTTTGGAAGCAAGCGATATAATTGCAGGGGAATGTGAAATTCCAAAATATCTTACAGATTTTATGCGAATTTTGCTTTATGGTATTGATATAAGTCTTCCACTTTAACGTGTGACTTTAAGAATAAATCATCTTTAAATAATCCATGTTTTCGAAGAATATTTTGAAACCTTGGAAAACTAATGATGGTATAGGTACAGGTACATGTCTTACTGGGATGCGTTTCAACGTACAATCTTGACTGAAAGTTCATAAGAACATTGGTAATTGATAATAATGATTATTGTGTATCAAAGAGTCATTTACTCACTGTACAAACTATTGTAAGCAGAAATATATCGAAGAGAAGTTTCTCCATGATCATATTTTTTTTTTTTTTTTTTTTGATAAAAGTCAGTCATATTATGAAATAAAGAACAATAATTGAAATCGCTGTTTTAGTTTAATGTTTTGAAATAACAATGACATTAAAATAAATAAATTTAAAGAAGTATTTTGTTTTCCATAATAATTTAATTTTTAAGAAAATGGCCCCTACCACTTAAAGGGGGGGAGATAGACACCCCCTCCTATGTGATTTTTTTCTTGTATTGACATAACCTACTCACTCTAGCTGTTTTTTGCATAGTGAAAATCACCCCGTTAAATTGAATAATTTCATACATAATTTTCTTATATTGAGTAAAAGTAAAAAATTAAAAAAAAAAATAGAAGTCTTCCACTTGGCCTCTTGACTTTTTGTGTGTTAGCATTGTATATAAATTTCTATAGTACAACCATGGAGCAGCGCCATCTAAAGAAAGTTGTTAACTGCACATTTGGAGGTTCTTACATTTACTAAGTGTCTATTCTGTTACCCTAACAAAAGTCGTCAACAAAACAAATTAATAATATATAATGTATTTTATTGGCTCTAAAATCCATATTTCCTTGACAAGAGTCGTAAACAAAACAAAAATAATATATGTTTACGACTGTTGTCAGGGTTACAGAATAGACAACTATTAAATGCACGAACCTAAAAATGTGTTTATCACAAGTTTCTCAAGATGGACAGGCGGTGATTATTCAGCATGAAAATACTATAGAAATGTATATACAATGGTGTTAGTCTTTGACACATTCACCATTATATATACAAAAAGTCAGCCTTGTACCTGATTGTTTTTTTTTCGAAAAGAAATGCATGTTTAACCTCCAACCCCCACTTGTGTCTTCCACTCAAGTGGAAGACACAAGACGTCTTCTGACTGTCTGGATTATGCTTTGCCAACTCCAATCGAAAATCGCAGGTCAAAACCACTTGTACAATTTATCAAAAGTCCGTTCAACTACTCGCGTATGCAGATGACATAGACATAATCGGCGGAAATAAGCGAGCTGTGACTGGTGCATTTGCCACTTTTAAATCGGAGGCAGCAAAGATGGGATTAGCTGTTAATGAAGACAAAACGAAATATATGCTATCAACGAGAAAGGAATCTCAAAATCGTCGACTCGGGCAAAACATTACGATGGATAGATATAATTTTGAAGTAGTCAAGGACTATACCTGGGATCCACTATATAACGCAAATCTACATCAGTGCAGAGATCAAACAAAGAATTACTCTTGTCAATTGCTGTTTCTTCGGGCTGAGAAAGCATTTAAGTAGTAAAGCCCTCTCTCATCGAACCAAGGAGACGTTATATAAGACCTTCATCATCCCAGTCTTGCTGTATGGGGCGGAAGCATGGGCATTAAAAGAGTCGGATGAGAAGTTACTTGGGTGCTTTGAGAGAAAGATTCTTCGAGTGATTTTTGGTCCTGTGTGTATCCAAGGAGTATATGGAGAAGAAGATTCAATCACGAGCTATACGGGCTATACAGCGATATTGACTTGGTCAAGAAGCTGAAAATACAGCGGTTGAGATGGCTGGGTCACGTGGAGCGTATGAACACCAACACACCAGTCCGACGAGTCTTCGAGTCCAGTCCTGTTGATGTACGCAGCGTTGGAAGACCACCCAATAGATGGCGCACACAAGTGGAATACAACCTCAGCCAATTTGCGGTGCAAAATTGGAAGCGGCTAGTTAGGACCAGAGCTGGCTGGAGAGACATTTTGGTTGAGCCCGTAGTCCAACCTAGACTGTAAGCCCGTAGTCCAACCTGGACAGTAACTCCAATCGAACCATTTCCCGAAAAAAATAACCTTGTACCTAGTGGGTCCGAAATCACTGCAACTAGCTCTCCGTCTATAACGATTCTTAACAATTTTTCACCACAGTTCCTATATTCAGATTTTCATAACATATAATTAACATCCAGTTATTTAAATGTTTCCTTCTATCCGAAAACATTCAAGATACATCTCAAAATAATCAACCAATACAAAGATAAACCCCTTAAAACCATCGGTGCACATGCAATATTAAAAATCAAAATTACAACAACATCAAGGCCATCGAGAATAGATAGCGGACAACTTAATAATGACATTCTCTGTGACTTAACTTGTATAGTAATACCAGCCAGCAGTCAATATTTGCTCATGTCCCTTTGCAAGAATTCAATTACACATAGTTTAGCTTGAGAATGAAATTAACGTCGTCGTCGGTCGCCGATTTTTTTTTTTACATTTTTTTGTTCAGTTTTTGCAAATTTCACAATTTCTATTCAATTTCCTTTTTTACTTTACATTATATTCAATATATAGAACGATATGAGAATAAAATGAACGCGCAAAGGGATTCAATATGAAACAATAGAAAAAAGAACAAACTGAAAATCTCTCTCCGCAATTTCATCTTGAAAACGCTAAGTGCAGAGAACTCAAAACGAATAGATAAAGGGCACGATTGGGTCGCATGTATCTGTGGTTTAGTTATTTTAATTTGAAAAAATCAGTGTACGTTGTCCTCCGTATTTGTTATTATGTCAGAGACTCATGTTCAATGTGCTGGGTTCAAACCCTGGCTTTATTATTTATAATTATAAAAAACAAAAGTTTTTCTCCCAAGGGCACTGCCTTGAACAAAGCCAAGAACAAAGTTTTTATCAGCATTTTACAAAGGGAATGTGAAGAGTGAGTTTAAAGTTCAGGAGTTTCGAGAGTAACATATACAATATAATAGATTTTGCAGTGGGGATAAACTTCAACATATCGAGAACTGATTTCCCACACCTTGATACAAACTCAGGGACTTGGTGGCTCTTTGATCGAAAAACCATCAACCAAATTGATTACGACGCAATAGACCCTCGAAATTCTACCAGTACTTTGGATGTCCGATCGTCCCGAAAAGCAAACAAAAACTCGAACCACTACTTGGTAGTATGTCGAGTAATTATATCTAGATACTCATGACGTCACAAAGCCACAGCAAAAATAAAACTTTTGCGGACCATGTTTCTATTAATCTTTACCAGCAGCAAGTACAGAAAACCAGCAGTGTTGACATTGACAATCTAAATCAAGACATCTACGGATGTCTTGAATTTTAGTATATATAAATTCTGACATAAGCGGGCTTGAAATCGATAAAAAGGTGGTGGGTATCGATTTGAAATTCCGGGGTTCGGGAAATTTTTTATGGGTTCGGAACGTTCGACCAACTGTGATACTCAAAGAATGACTGGAATCGATCCCAATGTGGTCAATCTGGTTGACGTAAAATTGATCAGGATGTCTCCAAGTTTCCTTGTAAAAATCGAGATGCGGAAACTGCGTATTAACTACCGTAATTTTTTGGCTGTTTTTTCCGATAATGCCACCAAAGACGTCTTCCCTTCCTAGTTTGACATTAAAATCACCTAGGACCATTTTAATGTCATCATAGCTAGGTTATTGCTCATATGTTTTGTCAGCTGGTAGAACTCGTCCTTGGTGTCCTCATCTTTCCCCTCTGTGGGATCATGCGCTCATATTAGGCTAATGTTGGCGAATTTAGCCTTGATGTGAATAAAACTCAGGATTTCTTTCCAGAATCTTTTTACGTGGCCGGAAAGTCACCCTGAAGGCACGACCCCCAACCTGAATGACCAGACCCCTTTTAATTAGAACCCCAAAAGCAGGGGACCGGATCAACGGCTCCTTATAAGCCTGATGAGCTCCGAACATGTTGTAGTAGCCCGGTGATTCATGAAGTAACTCAACCTGACTGGAACTGTAAACGCCACCGTTGATTGCATCTTTGAAATTCTTCTGCTGCGCCGCTTTGATTAAAGAAGAAGTTCCTTAGTAGAAACACTCCCCCTGTCTTGTTAGCTGCCAAAGTCAGTTAGAATATCACCGATATGATTTGTTATTTTTTTTTGTGATTGCATAACTTGCCTTATACCTATCTATAATCGCAAGTTAAAATAGCTCTTTATAGAATCTCGTTCTCGACTTCTTGCTTTAAAACCCAATATAGATTTTTGTTCCCCGAGTGTATCAAAACAGACAAAACATATAAAACTCGCTCAAGTAGCATCAGAATATCAGAAAATGTGCTCAAATGCGGAATAGCGAAATGTGCACACTTTTCTATTTAAATCAACGATTAATATCAAGATATTAAAGTTGTCGCTGGATTTGTTGTTGGTATTGTGGATGTGACTTTTTGTTGGCTCGAGGAAGGTGACAAGAACCAATGAAAGTCTTGGAAGAAGTGCAAACGGAGATGCATTCTGCCCTGCTTAGTGCTTTAAAATGCTAAGTGTGTATTGTTGTGCGTATTCGACATGGTTGTGTATATAGTATGGTGAGAAAACACAATACACAATAGTTTGAATTTGAAGTCAGATAAGATGAGATAGATTTTTTTAATATTTAGAAGCTTTTCTGGTTGAGCACAACATTTTAAAATACACCATTTAAGTTTTAATATTGTGTTTTTATTTGTAAGTTTTTCAAAAGGAAATCTGCGTAAACGAAAGATTAAAACGAAGATGAGAAGCAGCTGCGTTTAAGCAGATTTACTTTTGAAAAACTTAGATATTAAAACACAATATCAAAACATAAATATGGTGTTTATAATGTTGAGCTCATGTTGAGCTCAACCAGAAAAAAATCTTAATCTCATCTTCTCAGACAAGTTTGGGGGGGTAAATTTTTTGTATAAAGGTACATTATTTCAAAATTCTATTACCAAATTAAGTACTGCAAAATTTTGTAAAATTGTGACATCCTTGTTCAATTAATTCTTAAGGCTCAATAAGCTTTTTTCGAGAATCTTTTTCTTAAAACAACTGTTTCGTTTTATATAAAACTATTTGGCAAGTATTTAGGTCTTTAATAAAGGGAGTTTTTTTGTCGAGGTATAGATCTTAAGTTGGCATTACTTTTCAAGACGGCGACCGATTTAACAGCTGTCAAGTGATTTATTCTCATTGTGGTTTGGCAATTCATCATGAATAGACTCACGCCTGAACAACGCTTGCAAATTGTGTCGATTGGGCCCAAAACGAGATGGCCGTTGTTCCCGATTTTCATAAGCGAATTTTGTTTAGTGATGAAGCGCACTTCTGGTTGAATGGCTACGTCAACAAACAAAACTGCCGCATTTGGAGTGAAGCTAATCCTCAAATGTATGTCGAGACACCGTTACATCCAGAAAAACTGACTGTTTGGTGCGCTTTATGGGCTGGTGGAATCATTGGTCCTTACTTCTTCAAAAACGATGATAGCCACAACGTTACAATCAATGGTGATCGGTATACAGCCATGATTACTAACTTTTTCATTCCTGAATTGAACAATCATGATGTCCATAAGCTGTGGTTCCAACAAGACGGCACAACATGTCACACAGCTCGTGCCACAATCGATTTATTAAAAGACACATTTGGTGACCGCCTAATTTCACGTTTTGGACCTGTGAATTGGTCTTCAAGATCTTGTGATTTAACACCGCTAGACTATTTTCTGTGGGGTTATGTAAAGTCATTGGTCTATGCGGATAAGCCACAAACGCTTGACCATTTGGAAGACAACATTCGCCGTGTTATTGCCGATATACGGCCACAAATGTTGGAAAAAGTAATCGAAAATTAGACGTCCAGATTGGACTACATCCGAGCCAGCCGTGGCAGTCATATGCCAGAAATCATATTTAAAATGTAATGCCACAAGATTATCTTTCGAATAAATAAAAAAATCATGTCAATCGAATATTCCATCGTTGTTTTGTTGCAATTTAAAGTTCTATACCTCTAAAAAAAACACCCTTTACTATGATGTTTATAATATTTTTTTCTTTTTTTTTTTTTTTGATATGTAGGTAGATACATTATGTTGAGGCACATCAATACTAACGGGGAAGGGGTCAGCGGGGCGGATTTTTATTTGGCATTTTTTTCTCTTCGAAAAAATCATTTCGCAATTTATTTATTGGCATTTTATCACTCTGGACTCTGGTTTTGATTGTTTGGGAATTTAATGTATAGCATGTTCTCATTTCGCAGTGTGATTGATTTGCAAAAATTCATTAAGCTATCTTTTACCTCACAATAGCTTTTAAGTTGTTTCGCCTATCGAACTGTTACAAATCAATGAATTTCTGTCGAAATTTCGGAATTTTTACAACTCGGAATTGTGACTTTTGAATCAAAGTAACGCTTATCCGTTTCAGCATCCAATCTATCTTCTATCTTCTTTATAAATAAAAATCAATTGCTAAAAAGCTTTGTACGATCATCACTGCAAAACAGCTATACCTATTTGGATAATTCTTTTTTGTCTTGTTTGTTATTGTCAGGATATGGTTTGTATGAAGAAAAATATTTGGAAAATAGTACGGAAAGAGGGTAAATTTGAACGAAAATCATAAAAAAAACACTGTGTAAAAACAGTATGATTTAAGTTGGGAGATTTTAAAACAAATTGACAAAATGATTTTCATTTTCATTATAAACAAAAATATTTGAATTTCGTGTTACGAAAATAAAAAAAGGTGTCATCTGTGTGAATAATACCGCTATTTCCAATGGCAGTGTGATCGAGCGGTCTTATGCACTGCCGCTGACACGACTGGATATCTGTGGAGAATGTTGGACGAGCGAAGAGAAAGTTGATGTTTAAATTTTGCTAAAACCCCGACAGTCCTTTTAGGAGCCGTGTCGTTTTAGTGGCTGAACATGGCTCACTGTTAAAAGGATAACAAACAACTTACAAGCCAGTCGGCAGACTTTTTTCTTGCAACGGAATACCCTACCCATCCAATTTTATGATTAGATGGGATGGTAGAATGCTGGCGTTAGAAAAAACGCGTTTTCTCAAATAACTTAAGAATATCTTATCGCACGAAAAAAGAGCTTTTCTGTTAAGAGCTTTTCGATAGGACATTCGATATGAAATATCATCATAAAAATATGGTGATTTTTTTCATGTCTTCTCCTGTTTTTTTTTTCTTGTAGCTATAGCATTTTTCGATTTTCGATTTTGATTTCTATAATTAAACATTTTAATAAAAACTAAATTGTTATACGCTATAATTCCTTAAGTACGAAAAAAAAGTTGTAGACATGAAAAAGAAATGCATATTTTCTATCGAAAAGCTCTAATTTGTCCGACAAGCAATTCTAAAGTTATTTGAGAATACGGGTTTTTCAATATGGCAGCTGTCGCAAGACCCTACCATCCCGCCATTCTTTTTTTGATACTCCTGAAAGACTAACGATACCATATCTAATCAAAAAATTGGGTGGGTATTCTGTTTTATTATGGAACCCAAATTTTGTCTCTGCCGACTGGCCTATAAATTGAAGCAACTATATCATAGGAAAGTTGAAAGGCAAAGAAGTTTTAATTTCGAGAATACGACTCAATCAAACTGCCTTTTCTTTTGAATTTAAGTGTGTCTAGTTTCTGGTCCAGTTTTCAATCAATAAGAACTGTGTGCATTGCAGTACATTTAATTGTTATTTTTATTTAATTGTCATTTTATTTAATTTATTATAACTGAATATTGGAGACTTCATTTTTTAATTAGTATTTTATTAAGCTGTGAGAAGCAGGGTCGATCAGCTAGTTTATGAAAAATTTTACCTACTCTGAAGGAAAATTTCTCTAATACAAACTTTGACAGCTCGTTTCGTCCAAGACTGTAAGATTTCTTTTCCGTAGTTAATCTACATTTTCCGCCGTTGAATAAGGAACCATAGTCTTTCCGGCTTAGTCAAAAGGGGTGACGTGATATAAAGCCAAACGAAATAAGACCAAATTAGAATGTTGGTAGCTAGTAAAGGTAGCTTTAGGGCTTGTTTCACAACCTCTGAGAAAGTTTCAATTAAGCTATTCAGAACTTTCTTTGGCAGACAAAAAAAAATAAATAGAAAACGTAAAATTTACTCAGGGTCTGTGGAACAAGCCCTAGTTAACTAATGTCGAATTCCTTTGAAATAAAAAGTTGACTTTTTTCGGACTAAATTCGCTTTTTTTCGGACTAAAGTTGCTTTTTTTTTCGAAAATCATGATCCATAGACAAGAAAAAGTTGCTTTTTTTCCCCTCAGATCAACTTATCTTGAATCTCGATTTGATAGCAAGATTCACACATATTTGCACACATTCTTAACAGATTTGATTTCTTCTGTCAGACGAGCCGTTTAATTGTGTAGTTTGGTTTATTTTTATTTAGATTTCTCAAATAAAATAATTTTAAAATAATCTATTGGACGTGAACCTTGTTGTTAATAGTGCAATATGTTAATAGAGTGAACTTAAGTGAATTGTTTAGATCGCGTCTATAAAATATACACCACACAATTACAGAAAAAAAGCAACTTTCTTGTTTCAACATCCATGGGAAGGAAAAAAGTCAACTTTTCCGATCAAATCTGAAAAAATCTAAGGAATTCGACATAATTATAACTTCTAATTCAGATGTGGCATTGTGTTAACATAATTTAAAAACACTTTATTTCTGAATATAGCTATTAGTCACTTACAAATGTAACTGCAACTTTTTTGTTCGTTCTTTGTTTTTTTTTTTTTTTTCTCAGAAGAAAATTTCCATTAAACGCGAGATTGAGGTCATCATTGACTTTTTCGCACATCCATTTGTGGCATACGTGGCGCCACAATGATTCTTTTTATTGAACAGTAACTTATTTGTAATGGTTACTTGAGCCCAATACACTATGTTAATGGTTTTGGTTTCCACTCAAAGTTAAGAAGGTCCAGAAGAGCATGCGCGGCCGTGTGATTTTGGTGGTCAGTTGACAGTCATAATTATTGGTTAGCCAAATTTGGACAATCATGTAACATGTCCATAAGAAATATATAAACGACAACTTTGGCTGCAGGATTGCACATTGCAGTAAGACGTACGGCACGAGAAAAATGTTTTAAATGTTTGGCTGGGAAGGTAGATGTTGATGGTGATGGTAAACGAAGTTATACCTACCAAATCGGGAAAAGTCCTACTTTAAAAGAAATCTCTGATTCATGATTGCAGAGAGTGTTAATAGTTAAGGAGGATGTTGTTTGTTTCATAAGGTGAGTAATAAACACCAATGCGAATGGTGGACGTGTTGAATATAATTATTATGTACATGCACATGCACAACACATATCATATTATACATACTAAAGAACTTACATATATCATGATTCTGAGTAGTATTATAGATGCACCAAAAAGTGCTTTTTGGTGCATCTAAGGGGTGTTTTTTTTAGAGATATAGAACTTTAAATTTGCAATTAAAACAACGATGGAATACTTGATTGACATGATTTTTTAATTATTCGAAAGATAATCTTGTGGCATTACATTTTAAATATGATTTCTGGCATATGACTGCCACGGCTGGCTCGGATGTAGTCCATTCTGGACGTCCAATTTTCGATGACTTTTTCTAAAAAGTCAAAGTCTTCCAAATGGTCAAGCGTTTGTGGCTTATCCGCATAAACCAATGACTTTACATAACCCCACAGAAAATAGTCTAGCGGTGTTAGATCACAAGATCTTGAAGACCAATTCACAGGTCCAAAACGTGAAATTAGGCGGTCACCAAATGTGTCTTTTAATAAATCGATTGTGGCACGAGCTGTGTGACATGTTGCGCCGTCTTGTTGGAACCACAGCTCCTCGACATCATGATTGTTCAATTCAGGAATGAAAAAGTTAGTAATCATGGCTCTATACCGATCACCATTGACTGTAACGTTGTGGCCATCATCGTTTTTGAAGAAGTACGGACCAATGATTCCACCAGCCCATAAAGCGCACCAAACAGTCAGTTTTTCTGGATGTAACGGTGTTTCGACAAACACTTGAGGATTAGCTTCACTCCAAATGCGGCAGTTTTGTTTGTTGACGTAGCCATTCAACCAGAAGTGCGCTTCATCGCTAAACATAATTCGCTTATGAAAATCGGGAACAACGGCCATCTCGTTTTGGGCCCATTCGACACAATTTGCAAGCGTGAGAATTGCCAAACCAAACTGAGAATAAATCACTTGACAGCTGTTAAATCGGTCGCCGTCTTAAAAAGTAATGTTAACTTAAAGTTCTATACCTCGAAAAAAAACACCCTTTATAATACTACACTTAGGTTGAGTTACGACGAGAAAAAAAAAAGTATAGAAGTGGGTTTAGATTTTCTAAAAAAACGATTTAAATTAGCAACAAAATTATTTAAGAACAAAGGTAAAACTTGCAATGCCATGATATACGTTGTAAGATCGCCAGGAATCTCCAGATGCTTTAAAGAAACGATTAACTATTTCCTCAGCTCACTTTTTGAAAAAGTAGCCCAGCAGACGACATCATTTTAGTATTTTTAATGATTATTAGGTAATCCAATAACTTTTTGTGTATCAAACAACAAATTAATTATTAACGAAACAACAACTATTTTTATTAATTAACAGCCAACATCTGAGGAATTGAAAGCCCACAAGAATAAAGAAGAGACTATACACGGCATGTTTAAATTGTTTTCAGAATATACCTACCAAACCAAAAAATTAATTAATTCACATAATGATGATGATACAAAACACTAGATAATGAACAAGCGAGTTACAATTATCATGTGATTTCATAAATTAATATTCATCATTCATGTTATTTTTCAGTAAGGAATAATAAGCTGCTGATTTCACTGCTCCACTTTCATTGCATTTTTCATTGTAGAATATTCAGCGAAGACTATGTGATTTTTAATAAGGAATTCCTATTTAGTTAGGTATATCACTGATGAATCATGATGTTTTTCATCATCAAAAAACATCACCTCTTAATAGTGATTTCACTGTTGAATACTCACCAAAAAAAAAGTCACTTTTGGTAAGTGCTCTCAGTTTATAGCAAAAATGCTGGTCCAAGGAGTTTGAAGTGTGCCAATGCATGTCTGCCAGACGTTTTAAAAATTGGCAAAAATTCATGTCTTTCATTCTTTTTAACATAACCAAATAATTTCTGCTGCAATAAGTAGGAAAACAAAATGAAAGTTTAAGACGATTAGGCTTGGCGTTCGTAATAGAAGTGATAAGACTAAGTGATAATACTACTTTAGTAGTCGTGTTAAGACCACTACTACTGTAGAAGTAGTGATAAGAGGTTTCTGGGGCACTGGCTTGGTGGCTTAAGGTGGCTCGGTGGCTCGGTGGTTTGGTGACTCATTTACGGTAGGAACACGAAATTTCCTTTTTTTACGTTTTGCGTTTATAATTCATGTTAATAGCGGCGCTATCTAAAAATTCGTGTTGTTTTGCGTGTTTCGAGGGTTTTGCATTTTTGACGATTAACTTTATTTGCGTTTTTAACGTAAAACGTGAGCCACCCTAAGCGAACGAGCCACTGCCCCAGAACCCTATTATTACTGCTACTACTTTAGTAGTAGTCATAAGACCACTACTAAAGTTGTAGTAGTAGTAATCAGAGGGTTCTGGAGCAGGGGCTCGATGGCTTAGGGTGGCCGCCGATCCACTGAGCCAGCGGCTACCGAGCAGAACACTCATATCCCTACTACTAGTTTTATTACTACTACTACAGTATATAGTAGTGGTCTTATCACAGTAATAAGACAAAAGACACAAAGTCACACTTAGCTACCGAGCCCAGAACCCTCTTATCACTACTACTACAGTAGTAGTGGTCTTATTAGTACTTATTCAGAAGTAGTGGTTATATCAGTACTACGATAGTAGTAGTGGTAATCAGAGTGTTCTGGAGCAGTGACTCGGTGGCTTAGGGTGGCCTCCGAGCTTCCGAGCCGCTGAGCCAGCGGAGCGGCTACCGAGCCACTGACCCAGAACACTCATATCCTTACTACTAGTTTTATTACTACTACTACAGTATATAGTAGTGGTCTTATCACAGTAATAAGAGGGTTCTGTGGCCAAGGGTGGCCACCGAGCCACAAAGTCACGCTTAGCTACCAAGCCCAGAACCCTCTTATCACTACTACTACAGAAGTAGTGGTCTTATTAGTACTGCTACAGAAGTAGTGGTTATATCAGTACTACGATGGTAGTAGTAGTAATCAGAGGGTTCTGGAGCAGTGGCTCGGTGGCTAAGGGTGGCCGCCGATCCGCCGAGCCACTGAGCCACACTTAGCTACCGGGCCACAGCCCCAGAACCCTCTTATCCCTACTACTATAGTAGCAGTAGTCTTGTTATCACTGCTACTACAGTAGGTAGTGATTAGGGTTCTGGTTCTGGGGCTGTGGCTTGGTGGCCATAACTCTCTTATCACTACTCTTCCAGTAGTAGTAGTCTTATTATAAGAGGTTTCTGGGGCAGTGGCTCGATGGCTTAGTGTTGCTCAGCGGCTAGATGACTCGTTGGCTCTATGGCTCCGTAACTCATTTTTTGCCTTTGACCGTTCTTAAAGATTGTCATTAGACATTATATGGCTAAAAGTCGCGAAAAGACATCTCTATAAGACACTTTGGAAAATTAAGGCAAAGCGACAAATGGCCATAATTGTGAATAAGGCCTTATGACGCTTTATGGAGAGTTTATTAGTTAAAACATCTCACGCATACATGAATTTGATGCTTTGCATAAAAATTTACTTATACATTCTTACATGCATGGTGAGAATGTTTGACCTGTGTATATGCCGCTTAATATCTAAAAAACTGTAGCTTAATTTTATTTAATGAATGATAAACACCTTAATATATTTTAAATACAGCTTCATACTCATCACCGATTTTCTTGGTATAATAGCTGATTAGTATATTATGTAGGTTATATATTATGTATATTGTAGATATACATCACTTTGAACATCATTTGCAAAAATAAATGATAATATTTCTCTTGGGAATGTATGGAAACAATATGTAGCTATGTATGATGAGGTTTTTCTATAAAAGTTATTGGCACCAGCCGTCCGTCCTATTACAAAGCAATTCAATTTCCCGATGCTGATGAACCCGACGACCGTACAAAGTGAAAATTTCTCCCATACCGACGCACCGTCAACATAGACACTTGCGGGACAACTATTGTCCCATCAACAAAATTTAAATTTTAAAACGATTTATTTTTCTCTTGTTAGTTCTTTTACGAAAATAGGTTTTTTTTTTGATAAGAAACCACAGGACTCCTCTATTTTTTTATAACAAATAAATACTTTTTGTTATATATCTTATCTTGCTCTTAACGGTCTATCGGAGCGTTTTTTTTTCTGATCAGGAAATGAGCCAGACAAGATGAAGTCCGGACAAAAAAATCTAAAAAGGAATTCTAAGCATAATAATTCTTTTGTCAAAATAAAACCACAAAACGATAAAAAAAATCTTGAAGAGCCTTTCGTTCCATATATAAGTATGATTTATTTTCTTCGTAGTTTTGTACTTATTCTTGACATAGTAACTACACACATAGATATAAAGATACTCCACCTCAATGCTGGCCTATCTTTGATTCAATGAAAAAAATCGTGTCTTTTTTTCTAGCTCTGTGATTTATAGTAGCTGGTAGTGTCAAAATAAGCCGAAGAGGACTGAAGTGTCAAAAGGATGCTTTGAAATCACATACACTTAAATAGCAAGTGAGTGTTTATAGATTGTTAAAATAAATGTTAAATATAATTTGATTTATTTCAATTTATAAACGCTCAACACTGACAGTCTCAAATAAACCTTAATAATGTGTTCATTGATACACGAGCGCCGTAAGTCACAATATAATACCTACACTTTATATTATGTAGGCGCCCCTTATTTCTTATTCGACTCACATTTTTGCACATATCGCGTCGACCAATCCATATATGGCTTGAACTAGCTTAAACGATAAGAGTTTAATACACACATTGAAATACCCATAATGATAATAAAAATAATATAAGAACAATTATCTATTCCGGCCAATAACAAATTGTCAAGTAACCGACACATAAATATAAAAAATTAGTTGGACATTTAAAAAAGCAATAGAAAACCAGTGAAGTTAAGTTATTGGAATATAAGAGAAATAAATTGTAGTGGAAGTAATTTAGTTTGTTCTATGTGTAAAAAGCACAGCGGATTTTTATGAAAAGGTGAATTACACCAAAGATGTTGATGCTAAAAAATAAGTTTTTTTTGCATTTAAAAATTTTTTTTTCTTTTATTTTTTATAACATCTTTAATTTTTGAATATTAAAAAAAAAAAACCTTAGTTGCTACTTTTAAAAGTCATCATCAAAGCCCAGAGTGGGCACTTTTTTAGAAAGACTACATCAATGCATTTTTCCAATAGACAAAATAATATTAATTAGCACTCAAAATTAATTTTAGTATCTACAGTCGAAATAGACTTTTAAATGCAAACAATTTTACTGCACAATTTTCTTTTGCAAATCGTAAAAAAAGTTCATTAGGAGATCATTTGTTGTTTTTTTGGGAAAATTAAACTTGTGCTCGAGCCACCAATTAGAAAACAGTCTTACTCTCATTATTTCGATAATCGTGTGTCTGTCAAAAATTGAGTTCGGTACGAAATTAAATTATTTATCTTTTTGATGTAAACTTTTTTAATGTATCTTTAATATTTTAAAACTGGACAAATAAGAATAAAAAAACATCAAAAGTTTTCAAAATGACAGCTCGATTTTCCCGAAAAACGAAAAATTCTATGACCCCCTTCAACGAATAATGAAGTAAAAGTGTACAATTCTTATTTTCTTTTTTTCATTTCAGGTTAATTTTACGAATATAGAGACTGGACTATTAAAGAATCCAGAGCTATCGCAGTTATGTTGCTGCAAGAGGTTTTTGAATGTGTTCAACCTGCAAGACGCATTCAAAAACAAGGCAGGAGACCCCTGAAAAAACATCTTTTAAATTTATTTTAAGTTCTTATAAATAATAATTAAGTTCTTATCAATAATAATATTGTTTGTCTGTTCCAAAAAAAAATTATTTTGATAGTGGTCTTTCTTAAAAATGTTCTTCCTGTGGATTGTAAGACACTGACTTTAAAAAATGTCAACTGAAGTGCTATTAGTGACAACAAAATATTGCTGTAGGCTCTTAGACTAGTCGTCTTATCGAAGTCGAAAGAACCAAATATTTAAACAATAAGCTTTAAGTTGTACTTACTATTTGTAACGTGTTATACATAACAATAATACGAGCTGCTTGCCGTTCTTTTTGTAACAATATGAAATCATAGCTCTACCGGCAAACGACAGTAAATAGTCAAACGGATGCAACATATTTAATGGAAAATGTTTTAAGGTTACATGCCATATAACGTTTTTTTTTTTTATTTGACTTTCTCATTAACGACTCAACGGATCTTAACCAAATTTTATACCTAAATCCTAGTATGCAGCTGAAGTGAAACGAAATTTTCCGTCGTCATCATAGAAGAAATGATAACGAAACGGTACCGGACAAATTGTTATGTAGAGTTTCGCCATTTGCAAAAAAAAACATATTTTTTCAAAGCACACCAAAAAAATTTCGCGAGCAATTAATATCCCGGTCAATTAAATTGTGTGCGAAAAGAGTGTAGAGAGTAGCGGAGACTTGAACCGATTATCAACCGTTTTACGGTGGAGCTGCGTATCACAAAACGAAAATAAGGACAACAAATTTCGTTTATGATTTCACTGTGTCATTTTTGTATGGGATTTTTCGTTTCACTTCAGCTGCATACTAGGCTTAATAAGGTTTATTTAATTCTTGGAAAAGAAAATAAACATTTATTTATAAATACTACTATAATTGTAGATAATTATTTATTAATTTTAAAATTTTATTTAAGTTTTACAATATATTTTTTTTTTTAATATTTAATGCGACGCGTTTCAGTTTATTTTAAACCATCATCGGGCTTGAGTAATATGTGTTGTTTTTTTTTTTTTTTTGTCAGGTTCAAACTTATTTTGAACCTGGCGAAAACCAAACAAAACATGGAGGCATTCAGAACATTAGTGAAATAAGTGAACTTCGACTTTGGTGGACAAATTTGGAGTTTAATGAAAATATATAAACGATATCAAAAAGCAATGCTGTCATATCGACTGGTAACAGTATGTTTTTTTTCACTAATAACTTTTATTTTGACAAGTTTACATCAGAACTATGTGTTTAAAGGTTAAATATCAATTTTTTTCAAAAGGCACTTAGACCATTTATTATTCTGAACGCCTCACATATTACTCAAACCCGATGATGGTTTTTTTAAATAAACCGAAACGCGTCGCATTAAATATTAAAAAAATTATGTTGTAAAATTTAAATAAAATTTTAAAATTAATAAATAATTTATCTACAATTAAAGTAGTATTTATAAATAATTGTTAATTTTCTTTTCCAAGAACTACACATAAACAATATGGAGACTGACTTACAACAAATTGGGTTATTTATCTGAATCAATTTTTTCATACGTGTTTTTTAATTTTTTTTTTTATTAAATATTTTGAAAACTAATTATTATATTTTTTTTATTTTGGATTTTATGTATAAATAATTATGTTCCTAAAATTCGCATACTTATTTTTTAAATTTTTTGTTGTTGTTTAAAGTTGTTTAAAAAATCGAATTTTAGCCTAGCTAATTCAAAAGCGTGTTGTTATGAGTGACCTACAGAAATGTTTCTTTAAAATTACAGCACTGTTGGACTCTTTCACTGTTTGCACTATTTCCTTACATACGTATATTATACGTATAAAAGACACGACTGGGTCGCACGTGCTTGCTCTTGTGGCCAGTTGCCTAAGAGATTAACAGAAAAAATCCATTATTTTACGGCTAAATTATAAACGGAAACATTAAATATAATTCATACAAAAAAAAATAACATATAATGATTTTTAAGTGGGCTTTAGGTCAAATTAAAAGATGTTCTTTTTTATAATTAATTGCGCAACGTTTCGAGCATGTTTATGCTCTTCCTCTTATGCCTTTATTAAAAACATAAAATAAAAATAAAGTAAAACTTACATACATTAATATTTAACATGACTTTCAAATTAACTTACAGCAAATTTTAAAGATTTGAATTTTAATAATTTGTTTGTTTTAAAAACACATTTTTAATAAAGTAGGTAGAAAACTAAAAGAAATTAAAAGAAATTAAAATATTATTTAAGCAACTCTCGTAACGATTTAAAATAAATTTAAATTTAAATTTACATAAACAGGAAAACGACAGCCATTAAACTACACGTGTTTATGTAAATTTAAATTTAAATTTAATTTATATCGTTACTTACGATAGTTGCTTAAATAATATTTTAATTTCTTTTAGTTTTCTATCTACTTTATTAAAAATGTGTTTTTAAAACAAACAAATTATTAAAATTCAAATCTTTAAAATTTGCTGTAAGTTAATTTGAAAGTCATGTTAAATATTAATGTATGTAAGTTTTACTTTATTTTTATTTTATGTTTTTAATAAAGGCATAAGAGGAAGAGCATAAACATGCTCGAAACGTTGCGCAATTAATTATAAAAAAGAACATCTTTTAATGTGACATAAAGCCCACTTAAAAATCATTATATCTTATCGATAAAAAAAGGTCACAAAAATTATCATTTATTTAAAAAAAAAAATAACTTTAAAACTTAGTTCTCACAACCCTAAGATTTCCAGAAAAGCGGGGTACGTCATTAATTTTGATATATTGCAATATATTTAACAAATTCTTTTACCAAAATCGTACATCAAATTAAAAAAAAAATTAAATAAATTTAGTATGCAAAATCAAAAAAAAATTATGACCATTTTTTCAAAATATTTAACTTAAAAAACAAATAATATATTTAAAAAAAAAAACTTATAAGAAATTAAGTAGGTACGCCATTATCATTCAGCTATCTAGACCCTCTTAAATATTCAAATCGGTTAAACTCCGTTGAGTCGTTAACGAGAAAGTCAAATAAAAAAACGCATTGGCATGTACATACCGTTAAAACTATTTTCCAAGAAATACGGCTTAAACCATTTGTCCCCTATCACTCAAATCAAATTTCATAAAAATCGTTAGAGCGAAGAGCTGTTTTCATTTAGAGCTACTTTTTTCGATTTCGCTATATGATCGTAATGTCATATGTTTGATTGTTATCTCAATTCTTTTTTCACGAATTCATGGTTTTCATAGTTTTAATTTCAATTAAAACCAAAACTATTGGATGCACGGTATAATTCACCTTTCATGTTGTAAAAATAACGCCTGCAGTAGCCGCTTTTCGACGACAAAAATGAAAGAAAAAAATCGAATACGGTTGTAATTCAAATCTTAATGGATCAAGAAAATAGCTTTTATAAAATCTACCTCAACAGGTATTTTCGATAAATTTTATTGACTGGAATGGGCTTGAACTCCACCTGTGCAGCAACAACGAACAAAATTACTCCATGGGCGAGTGTTCACCCCTCTGTGACATCTATAGCACTATAAATGTGTTTACGTCGTATACCTACATACACTTATCTGTCTCTATCTGAATACAAGGTTTGATTTATTTAAATTAATCGTTTTTGATTAAGGGGCGAACGGGGGTTGAATCTCGATGGCAGAAGCAAAATGCTGATGTCACTCTTTAGTATTTCAAAGAGAATATCTAGACAGATGAATGACGACATTGATTGGGATGAAAAAGAAAAAAAGCTCCAGGCATGAGTCAGTCACTCAAATGGGTTTCGGTTAAATAATGTCTCCATCGCATCGGTGTCATAGACATCAGAAAAGGTATATCTATGTATCTCTACATGTATACATATTAGGTATCGTAGGTAAACTGAAGGTCGTCCAACATTATATTTTATTTATTTATATTTTGCAAGCTGTTTGTTATTCAGAAAAAGATATAATTTTATGTGAATTGAGATTCTGATTCTGGGCCTGGAGATAAACAAAATCAATTTCCTAATTTGTCGATGTCTGTTTCTTTCTGTTCAATCAAGTTGAATTTTTGTTCATTCTTTGTATTCAAATAAATACATTTTTTTGATAAATAGAACTCAGCTTTAAACAACAAAATGTAAGTGGAACAAAAAACTGAAGAATTTACAAAACATAAGACCCGACTTTATGCTCATTAAACTAATGCTTAACTTTTTATATCACTTTCAGTTTCAACTTGACAATAGCAAAAGGTTAGACGGTCTCGTAGAAAATACCGTTGAAGAAAAATATATTCCAGAGATTACCGAGCATACAAAGATTTTATCAAATTATGTTGTAATAAATGTGGTTGGACACGGACACTATTGGTTTCAATTGAAAGGGGACTGCGCGTATGAAAGGATTACTTATGTGTCCTTCTGAAAAGTCTCAGCCAGCATCTCAAGTAAATGTCAGGGTTTTGTTAATCGATGTCCACATTCCAAAGATTAATTAACAACATTTTTTATTAAACCAGGGATAATTGACGTAATCCAAGCAGTGATTATTGGCATCGACATTAGCCCGCTAACGACCGAAACAATAAATATAAAATATATACTAATATTGGGAAACAATCCTTTCAATATAATCTACCAGGGTACACGCCGCAAAGTGTTGCAGTTCTACCGGGATTGTTTTCGCACCACGTTTGATTATATTTTTTTTTTTTATGTTAATTTTTTAAACTAAGTAAGTAAAATATGTAATCCCGCAAAGTTTTTGAAATTTTCCAGAATTATATATTTTACTATGAGTATATGAAAATGGAACCATTATATGGAAATAACATGCTTTCGTTAGTCACTTCTTGCGTTCAAAAAATCGGTTTTCAAAAACGTTTGAACTGATTCTGATTTAGTTCCAATCTTTACCGACATTTAATCGCTGCATGATTAAAAAACCATTAGTTTTTACTTGCGATTATAGGTATCTACTGCGTATAAGGCAAGTTATGTATACGTGCAAAAAAAAATTTAGATAACAATCAAACATGACATTACGATGATAGCGAAGTCGAAAATAGTGGGTCTGGAAATTCTGCCTGTCTGTCTGTACGTCAGTCTGTATGTATCAGGACCTAAAGCCTAAACGACTTTACCGATTTACATTAAATTTGGTATGTAGGTTTTGTAAAATAATCCTTAGAGGAAAAATTGAATTTTTGTTTTTTAGCCCCAAAAATAACGGTACCTGCCATATAACGGTTTTGGAAAAGCTTAATTTTCTCGAAAACGGATCCATCGATTTTTTTCAAAAATGGTTTTTATCCGATTTTCTTTTGTCAAATTTACAAAAAAAAAAAGTTTTTGCAAGCTTATTAACAGTACCTCCCTTATCCATTAATTTCGTCTTGAGCTATCTCGTGAACGGGTTAATCGATATAAATTTAAAAAAATATTTAAGAATAGATTGACTTGATGAAATTTCGATACCAAAATTTTCCAAAAATTCTTAGTTTCTGATTTAATTAATTTTTTAATTGATTTTGTTGTAAATTCAATATTAGGAAAACGGCTTTACTAAAAAAATTTATTTTTTGCGCATAAAATGCAAACTATTTACCACTTGAAATTGGCTGTTTTAAATTCGTAAAAAAACTTTTTGATAAAAACTATTAAGTTACTATCGATTTATTTAAAAACCGCTTTAATTTATTGCATTCAGGCAACAAATTTTTCTGCATACTTTTATTTTCGTTTGAATCTTTCTAAAAAGTAGTTTTAGCACTTTTAACAAATATTCGTATGATTTTATTCGTATTTTTCATTTTTATTAAAAAAAATTATTAATTTTTTTTTATTAAATTTAATGTTATTTATGTGGTAACTTGCTACAAAAGCAAGTTCATGCGACCCAGTCGTGCACTTTATTTTTTGTACATTACTGATGCGAAAAGAAAGATTCTTATTTACAGCAGCGATTTTTGACTAAACAACGTCTTTATGGGACAGGGTCTGCTCATAAAAATTAGGATGGTTAACGGATAATACAATGGTATTCTGCATCGCAGTGCGATCAAGTTCGTTTTTGAGGAACATTTTTCACAGTTACACATTACGTACCTTTACGATTCGTACGAAATGGGAAAATAAATCATTGATTAAATAAGGCGATAGTTTTCTAATATGTTTAATTTAAACGTATTTAGAGATCTGAGTACGCCCTCTTCAGAAACTAATAAAGTGCTATTTTAATTTAGTTATGTAAATAATTTTTAAATATCTTAAAACATAATAATAACTTTAAATACATACAAAGACGCACTACACAAAATATTCTCTCTATTTTATATACCTACACAAAATTATCTATATCACTTCAAATTTCAATAATGGTAACTGAACAATCAACACAACATGCCTTAATCTACATAGAAATAGAAATTGATATTTTGATGTTACATTATGAAATAATCATCCATCTTCAATATAATGTTTATTAACCTTTTGTGCTGTCTATGGTTTACCAATCTTATTTGGTTTACATAAAATATTAAGTAGCTTGTCTTTACCCGGAAGCTGTATACATTTAAAATTTTCAGGTTCATACAATGATGGTTTGGTTGAATTGGTTTGTCGATAACTGATTCTGTATATCCAGTTTCTACCCCTGCAGTGGTATACCTAATCGATAATTATTATATAATATAATCTTACTTCCCGCATATCAAACTCCATTAGGGGCTATGTCCATAAGATATATTATTCAAATTCAAAGTGCAAAATTAATAAACGACCTCGGGATGCTTTGCAATAATTGATGAAAATGTAAATAAAATATCCCTTATGAAATGTGTCAAAACAAATAAAATTTTAAGACCGACTTTAATAGAATGAACTAGGGTGTTATAAGGTTTAAGAACATAACGCGAGACAACATTTTCCAATATTATATTAATAATATTTATTTTAATGTTGTATTATAACAACAATAATAACTTAAATAGTCTATGGTCTGTTACCAATCTTACAACCTCTCCCCCCTTTGATATATGCTACGAATTGTAGTCTATCAAATTAAGGTTAGGAGAAAAATGGAGGCGGAAAAAAACAGCATACTTGAAGGCGCTTAGAAAAAGGTTGAAGCTCCAAATGCGTTTGAAAAAACAAACAAACATAACATCTCGACCTGTGTCGTCTGTGGTCATAAGCGGTGGAATGGGTTGTGCAAATGACTTCGAAGACTGAACAAATCTGATAATGCGTGGGTTCGAATCTCATGAGTTCGAATCTCATTCGTTTAAAAATTGGTGGTAGCACCTTTTAGTTTTTGTTCAAACATTCGGGTTTTTAATTTATCGAGATCGTAGCCATTCTTTTAAAATTTTGACAGTTTATAGCTCGACAAATAGAGGGCAGATCTGTCGTGAGAAACAACTTCGCAAAAAAGTGAAATTACATACATATGTATACTTACTACTTTTTGCGAATTTACTTCACAAAAAAAAAGTGAAATTAGTTTCTCTAGTGGTGAAGTAAGTTTCCATGTTAAGTTAGTTCCCTGAGATCATCATTTTTACTCAGAGGGATATTTTAGGAAGAAGATTTGATTTAATTTTTTTACCCTATGATATTTCCATAAAATTTCATATTTTCCAAAGGCTGACAGTTTACGAACATGACAACTTTTCACCCAAATGTCACAAAACAAATTTTGCAAGGGATACAGACAAAATCCAGACTGGACAAAATTCCTATTGCTAAACTCCCGACTGTCAAAATCCCCACTGACAAAATCCCGACTGTTCAAAATTCGCAATGGTACGATTAAAAAACTTTCACACTAATTATTTGAATAGGAATTGAAAGAGGAAGAAAATAAGAAGCGAAGCATTTAACCCAGGAAAACTTTGGACTCAGGCGCCCGCTAGACGATTGGACAGGAGCAGCGAAGTTGCGTGAGCGGGACTGACTACAGAAAGAGAGTTAAAATCCCTTGAACCCACGAAGCGGCCCACCCAGGTGCTGTTGAACATGAAAACATTGGACTAAGGCGCCTGCTAGACGACTGGACATACACCCTAAACCTCAACGAGAGACATTTTTTTGCAATTAATTTATATTGAAAAATTCAGTTTTAAATTGCCTTTACCAAAAAAAGTAGTAAATCAGTCGGGATTTTGGCAGTCGGGTTTGTCCAGTCGGGACAATCCATTTTGCAAGCCTTTATTTAAAATAAATTCAAAATCTAAAAAGCGATTAACTATTGTTTTTAAATCATTAAGAAAACCAGACAATCACCGACACATTTAGTAGCAACCGCGAAGGCAAAGAAAATCGTTTCCTGCCACAAGCCTTGGACACACAGACCCAAGACCTACAAGCTACAACAGCTGATTATAATGCTAGATACACACGAGGCAAGGCAACCGTTGCAGCAACGTGTTTCGTTTGTTCAATACACACGGGCAACTGTTGCCGCAATCCACAGTACTTTGTGTAGCTGCGTAATACAGAAAAGAAAACCGGCAGAAAAGTAAAATTATTTTTTAGAAATGAGTAACAATGAAACACACGATTGCAGCAACAGATCGAAAGTCCGAAAATATCAAAAGGTTTTGATTTTTCTGGCAACGGTTGCTTCAAAATGGCTGTGTTACTGCAACGGTTGCCTCGTGTGTAAATAGCATAATATTATATTATTAAAACAATAATGAAAACAAGATGAACATTTGCGACTCTTCAGTTCATTTCGTTTGGTATCCTCATTCAACGAGGGAAGGTAAAAAACTCCAAGGAAACCAATCAATCTATAAAAAGATTGTTTTATCAATATTTATTTCAATCAACGACATCGAAATTTGTCCTGATAGCTTCACTTCCTGTTGTAAACATAAAGATATTCTACCAACTTTCAGAAAAGAAAAAAAAATAACTTGACCTATCCCACTTCTCTTTTCCATCACTTTTTTGTATGAAGTTTTATTTAATGAATTTACTTTTGTTGACATGGCTTCCTGGCGAAGCTTTTTGGCTGTCGTTTATTGTTAATCACCCTTCAAGTATTTCCGAAAACCATTTTCAAAATCCTCTCGAAGTACTTGAACAGCTGACAGTGCAGTTTTGTGTGTTTTTGGCGTCGATGTTTGGCATCCCGAAAATTACTTTATTTTTATATTTTCATCATCATCTGCGGATTCTATTTTGATCGAAGTTTTGTGGATTTTAACTTTTTCGACTTGTGAATCATTTGATAGAACGATGAAGTTAAAGGAGGTTATACATATGTATACCTATTGCTACTGTGTGAATATAGTGCATTATTGTGATTTGTGACAGAGCGATGATGACATAATTTATATTTTCTGAGCTATTTTGTTGTAGATTTTTAAGTTTACAATAATTTGTGTTCTCCTGCGTCTTAGAAAGTTTGTATTGTGGTATTTTAAACAATATGTTCGACGGTAAGGTATTCTCTTAGTGTAATATTATGATAATTTTATATGCAAATATTTGAAGTACCTATCTTTATTTATTGAAAGTGTAATTATATGTACATTAAAAAGAGATACATATATATTGAAGGTATTTTTAGTTGGAAATGTAATTTGGCACTTAAAACTTTTAACAAACTACAAAAATTTTGTTCATTTTGAAATTTTTTTTTTTCAAACAAACTCACTAAACTAAGAGGATTTAACTTAAATTTATGTAAACATATAACATTAAGCTATGCGAAACATTGCAACATCAATATTATACAAAAGACACAACACTTGACAAATTACATTCCTCTATTGTTCAAGTAGATCAAGATTATTTTCACCTCAGAAAATCTCAATAGTCCCTACGTGCAGGATAGTACAATAGCGCGCGACATGATGTAAAATTTAAATTCTTTCATGAAAAGAACACTTAAATGATGAGTAGCTTTAGGTCGACATGAGAGAAAAATTATTCCGACTCAACGGCATGTTATAATAGTACAAGAGTAGAGTAAAGTATAGTATAGTATATAATATATAAACCCATGTATCTTCATGCTCTTCTAGACCGAAAACATATAACATTCTCAACACGCCAGATATATGCCAGACTGGATAATAAAGCAGCTCAGGGTTGGTCCTTCAAAGCTTCATCATCCCACTTCAGTGGAATTTATTTCAAATTTAATTTAAATCCTATTTCAGCACGAGAACAGTGTGTAGGAAAAAAATTCGAACCAAAATGAAGAACATTTATTTGAACGCGCTTTTTCAAGTAACAAAACAATTCGCCATCCCAAGTTTCGTATTCACACCAACGAAAGCATCGTGAATCATTTGTTTTTTATTAGTCCTTGGTAATCTGCTTGAAGGTTAAGGTGCTGCACCCGAAAGTGGATTATTTGCTGACGATGGATCATAAGTCACGATTTTTTATGCTCGCAACAACCCGATTGAAATTTTGAAAGGAAACTGCTATCACATATGAGTTGGCAAGACAGGAAAAATATGCTGCACTCAGGCCTATATCAGACATTTATTTAACGTTACAGTGTTCCTAAGTGGAAACAATTTAAATTCCTTGAATATATGGTCAATACCGAGAGATCATGACATCAAACATTCTGTAAAGTTAGCTGTGAATGAAGTGACGGGAGAACTTCGCAATTTTTTGTGACGGAATAATGTGACATTAGTTGAAAAAAAGACTGAAGCTCTTACATTATGTGCGAATGTATACGATACGCAATGCTTGACAATGTCCCTGGTTAAATTAATAGCAGCTGAGATTAAGAATTAAGATACTCTATAAAAGCAGGTTTAACAACTCATGATTAGATTAGAACTATGAAGACCCGAAAAAGTCTTCACTTCAAGAATACCGTCGTGAACAAAATAAAGCACGGCCAACTCAGCTGGTTCTATCATATGTTCAAAATAGACACGGTGAGAAACCCGTTCTCATGAAACAAAAAAATTCAATGACACCAGTAATGGGAAATAGATTGCCTCTGAATTAGAAATATCCTAATCGAGCCGACGCCATCCAGTTTCGCACCCCAAGGTTCCGGGCGTCCTGGTCTATGCCATCTCTCCAGCACAAGCATGGTCTACCACGCTGTCGTCTGCCATAGAATGTACCACAAAGAACTTTCCGAGCAGGTTCCTCTTCGCTCATGCGAGCTAGGTGCCCTGCCCACCGGAGTCTACCGAGCCTAATTTTTGTCACCATATCTGCTTCAAGGTAAATTGCGTACAATTCATGATTGAACCGTCTCCGGAATCGTCCTTCCTCACATATGGGGCCAACAATTCTCCTTAAGACTTTTCTCTCGAACGCGGCTAAGAGGTCGGAGTGCCTTTTGCTAAGCACCCAAGTCTCGGATCCATATGTGAGTACTGGCAGGACCATGGTCCTGTACAGCAGTAGTTTTGAAGTTATGGTGAGATTTCTGGATTTGAAGAGCTTTGACAGACTGTAGTAGAGAATGCTCACTGCACCATCAAAATTGGAAGGGATGCTACTGAAATCTTTAATAGCACCAGAGGACTCAGCCAAGGCGAAGACATGTCATGTAGACGTAGCTGCTTTAAACATTGTGCGAAATTGGAGACATTAATTTACGAAATTGGAGACAGTTAGCTGCTAAGAGATTGGATTGAACTGGCTAGAGAAGTATATTACGTGAGACTCGGAGCTACTGATCTTCGTAGCACACACATTTTTATCAAACATTGCTGTAGTGTTACTTTTTTGTTATACTGTAGCCATTACATCCTTGTTCTTGATTTGTATATTATTTTAATATAATACCTTATACAAACGAAAAGCTTAAATTACCCTTGCTAACAACTACTTACACAACGCACGTATCTATACATTTTTCTTGTCGATAATATATAGGACTTAAATCTGTGTAAGCAGCGTTCGCATTTTAAGTGCCTACCTCCTACCACTTACATATTAAAGTAAACGGTCTGTCGGACGCAAACACACAGTTAAATTAATATAGGATTACATCGTTCCTGTCATAAAATATGTGACACCATCAAGTTCCAATCTCAAAGGAGCATAGCAAGGTTACCTTATTGTTTTAAGTGTAGTAAAGATTTTTTTTTATTTATTTGCATGATGTATACGTATACCAAATATAAGTGTTGCGACGTGCCTTTTGGCAGGGAAAATTGATGGATCTTTGTTTTATATATTGTAGGCTATAATGTCAAATCAAATTAGTGATACCATAATCAGATCAAATTTTAAAACATGACTTGGTCACAGGTCATATAGGTAATTGCAAACTATAAAATTAGAAAATACAAAATTAATTCAAATTCTGAAGGATTGAAAGGATTTTTTACTTTTTGTGGAAATAAAGTGTAAGCAGAAGTAAAAACGGTCATCTTTGGATCCAACACCGAAACCTATTTTTCGTTGGATATTGAATTTACCTTTCGGACCACTCAATACTCTTATATTATTGATTGGTTTCTAGTCTGAAATCTTAACAGTAAAGGCCCAACTACTGCTACTATCAAAATCGCATGTGTAAATGAGCGATTACACACAGTCATATGGCGTTGGCTATAATGGACATATGGGCATTTCGTTGAGTTTTGTTAATCATGAGCTCCGCATGAGCTGTGTGATTTGAACTGCCCTTACACCATGTAAATTTGACAGCTGTGGGCATTTCACAATCCGAAAAAATATTTAATTAAATTTCACCAAAAAAAGACTACGAATTTTCATTAAATTATCCATTTCATAAATAAATCAATAAATTTAACAATAAATTATGCACTTTTAACACAATTAAAAGAAACTAAAAACAAGGGATTTTAACATGTTTCACATGTTCATTATGTGAATTCATCATGCTTGTATAAACATGATGAAATAGTTCGTTTAATTTTAAGTGTAGATCATGCTTGCTTATGCGCATTATAGTTCTACCTTAATGCTGCAATAAGTCTAAGGTCCGAATCTTACATATTTTAATATTAACGATGTTCTGTTTGAAAACTTTAATCTAAATGGGTTCGCTGACGAACGACGGAAACGCCGGTTTTCTTAATATTTGGTATAATATGCCCGGACGTTTTTTTTTTTAATTTTTATTCTAGGTCTAAAAATTACGGTACCTACTAAGCGTTTATGATAAATCCATTTTTCGAGAAATAAAAATACAATAGATTTTGATAAAATTTAATAAGAAGGATTTGTTGTCAAACGATGGTGTCTTTCATCTAAAACATTTTTCCGTAGAAGCTTGTTAATGATACCTGCCACTAATCTTTTCTAAATTGATACCTACCACAGTAAATTACCTTTTTGATAAGGATTATCTTCTAAACGGCTGCACTGATATTGACGTAATTTTATATTCTTAAAAGTCTGTTAAGCTGCAATCAAAATTTTGGAAAAAAGTTTATTTTAAAAGTTAGTTTTTTTAATTCCGTTTTATTTCTCGGAACAAAATACAATCAATTTTGATAAAATTTCAAGCAAGTATAATTTTTTTTTTTTTTTTCAATTATGATGTCTTTCATTTAAATTATTTTTCCCGGAGAAGCTTAACCTCGCCGTATATTTGCCATAGAACGGTGCTTTTTTAATATCGATTATTCTTCTAAACGGTTGCACTTATTTCGACAAAATTTTATACTCTTAAAGTTTTGCTATTACTTACATAATTAATACTGCAATACAAAATTTTGGAAATAAATGTTTTCTAAAAAGTGTGTTTTTTAATTCCGTTTTTTTTTTTTTTTTTTGAAAACAATCAATTTTAATAAAATTTTATATGAGTGCTTTGTTGTCAACGGCAAAAAGCGAGGGGTTTGTCACGAATAAAATCATCTGACCAATTATACTTACAATCGTTTAAAATCACGTTGAAATCAGGTGCAATCACTATTTCAAGTGATGAAATTAAAAAAAAAATTTGGTAAACGATTTCAAATGATTTCTTGCAATCGTTAAAAATTTTTGAAATCACTAAATTTGTTTGCAATCATGCAATGGCAAAATGGCAAAAGTGCCATAATGAAATTACAAATTGAAATCATAATGAAATCACTGGAATTAATGTGCAATCATTTGAAATCAGTAAATTTATTTGAAATCAATGCAATCACAAAATTTTTAAATCGATTTAAATACTGCTTGAAATCACCTGAAATAATTTGAAGTCATTTGAAATATTGCAATCATTGAACCACTACACTGGCTGTTAACAGTCGTTAAAACTAACGTTACTTGCCACAAGAAAAAGCTCTTTTTTTCTAAATATCGTGGTTAGATCCAGATGTTTGATTTTGAAAATTATTAAAAAATATTTGGATTAAATGATAAAATAAAAAATGACCGAAAAAATATGTTTTTAAATTAATAGAGGGTAAAATTTGGTAATGTTTTAGAAAATTGCCTTTTACTTCTAACCAGAGACATTTTTTTTAATTTTTTCTTATATAACCTACATAACTCTGTACATATACTTTTAGTCTACAATGATGTCTATTTAATTCATCACAAGACCAACACAGAACCCTCACGAACCCAGTTAAAGATATTAAAAGGCCAAAAGATTGACATTGCTTGACAGTTTTGCAAATCCTGCAAATCCTTTTAAATTATATAGTCAAAGCATAGCCATAAGCTAAAAACAGCATAGAAATCATTTCTCGCAAAACGACACAACTTTTCATGCGAATCTAGACATCAAATTCTGTCATCACAACATGAAAATGACTGATGTGGCAATTTAGGATCCGTCGAGCGTATCTATGTTGGTAGGTAGGTACCTTAATTTTTTTTTTATACTTTTAGAGGAGAAGAAGACAATTTTATAGGTAGGTAGGTACACGTGCGTCGCGTCGCAGCACACAATTACTCACAGCTTGTCTAAGCAGAGAAAAACATTATAGGAAAGATGAGCTCGCGCGGGTCTTCAGAATACCACGCTGTTTTGATAAAATATTTGCCATTTTCGCATACGTAACACTTTATATCCTTCATGCTGACTTATAGGTCGTATCGGTGTTGTATCTACTACAGGGGTTTGATAACAGGGCATCCCTTTGTAGATACCTTCATAATGTTAAAACTCGTCTCACTGGTGTTTATCCAAACTGTTCACGTGCCGTCAGAACTCTGAGACTAGAAAGTCCGCATATCGAAAATAAGTAAATAATGAATAATTATGCAGAAAAAAATACCGAAAATAATATAGACTGATGTAGTGGAGTTGCCTTCACCTGCTCCCAAAGTCCAACAGTGACAAATTCTGTGAAATTTGTCAAAAACTCCTGTGTGCTCCGTTTACCATGAGACTGAGGCTAAAGTTTATTATTTTTCATGTCCCTTTAGCAAGAAGTAAAGCATATGGAATGCTTGAATAATGCTTTGTAATTAAGATTTGAAAAACGAGTGTAACTTACGTTCCGATACCTACCGCTACCATGCAACTATACCTACCTACAGCCAGTGTAACTTAGTGGTAATCTTGTTGCTATTTATATATACTGTTACTGCGATTGGGGTGTGAAATTGGTAAAAGATATTATGGTAAAGTGAATAAGAGTATCTCTCGGATGCTGTAGACAGACTTTTCATGATAAATACGAATTTTGATTGTGTAAGTATTAAGTTGGTTTGAGTGCAATAGATTGATGCCTTTGTAAAGCGGCATTCGAAAATAAAATCCATTAGCACATTCCGCGTGGTAAGTGGAATTTCCTTGCAATATAAGTATATAGGTACCCTTGTGATGCAGTGTGTTTGAAATATTTTACTTGAATAAATATTCTTACCTACTGAATTGAACTCATTGTTTTATGTGAGTTGGAGGTTGGATATAATGGATGTTTAATTAATTAATTTGCGCATTAGAAATGTCAGTGTGGGATGTCGAGTGATGGCGTAGGCCTTGCCTAAAGTGTAATCATATGTGTTTTTTAATAGTATAGGTAGGTCTAATTAAACAAGTAAATGTAATAAAAGTTCAAAATAATAGCAAATCTTATGAATTGATTTTAAAAGGTTAAATTTAACCAGAGCTGAAAAGACTGGGCCTAAGAACTAGGAGGTTTCGGCAAACTCTGTTTGATAATTTATTTTTAGTTTCGATTATTATCTACTAAATATAGGTACCAAACTATTGAAAATTGTTAAATTAAATTAAATTAATTATACAAATTCCATTAAAAATTTATTAAATAATGAATATTTTAAAATTTTATTAAATATAAATAATGAAAATAATTTTAATAATATGAAATAACTTAAATATATCTATTAAATAGTAAAATAATATTTATATTGATAAAAGTAAATAAAATAAAAAATGAATTTGAAAAAAAAATTGGCAACAAATCATGGTCGATTTGTTGTTTGAGGATATTACCGCAATTGAATTTTTTTTAATTTTGTAAAACTTTTTGTATCTTGTAACTTTTTAAAAAAATCCTTTTTATTTATCTGAATTTTTGTTTTTTCGCATAAAAAACATTGAAAAAAGGTTTTGCCGAATCAATTTCGACAAGATTCAGCGATATTGTGATGACTGGAAGTTGAAAATTAACTTTCAGATATCAGAAACTATCCTTTTTAGAACCCTTTTGTCAAAGGCTTTGGATACAAGAAAGACATCCAAGTTGGACCAAGTGGACATCCAATGGCGAGTAAAGATGTAGTGAAGTACCTCGGTATCAGTATCTATATTTCAATCGACATATAGATGCTGCTCTTGCCAGAGCTAAGGGAGCGTTTGCTCTGACAAGACGGTTGTTTTATAGCAGCTACATGGCCCTCAACCGGCCGATGATTGCCTATGGATGCCCTGTGTGGTTTAACGTTGCCCCATCTCAAATGGAAAAGATTCGGGTGTTTGAGAGGCAGTGTCTTAATACCTGTCTTCGATTACACAGAACACCAGAGTACAAACATTATTATGCCAACTTATACAACGGGGCCAATATAAAAAGAATAGATAACTTTTTAATTAAGCTGATTCGGGGTCACATTGCAAGAGCGATGACCCCAATGATGAATATAGTGAGAGCGTTCGTCTAAACGGTTTCATCCCGCCCGAGACATTCCTCTATTTAGACAGTCGGGTGCTGATACAAGATAGATTGGCGGTTCCGTTAATCTACCACGTCGGCCGTAGAACTGTGGATCGGCGACTCCTGTATGATCGAGACGTCGGCTCTGGGAATGGAGTAGAGCGTCTGCGGTTCAGTAGAGCTGTGCGCTTTCGGGAAATAAAGTATTTGGATAAGCAAGTTAAACAATTTAATTTAAGTTAGTTTTAAATCCGAAAGGCATTTTTAAGTATAGTTATAGCATAATTTAGAGCGCCCGCATGGGGCCAGTAAGTTAATTAAGTTATTCTGTGAGCTGTTTTTTTAAGGTTTTTGTCTAGCATTTAAGTAGTTATAAGTTAAACGAAAAATAAATATTGAATATACAAAAAAAAAGCTTGTTAACCCAGAGGTTGCCAGTTCAATATTCACTCGAGTACAAAACATTGTTTTTTTCAGCATATATCCCAACTTATGCTCGACGTCGCGTCGCACATGCGATGAAAAATAAAAATCAACTAGCTCTTTACCAAAACAATTCTTTCCTATCTTTCTACTCCTTCTAACTATAGTGTCGTGCAACACCTTTTGCATTTAAAAGGCAATGTGCCTTACAGACACATAGTTAAAATATTGTATATAATTATATTATTATAGGCCCATATAGTTTGCAACAAGAGTAAGTTGGTGTGACCTAGTCCTAATTTTTTGTTTGCAAAAAAATCATAGTTTCCGAGAAATTTCTAACAAAAATGAATTTCTATCCATTTTCCTTAGAGCTATATCGGTGCCAATAATTTTGTTCACTAATCTCAAATCGCTATAAAATTTAATTTATTTCGCTTCACACTGCTTGAACTGTATTCAAATTAATAAATGGGATTAAAGATACTCTTACCATTTTCTGTGTTGCTACAGGGCTTCCACTCATAAGTTTAAGCTAAGAAAGTCATATTTTAACTTGGACCCAAGAGCGATTAATAGCTGAATCGTATTGAACCGTATGCTGAATCGTATTGAAAAAGAAGAAATCAATATAAGATTTGCAAAAACAAAATCGTGTTAACTCAGCTCTGAAAAAATGTGTTCGAATTTTGTAATTTTGTACTCCCTAGGTAGGTAGGTAAGATGGCGGTTTCGCAGAACAACTGTTCCGAAGAAACCCAATTAGCGCGGAAAAGCGCCGTTTTGATACCATATATAACTCGTTTGACCTAATTTTTTGTGATATAGTGGTAGTGACTGTTAAGCTGAGGGGACTAGTTTTTGGTCTGTGCCCGCAGTCACAAGGGAAGAACCTAGCTCACACTGTGTGCTGGGTGGTTTCATTTGGACTGAGAGATGACCAATTAACTTTACACCAGATCTATATGAGGCTAGGCCCGTTCTTAGGCGGTACACCTGCCAAGTGTAAATCCGTGTTTTGATGCTTTCGCCGCAAGATAGAGTAAGTGCTAGTCCGAAAAGCTAGTCCTAAAGGTAAGTTCCAGAAACTTAAAAGGTGAAAGTTGAAATGGAAAGTGAGTGAGTGCTTTGAAAAGCTAAGGGGACCAGTTTTTGGTCTGTGCCCGCAGTCCCAAAGAAAGAAATTAGCTCACACTGTGTGCTTGGTGGTTCCATCCGGACTGAGAGCCTGCCCAATAACTTTACAATAGATCTATATGAGGCTAAGCCCGTTCAAAGACAGTTTATACCTACCAGGTATTAATCAGTGCTCTGATGCTATTGCTAAAGATAGAGTAAGTGCTAGTCCGAATAGCCAGTCCTAAAAGGAAGTTCCAAAAACTTCCAAGGTGAAAGTTGAAATAGAGATATTGCTTGGTTTGTTAGAGCCAACTGGTGCTGTTGAGAAAAGCGGTAAAATCATTTATCCTTTTGTTCGACAGCACGTTTAGGTTGTCGAGAAACAGGCTACCAAATGCCTGGAGGCGAGATCTAGCCAGGGCCGGACAGTGGCAGAGGAAATGCTCAATAGTTTCCTTCTCCAGCGGATTTCTACAACTACGGCAGTAGCTGTTAAAAGGTATGCGCAGTTTAGCTGCGTGTTCGCCTATTGTCCAATGGCCAGTGACGATTGTAACGACCCTGGCCGTGTCTATTCTGTTTCGTTTTATTAAATCATTCGATCTGTTTTTGTCATAGGTTGGCCATATCTTTCTAGTTATTTTACAGGTTGCCAAACCTTGCCACCTCTTTGTTGATTCTGAAAGGAAATGGTCATATATTCTGCCCTTCACGAAGCCCAGTGGAAGATCTACTGATTCGGCCTGAGAGACGAGAAGGGCTGACCCTTGCCTAGCAAGATCATCTGCTCGCTCATTGCCTTGGATGTCGCTATGGCCTGGGACCCATACGAGAGAAATTTTTATACTATCACTGAAACCTGAGAGCTCTGCTCTGCATTGATGAACTATCTTTGAAGACACCAGGCAGCTGTTAATTGCCTCAATTGCAGCTTGGCTATCTATACAAATGGCTACATTGTGAATATTATGGTTAGATATTGTTTTTTGTTTGAGTATCCTACAGGCTTCCTTAATAGCAAGCACTTCAGCTTGAAATATGCTGGCAGCGTTGGGCAGGCGGAACGATTGACTAATTTTAAGTTTTTCGGAGTGAACACTACTCCCTACTTCAAACAGCATTTATTTGCGATGTTCATTTTTAAAATTCTATAGTTAAAAAATGAAATACTTGAAATAATAAAAGGTATCAAAAATGCACTGTATAAAAGATCCAAACATATAATTTGAATTTAATTAAAAAAAAAAAAAAAAACTAAGCATCAACTTCATCTTATATATCTTTCCGCACAATCATTCTGCTTTAATATTAATTTATTTTACACAAACCTCTTCCAAGAAATCTCCTACCCACGAATCTACGAAACATGCAACCAGTAATTTATATTTTCTTTTAATTTGTCATCATAGAGTTTCAAATCTCCATTCTATAGAAATAAAATCTGCGTCATCAATGAATCCGAAAGTATATTTATCTATTTTTAAAAATTCATTCAAAACGAAAACTTCCGGTGATCAAGGTAACAACAATGGCAACAAAAATATTATGACGGTTACGGTTATACACCTTTTGATATAAAAAAAAAATAAAAAAAAAAAAACAACTTTGTTGGGCAAGGTGTTCAAGTTGACTGTCACATTAAGCCACGCGAGATTGCTCCAGAGAAGGTCAGCATCCGTGGGACGAGCCTAACGACTTGTGCGGGGGTAGAACAGTATAATGTTTCACTATGAATGAATGAAATCCAACTGCAGTAGTAGTTGTTGTTATTGTTGTTGTTTTTTGGACCAGAATTATAATGCAGAGCAAGTAGGTACTGTTCGTTGATGGTTTTCAAACCACTTACAGTCTACTGTCAAAATTTTAAACATGCTTGCATGTTGCATGGATAAACCTTTATAAATGAAAAGTTATACAAATGCAGTCTTGTGTACTGACCTCCTACGTATCAATCGGGCCTTTTACTGTAAGAATCCACGCATTATGAAGTGTTCTTGTTAAAGAAAATTATAAAAAAAAAATACCGATAATGTTGCACTTACAGCAATTTGCCAGAGGGGAAGTTTAAATAAGTGGAGCCATTCATTATACTTAACCTACCTGTTTATGTTGTCCGCATTACGTGTGGTAAAAGTTGAAAATTCCTTTAGACTTGTGCCTGATAATATCTATTTTGGATAGAAAAAATCTGTATAAATATAGATAATATTGCTTTGATCAAAAATTCATGTTCATTTATATAGAGCAAATTTTATAAAATACCAGCACGCACTTGTTTTTAAATACGTATTTTGACATTCAGTTTTTACTAATGTTAGGTAGTGGAGTAGTTCCTAAGTCAAAAGTTACAAACATTTGCAAGAAAAAAAAATTGCAAATGATGTCTTGGCAAACGTAATATATAACAATATACTTCACACGATTTGCAACTTTTGTTTAAAAACATGCAGTCATTTACAAGCAACCGCTTGCAAATTATTTGAAAAATAAAAGTCAACTAACGCTAATATACCGGGTTCACACGATTTGCAAAATTAGTTCTAAAACATGCAAACTAGTTTGCGTTCAATCGCTCAAATTATATTTTATATATTTGTTTGCATGTTCAGCAGCTCATTTAGAAAGTTTTCGCGCGAATTTTTAATTATAATAATAACTTCGATAAAGTTTTATGTGAGTGATTTGTTACCAATTATGATGTCTTTCGTCTGAAATTTTTTTTCAGAATCAGCTTATTAACGGTACCTGTCTTTGAATCGTTTTTTTATTGTTCCGAATACATGTTACATGGCCGCACTTAATTTGACGAAATTTAATATTCTAAAACAACTGCTAAACCTTAAAAAATTAAGAAAGAGTAATTTTTGGCAAAAACCAATAATTCTAATTTTTTCGAAAAAAATGCGATCAATCTTTATAAAAAAAACCGATGTTCCAGTCGTGAACACGAAAGTTACTTTTCCCAAGAGCAAGTTTGTGCGACCCGCAGTCGTGCCCTTTATTTTTCGCTACGATTTCCGCGGTGACGTGAAATAGCGCCAAACGAAATAACTCCAAATTGGTCTTATTGCGTTTTTAAAAACGAAATAAGACCAAATTTGAAGTGTGGCTTTATTTCAATTTAGAAATGGAAATAAAGCCAATTTGGCGTTATTTCGTTTCAAATGAACAAGAACAAGACATTTTAAATTATGGCGTATAAACCGCGAGGTTGGTATGGGGGGCATGCTGCCCTCCTGCAACCCACGGCCTGGCCTACTATAGGATTTGGGGTGGGTGCGAGTTTGGGTGTATGCAGAGTTGTTTATTCAAAAACTTTTTATATACCCAAACTCGCACCCACTGCGATTCTTATAGTAGTCATTATCTATGTATGAGAAATTCGGCTTTGTTTCCATTTAGAAAACGAAATACCGCAAAATTTTGTATTTAAACAAATTTGGCGTTATTTCCATTACTTTTAACATTTCGAAATAAAGCCAAATTGGTATTATTTAGTTTCGAAAAACTAAATAAGACCAAATTTAAGATTTGGTGTTATTTCGTTTGGTATTATTTCACGTCACCGATTTCCGCCAATGCTAATTTTGCTTGAAAGGGTCTGATTTTAGGGGAAAACTAAAACTGTCCTAAACATAAACATGTGACGAAATTTTACAATTTAGTCAATTTTATTACAATTTAATTTAATTTAATATAAAACTGAAATTATGTCACGGATCCACATAAAACAGGGTGGTTGAAGAGGAACAGGACAACATACCTATATTACCTATACCACTCTTTAATGTTCGTATATATATACGTCAAAGCGAAATAATGCCGAATCGGTGTTATTTCACTTTCTGAAAGCGAAATAAAGCCGAAAAAATTTGCTGATGGGCGGATCAATTTTGGGTGTGAAACTTAAAAATTCTCTCGAATTTTGTAATTTCCGCACCACAAATCGATCCTCGCCACCAATATTATTCTCTCTTGAGTTTTATTACAGTTGTGTATGATCTTAAAAAGTTAACTACCTGAATATATGACGTTTGCTATTAAGAGTGAACTTTATGTCATAAAAAAAATTATGACTCGTGGTATTTATTTAAACAGATCTTGACGAATCCAATTTTGACGTCGTGGAGTCATCAGCAAGTAATAAATTTTAGACTACATATGTAGTTTTACAAATTTGAAAGAATCAATTTTTGTTGTTTGTGGAGTATTAACGGCGCTCACATTGAACTCAATCAGCCGACGCATTACGTAGTCTTAGATATTTTTTCTCGAATCCTTTGTGTTCCAACTACTCTCTTTTTGAACTTGATGGATTGGACTTGATTCAAATGCATCGTATGAGTGAGTCCAATGAGAAAATCGTCTATGCAGTTTGAACATTCATCACCATAAGCAAGAAATTCATTTGACTCTTTGTAACTTGACCGATTTTTCAGACTCAAATTTTGACGTTGTGATCAACAAAAAAATTTTATATTTGACACTTTGTGTTTGTATAGTTAAGCAGAATTGTAAGAAAATAAATTTGACGTTTGCGTCATTTTCATTGCAAAGCAATAAAATCGTCTTTGACACTTCCTGGTTTGACGGTTATGCATATTTGTGGGTTACAGAATAATATAGGAAGTTAAAAATTGGTTTCGGAAACTCATCAAGTCTTTGGCTTAACATACATATCTATTCTACAAATGATTTTAATAGATTTGGGGCTTGTTTCACAATATCTAAGTAAGTTTCAATTAAGCTATTCGGAAAACAACAAAACAAAACACGGAAAACAACAAATTTAACTGCTGAGCATTTTACTTGAAACTTGCTCAGAGACTGTGAAACAATTAAGCCCTTAAAATAAGAAATTTTCAATTATCAACAAAATGAGAATAATATATTATTACATTCAACCTTTTCGATTGGTTCTTACTGTACTGCCTTAAAGGTTTTCTATTTTAATTAAATTTTCGCATTTTTTAACTTTCTTTTATGCTTTGATTGTTCTCATTTGATTTGAGTCTATCTAACAAATTCAGTATAGTATACGATATTTCAAATACTAAATCCAGACCAGCTGCTGCACATAATTTTTCCACCTAAAGTTTTCCAAAGCATGTAATTACTTCATTTTATAAAAGATCTTAGCTATATCTTTAATAACGGATACAAAAAGTATCTAGAAATACTAAACTCATAACTTGAGGATTACAAATGTTTTTAAATAAAAATAACAATTCTTGTCAATTTAAAAAGACATTTAATACGTCATGTATGGTTCAAGAGTACATGAACTTATTTCCCCAAAAGCAGATCAAGTTGAAGGTATAAGATTCTCCATGCCAATAGCCAATCTACTTCTATTATAAACAATCATTCTGAAAATATGAAAGCTGATTGATTGGCATCCTTTCATAAGATTCGGAAATTAATATTGACTTCTATTCACCATAATGGTTTACAATTTTCAAAATACGATGTGCATGAGAGTCAATTTCACCTATTCAACCATCAAGCCAAATTTCCCAATAGGTTGGATTTCTCGCATTGTCTTAAATGCTCTTTGAAATATGATTTAATGCGATTAGGTTTTCAGTAAAGGCTTCAATCATCACTAACTATATTTTTCAAAGAAACCTTTATACCCGTTCAAATTAAAATTCCTTAGTCGACGAAGTATTTCATACACGATTGCTCAGTTCCACACTTAAGGTCAATAGCTTAATAAAGAACAATAATGTTGGATTTCTGTTCGTAAACGATGTTTTTCCTTGCGATAATAGGTTACTATGAGGCAAGTTATGAATCCGTGAAAAATAAAAGGCACAAACTTGCTCTTTTTACAAGTTACCAAGAGCTTAAAAGAACCTGCCACGAAATTATTTTATATAAAATTAATTGTTAGTTTTTTTTTTCAAATAATTGAACAAGAAATAATTTTAAAAAAAAATAATAAAAACAAATAACTTTGAAAATCACTTTACAACAAACGAGAGTTTTACGAGAAAATCGTATTATGCCAGTAATTTTTATATACATATGTATATCAATATATTTAAATTTTATTTTTTTTCAAAATCGTAGGTCCAGTTTTCGAAAAAATCAATTTTTTTCAAACAACTTTTTTAAAATATTTTTTTGAAAATTTCGGAGAATGGCAATTTTAGCTAATTAATAATTTTCATCCGAAAAATAAATTTCAAAAAATATTAATGAAATGGTTTTTAAAATATTCAATTTTCAAAAAAAATATTTGTTTAATTAATCTAATTTTTTTAAGAATCGTCATTAATAAATTAAGTACGACATTATTGTTTGGCTATCTAGATATTCTTAGAAATAAAATTTTGTAAAAATCCACTCAGTCGTTAACGAGAAAGTGAAAATTAAAAAAAAAACCGTTATATGAAAGGTACCATTAAAACTGTTCCTAAAGAAATATGATTCATGCCAACTGAAAGGCATTTCATATCACTTATGTCAAATTTTATCAAAATCGTTAGAGCCGTTTTCAAGAAAAACTAGTTTTTTCATAACCGTTATACGGCAGGTACCGTTCGTTTTAGGCCTAGATCAAAAATTCAAAAAAATCCCTGGTCTCCCTAAAAATCCTATGTTAAAGGATATCGGTCCAACCGTTTAGGCTGCAAGTGCGAATGACAGACAGACAGACTGACAGACTAACAGACTGACAGACTGATAGACAGACACACGGACAGAATTTCCAGACCCACTTTTTTCGAATTCCCTATCATCGTAATGTCATGTGTGATTGTTATCTAAAAACTTTTTTTTTGCACGAATTCATAACTTGCCTTATAGTATCTATAATCGCAAGTAAAAAAAGTTTTGAGATAACAATCAAACATGACATTACGATGATAGGGAATTCGAAAAAAGTGGGTCTGGAAATTCTGTCTGTGTGTCTGTCTGTCAGTCTGTCTGACGGTTGGGCCGATATCCTTCAAACTTGGTGTGTAGGCTTTTTATGGTGACCGTCAGGGAGGTTTTCGAATTTTTTTTCTAAGGCCCTAAAATAACGGTACCTGCCATATATAACGGTAATGAAAAAACTTGTTTTTCTCGAAAACCGCTCTAACGATTTTGATAAAATTTGACATGAGTCATGAAAGGCCTCTTAGATTAAAACCGTTATTCTTCAAAAACAGTTTTAACGTAACCTGTCATACAACGGTTTTTTTTTTTTTTTTACTTTCTCGTTAACGACTCAACGGACCTTAACCAAATTTTACTTTAAGAAATACCTAGATAGCTGAATTATAATGGCACCTACTTATTTTTTTGTATTAATTAAACAATTTTTATTTTTGAAATTTAATGTTGATGAACCAATTGATGAATTTTTATTTTATTTAGTTTTTGAATAGAACTTAATATCTTTTTAAAATTGACATACTCAAAATTTTTCATAAAAAATATTTTTGAAAAGTTTTTTGAAAAAAATTTATTTTTTCAAAAACCGGTCGTTCGATTTTCATTAAAAAAACTCTAAAATATATTCTATTATTTAAGAACCCGAGAACCATTTATGCCTTTTTACTGTTAAGTCCCAGCTTACCTGCCACAAGAGCAAGTTTGTGCGACCCAGTTGTGCGTTTTATTTATAACCGAGCTTGTAGCCTTTTGTATAAAAATTAACTCAAGATTCAAAAGGAAGAAAAGTTTTAACAAATATTTTAGGTCATTTTGAAATGTGGAAGATAATTAAAAACCATGAGGTAAAATCTTTTATGAGATTGAGTTATAAGGAAACAAGGGAAACTTCTTCCTTCCAATAGGTTAGGTATATCACTACAAAACTTAATACTAAATCAATTTATTTGTTTTATACTTTGTCAAGGAGAAATTCAATCCGAAAAAGAAAAGCAAAATAAATTAATTTGGCCATGATGTTCTTCCAAATCAAACATTTACATACAAAAACTCTAAATCTGAAGATATATAGTTCCATTGTAAAATAGATTGCTAATGTGAATGACATTATATATCTACAAGTGGAGGACAAAATCGGATTCAATTACTGATTCGTGCATCCTAGACCTCTTCTTATTCGTACCTCTATTCATGGATAAAGTGACGGTTTTGTAACCGAACAATATACCATAAGTCAAAATGTTTGAGTATCTGGCATGGATATGTTCTAAAAAGTCGCCCGGCTAGCTACCAACTTCATCCTTGACTCAGCTTAACTCAATTCATTCAATTGCTTCATCAAACCCCATATATATACCTATATGTATATGGTATATATTTCTATTCCTCCTGCCAAAGTCATCTATGCCATTTGCGACTGTTTAGACATTCAGTTCACAGCGGGACTCATTGTATGTGTTACAACGATTTTACGTGCACAAATTGCATGCAAATGCTATACTTGGAGGGTGGGTGGCTTCTGGTGGATTCGCATTACGAGTATCGTCTCGCTGTTTTGTAAGAGTTGCCAGGTTATTAGGTAATGACTTAATTGCACCTTCGAATAGGGCTTAATGTAGTATAGTTATAGAGTTTTGGAACCTGATACTATAAGGGTCTACATATTACAATGTGCGCCAAATACATTAAATTTGTGGGACTACGTACAGTATCAATGTTACCATTTGCAGTTTAGTGATTTCATATTCCCAAATAAATTAAGATTTTTTACAAGCTTAGGAGTCTCAATAAAAATATTAGAAGGAAATATTAATTAACATGTATCTGATTTTGTCGAACTGCATAAAACTTAAAAGAAAAAGAAAAATTTAAACACTTAAGACAGAAAGAGTCCATAGACATACTATCTCATTTGAAGTTCTATAATATGTTGCTGTCAAAATGATTAATTTCCGTCTGCACCAATGTAATTAGTCTATAACAATTTTTTTTATACTAAAATAGAAGTTCCAGTTTTCGAAACAATCGATTATTTCAAACAACTTTTTTAAAATATTTTTATGAAAAATTTGGAGTATGCCAATTTTAGCTAATTAATTATAATTTTTATGCGTAAATAATATTTAAAAAAAAAAATAATGAATTGGTTTTAAAAATATTTAATTTTCAAAAGAAAAAAATAAAATCTAAAAAAATAAATCTAAAATCGTAAGAGCGGGTTTTAAATAAAGCAACGTTTACTTAATAATTTTTTGAAATCCTATTTTTTGCATTATTTATCTAGACCTTTTTAAACATATTTTTTTAGTTAAAATTAAGTAAACCGTTTATGAGATAGCTCAAGAAAAAAAAAATAACGGTTCTATGGGAGGAACCTTAAATATGCGTGGAATTTTTTTTTTGCAATTTATCAAAATACAATCAGACAAAAACTATCACCAATTTTGTTGAAGAAAATCATTGGAGCCGTTTTTGAGAAAAATTAAGGTTCTTCATTACGGTTATAAGGCAGATACCGTTATTTTTCTTAAGCTAAAAAAAATTTTAAATTTCCCCTCTAAGAAATGGTCCACAAATCCTACATACCAAATTTAAAGCAAATCGGTTCAGCTGTTTAGGCTGTAGACAGACAGAATGTCCGGACCCACTTTTTTTCGTCTTCTCTATCATCGTAAAGTCATGTTTTATTGTTATCTCAAAACTTTTTTTTTTTGCACGAATGCATAACTTTCCTTATAGTATCTATAATCATTTAGTATTAATAACCGCTATATGGCAGGTACCGTTTGTTTAAGGCCTAGAATGAAAATTCAAAAAAAAACCTGTTTTGCTCTGAAGATGCCGGCGAACAATCGTCATGAAACAAATGTGTTAAGTGGAATGATATGAAATAGACGATTGATGATCGACAAATACTTTCTGAGGTTTTTGAACGTCCAGAATGTCAGTAAAGGCCATCAAGTTTGATAAAAAAGTGTTTCACGACAGCTAGTTCACCTTTACAAACAATAAATTAACAACATAATACTTACTTTTTCTTTGTGTCTTCCACACATTTTTAAAAGAGGGCCCTTAAAAAAAAAAACTCAACCTGGCAACCATAATTATCGTGTATAAGTTACAGATATCACACAAACCAACATCACCACCGACACAAGGAGGCCACTAGAGACCACTTTGTCGAAACAACTTCAAGTGCGCGCCGTGAAGGGGTGCCGGAGGTTGCAGTAGGTGGTGAGAATGGATTGCAATAGATGATGGTAAGCGGGTGCAGCAATTTTGTATCATCCAACAAAGGCGACCGAACAAAATTGCTGAAACCGAGAGCAGCGAATTACCAAGAACGTGGTTTGAGTATTTAATTAGTTGGCTTGACTTTATTGGAGCTGCATTTCTTTTTCTTATATACCCTTATAGTCGTATAAACTTTTCATATTCCTTGTCACTCTGGTTTGTGTGTTAGAATTTGCAACGAATCACAGTTCTTAATGTATTTTTTTTGTGTTCTTTTCATGTGTGTTAGGGTTTGTTCTAGACTAGAGCCTGATGAGTCTGTTACCAACAGTTGTCCCGCAGAATAGAGTATATAGTTGGAGGTACTTACAACTATACTAAAAGAGAATTTTTAAGAACTTACTTTATAAAAAAATCCATGACTATGAGTTTGAATTTTTTTTTTTGTTTTTGTTTTACATGCAAGAAATTTTTCCCACCCATGTTGCTATGTGGCTTTTCATTAGAACAGATGACGCTTTGGTTATGTATAAGACATAGGTCTGAATTTGCAATTTAGCTCTGATGATTTTGAAAGTTAATGTGACACGTTCTAATGGCAAAGCTCATAAATTTATTGAGTTGTTCGTTTAGGTATAGTGAGGGTGTGGAGAGGACAATAAATTATGACAGAATGTTCTTAAGGGGATGACAGCTAAATGATATCACTGTGGGGCTTATACGAACTTTTCTATTTTCATTAAATAGATGAAGCAATTGGATATCATGCAGGCTATTGCAACTAACAATTGTGCGACAATTACAAGAAGAGTATTGAAAATGTTATTTTGTGTCTAATTAAAGGTGTGGAAAGTGTTATGATAAACTGCAAGAATTTTGTCGCAGCACGGTGTTATCAATGGAAACAGAGGTCTCTAGATAGATGCTGTAAATAGAAATGGGAAAAGGAGGTGTTTCCCTTTTTTTATTTTATAAGATAGGTATGAATGTAAAAGATATTTATATTGTGTGTAAGAAAACAGATTTTTTTTTATAATATTTAGGTAACTGATAACAGGTTAAAACTTAATTAATTTCTAAATAAAAGGCACGACTGGGTCGGACAAACTTGCTCTTTTGTCAGATTACTAACTTTTGGCTAAGGATAATAAACAAGAAACTATAATAAATAAATCGAAAGTAAAAATCTTTTCTACAGCGTTTATATTGCAGGTACAGTTAATATGGTGATTTTGAAAAAAAAATCAAACAAAAAACTTCATTACTGGCAAAAAATCAGTCACACAAAATTTTATCAAAATAGATCGTTTCTATGGCAGGTACCTTTAGTAAAATAATTTGGAAAAAAAAATTAACGGAAAAATTTGTCTCGGGATAAAAATCTGTCACACAAAATTTCATCAAAATCGATCGTATTTTTTTTCGAGAATAATTGGATTTTCTATAGCGTTTATATAGCAGATAGCGTTGATAAAATGATTTTGAAAAAAAAATTCTAATGGAAAGCTTCATCCTTGGCAAAAAATCATTCACACAAAATTTCATCAAAATCGGAAGTATTTTTTTGGAGAAAAATCGGATTAACTATAAGGCTTATTTGTCAGGTACCGTTTACATGAAAACTTATTTTGAAAACACGAAAAACATAACCGTTCACTACAAATCCATTATACGAAATTTTATCAAAATGGATAGAATTTCTTTCGAGAAAAATGAAGTTGTCTGTAACGCTTGTAAGGCAGGTACCGTTATAAAGCTAGTCTTAAAAACAAAATTCGACCAAAAATATCACCGTTGGCAAAATCAGTCATACGAAATTTAATCAAAATCGATCGTATTTTTATAGAAAAAAATGGAATTATCTGTTACACTAAAAATACAAATTATAAAGTTTGAAGAAAATCGGCCGAACCGTTTAGGCTGCAGGTGTCGATATATCCAGACTGACAGAAGGACAGACAGAAAGACAGATAGACAGAATTGTCGGACCTACTTTTTTCGTGTTCTCTATCATCGTAATTTCATGTTGAATGACATAACATAAAGCATGGATCTCTGATGGTATAATTATGGTAGGTACTAGTTTAAATGAAAAAGTAATAGTTTGAAGTTTCGCTGGATTGAGGTTTAAACCATTGTTGCTCTAAGTATAAAAACTTTCAATGTCGGCTCACAGATAATAGCTTTTTTAAAAATCTTTACATTACTTATATCCTCAAGAAAAAAAAAATAACATAGCATAACAGAAAACAGGACACCCAGAACATATCATCTGTGTATTATTCCTAAAGTCTCTACGTCTACATATTCAACATATCCATTTCATTTAAAACAGTTGGTGGCCAAACTTCTCAATATAAAGTGCCTCGCTGAGATGAGCTTTTATTTAATTTAATCAATTTTATATTAACTTTAATCTGTTTTTATCAAAACTCAAATGTAAACAATTCCAATTTGAAGTTTGAGACAGTTATTTGAAAAATTTTGCTAAACAACAACCTTGTGCAGGGTATAACATGCATTCTTGTGTTTTTTGTAAATTATGTTTAATAAAGCGCCCCTGTTGGAAGACCGAAATCTCAGTCGAAACGTTTGGAAAACTAATGAATTTGTATCATTAATAAATTATCGAAACCAAACAAATCGAAGAAGAAGAATCTTTAAATGTTAAGCTATAATAATATGATGTTACATCATTAATTACAAGAATAAAAATAATGGGACACACCCAAATGACTTCCTTGCGTTACTCCAGCATAAGCAGTTTGAAAACTCCACTCACGAAAAAAGGATGATGCAACCAAAAACGAGTTCTTCAACCACCTCGAGAACACGCTCGATATATGCCCGAAGTACGACGTCTAGATATAATAGATATAATTTTTAAGTAGTCAAGGACTTTGTCTACCTGGGATCCATTATAACAGTGCAGAATGACATCAGACACGAGATCAAACTAAGAGTTAGGTACACTCGCCAATCGCTGTTTCTTCGGGCTTAGCTCAGAAGGCATTTAAGTAGTAAGGACCTTTCTCATATAACCAAGGAGACTTGGGCATGGGCGTTGAAAGATTCGGATAAAAAATTACTTGGATGCTTTGAGAAAAAGGTTCTTCGAGTGATTTGTTGGTCTTGTGCCGTCCTGTATATATCAAAAAAGTATGGAGATGGCTGGGTCACGTGGAATGTATGGACAACAACGCACCAGCTCTACAAGTCTTTGAGTCCAATCATGATAATGTACTCGGTATTGGAAGACCCCCCAATAGATGGAGCAATCAAGTGGAAAACGATCTCAGTCTCAGAAATCGAAACGGAAGCGGCTACCTAGGAACAGAGCTGTCTGCAGAGACAGGTTGCTTGAGGCCGAAGTTTATCCTGGACTGTGCGAGCACTATCAAAAGTTAGTAAGTTATAAATAAGGTTAGATTTAACTTTGAGCTAACTCTGATGGAAACATGTTTTTTCAGTTTGAGATCCCCCAGTTCACTCATCAATTTGAATTCTCAGTGAACTCGGGATCTTAATCTAACCCTACGATAATCTCACACTTAAAACCTGTTTAATATGTATTGCGTATCTAACCTCAATGAAATTTCTAAAATTAGTAATTGTAATACCGACACACACACGTAACGCAATAAATCCAGTTTAATTTCAATTCCAAGTCATCAAAATATTATTTAAATTAATATTCTTCCGATGCAACACACCCTGTCTAGTTTCTGATTTCTACTTTTTGTTCAACCAGCTTTCTTGTTCGTATTCATCTCCTCATAGTACAGAGATAATATATTAGAATTGCGGTTTCAATTCATGAATCAATATTATAATTGAATTCAAGTTAACTGCGTGGAATTCATTCATGAGTAGAGTTTCTGGTTGCTGTGCTGTGCCGCCACTAACCAGCAATAAAGTGACAGACAAGTGACCCTTGTTATCAAAAAGAGCAACAGAGACAGACTGAATATAGGCACATGGCAAATTTATAGGCGGCGCGGCGTGACACGATTTGTTGATGCATTAATTAAATACAGTTTGTCGCCGCCAACAGGTTTTCACTTTGAGACAGTCATCCGAACGTATTGTTATGAAATTAATACAAAAACGGTTGCAATACCGATACTTGTTGAAAAAAAAAAAACATTTCACCCCAGGGACCAAAACCAGCTCTTTGGCGGTCAAAAGAAAAGTGGGCGTTTTGGACTGCACACTTCCTCCAGTTCCAGCTTAAGTTGGAAAACACTCATTTCTAGTGCTAAATTAATCGCGTGCCAAAGCAGCGCGCTAACAAGTGGGTTGCTGCCACTGCACCTCGTGAGGTATTAGAATGTGGCCAAGTCGATGATGCAGTCCCACAGTATAGGTACCTACCACACGATTGTCATAATCGGGTGGTATCTAGAATTTGCATGACTTCGTGGTCATAATTGGGTTTCGTTTCGGTTTCGGTATTCTGCCATGCAGTTGGGTGAGCCAACAATGTGACGACGGACGTGTGTATCTAATAAGGAGCCATAAAGCTTCTAATTGTCACATACACGCCCGCTCCACTAAGAGGATCGATTACGGTTGTTTGAACAAAGTGAGGATGGATTTATGTTGACGCTGTGTCGTTGCCGACAACGACTACTACGACAACGATGATGAAGCCAAAGCCGACCGCTACTATGCTGAAACTGAGGTCGCAAGGACATTTTCATAAACTGTATTTTGTGGTAAGCGATGTGTGAAAATGAGCAATAACACGCTTGTGAAAGAAACTAGAACATGAGATATGCGACAAAAAATTATAACGGAACAACAACGTTCATGGTCGGAAAAAGGGAACTGTTTATCGTCATCTTGTTATCTTGATGAATACATGCGGGATTACTTTCACAAAATACTTGCTTAGGTTTACTTTAGTAAAAACTGATGAGCACATGCGGTATGAAAAAGGATGAGTTTGTAGGTAGGTATGTGAGCTGTGAAACGAAATCTTCGACATAAAATCGATGCTATGGAATTCTCACTCGTACCATAGTAGCTTTCTCGGCAGCAAAAAAAAATATAATTATTTTATTCTCGTATAAGTGAATAAGGTAGGTGGATTTCGTAGAAATTCCAAACCTTAAGATAATTTATGGACTGAATGCATGAGACCCCCTGAGTTCTGGCAAATAGAATTCAGTTTTGCGTTACATAATTAAACCTGATGAAAGTTTTAAATAAAACCGTCTTTTTATTCGCGACAAACGGAGTTTTTTTTACCAAAAGCAAAAATGAACTCGGTTTCTTAGCATTGATTGCATTAAGATGGCTGTAAATAAAGGGATTCCCAATATTCACGTAAGAAGTAATTTTGATAGAAATGATTTCAAATCAAATACTACATCATTTTAACCATCTTAAAGATGTTACCGGATTAAAGAATGCAAGGTGATACTAATAGATAAAGAAGATAAAAATACATACAATGCAAGTCATAAAAATAGAAGCAGGCATATTTGAGAAGTAAAACTGATGTTACTACCGTTATATGCAAATTATACAAAAAAGAGTATCTAGTTCAATGAAGTAGTGCACTCAAATTTAAATAGAGAACTTGTCAATTTTTTGAAACCTGGATTAATAGAATTCAGAAGGCTGTCTTTAAATTAAGTCAAAAATAAATGAATTAAAATCGCGTCATAAGAATAGAAGAAGTGCCAAAATCAACGTTTTTTATTAAGTGGTAACATCTTTTTCGACATTGATGAATCATTTTGCAGAGTAAGCACATTAATTCGTATGTTTTAAGAAAAATAGGAAGAAAAAAATCTTTAACATTAAAGGAATAATTGAAAATTAATGTTAACTTACTACAGTATTTTTAAACGGCTCTATAACTCTCAAAACCAAACGTCAGTGATAATGTTATCACCCGTCATTTTGCAAAATCTCTTTAATGAGAACACAACTTCCTTCCTAAGTAAACATTTTTCAATCTTAATAATTAAAAAATATATAAATAATATTCATATCTACAAATACTTATGCACTTTTGTTATTCAAATGAAAAAAAGTTACCTAAATAAAAATAAAAATAAATAAATAAATAAATATATAATGAATTACTTGTACCTATTAAAATAATTATTTTGTTATTGAAGAAATAAAACAAAATTTCCTGGTGCGTTTTGAGATATCCGCAAAAAACTGCGGTTGCGGTTTTTTATTAACATCTCGGAAACACTGCGTCTTAACTAAAATTTCAGCCACAAAATGAAAAATCATTAAATTTCCTACAAAACTCATGATTTTTTTTTATTTCTCAGCGTACCGTTAGCCCGTTACAGTGCGTTGAAATTACAACATAATTTCCCATTTTTGTAAAAAAAAAACAAACTAAACAAACCGTTAAAAATTCATATGTAAAAACAAATTGTTTTTTTTTACAGAAATGGGAAATTATGTTGTAATTTCAACGCGCTCTAACGAGCTAACGGTACGTCTGAGAAATAAACAATACGCATGAATTTTGTAGGAAATTTAATTGTCTTTAATTCTGTTGGATGTAAAATTGCAGTTAAGACGTATAGTTTCCGAGATTTAAGACAAAAACCAAAAAAAAATGCGAAAATTCCGCGGTTTTTCGCGGATATCTGAAAACGCACCAGGAAATTTTGTTGGATTTCTTCAGATTCGGATTCAGCGACCCAAAAAACATTGAATTCGAAAAAAAAATCCATTTGTATATTTTTTGTAACGCAAACTACCGTTTGACTGGACTATAAATTCTCTTCTTTCATTTTGTATTTATTTGATTTTATATGAAATATATTGGTAGTATGTAAGTGGACAATGTCTGTATACTATCATCTTAATTGAACAAATAAAATAAAATAGCCGGCATAGTTGATTTTATCTTGTGAATTAATCCGCTGCCATTTAATTGTTGGAGTGCCTTGGTAGGAACACTAATTCATTGCACACAGTTATTAGTAGCGACGCAGAAATAATATAGACTTTGATAACCCTATACAGTTATACCCAGAACAAAGTTCTAAGAGTTACTGCATGGTATCGGTACTAAAAAAGCAAAAACACAGAGATGTATCAACAGCATGCATTGAAGAAAAATTAAATGCTGGAAAGCTATAAGTACTTTGTTATATGACAATTGTAATAGCACTTTTCAACTAAAGCTAAGCTCGACAACCCATACTCATCGGCTACAGTTAACAAGACCGTTTTAATTAGAAAAATAAGAAAATAAGAAATTTAACTGATTGAAAAGTGAAGGTCCTCCTCTGAACTTTCTGTCAAGATTCATATAATAAAAATAACTTGTTAAGACAAACTAAGTCGTAGTATAGGAGTTATTTTTGAATCATTAACAAGCTGACTCTCAAAGAAAATGCTTTCACTTACCAACGGATCACAAAGTACCTCACACTGTTAGGCTCACAGTCACATTGAGCACTGTGAAAAAAAAAAAGGAATTACAAATGAAGAACACTTAATCACAACAAAGAGTATGTATTTAGGCGTAAAATGCAATCACGCTATCCAGCTATATCATAAAATCCCCATAATTCGACCACACTCCTCTTTTATTTTAATCTGGTGTGCTTTCTTTGACAGATAGCATTTTATTGTATTTATCTTTGTGACATTTCCGCCAAAAACTGTGGGTTGCTGGCCCAACTAGTTTCGACTATTCATGTTCTTTCCTAGATTTTTTAATGAAAACCAAAATAAAAAATCCCTCGAAAATATTGCCTTTTACTTTTTTTTATTTTTAGCCAGAAATTGTGGCAGATACCAATGCACCTACGATTTTACCCACTGCGACAACCAATGCGACTGACAGTAGTTCTTAATAATTCCCAAGTAGACCGACCCAAAGACCAGACGCAGCAATTCATAAAAGTCGCTAAATTAAGATTTAAAAAAAAAATTACATTAAACTGCATACGTTGATGCTAGGACTCCGACAAGCCACGGACAGAACGGACGTCACGGGGTCTGTGAGCCATGATTCCCTGACAGGGAGCTGATAAATTGTCGTTTATTTGTTTCTTAAACGAGTTGGCCTAGGTTCATTCTGTGGGTGTGAGGTTGTGTCGTTTCGTTGGTGTTCGACATTGAAAAGTTTTTTTTTTTTTTCTTTTCTCCTCGTCGTCGTTGTTTTGAGGTTGTTGAAGATGTTTTGCTCCTTTTTGGAAACAAGGAACACAGGGGAACATTTTCAGGTCAGAACCATTGACATGAAAATAAGTTCTTAGGTAAATATCACTTCACGTCACAATTAACACTCTTGAATAAAGTATCAAGTAAAAGCACAATTTCTTCTCTCTATTCAGTTAAGTTTTGTCTCCTCATTGAAAAATAGGGTGACCACTTAGGTTTTTTTTTATGGGTTGTTTTATATTAAGCTTCGCGTTGTCGCGTCTGTGGATGGCAGACAAGAAGTAGGTATTCATGGAGGCATTCAGAACAGCTGTTGTCCTGGGATCAAGGATATCCAATTAATGACAAAAGGGATAAGTAAAGATAACAAAAACTGTGATTTATACAGTTACAGTGTAGGGATGTAGTACCATTTATTTACAGTGAAATTTAATTGGATAGATGATGAATCTTCAGTGCTTGAAATACAGTTTAAGAAAAAATGTCTTTTTAATATTACTTTTACTTTTGTTTTGATATCTTGAGCACATCCTCAAAAACAATGATTTGGCCCAAAGCAAATTTTTTTTTTTTGGGGGGGGAGGGGGTCGAAATTAATTAATCTCTCGGAAACTTTAATATGAACTTTTTTACAAAAAATGTTAAAGTAAATATTGTAGCTAAGATTATCTAACAAAAATATCTTGACACTTTTCATTAGCCGTTATTTATTATGAGAGATGATCCATATGGATCATTAATCTCCATACAAATTGAGATCTTGCTATTTATCAAGATCACGTTTCATGATCCAAAAATAAGTTCTGCTAGTTTCCACGTGAGGCACTATGTTTTTTGTTTTCTTTCATAACGTTGGTAATCGACTTGAGTGTCAGTCATTAGGTTTGTTTTACAAACTATGGGATATTTTGATAAATGGGTTGTTTTCTGACGTCACTGACACCCATGGTCGACTCGAACTCCTGTTGCCGAAATCATAGAAATAAAAAAAAAAAATTATCCATGTTGTTGAATTTATCGAAAGGTGACCTAATAGATTCTTTTATTATGAAATCAATCATTAATGTTTTAAGGGCCACTTTTTTAGCTGGAGATTATCAGTTTAAGAATTAAACTCAAGTTTACGCCAGAAATACGTTATTGGGACCCAGAGTTAACTCTTAGCTAACTTAACTCATTTGTTGAGTCAGGGTCAGTTATACGAGCGTAGTTAAGCCTTGGTTTAAGTTTTTGACTAACCGATTTTGGCAGGTTAACTGCGGTTCAACTCTTGTTAAGTCATAAAATTACTTTGACCAGAACTAGAACGTGTTGAAATAGCCGAGTTTGGAAGAAAAATCTGGCTGAACTGCGGTTCAAATGTTTGTACAACAAGTTAAATATTTTCTTAAAATGATCTTACACGATGCAAAAATATCACAGACAAAAATCAATTACAGCTGATTCTGACATTCCTACATTATGTACAATCTGCCTTCATTCCTCAAAAGCAAGTGCAATAAATCTTACCCTAATCTACTCTGATCTACTATAAAAAAAAAAGGTGAATGAACAGCATATTAAGCAAATCTAGAGCAGAAAATGTCTCACTGAACAGTTAAATCATGCCCTTTTCTACTCAGTGCAGGTTAGAGCAGTTCGCTGAGCAGGACTTGTGTTTAATGTCGTGCATTAAACGAACCTGATTTATTTAATGTTGAAATTATATGTCAAATGAACTAAAATTACGAAAAAATGCATTTGCAATTTATGTTAGAAAACATAGCTAATGTATATATTTTTTTATAATTTAGGAAAAAATTAACTGTTGAGGAGGCATTTGCTTTCCTTACTTTTTCATTTTGTTTAATCACCAAATGTCATTTTTTGGCATACACGTTAAAGTCAATGCTACCACAACAGAAAAACCAAAACCGATGATCCAAAGTTGTTTTATTATCAAAAGATGATCCATATAGATCAGCTATACTCAACCTGCGGCCCGTCGAGCTTTTATCAGTGGCCCACCTGGCAAAGTTTCAAAAAATTGGTTGTCAATCATTTTAAATTTCGTTTGGATCGAGAAAAAGTATGGTCGATTAAAATATAAAAAGATAATAATTTTTCTTCTGACAAGACAATTTATTGTCATGACGAAGTATAAGTAATAAACTGGCTTTTTTAAGAAGTCATTTGAACAGGAATAAAATGAAAGTATTAGAAGACTCCGCGGTAACTGTGTAATTTTACTAAATAGATTACGTTCTTGGTAAGAATATAAAATTAGAAAAAAATTCAATGGAATGTTTCCTTATGGTTACAATGTTTAACTAAACTTTTGATGAATTAAGCAACAATAAATAAATACTGTTCTAAAAAAAATCTGCAGCCACACACCGATTAAACTTTTGTGGGAAGTATTGCATATATTCACATATTCAACACAATGCAATTTGTTTAGTCTGGCATTGGAAACCGATACTTCAGCAACATTGCTATGGTGTTTGTTTGATATTGCATAGAATAGTATTTCTATTTGTACTTGTATTTATTTTTATTAGATAACATCAGCATATTGAAACAATGTTTTTTTAAGAAATGCTAAGTAAATAATTGGTTAAATTTATAATATTTATAAAAGGAAATAGTGATTTTAGATAAATTAATAGTGTTAAATTTTTAAAGACTTTTAAAATTCTTTCAAATGAAAGTTTAGAAACAAAGCACAGATTTACTGGGTTTTAAGCAATGTTCCTTAAATATTTCAGACCGTTCAAGGATGTGCCCAAATCCTATTAAGATTTTTCGATGATTTACTTACGAAACCGACTTTATTACCAAGTTGATATAAACAGAATTTTACCCATAAGAACTCTTGTGGTGTGAAGGAGCCAACTACGGAAATAACGGGTGATTTTTTAAGAGGTTTAGAACTTAAAAAAAAAAAAAACACAAAAAATTCGAAAAAATGAATGAAATATTTATTTGAATCGATAGTTTGAACCTTGCAATTTAATGTTTAAAGATAATTTCATGCAAATGTTGACCGCGGCTGCGTCTCAGGTAGCCCATCCGCTGAGTCCAATTTTGGCATACTCTTTCACACATATCGGCCGGTATCTCACGAATGAATGCATGGATGTTGGCTTCCAGTGCGTCAATCGGAGCGGGCTTGTCCCTATAGACATTAGCCTTGACATACTCCCACAAAAAATAGTCTAATGGTGTCAAATCGCACGATCTAGGCGGCCAATTGACCGGCCCGAAACGTGAAATTAACTGTTCACCAAACTCGCCTCGCAATTGCGCCATTGTTTCGCGTGCTGTGTGGCATGTGGCACCGTCTTGTTGAAACCACATATCATGCAAGTCAAGAACTTCCATTTCGGGCAAAAAAAAGTTTGTTATCATCGCTCGGTAGCGTTCACCATTGACAGTAACGCTGCGATTCGCATCATCTTTGAAGAAATATGGCCCAATAATGCCGCCGGCCCATAAGCCGCACCAAACAGTGGCTTTTTCGGGATGCATTGGTAGCTGTTGCAATGCTTCTGGCTGATCTTCACTCCAAATGCGGCAATTTTGCTTATTTACGTACCGATTCAACCAAAAATGAGCCTCATCGCTGAACACAATTTTTCGATAAAAAAGCGGATCCTCGGCCAGCTTTCCAAGAGCCCATTCACCAAAAATTCGGCGTTGTGGTAGGTCGGCTGGCTTTAGTTCTTGCACCAGCTGTATTAAAAGGCTTTACGCCCAAATCCTTCCGCAAAATTTTCCACGTAGTGCTGTAACAAAGGCCTAACTGCTGGGAACGGCGCCGAATCGACATTTCGCGGTCTTCTGTCACACTAGCTGATACGGCCGCAATATTTTCTTCACTACGCACAGTACGTAAACGTGTTGGTGGTTTAATGTCCAACAAAGTAAATTTGGTGCGAAATTTGGTCACAATCTTCCGAATAGACTGCTCAGAAGGTCGAGAATGCCGATCATAAAATGGAAGCAGCGCGCGATGAACATTTCGAACCGAGCACGAATTTTGATAGTAAAATTCAATAATTTGCAAGCGTTGTTCATTTGTAAGACGATCCATGGTTAATTTGCAAACCAAACTGAAGCTGTTTGACAGTGACACAAGGTACTAAACACACGTCAGCTGTCAAAACCAGTGTTGCCAAAACCAAACCAGCTAAAAAATCACCCGTTATGAGAGTAAAAAAGCCCTATTTATGCTCTTAATTGACACTTTATGGAAACGTGTACGGCCTGAAAAATAGTAAAAAATATTGTAAAAATTGTATTTATTTATTAAATTCTAATTAGTGTATATTACTTTACGTAATTAATATATGTGTATTCATAATAATGAAACTTATTTTCAATCAAATATTTTGTCACATAAAAAGGGAGGTTACGAATATTCTTGATATTCTTCGTTTGATGACGTTTTAGGTGTTTAAAAGAATTTTCGAACTTTCTCATCTCGCCGAAATTGCTGAATCGCTTTTGGCAATGAATTGAGATGAGAAAGTGAGTAAGGCGAGTCATCTCGCCTCACTCGCCAAAACAGCTGAATCTCGGCACAAATCTTAACAATGTTTTGAAAATAATTTTTGAAACAATTTTTAAAACCTCAATAAAACTAAAATATTTTTTTATTAAAAAAAAAAAACATTAAATTTATATTACTTTTTATTTTACTAAGATTTTAGTTAATAAATTTATCTTGCGGCCCGGGCATCATGACTAAATCATATTTGTGGACCCTATATAAAAAGGTTGAGTATAGCTGATATAGATTATATCTGATAATAAAAAACGGATATTATACCATCAACCGATTTCGAGATAAAAATGTGAAAAAAATGTATAGCATTGTAGGTACTTTTTGACGTCACAATTGGGCAATTTTTTTTTTATTTATATGGCTTTCACGACTAGGTCGCACGAACTTTATCTTGTTGTAAGCTATGACATTTTACAACCATTTTAATTCGTTAAATTATTTACCTATCAGCGTATTTTAAAATGAATGTTATTCAGCTTAAAACTTCAAACGCCATCTTGTGTTCAAAATATTAATTTTAAATGTTAAAAAAAATTTAAATAAAATCGGTTGAGTCGTTATCGTTATCCTAAATTTGTACAAAACCGTTTACACTGAATTTCCGTTATGTGTATTTTAAGCCAAAATTCTGAAATGCAGTTTTATAATATAAAGAACTCTATATTTCGGAAACAATGAACTTTAGTTTAGTTTTTCCCAATTTTTTCGAAAACGGCTTAAATGATCTTGATGCAACTATCTGAACGTTTTACTTGCAAGACTCTTAGCAAGTAAGACTTTCAGAAAGTTTTCATGTTTTTTAGACCGAAATCCTGTCTTCATGTTTTTGAGTCCAAAATGTTTTTTTTGACACAAATTTACTATTTTTTTTCATATACCTTTTGTGTCTTTGATTATGAATATTATGTTATGTAGGTATGTGAAATGCACCGAAAAAATCATGAAGAAGAGACCACAAACTATTTTTCAATTCATACACTTTATCTACGCACTCTTTCTCTCACCTCGAGCTTCGCAATATTTTTGACAGCTCAGCTATACCCTCGTGTAACGCAATGCGAAAAGAGATCAGAGGATGAAGCTGTTTTTTTCATTTTTTAATTATTAAAAGCGTCAATCGTTCTTTGCATTTTCAATTCTTTTTATTTTCCTGATACTATTTTGCAAAGATTATGAATATGTACCAAGATGGCAAACACTGGCTTCCATCTTTGTTTGCCCACATGCTGACACAATTGACGAGATTGCACAAACATTGCATTCAAAACGCACACCAGTGCCATCTTATCAATCCACATTATATTGGTCCACAAGTCACATTGATTCACAGACACGAGTCGAAATTACAAAAACAACAATGTAAACAAGTGGTTGTTGCGGGGTAAAACGTAAGACGGTTTCCCATATTGGTATTCATAATCTTTGCTATTTTGCTTTGAAAATCATAAACTTCAGCTTCAGCAATTGCATAGAATGAAAAAATTTATTTTGGCTTAAGATAAATCATGTATTTATTTTATTAAAATTTGCTTTGGCCCTGAAATTTTATTTCAGGTTTTGTGTTCTAGAAAATGTTCAAAAATTTGTTTTCTTCCAGATTTTGTACATTCAGGATTTTTGTCGTTTGAGATAAGATACGTTACGTTATTTTCCCGATCACAATTGACTTTCGATTTCAATTAAGTAACAAAACAGAGCGTCCAACTGTCAACTGTTCAGTGATTTACGCTTATAAATTTAACGAACTGAGTAAATTGTCACGATAATACTTGAGCAGAAGCTCGTTTCTGAATAGTTCAAGTGTTAAAACGACTGCTGGGACGTGCCTTTGAGAACAAAATTGACTTTTATGTGAAAAGGAAAACAATAAATTCCGCCATTATTATTAATTTTTGCTGAAATTTTTCGTTCAATCCGTTTGTTTAACCTTTTTGACGACCTTTTTCCATGTTTACATTCAATTCTTTTAGGTACATGGTTTAAAATTCATTAAAACTCGTTTTAAACTGTAACTAGTAGGTACGAAAACAAAATTTCGTTTGTCATTTTATTAGTTAACAACGCTTTCCTAGTTTTAAATTTGCAACAATGCAAATGAAAAATTATTTTATAATTAAAGTAAATATCTTTTTCATTTGCAATCCATAGTTGAAGTATTCAGTCCTCATGCTTTTGTTTTTCCAGATTGTTGGTCACACTCTTTAATTAATACTCATTTCATTATGAGTAGCTACACAAAAGAATCTGACTAAAAATAGAACTAAACTAGTTGAACACAAAACTAAAGGTAGTTATATTTTTATAGATGTATAAACATAACAACCTACAAATAAACAAAAACATGTCATTCCTATTTTAGTGACCGGCAAACAAAAATTCAGCACTTTAGCAAAGTTTCAATGTGAAACATGAAAAGCAATTAGTTACTGAACGGTTTAGTGCCATTGTTTATATTTGGTTCTTTCCCAAAAGGATAAAGACTCGTTGAGTGTTTTTTACATGCAAAGTACCACTTAGACACGCTAAAACAAAAGATTTTCCCCAATTACAATTGCCTTCATTTTTACTGTATATGAATACATTAACAAATAAACAAAAAAAAAAAAAACTTAAGAGCGCGGCGGCATATTAGTTTATAGTCAGATCGGTTTATCACGAATTCGAAGAGGAGTTTTGCTGCACAGTGCTATAAAATCAAGTCAATTCATTATTCTTTGATACCTCGTAGGAGAACTCACTTAAATGACTACTCACCGAGATACATAACGAATAGGACTTTCGAAAAACCGCTATTTTATGTTTACAAAGTGACAAGGGGGTATAGGAAGTGATAAGGAAAAGGTTGTATAAATGCAGCTCCTTTGGTGGCAGGTGAGTGTAGGTGTCACCCACACGAGACCTGTCACGGCCAAATGGTGATTAACGATTTGTTTTGGTTGTACACACGTTGAGCCGCCTTGCAACACCACCGACTCAAGACAACGAGCGACGACGACGTGAAGGTTTGCACAAGAAAGTTTGCCTTGAGGGAGCTAATGATGGAGGCCACGATATAACAGGCATGACTAATTTCAAAAGATTTTGTAGAAAAGGATGTGTTTTGAAATTATGATCCTTTCCTTGATGAATTTCAAATGTTTTATTTGACTTGTTATCAAAATAGGATCAAAGGATTAACCTACTCTTACAGCAAATGTTTTAATGCTTCTAAAAAAAAAAACACACGACTGGGTACGCAGTATTGGATAAGTTACACAGGCAACATAGATTTAAAGGAGCGGCGAACTTTCAACGCTTACGCTAGATATACTTGGGTTGTTGAAAATATAACTTTTGCCCTATACGGGAAACCGGGATTTTTCCCGGGACGACGTTTCGTTTTCAGTGTTTTTTTTTAAGAAAAAGTTGAAAAAATAGTGGGTATCACTATTTTTTTTTTTTTTTTTGTCTGTGAAAACGATTGTCTAATTTTTAATAACATTTCGGACATTGAAATGCTGCCACGTAAAATTTGCAAAATAAACTTGTAACATTTTTCCATCTAACCACATTAAAAAATTGATGAATGGTTCTATTCAGAACATAAACATTAAAGCTTGAAATTATTAAGTATTTATAATTTTTTTTGTTCATATACCCTGTCGATGATACTTTTAAAGAGTGAAAGGAGTTTTTCCAATTCCAATCTAAATATAACAAAGAATATATTAGTGCAGGAAAAAATCGCTCAACGCACAAAACTGAAAATTGAAGAACCGTTCGAGTTTGGGTATTGGGCAAAGTGGTTCACCCTTATTAGGGGTTATCGCGTTATGCCATTCTTAGTCGACAAAAATAATTTTTTTTATACCTTTAACAAATTTGAATGGTTATTGTTTCTTTACTGCTCTTATGAAAAAATCATGTAAACAAATTGAGAACCGCCCAACACCGTTTTTTCTATTAAATATTTTTGGTGATTTTTCATTTTAATTTTTTCAAATGCAAGTCAAGTTCACTCAAATATTTTGTGTTTTTTTTCATTTTTTTAGTTTTGGGCGATTTTTCGTATTGCCGTTAATGGCTTGCGAAAATTGAGTTCCGAAAACTATACGGTTCATACATACAGCAATATAATAACAAATTGTATATAAAAATAGACTAGACAATTGTAGACACACTTCTATATTGCATAAAATTAGAGTTTATGAAATATTTGTGGTAAACCTAGATGATTGTTTTTAAAATGGATTTTTTTTTTAAAGCAGTAGTAAATTTGTTTACACCACGCGCCTGATTGCAATCAAAGAAAAGCAAACCAATGACTATCAATTTTAATCGTATCGAAATGAACGACACTTTCCAAAAACTATTCAATTTCAGTATCAAACTAAACGTTACAGCTTCTCGGATTTTTTTAAGTGTTTAATTGAATATAATAACTAAGTATAACCAAAATTAGTGCTGATGTCCACAGGTTGTCGTTGCAAGTAATTATTTTTATGAAATAATATGAAATAATTAGAAAATAATATAAATATATATAAAAAAAATGTTTGAAAATTGTTTTTGGACTTATTTTATCTTTAAAATGTGAAAACAACTTTCTAATTTTCGATGCCATTTTAAGCTTTAAAAATGCATGTAAAATTTGAAAAATTTACTCATAACATTTTGCCATTTGACCACAGAATTGATAATTTAAAATTCTTGACACTTGATTTTATACGTTTTTTTAGGATATTTTCTTGCTACGGTAATGACGTCTTTTTACGGCCTACCATTGATTTAAAAATATTTTGCGTCAACATAATGTCAAACAATTTCAAGGTTTTGTGGTGAATCTATTAACAAATGGGTGAAGAAACCTAAACAAAAAATTATAAAAACATGTTTGAAATCATTTCCGTAAACATATCGCCATTACCGTAACTCACATTTTACGGTGATAATTACGTCGAAGGTTACAGAAATGATGCTTCAGAAATGTTGAAAATTGATAACCATAATAAATAATGGTTTATTTTCAAATTTGATGGCATGAAAAATATAGTGCAACTGATCTTTATTTAATTCATACAAAGTCATCTAACTATATATGTATAGTTTACACAGAAAAAAGTTATACGCACTACTTGAAATTACGCAACTAGTGGAGCATGTAATAAACGCAACCACTTATTACTTATATACTCGTATTACACACCTTACTAATTTTTTACATGTATTTTCGAATATAATTCAAAGAAAACATGATTGATTGATTTTATTTATGTAACAAAATTTCGGCCGTTAATTCGAATTTGAAAGCCTTACATGTGGAGGGGGAGGCACGTGTTTATTTTTAAATTTTAAGAATTGTGTTGAGTTGAAACGAAGTGGCGACACGTTATACGCGAATGATGTTTGGAAGCAAAATGCTTAATTTTTATGCCAAAATACTTGCAAATATTTAAAACTTAAAATTGGACGTAACGTGGATGCTGGTAACGCTGTTAAAGACCCGGAAATATTTTTAATTATTTTAATTGTTTTCGACTGGGAACACGTAAATGACCTTTTAGTGGAGAATCACCCATCCATATATAGGTATAAATATATTTCAATATACATATTATATTTTTAATAATGTTTCTCAAAAAACTTTTGAGTAGGTATTCCAATTTAGGAACCAATTATTTTCCACATGAATTTAAAAAAAAATAGCCTTTGAACGGTTTTCAAAATACCTACATATGTATATAACTTAAAACAAAAAAAAAAGTCATTTGGCTATCAGCAGAATCGTTCACGAGATAGTCAAAATAAAAAAACAGCATTATACGACACGTACAGTTATTTTTAGACCCATAAAATTCCAATTCAAAAAATCCATCTGCAGTTTACTCTACAGTCCCCATCAGATACTAAGTTTAAAGGAAATTGGTTTAACCGTTTAGGTTTCAAGTGGCTATACTGTATATATACCAGGCAGTCGGAGCATGACAAATTAACAGCTTTCAAAACTAACAGACTGACTGTCATACAGACCACCCATGACATAGACATAATTTTCAAATCCACTATTTTTGACCTCGCTATATCATCGTAATGTCTTGTTTTATTATGAATTATGATTATATGAAAGTAGGCCTAAGTTGTACAAATTTAACATCGAATTCCGTAAAGATTCTTATACCCTGCGACCTTTCCAGTTTTCCACTAAAGTAAATTTAAGTTAGTAAAGTATAACCCACCAGTTAACTTAGCAAATACAAATTATTTAAAATAACCATCATTAAGATAAAAAAAATACATCAAATCGCAACATTAAACAAAATAAGTTTTCTACTTTCAATATTCCCTCTCTCAAGGTGTCGCTTAAAAAACACTTTGAATACCAACCATTCTTTGAAAGCAAAATAAAAAAATAACAATCCAACCTAAATAAATATTATTATTTGTTTCGCAGCCATCAAATTGTGCCACCAGGCATCACTTCTTCTCATAATTACGTCTTCTGGGTCTAACCAAACACAAATTTACAATTAAAATGCTTTTGCTACTTGAATTTTGATTATTCCACAACATTGCGCTGAGTGGTATAGCCGCCGCAATGCCAATTTCAATATTGACCATCGTCAAACAAAAATCAAAAAAAAAAATAATAACAAAAAGCAACATTTAAGATCCCCTCCTTCATTCAAATTAATTGATATATGCGCCCAACCGAACGTAGTTTTAGTGGCCGTCTCTCTATTCATATAGGGCCCGAGGGAGCCTCCGCGTCCGCATGTAATAAATCTACTGGACGCAATCAAAGAGCGTGTGTGCTTTCAGCACATTTCCTCGGAATGACGGACGCACCTTAAACCACCATGAACGAACCTCTGGTGGTCAGTTCCAGCAGCTATGGCATATTGCATTTATACACTGGAAAAAAATATCTTAATCTATTTCGAAATTTTATTCATTGTAAATATGAATATCTGTTCATTTATTTTGTTTTTTAATTGCCGAAATTGGTTTCGTGTAAAAAAAAAATTTCGAGGTTATAAACAAACCTGACATTACGATGAGAGATGTCTAAAAAAGTAGGTTTCGTCATGATGTCTGTCGGTCTGCCGGTGCGGATGTGCGTATGTGCGACGTACGTATGTGCGGGTGTTCGTATGTGCGCTCGTCTGTTCACCGAGCTACAGTCTAAACAATTTGACGGATGTTCTGCAAACTTCGTGTGTAGCACTTTTTGGTGATTCCCTAGAGGAGGAGGGTACCTCTCATATAATGGTTTTAGTTTTTCCAAATTTTCTCGAAAATGGCTCTAACGATTTTAATGAAACTTTGTGGTAACGACTGTTAATTGCAGATGATGGGCTGCATGTCAACCCGAAATGCATACAAATAAAATTCGATTTTAAAAAAGTAATTCGCTTTTGTGTTTTTCTTTTTATTTTGAATTTTTTCTTTGTAGTTGTAGTCAATAAAGGATTTTTTGTTTACAAATTCGATTCAATAATCTCGACCACAATATCGGTTAATTTCTTTCAAGATTAAATTAGAAAGTTTTTCATTTGTGGTTTTTGACTAAAAATTCACATAACAGAGCATTGGTGTTAACGGTTTTTAAAAATTTGACCATGCGCACCCGATTTCCTTTAAATTTCGCATGGCACTTAAATTGGACAATTAACATAAGATAGCATTTTAAGTTTTTGGGTAAACAACGGTTTTATTATAGCTACCATACAACTTGATCTTTCTTTTAGGCCATTTTTCGATATCTTTTGCCTTTTTACATAATTAAATATATTTAATTTTTCATAATCCCATAAATTGCCACAAGAGCAAGTTCGTGCATTTTATTTATTCACGCTGATTGAATATTTTCTTTTGCAATTTTAAAGCAAATTTTCAATGATAAGTTTCAATGCATTAAGCAACCTCATCTCGAATGTCTATTCTTTAAAGGAGCTTTCATACCATGCGAGAATAGTGATTGCATTAAGCGTTTAAAAAAAACCGTTTGCATAAATGCGTACAAGGACATCACTCGAAGTAATGGCATGTGTGCGAGGACTTTTGGGGTCATCAAACGACGAAAGTTTTGCTTACAACTGAAACTTAAATGACTTTGTCGAAGCAGTGATCATCCCGGAACAATTCTTAATAAGCCATCAGACTCAGGTACTGTGATATTTTGAAGACACTTTCAAAAATCATCATAACCAGCTGTCTAAAAACAAGCAAAACAAAGTGGCTGTAACTTTGAAAAATCATATGGATAGTTTTGAATTCGTTCTTCAAATTTTGTACATGCAAGTACTGACAACAATAAAAAATGTCGTTACAAAAGTTCTTCAACAGTCAAAAGTTGCAACTATCTTCAAACAAAAGCTCACCAAGAACTCAATAAATTTGTAAATAACTACTAGAGAGGTAGAATCAGTGAAAAGCTGTTCGGTGATGATTGTTTTTCGATATATGTATATATTTTGAAAAATTATGATGTGAGGATGAAAGACTATCTGGAAGAAGTAGTAAGAATCAAAACAACACCAATTTAAGAAGCATTTAAGCATTATTTTAGAAGAGTGACCATACAAATTTAAGTTATTGAAAAAAAAATACTTAGTAAAGAAGAAATAAAGATAAATAAAGACACCATAAATTGACATACCAACTTAAGATTGAATTAAGTATGAAGTGTGATACAGACAGTATACTGACTGGGAGCTGATATTTCATTACATACCTATAATCATGTCCACCTTACTGCATGTGAACCATTCTTCAAATTTATGACAATAACACAATTTTGTTCTTTATACGGGTCATTCTATTATAAGAGGTATTAATGCCTATGAAGATTCGGCCAAGGGCAAAAATTGGAGTTTCTAGACCAAATTCATAATTATGAATCTAAGGGAAAGTCAAATTATGCACATTTAGGTACTTTTTAAAAGCCGAGGGTAAAAAATTCGGGCTGGGTAGAGACATCAAGATTCAAGCCCCGGTTGAGATATTTCTTTTTGGCCAACAGATACTTTCCCATATATTAACGATATAAAAAGGATTATTTTTCTGTGACATGAAAAGATTCAACAGTTTTTATTATTCCAGATACCTAAAATTATTGACCAATTGTATAACTTAATTAAAAATGTTTAAAAGATAAGATAAAATCTTCTTTTTTCTTCGGCTTTTAGGTCACGATGAGTTTATAAATGAAACAAATATATTGCCATTTACTTTTCCCGACTTTTCGGCAGGGGTTGCTATCTTCTTCAGGGGAACTTTATTGTGAAACATAAAAAACAGAATATATAACACTTGTATTATGACAACTCAAAAAAAACTAACTTTTTGTAAAAACAAGAGAAACTTTAAATTAACAATTTGTTACATGAATAAAATTTAAATTACTTTTGAAATAAATAAATGAAAAATTTATGCACTTCAAAATGAAGTTTAGTCTTTCATAAACAAAACAAAAATTGATATTTAGTCAGAGACAAGTGGGCAATACAGCCGATATTTTTTGGGTATCAATTTTCCAATTCATGTTATTACTGTTGTTAATTATGTGCAAGTTTTCCAGTGTATATCGTTTTGATGCGTGCCGTTCAGGCATAAAGTGGCCACTTTCAATTGCATGACTGGCTAAAGCTGTTTTACCAGGGTTGTTGGATTTAATGTCTGATTTATGGTTAGACATGCGTTGGCGAAGAAATGGTACCAATATAACACAAATCGCAGGGGTCATCCGTTTTTCCTTTACAGTTAATTTTGTATATTACATCCGTTGCTTTACCCTTGTCTGGTTTAACTTTTAGCTTACCAAAAAGATGGCTTAGAGTTTTGTTCGACTTTGTTTTTTGGATTTACTGACAACAAGTTTTTTGAAATTTTCAGTTAGACTAGCTACATAAACTACACTTTTATAGAAGCCAATAGGACAATCCGCTTTTGAAGCTTAATAATTTTAAATTTTTTGATAGCATAATCTCTCGTGGACACCCCTTAACTTAAAACTTTTCTCGTGTCAACTTTTTGTGTGGCTCCCCTGGTCAGTGGGTTTCTGTCTGGCAGTTATGTTGCGGCAGGGGAGAGACGTTTTTGTGACATATTGAAAATTTTTAACAATATAAGGTTATATTTTGTAAAAAATTATATAACACTTCATACATAGCTACAGGATTGTTGAAATTATTTAGTAAGTCTACTAGCAAATGAGAACGATATGTTCGCATATTTGAGCGCTGTTTTAAATATGGCCGGAATCAAATTCTCCAGGGTAGATACGCTCAAAAAGAGGGAACAAAAATAAAGTTCGAAAATAATTGAAAATTAACAAATATTTTTTTAATTTCTCTTTACTAAGTTAAAGTTAGATACTTATTTGAGGTTATATAGTCTATATAAATAGTAGACTTTTTTTGTGATTGCGATAAAGAAGGTGTGTATTGACTGATTTTTTAACTAATACGTGAAAAGGACTGGCCAGGGTAGAGACTTTTTCAGGCTTAAATTTTATATTTCAGAAAAATTTACTTCATATGGGCATTTAATGATAATGCTTTTAATAGAATACATTAAGACACTATGAATTAATGCAAAACATTACAACTCTTAATATAAAAAATAACATTATAATGATTGCCGCACACATTCAAGTTGACTTGATAAAATTAATTAACAAAAATAAGTAAAATGTTTGGTTTTTCTGAATGAGTAAGTAATAGGTACGAATTTGGTTGCCACTTAAATTTTCTATTGTACAAATTTAGGGGAGTCCCGGCCCGATACATTAGGATAGAGAAATTAGGTAAACAAAATATTCTGTTACAGAACTCATTTAAAAGATAATGTACTTTTTAGATAAATCTGGTAGACTAAAAGCCATTACAGAGTAAAGGGTCATAATTCAGAAACGTCATGAATAAAAAGACTAACTGGAAATTAAATAACAGTATTTAGCTTAGTTTATGCGTTTTCAAAAACAAAAATTAAAACGGTAGATACACTGCAGATCTAAAGCATAAACCAATAATAGTAGTTTGAGAAATTGTATCTAAATTATCGATTTTTATTTGAATTTTTTCATAAAATTTTAGCAACGTAAATCTTACAAAATTTGCATTGCTTGATTTATTCTTTATGCGTGCAAGAAAACTTTTCACCGACAGTACAGGAAAACGAGGCAAAAAAAACTCAAAATGTGCATTTTGTGTCCTCAGAGGGATTTTTTTTATATGTGGTAGAGGGGTTCCTCCATGAGTATAAAAAAGGTCCGAGAAATTTCGAAGAGAGTTTGAATTTGAACCTAATTATCTCGAAAACCGTTAGTCTGACAAAAACCATGTTCAGCACAAATTTGTAGCAAATAAAATTTATCATCTTTTTTACACACACTTTTTAAATGTATCTTTAATATTTTAAAAGTTACAAGGAAATAAAAATCAGTTTCAGGAGTAGCGAAACTTTTTTGTTTTTCATATTCAGCGACAATTTTATAAAAAACAAATCACCATTTTTACTTGTTTATTTTGTCTTTTCTAAAAAAAAGTTTGAGCATTTCAAACAGAAAATGGCACAAGATTTTTTTGTTATTTTCATACAAATTATTTTTATTTTCATCGTATTTCATTCTGAAACACTTATTCGGACAACAAAATAACAAAGCAATCTTGAACCATTTTCTGTTTGAAATGCTCTAACTTTTTTTAAAAAAGACCAAATAAAAAAACTAAAAACGGAGATTTGTTTGTAATAAATAATTGTCTACCACTTTGACTTTTTTGACGTTTTCTAGATAATTACATAGGTTCAAGCTCTTTTCAATATTTCGGACATTAGTACGCGGATCTGGATTCTGAAAAAAAAAATTATACTCAGGAGCACAAAATGCACGGTTTTCCTGTACTACAAGCCTCGTTCTCAAAACGAACAAAACATTGAAAACAAACAACGAATTGTGCTAAATATAATCAACCATCAACCAACAAAACATCATTTTTAATAAACATCTAAACATGCAGACATTTTTCTCCGTGTAAATTTATTGTCACTGACCAGGACCAGGGTGATGGGGGCGTTAAAAAGCAGAGAAGACCTACTTTTGATTTATGCGAGTGTTTGTAAAGAAGACGGTTGCACATGCACAACCAACGGTGAAATGACAACAAATTGCCAAGTAACTGCTACAATACCCTTTGTTACCGCTTTGAACGCTCTTCATCTCCTCTTCTACACAAGAACCGGGGCGAATTATCAATTTAAATTTGTTGACTTTTCTTCGGATCGCGGATCAATATCGGGCGATTGTTCTTTCCTTTGTCACAGCCAACAGTTACAATCGGTAACACAGCAGCACTTCACCTGTCAGTATAATTTTAAATCTCGATTGTTATAAATAATGGCATACTGCCCCTCTGCCTGATTTTGGATACACGTCAAAGATGTTAAATTGGTGCACCATTGTGCAATGAAATACATTTTCGGGGCACAAAAGTTGAAGTTGCAGGTTGGAATTTTATTTTTTTTTTCGGGTAATATAAAATCGTATCGCACTTGTCGTTTTGACCAAAAAGTTTATTGGATCTTTTATTTTTGTGCACGTGAAGATGACCTTTTATGGGACATTACTTGCTTGATTGGTGGTTATGTGCATAAGGGAAATTGTTTTATATTCGAGATGAATTATAAAAGAACAGTTTTCGTATGCGAGTAAATGTATTTATTTCTTTTATCAGATTCTTTTATTGAAAGTATTTCTTTTCCACATAAGTGTCATCAGAGACAGGGATGTATGGTAAAGTTATATGCATATATAAGCTTGAATATATTAATATTGTTAAGCTTGGTTGAAGCATAAGCAAACGTAAAAGGTGATATGCCTCTAGCAGATAGCTGCGTTTATTTAACCTACATCGAAGGGAGGTGCCTTTCGTTTTGTCTTTTCTTGATTTATTGCTTTTATTGCAAAGAAAGTTTTCGAATAAAAATTGAGTGAAAGATTTCTGAATTTCCCTACGTGGGTGAATATGTTAAAACATTAATATTTTGGACTTAGAAATTGACCTCTTCTAAAATAAATTAATTTAGTCCAGTCAATAAAGGGGTTATAGAAGGAATGAGCAGGGACCTTATACATTTCTTCGGAATATCGTTCAGGCTGCTTAAGTAGTCAACATAGAGGTGAGCCGGAGGAAGGGGATAAATTTGCTCTTTTTGGGGTTTACGCTTATATCATGGAAATGGTCCGTCATAGGGAAAAGTTATCTGAGACTAAATTAAAGCACATACAAATATCTACAACTTTTATTATCACAGTAAAACCCACTTATCTGCAATCCGCTTGATTGAAAAACTCCCTTATCTGAATTTTTAATCTAAACCCGAGTATTTCTTGTAGAATTACATACAAAAAATCCATTAGTGGGTGTGATAGAGCATTAAATTCCCTTTAAAAAAAATTACCTTTGAAATCGAGTTATTTTGGTTTGCAATTCTGTTAGAGAAATTACCATTTTATATGGAACACTCCTTTAATAGCTCTTATTATGTTACTAAGAACTTAGATGTACTAAGAACACGAAACCGGTCGGCCTTTTTTAAATTAAATTAAAATCAAAAATAAATTTTAACTGAAATTTGTTTGAATTCGCTTGCCGAGGTGAGCGCTTAGAAATATAAACTCGCCTTATATAATTTTTTTTATATAAATTTTTTTGTAAAAAAAAATAAAAAATAAATAGTTATATGTCAGGCACCGTTAATTTTAGTTAGTTTTTTTTTTATACCAAGTTTAAAGAATATCGTGCCACCCCTTAGACAACAGGTGGTAATGACAGACAGTAACAGGCACACACACAGATTTTCAAGACCCACTTTTTCGGTTCGCTATCATCGTAATGTCTTGTTTGATAGTTTATCTCAAATTTTGTTTGAACGAAACCAAGATTTGTTTTATAATATGTATCTATGTATAATCGCAAGTAAAAAAGCAAACCGATTTTGATGAAATTAAATATTCCGATATTCCTGCCTTATGAGTACGTAGGTAGGTAGGTAGGTAGAAATAGCGCCTATTCTGCTAGAATAAAACCCAATTAGCGCTTGGTGCTCCGTTTTTATACCATAAACTCATGAGACCTATTATTTTGTGGAGGTTGGGATAACGTTTTGATGACTGTGGTGTTTTAAGGTATATATAGAATTGTGTTGCTTGGGAGATGATCCCTTTATTACCAACTTCCATAGGAAAACAAGAGAAAAAAAAAGGTTTTGAAAAAATAAAAACAATTATTTTCAAAAACACTTTTAAAAAACGATTCTAACTTTTTTCGTACGTAAAATATAAATTTAACAACTTTTTTTTCGCTGTTCGAAAAATGTTTTTCTACATTGATTTCGCAAATCTTAACACAACTTAATACCATAGTTTTTATAATTTTCTTTTTTTTAAGCTAGTAAACTCTAGAGAGTATAACTGTCGGGTAGCTGTCCGTATTAGTTTAGAGAAAGTAATATTTTCGAGATTTTAATATCCCGAGTTTTCTGTTAGAATTCCATGCCTTAAAGATTTATATGAATATTTGAGAATATTTATATTGATTCTCTTCGGCTGTGTTGGTCGTATTAATGTTTTAAATGAAACCAATTTTCATTTGTATTTTTCCCAACGTTTCGACGGTGGTTGCCGTCTTCTTCAGGGGAGCTTTATTTACAAAATTAAAAAAATTTATTTTAACATAGATATATAATTACATAATAGGTGGACAAATATATCTTACATCGAGTTCGATATATAACAAAAACAGAATAAAAATATTAAACAATTTTTTAATTGTACAAGTAGAATTTTTTACACTTAAATTTAAACACTTCCTTGATGGGAGATTAGTCCGTTGAGTTTGAACTTTCAACAGTTTGATTTGTTCTCAGCAACCAAGGAACAGTAAACCGATGATATGTTTTGTATGTCTTGTTTACGGTTCATAGTATTTTTGTTGTTTATTATGTGAAGTGTTTCTAATGTATAGCGTTTAGATGTGTGTTTTTCTGTTGCCAGGATTTTTACCCCTTCAAAGTCCAGTTTGTGACCAGTCTCGACGCTATGACTAGCCAGTGCCGTCTTCTCAGAACTTTTCAAGCGTACGTCTGATTTATGGTTCGCTATTCTTTGACGAAGAAATTGTTTTGTTGTGCCTGTGTAACATAGATTGCACGGTTCGTTTATTTTTCCATTGCAGTTTATTTTGTAGCCTACGTCAGAACGGCGATCGATTTCTGTCTTCTTTTTTAGGCAGGTGAATAGCGACGCAACGGTTTGGTTTGACTTATATGCCAAGTTGATTTCCGTGTTGTTTTTGGCTATTATTTCTTTGAAATTCTCGGAGAGTTTGGGTACATACACGACACTTTTATAAACACCACTCCTCTCTTCCAAATTATCTTCAGAAGGAACTTTGTGTTTTTGTCGTAGTATCAAGTTCCTTATTAATTCTATCGGAAAACAATTGTCTAAGAGTATTTGTGTAACTTTTTTCTCATTTGCGGAGTGGAATTTTCGGTCACTCAACGCAAAGACTTTGTTTATGAGGTTGAATGCAGTGTTTATACGCATGTTTTTTGCATGATTAGACCGGAAATTGATCAGTCTTCCAGATGCCGTATCTTTCTGGTACCAATCGAAAGATAGCTGATTGTTTTCACGATGTATAATGACATCTAAGAATGCTATAGATCTACTTTTTTCCTCTCGATAGTAAATTGGATTTTTTCGTGAAATTTGTTTAGGCATCGGAGAAAATTATCTATTTCATCTCTGTCAACAATCGCGAAAATATCGTCGACGTATTTTACAATAAACTTCGGTCTGTAGTTTAGTTTGAAACATTCATAAAGAAGGAAATCTAAAACCAAGCCTGCTATTGTCGGGGATAGTGGATTTCCCATTGGCATCTCGTGTATTTGTCTGTATAAGTTTTCTTTAAATTGGAGGTAATTGTTGTCTTTGAGGCAAAAATCCAATAGCTCGAGAAATTTATTTTGGCTCAACTTAGTATTTTTTCCTATGATTTCCCACTTGTTTTTAATAATTTTTGTTGCAAGCTGAACTGGGACATTGGTGAAAAGTGAAACAGCGTCATAAGAAACCAGAACATCGTTTGAGTCTAGTTTTAAATCTTTTGCCTTGGTTTTAAAATCTAAAGAATTTTTTACAGAATATAAAGATTTTTTCGTGACACACTGTAGTATTTGGCCAAGGTACTTTGAAAGTTCATAACAAGGTACTTTCATTGATGACGTTATTGGCCTGAGAGGTATGTTTTCTTTGTGGATCTTAAAGATTTAAGTATAAACTATATAAATTGCATATGTAACCAATTTGATGAAAAATAAATCTTAAATCTAATCTAATCTGTTAGAATTCCAAGAGTTAATACATTCTGAGAGTTCTTTCATGACCGTGTCCACTTGATATTAAATTTCTTCTACTAGGTATTATCAGTTGGAAGTACTGAGGTTGGAGCTACTTGAATATTGGTACTACAGTCGATAGCAGCATTCTCTTTCAAATGCGCACTGACTTATGAATTGATTTGGCTTCGCGATGTCCATTATTTTGCCATGTTGACTCTCGGAAAGAAACGTTTTGGAATTCTGCTAGTATAGTCTCCGACAGTCATCAAGACCTGTGTAAACTTTCGAGTTCCTGTCAAAAGTTTGCTCTCGAGACCTGCCCGCAGCTCTACAACTTTCAAATGGACACCCACCTTTACTTACAATTTTAAATCGATTATTAAAAATTTCGATGTTTCATATTTGTATGCACGAATGCAACTCACCACAAGAAGAAGTTCGCGCGACCCAGTTTGTTCTTTATTTTTTGTTTAATGTTTCAAATTATATCATTTCAAATAGTAAGTACATAGTTTTCGCAAAGCATTTAAAATAAATTTAGTGATTAAGTGTATTTTAGTCGTCGCGTCATTTTGAAAATCGTGTTTAAATCAATGTTAAGAAAATAAATTTGTAAACATTTTGATACAAAATTTGAAATTTTTTTTGTTTGTAAATGTATTGCAAATAAAGTTGTTATACAAGATTTATATTTTTATTTTCAAAGCGTACTTGCATTATGATTTTATGCTTAAACTGATACGTAAAACATACTTTTAGTTGGTGAAACAGCAGGAGTGGCATATTGGAATAAGTCTCTATTAGTCCATTTAAATTAGCTTTAAAACTTATAAAAAATAATGTAGTCAAGATTATATTTTTTTTTTAAAGAGTACCATTTGGGGAGTCTGAATCCACAAAGTTCAAACAAAAAAAAATGTCTGCGTTGTCCGCCAATTTGAAAAAGGCGTTAATGCGATTTTCTCGACTTCTGTTGGTCATAATTAAATTTTTTTGGGTTTATGAGGAAAAATATTTTCTGCAACTTTGTCTCACTAATATTTTTGACAGATATTTCCCCAAAAATGTTATTGACAAAAAACTTTTAAAGTTATAAATTATTTTTAATGAATATTTCGCCTCCTGTTGATTTGAACAAAATAAAATTAAACATCTTTTTGGTAGAACTTTAAATTTCCGACATATATGTGTATATTCAAAGTAAAATATGATGACAAAATTCATATCATGCAGCAAATATTTGACAGTTATTTTGCCAATAAATTTTTATGGGAAAGATCTGTCAAAAATATTTTTGTGATAAAGTTGTAGATAATATATTATTCCTCATAATCCTATAAAAAGTTAATTACAGAAGTCGAGAAAATCGAATTAACGCCTTTTTTCAAAATGGCGGACAACGCAGAAATTTTTTTTGTGTGAACTTTGTGGATATAGACTCTCTAAATGGTACTCTTTAAATCAAAAACATAATCTCGACTACAGTATTTTTTGCAGATATTTGATAATTTTTATGCTATTGTACTGGACTAGCTATATGTAAATTTGAAAAAAAAAACTTGAATTTTCTTCAAAGACATCATAAGGTATTTTATTTGAGTTTTGTTAATTTCGCAGGCAAATGATCATATAATTTGTACCTAATGAAAACCCAGATTCCACTGGCATATATATATATATATATATATTTATGTAAGTATATGTAGAGATAAAAATGCGTACACTTTTGATTCTATAAATCTATCTCGTAATTTAAACAATCAATTTGTGTTCTAGGTCTGTTCGATTTTAATCGAAATGCAATCCTCAAACACTTTAATTTTAATTCCCTATATTACTTTAAGATCAATATATCTTTGAAAATTGCTTTTAATTAATTGACACAAAAGCGATCGATTTCCAATTAACGTTGCTAGGTTGGTACGATAGATGTTCTTGGACTATGCTGCAGCTCACAGCAGATCTCATAGAATTATTTAATCTTATTGTGCCTCATGACTTCCCACTTGAAATGTAATTACATATTTCGACTGTGGCCACAGCCCACGTCTAATGGAATTAAGTGATATTTCTTGTTTTTTTTTTTATAAATCCCCAGAAGAATTGAAGACAATGTCTTCATATCCCACTACCCTTAAAAAATAGTTTTATCAATATGTCACTATAGACTTAGTCTCAGAACTCAGATATGTACATAAATCTCAAAGCCAAAACATCTGACAACAAAAACAAATCTACTGATAGACTCAAACTCCTCCAAGCTTAAGAGATTGAGATTGTAGTTTCTGTCAGATTAAAAAAAAAGGGGCACAACTTTAAATGTTGATGTTTGTTTCTGCGTCTTCTTCTTAAAAAATATAATAAGAAATGAAATAAAAGAAATTCATTGAAAAAGCATGCCAAACTGTTAAACAAATTAAAACAAATATGAACGGAATCCAAATCACTCAATAAAATCATATCGAAACTAATTTGGCTCAAAGCACATGAGAAACTTGTGTATAATTTAATTATTGTCTGCACGGCAGCCATGGCATCTGGAAATTTTTATAAAAAATTATTATTCATCATCTTGTTAATTTTCTGAACAAAAAAAATACATACAAAAAATCAAAGTTTTTTTTTTGTTTTCTTCTTTAATCTTTTGTTTCCTCTATTTTATTATTTCAGTCACGGAAATGAATTTACACTAAAGCCGGGGTACCACGCGGTTTGTGTGGATGGCAAACGGAAATTCTTTCAAAAGATATTGTAGGTGGAGTTGTAACCCATAATGTATACATTTATACTATCCACCCACATTTCACCTGGCTGGATTTATTGAAAAAGAAGTTTCAAGCTACAAGTGGATGAATGGGATGACGATTTTTTTGCAGCTACGGAATCTATGAATGCGAAAATGGTTTTATATGAAAAAAAAATAAAACATTATAACTGAAAATCAGTTCGCGTTTGAATATTAATTTTTGTTTGAGTGTATACAGTTTAATGACATCTTAAAAAATAATTTTGTTTTTTTTAATTTTAATTGGATGTAAAAATGTAGGTTTTCGGAATTTAAAACAGGAATTTAGGTTTGGAATAGAAAATCAAATTGATGAAATTGATAAGACATTTTAGACAAAATTTTGTAAATAATTGATTAGAAAATTTTAAAAGATTTTTGCTGTAAATACTTAATAAACTTACTAAATAAAATAATTACTTAAAAAAAAGAAAATAAATTAAAATAATAACAACAACTAATTTTATTTTTGTTTATAGTGAAGCATCAAATGAATGAAATTCAATGAAAAAAAGTTAAGTAGTCTATACTCCGATGTGTATCTACTTACCGAATGAATATCTAATGAAAATGCACATATTATATACCTGAAAATAAAACAAGTACCTATAGTATCGAAAATTATATTTTAAAGTTAAATTATTCTGTAATCATGTATAATGTAATAAGATTATTTCACCCAATAAGATGTAATTTTTAGTTAATAGAAATAAATAAATGCGTTACATATTAACTGTGTGCTTTTAAATTGTGAAACCCGTAAATATTGTATGGTATAGAATCAAATGCTTTCAAATAACAATAAAAAACATTTAAATGTAATTTCTGTTTTTAAGATTCCCAAAATCAGTACCTAGGTACATTAGAAAGGTTTGCAAATGAAAAACTTAATCAAAGTTGATCAATCAGTTTTAAGTTTTACAAAATATTATTATGCAAACTGAAAGCAAGAAATTTTAAAAACTATCAAGCATCAAATACAATGTTAACAATAATTTCATTCAAACATTTAAAACTGCCCAGACATTCGAATTCTATAATCAGTCAACCATTTTACGAGAAAGTCATAATAAATAAAGGGCACGAGGGTTGCACAAACTTGCTCTTGTTGCAAGTGACCTTTACACAAAAAAATCATTTAAAACTTTATTAAAAGCGTTATCTAACAAAGTTTCAATCCGAAAAAAAAAATTCTTATGCAAATATGAAATTATAAAAAAAAAAATTTAAATCGTCGATTTTCAAAAAATCGATTTTTTCTTAACAATTTTTGTGATAATTTTTTGAAAAAAAAAATAAGTATTTTTTTTGAGAACTAAATTTTTTACATCTTTAAACTCAGTTTCTTAAAAATCAGTTAACAGGTTTTCAAAATATTGAATTAACAAAAAAAGTTTTAGAAAAAATTATTTAAATCATAAAAAAAATATTTAATTTGCTAGGCCAGCTTAGGTAAAAAAAAACAATTAAGATCGTTTGAGCCGTTATCGATAAAATCAAAATTTAACAATACCGTTATATGATAGGTATACCGTTAAACGAATTAGCTCGGAAATTTGGTTTCCAATTGTTGTGATTTGCCGAGCGCACACAACTCCAAAGGGGGAGTATTAGACAACCCTTGTCCCTCTGCTCCTCGTCTTCTTTGTCGTTTTCGTTGTTGAATGAAATGAATGCGTGATGTTGTAAATGTTTCTTTTGTTTTATTTCATTTGGTTTATGTTTGATGTATACAATTTTCGTTTTTAGTTTTAAAGTGAGAGTACACTCAATGGAAATTGAGTTTGGTACCAGAGTGCCAGTATGCACGAACACTAATATCTGATAGGCATTTTATACATCATTACACGTATCAAATTTGGTTGAAATTTTTTGAGCCGTTATTGAGAAAAATAATATTTTTAATAACGGTTATATGGCAGGTAGCGTTATTTTTAAGCCTAGAAAGCTAATTGAAAATTCGTTCGGGGAAATCACCCTAAAAATACGACACAAAGTTTGAAGCAAATCGACCCAACCGTGGATACAGACAGACGGACGAAATGTTCGGACCCACTTTTTTCGTCTTTTCTATCTACTTTTCTCTATCTCAATTTTTTTTTGCAAGAATTCAAGACTTTACCTTATATGTAGTAACTTTAGCAAGAAAAAAAAGTCCTTTTGCATCAGCATAGTTCTTCCAACAAAGATTTTCAATACAAACCTTATATATGGTACCGCTAAATACGGGTTTTGCCGTTATTGTTTTTTAGCCATTTTCGCGAACCGTTGCATCCACAGGACGGTGTCTTCATGTGCTCAAAAGGAAGCTAATTAAATTCGCTACAACTGTGCAGTGTGCATGGGGTCAAACCTTTTTTTCTTTTAAATATACTATGTTGCAAACATGGTTGAATTATAAAAAAAAACAATTTTTTTAAAATATTGCATGTCTTTGAACGGTTGTATACATTGGAGCATATTATACCGTCTGAAATTATTTTTTGGCTCAAACTTTCACAAATTTAATGTTATTAAAAAATCCTGAAGCAGTTATACCATTCCGCAGCAAAGTTTGGATGAGCCGAATTCCAAAAAAAAAATCAGAAATAATTATTAATGTTTATTCCCCTCCCCCTTTGCTGTCGATAATTTGACATTTTGTGAAGTTTTACATCCACCGACGTCTTTATGTAATCAAAAAAAAAAGGTGCTCATGTGCTGGCATATGGGTTCAGAACAGTGCATTTTTGCTTAATTAGGGTGCATATATTTTTCAAGCATTAAAAAATACTTTTTGTTACAAAAATAAAGCTCAATTAAATTTGAATGCTGTGTATCAAATATGATACATTTGATGGTGAAGCGAGTCTTATTTTTCAAAAGAAATTTAACATAAATGATTTTTTTGCCAAAAAAAATATTAGGCGTGGGGACGTGTTTAACCAAATCTCTGTGTTTTATATGCTTTGACCAAATGTGATACATGGACGCTAAAAAACCAGGTAAAAATTGAATGCTGTGTATCAAATATGATACATTTGATGGTGAAGCGAGTCTTATTTTTCAAAAGAAAATTCTAGAAGTGCGGTGTAGAAAAACCAATGGTATATCTATATAACAATACAGAAGAATTCTTCTGTTCATCTTTCATCTGACTTGACATACGTTGTTAAGTTATTCACTTTTTTTTTAAATTTTCGAATTTTACGGTTTTTTTTTCGACCTATTACAAACATAAATACAAAAAAAAACAAATCGGTTGAGTTGTTCTCAAGCTACCAACAATGAATATTATTTTTTTATTTATATGGGTGTCATACGACGACACGTAAATTAATTTGAAAATTCAATACTCAGTATTATATTGTTGACACGTTGGTTCGTCCTAAGAAATAAACTACCAACACAGTTTAATTCAACTTAGACATTTTTATTATTAAATATCTATACATTTATATATTGTAAACTAGGCTACCACTCTTTCTATTTACAACATATGAACACAAAATTATTCGCAAAAAACGAAAAAAAGCAACAACACATTGTCAAATCAACAACGTTGACCCGGTAATAGATTGCCTTTTACAGCATAAACATGTTATTTGAATTTTCCACATTTCCCATGTTTTTTTTTTTTTGTTTAATAAAACATAAAAAAATAATAAAAACTAAGTAAAAAATGATAAGTTCAATTTTCTCAGCTCAATGCCCGATTGAATAAATGATTTCGTTATGGCATCTCAAAACGAAAAACGCTTGTCCAATTGTCCATATTAAGTTGTCGCCACGAAGTTGCACCACCAATTCGATTAGAAAATCCTCCACAATTGGAGTGGAGTTTTGACGGTACAAGGACGCAGAGGCGCCGCCACCGTCATCATGCAATAAGCACCACCAACTTTTTGAATCGACTGCGCATAGTTATGTACATACGCACTCGTGTGCTTATTTTGTTTGTTCATGTGATTTTGTCGTTGGTGCCGTCTTGCGGTGCGGTGTTGCAGCACCGTGACGATGTAAATCTGACGTAATCCACCATTTGAGCACAAAAAACACACATTTTCCTAATATTCAACCAAAGAAAAACTACTTTGAGTCTAAGTGGTGGCGGCAAGTGAACGAATGCAACTACTGCAGCAAGTGATCGGCATGAGTTACTGCTCACTGAGGAATATAACTTATTTGGAAGGCTGTTAAAAGAGATGCGTAGGTGATCTGGAATTATTATTGATCGCCTTAGCGCAGTGATATGTTTTTTCGTTAGCAGAATTTCGCAACAATCAGCTTAGTGGTGTTGATCAATTACAACGGTAAAATCTATTTGGGCGAAATGATTGTCCTTAATGGAAATAGACAAAGTGATCAGGAAGTAATTGTAGATATTGCTTTGTGTGATTTAAAATACGTGAGTAGTCTTAATTCAATTGAAATTTTCAGGTGTGTGTGGATTTGCCATCGGAACCGGAAAAAGACTTAAGCTATAAGTGAATGCGTAGGGACAATTCGTATCAAAATTAAATTTACAATTATTGTCAGCCTAATTTGCATTCAGCCTCCAACGACTCCTGCAAAGAAACCTTCTACGAGCTGTTCGAGAAAATTCGCCTCTTTTTAAGGCAATCTGAAAAACGCCAAACTAAGTAGGAAAAACATCTTAGGTATGCTAGGATGATAGTAAACATAGCCTCCACGATAACACATATATGAGAATGGACAAAGGCTGACGTAAAGTATTCCAAGAACAAATCTTTACGGCTTTAATAGATGTTGCTCGAAATTGATAAGGTGAGTGGAGCTAATGGCTTTCAAGCTGAGCAGTTTAAAGTGACCAAAGATGAATTGCTACAGTGAAAACATCGCTAAAATATGCTCGGAGTGTAACAACCTTAATGAACAGGTCCTCATGCATCGTGTTCTCAATCAATAAAAAAAAAATTCTATTGTTCGCTCCTATTATAAAGGAATGAAACTTTCAAGCAAGGTCTTATCTTATTTGTTTTAGATGAGTATTTTAAGCATCGAAAAAGAAAACAATAATACCATACAAATCATATCTTGATTTTTAGAGACGATAGCATTTTAGATAAGCTCTATGTTTAACCTTGGCATCCCAACCAAACGCTTCGAACTATTCAATATGAATGAACAGCAACCTCGCCAAAACCTTTGATGTCAATATAGAGTTCAGGCAAGAGCATTTTCTTCAACATCATTTTAGAAGATATCGTTGGAAACTTGGTTGTAAAATAATGAGGGAATATCTTTCAAAGGTCGAAACTTTTACTTCTGACATCTCAACAAAATATGTTTTCTTACAAAATATATCCGTAATTTCACTACCATCGTAAGTCCCAAGCCCTAGCATTTTTTATATTCCTAGAATATTTAAGTGAAATAAGAAAACGTTCGAATAATTTAGTAACACAGTTTTGTGAGGTTAATATGAATAGCTAATTTCGTGCAGTAAGTTTATTTTCAATACTTTTTTCAAGTAATGTAAGAGCTGTTTAAGGAGTGTCTTACATAAAATGATAAATTCTCTACCAGAAATAAAAACCTGGAAGAAAATCAAATTAACGATCGAAAAACATTCATCTTTTTCCTTAAAATAGCGGTTTTTGTTGTTTATTTTTGAATACTGGCGCTGTAAAAACATTAAGAAATGTGATATTTTTCAAGTCCAATGGACGATTACAGTCTTCGGTCATTGATATCATCATTACCATGATAAGTGAGTTTTTATGAAATATACAGTTTTTTCACCTCAAATTCACCATTTTCCGAATCAAATTCATTTTTTTGCAAATCATATTCACTTTCTTGCAAAACAGGTTCCCTTTTTCAAATTCACTTTTTTAAAGAACAGATTCACGTTTTTGCAAAACAGATTCACTTGTTTGCAAATCAAATTCATATATTTTGTGTTTATCAATTGGCGGAATTATTTTGTCATTTCTGTGGCAGAAGTGTCACTTACGATTAAAATTAAAGATGTTATAAGATAATTAAATGGCGGCCCATTGCTAAAAAGCTTTTCCTAGTGCAATATAAACCAAAACCTTCCATTATTAAAAAAAAATCAGTTTATTTTAGGAAATGCCTATTTTTGGGTCCGAAATATTAATGTTTTGAAATATTATTACGGATATAAGAAAGAAATTCTATGGATTTTTTGACTTTCTTATATCCGTCATTACTTGTACTGGTGTATCCCGATGACATTGATTTCATTGGAAATACGCAACATGTGAATTATGCTTTCGTCAGAATTCAAACGAAAGCAACTTCAATGGGTAATGAGGTAAAATAAGTAATTTGATGTCATCAAGAAATACAGTGCTCCAGTGAAGTTTATTCCTACGTATTATATTAATGAAGAATTGTTGCCAAACGAAGAAAACAAATTGATGATTGGATGAGGTGCAAAAACAAACAAAACAAGGTTGCTGGAAAGAAATAAACATAATTACATAGAGCCTTAATCATCTCAATTTTTCGATATTGTTTGGAGACCTATTCTCCTTTTATGGTTGTCAACTGATTGTTGAAACAAAATGAAAAGCGATATTTTACAAATCATTGTATGAAATATTGAATATAAATCTGGCGCAAATGTGAACAGAAAGCAAATTAAAAATTACCCCTGAAAAGTTGAATAATTTTTAAGTACCAAATTTTAATATTTATCAACTAGGTATCACTTGATAGCAATACTAGGAGGCTAGACAGTTAAATTAAAAAGTAACTGTCATAGAAAACTTGAAAACTTCTTCGATTGATTTTCGGTTTGGTATGTGTGAATAATTTGTGGCAAAGAATTTATTCTGTAGATAATCATCGACAATTATTGTGTAAAAGATACGGCTGATGAAATGATTATAGTTCACTTAGCAAAAATAAAGTTTGACTTTTCTTAGCCTTTTCATTATTTTTAACTAATTTAAATTAAGAATAACGTCTAACGGGTAACTACGCAAAAAATGAATCAAAATCATTCGATGAGTTTTGATTAGGCTGTTTAATATTAAAATAGCATTTTTGTATTGCACCAACCACTTTTAGTATTTAAACCCCTAAGAGAAAATCACAAAATATGCAGTGAATCAAATAACAAAATCGAGCGTGCGATTTTATTGCTTGATTCACTACTTGCACTGTCTGTATTTTAAATCAAGTTAAACAATGCAAAGCCCTGTGAGGCATCACTGTAAATGGTTTACATGAAAATATGATAAAAATATAAAAAAAAAATTTTTTAAACTTAAATTTCGTTTAAGTTTTTAACATTTACAAAATGTTGCTATAGAAACCAACACAGCCGAAGAGAATCAATATAAATATTCTCAAATATTCACATAATTATCAACTTGGTCAAAGCTACATATATATATTATAGAAACTTAAACAAATCATCTAGATCTTTCTAAAAAAATGCAAAAAAAATCAATCTTTCCACTAAGGAATGGTCTAAAAACTCTATACATGCTAAATTTTAAGCGAATCGGTTCAGCCGTTTAGGCAATACAACTTGACTGACAGACAGATAGACTGAAAGTCAGACAGAATTTCCAGACCCACTTATTCGACTTAACTATATCATCGTAATGTCATTGTTGATTGTTATCTCGATTTTTTTTTTTTTTTTTGCACGAATGCATAAATTTCCTTGAGTACCTATAATCGCAAGTAAAAACAAGTTGGGGATTTCTTGAGATTTTTGAAATTTCGTTGCTCCGCTTAGGGTATGTCCAGGAGCGTAAGCGAAATTAGGTATCCTTAGACAGTCCCTTTAAATAAGTGTATTCTCTTAACAGGTAAAAAGTAGAATACAACATTACTGTGAACTATTGTCAAGACAACAGAACAGCGGACGATTTAAATGTTCCGTGTGCCAATTGCGTTAAAATTGTTGTTAAATTTGATCCCAGTTAAATCTGATCCCTTTTTATTGGGGTGCATAAAATTTTAGCTTTTTTCCGTGTGAATTGAATAAAAAGGAAGTTTTATAATACAAATTTTATATTGAGATTCCTTGGGTTCAAGAGCCCATCCATAGAAATGTTCAGATACCTTTAGTTCGTTAATAACAATAGTTGACTATTGTTAACAATAGTTGATTTTTGTTAACAATAGTTAATTGATGTATACAACTGAACGCATCAAAACAAAACAGGTTAGTTTTTTACGTCTGTATTCACCTCAGTAGTGTCAAAATATAGCCATGGGATCAAATTTAACAGCACTTTTAGGGCAAATGGCACACGGCCTAAGTTGATAAAATTATTTTTTCGGAAAACTTGGCGATATCATTTAAAAATGAAAATATTTTAGGATAAGCGCATCGCGTTCGACACTAAAATGTGGCAAGTGAAATTGGGATTTAAAATTCCTTTTTTTTTTTTCAATCGGGCAGCATTTTGGTGCTCAGGAAAAAGGAACAAGCACGTAGCGAAACAAAATTATAACGAAGAATAAGTCGACTTGGGGAATAAAATTTGTACACCCTACTGAAAAGAGCTTTTAGATATCTCACTCTTTTCCACCTCTATGTGCCAAGTTTAAAGAAAATAATGGAGATCCGAATATAGACATACATAATTTTTGTTATATTTTTTTTTTTTACTTTTCTATAATACTAATGACATGTTTGATTCATATATCACTAAGGGCCGTAGCAACTATGTTCTACATAAATCCTTAAGAAGTATTTTTACCTTTGTATAAACTGTCACTTAAGGATTTATGTAGAATATAAAGTTGCTTAGGTATCGTATGAGCAAACGGCTCTAAGTATTCTTACGAATACATAACTTGACTTTTACTTTATACACATAGTTAAGTATAGATCATATTACGCATTTTGTTACAGACTGTACCTAAAACATATTACACAATCATCCACACTTTGCTTGGGTGACACTTAAAATATTTCAAACGCATTATATAAACATTCTCACTGCCTGCATAGATTCAAGTGTTCCTAAAGTATAAACATCCTCAACCCATTCCTCTTTTTCTAAGAAAATGATCTCAGCATCATTTAATACTAAAACAAACCCATTCTTAACCACTCAACATAATCTTTGAAATTTATTGTTTTCAAATAAATTCTGAATCAATGCAGAGAGTGTACGTATGTGTGTGTATTTGAAGATAACCAATGTCCAATATCGAAACATATTTAAATTTGTAAAGTTAGTCTTAAAGAACTCCTCAACCTTTCAAGTTGGAATAAAACTTTTTTAAAAAAATAAAAATACTTTTTTTATTTTTACTACATACTTAGTTATAGCACTTATACCTATGATCACAAAAAATCTAACCGATAAACATCAAAATTCTTTCCTTCTCTGTTTTTTTTTTTTTTTTTTTTTCAATTAAATAAAGGTAGGTACCAATTCTTCTTCAATCACTTTAGCGTGACTTGTTGGGAATATTTAAATAATAAGGAATACATATTTAAACCCAAACTTATACATAGTCAATAGATGCATTCTTATATATGAAAACTATACCTCTATAGATCCAAATTCTTAAAAAAATCTTAAAAACAACCATTATATTGTTCACAGTCGATCTATCATCATAATTCCCAACTATCTCAACACGGATGACAAATTTATTTTCCCCCAACTTATTTCTGTCAAATATATTCGATTTGATACTATCTTACACAAAACTAATGGAGCAGAAAACAACACAACTATCAAAACCTAAAACGATTGTAGAGCAAATAGAATTAACATCGAAACCTATAACTTTTTTGGAAATTCACTCAACCGAAAAATTTTTAACGATTATCGATTTTTGAATTAAAACAAAAAAATATTTAAAAAAAAAACTGATCTTGCAATATAATGTGTAACTTAAGAAACTTATACATTCGAGAACACAGTGATTAACCTACTCTATACTGGCTAAATTGTTGTCTTGCCATTTTTGTAAGGAAGGTGATGCGAGAACCTATCTATAGTGGGCATTCAATGGATATAATGTACATTATAATCATACAACCTACCTAATTCGGCAAAATGTTATCGTGTGGGAATTGTGCACGACGACAACGCAACGGTTCGAAAAGCACGTTCATCGAAATGTTGTTTTTATTCGTCAATCCAAATGAAATTTTACTTTTTCCTTAGATGTTTGAGTGGATTTACTACCTATATGAAATACAATCGAATACACGATCGATTTGACTCAAAGAGAAATACAAAATTTTCCCCACTCAATAAAGATACACACTCTTTTTTCGAGTTTACGGGTTTCAAATGAAACAAACAAAAACAAAAAGAAATAATCACAATCGACACCCACATAACATAAATTTAAGGTTTTTTTTTGTCGCTCGGTGTGGGTATACTTGAACCACTTTGAACGCCAGCGTGTGTCTGAAAGCAGCATTCGCTTTGGTGAGACTTGGGCTGAGTTAAAGTACTCATATGATGGCTTCCCCATCACCAGCACCGTGCAAGACATCTATCCATCTTGTGCAAGGCTTTTTTTTAATATAAAATATATCGCCTTCGCAACTTGGTTGCTGATTCCGTGCAGCAGCACATCAAAATTATTTTTCTAAGGTGTTTTGATCGAGATTTCAGTGTAGATTGGTCAATTGTCGCGTGAAGACGGGCTTTTATCAAACGCGCAAGTTATTATAGATACTTTTATATCTTGATCGATACAAATCATATGTGACAAATAAGAATAAAAGACTCCTGAAGAAGGACCATTGACCGATATGAGTAGAAGATAATGACAACTTGTGACGTGAACATTTGTATTTATAGATCATATGATCAAGAATAGAATTTCATTACTCAATATCACGCATCTTTCATAGAAAATAACGGTTCTCTTAGAAAGATAGAAACGCACTGATCACACATTTGTTATATTAATTCTCTTCTTCATTGTGCGGATGGTTGCTTGTGTTTTGATTCCGTGTTTCTTTTGCATTTATCGTATAAAAATATTCGACGAACGAAAAATATTTATAGTTAGTGCCGTGAAAGTATATTAATGTTTTTTGGCGCTCAGTGGGTGGTGCGATATCTGCCGTGAAACAAACTACAATTAAAATAAGTGATATTTGAAAGGATCAATTGTCAAGAAAATAAAACTTGTTCGAGGAGTTTGTAATTTGAACTAATCAATGAAAATAAGCAAATATTGGATAGCGGATAGTAATCTTTGAGAGGAGAGGACGAACAAATTATCGGATATTGTGAAGGTATATTTTTTAATAATAGTTTTTTATCTAAAAAATTCTAAATTGTTCTTCAAAATAGATATTTAAGAATAATCAAATAAAAAAAAAACAAGGTGTGTTGATAAATTAAAGAACGTGAGTATTCTTTAGGATTTCAAAAATACATACAGTTTTTCTTTCTCTGAAAATACAATTTAGATATACCTATGAGTATATCACAAATTTGAAACGGAAAAGAAATAATTATACATGTAGATACCAAAGAAGTGTGAATGCGCTTTAGTTATTTTTAGCCTTGGTTTTTGTATTTTTTTTTTTGTTATATTTTGAGTATCTTTAACGAAACTCTTGGATACTTTCTGTTGATGTCGCATACAAAAAGAAGCTATGAATTCATGACCATCACATTGTTTTATTTTGAAAGACTTTATAAAAGAAAATTTAGTTAGAGTTATTTTGAAAACGGCAACGAAATTAGACTGGAAATGCATGTGTATTTTTAATATTATACTTGCTATGAGTTTTATCAGGTATACAATTGTTTCAGATTGTTTTCTATATTTTTTTTTTGTATTAAAATTATGAAGTATTGTATTATTTAATATTATCAAATGATTTTAAGAAAAATATTAGGTATATTTTGAAAATTCAGCTTTTAAGAGATCTCAAAGAATTCTTCTGGCCATTTCTTCAGAGTTATTTGAACTTTTATAAACAAATAAAAAAAGAACCGCATAAAATGTAGCCCTTCAAATACTAACTTCATTAAAAATGTTTTTAATTATATTAAGAAGAAACCCTCAAAGTGTCTAAATGTTGCACCCGCAATAATGGAATCGCCCTTAAGAATATTCAACCAAGTAGAAGACTTATCATCAATTTATTTTAAGTGGACTTTTCTGAATTATTATTCAAAATTAAAGCGGTTAGCAGAAACTTCAACTGACCAAATGAAAAAAAATTACTTAAAATGGAATCGATGGTAAACGTTATTACAGTCATCTATGTTAGTCATCTCTATATATAAATTTGTACTGGTAAACAATATTTCGATCAGTTTATTCACAGTTTGATTCGAGGAACATTTGGAAAAATGTTTTTGGTCTTGTGATTCAACGTCTTCTTCTTCCATTTCTAACTTATTCTTTCTCTTTTGCTCTTAACATTTTAACTTAGAAAGATTTGTTTTAGTTTAAAGTAAGAATAATCTTTTATCACAGAAGATAACGAAGTTTTATCATTTTTAGTAATTTCAAAAATATTTTACACTGAAATCATATCTAAGCTGATCAGAATACATAAGATCCTCAGAGCTTTTCTGGGATAGTCTGCACAACCATTTATACATTTGTTTTGTATGTCTGTGCAGTGCATGCCAATGAGTGGGAAGAATTCACCCGGAAAAAGTCTTTTAACGCCCCTGCTTCCTCCCCTTACAACATGACTGGGATGATCAAGGTCTTACCTAAAGTTTCCTTGGTTGTATGAGAGAGGGACTTACTATACTGAAATGCTTTCTCAGCTCGAAGAAACAGCGCTTGGTAAGAGTCGTTCTTCGTTTGATCTCTGCACTGATGTCATTCTGCGTTGTAATGGTTGACCTGCAGCCCGCTTAAATTCTTCAACTTTAATAGTGGACAAAGTCCTTGACTACTTCGAAGTTATACCTCTCGTAACATTTTGGACGAGTTGACGATTTTGGGATTCCTTCCCGTTGATAGCACATATTTAGTTTTGTCTTCGTTAACAGCCAATCCCATTTTGGCCGCCTCCGATTCAATACTGGCAAATGCACCAGTTACAGCTTGCTTGTTTCGGCCGACTATGTTAATATCATTTGCATAAAGGAGTAGTTGAACGGACTTTTGGTAAATTGTACCAGTGGTGTTGACTTGTGATTTTTGTACAATTGATTCAAGAACGATGTTGCATGATAACGCGGCGCCTTGCCTTAGACCTTTCTCAACATCAAACGGTTCGGTGCTGTTCTTACCGACTTTGACAGAGCAGCGGGATTTCTCCATAGTAATTCTAATTTATCAAGCTTTTTCAATCCAGCTTTTATGCCAAGCATCATCATCTTAGTTGCCATCAATTTGCTCTCATATTTCTTGTCAGTTGTCCAACATTAGGAACCATATGCTGGACGAACAACTGCAGTGTAGAGATTTCCATTCACCTTTTAGGGGGATTTTTTAGGTTACAAAAGATGGCAGACTTCTCGCGACACTTAATACACTCCATACGCTTACGTGATGGTTGATGTCGTCATCGTAAGATCATCGTTAGATGCTTTGTAATTAATAATAAATCCAAGGTATTTAAACTTTTCACACTAAGTAAACACTGTTCCGTTTAAAAAGTTGTCCGCAATAGGATTGAGTGTATCAGAAAATGGGAAGCATAAGCACTCTGTTTAATATCAAATCACCATGGCAAAAAACACGATTGAGTAATGTGCCATTCAACCCCAAATTCAAGAAAACGATATAGGTGAGCAATCGCAAATTAATGCCAGATCGACCGAGATTATAGGCGCTTATCAATGACAGTGTGCAGGAGAACCTGGAGTAGTCGAATTTTTACCGTTCACAAGAATTCGGCCTTTCGCAGACTTCCAGGAGCTGAAAGATTCAAAGCCGGTGGCGAGCATTGTCCACCGAGGTCGTACGATTTCATCCCGCTAGACTTTTTTATTGATTTTTTTTTTTAATTCGAGGACTATCCCAATAGTAAGACGCAATCGACCGATCCCCATAAAGTCAATATAATCATCATTCTAACACCGCTTGAATTCAGCCGGATATGTAATCGATCATTTCACATTTCGGATTTGCGCCACCGTGCAAAGCGATTTTGCGCATATTTTAACTACTTATGTCATATTTAAAAAAAATAAAAATATCGTTAAAACGATGATTAACAAATTGGAATAGTTAAACTTTTAATAAAAAAAAACATTTGAAAAAGCAACCATTACTATTTTAATGTATTTTATCTCCTTTAAATTTATATGTTAATATCATTAAACTGCGCATCATGGAAATATTACAAACCTTGAAACATTTTCCTCTTTTTTTTTTTTTTTAATTTGTTCTTAAGTAACAAAAGAATTCGGAAATGCATTTTCATTTCTTCATTAAGAAACAAGCACCAAGCGCCAAGAAAGCTTAACCTTGTGCTTCTTTGAGAGTACATAATATCTAGGTACATATTCGTTTAAGATACAACTTGAAAATGATGCTTCTGGTTTTGTATAATTACAAAATTAAAGACGTAGATTTTGTCATGCATTACTCAATTATTTGCAACTATTACACAACTTCTTGACATACGCCAATTAAACTTAAGACTTTGTTAAACAAGAATAGAGAGTAGGTAGATATGGTATATAAGTACTATACAATATACATCAGATACAATACAGCCACCCAAGCCACAATGTTAACCAACATCTATATTCCGCCATCCAGCCCAATTCAACAGATATCTTATTTCATGCTTCCATTAAGATGGTTTTGTTTCCACCATGCATCATCTCATAGAGTAGATATAGACAGTAATACTAGAGTGAGACATCCTTCGTTGATTCCATTATTTATTAAAAGAAAAAAAAATTAAGTTGTCTTTAAGTCACATAATTGCGACGTTGTTAAACAACATGCATTTTTAATAGAAAATAGAGTGAAACAAGAAGATTTTTTTATTTCCATGCACTGCCTGAAGATAATAATTTTTATTGCATAGCACGTTACTCTCCTTTTAATGCAGCGCCGCATAGAATAATCAATATGTAGCATTTTTATTTCAACTGTATCCTACCTTGCTATCATGTCATGGTTATTTAACACATAAAAAGACCTTGGAGAATTTCACCAGTTTTTTTTAATGCCTTTTCAATTGTTTTATTTAAAGTTCGATAACGTCAAAATTATTTTTTTTTACCGCTTAAGATCCTTCAATGTCGATGTTGAATTCTATCAAAAGTCTTTCGCTTTAGAAAATTGCATCGTTCAGATTCTCTTCTAATAGCGTTTTTCATTTACAAAAAGATTTGCTCTTTCCTTCAAAAGATTTGATCTTTTTGCATTTTTTTGGTGTTTCATTTAAATGAAAATAGGGAAAAAAGAGCAAATCTCATCAAGAAAGAACCGATCTCTCAAAAGACACATGAAAACATTTTAATCTAGGATTTTTGCTGGCGCGTTCTTTTTTATTCTAAAACTATTGGATAGCTTTGTATTGTTTTACCTTGTTGGACGGTTTATGTATTATTGCACTCAAGAAAATATGAATTCATAATATTTTTCATAAATCTTACAATTTTTTTACGAAATTGTACAAATGTTCAAGTAAAGAAACAATGGTAATGAATAATGATACTTGTAATTGAATGGAAGTCTAAAATATAAATGACGGCTTATTATTTCTTGAAGCATACAAAAAACAAAGCCATCCTAATGATTGTATAATGATCGTTTGGAACGCAGGCATATTATTCACACAGCCTATGCGTGTTTAACCTCTGTCTTCACACTACGAAAAAAGCAGTCCCACATGTTTGATTTAAAAGAGCACTTATTGATTTTGAAGGCAAAAATTGAGTTTATAGCAGCCAAAGTGAGTCATCTACTTTCAGATTCGGCAGGATTTTTTTTTTTGGTGCCGGAGCGTGGGGCGAAGTGTTGAAAGCTGTGATTTTCCATATTTTATGGGTTCGCGGTATAATCACGTTTGGAGTTTATGTGGTGAAGAAGGTTCGACAACGAGCTCTTGAATTGCAAGGCGACATAAATTTTATCAGACGGATACGTATTCAAAGACCCTGGTAGTATACTCAGAGAATAAAAGAGTATAACCGTTGATTTTATACACATAGAGGAATCAAGATAGTTTCAAACACACCATAGTAGATGTCGCTAAATGAGCATATCGCTTTAATTCACTGTAACGAAAAACACTGAACCCGAGACGAACTAAATTGTTCTGCATACACTTGTATTTGTTTTTCTTTACTTCTCTTTAATAAGAATAATTGCTACAAGAGTAAAAACAAAACAAGTCAATAGTAACGACATCCTCCGAGGAAAGTTTGAAACTTACTTTTTTAAAAAGATTATTTCTCTATGTGTATAACTAAACTAATTAAACTAACCCATTTTGAACATTTTTTCATCGAAATTCTGTTTATACTAACTATTAACGTTTTAGTTTATACGGAGTGAAATAAATTGTATAGAAGTCATTTGATATCCGTTCGTTCCAACATTGAGTACTTTTTGATGTTTGGGCAAAAGAAGAAAGACGGATTTAAATTGAGTATGTTATGCTAAGAGGGACGCGTTCTTAAATTGAATCTAAACGTGCTTAAAATATGACTTCCATTTTTAAGAAACAAAAATACTCAAGCTTAGTAGGATCTGCAAAGTACCAGAAGATCTCGAAAATTTTGGAGAGAATGCTGATGCAGGTTCACCGTACCGTTCACTATAGTCTGAAGTTTTCCAAGAAAAAGAAAAACTACTGACTTTTTCTAATCCAATTTTTTCCTTTTGATGAGAAGCTATAAAGTTTATTAGAAACATCGCACAGAACAAGATCATCGCACAGAACTTGATGAATTCTTGGAATATTATCGAAACGTGGCATCAATTGCTAATAACTGTACAATGCTGTCTGATGAGCATGAACTGCTTACGCTGACATAATACATTTCCAAAAATGTATTCAGTCCCAGGTTGTTATAATCTAGACGCTAATTAAGGGCTAAAGACGAGTTTTTTTTTCACTCTGTGATTCTTTGACTATTTAAATTCCGTCCACTTCAAGTAACGAAAGTGAGTTTATTACCAACATCGCACACTAGTTTTTGAAATATAATCAAAAGTGACTAACTTTTTCCATCGTTGATGTCAATACTGCCTATTTTTTCGAGTTTCAGAAAAAATTTAAAAAAGGCTTAACTTTCGTCGAACATTTGTATTTTAAATTTAACCTTTTCGGGTCGGACTTCCGGTAAATTTAATATTTAGCAACCAATGCCATTTCCCGTTGAAATGAGTTCCAGTATTGACCAATGACCATATCGCATCGAATTACAGAAACCCTATTTTTTTTAGATGCAATAAGAGAGGAATGAATCGTTTAATTTTTTAATGAGGCAAAAAGGTATCGCCTGAATTACAGAACAGAACAGCTTTAATGAGTTCTATCAAAGAAAAAACGTTTGTAAGAATGCAACTTAAACTAATAAATTGAAGTATTTATATCCGTCTTTGATTTAATTTTTTCGTTTCCAAAGCGAGCCGCACTGTAATTATTGAATTTTAACTAACATCCGTAAATACCGACGGCAGTTTCCAGTTTCACGATTATTACATTTTTCTATTTGGAAATTTGAAAATAGTTTCTGCTGATTAAATCGCCATCATGGAATGGTCAACATTTGAATTATTTTTGTAAGTAATATTCAAGTAATTAAGCATTCTATTCAAAGTCCATTGTAGAAGTTGAAGCATTCGGATACTATACATCAGTATGTCAATGCATAACTTGGTTATGAGTTGAAATCATATTCAATTTGATTTGATCTTTCTTGTGTTTAAAGAACAATAATTATTATTAATAATTTACAACATAAGTCCATATAGACTTAGCTAAGTGTGCAGATATAATAATCGGGACTTAGCTAACTCCCAACAAAAAATTCATTATAGCGGCACAACTTTACTTATATGTTATATGGAAACGTAAAATTTTACGGTAATGTAATAGTGTATACTAATCCCCAATAATGTCATTTTTTACAACTCTATAATGACTTGCAAAAAAAACGCGGCTTCTCTCTCACAACCAACCCTTTTACGTGTGTTGATAATTATATACAACGGAGGAAAGCTTTTACAATTTACCGCCCATTTTAATCGATAAGGTAAAATTGAACAAAAGATACTCCACTTTAAACAATTTATCATTTCTTCGAAATAGAAACAAAACAATGGACTATAAGAGTCCAGAAACGGTTCTATAATGTTACTATATATTCAAACATCTTACCCTCTTGTGAAATTCAGAATAAAAGTTTGTGTGGTGTGGTGGGTTGTGTGTTGGTTAGGTACCTTTGGGTGCTTGCACTCATTTTATGAATTAAAATTGGTTCGATTTTTTAAATGGTTTTTAATTGACTAAAACAATGAAAAGTCGTACAATCTCAATGAACACATATATATTTATAGATTGGTATTTTTTTGGTCTGGAATTTTTTTTATCTAGGTAGGTATATCTATCCCAGCATTCCCAGTCATGTTCAATCGAAAGGAAAAAAGGGGCTTGTGCGCGCAACCCAAATGTCCGGAAAATTGACGAAATTTTCCTCAAGCGCACCATTGGTTTTATGGTGGGTCGGGTTGGTAATAGATTTTTTTTTTTTAAATTTGATTGTAGTATTTTTCAAGCGCGTGCCCTCTTTTGCCCTCAAATTGATAAAATTGAAATAGCAAAGCTAATAAATTGGACAATTAAAGCATTTGAAAAAATAAAAATAATAATAATACGAAGAAATTGGGTGTGGGCAGTGGAAAAAGATTAATGTTGAAGTTCCTGACTTATCCATAGATATTTATTCGTATTTATAGTGACGGGGACTTTGTAATATTTGTATAGGTATAGATGAAGTGGGTGGAACTAATTATTTTTATACGGAGACGAATGCGTAGGTCGTTAGATCTAACTATCGAAATTCATGTTTTTTTTTTTATTTTGTTAAGCTTGATGATGCTTTAAATGATGGTTTGTTTACGTTCGAAAGCTCTAATCTGAAGGGCACTAAAGGCAGCATTTTGTTATAAACGAATAACGATTCCACCTTCCTGTCATGCAATATTGAAGTTGTTTTTGCGGCAAGACTGTTAAATATCGGTGGTGGTGGTGATGGATACTGCTGGTGGGAGTATATATATAGTGGCAGAAAGTGGTAGCAGACTGCCTTTATATCCGGACACAGGAAAGTACACAAGAGCAACACCCTCAATTTCGAAGAGCTGCACCGAAGTTAATAACATGCATTTACAACAAGCCAGCAGTTTGCATGTGCGGTATTTGAGTAAAGTGATAAGTAATGGTGTGTTTAAAGACTGTTATACAGTAACTGATATACTGCTGCTGGTGCTGCTGCATTAATTGGTTAGACGTAGTGGTTGTAATTATTCTTTCTTTATCGATTTGCCTATTCAATTGTAAGTGTGGTTTAGCCCCTAATCGACAAGTAGGTGAAGTGGAATTAAGTATGAGCTGGTGTAACTAATAGTCTGTTATTGATAGGTGTGCATAGTAGATAGATATATTCATTGACTAATGATGATATTATTTATAAGTGTATAGTTAATTTTTTTTTAACGAACTGACTGGGTTTCAAGGTGAAATAAAAACTTAAGTTTTTAATGTAAGGATAGTCATAATAATAAATGAGAGTCATATTGGAAATGTGTGTTTAAAAAGAGCAGCCTTACCGAAACATCAATTTGTAAGAAATTCCGATGGCAAGTGATTTTCCAAATCAATGTCATAAAAGTACTGCTTAAAGTATTGCATCGCACTTTAATAGTATATGCGCATTTAAATTATGACGAATTTTTCTCCGATTCATGCTTCGGAACGGATACCTCGATTGAAAACTCTCCGATTTCGTATGAATTGAAGAATATTATCTTTCGGAAGAAAACCTAGATAGGGCTGAGTTATTAGTCGTAACTATGAGAACTTTGCTTAAAAAAGACTTAAGATGTATAAATATCGTATTTGACTCACAGGATTCAATTCGTACCTACGCTGAAAGCCATTGTACATATTATTCAATGCTGTGAGTAAAATGTGCTATACATTGAAAAATGAATATGAAATCCTTTAGTGTAAAAAAATTAATTGTGCCCCATTGTGAAGGGTGCCGTAAAATAAGGCCTTACAAAATTAGGTCATATTTGTAAATATAGATATATGTACATATTTACAAATATGGCCAAATTTTGCATTACTTAAATGAAGCCATATTTCAAAATTTAGCATTATTGCGCCTTGCAATAAAAGTAAAATGAGGTTAAAACATTTGTGTGAAATTAGACCATATGCAAAATGTGATGGTACCTCGAACACGAAACTTTTCTTAAGAAAACTGCTGTTTTACAGCGATCGGAACGGAAATGATTATTGATCTTTATTATAAGCTGTTCAAAAACTCGTTAAGGGAATAAGGAATCAATAAATTTAATAATATTATATGTATTTTATTTTTTCGAAAATTGCCCCTCCTGCCAAAAAGGGGGGAATATAGACCTCCCCTCCCTGTAGCAAAATGTGCTTGTATTTTGTCACTATACCAAAGGCCAAATTCCCCAAGCGTGAGTTTTGCTGTGAATTTTTTCAAAACTCCACACCCCCAGTCAAAGATGTGTGCACAAATGCTTATTCACGAGATTTCGCAAATTGTTTTGTATTTGAGAGCGCTGAATAAATTTTCGTTCGTTGCCTAGTGAGCTGTATTTATTTTGAGTATTATTTTTTGTTTATTTTTTTATTTTAAATATTTTATGCTCACGCTCTGAAATAAGGTGAGAAATTTTATTTTAAATGCCAAGTAAAAATTAGCCAAAAATATATTACCTGATAATCAAAAATGGTTTTGACAATTACGGAACAAGATTTGCGAAGTAAATTCTGTCCAAATGACCCCATTTTTTAACTTTAACAGTGCATGGTGGTCTACCAACCAAGGGTTGACAGACTTCTGGATTAATTGTCACACTTGTTGGGAGATTATAATAAGACTATTTTTTTTTTATTACAGAGAGCAATAGCATAATTTTTTAAGATGTTTATATTTTCGACTACCACAACAATGTTTTTTATTATTTGACTTGAAGACATTTAAATTTTCAACATGATTTGGATCTTTATTTTAATTCTTCGCAAAAGTCTATAAAATACCACATTATTTTGTATTCAAATTCTCAACATTTTGTTTGAGTATCTTTAAGTTTTATCAAATTTATCTCGCCACTAGATATGTTTTGGTGGTGTAGTGCACAAGTATTGCACCTTGGAAACACTTAAAAAGGACATTACCAGACAAATCCAGTTTTAAAGAACATTTTAACCCACAAACGCTTACAGATACAGGTTTACCAATTAAGTATGTATGGTTTTCATTCAATTTACTTGTCTTTTTCATGATGCAACATCAACTTTAGACTTACGGTAAACATATATTTATACTTTAATGTATATCTTAAACAATGTATATACATAATATATCGTAATAAGCAGCCCTCTGAATATGGCAGCATACAACTATTTTATTTGCACAGTTACACAACTCTAATATGTTTTTATTTTGTGCTGCCTTACCATTGCATCCAGCATGGATTTGGATTCTTTCTACTAAATCTCGATAGGTATAAAAATGTGAGATCAATCGCGATGAATATGGTGCAACTTAGTATAGTAAGACCACATCTGGATCCGATGTATGACATAAACTGTAGTCAAAACGACATCGAATATGTGAAAGGACGGTACACCACCCGCCACTACCGTCATTGTCGATGTTTACTTTATACTTGCACAGAATATGAAGCTAGGTTACCATAACCAGCCCCATCAGCAGTTATAAGCCAAGGTGGTACAATGACAGCGTCATAATTCCTCTTCCTTTTATGGTATACGTTTTCAAAAGGAGGCTGAAAAAGGTATTTAAACATGAAGATCACATACATGATTCCGTTTGATTGTATAGTTTGGTTTATTGTTGTTTTGATATTTCCCAGTGTTTGAGCTTCAATGAAGTATTAGAAGTATGACGATAGTGATTTTGCTATAATTCTTTTAAACCTGTTGCCAATACTCAAAAAAATGTTATAGGGTATACCCTGCACTGCACAGTCGGAGTATCTTCTTGAGAAGGTCAAGAAGATACTGATACACACTGATCGCTGGTGCTCGATGTGTTCTTTACAGCTAAACTTGATGCGGCAGAAAAATAATACATTTAAAACTATTCTAAATACCTATCTTATTAAGAAATCTGATTAAGAATTCATAGATGGCTTTTGTGGTAGAATTCGTAGTGCAATAAGTTACCCTTAAGATGGTTCCTTCACATTAATCGTGTTTTTTGGCAATCTATACACTAGCTTTAAATTATGTCAAATATATTGCCGCTGATGACAGTTAGCACTAAATACTCTGCAAATGTCTAAATTGGATTTGTAAAGGCCTACTGAACAATTATGGTTAAGCCTTAGTTGTAAGATTTGCATATTTGGCCCTAAAAATCTGTCAAAAGAGTAAGTGTCAAACATTTATTGCTTGCTGATGACAGTTAATTCGCACTGAATATTCCGCAAATGTCAAAATTGAATTTGTACATCTGTCAAACTAGAAAGTTTCAAAAATATATTTTTCTGATGACAGTTCGTACTGAATATTGTGCGAATTTAAACTACAAAGTGACAAAACGCAAAACTTAGCAAAACCTTAAAAAGAACTTACATTTCAGGTTTGACAAGAAACGGTGTACTTTTTTTTTGCTCGAGGAATTATAAAACATGCAACAAGATCAAATTTTTGGATGGAAATGGTAAATGTAATCTCCTCCTGTGTATACATTTTCCAAAAACCTTTGACTTTGCCTAAAAAAATTGATAATTTGTTTCAAAATTTGGGTATGTTTTTGCGCAATCGAACATAAAACAAGATCACACATTGAACCACTAAGCTAGTGACAAACCACTCGCTCTCAAATTGGTAGGGGAATTTGGGGACACATAATCCCCTGGCAGACTTGATCCCTATAGGTATTATCTCTATGATCATAGTTCTTTTTTTATTTAAATTCAAAAATGGCAACACTTTATTTACCTCTCATTTTGAACTTTAGATGTGGTTGTTACCGTTGATAAAAAATGTGCTATTATAGAAGGCATTGAGTTTTGTGTTTTCGGACGAAAAATTGTTTTTTTTAAGCATATTACTTTGTGTTTTGTGAGTAAATGCAATAAATTCTTTACATAACAGAAAAAATAAAATGATTTACATACCATTACATTTGGGAGTCAAAATACCTTTTATTTTTGGAGATATTTAAGAATTTATAAAGTGGGGATCAAGTGCCCCCCAGGTTCCACTAATATTTAAAATAATATTTAAATTAGACTGTATGCAGTCTAATATCCCATAGAAAAAATGTTCTGAACTCATACTTAATGGTACCAGCTTGTATCGAATTCAATTAGCCTTTATTTGAGTGTGTGCAATAGTTTGTGAGAAAATGGCCAATAACATTCAGCTTTAACACATGATCTAGCAGCGTTCCCACAATGTTTCGTTAGTTTTTTGCTTGATTGACTTTTACATGTTGTATGGTATGATCCTAAAAGTCTGTACTTGATTTTGCATTTTCAAACGACCACCGCTTACTGAAGGAGGGGGGAAATTGCAAAGTTTTCAGACTTTTTTCGGAATTCGGCTAATATTTGCTAAGCTATGCATCGTATCGATATGAATTTTTTGCCATTCAATTATTATATTTAATTTGTGATAATTTGACCCCTTAATGAGCTCTGTTGGTACAATAGGTCATATATATGTATAGTACCGCTAAATAGGGTTTCCGCCGTTATTGGTTTTAAGCCATTTTCTTGTAAACCGTCTTTATCATGATGTGTTCAAAATGAAGCTGAAGCATGGGGCCAAAACAGTTTTATTTTGAATACTAGGTTGCAAACATGGTTGAATCATAAAAAAACAATTTTGGTAAATATTTTGCAAGACTTTGAAAAGTTGTATCTTCGCGCATATTATACCGTCTGAAATTAATTATGACTCAACTTTTCAAAAATTTAGTGTTGAAGCATGAAAACATACTTTTTGTTAAAAATTTTATGTTTTTAAACAGTTTGTACCTCGACCCATACAGAGCTCACTTAGGGCTTGAATTAACACAAATTTAATGAAGTTTAGGAATGGTAATGTTTTCACACCACTAAGATACATTAAGAGCTGCCAGACGTCCCGATTTTTGCGGGACAATCCTATTTCAACTCTGTTCCGATATTGTCCCGATTCTAAAAAAGTCCCAATTTTGTCCCGACTTTTGAGTTCTTTCAACTTTAATTTCAAAAGTATAAATTAAAATTACAATAACATGTACTACGCACAGATGCTTTCCATGTTTTTGGAAAATAGTTGTGTCTAATCTCAATGTTATGCGGTCAATCGTTAATACCAAATAGTGTTTTCTTTTGTATGCATAATGTATTGAAAATTGCAGTTGTTCTTATGAATGCATTAATTTTTGGTACGAAATATTGTTGGTAGTTTTAAAATCAATGCTCTTAAACCTTAAATTAAATCTCCCGTCTTCATCAATTGTCTTTCTTTTCTTACATCAATTGTCAAAACATTCATTCCTCCCATTCCTGTGTTTTGTCTTCCGAAGGATAATAAGTTTAATCGAGCATACTTATACACAATGATATTAAACACTACTTTTTTTTAATAAACATTTTAATTTTAACAAACATTTCCATAACCTGTACCCTAAAACAAAAAAAAAAATATAAAAGTCGCCTCTTACCACAAGCGGAGTTCACACTAGGTATATTATGACCCGTTTCCACACGTTAGACAAATGTCTATGTTTTTTACATCCCGATTTCGTTTTCCCGATTTGTCCCGATTTTCGAGTCATGGTGTCCCGACGTTCATAAAATTTCACCTGGCAGCCCTAGATACATGGTCTGGCGATTTTGAGCTGGATTCCGAGGAAAATCCGGAAATCTTGTAGTTCCCCCCCCCCCCTCCTTTAGTAAGCGGTGGTCGTTCATAACTGCAAAATCAAGTACATACTACTAGGACCATACCAGACAACATACAAAATTAAAAAAATGCAAAAAACTAAAAACACATTATTGGAACACATGCTAGGTCATATTACCGCTGTATGGTTGGCGATACCCCCCTTATATGTTGTTGGCCATTTTCAATCAAACTATTAAACACACAGATGTTTTTATTTTCTCAAGTAAAAGCTATTTGAATTTGCTACAAGCTAGTACCATTGTGTATGAGTTCAGAACATTTTTCTATGGGATATTAGACTGCATACATTGTTAAAACATAAAACATTGTTAAAGCATTTATTTTTTTTTTTGTTTTAAAAATTACATATTTCTGAACGGTTGTATCGCGGTACCTGTTACACCTATAGAGATCTCAATTATGACTCAAATTGTCAAAAATTGAATGTAGTTAAAGATGGCTGAAGTAACCATTCGTCAAGGATGCATAGTTGAGGAATTATAAGCCGGACTTAAAAAAAAATAAATAAAAAATTTAATTTCCTACCATTTCTAAAGAACCCAATAATCAAAGTTAAAGTAAGGGATCTAGGTCAACCGAAAAATGTTCTAACTGCTGAAATTGATATTAACCGTTACCAACAATGAATAATTATTATAAGTTTCTTCTCAAATCTGAAACACCATCTCTAATATTCTTATACGAAGCAATTTTATCCTTCCAGACTGCATAATAATAATTAATTAATGCAAGAACGCATAGTGCACGATAAATACCCACGTCCAAGAATCAACATAACGACACCTTACAGGCTAACATTATTGCTATCACATACCAATCATATTATTTTATTGTTCGATCCAACTTACAGTTCTATTTTATAAAAAAAAAACATTTATTCTTAAAATATCTGATGTTGCTAATTAATTCTTTTTCTGTATCTTTTTTTTTTCAGAAATCGAAAGAGATTTATTTGTCGGGCAGGCAAAGCGTGTTTACAATGAAGTCAACGACTTGTCATAAGCAGACGACGAAGACATCATTGACAGCGTTTACATCGTCTGATGCCGCGAACCACCATCGCCACCATCACAGTCAATACCGGAACAACAGTGTTAACTGTAGGGGCAGTAGTAGTAACATAAAAATGGAGCCTAGTGATGCGAATAATAATGACAATAGCTCAATGATAACGACGACGATGACATCGGCGAAGACAGCAAAGCTGCCAATCATCTCTAATACTCCTACTCGCAGTAGCAGCAAAAACAGTGAAAAATACTCTCTGCGGCAGAGACAGAAACGATCCTTTGCTGTGCCATCCTCTGCTGCCGCTGTGGCGGTCATGTCATCGGAATTAAAGACTGCCTTACCTTTGAACACATCACCAGTGACGACAGTCAGTAATCGTAGTAATTTAAATTCTACTGCGAAACGTTCAAACACCTCAACGTCTGCTTCCAAGGAAAAAGCAAAGAGCAAAGCAGCACCGCTCAGCAAGTATCGTCGAAAAACTGCCAACGCTCGGGAGCGCACGCGCATGCGTGAAATTAACTCTGCGTTTGAAAATTTGCGACGATGTGTACCCCATACTATAACTGGCGACGAGACTGCTTCGTCAAATGAAAAACTGACAAAGATAACAACATTAAGACTGGCAATGAAGTACATTCGAGTTTTATCCGAAGCCTTAGATAACCCATCATTCCAGGAAGATTTCTTGCTCGAGTGTCACAATGATGGCGATCATAGATTCAGTACACCCAATTGGGTACAACCACTGGATGTTTCTGTTGTCAGTGAGGAAGAAGTTCTAAGAGCACCCACACCACCACCTCAAGCTCGTCCAAAAGCAAGAAAAACTAAACTCCAGGCGACAAAAGCTTCCAGCAAGCGTCAGCGAACAAAAACGAAAGCCCAAGAAAATTTGTCGTCCTATTTGACATCTTCTTCGACATTCTCGTCACCATTCTCATCGAGTTCCTCCTCAGCCTATGCATCTATGTCAGCATCACCGCTTTTCGACGACTGTCATTCAATGACTGATTTGGGCAGTATGATTCTGGAATCCGATGGAGAATCACTTCATCTCTCCGAACCTTGTCTCAGTCCTTTGAATCGAAACTATCATCTTGGATTGCAGTCTCTTGGAGGAACGACAAGTCTGATGAAAAACATCCCTTCACTCACAGTAGAAACTGAAAACCCGCTTGAAATGAGTTTAAGACTCCTAGAACCAGATGGAGATTCGTTAGAATTTTCAACCGATCAACAACCTTCAACATGTATTAGTCCCTTGGCAACTCTTGAATCATTTAATCCGTTTGGTGACTTACTTCATACGGAATTTCCTGAACATACATCTTTAGATTTGTTTTTAACATGACGTACTGTCACGTTTAAATAATTGTTGTGTTCGAATAGTTTATCGAATTAAATGCATTTTTTGTCTCTCTAATTTTATATATAAATTTCACCTTTTTCAAATAATATTTTTTTTTCTTTTTCTTAGCAAGTAAAAACCATAAAGACAAACACTTCTTTGAAAAATAAACATAATAAAAATTTTAAACAAATATAAAGAAACCATCCCACAAATTCTTATTGTGTCATATTGATTGTAGTTTAAGATTATTTAATTAAATTTTGTACATAATTATAAGAAAATTGTTATATGAATTTTTATAAAAATCAAAATTAAACTCACATCATATTTAAGCAAAATAAATGTTTTTAATTTTTGAAACCCTAAACTGAACCTAAAACACACTAATGGTTTGTAATAAATATGGATTTTGCAAGCTCCAGAGATGTTCACATTAATAGTTTCAAAGTATAGATATTTTTGATAGATGTCAGAGGGAAAGACGTTATGACACAAATATAGACGTAAGGAATGCATGTGACACATAACAAATTGTTTTTGGAAGAGGAAAAAGTTTTACATTTTTTTTTTATATATATAATTAGAGCGTAAGGGGTTATGACTACCCTTATAATGTTGATTATACACAGCACGAGCGTTTAGGAAATATGGAGAGGATTTACAAGGAGATGTCGATGCACATTGGTTTTGAATACTTGAACGTCACAAAGGGGGGGAAAAATCGTGTGAGGCAAGGCATTCCACAAACGTGTTGTTCGGCAAAAGAAAGAATCTCTATATTTAACAGTACGTCCGAAATTAGGCTCAAGGGTGAATTGATGAGCATTCATTGTTAAGCGAGTATTACGGCGGAATATTTTAAGGAGAGGAATGCAACTGGCTATTTCAATTGAACACTGTTTATAGAAGAAACGATAATTTGGAGCTTTAAATTTCAAAAATTCCACATGGTAGGTAGGTAGGTAAAATGGCGGTTTCGCAGAACAACTGTTCCGAAGAAACCCAATTAGCTCCGTTTTGATACCATAACTCGTTTGACCTAATTTTTTGTGATATAGTGGTAGTGACTGTTAAGCTAAGGGGATCTGTTTTTGTTATAGGTTGGCCATATCTTTCTATGTATTTTACAGTTTACTAAACCTTGCCACCTATTTGTTGATTCTAAAAGAAAATGGTCATATATTCTGCCTTTCACGAAACCCAGTGGAAGATCCACTGATTATGCCTGAGAGACGAGAAGGGCTGATCCTTGCCACATGGTAAGCAAAAATGCAAATTCTATTCGATTTTTTTTTTATATATTTAAAAAAAATTTAGAGACTAAGGAAATTTTGTAGAAAAAAAATTATATACCTATTAAAAAACTTTTAAAAACAAACCGGAAAAATTTTATTGAAGCTTTAGTAATTCGTGTGCTTATAGCTAATATGCCCAGGCACAGGCGTTTTTAGGATTTTCATCTTTGGTCTTCATATAACAGTACCTGCCAAATAGTCGAGTTATAAAACATCTTATACAAAAAAAATATGATCGATTTTGATAAGATTTCATGTGAGTGGTTTGTTTTTTTACGGTGATGAATTCCATTGATTTTTTTTCAGAAAAAACTTATTAACACAACTTTCTATATGTAGAACCGTTTTTTCATACCGACCGGTTTCGAAAAAAAAATTAAAATGATAAATAGGAGATATTTCTTCAATCAACAATGATCTGTTACCACTGTTTTGAGGGTGTCCATATCATATTTTAAAAGTTATTTCGTAATTTTGTTTTCAGCGTTAGCGCTAGGTGAACAACTGCAGTCTAGATCTTTCCTCAGGGGCAAAATTTCGGTCACAGAATATAGCAACAGAATATCCCGCCACATCATCCGACTAACGCTAGGGCTAATGTCGTAATTTTTTTTTTGTTTACAAAGAATCAAGCCTAAATCAAAGTATGCAGAAAATTTGTTGCCTAAATATAAGTTTACAAGAAAATTTTTCCAAAACCGTTAAAGCGGTTTTTAAATAAATCGATGTTTACTTAATATTTTTTTATAAAAAACTTTTTTCACAAATTTGAAGAACGCCATTTTTAAGTGCTTAATTGTTTGCATTTTATGCACAAAAAATACAAACATTTTGTCAAGGCCTTTTCCAAATATTGAATTAAGCTTTTTTGCAAAATGTTGGTATTGAAATTTGTTCAACTAATTTAGAAAAAAAAATTGGTTTCAAATCGATTCAAACCATGAGATAGCTCAAGAATAAAATAACGGTTCTATGTACCGTTAATAGGCTTGCGATTTTTTTTTTTTTTTTTTTTCAATTTAACAAAAGGAAATCAGACAGAAACCATTGTATATACATTTCTATAGTATTTTCATGCTGAATAATCACCGCCTGGCCATCTTGAGAAACGTGTGATTAACACATTTTTAGGTTCGTGCATTTAATAGTTGTCTATTCTGTAACCCTGACAACAGTCGTAAACATATATTATTTTTTTTTTTTTGTTTACGACTCTTGTCAAGGAAATATGGATTTTAGAGCCAATAAAATACATTATATATTATTAATTTGTTTCGTAGACGACTATTGTTAGGGTAACAGAATAGACACTTAGTAAATGTCAGAACCTCCAAATGTGTAGTTAACAACTTTCTTTAGATGGCGCTGCTCCATGGTTGTACTATAGAAATTTATATACAATGCAGAAACCATCAGTAATTTTTTTTGAAGAAAATCGTTGGAGCTGTTTTCGAGAAAATTAAGCTTTTCCAAAACCGTCAGATACCGTTATTTTTTGAGTTGAAAAAAGAATCAAATGGTCTACAAACGAATGAATGGTCTACAAACCCTACATACCAAATTTGAAGTTAATCGGTTAAGCCCTTCAGCCTGTAGGTGCTGATACATGAGCTATCTCGTAAACGGGTTAGTCGGTTTTAATTTTTTTTTTTTTTATATAGACCTAGATGACAGAATAAAACTTCGAAACCGACATTTTGAAAAAATGATTAGTTTTAGTTTTAATTAATTTTTTAATTAATTTTTTTTTTGTAAATTCAATATTTGGAAAACGGATTTACTTTTTTTTGCATAAAATGCAAACATTTTATCACTTTAAATTGGCTTTTTTTAAATTCCTAAAAAAAAAGTTTTATAAAAATTATTTAATAGATAAACATCGATTTATTTAAAAACCGCTGTAACGATTTTGGAATTATTTTTTTTGATAAACTTGCATTCAGGGAACAAAATTTTCTGCACACTTTGATTTTCGTTTGAATCTTCCTAAAATGTAGTTTTAGAACTTTTAAAAACAATTCATATGATTTTATTCGTATTTTTCATTTTTATTAAAAAAAAAAAATTAATTTTCATTAAATTTAATTTTATTTATTTGCTAACTTGCTACAAGAGCAAGTTCGTGCGACCCAGTCGTGCACTTTATTTTTTTTTTGCACGAATGCATAACTTGCGTCGGTTCATACCGATCAAACTATGCTTTTGATATTCAAAATTGTATTTCAAACAAAAATTATTTAGACAATTTTTTTTTGTACGACGACTATTTTTTTTTTCTTCATATTATCCCATAATTTTTGTTGTTTGATTTGGCATCACTTTATTAAAAAAAAAAAAACTTTTTGAATATCTTTTTCGATCATGATTCAGTGCTTTTATTAATTTCCAATCAATTATTGAAAATCAGATTGCTTTAAGACATTTACTTTTCAAGATATTTAAAAAAAACGAAACCTACATCCCCATAAAAAACAAGAACCAAAAAATCAGCTTAGTTTCGTCTTGTTTTTATGAAGAGGCATGTTTCTTTATTATTTAATATCTTAAGACCATCTAGTTTTCAGTAGTAGATTGGAAATAAATAAAATCATTAAGTTTGCATATAAAAAACGATATTTATAAAGATATTTTTTTAATATAGTGTTGCCAATGTAAAACAATAATTTAATTGGTTCTTTGTGCTATATTTTTTGAGTTTGGGCTGATATGAAAAAAAAACTAACTGTGCGTCGTAAAAGAAAGTCATAAAAATATATTTTTTTTTGAAATTCAATTCTTAATATAGAAAACCAAAAACAGGCAAAAAATCAATATTTTAATCATTTAAAAATCATAATTTAGGTTCTTAAAATCTGATTCTTCGATATGATCTTTCTATAAAGTTTCGGAATACATTAACATTTTTAAAGAATTTTAACTGCACTGCAAATAGCCGAAAAAAAAAATTTGTTTCTTAGCAATTTAAAAAAGTGGTGACCATGAAAAACGTCTATAACAACTTAACGGTATGTCCAAAGTATCAAGTCATATTTTGTTTTTTAACAGTTCTACAAGATGGCGTTCTTATTATTTTTATTTTTGAAAAAAATAATTAACTTTTTATGCTCGCAAAAAAAAAAGCGGTAGATTTTTTTCCCCTATTTTTACTTTAAATTAAATAAATAAATTAAATAAAATAAATTTTTAACAGTGGTTTCAACTTGTAATTAATTTGTGACAGGTTTGACCCTTTGTTAGTACTAAGGTGACTGGACTATATATCGATATCTTTTTCCGAGGATGTAAAATCTACACAACAAAGAATAACTGGTAAGTCACTTCATCTTCAAGATAGGTATAGGTATAATTATCGAGAATTGCAATAAAGAGTAAAACAGTCAAGGAGCTCTCTTGGTAAACCGATTGGGAATTTTACAGTTACTCCTACGGGGTCATGATCTGATCATCCGCACGTATAAGTAGATTTCCAAAACTTCTTATTGCCTTAGAGCCTAGAGCAACTCATATCACCTCTCGTGGTTGTTGACCAAAATCTTTTTAGAAATCAACAAAAACATGATGTAAATCACTTGTGAGGATAACGATGAGTTCCTAGTCTGATTCTTAAACACTAAACGGGGCCCAAGCTTTGGAAGTTGTCTTTTTTGCAGTGGTCACTTTTTTGGCTTCATCACTCTGTATCTATTTGGTAACAGTGATTTCGCTTTCGGAATTTTTGTATACCTATAATCTTCATATAAAGAGATAAATGTTTCGTACTTCCGCATGGGCCCAGATGAACTGGACATGTTATAGACGTCTTTACTTGGGAGTCATCATATTTCTTGTTATTAGCTTTCATATCATGCCCATTCAAATCTCCGTTGAAAAATCTGAAATATTTTGTATGTGGTGGTGAAAAACTTACCAAAACGTTTCATTTCCGCATCCTCATTTACCCAATTTGCATTACCACCGACATTGCTCGGCACGGACACCATATTCCTTGGGTCAGAAATAAGAAATATCACACGACCACTAACCTTCAAAATACCTTGTATCTATATGGTTTCGTCTCAACATATACAGAAAATGGGACCTGTTTTTAGTGCAGTTTTTCGCTTATTTTTCTTTGGTGTACAAAATGTCCATAGTCACCATCACTTCGTCAGCTTTCGTAGCTTTTTCCGTTCATACTTCAACTAATCTATCAAACTACTTTGCTAACCTTCGATTTCTATAGACCTCACCCTATCACTTCTGTTCGGTCCAAAATCAGTATAGGTACCGTCCAAAGCAGAAATATGCGGCGTCGTAGTGCTTATTGGGCAAGTAACTATAATCTGACAATTACAATTATTCTTAATTCCGAATTTTTTTTTATACTCTGGAGGAACCTTTCTGCAAGATGTAAAAAAAATCTTACTAAGGGCACAATATGCACAGTAATTTTAAAGTCTTCCTGCTTCATCATTAAGATTTTTTCTTATGCGTAGTTTTAGAACATTCTAAACTTATGACATCCATCACAATGTTCTCAGTGTTCTTATTATACATCTATTGCAAATTATTATACAAGAAAAAAAACCTATTAGGTATAGAACTCTTGCCATAATTAAAGGCCAAGTAAATAAGGCAAAATCAAGTTAACATCACATAATTCTTTTGTATTCAAATACTTCTTCCCCCAGAATGTCTTTTAAAGTAAACGTTAAAAAAATGTTAAAGCTTGATGATTGCGTCTTTTTATAACGCGTAGCCGAACAACATGCTTTTTTGGTCATAAAAATATTTTATCATAAATTAACAACTAATGACAAGTAAAATTAAATTTTCAACTGCGACAACAAAATATGAGATACATTCGATTAGAAAAACTTCACAGATATATGTACAAATACAAGCATCTATGTAAGTGATAAAAAAATTAATATGATGTTATTATTTTTAATTGTAGGTCAAGCTATAATATAACCGATACCCTCATCGCATCCCAATTACTGAAGATTTTTGTGGACGAAATATTTGCGTACGTTGGTATTTTAGTGTCATTCTTTGATGTTTACAAATTTCAGGAGTTTGTACACACGAGTGTCACTAATCACACGAGTGAATGGTTACATTTAAATTTGTTGGCTATTTTATTTGGACGATGACGCGCACAACGAGGTCATTGGTTTGGTCGGATTTGTGGATGATTGCACATCTGCAATATCATGTCTGTAAATTACATGGTTGTGGCAAGTAGGTTGAACTGCGATTGGGAATCTAGCTGGGATTGGTTGGTTATTGTTGAGTTTGTGGTTCATTCAATGACTGATGATCATCATATGGAAAGAAGATACTATTGTCGATTGTGGACATTATGGGAAACGCATGCCTTTGTAATGTATGTACGAATATTATTACAAAATTATATTTATCGATTTACTATTCGTTCATGCTGTATTTTCATAAACGTATCACTATTCGATACAATTTGGAACATTTTGGTCATGTTAATGTCAATTAAGATGACGGAATAGGATCGAATTTTAATATTAATTTGAAGCAATAAATTACAATTAAGTGCTATCAATGTCAAAGTTTATTCGTACATAAGGCATGAAACGGCTTGCTTGACTTAATTTCAACTTGTACATATATACAGGGTGATTCGCGTAATACTGGCCCCTATTACGGTTGTCAAATATCAAAACGATAATTGATGTTATTCAACAAAATTGATCCATCGGTATTATCGTTGTCAATTATCAAAATTTTTGATAAATTGTGAGTGCCACTCAGATTTCAGATCTATTGTGAATAGTTTTATTGACTAACTTGGTATTATCGTTGTCAAAAATATTGGTGTTTATCAAATTTTCAGTCAAACGCAAATTCGCTGTTGATAAATAATTTTGCTAGAACTAATTCGTTTTTTTTTTGTAAGAAAACGCAGTGTATTGTTCACTTTTATATTTTTTTTATATTTATTTATACAATATACAATTAATACTGTTCGGTTAACTTATTTTTATTAAAATTCACTTGCACATACTGTTTTTCATTTTGTTGTTTGGTGTCCAAATAGGAGGTACATGTATGTACGTACATTGTACCTACATAATGCACATTTCCTTTGCCTGTTCCATTATTTCGACAAAATGTTTTATCACTTTTTTATGTCACTTTTTTACAACACAAATACCTATAATAATAAAAAAAAACAATGATATTTACTTCATTTACTCGAAAATAAATTAAAACAATAAAAAAAACGCAATCCAATCACAAATGAAAAGAATAGAAAACTGAAACGTCAAACAAAATGCCCGTTCACAAGAGAATTTTGTTAATCATTCACGATAGATCAAAAATTTATCAAACGACAATCATAATACCGAAATTTTGTTTGATTGATAAATGTCATCGTCTATCAAACAATTGATCTTTGACAACCGTAATAAGGGTGACTATGTTCCCACCTACCTGATTTAACTAAGGGCCAGTTGTACAATCGTGGTTCAAGTTTTTAACTCGCCGATTTTGACAGATTAACTATGGAAATCAGTGGTTTAAAAATTTGAACCGTGCTGAACCACGATTGTACAACTGGTCCTAAATGATTTATAAGTCACGAAAATAGGCGTTCCCACCGAACTATTTAACGTTTTAGTCTGACATTTATGTCAATCTTGACTCCTTTCAAATCGTTCTTTTTTTTAGTTTTGTCTCGACACATTCCTGTAAAGATTAATATAGCTTTTAATATATTTTTGGGAACATTAAAATTTAATTTGTTTTGACAGCTTCAAAGTTTTGTATTTGTTTTTTTTGTTGCTAAATAAGGCGCTGAGTAGAAAGCAGATAAGCTAAATCAGGTGGGTGGGAACATGGTATAAGGTGTGCCAAAAATATAGAGCGAGTAGGTTGAATTGAGACAAGAAAAAATCGTATGTGAGAGGGGTCTATCTCCCCCGTTTAGTAGGGAGGGGCAATTTTCTAAAAAAATGACTTAAAACAGAAAAAAAAATATTTAAAAACAACGGTAAAACATACAAAGCCATGTTATACTTTTTTGAAAAGCCGAAAAACTCTTCTTTTATTTTATTTTTAAATAAAGTTGTTTTGATAAATAGTTTTTGAAAAATTAATTTTCAAACTCGAAATTTTGAAAAAAAAAATAAACTCATTTTTTTTTAAATTTTATGTATTTAACAATTTGTTTTTGTTTCCAAAATTCAATGCTCCTATTACCATTTTAGTCAAAAACAGAAAACCAGAAGCCAAAACGTATATTGGTTTTTGAGAAATTAAGAAAAACTAAAAGTACTTTTTTCCAAGAAAAACACTTTTTTTTTGGTTTTCCCAAGTTTGATCTGCTCAGGTCAATTAATAATTTGGAATTATCCTTTTTTTATATTTTATTACATACCGTCTAATTTTAAGCAAATAATAAAAAAACGAACTAACTTTTTACTTGACTTTTAATTTTAATTTTTTTTTGTTTCTCAAAAACTAAGATACATTTTGATATCCGGTTTTCTGAAAGCACGACCATGAGAATATGATTTTTGTAACCATTCGTGACATTGTTTGTTTATACCATTTTTTTTTTTTTTAATTTAGGGGTGGTGGTGCACTGCGACCTTTAGATCTATTGTGCCCCCTTTACTAGGGCTGGATGATTGACTCATTCTACAGCTCTTCCTCCATCTTAATATCTTTATGATAGTATCTGGAGTACTTGTAAAGAGGGTAATTCGCTCTCCTCTATCTGGTAATTTTATACCATAAAAGTACATATCAATAAATTGTAGAAACGGTGGAAGAAAATAAAAACGGAACGAATAAATGATGTTTTTAGTTATTTTATTATTCATTCATAACTAACTGGAATCTTATATCCTCTTACACATTAACTAAACGTCAACAAAACTAGATGAGTAAAAATGGTGGGAGGGGCGGCAGTTCACGATCTGCCTATGGCGGCAAAATGACTTAGTTCGGCCATGAGGACAGGTGAAGAAATTTACGGCAGTGTAGCCTTTTGAAAGAAAATAATAGGTTTTGCTGACGTAATGTTAAACTCCTTAAATTTATATCGTGAAATTGTATAACCCCCAGATTTACAGTGAAGTTAAGTGCTTGTGAAAACTCCTTAAATTTATATCATGAAATTGTATAACCCCCAGTTTTACAGTGAAGTTAAGTGCCTGTGAATTCTGTAGTTTAAATCAAAATTCAAGTTTAAACTCTGACTGCGAAACTGGGGGTAAGTAATTTAAATCATCAGTTAAACAATTGTATTATTTGAAATTCCAATCATAAATTGAGTGTTGTTAAATTTGACATTAATTTCTTTATTTGTTTTTATCATAGTTAAGATAAAAACAAACAAAAAAATTAATTTCAAAATTCAACGCTAAACAAGCATGTCAAACCTACGCACACAAACTCAAACTACAAAAGTTCGTAGAATATGTGTACATAAATTATTTTGTGTCGCTTTATTCAATATCCAATATAAAGCATTATTAACTAAACCAATCTATAATCTAGATACATTATACGGATTTGGAATTGGTTGTCATTGGATTCCTGATGACGGTTTATCTCCCTCTAAAGGCATCATAATATATAATGGCACAGTTATGCGTACAATTTGCTTCTATAATTCGAGGAGATGAATGAAGTTAATTACCCCAACAACATGGCTATAGTTGAATACTTAAAATTGCTTAGATAATAAGTAGATCTATGTAACTAGCCCCAAAATGGATATGCATAGGTATAATATATGAATTATGGACCAGGATTTTATGCAAATATTGTAATTGAATTTAATTGCAATAATATATGATGATAACTTTTCTAAAAAATAAAATTAATAGATCAATTTTGTAAGATAAAGGAGTGGCATATTCCTTTAGGGAGTCATATTTAAATTCAAGGTGGCTATATATACATAATATGTGTATAATAAAATCATAGGTTTGTATTTTATTTGAGTGATGTATCTTTCGTATCATTTATTTAAACTTTTGCCTTCAGGCTTTAAATTTTACATAAACAAGCTCAGGTCAACAATAAGCTTTTGTAAAGCCATCAACTATCAAATATTGAGAAGTTTTGATGTCAGCATCGACAACATGCTGTCAACTGCTAAATAAGCATTTCAATAGGAATATACATATATGTGACATTTCTTGAATCAAATTAGACATCCAAGGACATTATGTGAACTGTTGGTTATTGGGATATTGACTATCTTATCACATTTACTTCAAAGGCAATTCCAAATATGAATTTAGGTTAATTTTAATTTCGAGAAAATTATTTACTTGTTTGATGCTTTATACTGTTATCCGTATCGAAAAGAACATCGTTTATGGCATGTATCATACAAAAAGACAAATATTCGACTTCATGTCAAATTAGCTGCCTAAATATCTGATTAATAAACAAGTTTTTGTTACTCTTGAGGACAACAGATAGTGACAATATTTATCACTGATCTCGAACCTGCGAAAATTCCGTACGATTTTTTTGTATGTCTTCACTCAAAGTGTGTCATATTCGCATGATGCGCGTAAGATGGGTTCGTCGTTTATAATGTCGCTACCAACTAATCAACCAGCCCAATCATCAATTCGAGACCTAATGCTTCGTCGTCGAAGTACTTTTTTTTTTGTAATTTAATAAATATTTAATGAATTAAAAATTAATGGAAACCAAGAAACCGACCACTACATCAGCAGCAGTGAGAAGCTAAAAAGGCGTGTGCTATAAATGGTGATCATTAATCATGTCCAAACATGGGGCTACCGAACGATATCTATAGGAAGTTGACTGATTAATTCTGACAGAAAAGTTTGTTGTTATTATTATTTGTTTATAATGTTTTTTTTTTTGCTTGGTGTATTTCATTTCCATCTTTAATTATGCGATCATACAAATACTATCTGGGTTACTTTTAAACTAGTTTCTCTGTCATTTTATTGTTTATTTATTTGCTAGGTACCTAGATACTACGTAAGTACATGGATGTCTTATTTTTTTATTTGATGTCAGTTTTTCCACTTATGAATCAATCACAAAAGATGCTAAATAAAATTAAAAAGGAACCGTTAAAAAACACATTCTTATTTCTTCATATTTTCTGACGGTTATTTGATATTTGGTCTTCGAAACAGTATCAGGGATTTTTTTTCTTTTTTTACGGTTACGGTTAACGATTTTTGACCCAACGATTTCAAATGACAAGAAAGAATTGTTCAATAAATATGTTTAAACATTAAAAAGTCATGTTAATTAAGTAGAAAGTAACGAAATTGTTTTTCAAACCTTAAAATTCGTTTTCTGAGGAATTATTTCGATGGATATGAGGCACGTAAGCACTCAGGCGGCGTTATGTAAAGCCATGAATTTCATTCTTTGACTTTTGGAGGAATTATGTTACACATTTTATTAGCTTAAACATGTCGGCGCGGAGCGGCGCGGCGGTGACTTGGTGTACATGTCATTAAATTTATCATTTTGGATAAGTAAGTATGTGTTATTTTGTCAATAAATTGTTTTGGTCTGGGGAAATAACTTTACTACTAGTGGGAAATAACTTCCCTTTTTTTTGGTGAAGTTATTTCCAACTTTAAATGGAAATATATGTATGTCTTCATTGTCATTACTATTTTTTACATCAAATATCTATTTCAGTGAAAACTGTATTGTCTATATAAATGTGGGCTTAAATTTAATCTTGTTTTTATTTATTATAATATTTTATTTTTGAAAGTGCCATAAGTCCATTGGGGGTTAAGAAATCGTTAATTTTTTTAATAACCTTTATAATTGTTATAAATAATACTTGTTTATTAATAAAAACACAACTCGAATTGATTAACGTTTTCCAATATTTTTAAATCAATTCAATTTCAAACCCTTAAATATCTCGATTCGAAAACGTCAAATCAAAGTCATTTTGATCGAAAAATGATAGCCATTTTATGACGTTTTTATTCTTCTTGGTCAAGGTTTTTTTTTATGTATATAATTAGCGCGCACTCAAGGGGGTTATGACTACCCTTGCAATGTTGATAAACACAGCACGAGTATTTAGGAAATGCGGAGAGAGATATGAGAGTTGTATGCAAGTTTTGGGCAAATGTATGCCTTATAAATTGTAGCCAGTTCACAAGGAGGGAAAAATTGATTGCATCTTTTTAGGAAACCTAAGCATTTTGATGCGTTTTTCGCGACTTCAAATATGTGATCATTAAACAGGAGATGATCTGTAATACACATACTGAGAATGCAGAGCTTTTCGGTTTCTTCGATGATGGAAGTGCCGCATTCATATAGAAAGTAGCAAGGGTGGTATATATTGCGATTGGCCGACAAAAGACAGCATTATGTTTTAGAAGCATTCGACACGGTACTTTATACCTCATCCTATAAAGCTGTCAAGATCGGAATTTAATAAGCTTGACATACGATGCCATTCCAGTTCCACATCCGAAGAGCAGGGATGTGAATCTGGGAACGAATATGAAAATCTGAGGTTCATGTCGTCAGCAAAACAATATAATGGATTAGACGTTTCAAACAAGAGGTCATTGATGAATATCAGAAAGAGAGTCGGAGACAAAACGGAGCCTTAGGGCATTTTTTGTAAATCAGATTTAAAACCGTCCAAGACAACTTGAATTGAACAGTTCTGAAAGACAATTTCTAATTCATCGAAGAAGTGTCTCGGCGATGCCAAATGCACTCATTTTCGATAAGAGAGCTTCATGCCAAACTCTATCAAATGCTTTTGAAACTTAAAATTACATTTTTTACCGGAAGTTAAACCTTTTTTTAATGATTATATTCATCAATCTTGATCCGTCTATGTTTCAGCAAACACAAAACCGATTTACCCGGTTCATATGCTGTTCGATAGAGGAAATGTCAAACTAGGTCGTGGGGACTATGTTTCTGAACAGATTTCAACAATTTGGCTAAAAAACGACACTAAAGTTGCACTTCCGGAAAAAAATAGGGCAAAAAAATTGTTTTATCAAATATGTTTTTCAAAACACTTTAAAATAAAAGGCACGACTGGGTCGCACAAACTTGCTCTTGTGGAAAGTTAGCTATAGGGCTTAACTGCGAAAATGCACAACTGGGTTGACTCTCAGGTGTTATAGTCTTTCAGTTTTGGTACATGAAATAATTTTTTAAATTCTTTCAATACATTTTAAATGTAAAAATTAAAAAAAAAATAAAAAAATAAAAATAAATAACTTTAAAAATTAATTTATATCAAATCAGAGTTTTCGGAGAAAATCGTGGTATGCCAGAAATTATTAAATATTACAATATATTTTTTACAGTTTTTTTACCAAAATCGTACCAACAGTTTCTGAAAGAAACAATTTTTATCCAACAACTTAAAAAAAACGCCATTATCGTTCTGCTATCTAGACCTTTCGAGAAATGAAATTTAGCAACAATCCGAATAGCGGTTAACGAGAAAATCAAATTTAAAAAAAAAAAAAATTTATATGGCAGGTACAGTTGAAACAATTTTTTTTAAAAAATAATGGTTTAAATCATTAGAAAGGCCTTTGATGCCGTATCACTTACCTATATTTAGTTAAATCAAAATCATTAGAGTCGTTTTTAAAAAAAAAAGCTTTTTCATAACCCTTAAATGGCAGGTACCGTTATTTTTAGGATTAGAAAAAAAAAGTGAAACAATGGGTCGCACAAACTTGCTCTTGTGGTGCATGACTGGGTCGCACGTACTTGTTCTTGTGGCAAGTTGCCACGAAAATAAAATTAAATTTAATAAAAATAAATTTAAAATTGTATTTTATATATTAAGTTTTTCCGTCATATGAACTTTTTACAAAAGTGCTAAGACTTTTCACATGCATTCCAGCCAAAATCAAAGTATGCAGAAAAATTTGTTGTCTAATTACAAGTTTACCAAAAAAATGATTCCGAAATCGTTAGAACGGTTTTTAAATAAATCGATGTTTACTTAATATTTTTTTACAAAAAAGTTTTTTTTTACAAATTTAAAGAAAACCAATTGAGTGTTTAAAAGTCTGTTTTTTACGCACAAAAAAAAATGTTTGTCTGTCTGTATGTCATTCTGTATGCATCAGCACCTACAGCCTAAACGGCTTAACCGATTTACTTCAAAATTGGTATGAAGGGTTTTCAGCCAGCCATGGACTATCCATATAGGCAAAGTAGGCAGCTGCCTAGGGCACCAGATTTTGGGGGGGGCGGCAAATTTTCAACGCTTACACTAGATATATAATGCTACTTTGGTTATGGATTCGTTCTTTTTGACTTGTTCACGCTAAAAGATTAATGATTGTAATCAAACAAAAACAAACCAATCAATATATATTTCAATCGTTTCGAATTTAACGACATTGAACACAACCTATTAAATCTCAGTATGAGTATGTACATCACAACTTCTTGTTTGACCAAAAAGAACCGAAACTGAAACAAATCACACAGCATTTCCGTGGCGGTTACTGGTTAGAATGATAGAATGGTGCCAAATTTGTGCATAAGATTATTTCGATTTACTGCCGAGATTTATTTCCATAAACAAAAAAATTCAATTCACTCAAACTAACCTTAGTGAAGTAGTTCAATTATTGTATAAAAGTCTCATCAAAACTGTGTGAAAGAAGCCACAAATAATAATGCTTACCTATATTCGGAAAAAAGGAAAACATTTACAAAAACCATTCAGACAAGATTTAGAGAGTAAAATTGATCATGAACTTATCCATTTCAAAGCTTATCTTGATTTTGAACAACAGAATTCAAAGGCGTTAACAGCAATCGAAACTTTTGAGTTTAAAAAAAAATGCTCTTGATACAGGGCCTTTGAGCGACAGTCTATTCGCAAAAAGTCTACTAGACTTTTGTTCGATTCTATTAAGCTTTAAGTTGGTATCGCGAAAAAACAATAGAATTACTGAAATAGAATCGTATTTCTGTAATAGAAAATAAGCTCTTCAACTGAGCTTTTGATTCAAATGTCAAAATTCATTCATTTTATTTGAAATTTCAAGTGACTTGCTTCTTCTTTTTTTTGTAAAGTCGAACAGAAATTAATGCTAGAATTTGAATTTCTATTGACTAGATAGATTGAATAGCGATAATCGGTATTTTTTTATTCGAGTTAAATTCTATTTTAAATAGACTCTCGCAATAAGGCCCACATACGTAAACAAAATTAGGTGAGTATAACAAGCGGCAAAATGTCTTAGTCCGGACCTGTTTTTAGCCCATTCCTTAGAGGAGAAATTGAATTTTTTTTATAGCTTAAAAAATAACGGTACCTGTCATATAACCGTAATGAAGAACTTTCTTGGACTACAGGCCGCTAAACGCTATAATTGAATAATAATTCAGAAAAGTCCACTTAAAATAAACTGATGCTAAGTCTTCAACTTGTTTGAATATTTTTAATATAAAAAATAAACTTTTTAAATTGATTTTCATATTAGTATATAGACTTTGTATCATTATTTTTTTATTTCTTTGTTATACGTAATGAAGAACCTTAATTTAAAAAAAAAAAAACGGCTCCAACAATTTTCTTCAAAATAATTGGTTATAGTTTTTGTCTAATTGTCTTTTGATAAATTGCAAAAAGACACGCTTGCTGACACGTAGTTAAAATAGATGTTATTATTAAAAAAACTAAAAATAAATTTTCAAAAAATATCAAACATTATAAAAATATTGGAAAAATATTAAATTTTAAAATTACGTTTAAAAATAATTAAAAAATAAACGAAAAAATTGTTTTTTTTTATTCATATCAAAATAAAAAAAAATACAAGACAACAAAACAAACTAAGCTTTAGTACGTGAAACAGCGCACTCTGTTAGAAAAATGTAACTAGACGAAATGAATTGTAGGTATCTTTGAACGAGTACCGTAGAATAGAACAGCCACCATTTTGTATAACAGTTTTAACAGCAGCTGTTTCATTTCTGTTAAATGTCACACTTCCATAGAATTTTGTGACATTTCAAAATACTTCGTAATTTGTAGTAATTTTCGTTGCGTGGAGGTTCTTATTTCTTTTAAAAAATCTTTATTTTGTGCAAAATGGATAACAAAAATACATTACGTGTGCACAATGGAGATACCACAAATGGCGAAGAAGTCAAAACACCATTTCTAATTGGTGTCGCCGGCGGAACAGCAAGTGGAAAGGTAATTTTGTTCTAACCGCGTAGTACAAATCATCTTGAATATTAATTGAATACATACAAATTTTGCAGTCTACTGTTTGCAAAAAAATCATGGAACAACTTGGACAGGCTGACATGGATCATGCTCAGCGTCAGGTAAGATTTAAGAATTATATAAAAAATCGTATTGAGTGCTGGCCTTGTGTTGCAGGTGGTGACTATCAGCTTTGCATATAAAAACTATAGTAGCTCTGTCGACGACGATTTTTTGATTGTGAGAAATTTCGTATTTGGCGCTGTTCGCACAAAGAATTTTGAGTAGAGTAGATTTTGTGCGAAAGAGTTGACTATAGTATTTTGACTCTGACAACAATGACGAGGATGAGCAGTTTGAAAAATTTCTGTTCTTTGACAGTTTAAAAACAAGGGGAGAAACATTTGTCATTGGCTGTTTGACTGCTCTGCTGCTGTTGAAGACCTTGAAGACGAAATAAAAAAGTAAGTAGCTAAGTAGGTATGTAATTTATTTATTTATTCAATTGACTGTTTTTCTGTTTTTCAAATAGGTATGTAATTTATATTTTATAACAGAAAAAATTTATATTTTGTTTTTGTTTGCAGATGACTGAAAATGAAAAAGGGATTTATCAAACAATGGTTACCATATTGATAAATTTGTATCAATTTTTTTTTCTTAATAAGTTTTGCATACTATGTTAAGAATTTGTGTTTTCTATTAAACAATAATAAAAGCTGTTTAATAAAGTTTAAAACTTAATCAAAACAAACAAAAATTACTTTTAATAAAATTTTAAGCTAGCCGTATATAGGTACAGGATAGAGTTATGAGACAAATTTATCATCGTGTACATACGTATGGTTTGAAGTGGCTTCGCAGGCTCGGTTGTATTTTCGGAAAATTGAAAATCGAACCGAGTCGATGCCAAACAATTCTCGCATTATAACTACTTAAGTGAGAAAAATAAATATAGGTACGTTAATTTTTTCATATGGCAACCATGGTTACATAACTAAAATTTGTATACAAAATCATATTAAAAGATACCATTCAGTTATATGTTGCCACATTTCAGTATCTTTTTGTGGAAACAATGTAGATTTTAAATTTCCTTTTTAGTTTTGATGTAAGGTAGGTAGGTACCTACAAGAAATCAAGTTAAAAAATAAAAGTCTGTTTTTTTAATCATGTGATACAGCGTTTGAAAGGTGGCACTCCCTAGATCACGAATATGTATTTTTTAAATCTCTAGGACGCTTAGTTTAGCCGCAAATCAAGTTTTAAGATGTCAACTTTGATACCCGTAGGACGCTTAGTTTAGCCGCAAATCAAGTTTAAAGATAAAAGTCTGTTTTTCAAAACAAGTGATACAGCGTTTGAAAGGTGGCACTCCCTAAATCACGAATATGCATTTTTTAAGTCGCTAGGAAGCTTAGTTTACCCGCAAATCAAGTTTAAAGATGTCAACTTTGATGCCCGTATCTATGATTTTCTTCCAATAAAGCAAGTTTTGCATTACCAATTTATAACTTTATTTCTATAAAATTTGTAAATTTTATTGAATTATTAACTTTTTTAAAAATTTGCATCGCAAAATGTATGCATACAACAACAAAACAAGCATTTTCAATGGAATATGTAATTGTGACGTCACATTGTTTCGTCAGCAGCTACATTCTATTCTAATATGTAGCTTGCCACATTTCATATAGTTCAGCATTAAAGCTAGCACCTACACATTCAGAAGCAGCCAAATATTTATTTTCCACCATGCATACAGTCATACATTATAAATAAATAACTTTCAATTCCCTTTTCTTATGAACATTCATTATCAAAATAAAAACGAAGATGTTCAAAGAGAAAAAGTCAACAATTATAATTTTCATCTTCTTCCAACTCTTTGAAATTTTCTATATGCCTTCTCATTATAATGTTACCCAGTTTGTATCCCTCAAAATCACTCACAACAACAAGCCACTCCTCCAAAAGTCACTCAAGAGCTAGAGCCCCAACGTATCCAGACGGCGCTTCGTGCGTTTCACATATTCGAATGTGTTCCGCATACGATGGACGTACTATAGAAATATATATGCAATGCTATCAGTCAAGATTGTTTTTATCGTGAGTTGACTCCTGCAGAAAAAATCAAAGCCCAAAAGGGACTCTTTAATTTTGACCATCCGGATGCTTTTAATGAGAAACTTATGTTTGAAACGCTTCAATCAATATTAAAAGGACTCAAAGTTTATATTCCAACCTATGATTACAAATCAAATTCATTGTAAGCAATCGAACAGCATTTATTAACTTCCAGACTACTTATTTGTCTTCTTCATTTTTCAAGGGACTTTGAAAACACATTGACCATCTATCCAGCTGATGTTGTTCTTTTTGAAGGAATACTTGTTTTTTACTTTCCGAAAATCAGAGAACTGTTTCATATGAAGTTATTTGTGGACACTGATTCTGATACAAGATTGGCTCGAAGAGGTAAGTTGTTTTTACATTCTAGAATTTGTAATTAACCTTTCAGTTCTTTATTGTTTCTAGTACCAAGAGATATCAATGAACGTGGACGAGACTTGGACCAAGTACTGACGCAGTACATGACTTTTGTTAAGCCAGCTTTTGAGGAATTTTGTTCACCGGTAAGCTCATCACTGAATATTTATTTGTTCTGATTGTAAACACTTGCAATGGTTGTATCGTAGCTGACACTTTGTGACACATATTAATGTTCAATATGTTAAGGTCTATATCAGTAACTAAAACTTTTCATGACTTACATCGCCAGAAAGTAGAAGAATACTCCAACTAAATTGAACAATCATTTTTTTTATCATGATTTGTATTATGTATTTCCAAGTTAATTCCTTAGATGCTAATGTAATAATGTATTGTGCAGCGTTGGATACATCGTTGATGTCAACTGTGGTGTACTTTCAGTTGGTGAAATATTTGATACAATTCACGAAAGTTTAATGGCACTGTTCTAAAAAAAACTTTTTATTGTTAAATGGCATTTTATAACCTTGAAAGTTTGACTCCATTTGATTTACTTTTTTGGAACAATAAATTGTTTTATTGTATTGATTAAATTACGATGAGCTTCTTTTTATGACGCTCACAGCCAAGAATTTACATTACAATAAGTCTTTAACCAACTTACCTTTCCAGCCATCTCTGTTCCTAGTTAGCCGCCACCAGTTATGCACAGTAAGTTGGATGAGCTCGCCCGCGAATTTTATGCGAAATCTGTTATCTTGTTTTCCTCTGCTGCATACACTAACAGTGTTGTAGACGCATGTTCCAGACATTTAAGTCGTTTATGTTTTGAGCTTTTTTTTACCATGGTAACTTCACTGTATAGCGCGTAAAGCTCGTCTCGAAATCTTCTTCTCCACGTTCCTTCCATACACACAATATGTGTATTGTAAAATAATAAATCTTTCTGTGAAAGTACCCGAAGCAAGTTTTCATCCGAATCTTTTAACGCAAATGCTTCTGGGAGAACTGGGATGGTTAAGGTTTTGTTTAACGTCTCCTTTTTTCTATGAGATATATTATCATCATCATCGGCTCGACAACCGGGGTCCGGTCCTGGCCTCCTTCAACAAGTCTCTCCACCTATCCCGGTCTCGAGCCGACGCCATCCAGTTGTGCACCCCAAGGCTCCGGGCGTCCTCGTCTAAGCCATCTCTCCAGCGCAAGCATGGTCTACCACGCTGTCGTCTGCCATAGAATGTACCACAAAGAATTTTCCGAGCAGGTTCCTCTTCGCTCATGCGAGCTAGGTGCCCTGCCCACCGGAGTCTACCGAGCCTAATTTTTCTCACGATATCTGCTTCAAGGTAGATTGCGTACAATTCATGATTGTACCGTCTCCGGAATCGTCCTTTCTCACATATGGGGCCAACAATACTGTTGGATTTGAGAAGTCGCCCGCGTATTGCTTCTTCTATATTGTAATCGGCTGCTACTATTTAAAGAATTGCACCACTTCAAATTTTTGCTCCGCTACCTTGATTGTTTGACCAACTGTTCCTTTCGCATTCGACGCCATCATGTACTTTGTTTTACCTTCACTAATGTGCAGCCCCAGGTTTTGTGCCGCCTGCTCGATCTGGATGAAGGAATAGTGTACAGCTTGCTCGGTTCCTCCGATGATGTCGATGTCGTCTGCGTAAACCAGTATCTGGCTGGACCTGTTGACGATGGTCCCTCTTGTTGCCGTGCCAGAGTCACGGATTGCTTTCTTCAACGCCAGGTTGAAGAGGAGGCAGGCTAAACCATCCCCTTGTCAGAGTTCATTAAAGAGGTTGATTGGTCTGGATATTTTTACTTGGCTTGTTACATAGTCGTGTCAATTTATTTGGGATGTCGAATTCTTTCATGGCTTTGTAAAGTTCTACCCTGGCTATGCTATCATAGGCGACCTTAAAGTCTATAAACAGTTGGTATGTTGGGATGTTAAATTCTAGACATTTTTCCCTTGCCTGCCGAAGAGTAAAGACTTGTGGATCGGTGATCAGATTTCCCTCTCCGTCCTTGCAGTATGTGCAGCGTGGTGTGTACTGCGTCATGTTTCGGACAGATTGGTAGAACTTCCGCGCCTGGTGCGGACCTTGCTCTCGGCTTTTTTCTATTTCACAGATTAAGCTCTTCTCCCAGGCTGATTTTTTCTGTCTGTGAAGCCGTTTTTCTATTCCTCTGAGCTCTTTATATTCTTCTTTGCGTGCCTGCGTTCTATGAGATTGTTGCATTGCTCGGTAAGCAACATTCTTACGTTCAGTCGCTAGCTTGCATTCATCATCAAACCAGTCGTTCCGATTTCTACGACTGCTGCCTAAAATGGAGTTGGCAGTACTAATGACAGTATTCTTAAGGCGTGTCCACTTCTCATCTACGCCCAGCATACTGGCTCCAGGACTTACTCTCCCTAAATCGAGTAATTCTAGGGCGAGTCCTAACGCATTACCAAAGGTGTCACTGGCATTTTCATTGCGCAGAGCAGCCGTGTTGATTCGAACCTGATCGGCGGATGCAATACGTCTTCGCAAGGCAATCCGACCTCGGAAAACCATACCAACAAAATAGTGATCCGAGTCGATATTGGCGCCTCGGTACGTTCGTACCGTCATCAAGTTCGAGTAGTGGCGACGGTTTATCAACACCTGGTCTATTTGGTTACGAGTGAATCCATCAGGTGATACCCAGGTGGCTTTATAGATATCTTTTCGCGGGAACCTGGTACTCGCAACGACCATGTTTTTCGATGCTGCCAATTCTAAGACTCGAAGTCCATTGTCATTAGTGTTCTCATGCAAACTATGGGCGCCTTCGTAATGCCTGAATACCGGCTCCCGACCGATTTTTGCATTCAAATACCCAAGGATGATTTTTACGTCATACCTTGGACAGGCATTGAGGGCCCTCTCGACTTGTTCGTAGTAAGTCTCTTTTTCTTCGTCTGAGGACTCCTCCGTAGGTCCGTGAATGTTATTAAGGCTGATGTTCGTCTCTTTTTCTTCGTCTCTTTTTCTTCGTCTGAGGACTCCTCCGTAGGTCCGTGAATGTTATTAAGGCTGATGTTCGTAAATTTGCCTCGCACTCGAAGGGTGCATAGTCTATATCATTTGCATAGACAAGTTATTGTACGGACTTTTGATAGATTTTCCCAGTGGAGTTGGCTTTTGATCCCAAACTTTTGAATCGGCCAGTCAAGCGTTCAAGCGTATCCAAATCGTTTATTTTTCTTCGTTTTCTTAAAAGAAGCTTTGTATTTATATAACTTTAATTTAAACATTTCAAAAATTTAATTCACCAATCTCAACTCTTTATTTCCAGACTAAAAAATTTGCTGACGTTATAATACCCCGAGGTGCTGATAACACTGGTAAGTACAACAAAAGCCATCCAAGCTTACAACAATCATGCAAGTAGTTTGACAGTTACTTTTTACTTTTTTTTTAATATTTCACTTTTAAAGTAAATTTTACTAAAATATTTAAAATGAAAAATATTTATCAGCTTTATTTATTAAAGTGTTTATTTTTTTTTCAACTTCATTATTTCATTCTTGACTAAATGAATGTCTTTTCCAAAAAAAAAACATAAGCTTAGTATTTTTGTTCGTTTTTTTTTTTTTTTGTTTTAATAAAAAAAAAGCTGAGAAAAAAAAGAAAAAAAAACCGAAGTTCCAGCAAGTTTTCTTTGCTTGTTTATTGTTCTTTACAGTTGCTATTGACCTCATTGTCCATCATATTGGAGAAATACTTAGACCTGGCGGCACACCAAATAACTCAACATCAACAACGCATTTCGTTATGAAAAGTGAACATTAATTAGATTAATTAATTATTTTTAAGTTTGAACTGCAATTTTTAATTCCAATGAATAACACAGTGGGCCTCCACACACCAGACTAATTCATCGGGATGAAAACCGGTTTTCTAGAAGAGGGAGGTGAAGTGGGCAGTATGAAACAGGATAAAATCTTCTAGAAAACCGGTTTTCCTCTGGATGAATTAGTCTCGTGTGTGGAGGCCCAGTAAGTATAATATAATATCTCAAGATAAAGTATTTCTAAAACTAAAACAAAAATATTACGACAGTCATGTTATGTTAAGATCAGTAATGATTGAGTTAAGATTTAAGAGTGCTTAAGTTTGTCTTGCCTATAAATTGCAATTATTCATGTAATCATTGATGTTGCTTGTAAAAATGCATTTACAATTCGGAATGAACGAATTGCTGTCACTAAATCGTCTTATTCATTTAAAAAAAAGGAATATTAAAGCCAACAGAGTTTTTTCTGGAGTCTCTGATTAATTAACATAGGTACATATAGTGCCTGATTACATTTGTACATTGATAGGACAATTTAAAATGGAATGAAAAGTAATTTTATTAAGTGTGATAGAGATTAATTACATTCAACAAAAATATAGAATCAAAAATTATTTTCGGTGGGTCGGAATTATTGCCCATGATCTCAATTCTTCATTGAAGTTAAATTGAAAATATCATACACCTTATGCCAGAATCATGCATTTATTGATATGTTCGGACAGTGGTGTTTAAAATCAGTCGCTTTTACATTAATTTTAGCTTTGAAAAAAGTTTTTAGAGATAAATAGATTTCATGCTAGGAATCTTTGAAATCATCTAATAAGTTACGTCACTGTAGATATGGCTTTATTTTCCGGCGAATTCTCGCTGGCGTGGCTTTGAAGAAATTACGGGCTAAAACTGAAAATCAATCGAAAGGTTTTTCCCTGATAAGCACTTCTTCGTACGTCGAAATGCTTCTTCGTACCTGGATTATCAGGAAGATAATTTTGTTCTTCGTGTGAGGGTTTTATTACTCAATAACTTTCTTAGCCGAAAGAGACAGCGACTAGCATGTGTAATCGCAAGTTAAATCAGAGCAAAGGTAAATCCCTGAAGCTGCTTGTGCTTACAATTTCAAATGCATATACATATATATGCCAGCACTTAAACCGACCTTTGAAAGACGTTGCTTCGTAGGCCAACACCCGAGTTTCGAACAATGCCACAACATGATGTTGAAAAGGTCGCATCTTTTTGTTTGAATCCTGAATTGGCATCAAAGGAGTGTGGTTGTCACCGTTGCTAATGCAGCAGGGTCTAACTTGTTATAGATACCAAGGACTTGTTTCTATAGAGAAGCTTAGAAGTCGATAAAGAGGTGTACCTATCAACTTTGCAAATATTTAGCCGATCGACCGAACTCTTCCAAAGGACCATCACACAAAATATCAGATTTGATTTTAAATTCGATATTCTGGAGATTGATTCCTCTATAATTAGAGCAAAAAAATTCTTGTTTTTTTGAAGATAGGGCACACTATGCTGAGGTTCCATTCATCGGTCATTCTACATTTCGACCAATTTTCATGTTGAGTTGTTGCACTTTCCCATTTTCATGATATCAAACATAAGTGCTGTCATGTCTTAGATCGTATGTTTCTGGTGGGTTTTATTTATTTTTTTTTCTTAGAATGATTCAGTGTTTGCTTTTCTGAAATTTCGGACATCCAAAATAAGTGTTTCCAATCGATGAAAATGCTACAAAAAAGTATTCTTGTTGGTACGATGTTTTAATTCAGTCAAGTCAGTCTTTGTCTGTAATCGGATCTATTATCGTGAAGGTTATATTTTCCAAAAGTCCTATCATAAATGTTTTCCTTGTCAAGGTTGTGTGGCCTTTACTCCAAGCTATGCGTTTCGCCCTGGTTTGATGGTGGACTCATCAGCTAGATGACATCAAACCCAATCTAGTATGCAAAAATTGTCGATGATTACCGACTGCTTTATAAAACTTACAGAGAAAAGTCCCTGTAAATTACATGTTTCTAAAGAACTTTGATTAGACAATAGAATAAGGATGTTATGCTCGTGGTTATAAGCTTGAAAAATAAAGTGTTTTTATTGTTTCTATTTTTCAAACTTATAACTTCGCTTAGCCACGAGCATAACATCTTTGTAAATTTTATAAAGCAGTCGGTAATCATCGACAATTTTTGCGTACTAGATTGGGTTTGGTGTCATCTAGCTGATGGGTCTATCATCAAACCAGGGCGAAACGCATAGCTTGGAGTAAAGGCCACAAAACCTTTATAAATGAATTTCACTCCACTTATTTTAATAAAAATTAAAAATAAAATTTAATTTGGCTATTTTTAGTCTTTTTATTGTTTTTTATTTTTCAAAGTTAAAAAAGTTAGTCCTGTTGCAAATTTTGTATTAGGTATTAATAAGACGTCACCCTTCTTCTTTCAAGGACACAGCCGAACCCAAACAGTCGCTGCAAAAGCACCGCAGATAACCGACCACTTATCCCATAGAGCTTACTGAATGACAGTAATGTCTGCCATATAACAATCCAGATCTTCTGCTTATTGCTCGACCACTAGTGGTCTATACAGAGTTCTAACATTCGACGTGCTGATACGAAGTTCGTTATCAATCGTTTATCAGGGTCGAACACCGAATATATTATAGTACGTATAGTAGGTGTTACGTCCTTACCAGCTGACGTCCTGATAGAAGTTATAGATGCCTCAGTCATCGCACACTTTCATCTCTCTTCTTAGTTATTCCACCAAAAACTCTCTATAAGGGTTTAAACTAATCTTGAGCTTAGGTACTAAGTATTCAGGAGTCAGCGCGTACAATAGTGAGCAAAACTTTCTTATGTTCAATGCAAGATATTTCTGAAAAATTGTATTTAATGTTTTATATTTGGTATTTCTAGTTTAAAACACTCTATACTAAAACACTCTTAAGCTTTTGAGTTTTTTTTGTGTCTGTCATATTGATTTTTATTAGTAGAATTAAAATAACTTTCTTATTTTATTCGCATAATTATATTGTTTGTTTTTTTTAATTTTATATATACCTACATACACATATTTAATATATTATATATTAATATAAAATATATTCATAGATATATATGATACAAAATAAGTGTTTTTTTTTTAAACATTCCTTAAGAATGTTTAGATGCATAAATATAAGAACAATTTTTTTTAAACTGTTATGAGTTAAATAGCAATTCTTTCACTCTTTTTTTATATATAGCTATTAAAGTTAAAAATAAGGCACAAATAAATAAAATGTTAAATGAGTTCTACTTAAGATGTTTGTTTACTTTTCAATTGACTCTATTTTATCAAGGATTGTCGGTACACTATTATTTTAAGGATCGCCCTGGTTGAAGAAAATACTCTGTAATACAATTTGCTTATTATTACTATTGCTTATTCATTTTTAAATAATAAATACAAATATTTGTATATTTACTACAAATAATCAAAATGCTAAGACCAGATGAGTATTCGCTTTAACATATTAATCTAGGCTTCCTGAAGAGGATTTACTCTACTGCTTTCAACACTACAAACAGGTAAACCAACAAAAACCGACTCATCATCAAATTTAAAGTGTTTTATTTTATTTTTTAAGAATTCTTTTTTTTTTTTTTTTGTTTTTAACGAAATGTAGCCGTAGTGAGAAAACAAATTCTTATCTTTAATGCTCAAAAAATTCAGCTAAGTTCAACTTCTTATTATAAAATGTTGTATTTTACTTTTTTGAATAAATTGATTAATTAATTTTATTTTATTTATTTTATTTCTAGTTGCAATTGATCTTATTGTTCAACATATAAGAGATTTTTTGAATAATCGCTCAAAGCACGGTTCAACTACAAGCCTTACAATGAATATGAACAATTCGTGTTTAGCTAGCGGTAATACTGCTGGAGGAGGTAAGAAAATTACGAAGAAAATTCCAACTGTTCTTCGTCCACACTAACTAATAATGTTTTGAGTGTTAAACAAAAGTAACCAAATTACCTAATAACCACCAAGAGTCAGAAGTCATGTTAATGTGTGATTGATAAGCTGTTTTTAAAAATCTATATACCTTAATAAGGCAAAGTACATATGTATCTAAATTATGTAAATAAACATATTATAACTATAGCTTAGGGGAGACAAAAGACAAATGAATGTTTAAGATATATATGGTTATGTAAATATATATTATATGGATTGAAATATGTTTGTTTCCACTTTATGTTTGTGTTTTCAAATCCAGTAGTGCACTTTTGAAGATTTATTATCTGCTTCGATTCTGCACTCTGCACTAAATATATTTTGAAAATAAATGACCAAATTGAAATTTAAACTTTATATCTAAGCTTAACAATTAATGTTTTTCGTTTTAAGCGTTTGAAAACATGAACAATAATTATGTAATTATTTCATATTGAAAAATTGTTATTTTGTTGTAGCAGTATTTATGTAATATTAACATTGAATTATAAGCTTGTCACAGAAAGGTGCAACTCTACCTATATAAACAGCGAGAAGGAGGCAAAATCTGGGTTGGAATAAATATAACAAATTTGTTTTTTTTTTTTATTTATCGAAGTGATATATTGTGGGTTGATTAAAAGCAGTTTTTAATCAGTTTTTCACTTTTCAAACATATTCACGTCTTGGTTTGAGCTCAGCGTTTGAATAAAAGAAACAGCTTTTTTCAGGGACACTACTTCTTGCAAGAAAGTGACAAATTCTTAAAGAGTATTCCATTAAGTCCGTATTCCTTTTGGATACGGCGATAAATGTTAGGTCCTCTCTAATCCTTTAGAATTAGCAGCACACACTACTCACTAAGGATTTGTTGACTGAGATTGTAGTGTAAGTCACAAGCCCTTAGCATTATTGTTACATTGCTGGAAATTAAAATGTCTTACAACTTAAACTTAATTTTTTGCAATTTTTTGTGTTACAAATAACAAATTTTATCAAAATCCTTTAATAAGTATATAACAAAATTCTCTTTTGTTGGGAGATTTGTTAAAAAGTTAAAAAGTAATTTACATTTAATTTAAGCAAATGAACTAATTTCTTTAAAAAAAGCAATTATTTAAAGAATATGCCTTGCTATCCTTTATTCTGCATGTACTGATATAATTAAAAAAAAATTAATCCAAATGCTTATTTGTGTTCAAATTATATCTCCGAAAAAAATAAAGTTTCCAACTTATTAACCTTATATTAATTAAAGCTATTTTTGTTTAGTGTGTATAAACTAATAAATATTATATCACATTAAATATAAATTTACATATTTTTCAAAAGACGGTGATGCATACAGGGCAATCCGGCGATTTTCAACACTCTGTACCCAGCTAAGTATTAACGGTAATATATTTTTTGAACAAAATCAATACCTAAAGAACAGCACAACACATTAAATGCAATTTAATTTAATAAACTTGAGCCTTATAGTGTATGGCACAAAACTTTGATTGTAAATTATAAAAAAAAACCATTGTTAAAACAAATTATTTATTGAATGTTAATTAAATATTTATTTTAAACCAAATAAAAACTTGAGTTTTTTTTTTATTAATTATTAGCTGGTTTTAGAAACTAGAGCTGCTACAAGCAGAATAACACTTAATCCTTAAATTTCACCCGAAGGTAGAAAGAACAATCTGAAAAATGGGACGGTAGTGAGGATTTGAAAGACCATTTTTGCAGGGTTTCGGCAATGCTACACACTGAATAGAATGCCACGATTGGACCTTATCTACCATTCGAAATAGATGATGACATACACCAATCCCTTCCAAATCTTAAGAAACTGAAGAAAGACAGAAACTAAGAAGAATAGAGCAACGGGAAGCTGTTGATTTTCCCGACGGGATGTGTAAAGCTGCCGAAAAAGATTTGTTAAGGAGCAGGCAATAACTCATCATAAAAATAAGGTCGGAGTTTATCACGATGAATCAAACTTCACGATTATATGCGCGATCTTCAAAACTAGAAACCGGTCTTTTCACTTATTGAAGAGAAGTCATTCTTCTGCAGATTGCATATGATATCTTATCTGCCGGTTTGTGTGTAAAACATTCATGGACAATATGGTCTGTCCTTAGGTTAGACATACAAATCTGCAATCGACCAAATGTCCACATTGCGAAAGATACGAGAAAAGTCGATACACACCACTTTTTAATTGAATTGCTTATGACAGCATTTCAAATAATAATTTTACCGATCCATGACTTACATTAGCATCCCAAACAAACTCGTTCAGCTATGTAAAATGACGCTGCGTTAAAAACATTTGATGTTAGTAAAGAATTCAGAAAGGAAATGCTCTCTCATTTGGCCTATCAACATCACTTTAGAAGGCAGCTTTCGAAAACCTAAACAAAGGAAGTAGATGTTCATGTTGCGTTCGTCAGCATTCGAACGGAAGTAGCTTCAGCTGACATCGGAAGCAAAGGTTCAGTTGGTACAACAAATTATTTATTTTCACCAAAAAATTCTGCAATCCTATGAAATCTACCTCTAAGGAGCTAAGGTAGTAGAGGACTTTCTTTACCATGGTCCTGTAACTAGGGATGACCACCCTAGTTTTGAAATCAAACGAAGGATCACTCTTGTTGCTCGCGGTCTTTTATCATTTCAGCAACAGATGATTCACCAAATTATCAATTCGCAATTCCAAAAAAAAATGGGTTTTTGGAATTGCGAATTGCGTTAAACTCAATGCAACGTTATTTAAGAATCAAATAAATTAAAAATAAATACGAACCTAAAAAACCGACACGACAAGGCGAACCAATAAGAACAAGAATACAAACGAGAGGAAAACACCCGGAGACGGAAATAAAAAAATAGATCTGAATTATTTTACCATTTGGATAGCACCAATAATAGCTTTATTTTCAGGATTTCCGAATTTTTATTGGTACATACAAAACAATAGATATAAAATTGTATTTCTTACCCGTCGCACATTTTCACACATGATGCCTGCGAAATTTTCAACGGAATAACGGACAACGAGCTCCTTTAAATAGGGCTACCGCGACGAACCAAATTGCAAATGGAAACACTACCGTTTCGAATTGTGAAAAATCAACGACCATTACTCATTAAAACAAATCATAACGAATTAAGGATAAAAACGAACCATTTTTTTAAACTTCGAAGTGAAATAAAACGATATTAATAATGCAATTAAATTTTTATCACGAGCCAACCTACGACGACGGCGCCGCCATTAAACGGCGAACAAAATATGTTTATAGAAACTTTGACGAAACGAAAGCTCTCCCGGAGACGGAAAGACTGCAAAAACAAAGAGCTCATGGGTTTTAATTTCACATTTTCTTCATATTAATAGTGGATTTTATAAAAAAGAATTCAACGGTGTGAACTTATGTAAGAAGACATTATATACAAAATTAACTTTTTTTTTAAGCTATTTAAACATTAACAATATTTTTTTTTTATTAATCCCGGCAACAGACACGACAGAAAAATAACTTCTAAAGACCGGCACCGGAAATGAAAAATGCACATAGTAAATTAATGTTTTGGTTGTACTGGGTTAACACAGTGAAGTCAGAAGTTCAATTCTATTGTTATCTCAATTTTCATTGGGAATCCAGGATTTGTTATTAGATTTTATATTTTTCGTCTACATTGAGGAGCGGTATTAGATTTTTTGTTCGACAATGGTATTCAACAGTTCGGAAGCGCTATGGCTATTCATTATAATGCACTTTTGTCACCAAATTCACAATTTATAATTTGATTTCGATGGATTTGATTGGAAATAACACTTCGTAAATTATCTCACAAAATGTGTTCGTTTCTTTGAAAATGTGTAAATCTTGTTTTTTATTTTGAATTGAGATTATAAATTTGTGTGTTTGTACAAGGCTGTATCAGCATTTGAGATTTAATAAATATATATCCCGGAAGAAGCCGGAAATCGCGGATAAATGTTGGGAAAGAATGAATTAGTTCTTAACTAATTGCATTATTTTCATAAAGATCATTACGCTCATAAAACACTTATATAATGCCGTACAACTCATGTCAAATTTAATCAAAACCGTTAAAGCCTTTTGCGAGGAAAATCATCTTTTTATAACGGTTATATGGCAGTTACCGCTATTTTTAAAACTAAGGAAAACAATCCCAAAAAAACTTGATTAGTAATGTGGTTTTTCATTGGAAACTTCAGATATGCTCTGGGATTTCAGATTTTTGATGTCGAATGAAACGCAAAAAGATTTTCTTGTGTGTTTTATGTTTTTTCATTTATTAATTGACGAGAGGGAGATAAACTGAGTCCGCACTAACTTGACAAGTTGACAGTCTCACACATTGTTTGGTATATGAAACCAAATGAAAAAATCTCACTTTAAATCGAGATTTCAAGATTTTGATCTAGACGTAATCTAGATTTGATTTTTATTACCAATGAAACGCAAAATCTAAAAAGATGGGACAAAAATATATCTAGGTCAATAAAAAAGCACTTTTTGTGACCAATAAAAACCACATAAGATCTCAGCATACACAAACCGATTCTCACACTAACATAAAACTTATCTCAGACAGGAACCCAAATTATATACCTTGAATTTGAATCAAACCTAACATATCTGGTTGTTCCACTTCAATACCTGTCGCACCTGCAATAAATGTTACTTACCTGTTCTCACATCAGGTAAGCAGGTATAGTAGCAAGAAAACTCCCGCATTCTAGCACACTATCGATCTCTTACTAACCACATTAGTACGAAGCACTTTTATAGTCATGAAATAGTGGAGAGTTTCATTATGTTCAAAACTTCAAAACCAATTCATTTCAGTTTGAATTCGGCCGTCGCGAGTATTGTGTGGTGTTCGTTCCTGTAAATTAAAAGTGGTAGCAAAAGTGACGGTAATAGTGAAATTAACCTGATGACGAATGCAAAGAAAAGAATCAAATCTTATTGATTGTGGCGTTGTCCTCGATTGTGTGTTGTTTTCGTTTTAGTTTTTCCCTTTTTTTGCACAGCAGAATTAGGTGAATATCCATTATTCTGAGTTGAAATCGAAGTGAAAAAGTGAAACGCCTAATTATAATAACGTGAATGATTGTAAAAATATGTCCAGATAAATGTATCTTGCCAAAGGCGAGTAAAAGAGAGAATCAAGGCTTAGTTGTTAAGTTAAGTGCTTAAGAGTGAGTGAAAGATCATTGGATTACATTACAAGTTTCTGCAGGGCGGAAGGTGTTGTACCAACAAAACTACACAATGAAACTGGGATTTAACTCATCAAATTATCCTGTTCGTGATTTCGGATGGCTGGTCTTGTTTTTAACAACTTATGTATTTTTTGGTAAGATTAATTATTATCATAAATCAAGCCTGCAGTTAATTTTTAAATAAAAAGAAGTTGTTTATGAATAACTTGAGCATGTGTTTACCTGGGTAAATCACTATACAAAATACAAATAATAAATAGGTATCTACATGTCTCGCTCGTTCTTTCAGTTTCTGTTTATTTTCAACTTAGTTTGGTAGAAGAAGTCTTTACCTTTTTACTAACAAAGTTGAAAAGAAAACAGAAAATAGTCATGCGAAGTGAGATGCGACATGTGAAAAAAAAAATGCGACAGGTAGGTAGGTAGGTTAGACTTTAGTTGATTTTGATAGTTGGTTGGTGTGGCGGTTAATGCAGGGGAAAAGAGTAATTACTGTTTTCTTTCGAAACCTGTGTCTGTGTTTGTATTTACTATTTTTTCATCAAAAAATGGGTTTACAATCAAAATGGAACTTCTAGATGAAATTAATGACCCCTCTTCCTTTTTATTTTATAGGAATAGCTATACTGACACAGAGGAAGATTTATCCACACTGCTTGAAATAGCCAAGAAAAACTTAAGAGTAATTAATTTATCAATAAAGTCGTGAATTATATTTTGGGTTCTCATTTTTCTACATCTGATGCCCAGAATTAGGTGCGGAGAACCGGTTTTATTAACAATTCTTCAAAACACAATGCATTAGCATTTATACTTCCTTAATACAATTTCAATCACGGTGAATGATAATGTGAATGATATCTGAAATCATGCATTCTATGTACATATGTAGGTAATATGAAATACACTAAGTGCGGAACCCTGGAATTTCCGGAGAATGACTAATATAAGGGAACACACCAAATTCTACGAACAAAGGTTAACGCCAGCGGTTAAGTTATTCTGGTTCACATGGAATTATCTTCAATTCAAAACGCGTAAAAAGGGTTATGTTTGGGTTTTAATAGAGATTCAAATAATAGGTAATGAGGTAGGTACTGGTAGGTGGTATAGGTAGGTATAGATACTTAATGATGAATCCATTATTAGGTTTTAGGGCACAAAGGTATGTTGCTGGCTCCTTGGTGCAATGGCTTATTCATAGTTATAAGAACATAAGATTCCTAATCTGTACAAATAAACACTCGGTCGTTTGTTCAAATAGAGATTTGATGGTTGCAAATGAAAATTTGAGTAGGTAACTATACATACATAACATACATGTGTATAGGTATACTGATATTTCGGGTATTTTCGTAAATGTCAGTCTGACAAAGATCTTCAATAACAAAATTGATGAAAACCATTTATTTTATAAAAGTTAACTATTTGTTACTTTTGTGTTTTCAGTAAAGGAAAAATTCTGATTGGAAATGGAATACCTATTAATGCTGATGGGATGTTTATCGAAACATGTAATTTTCAATGAAAAAAAAAAAACAAAAAAAAAAAAACAATAAAGCAAATAGCTATACATTATAATAAAAACAAAAATGTAACCATTGGTTTCAAGTACAAATTATATTCTGCGGGTGATATTTCAGCATAATGTTAAAAATTTAAATTTTATTTAACAAGTTTGTGAGTTAACTAGAAGTTAACTCGGGCTGTCAAATTAACCGAAAAACGTATTTTCAGAGTTAAGTTGATGTTAACTCTAACCCTGGGATGATCTTGCACAAATTTCATTTAAAAAAAGGTGTTTTTAATTTATTTGTGTGATTGCAGATCTTTGTATAACGTTTATGAAAACATTCTTTCCTTCATTCAGAACACCTTTAGGCTTTTTAACAGTTGGAAATCGCACACAGATTAAGTTTTCATGGTGCTCAAATACCTACAATCTGATGCGTCTAGAAACTGGAGGTGATATTTGAAACAAGAAAAAAAAAATTCTCTATTTTGTAACCATTTCCATTTACAATATTTTTGTTAGATATTTTCTAAACATGCTTCCAGTTAAGGTTCGGTTAGTCTCAGTGTATCTTTGCACCTACGTTTTTTATACAAAAATTTAACAAGCGATACAAAAATGCTGAACAAATAATTGTCAGAGAAAATGTTTGCAAAATGTTGCATATTAAATTTTTGTATAATGTGCTATTATAGTTGCTTTTTTAAGGCAAGTAATGCATTCTTGAAAATAAGATAAGGTTCATTCTTAGGTACCTATAGATGTTTAAAAGTATAAGTAGGTATAAGGCAACCTAAACAGTTCAAACAATATAAGATTTTGTTTATCTATCTCCTTGTTCGAATATTTTTGTACCTCTTTTCTTAAGATAACGATAACAGTTCAGTATTCATTAGGGACTTAATATTTAGGCAACTGAAGTTCTTGAAAGGAAATTTACATAAATATCTAGTCAATTTCACAAATGTCTGTACAATTCATAGATTTAAGAAGATTTCGGAAAACGACCTAAGCCCGGAAAATTAGTTTCTGCATTTTCCAATCCGTGAACCTGCAGTCGATTTTAAACGTCTTTTAAAGCGAACAAGAGCACTAACATGTATTGCAGAAACACAACATTTTTGAGCAAAATAAGTGCCTGGATATCTTATACAAAATGAACTTTTAGCATCATTTTTCTATGAAGTTGTTTCGCATTTGGAAACCCCGAAATATTTCGTTTTAAAATAGTACTGTTATGTATAAGCCCAGAAAATTTTGGGTGGATCTACATGCATGCGGTGTACCGGAACCGCAGTGCCAGCAAGTTGATTATTATGTCGGTATCCATTATTGGATATTCGAATTAGTCCTTTTGAGAAAAACGTATTATTTTGTCAAATCAGTTCACTTTAATAAGTGTGTATGGATGTAGAAACAAAAGTACGCATTTTTTGTGAAAGTATTAGTAGTGGGGTGCTTGTTCACGTTAAAAATTATGCAGATATAAATTTAAAAACTGCTAACGTTTTGTTTTAGCTTACTTTGTTGCTTGACGTTTCGAAAACAAGATAGAAGTGTTTTGGTGAGCCATCGCAAGACAGTGCTTGATCTTCCATGCTATTATATTGTGCATTGGGATACACAATTCGTCAAACAAATGTTTGTTCAATCCATCAACAACATCGGGTCTCATATGCAAAAAGATGAGTTTAAGCTTAAGTGAGTGAAAGCTTGAACTCATCTTTTTGAATATGAGAGAACGTCTCTACCTATTTTGCATATACAAACTTCTAAGCCGCAATCCGGTTTATCATATATTATAATTGCATTCATAGAATTTATTATTGTTCTAGTCCCACAGCGTCTATTCCCACGCATTCATGGATGGAAAACAAATTTGTTTAAAGCGCGGATCAGAGGGCACCTGTGGAAAAAAGGGAATAGAAGATCAGCTCTTCTTGACCAACAAACTTTTGCACCGCTGCATTTCTGCTGTCTTTAAATGACACAAAAAAATTGCCTGCACCAAAAATAAAATTGATTATAATTTTACCTACCCAGGTACCTACCTAGGTTTTTACAGAGGTAGTGCAACTTGTAAGGAAGTAACGAATCCTTCGAAAATTGGATCCAAGAAATAGTGTAATAGTGTAACTATTCCGACAATAAAACATTTGGTTCCATAAATCAACATACTTCCTTAACGAAAAAGAAATGAATCCGATTTACTTTACCTTTATTTTCAAAAGGTTGGTAAACCACCTTTTTACCTTTTCACTTGTAAACATGAGGGGTATTTTCATAAAAAGAAATTCTTACATGATGAGCAGGGTGTGTTCATGATAAGGTAGGTATACTACCGAGGGCAATACGTTCTAGTCTTCTATTTTACTACTGCACATCAATAGGATCGGGTCGGGATGTACCTACATCTGGAGGTTAATTGGTTTGGTTTGAAGTGATGTTTGAACTCAGAAAACGCAAATCCATTTCTTGTGACTTCTTGTTACACTTGAAGCAGAATTAAGAAGTCAAATCACCACATATTATGTAGGTACATTTCTTATCGAAAGTAATTAAATGCGTAGGTACAGTGCTGTACGAAATTAGCGAGCAGGTTAGCTAGGTACCTACTAGAAATTCGTTCAGTTCGCACATTATGTCGGACTGTTTAATATCGGCAAGCTTTCGTTCAATATTACGTAATGCTCCATAGCGCAGTTTACGTAAGTGAATTGAACAGTCGACCAAATGTACCTTTCTATGTAAAACTTGGCGTCCGCAATCGACCGTTATGGGTGACTCAAGGAATTGACGGCTTCAGGAAACTTTACGTAGAATTGTGAATTCAGTTTCCGTTTTCTTATGACTTACTTATATTCAGATCATGCGATCGCTGGAAAAATAAATGCTTGTTAAGACACACTGCATGTACGTAGATTGTATAGGTATTAACAGTAATTTGAGAAGAAAAAGTGTAAGTAATACTAGTATCTACAGGGTGAGTCATGAGCAATGCGACAAAATGCTAGGGCGTGTAGGTTGCGTTGAGACAAGAAAAAAATCGTATGGGAGGGGGGGTCTATTCCCCTCCGTTTAGCCGGGAGGGGCAATTTTCGAAAAAACTGACTTAAAATGGGAAAAAAATTATTTAAAATCATATAAAAAAAATTATTTAAAAGCAATGTTGTGCGATACGTTTTTGAAAAGCCAATAACTTTTTCTTTCATTCTGTGTTTAAATAAATCTATTCTAAGAAATAGTTTTTGAAATATTTATTTTCAAAGTCAAAATTTTGAAAAAAAATTGAAAAAAAAATTTCAAATTCATTTTTTTCAAAATATTACGTAATTAAGTGCTAATTTTAATTTCAAAATTCAATGCTGTTATTAATTTTAAGTCTAAATAAGAAAACTGGATGCAAAAATTTTATGTCGTTCTCAAGAAATAAAAAAAAAACTAAAACCACCTTTTTCTAAGAAAAACATTTATTTTTATTGTAACGAAGCAATTTAAGAAGCATTAATCTTAGTTTTTTTAGTTTTTTTTATTCCTTTTATTTTTACTATGTTTTTTATTGGAAGTACTTATAAAAAATTCTCGATATGATCTCCATTGTTTAGAAGGCATAGATTATATCTCCTTGTAATGGCTTCACATAAGTTTATGCTTGACAAATTTTCCTGCAATTTGACTCTAGCGACTTCAATTAGACGTCGGTGGATTCTTGGAAACGTGCTATGATGGGGACACCTCCTATCGGGATATCTTTCAGCGTACAGTCTTTCGGCTTCACGACTTCGACCATTAGCTAAACCGTAGCAGAAATGCATGTCCGTTAATTCTTCTCGGGTGTATGAGCTTGACATCGTTACGTGTTAATGAGTTAATATTCAAATTTGAAATAATTACTAAGCAAAACTGCAATGCCTTTTATTTATCTTGCGTTGCAATTTTCTTTTTTTTTTCATTAAAAAAATGCGGTTTTATTGTCCCTATTGTCCCCATAACAGGTAGAACCCATGGGCTGCGGGCAGGCCAAGGCAAAAATATTGACAGGTCAGTTTTCAGAAGTTATCAATGAAAATAATATTAATCCAGGGTTATTCCAATACTATTTAATTTTATTACGTTCTCATAAAACTCCAATTAAAAAAAAAGTAAAAAAAACTAAGATTAATGCTAAATAAATAAATAAATTGCTTCGTTACAATAAAAATAAATGTTTTTCTTAGAAAAAGGTGGTTTTGGTTTTTTTTTAATTTCTTGAGAACGACATAAAATTTTTGCATCCGGTTTTCTTATTTAGACTTAAAATTAATAACAGCATTGAATTTTGAAATTAAAATTAGCACTTAATTACGTAAAATTTTGAAAAAAATGAATTTGAAATTTTTTTTTCAATTTTTTTTTCAAAATTTTGACTTTGAAAATTAATATTTCAAAAACTATTTCTTAGAATAGATTTATTTAAACACAGAATAAAAGAAAAAGTTATTGGCTTTTCAAAAACGTATCGCACAACATTGTGAATGAAGCCGTTGATTTTAAATAATTTTTTTCCCATTTTAAGTCAGTTTTTTCGAAAATTGCCCCTCCCGGCTAAACGGAGGGGAATAGACCCCCCCCTCCCATACGATTTTTTTCTTGTCTCAACGCAACCTACACGCCCTAGCATTTTGTCGCATTGCTCATGACTCACCCTGTATAATCTATAATATATTTCAAATTAAAGATTCTACCAAAGATTTTATAAACAGTATTCCTACTTATTTGCTTAACTCTTAAATAATAATACCCACGTAGCTATTTACGTATAGCTGCCCACAAAATGTGATATTGATACTTATCCATTAAGATTCATTTATGTGAAAACAATTATTTCCGAAGGTCAATGGATTCCACGCTTACTTACAATGTCACAATAATTGTTAATGACATTAAAGTATAGGTACGTTTTTCCACTATATAAATTCTTTCCAATACCTATGAGAAAAAGATCTAAACAATCTTTTTATTGTTTCTTTAACGTTTAAAGTAAATATTTTCACACTCAATAAAAAAAATTTTTGTTCATTTTTACCTACTTGCTCATCAATAGGGTAACGTATTGGTTTCGTTAAATTTTTTTAATCAAACCTGACATACGATGAAATATAAGCAGAAAAAAATAGATTTCGTCTTGCCATCCGTCCACATCGGTCTGTCTGTGCTGATGTTTGTATTTGCGGAAGTGCTTAGTGTGTATATGTTCACCGAGCTACAGCCTAACTAAACAGTTTGACAGATTTTCTTCAACCTTCGTGTTTAGTACTTTGAAGTGATTCCCTAAAGGAGCAATTAAAATTTATATTTTAGCCCGGCTATAACGAGTCAGTATACCTTACCTTCCATAAGACGGTTTTAGTTTTTCCAAATTTTCTCAAAAATGGCTCTAACGATTTTGATAACACGCTGTGAAAGTTACCTATATTTGGGGTGCTGTTAATATAACTGCATTTCAGGTTTTTGGCTTAAAATGCCAATAACGGAGATTGAGTGTTAACGGTATTACAAAATTAGCCCATACATTGATAACGGCTCAATTGATTTCATTGAAATTTAGAATGACATTTGAGTTAGACATTTGACACAAAATGGCATGTACCTACAGCTTTAAGTTAAATAACCGTTTAATGATTGCTACCATACCTTCAACTTGATCTCCCGTTCAGGCCATTTTTTTTATGTTTTTCGCCTTTTAAGGTAGGTACCTACCTATTTACCCAATAAAATACTATTTTTTCTATCCCATAAGTTTGCTAGTAAGTTCGTGCGACCCAGTCGTGCATTTTATCTTATAGGTATACATTTGTATAGTTAATGGGTAATTTGATATCTTTTAATTTAATATGACGCATTTTCTTCCTTCATTACACTAAACAGCTTGATCTGACAACTTAAATCGCCATACTCTGAACTGGACTACAAACTCCACAAATAGTAGATACCTAACTGAATCCCAAGAGACTTCTGAACTGTATTTTTATTTTGTTTTGTGGGCGTCATAACCAAATGCATGACCGATGTGTCATTCAAACACAAAAAGATAAAAAGTATAAAACACTACACAAGCGATTTGTGGTCTGGTATATTTGTAACAAGTGTTTATCTAAGCCTTGCTTGAATTTATTAAAATGAATACATTATACAACATAAATGTTTGTGGATGAGCTGGTCCGTATAATTTTTTTTTCTCGATAAAATGCTATACACCAGAACACAAAAACACGAATATTTACCTATATGTATACCTCCCCATCTTCTTTTGACTGTTGATGATGGTGTTACAGTGGTTAAAAATACGAATAGGTACTTATAGGAAAATTTTCATAAGTTCTTCCGTATTTTATAGTAGATATATAAGTAGATTATTGAGGGAAGTCAGGTGGAAAAAAGCAGTCCATTAGATACACCTAGTCGAATAGTGCATAGTTAATGCGATAAAAGATAATAGATTCTTGTTTTGGAAGTAAAAGCTGTTTGATATTCTTGTATGTTTGTTGTGAAATATAGGTAGGTTCCCAATCGTAACACATTTTTGTGGTTTATATGATATTCTCATTTTTGGCCTGTTTATACATACTTAAATATATATAACAATAAACATGCATCATTGATAGATGACAATGCACCACTTGAAATCCGCCTTTTTGTTTGGAAAAAAGTATGTGATTCTAGCAACAAATTATATTAGAAAATACCACGTACGGGAAAATTCAACGATCAATGATAAATAAGATCAACGATAGATAAGAGACCATCATTTCCACTGAAAAACGATTTATTACCGTGGAAAAAATTAATTTTAAATTTATTTTTCTCGAAATCATTTTGAGTGGACTTGTGCCGTTTTTCCCCTTCATATAATAATATAAGCTAATTTTAAAAGTTGGAGTGAGACAAACTTATATATGTGTAGTATGTTAACATTAAAATAAAGAAGAATAGCCCAGGAATTTTGTGCAAGAGTATACGAACAAATTTTAATGGCAGAGTTGTAGAGCTAGTTAAAAAGAATATTTTCCCGCCTCTAAGTGTTGAGCAATCCTCGCAAACAAGGTTGCCATTACAAATTTTAAGTACTTGACTTAAAAAAAAAATAGAACGAAACATTTTTTAAGCTTAGAATGTATTTAAATGCCTCAGAATCAAAGATATCATTGCTTAGCGTAAAAAAATTAATAAATAAGTACCTATGCAGTTTTATGCAGTTTAATGTTTAATGCAAGCTTTTACAGTAGGCCGTTATGAAAAAATCAAAATTTAATTGGAAACTTAAAAATTTAAAATATTTTTTTTATATTTAATTAACAGTATATTATACAAACTTGAAAAGTATGTCAAATGACGCAGAATCTCATTAAGCATAGCTTACAATTTAATTTTGTTATATATAATGTTGTTAGAAATGTAGGTAGGTACTTTAAGTTTTTTTTTTCTTAATTTTTTTGTGTAATTCAAAAAACAGGATTTTGTGAAGAAATACATTTCTTAATAGTTAAAAATTGTTTGTTTTAGTTTTTTTTGTGTAATTCTAAAAAAATTAGTTTTATGGAAAATTATTTTTTATAAGTAGGTACACATATTTTAAATTATTTATTTGCTAAACTTAAGTATGCTAACACTTAAGTTAACCAACCTCTGATTAATTACATTTTTCCACGAAAATTGACTTAGTCAACACATTTTATAAGTTTTTTTCTGAAAATTTATTTAATAGCTGTTACCCGTCGCGTTGCTGCCATAAAAAAAATGAGGGAGAAACAGCGAAATCAATGCCATCTATTCGCTAATTGAAATAGCCTAGGTAATTTCTTACAACATCAGCTTTTATATCCATCAGTGAAAGCCCCGTCTAAATCGTTCGATTCCTTTCCCGTCGTCGCGTGAGTCGGTCCATAAATACAAATATTCGAAAAAGCTGATTTACTTCACAAGATACTTCCTATACAACAACGGCTATCTGTCAGTGAAAGTCCCGTCAAAATCGGTCCAGCCGTTCTCGAGATTAGACAGACAAAAATGTTAAAAAAAAATTGTTTTGTAATAAGAGCCACATATGCTTTCATGTGCATCTTGTAAAAAGCTGTTATTTGACATTACAAACAGACAATTCATGTTTTTTTATGTGGATAGATAATTTTTGCACTTCGGCATTTAAACTTATTTCTCAGTATTTTAAAATTACAACAAAACTTGTTAATAGCATTACAATAAATGGATTTTTATTCCGAGTTAGCTATTTATCTTTCTTGAACATCTTTTTAATAGATTCGGGAAAACCTTTTAGTTATACAACAATAACAATAGGGGAATGTTTTGCAGGAAAAACTCATTTGTAATTCTTATTTATTAATGTGAACACAGAAAATTATTTAATTTCGATGAATATGAAATTTTTCTAAGATTACTTATACAACTTGCTTATAATATTTATATGCCTAGAGCTTTCTGATCAGCGTTTTAATATGCCAGCATGTTCGCGTTCGCCACACCTTTTATTACATGTCTCTATCTCTAGTGCTTTTCGAACACTAATACATACATCAGTAAAAGTGCAACAAAAGAACCCAATTTTAATTTTTAAAATATGGTTTTATTGTATGTTTTAGAAAAAATTGTTTGCACTCGATTTAAATAAAAATTTTTACTGTTCATTTAAATGCACGACTGGGTCGCACGAACTTGCTCTTGTAGCAAACTATGCAAAAATTTGATTGCAAAAATTTGAATTTATTACATTCTGAAGAAAGGGGAAACATAATGTATATCAGAAATGGCATAAACGCGAGATTGTATATGTATATGGAAGCTTTCATTAAACGGTTGCTAGGCAAAAAACTGTGAATGCCAATTTGTGTAAAAAGTAAATTTTAATTCTATACCAAATTTAAATATAATCGGTGCAGCCGTTATCAAGATATGGCAAAATTTGTATTAACCGGTTAACACCGAATCTCTGTTTTTAGCCAAAAACCTTAAATGCAGTTTTATTTATACTACCACAAATATAACGTACACCAAGTTTCATCAAAATCGTTAGAGCCGTTTTTGAGAAAATTTGTAAAAAATTTTGATTTGAAGAAAATCCGTCCAACCGTTTAGCCTGTAGCTCGGTGAACCATGCAACCGAACATCCGCACAGCCGCACATCCGTACATCCGCACATCCGCACATCCGCACATCCGCATATCAGCACAGACAGACCGCGGACGGCATGACGAAATCTGCTTTTTTGGGCTTTTTTATCATCATAATGTCAGGTTTGATTGAACATTTTACACGAAACCAATCCTTGCCCTATTAGCAAGTAAACAAATTAGCGGTTTTTTTGTATGATTAAATACTCCAGTTGAGAAGTGGGTAATTAAACAACACCAACCTGTTGACACCAAAACTATTTCTATTACAAAAATCAAACAAAGATTATTTTGCTTTTTATTTCCCATTAAATAGTAATTTCTTATATCTGTGATGCATTGTTTTAATTTCACACGTAAAATGCAAATTCTTCAAAACTATATATAGCAACAAATTCAATGTAAACAATAATAGCAACAAATCTTAACCATGAAGCTATTTAGCTTTTAAATGAATCGCTTTTTAATGTTTCTCTGAATTGTCGCATTTACAATTTTCTTTCATAAGGTTATGCATTTTCGATGCATGCATATTTAAGTTAAATATAAATCAGTGTTTCCACTTATACAGGGTGTTTTATAATATGTTAGTTATAATTACAACTAACGAATTTTATTTATATTAGCTGGACTATAGTCCAGTTACTGTTTCTATGAGGGAGGAGGACAAATAAGAAAGTAGGTGTGTTCTTTCGCAAGTTTGGGATGACTTAAGGCCAAGCCAAACTATAATGCGCAGCGCATGAGTAAGCATGAGCTACATATACTGTCAAAATCGCATGTGTTAATGAGCAAATACACACAGTCATATGGCGCATTTAGTTGATTTTCGTTAAGCATGAACTACGCATGAGGTGTGCCTTCTGAATCGTTTTTACATATATATGTAAATTTGACAGCTGTCGGCATTTAAAAGTCCGAAAATTTTTTTGAATGGCATTTTACTCAAAAAGGCTATGTATGTATTTGCATTAAATAATCTGATCAATCAATAAATTTATCAATAAATTGTGCATTTTTAAAACAAATAAAAGAATCTGAAAGCAAGTGGTTTTCACATGTTTGACCATGTTCATTCAAAGGCGTTTTTGTTTTTTAACTCTGAGCAGAGCACTGAGCTGTCAAAAATAGATCTGTGTTTTTTTTTCAGCTCCGAGCGCTCAGAGCGCTCAACTTGTATTTCTTTTTTTTTTTTGATCAGTGCTTGCTCGGAGCGCGCTCAATGAGTTCAGAATAAAATTATGTATTAGACCGAGCAGAGCACGAAGTAGAGCGCGGCCAACTTCATGCAGTTTTCATGTTATTTGACAGATTGTGACTTGTGAGTCGATTTCTATTGATATGACAGTAAAGGGCTCAAGTGTGTTTCATAAATAAACCAGCTAATAAAGAAAAACGCCATTGCTATTCATTATGCTTGTATAAACATGACGAAACAGTTCTTTTGACTTTGATAGTAGGTAATGCTATCGCTCATGTGCATTATAGTTCTACCTTTATGTGAAAAAAAACACCGTCAGCGCTGAGCGATTTACACGTAAATACAACAACAACTTAAGACCATTTGGTCTTAAATAGGTCCTAAACCTAATACAGTCATTTAATGTAGAGTGCTGCCAACTGATTAAGGATGTATTTATTGATCCCCGATGTCTGCACTTGAAACCTTAATCTTTAGCATAGCTGAACAGCTGAAAAAATATTGCAAACATTATGCGGGTGCTTTAAAACAAGGATCATGTGTTTGGTCTTATGAGCAAACTGCAGCGGAACTTGAGATTTGTGAGAACTTAATAGAGAATCAAATTTACTCCATTTGTCCCTATGCCCAGTTGCTTCAAGCACTTTTAAATATTTTTCGGTTATTTTATCATCATTTTTCTATTACCCACTTTTATAGTTTAAAAAATTCCAATAAACTTAAGTCGCATTTTGTTCCTAATAAATGTTAAAAGCCATCTTTTAAATGCTTGCAGTGAGCGTTTGTTTTAAGAATAAACATTCGCTTACCGAAAGAATTTTTGTCTGCTTTAAATTTTTAAGATTTTGTTAAGAATGTTCTGCTGCAAAATTCTTTTGTTAGCTTAATAATATAATATTTGCAGTTTTGTCTTAATATATAAACGTCTTCTTTCCTATCACTTCCAATTTTATTTCCAACTCATCAATTATTTGCTCGTATTCGACCTCCAAGTAAATACGTAATTTTAAACTTGTAACAACACATTTGTATATGCACCAAACACCAATCAACATTACGTCAACAATCAATACATATATCTAATATATTTTTTTTTTAAAACTTTCATTTTGTCTTTGACTTAAATGTAACTTTGCTATTAAGAATTCAATTATTCTCTTATTTGCTTGAAAGATTGACTATCAAACTGCCTTTGACTATACAATTTCAAATATGTAATCACTTCTTCCTTGCTTTCTATAAAATATTTTTGTAGTATTTTCAAAAGTCAATCGTGTTGCATTCTATGGTGGGTCGCTGTGCGAAGGTCTTTAGGAGCGTCTGCAGAAAACCATATTAAAGATACCAACATTGCTAAATCATATTATTATTTTCCTTTCCTTCATAATTGATTATTTGCTTTTCTTTTAAAATAAACCAGAGTTGCCAAATAACTTAAATTAAGAATACATTTTTTTTAAATAAAATAAAATTTTGTTAAATCTAAAATACCAATTTTGTCGTCTCTTATTTATATTCAAAATATAAAGGAAAAACTACATTTGGTTGGCTGCATATTCAGCGTGTACTGCTGTTCGTCAGCATACGACGCGGTAGAGAGTCAAGCAAAGCAGCAGCGAATACTAATATAATTCTTTTTTTTAAAGTGTATAGACACCACCAACCCTAAAAAAAAACAAACTAAACAACTATTGGCGCCCAAAATAACTCCGTCAAAATCCCTTCCCCTTACAAACTATACTTATATCTAAATCAAGATTAAAACCATAATCACAGTTAGGTTTGAAAATTTGTCTTGATTCCAGTCATAAGAAAATGTTGATAGTAAAATTTGAATGTAAACAAGTACTCAAAAGGCAACAGTGCATATAACATAATAGAGTTTCCTGGAAATAGGACGGTACGGAAATATTTAAATGCCTATACTTTTGTAAAATCAGCCATAATATTCGCACTGCAAAAATTGCTTATCACTCTACCCAAGAGTCTAACTTCGAATGTAGAGTTAAGTACAGAGATAATTTTTTCAGCCGCTCTACACTAATGTAAAATTCTTAACCTACCTCAATTTTCTATTCCATTTGTGATGCTCATCCATTCAAAACCAATGTGCATCGGTATGTATCTTCATTCATCTTTTACCCGATTTTCCTATAGGCGCTCGCACTGCGTTTATTTATTTTAAGGGTATTATAATAATAACCCCTTGATGGTACGCAAAAAAATTGCAAGTAGAAGTAAATTATTAGAATTTATGTTTGTCTAGTTATTTTAAATATTCTTTCGAAACATATACCTATTCTTAACAAAAAAAAATCGGATACAGGCATCAAAACTAAAATATCAATGTACAATCGGGCGCCCACATTAAGTCGGTAAAAACTAGAATACAATAGAAATAAAAACAAAGTCAATCCCTTCACATGGCCTAATGAACTCATAAGACTACAAGGCCACTTTAGTCACAGTATGTATGCCTACATGTTTATTCCTCCTCAACCTTACCAACTTCCTCGTCTTTCCCATTAGCAGTCGAATCATTTTCTTTGCTAGAGCATAAACAAAACGCTGCAACGCTAGCATAGCACGTCAGTCGTTTTTGCTTCTTGATTATAAAAAAGCCTATTAACCCAAGAGTAACCCCATAGCAGGGTTGTTTTTACAAAAAAAAAAAGATCAATAGTGAATAGTGTTTGGTGGGTATGGTATGAAACATTTATGCTTTACATTGAACATAAGCCCGATACACAATGGCAAATAAACCAAAGCTCGTTTTATCTTCCGTTCAATGAGAAGTATGGATGAAATTGATACATTAAAGATATTTTCTAATGCGAAGTTAAAATCGCAGTCGTTTTACCCGATCCTATGAAAAATACCCCCGCACTATCAGTATTCTAACATACCAGCTTTAAAAAGTGCAATGAAGGGAAAACGGTTTTTCCCGTATATGAATATAGGTACCTATATAGGAGCGCCACGGTACGAATAAGGGTTGCGTTTTCCATGTCGTTTACCCTAAGGCGTTTGGCTAATTGCACTTTTCTGGAGCAAAGTAGTTGTCATTTATTTATGTTTGTCTATTTTGAGTTCCGTAAACCTTGTTGCATTCAAATAATGCCATAATGTGCATTTTACTGCCGATTAGAGTTTACTTTATTTGCTTCATATGACTGTTGTTAGTTTTTTTTTTGTTTTTTGGGTCAAAAAATGCCCTGCCTGACTTGTGAGCTTGTGACTCGTGGTCGTGGTGTATTCGCAAAGACAATCTTGTGTAATGCTATGTCCAGACGATTTGCAAAAGTTGCAAATATTTGCACACGTGACGTAATTTTTACGTCATCATTTGCAACTCTTGCTTGGAAATCGTGTGAACACCCCTTTGGGACAGTGTGTAAATGCTTGCAAATCATTTGCAAGCATTCGCAAGACTCTGATTGCAAATACTATTCGCAAATTTTGTGCAAAACATGTGAACACTCATGCAAATGATTTATGACAATTTGCAAGCATTTGCAAGTGTCACAGCCATTTGCAAGTGCACGAAATCGTGACATCGTGAAAAGTGTTCTTCAAATTGGAAAACAAACAAAAATTAAAATTTTTTGTTTACTCACCTGTCAAATTCGCTTTGACATGCGCACAACCACTCAAAAAGGATGAAGGATAGTTTACCCTACAATGTACAGAATGCATAGCAACTGTCAATGGGGCTTAACGTTACGCTTAGTAACACAAGGCAGCACTGCGGCACATCGTAATGTAACGAAACAAAACGTGACATAACGTGACGTGGCGCAATGCAAGGTGACCTGACATACTAAAGTAATCGACCGTATAAGAACACGGCACCTACAGCCTTATTTAAAAATACATATAACGGATATTTGGTGTTAAACTGTTATTTTCAAATTTAGAATAAGACTGATAATGATAGATTGAGGGGCTTTCGGAACTGGAATTCTAGGTCTAAAAATAACGATACCATACCATATAAATTTTTTAAAAAGCATGTTTTTCTCGAAAACAGCTCTAAGGATTTCGATTATACTTAGCATGATTGATACGGCATTAAGTACAATTTACATTATTTCGTTTCTCCCAGAAAATAGTCTTAACGGTACCTGCTATATAAGGCTTTTTAGTTTTGAGTTTCTCCTTAGGTTAGGTTAGGTTTGCGGGTTGCTGTTAGAGAACCAATATGGCTCAACCCCAATTTTAGGGTTTACCAATTCCTCATCTTACCATACTCGTAGTCCATATTTAGTTCCCTAGTATCATTCCGGGGTGTCCAACCATCCGTTTCCTCTTGCGAATCTATATATAGATTTGTTATTGGGCACTCTGATAGTTCTTTGATGCTTTCGAAGAAGTATTTCCCCAGAGTTTAATTTCTTAGATGGCAGAGACTGGGTCAGTGAGAGAATTAGTGGGTTATATCCTCATGTTTTTCCTCGTCACTGCAACATCTACACAGATCGTTATGTTATGGCCAGTTAAAACACCTACCAACGTCGATACTGACTTTCTGTCTTTTTGAATGATTGCATTCGTTCTATTTTAATCGTACTGCGGCCACAGTTTTCTAGCTACCACACAAGTGCTTAGGTTTGCCCATCTTGAGTTGCCTTTTGACAGGATTTCACACATTATTTTAAGTTTGAGGTCGCATAACTGAGGTTTTACGCTCTTTTCTGAGAGTTCTAGGCTAAGTGCTGAGCCTTTTCTTGCCAATTCATCGGCTTTTTCATTTCCCATGATACCCGCGTGACAGGAGACCCAGCAGAGTGTTATATTATTCTGTGTGGCAAGAACTTTAAGCTCTTCGCGACAGCTTTTCACAATGTTGGACTTCATTTCAACAGCAGAAATTGCTTTTATCGCTGCCTGGCTATCGATGAGAATGGTAATATCCTCTCGGGGTAGTGCCATCTACCCCGAGATTTTGGTAAAAAAAAAAATGTAAAATATATTTGAAAGCTTTTGCCTGTTAGAAATAAATTTTCAAATAGGTATGTATATTTTGTTGTATTAATTTATTTTTCAATTTTTTTTCATATAGAATTAATTGAAAGAATTTTTCATATAAAATTATTTCGTGGAATATTCTTTTAAGTTCTTAGCATATATATCTAACCTAACAAACCACAAGAGCAAGTTTGTGCGACCTAGTCGTGCCTTTTATTTTCAAACTAGATAAAGAAACTTTATTTCACAACGATCTCTTCAAACTTAATTGTGCTAGTTAGAGTACGATATTCTAGGTCTACAATGACCATTAAAACATACTAATGAACAGTAAAAAGTTGATTTATAATCAACACCGAATAGGTAACTAAATAAATTAAAATGAGCTATAAGTACTGATACCTTTATTCTAGGTTGCATTTTAAACTTCTTCATAAGAATATCAAGTGTGTGATATTTATTCCATGAGGTGATGCACGCTTATGTTAAAATATTGATTTAAAAATGTAAATATGTCTGGGAAAAATATGAACTTTAGACATGTAAAGATATGAATAATATAAAATCTATAGTATTACTCAGGGTATACAAATTTATTCTCTTTTCTTTTTTTTTACACTATGAGATCCTGTTCATAAGGGTCTTAAAGCAAGCTTCAGCTTATGAAAAATATTTGCCAACACGTTAAATGTGTTCCACTGTCTCATCACATATTGCTGGTGTTAGTTGTTATTGTTAGTAAAGTAAAACAAATCACTTCAAAAACACAAGCACTATAATACAATAAAACATATAATTTAACAATACAAAATACATAAAACATGAGCTAAATGCGTGGAGCACTGGTCTTAAGATTTATTTCATTGTCATTAAAATCAATGATTTTAGAATTTAAATTGAATAGCCTGCACATTCGGGTAAGCGGCTCATTCATTAGTCCGATGGTGTGGACAATGTAGACAATGCACCCCCACGATAATTGAGTTCAACACAAGTAAGTAAATCAGGTGCATCTAATGCGCCCTATAGAAGTTGTTGGATAAAAAATATCTGTAAAAAGGACTGAATGTGTAGAAGCTGCATTCGGTGTTCACAGGGTGGAAGGTTATAAGGATCTGTCCGAGGAAGACCTTTTAAGACAAAACGAACAAAAATATGCTGAACTGCCTCTACCCTATCCTAGATCTATGAACATCATAGAATGGAGTCCATACCTGCAATGCGTATTCCAGATGCGAACGAAGAGAACAATTGTATAAAGATAGGGTTACATAAGGGTCTTGAAACTCTTAGGACCATCTTTTTACAAAACCTAACATTGAGTTAGCCTTTTTAACAAGAGTGCGTTGATGTGCTCTGTGAAATCTAGACTTGCATTGAATAAGATTCGAAGATCTTTCAAACTAACAATACACGGCACAATGTATGTTATGAAATATTATAGTCAAATATGATTGGTACTTGTTTCTTGCTGGATTAAGATTTCATCCATTCTTGATGCACCAAGTACAAAAACTATAAATGTCGGCTTGCAGATTCACACGATCACCGCTAGAGTTTATAGATTTAAAAATTTTTATATCGTCAGCAAAAACTCGAATTTTACTATTGCGAATGCATTGATGTTACATCCTTAATAGCAATGATTAAATGAATGGGACCTAAATGACTTCCTTGCGGTACTCCAGAATTGGCAGTAATTGAAATTTATATTATTTATAAATTATATTCCATAAGTTGTGTACCTATGGCTCAACTGTTTTATTTACGCTGATGATTGATGCAAACATTCTTGAAATCTTTTCTAGTGGTCTGTTATGTGCACAAATAAATCTAATGTTTTTTTTTATAATTGGAGCTTATGAAAACCTTTATTGCTTAATATTCGCTATGTGCAAAGAGAGATAGAAAGAAGATTTCCTTAGTCAGTACATACAAAAACGTCAAAAAAAATCACAAAAAAAATTTCTTTTATTTACTAAATAGCGTTAGTTTCTATGGAAATTTGTTCACAATAAATTGTATTTTTGAACAGTGATATCGCTGGCTGTAAGTTTGTCTATACTAGAGGAGCAATGCGCAGATAGCGAATTGGCAAGTAAACACTTCGTTTGGTGTTTTGTTTCATAATCATTGTTATTAATTATTTTTTACCAATTAATTATTGTGATGTGCAGTAAAAGCTAACTCAGTACTGCGTTGGGTTAATGAGAGTTATTAAATTATTTTAGGGAGACTGCCTCTTGCGAACAAGTGCCAAATTTTCCATTTATGTATTATTTGTCTTGATAAAGTCAAGCAGGGTTCGTTCGAATTAGATGAGCAGGAAACTGTGTTTTTCCTACAATCTTGTAGATTTATCCACACACACAAAATGTTTATGTAAAAGCTAATATATGCCTTGATTCTCGTAGTAAAGTACACCATAGTGGTATAAAGGTTGTTTTTTTTTTAAATATGTATAGGAATGCGAATGAGTTCGAATTAGCAGTCTGTGACCAGTTTGACGGCCATGTTGTTTTGGCCGCTTCTGCTGCTTATTATAATCACTTTATTATAGACAGTTTTACAGATAGCGCTTGGCCGAACACAGCTTTTCTCTGTAAAAGAGTACAAGTGAAACCTAATTACCTATAAGCATTCCATATACATACACATCAATGTGACCAACTTTCAAAAATTGGTCTTATTTCACTTTAGAAAATTGAAATAAAAACCTTTTTTGGAAAAAAGGACAACTTTAATATTTCATAACAAAAAGTTTTCTTAAAACTTGCATATTTTAGAAGAAGATTTGTTAACTAAATAATTCTTGTTGTGAAAAAATAAGACACTGCGGCGTATGCGCAACAGTTGGTACACAATTTTTATCGCTGAACAATTAATTAAAGCAATTGATCTTTTGTGTTTATTTCTGTTCATTTGAAACTTTACAAGGTGCAAACATCACAGAGACGGTCTTAAAATAATGGTCAAAGTACACCAATTGAAATATCTGGAAGTTTGTACTATGCGGCGGCGTACGATTTTGGGGCAACAAAGATTGTTCTATTTTAACCCTGAACATTTTTACTTATGAACTACTAGGCTTATGAATCCTGGCTTTAACATCACATTTCCCTATACATTTACTTTGCTCTTTTATCAAGTCATTAAAACTTCTACTATAACCTGGTCACGTTTTGCTTTTGTGACCTTTGAAAGAGTTGCTTCTGATTATTCTGTTAGCTGAAGCTGGATTCCATAGCACCATATTATTTAACAAATAAATATATATAATTCATTATTATTTTGTATTTCTTCATCCATTTACTCGAAAGATTCGCTATAAGCATACAAACATGTATGAAAACACATACAAAAAATTGCATGTAACAACTTTCATCTATCCATAAATAGAAAGAAAGTGCGATTAAGAGATATCAGATTAATGCTTTTGCCATTTGAAATAAATTCATAAACCTAAGTTAAAGACGAATGATGTTAAAATGTAACAAACAATATTTTTTTTTTTTCCAATCTAACGAGTGTATCTTTTTTATTTTAATTTTATTTCAGCGTTAGATTTAGTACATAAGACAGAAGCAACTGGCGATTCAAAAGAGGCATATTTTAATGGATCTGCCTATCTGAGACTGTTAACGCCAATGCCCATATGGGGTCATTCGGCAATTAGTTTTAGGACATGCAGAGGTAATGTATCTTTTTTTTATTATTAGAGTGGATGATCATACATAAATTTCTATTCATTTTAAGGCGGAGAAATCCTCTCTCAGCAATACAATCGACACACACTATGGCTCTCGGTGTCGGGTGACTTCGTACAAGTTACTTTCACGGGACCAAATGCACGTGTAGATGCACGTTTACCATTTAAACTATTAGACAATAAGTGGCACACCATACAATTCAAATATGAGTATGGAAACTTGAATTTAGTTGTTGATCGTTCATCTATGATAATTGGTAAGTGTGAAAAAATATTTGCAAAGTGTGTACAAAATTTGTGTTAAATCATTGCTCTTTTAATCTAAAAAAATTACGCAAAATTTAAACTTTTCATAGCCAATTCAACATACAATTCACAATTCCTGACAAACCAGGACGTCAAGAACGAAGCAGCTATTCTCATTCTTGGAAATGCGTATTCTGGATGCCTGCTGAACGGACCAGGGCTAATATTCAATGCCAGTTCTATGCATGCTCAAGGTGTGGCTTTTGGTGCTTGCCCTCTTTCGCCTGGTCCTTGTGGTGATCATGACACACTAATTCGGGTCCAAATGGATTATTGCTTACATGATCCATGCATGCAACATGGATCTTGTATATCCAGAGTAGATAGCTATGAATGTCACTGTACCACTAGATATACAGGTAAAAACTGTGAAGTTGATACTGGGCCTCCATGTCTATCCCATCCATGCACGAATGGAGGCAGCTGCCAAGAAGACGAACGTGGAGACTACCAATGCTATTGTCCACCCAACTTCACTGGTCAATTTTGCGAAAACGAAATCAATATTCATCCAATGTGCGAAAAGAATCCTTGTTTTAACAACGGCACCTGTTGGGTACCAACTGGAGCTAAGGCCACCGAATGTATTTGTGTCAAGGGATTTACGGGGCAATTTTGTGAAATAAATGCCGACGATTGTGCCTCACAACCTTGCATGAATAACGGGCACTGTGTTGACATGGTCAATGGATTTTCTTGTGATTGTGCTGGAACTGGTTATTCGGGAACACTCTGTCAGAACAACATTGACGAATGCGAACTAAATCCTTGTCAAAATCAAGGAAAATGTTTTGATACATATGGTTTTTACACATGTGAATGTACACCCGGTTGGGGTGGCAATAATTGTGAATTATCAATAAATCAATGCCAGTTCCAACCATGCCAACATGGAGGTACTTGTCTGGACAAGAAAAGTAATTTCCAGTGTATCTGTGCACCAGGATTTTCAGGAATATTCTGTGAACAGGGTCCACCTTGTCCACAGTGTCCAATTGATTCCGAATGCATTGGAGGTAAATGTATCTGTAAGCCAGGAACAACTGGTGAGTTTCAAATATGTATACATATATGTAGTTATTAATTATTATATTTTTCACTAATTTATAAATTACTTGGTTGTATTTGGGAAAAGGAACTGATACAAAATTAATTTAGTTATACCCAAAATGTTTTCTGTACTTTAATTAATAATTTTTAACATTTTTTGTTTTAATTAAAAATGTTTACCCACTAATTTCGGGATCGATTGCTATAGACATGTTTGAAACCAATATTTTAATTTAGGATATGTAACTGAATTAAGTAGATTTATTTTGTGTATTTAATTCGAACTTAGAATATAATTTCTGGGGAGAGTACGATAACTTTGGCGCCAAGAATTGATAACGGTTTTTTGTAGAACAGTTTAATACAAGCATTTTTTACTATGGGTGGGGGGGGTCTATCTCCCTCCGTTTTGGCGGGAGGGGCAATTTTATAAAAACAGTGCTAAAAATTTAAAACAAATATTAAAAAATAACGGCAATACTTACAACAAAGTTTTACATCTTTTTTTAAAGCCAATACTTTTTTCTATTAGATGTTTTTTAAATCAAGTGAAACCTATGCATAGTCTTTGAAAAAACGGACTTAAAACTAAAAAATTGCGAAAAAAAAGGTGAAAAAAAAAATTTGAAGTGTGATTTTTCAAAACTGTAAAATAAAATACTACTTTTTTTTATAAAATTCGTTGCTCATATTAATTTTTAATCATAAACTGAAAACAAAATGATTTTATGTTTTCTGGTTTTTGAGAAAATGGAAAATTACTAAAACTACTTTCTTATAAGAGTTTTCTTTTTTTTTTGGTATACGGTGAATGTTGTACGTAGGTTCGTTTTTGTAATGATGCTTGGGCATCTTTAAATGCAACAGAAACTTTGCATACACCCAACCTCGCACCCACCCCACCTCGCACCCACCCCAAATCCTATAGTGTGTCCAAGCAGGGGGGTTGCAGGGGGGCAGCATGCCCCCCCTTACATACCTCACTGTTTATACGCTTTAGTAATTTTCCATTTTCTCAAAAACCAGAACACATAAAATCATTTTGTTTTCAGTTTATGATTTAAAATTAATATGAGCAACGAATTTTATAAAAAAAAAGAGTATTTTATTTTACAGTTTTGAAAAATCACACTTCAAAGTTTTTTTTTACCTTTTTTTTCGCAATTTTTGAATTTAAAGTCCGTTTTTTCAAAGACTATGCATTGGTTTCACTTGATTTAAAAAAACATCTAATAGAAAAAAGTATTGGCTTTAAAAAAAGGTATAAAACTTAGTTGTAAGTATTACCGTTATTTTTTAATATTTGTTTTAAATTTTTAGCACTGTTTTTATAAAATTGCCCCTCCCGCCCAAACGGAGGGAGATAGACCCCCCCCACCCATAGTAAAAAATGCTTGTATTGAACTGTTCTACAAAAAACAGTTATCAAATTCTTGGCGCCAAAGTTATCGTACTCGTGCCGAAAACTCTTATAAAAAAGTAGTTTTAGTAATTTTCCATTTTTTCAAAAAACCAGAAAACATAAAATCATTTTGTTTTCAGTTTATGATTTAAAATTAATATGAGCAACGAATTTTATAAAAACAAGTAGTATTTTGTTTTACAGTTTTGAAAAATCACACTTCAAAGTTTTATTTTACATTTTTTTTTCGCAATTTTTGAGTTTAAAGTCCGTTTTTTCAAAGACTATGCATAGGTTTCACTTGATTTAAGAAACATCTAATAGAAAAAAGTATTGGCTTTAAAAAAAGATATAAAACTTAGTTGCAAGTATTACCGTTATTTCTTAATATTTGTTTTAAATTTTTAGCACTGTTTTTATAAAATTGCCCCTCCCGCCCAAACGGAGGGAGATAGACCCCCCACCCATAGTAAAAAATGCTTGTATTGAACTGTTCTACATAAAACCGTTATCAATTCTTGGCGCCAAAGTTATCGTACTCGTGCCTAATTTCTTTTATATATAACTATTTACTGTAACAACAATTACGTTATTTTTATTGTGGGATATTCTTTACCAGAATTTAAATTTTAAATAATCGTCTTCCGAAGTGTTACACAGTATATCATATTCATATATTATTCAACTATTTTGTTATCGATATTGGCAGATTTGCAACTCGATAGAATTTGAATGAAGAAAAGATTTAGATGTAGGATGGTAGAAAACGTTTCGTTCTGCAAATCATTAAATACATCAACATAAAACTTGTTCATGTTTCTGAACAGAAATATTTTACATTTAGTAAATTAATTAAATTTAGTGGTGTATAAAGTGATCACTGCTTCTTCTTACGTAAGAAGTCTGAGTTCAATTCCAATTTAAAAGTGCCTGTTCATTTGAGAGTACTTTTGCTACTAAACTGTGGAGAATTTAAGGTTTGTGTGTAATGTTTTTAAGACAAAAACGAACAAAATTCTTTTTTAATTTGTACTTACATACATATGTATGTACATACATGAGCTATAAATTTATTTATTTTTTTTTCATCAAAATTCAGTTGTTTGTTATTTTTTTCAACTTTTTGAAGTAAAACTCATTTGTGAAAACAAGTTTAAAAATGCTTCCACATTAAATTTGAAAAATGCACTTACATTTTGTCATCAGACCAGAGATACAGAAAATTACGTAAACCACAAGTTTTATTTTAAAAACCTATTAAAAACAATTTGGAATTGGAAACATTCAGCGCTTAACCCACTGTTAAGAATGTCAAATGACAGACAAATATCAAACTAATTATTCCATCTCTTTTTAACTTCAATATGACGGTTTCGAACTGATCCGAAGACAATATTACGAAGAATTTATATGTAATAATTAAAATTTGCGAAAATTAATTCCCTGCAATCTACATATATAATTTTGTGTGACTATATGTCGTAAGCAAAGCCCAGCAAAATAAAAGAAATCGTTGGGGCAACAAAATGCGATCAAAATTACAAGAAATTCGTTGAGTTTTGAAAGTTCATAGATAGTGATATCGTTTTCGTTCGTAATTGAGCTTTAAAATTTGATTTGTATGTTTGCCTCTGATAACTGAGTATTGAGTATAAAAATTAACCGACTGCAGCACCCCTATATGCATTTTTTCTAGTTTTGTTCCTGATTAAGGTAGAGCCTTGAAATTGTGTACGTTTATATTATAACTATGGCTACTGATATTCCAATGTATAAATTGACCGACTACAGTTGAGCCTTAAAATTTTGTATTTGTCTGATAACTGAGTATTAGGTATACAAATGCAGTGCCCTCTCTATGCCTTTTTTCTAATTTTGTTCCCGATTGAGGTAGAGCCTTGAAATTGTGTACGTTTATATTATAACTATGGCTACTGATATTCCAATGTATAAATTGACCGACTACAGTTGAGCCTTAAAATTTTGTATTTGTCTGATAACTGAGTATTAGGTATACAAATGCAGTGCCCTCTTTATGCCTTTTTTCTAATTTTGTTCCCGATTGAGGTAGAGCTTTGAAATTGTGTACGTTTATATTATAACTATGGCTACTGATATTCCAATGTTAAAATTGATCGACTACAGTTGAGCCTAAAAATTTTGTATTTGTCTGATAACTGAGTATTAGGTATACAAATGCAGTGCCCTCTTTATGCCTTTTTTCTAATTTTGTTCCCGATTGAGGTAGAGCATTGAAATTTTGCACATATATAACTCTAGGGCTACTGGTATTCCGATGAAAAAATTGTCCGAATGCAGCTCCCGCTACCTGTATTGTTGTTGTTACTTCTCCTCTAATTGAGCTAGAGTTTAAACATTTTGCCTAGTATATAAATTAACCGACTGCAGCTCCCTCTAAATGCATTTTTTTTTTTTCTAAATTTGTTCCTGATTGATTTGTTCAAATTTCCTTACGTACATATATAACTGTTAGAGCTGCAAACATTTCGATGTAAACATTGATCGACTGCAGCGCCCCCTACATGTATTTTTAATATATCTTCTCTCCTATTAGAAAATAAGCATTTTCTATTTTGTTGCTATAACTGAAGTAAATCTCTGAAATTTTGGTATTTTTCTGTTACGTTGTTTCTTTTTATAATTGTCAAATTTTTTAACGTACTATTAAAAACATGGTTTTCATCTGTAAAATTGTCTACCCTTCAACCTGTTCAATTAGCGGTTAATTTATTTTAAACTACCCCAAAGCACGTAGCTAACCCTAAGGTAAGGATCATGAATAGCCACTGAATGAAACATCAGCAATGCAAGAAAATGCATTTAAGAATAAAAACTAATGTTATCACATGGCTCTCATCATTAAAATATCTTGCTATATTAATTTATTTATGTATCTAAAATAATTCATTGTAAACACGGTCTTCATTACATTGACAACATTTTTAATATTTAGTAGCTACCTAAATTAGTTTATGTTTCATTTTCTTAAGTTTGGAAAGTGATTTTTGACTTTAATAATTCAAAAGGGTTGAATGCGAAAAGCGATGAAGCTTTCGCATACACGCAAAAAAACTCAAGAAATCAAAAACAAGAAATTTCAATCCATTAAGTAGCAATCCATTTGACATTAAGTGGATTATCCTATGTGTTCTTTATTTATGTCACGGTTGATTGTGGTATTTATTCTATTGTTTCCAATCTAGTTGAAATAATAGAAAAAGATTGTTACAAGATTATGTTCCTACATGTTGAGGGTTTTTTTTTAAGTAGGTAACAAAATTAATTCCATTTAATTTTTCCTACAAAGCAAACAAAATTTTTGAGGAAATAGTTTCACCGGATCAAGGTGATAAACGTACGAAAAGGGGAGTTCCGTCTAGTTGGCTGAAAAATAAAAGATGTACGTATATAAGAAGTCTCTCCTCGCAAAGTATATCGTTATAAATACCTATATGTATAAACTTTTACCTTTATTAAAAAAGGTTCAAGTAAAGTTCTTTGTCTATAGCTAGAGTAAATATTTTTAAATATACATATAATACATATTTAAATAAAACATTTCCTAATTATTTAGTTAGAAGGCATAGATGTTATGAAAATGAGTACTTATAACAAAAACTTTGTTTTATATGTACATTATTTGTATTCTTAACTGAATAATATAAAGTTTAATTTAGATTAAGTTTATGGCGTATTTAGATAAAGTAGAATAAGCTAACATTTAACAATAAGTAGTGTTTAATAAAAAAAAAAATGTAAATATTGTGAATAATAATTAAAAATATTCTTAATGTTAATTAATCCAGGCCCAATAGGCCATTGTATTCCAATATCGACCCCAACTCCCCAGTCGCGATCCGCCCAGTTGAATGCATGTCCAAATTCTGTATGCTTAAATGGTGGTACTTGTACCGGAAATGCTTCCAATTCTACTTGCATATGTTCTAGTGGATATTCAGGTTTGCAATTTAACAAAAAAAAAAAAACATTTAACAAAAATTAAAGTAGATTGCCTTGTAAATAGTTGAAGCTACAACTTTTCTATAGTTTTGAATTTTTTTCTGAAGTGCATTTGAAATTATTTACCTTAATCACACATTTCAGAAGTTATTATCAATTAATTAAATTTAATTAGGTTTCAATTGTGAATTCCCAACTTCAACGGATGGATGCAAATGCCAAAATGGTGGTACTTGCTCTCTAAACGGCACTCATTGCTACTGTCCTTCAGGTTTTGACGGTGATCGATGTGAAAAATTTGAACCTTGTACTGCAACAACTTGCAAAGAGCCAATGATGTGCTCCAACAACAAGTGCATTTGTCCAGACAAAATGAAATGTTCCGGATGTAATTCGAATCCTTGTCATAATGGGGCTGTATGTAGAAATAAAGGTGACAGCTATGAATGTGTTTGTACCGAAGGATGGAATGGAACCAACTGCGATGTTGATTTTAATGAATGCAATCCCGATCAGCGTTCAACATGTGATCATGGTATATGCATCAATCTACAGGGTTCATTTAAGTGTTATTGTGAGCCTGGCTATACGGGACTACGTTGTGATTCGGATGTAGATGAATGCCTCAGTAGACCATGTAAAAATGGGGCTTCTTGCGTAAATAAGGTGAGTTTAAAAAAAAATATCTAAAATGTTTATCAAATGTGTTTACTAAAATTGAGTTAGCTGTTTTTCTTTAACTATGGGAAGCATCGAAAAATTTTAAGAGAAGTAAGTAGTCTAAATTATGTGTATAATCATTCTGTAGAATCTGATAATTGCTAGTACCTAGTGTACCACTACAAATATTATTATTCATAACAAAAAAAGTAATCAGGAAGTAAGTTTTACAAGGATTACTTATTTTCGGAAAAATGTATGTTAAAAATAAGTTTTTTCCAACAACTTGCTCTTAATTACCTGTAGAATTTTTGTATTAGTTTTCTCTTTTTTTCGCTTACGCTCTCATTTGAAAATACGAATAGCTAAATTTGTTTTTTTATTCACTTCTTTAAGCAAAATCTAAGTATAACTGTCACATTTATTCATACAAATTTTTTTATTTGTATCTACGAAAATTAGAACACCTTTTTAAAATTCGTACGAATTGAAATTCGTTTATTTACGAATTCAATTCCGATCGAAAAACAGAAAAAGGGTTATATTCTTTACTTCGTATAATTATGTGAAAGTCACATAATAGTCTTCACTTCTTCTCTATTAAAACATTATTTATTGTTACGTCATTTCCGCTTGATTGGTGAGAAGCGTGTCGGAAGCATCCAGAACCAGAAGGTTTCTGAAACGATCGGTTGGTACTAGCTGCGTTCAATCCGCCGACTAAAAGTTACACACTGAGATCTAATTGGACAGATCCACTCAAAAATGAGTTTATATTATTTAGTGTAGAATTTTTCGGGAATTTTTACACTGAAAAAATATTTTTTTTTTATTTGGTAACGTCAACAATATAACTGATTAGTTGTTTCAATTTAAAGTACCTAAATGATATTTAGTAATTGAACATTATTTAATTCTTTATGCGGGTTCCATAATTTTTTTTTTTGTATATGTGTTTATATGCATCTTATTTATGAAAAATACAAAAAGATAAATATTTTATAATCAACAATAAAGTCTTTCTAATTTTTCTATCTACCATTTTTCTATAATTTATTCTTTATTTTGAATATCCTATATCTACTTTTAACAAAAAAAAATATTATTGTTGTTATATTGTACTATTTGTACTAGAATGTCAGTTTTATTACTTGACCATTCTTTATTCTGTCAATTTTCATTGAATGTTTGATCAACAACAACAACTTAAAGGTTCTACCACCAATTTTTATTCATTCGTTTTTACGAATTTTATTTATTGGTTTTTATTTTTGGCTCACATGCACATCATGAAATTCGAACCCACGCATTATCAGATTTGCTCAGTCTTCGAAGTCGTATGCACTACGCATTCCACCGCTTATGACCACTGACGACACAGGTTGAGATGTTATGTTTGTTTGTTTTTTCAAACGCATTTGAAGCTTCAACCTTTTTCTAAGCTCCTTTAAGTATGCTGTTTTGTTCCGCCTCCATTTTTCTCCTAACCTTAATTTGATAGACTACAATTCGTAGCATATATCAAAGTTGGAGAGGTTAAAAAATGTCTGTCATAATTAACGCTCTTCGGGCCCTACGTTGGGCTACATATGCAAAGTAAAGTAAACGTAAATGAAATTATGCGCAAAGGCTGATATTCTGTTAATCAAAAGCTTGTAGATGTTAAATAATAAAAAAAAAAAAAAAAAAAAGTCCTAACACAATCTAAGGAATGTAAGGAAAAACAATCTTTAAGAATCAGAATGAAAACTAATGTCGAGTTACAGATTACAAAAAGAAAATTGGCAACACGAATCAACTCTTACCTAAATTACTCCATATTAGAGAACAAAAATATTCAGAAGTTCTAATATTTTAAATTGGCGTTTGTAACTCAGACTTTAATTTAATCTTCGGACCATCCAGATTCACGCCAAGTCTGAATTAGGTTGTATCATACTCATCACTTCATCAGTCATCTCATCACCATCTTCTCTCCGCTTCATTTCTTCGATATACAGTAGAGAACTGAGGTTCATTAATGTGTTGCAGTTATGAAACGCAGTTAGTTTTTCCATACCTAAAACCGTTTAAAGTGATATTTATAAGTGAAATGAAAAGCTAGATCCCAAAGAGAATCTAGGATAAAAAAATGTTTCTAACCAATTTTTATAAGAGTTCAATTGTAGGTAGTAGTGCACAATAATTGTTCACGATTCCGCGATTCATTATTCTCCTGAGTAGGTAGGAGTCTTAAGCTAACAAATAACTTTATATCGCATTTCGCTGGAAAATGTTGTTATAATGAACCTTTTAGTTGGATGTGCGAAGCTATGTATTGCTGTAGGATCACGTACCTATGCAACAGAGTTGCTTCGGCAATAGTCACCAAACAGCGTTCATAATGTCCCCAAAACTTTCGTCTCAACACATACTCTATATTTTACATTTCATGCTGTGCATACACTTCCTAACTGTAGGACACATTCATGTTATTTGAAGTTATGAAACTATCTAAATTAGTTGTTTGACGTACTATAACTGACAAGGCTCTAAAAATATGTCGATCAAACTACCGGCGTGTTCCATAAAATTTTTCTACAAATATTACATTTCGAACAACAACAAAAATAGTGTTTGTGTCCACTGAATATTGTTGTCTAATTCAAATACTTATCACAACCAAATTGTTTTGTCTTTTTAAATATCCCATAACCTTTACTCTGAAAACATCTATCGTAGTTGACGCTCTTGGGCCTAACGTTGGGCGCCATCTGTGAAGTAACGTTCATGAAATTAGATTAATTAACTTATGACATGCGCAAAGGCTGATAAACTCATAAGACTATCACAGGGATTTTAAGAAAGTTGAAGCCGAAAAAATTCAATTTCTTTGACACCATCGCTATTGACTTCGTTCGTTTTGGGACACCACCACGCCCTGTCTTCAAGTTTTTTCCAAGAAAATCTTTGGCTGTCTACATAATTTATATTTACCAATATGCTTATATTTCTGTCGAAGTTTCATTATATTCCGTAGTTGCAGTTAGAAAAAAGAAAATTAGACTTTTGAAGCTTCGAAAATAGAAATATAATTGTTCCTATAGAAATCATCCTCTGATAAACTTAAAAACAAAGAGATTGTGCAAGCCTGGACTTTTTTAAACTCATTTTGATCATGCAGGTAAACGACTACGAATGCATCTGTCCTGCTGGTTACACAGGCAAAGAATGTGATGTCAATATCGATGAATGTGCAAGCAATCCTTGTGCCATTGGATCCACTTGCATTGATATGGTCAATAACTTTTCATGCTCATGTATCACGGGAATGACGGGACGGTTGTGTAATATTGATATTGATGATTGCGTCTCGCACCCTTGCCAGCATAATGGCAAATGTATTGACGAATTGGGTGGATTTCATTGTGACTGTGAAGCCACTGGATATACTGGTGAACTCTGTCAAATTAACATCGACGAATGTTTATCGAATCTTTGCACCAATGGAGCTGAATGCATAGATAAGATCAATGATTACATGTGCAATTGTTTCCCAGGATTCTCGGGTAAAAATTGTGAAATCGATATAAATGAATGTGAAAGTAATCCCTGCCAATATAATGGAACCTGCTTGGAACGTTCCAATTTGACGTTGTATCGGATGTCCGATAGGCAGGTTCTTCCGCCGATCTTTTCGCAGGAGTTTTCTTATGAAAATGCTAGTGGGTAAGACAAGGACGGTTTTTAGTGTAAGCAAATAAATTTTAACGTTTTGCATTTTTCTTTAGATATGAATGTATATGTGTTCCGGGAATAATGGGAAAAAATTGCGAAATTAATATAAACGAATGCGAGAGTAATCCATGCTCCAAACATGGAACTTGCAACGATGGAGTAAGTTTTGTCCAACATTTTATTTTTAAAGAAACTTTATAATTTTGTTTTTAAGATTGGAAATTATACCTGCGAATGTGACCCAGGATTTGAGGGAGTACATTGTGAAGTCAATATCGATGAGTGTGAAAGGTATGTACATATTTAGCAAAACCTAACCTATTATCTAAATAAATATGATTTTTATTTTTAGGTACGAACCCTGTGCTCGTGGAACTTGCATCGATCAAACGAACGATTATGATTGCGATTGTGATGCCAATTGGGGTGGTAAGAACTGTTCAGTTGAACTTGTTGGCTGCACAAAAGCTCCTTGTTTAAACAAAGGCACTTGTAAACCTTATCTTGTTAACGAAACCCAACATCTTTTCAATTGTTCCTGTGAACATGGTTTCCAAGGAGCAACCTGTGATAAAACAACAACAATATCAATGGTCATAAGTAGTTTGATTACAGTAAAGACCACACGAGAAGAAGGTTATGATATTAATTTAGAATTTCGAACGACGTTACCTAACGGAGTTTTGGCTTTTGGAACATCTGGAAGTCAGAATGAACCAGTTAGCTACATTCTGGAACTTATTAATGGGAGGTTGAATCTTCATTCATCGCTGCTTAACAAATGGGAAGGAGTGTTCATTGGCTCGAAGTTGAATGATAGTAAATGGCATAAAGTGTTCGTTGCTATCAATACTTCACATTTGGTTCTATCGGCTAATGACGAACAGGCGATTTATCCCATTGGAGCATATGAAAGTGCTAATGGAAGTCAGCCATACTTCCCCTTAACTTATTTGGGAGGAACCATTCCTAATTTAAAATCATATTTAAGGCACCTAACTCACAGGCCAACCAGTTTTGTTGGATGCATGCAAGACATTGTTATAAACGGCAAGTGGATTTTTCCAGAAGAGAAACCAGATAATAATACATCGTTGGTAAAGATTCAAAGTGGTTGTCCAAGATCAGAGCAGTGTAATCCGAATCCTTGTCATTCAAATGGAGAGTGCAAAGATCTGTGGCATACGTTTTCATGTGGATGTCAAAGACCTCATCTGGGCCATACGTGTAAATATAGTAAGTTTTTTAAATAAGTTTTTATTATTGCCTCGTTCATAATAATATGATATTTGCAGATATAACGGCATCAACGTTCGGGCATGAGAACACTACGCATTCAGCTGTTTTGGTAGAAACAAACGAAACTGCTCGAAGGGCTATACGTTCTATACTGGATATTTCCATGTTCATAAGAACTCGACAGTCAGCTGGGCAAATTTTCTATCTTGGTAGTGATACAAGAAAAGCATCAGCGCGTGGTACAAGTAAGCCAAAGATCCTCAACGTTCTGTCTTCATTTTAAAAATTTATTTGCGTATTTTAGATGAAATCGGCGATTCGTATGTATCAGCAAAGCTTCATGGTGGTGAACTTTTAGTTAAGATGCAATTTAACGGAACCCCTGAAGCATATACTGTAGGTGGTAACAAGCTTGACAATGGCTACAATCATCTGATTGAAGTCGTGCGAAATCAAACATTGGTTCAAGTCAAGCTCAACGGAACCGAGTATTTCCGAAAGACACTGTCATCGACAGGTCAACTTGATGCACAGGTGTTGTATTTGGGTGGGCCAGCACCGACCAGTGAGAGTTTCGAAACCAACATGACAAAGGAGGAGGAAGATAAGCTCTATTTTAAGGGCATTATTCAAGACGTCCAAATAAGCAATGGATCTCATGCTATGATCGTTGAACTTTATCCTTTAAACGAAGAAGATTTACAGCTTCCAAAACCTTTCGGTGATGTTACCATTGATCGTAATTCTGTTCTCAAAGGTGAAGTTTCTGATGATTTGTGCCGCAAGAAGCCTTGTCAGCATAATGCTGAATGTAAAAACACTTGGAATGACTTTGAATGCACCTGTCCAAAGGGATACAAGGGTAAATTTTGCCAGGACATTGAATTTTGTCAATTGAATAAATGTCCAGGTAATGGAGTTTGTCAGAATCTGGACGATGGCTTTGAATGCATAACGAATATGACTTTTAAGGGTAATGAGAAATCACCTTTAGCTTTCGCATATTTCTCTGTGAATCCAGAAGAAGAAACAGTTTTAAAACCAGTTATTGAGATTTCTTATAGAACAAAAACCGGGGGAACATTGCTGTATGTTCAAGATGGAGACCGGTACTTTGAAGTGGCTGCCTATCGCGATCAAGTTACAGTTCAATGGAAATTGAGCTTAGAGCTTCCGGAAACAAAGCGGTTTACGAAGGACAAGTCTGATTTCGACTGGAGTCGAGTGTTTTTGAGAGTAGAAGGTGGCAAGCTTGAAGGTGGTTGGAAGGGCTGGGAAGAGACACCAGATCCATCACCTGCATTTACTGTTGACATTGATCAAAATGCGTTCCAAGATTTAATTTCAGGGAAATATATAGTTTACTTGGGTGGAATGCCACTAACCGATAACCTCCTCTCACGTGGCATGACATCTGGAGCCACATTCAAAGGTTGTTTGGGCGAAGCCAGACTAGGCGATCTGATACTTCCTTTTTTTGTGAACAACGAAATGTATTCAGAAAATCTGCAGCCACGTTCACAGTTTCGTCTAAATTCAACGAAACCGGAAGAGGGTTGTGTTCTATGCTTCCAAGAAGATTGTAAAAATAAAGCAGTGTGCACGAATCCCTCGGAGCAATACGCATGCGATTGTCGTCCTGGCTATGAGGGTGATGATTGTTCAATCGATATTGATGAATGTCTGTTGGCAAATTGCACAAACAATTCAACTTGCATTGACAAAGTAGCCAGTTTTGTTTGCAGCTGTTTGGCTGGCTACGATGGACAACTATGTGAGCACAATATCGATGAGTGTGCATCCATGCCGTGTCACAACGGTGGAAACTGCACGGATTTGATAGCCGCTTACCATTGTGATTGCACGGAGGATTATGCTGGACCACAGTGTGATGTTTTGAAATTAGTTACTTGCGCGGATCAGCCTTGCAGAATTGGTTCAACGTGCGTGGATGGGTTTAGTAAGTTGTCTTTTATATTTGTTGTTTGTTTTTTTCGAATCTTCAACAACTTTAAATAATCTCAATAGACATGACTACGGGGAATAATTTTACTTGCTTTTGCATGCAAGGATTGCAAGGTTCTCTTTGTGACGTTCCCTTCTGCCAAGTTGAACCGTGTCAAAATGGGGGATTCTGTCTTATAACTGAGCCCACGGTGAGTGTTTTATATAGTTATTTGCGATATTTGATTTGATCTATTGGACTTTTCAGCCACCTGTGTGCCAATGCAGCATTGGTTACACTGGCCGATTTTGTGAGACCGACATCAACGAATGTGACCCAGAGCCGTGTCAAAATGGAGGAGAATGCAAAGATTCTATTGGCAGTTATTCGTGCAATTGCACAGGCACAGGCTTCGAAGGTCAGATGTGTGAGATCGACATCGACGAATGTCAAACAGGTCCTGTAAAATGTGGAGGCCGGGGTGTTTGCATGAACACACGTGGTTCATTCAAATGTTTATGTGAGGTTAAACTTTGTGGCTCAGAGTGTAATGTCTTGGATCCTTGTCAGCAGCAGGACATGTGTATGAATGGTGGTATTTGTGTGGAAGCATGTACAGACGTTGCTGATTACTTCTGTAATTGTACTGACGGCTTTGGTGGAAAGAATTGCTCCGCTATGGTAATTTACTTTGACTCTGGGACTTATAAATCTCATAATAAATTGTATCTATTGTATAGATTGTCGCTAAAGATGATGGCCCATCAACAGCAGACATTGCAATCATTGTCATTCCCGTGGTAGTGATTCTATTGCTTATAGCTGCTGCCTTGCTGGGAACGTTCTTGGTAATGGCACGTAATAAACGGGCGACGCGAGGCACCTACAGTCCAAGTGCACAGGAATATTGCAATCCACGTTTGGAAATGGATAATGTGCTCAAGCCACCGCCTGAAGAACGTCTTATTTAGTTTGCTGCATCAGAAGTTCTTCGTGGGTTGTTTTATTTAATTTTATGTTATTTTGCGTAATGATGATGGGATGAGAATAAATAAGTATTTTTATTTTGTTTTATAATTTAAGTATATATTTTTTGTTTAATTCTTAGATTTTTCGTACTTATTAAGTAAATAGGTTCTTACTAAATAAATAATTTATTCAGCCCTATCACAAAACTCGTTGAAGCGATTAAGTACTACGAATGCAAAAAATATAATCGAAACAAAAATGAAGAATTCGTGTACCTATAATGATTACAATTTCTTTTTGAAATTCGTAGTTTAAATTCGTAAAAATAAGTCCTGTGATATGGGCTTTTATTTATATAGAAAATAGTAACAAACTTACTTACTTAAAGCTTTTGTAAGCAATTTGAACATTCCGTCGTGTGAATATAATTCGTTTTATTTAAAACTAAATTTTAAAATCATGATACTGAGCAACAAATCCTTCCATAATTGTAAATTTACATTCTAAAATAAAAATATTAATGTTTACTTTAAGTGTCCTTAATAGAGATAAATAGGTATTATATTTAATGTTAAAAAATAACAAACGAATATTTTTGAAATTTATAAAATTATATCCAATGTTGTTTATTAATTTTACCAATAACTATATAACCTATATTTTCTACGTATTTTTAAAGTTTTTATTTTATAAATATAAAATTAAGAATGTAGATAGAAAATTATTTTAAAAACAAAACAGCATGTGGACTCAATAAAATAGATTTTTTTTAGGGAAATATAAAACAAAAAATTATTATAAAAACTTGTTATGTATACCTTACCTACCCATTGGACTGTGAACAACAATCAAAAATAACCCTTAGATAATTTAAACATGAAATAGTGGGAGTAGTTTCATTTGGCCAATAAAATTATTTTCATTAATCAGATTGGTGCTCCTACTATTCCACGATAAAAATCTCTTTGGGACTTGTACTTATAGGTAAATTAATAATAATTATTTTTTTTTTTTTAATATTATTTGTCAAATTACTTTGGTAAGAAAAACATAAATGAACAAATCAATAATTATAAAACAAAATTTATACTTTACCTTTAAATCTAAACAAAGACGGCATAAAATAATTGATAAATATTTATACGCAATATTTGTGATAATTTTTAAGTTTAAAAAAGTAGAAAGAATAAAAATTATGCAGGATTTTTCTGTATGTATCAGACTAGACAATTCTTTTGTATGTGATTTTTGAAAGGTGAACATTAATAAATTTGTGCGGGTCATTTAGACAACCCTAGTTTTGGAAATCTTGCTAAGCAATCCGAATCCGTCGATTCCTGTCTTGAACACAAAGTATAGGTTAGGTACACACAAAATAGGTGTCATGTTTAGATCCACTATAGAAACAAGGATGATGTTAATCAGCCCATTCATAAGCTGTATTTTACTATACCCTCTGATCCGGAAAAAATCTGATCCAGATCATACCAGATTAGACAAAATAACAAAAAAAAAACTGTAGATTCCAATTAGTACAGGAAAACAAGACAAAAAACAAACTGTGCATTTTGTGCTCTGTATTTTTACTTGCAATTATAGGTAGATACTACTAGCCTTATGCATTCGTGTAAAAAAAAGTTTTGAAATAACAATCAAACATGATATTGCAATGGTGGAGAAGATGAAAAAAGTAGGTCCGGAAATTCTGTCAGTCTAGTTGTATCAGGAACTACAGCCTAACGGCTGAACCGATTTGCTTCAAACTTGGTATGTAGAGTTTTTAGACCATACCATAGAGGAGAAATTAAAATTTATTTTTTAGCTCAAAAAACTTGCCATATAACCGTTATAAACAAGCTTAATTTTCTCGAAAACGGCTCCAACGAACTTCTTCAAAAAAATTACAGTTGGTTTTTGGTTTTTACTAAAATTTAGCCAAAAGTGCTGTTTTAATTTTTATTTCTTTTTTTGTAAATTCAATATTTGGAAAACGGCTTGACTAAAAGAATTTATTTTTTGTTCATAAAATTCAAACTATTAAGCAAAATTTTATAAAAATTATTAAGTTAAACATCGATTTGCTTAAAAACCTCTCTAACGATTTTGGAATTGTGTATTTTTTTGGTACTTTGATTTTGGTTGGAATCTTAATAAAAAGTAGTTTTAGAATTTTTAAAAACAATTCATATGATTTTGTTCGTATTTCTCATTTATATTAAACAAAAATTATTAAATTAATATTTATTAAATTTTATTTTATTTTAGTAGCAAATTACTACAAAAGCAAGTTCGTGCAACCCAGCCGTGCACTTTATTTCTGTGATCATATGGCAAAATGTTATGAGTGAATTTTTCAAATTTTACGTTCGTTTTTAAAGCTCAAAATGTTATAAAATCAGAAAGTTGTTTTAACATAATAAGTATTAAAAAAAATAAAATTTACAAAAAAAAAAAAAAAAACCTTTATTTTTGAATACAACTTAAAGTCCGGGAGGCAGCGACAGATTTCATTACACCATTTCCCCAAGATTCATTTTTCGTATACCTATCAGTTATTATTTATACAATATGTAACAATAATATCATGGCCTTCCAATTCTGTTGTACAACGGGGAGTTACAGGAGGGTTGCAAATCCCGCAAAAAATTACTAAAAAAATTCATAGCCGCAAAGGTAAAACTTTTTCTACGCATCATTTGAAGCATAACAAGTTGAAAAATATCGTCTTCCACCCGTATCCCACAACAAAATATGTACGTCTTCCACCCACGCAAAAACCAAAAACCGCAAAATTCATTCCCGCGAAGATGAAATTGATATACATATATGATAGTTCTTAGAAAGTATGAAAATCCTCTCTAAATTTTGTTTAATTATATATGTTTATAACATAGAATAAAAATAACTTATATCTTTAGGATTCTCAAAAGGAACGAATCTCCTATCATCAAGTGATTTACTTAACAAAAAAAATTACATATAATCCCGATTTGGTAAGGATCTGACGAAAAATATCGCCAGTAAAAATAAAAAAATTATTGACGGTTACCTGACCGTTCGAAGTTTGAAAGTTTTTTTTGTGAAAAAAAAATCATTTAAATATAAACGAATGTACAGAGCATCTTTTTACTTGCGATTATATGTAGGTACTATAAGGCAAATTACGCATTCGTGCAAAAAAAAAAAATTGAGATAACAATCAAACATGACATTACGATGATAGCGAAGTCGAAAAAAGTGGGTCAAGAAATTCTGTCTGTCTGTCTGTATGTATCAGCACCTACAGCCTAAACGACTGTTCCGACATACTTCAAAATTGGTATGTAAGGTTTATAGACCATTCCTTAGAGGAGAAATTGATTTTTTTTAGCTCAAAAAATAACGGTACCTGCCATATAACGGTTTTGGAAAAGCTTAATTTTCTCGAAAACGGCTTCAACGATTTTCTTCAAAAATATTACAGATGGTTTTTATTAAATTGTTATTCGTTAATTTTTTGTGCATAAAATGCAAACTATTTAGCACTGGAATTTTTTTGCTTTTGGTACATTCCAAAACATAAAACAATTACATTTTGTTTTATTTGTATGTTTTCTATTTACTTTCATTAAAATAAATTTTTGTGCGTTTTTAGAGAACCAAAAAAACCAGTTTTTTTGACAGCTATTGGGGCTGTCAAGAAAACCTGATCTATTTCAGGGCAAGCTGAGGGCGACCCGACCGCAGGTCTCAAAAAACAGAGAATTTGCTACCCAGGGCGAGTTGAGGTTTTTCAAAAAACGATTTGGGCGACTTCAGGGCCACCCCAGGGCTCAACGAACACAACCAGTGTGTTTAAGTGTTTTTTTTTTTTATTAATATAGGGCTGTTAGTGCCTAATGCATGTGTAACACAAACTAACTAGTGCATATTAATATACGTAATTTAATATGTATTTTTTTTTTTTTTGGCAACTCAACCAAAGGCAATTAGATAAAGCCTAGTATGCAGCTGAAGTGAAACAAAATTTTCCGTCGTCTCCAAAAATACAGACGAAATGATAACGAAACGGTACCGGACAAATTGTTATGTAGAGTTCCGCCATTTGAAAACAAATATTTTTCAAAACAGACAAAAAAAAACAAATAAAAAGAGCAATTAATAGCCCGGTCAATTAAATTGTGTGCGAAAAGAGTGTAGAGAGTAGTGGAGACTTGAACCGGTTATCAACCGTTTCACCGTGGAGCTGTGTACCACAAAACGAAAAAAAAAGATGGAAAATTTCATTTATGATTTTACTGTGTTATTTTTGTATGGGATTTTTCGTTTCACTTCAGCTGCATACTAGGCTTAAAAACCATCTTATATTTTTTTAGAAAATCGTTGGAAACGCCTTAAGCCAGGTACAAACCGTAACTGCGAACTTGAGCAGTTCACTTGCACAATCATATTGCACAAGATGACTGGAACTCTCTTCTGCATCTACACGGCACAATTTCATTTAGTCAAGTCATTGACGCACTAGGTATGGACCGCCAGTAGCCAACTTCACGCGTGTTCCAACATAACTATAAGGGCGCCATCAACTACTAGCAGGGAATCTGTGTAGTAGTGATATAATTTTTTTAATTAATTATTTACTATTGAAATATTTTGGTGGAAATTATTATCTATGTACTTTTATTTTACAAAACACATTCACTCCTTATGCCATGAGTTACTCACAGATGAATATATTATCGTTTTCATTTAAATTCTAATGGCGAAATTAGTACACGTATTTAACACTAACAGATGATAGCGTTTTTAGGCTGTTTTTAGCTGGAACAACTTTTCTTGGCTGTTTGTATGAAAATTTCAACCGACTGGCAAACAAATTTCAACCGACTAAAACAAGTTTTAGTAAATAGTAAATAAGTTTTTATACTAGCAAAATAAAAAGTTGTCTTTTCTCCCTATTCTTACCCACCAAAAGAAACAATTTTTTACACGTGATTTATTAATTTTGTGGTTTTGTTGGAAGGCACATATGACTGGACTAAAAATATATTTTATAAAGGGAACAATGTTAACAATTCATTGGTGAAATAATATTTTTTGTAACTAAATGGAATTTGAAAATAATTTGAGGCAGTTTTTTTTTATTTTCCCCGCCACCTGAACTATCAGGAGGAGGCGCTGCGAAATAAGGCCCAAAAACAAAAATGAAATAAGCCCCCACAATTATGTTTGCTGTACAACAACAAAATAAAATAGCATATTTTTTGGTGTAATTTCACATTTCGGGGTCTAATTTCATTTCTGGTATTGCAGTGTGTTATTTAATTACGTATAGTTAGCCCCCAATATTTATAAACGAAAGAAGAAGAAGAACCCAAATAATTTTTGGGGGTTACTTTCATTTTTCAAAATTGGGTCTTAATTTCCAAATTCAGTAACCACATAATATCAAAGAATGAAATAGAACCCCAAAAAATATTTGTGGTGTCATTTTTCTTTTTTTTTCCTCAAAATGTAAGAAGACGTCGGTAAAGTAAAGTTTATCAAAGATTCAAATTGTTTGGCAATCATCATTGTATTAATTAGCTTGTAACGACGTTGACGTGATACGTGATATAGCGCCAAACTAAATAACGCCAAATTCCCCTTATTGCGTTTTCAAAAACAGCATTTGGAGGTAAACTTTATTTCAATTTAGGAAACGAAATAAGGACATTTTGGTGACTTTTAGCCAAAGGAAAACGGTGAGGAAGGTATGAAGGGCCCTTACAACCACCCTGAAGCTTGGACTTACTGTCAGATTTGTTCTAGGTACACCTATAACAAATCTATTAGCGTAGTTGAAAACATTTTTGACGAATGGAGGGAGGATCAATTTGGGGTGTGAAAATTAAAAATTCCTCCCTCCATTCGTCAAAAATTTTTTCAGCTACGCTTTTCGTATCTCACCGTACCCAGCCTGCACCTAGAATAAATCTATAGTCAAGCGTAGCAAACAAAAATTTGACGAATGGAGGGAGGATATTTTTCAGCTACGCTTTTTATTTCTCAGAGTTGCCATAGCTACATCAGGCACAACTTTCCCCTTGAAGATTTAGATATTAACATACATATTTTCCGATTAGGCCCCAATGGACATCATATGACACTTTGGGAAAGCGACAAATGGCCGCCTATGGCTTCAGTTTTGCGACCTTAAATTCATTTTGGGGTCTTATTTCGTGGGAATTATTTTCTAGATTTAAAAATTAAATTTGGGACCTTATACAATTTCGTTTTCGGGTGATGATATGATTTTTTTCATAGAAATTATTTTTTCGTAAAAAAGTTATTAACGATGTCTATCATAGTACTGTATTTAATATTTTTTTATATGGGCTTACACGGGTATGGTATGCTTCGCCAAAAACGTTCGGTGACGGGTTCATTTCGCCGTTTTTCGTTTCGCAATATTTTTATTTGGCATTTTGTTGTTTCGCATTTTACGTTTCGCAAATAACGCTTCGCTTTTTAAATTATATGTGAAATAACCATTTCGCGTTTTTCATTTCGCAATTTTTATTTCGTTTTTTGATTGATTAGCTTTTTGAAGTTTAGCTAATATTTATTTGGCAATTATGTTGTTTAGCAATATTTTACAAGGCATTTCTTCGTTTTTTTTTTTTTGTTTGGCATTTTGTATTTTTTCTATTTTTTGTTTTGCAATTTATTGTTGAGCATTTTTTTTGTTTGGCATTCAATTTTTCTGAAATTTTTTAGCTTCATTAAATTCCATGCCTTAAAATTTCGTGCGAAATTAAATTTGATGAAGCTTAAAAATTGCAAAAGAATTGAATGCCAAACAAAAAAATGCTTAACAATAAATTTTCAAACAAAAAATTCCAAACAGGGAAGATAAACAAATAATACACCTACAAAATTTTTGTAATGACCACTAACTTGTTGCTAAAAATGTACTTTTCGAGAGTAGAATTTAAAAATCCCCTTATTATTTTACTAACCGCAATAAGATATACAAAAAAAAAAGGAATATAAAAAATATTCATAATTTTATTTTTAGTTCGAAATGATTGAATAGGATTGTGAAAAAAGAAATGTAAAACAGCCAAATGTTAATTGCGAAATGATCAAAAAAAATAATGAATAAAAAGTAAAACGTAAATTGCCAATTAAGGATTGCGAATTAAATGAAATATTTAACGACTAAGGCGAAACAAAAAATTACCAAATGAATTTTACCAAATAATGGTAACTCGCTAACACCGATTTTGACAAAATTAAAAAAAATAGATTTTTTGTTAATTTTTAAAACGTCTGTCAGAAGCGCTGCCACACTTGAAATGTCTTGGGTCTAATTATAAAAAAATCATTTCTTAAGATACTATAACTCACAAAAACCGCGAACTTATGTAGACGGTTGAATGAAACTCGTTTTTCTTTTTATTATATTGAGACATGTTCAAGTAAAAGTATAAAAGTTTTATACTTCTCAAGCTACCTGTACAAACAAAGATTTTGTTAAATATTTGCCTACACACAGTCATGCTAACTTGTACAATATGGCTTGTACATGCAAACTTGTCAAGTTTGCAGTTACGTGTGTACCCGGCTTTATAGTACCTATAATCGCAACTAAAAAACTAAAGCTAAAACTAAAATTTTTAGGCAAAAAGGTTTCGAAAATGATGCTAAAAAGCCTTTCACGTTATACATATAAATCTGATTGATCAATCATGAATGAAAATTAAAATGGTTTGGTTTGGATTTTCGTGTATTAGAATTCATCATATGCTTAAACTTATGCTTATACTTTTTTGTACTTACTTACTTACTTACGAAATCTTACAAACATTAAAATTTACATTTATCTTGGCGGCTCGCATACAGAATACAGATTTTTGGTGTTAAAGGAAACCAGATAAAAATAATGTTATAACTGGTCTTTGGCAAGCTGATAAGGATAACAAATCCATTTGTCTGCCAGCACGTCTTTTGAAATCGCTTCTTTTTAAAAAAAAATAAATCGATTTTTAATTGATATATGAATTTACCAATGAAAATAAAAACAATGAATATATGTTTGCATTTTTTAATCAAGATTTTTTCTTTTGAATTTGAAATCACTTTCCATTTATTTAATTTTTAAATTGGTAGTTATTTAGTGGTAAATAACTATATGCATTTATCTAAAACTATTTTCATTATATATTCCGTGTATGTGTGTATAAATTATAAAAGCATTTCGACAAAATGAAAAACCTAAAAGCAACCTACTTAACTTTTCTTTAATAACAATATTTTTGTGAGTATGTAATTTAAAATACTACATATACAATACGTAGATTATACAAAATTAATTGTTATTGTAAAATAAATAAATCATTTAAATTTCGAAATATGATTTCGAATTATCTTTTAAATTTTATCAAATTAATATTAAAAGGAGCAAATAGGAAAAAATTGAAACAAAAACATTATAAATGTTTGAATAATCTTTAGAATAGTAAAATAGATTTATTTTAATATTAGTAGCATTCTTACACAACGGATGCAACCCACTTAAATTTACTGCTTGCAGCATCATGATGATAAAAGTTACACTCTAATTTATTGTTGCAATTTCTGCCAAACTTACACATCTTAGGATGGAAGAACGAACAAGAGGGCTTTGTACAGTTGGGATAAAATCTACACATTGATGTTGTTACACCTGATGATGAAATGGATTTATAGTTCTGCACTGGGACCACATGTGAAGCTTGAAAAAGAGAACAAAAAGTACATATTAGTTAATATTTAGAACAAGAAAGATTTTTATTTTAAAGGTTTTGTAAACTTACATAAAGGTGGGGCTAAAAGTTGTCCAGCCATCGAAGAAGTATGCTGGAAATTGCAGCCATTTTTAGTGCAAGTAAGATCGAACTTGCATTTCGGATGTACATAGAGGCATTTATCAGCAAATTTACAATTGGGAAAACTTTTGCATGGCGCCGCTGGATGATAAAACTCACAAGTATCTTTGTTGCAAGTAGGAAAATATTTACAGCGCTCCTTGGGTTTCGATTTGGTCACTAATGACGAATCAATCGGTACTGAATTTACTAAAAATAATTGAAATAAAAAAATAATAAATTTTTCTATTATTAGAAAGTTCGCTGTACAAAGAAATAGAGTTAACTTACATGAAGATGGCAAGTTATCATATTTCTTTGACTCCACATGTTTAATTGAGATTTTGTGTCCTTCATCGACATTCGTTTCATGCGTATTTGCAGTATTCTCCCGTTCACCACTCTTTGATCTACGCTTCGCCGCAGGTTCTTCCATCTTATGTTGCTTACTGACTAAATCAAATTTGATTAGCTGTCTCTTGCGCTTGCTCGGGGTGTTGCTTTCGGGTGTTTTTTCCTCTTTTATACGAACAGGCAGAGGTGGTGTCATCGAACCTTCCTCTTCTGTATCCGCGGATACTGTTGGCTTCTCATCAATAGGCAATTTGTTTTCCTCTTTAACCTCTTTGACAATATGGGGTGTTGGTTTGCTTGTTGATTCTTTTTTGGGACTGTGAAAGTCATCATCTTCGGAGTCATTTTTTATGACAATTTTCTTAACTTCTTTTGGCCTTTTGTATATTTTGATCAGTTCTGATTTCTTACTCGAAGAAAGGGATGAAGAAGGTCGAGGGGGTGTGCTGCACGAAGGAGATGAATTCGATTCAAGTTCGATATGTACTTGTTCTTTTTTAAGTGTTAGACGACTTCGGATGTCTACTTTTTCACGTGAACTTTTATGTGATTCTGAACGACTTGAATGTTCCCCACCATTCAAACGTGAACTTTTCGACTTGACCTTATAGATTGACGTATTTTTTTCTAAAGAAAAAAAGTAATTTACGATTGTTTTTTTATTATTGTTATTTTTATACAAACCATTAAGAGTGACCACGAATTGCGTTTTACTTTGGTTTGTGTTAATATCGTTTGTTTCATGGCTTGCTCTATAATTTGATTATTTGTATTCTAAATTTGTATATATATATTTTTTTTTTCAAACTTACTCTTCATTTTCGTTGCTTACAAAATTAATTGCTTGGGGTATGTAAGTAATTTCTACGTCCGAATCGCCTGTATCTGAAATTTGCTCCGGTACATATTCTTCCTCTTCTTCTTGCTCCATTTCTTCGTTTTTATCTTGTCTGTCTGCGTCAGCTTTAACTTCAATCACAAAGTTCTTTGCAGTTCTTCTGATTAAAGAATCTCGGCTTATTCGATCGCGAAAAGATTTTGTAAAGAATTTAGTGTTCCGTTTTGTTGATAATCCGCTGCTTGATGAATTCTTTCGAACAGTTATATCTTTCTTTGGTTTAGCGAGAATTGTTGAACGCTGCGCTTCAGCTACGGCACGTAGAAGTAAATTTTTGCAAGCCTGCTTGCTTGGTGATATTGAAGGACGAGGTTTGATTTTTATAACTGAGTTAACCGGACGGTCTGACCGTTGATTGTCAACATCTTCATCAATCAAATCTGGTTTAGGTGGAGCGACAACTACACGGGAACCAATACGCTGGTGTGACGATCTTTCGGGCGAACTGTCTCTCTTATTTCTATCTGTAGACGGTGATCTCTTACGACTGGAACGACAGTCAAGTTCTCCGTTTGCCCTTTTTTCTTTTTCCATCTCACGTCTGCGAAACGCTGGTACGTACAACTCTTTTTCAGCTCGACGATGTTGCTGTGAGTGGTCGGATTTATAATCTACAAGTAAAGATTTTAAGAGTTTTATTGATATAGAAAAAAAATCTACATTAACATACAGGATTATTCGTACACATAATATGTTTTTTTTTTTTTTTTTTTTTATAATGCACACGCGCTCAAGGGGTTTGTTATAGCCCTTTTAATGATAAGTCACAGCGCGAGCGATAGGAATTTAGGGAGGAAGGGAAAGGAGGTGTCGATGAACATTGATCTTGAATGTCTGCAGATCAAAATGGCAAGGAAAAATTGTGCCAGGCAATTCATTCCACATTCGTGTTGTACGGCTAAAGAAAGAATCTCTATATTTCACGGTACGACCGAAATTGGGCTCAAGTGTAAACTGATGAGCGTTCCTAGCAAGACGAGTGTTACGGGAGAAATGTTTAAGGGGTGGAACGCAGCTGGCTACCTCAAGTGAACATTTTTTATAAAAGAACCTGTAAAATAAAGAAAGACAAGAAACATTTCGACGATGTTCGAGTGATGGAAATGTTTCCTCAATGTTTCTCTCTCCTATCAATTTTAACGCCTTTTTCTGAACTCTGTCGAGCAGGTGAAGAAAAGTTTGAGAAGCACCTGCCCAGAGATGGGAATTATACTCGAGTTTAGGGCGTATAAACGCCTTGTAAATTGTAGCCAGATCAGAAGGGGTGAAAAACTTCTTGCATCTATTGAGAAAGCCTAAGCATCTTGCAGCATTCTTAGCAATCTCAAGTATATGATCATTCCAACGAAGGTTGTCACTGATACACATACCGAGTACTGAAAGCTTTTCGGCCTCCTCGATGCAAGTACCATTCATGGATAATGGCATAGGGGGTATGTTTAACTTTAACGACAAAAGACAGCATTGAGTTTTCGACGCATTAAACTCCACACGATTTCTGATACCCCAATTCACAATGCTGTTTAAATCGGAGTTTAATGAGCTTATCATACGGTTTCGTTGTAATAACACGTCCGAAGGCGAAGGCCGTGAATTATCAAACGTATATGAAAAGCTGAGGGTTGAGTCGTCAGCAAAACAATTTAATGGATTAGAAGTCACAGACAAGAGATCATTTATAAAAATGAGAAAGAGAGTCGGAGACAGAACGGAGCCCTGGGGCACACCAGCATTTATTTTGTGGAGATCAGACTTGAAACCGTCTAATACAACTTGTATTGAACGGTCCAGAAGATAGCTTCTAATCCAACGAATAAGAGTATCATCGATACCAAATGCACGCATTTTCGATAAAAGAGCTTCATGCCAAACTCTATCAAATGCCTTTGAAATATCAAGCGCAATAATCTTGCTTTCGCCAAAGCGATGCACAGATTTGTTCCACTGTTCGGTGAGATATGCCATCAGGTCACCAGTGGAACGATTGCTACGAAAGCCGTATTGCCGGTCATTTAAAAGCTTCCGATCTTCGAGATATTTCTTGAGCTGACGATTTATCAGCGTTTCCATGACCTTGGAAAGAAGGGACGTAAGTGCAATTGGTCGGTAGGAGGAGGGGGAGGAGGAATCACCTTTTTTAGGGACGGGCTGGACAAATGCTGTTTTCCATTTACTAGGAAAGATACCTGAACGATAGGAGCTATGGAAAAGCTTACGCAATGGTTTTGCCAGCGATGAAGAACACCTCTTCAGAAGTATAGGGGGTATACCATCCGGGCCAGCGGATTTGTGTATATCAAGATCTTGAAGAACTCTTGCTACTGTACGAGTGCGGAAAAATACCTGTCCCATAGAAAAATTAACGTTCTCAAGTACAGGAGGGACATTGTTGCTTGCAGGCAACGTAGAACTTGCAGCAAAATGAGCTGCGAGCATATTCGCCTTCTCTGAAGAGCTGACTATTGGATTATTGTCGACGATGAGCGTTGGAACTGATGATGACGTTGAGTTCTTGACGTTTTTTACAAATGACCAGAAGTTTTTACTGCCTTTGGGACATTGCAGAATTTTTTGCCGTAATTTCTGGTCATGTAAAAATTTCGTTTTGTGTATAACGGAGTTGCACGAGTTCCTAACTTGTTTATGTTTCTTCCGATTTTCCTCAGATGGGTTGGCTTTATAGGATCGGAAGCTTACTTCTTTCAACCTGATAGCTTCTTTACACTCTTCGGTAAACCAAGACTTTTCTTTTGGTTTGATACATTTTGTTCTGTGAGGGACAAAAGTTCTCATTCCAAGAAAAATCACTTCTGTAATCATTTCAGCACTGGCATCAATGTCATTATCGAGGAAGCATAATGACCAGTTAAAGTTGCGAAAGAAATTATTCAGACCGTCCCAGTTGGCTTTCTCGTATTGCCAAACGGTCCTAGTGGGAATTTTTTCTTTAACTGGATGGTTGGAGATCGAGAAATTAGCTGAAATGACACAATGGTCCGAGGTGCCAAATGGAGAAGTTACTTTAATAGTATATTTATCAGGGTGGGAAGTAAGGAACAAGTCAAGAGTATGGGCGGAATGCCCATCAACATCCGGTATACGGGTAGGCTCATCGACAAGCTGAGTAAGATGGTTATACTCAGCAAAGATCTCGGTATACCTTCCTTCGAGTGTTGTCTGGCCAGAATAGCGGAGCCAACTTGAATTGTGTACATTGAAGTCGCCCGTAATCACGACTTCAGTGTGAGGACAATGGGAAACAATTCGGGAAATTGAATCTGACAGAATATCTAACTCATCACAAGTAGACATGCTGTCAAGATTCGGACTCCTGTAAATAAAACAGTAATGAATGATATGCTTGCGGACAGTGAATTTGAGCCACAGGAAATTAAAGTTCGTATTAGAACAATGCCCATATTGGGGAAGGCTCTGGCAAGCAATATCATTTCTAACATAAACGACAAGACCATGGTGGGAAAAAAGTAATGGCACTAAGTTATATCCAACCAAACAAAATTCTGATAAATCAGTATTCTGTCCAACCTGGGTTTCACTTAATGCCAAAACAGCTGGCCTGTATTGCACAGTATGGGCGTACACAGAAAAGAAATTCTTCCTAAGCCCACGAACATTTGAATAGACAACACAAAAATCACTTACCATTCTGAAAAACAAAACACAAAAAATCGACTTTGACGTACCTAAGTTCAACTGTGCAGTGTAGGCCCATATCAAATCAATGATAAACAAACTGTCCTAGGTGTTATGCCCATAAGACAGTTTGTACACGAAATTAATATATATAGGTATACACAACACAATAGAATTATTCGACAAATGCTACTTACCCATCCACCACAAACTTCTTGCGATAAGCCTCACAAGAGGCTTGCAGTGCATAGAAAGCAACAGTTACGAGTGAGCTCGGGTGGAGAGGATGGGTGGTGTCGGATGCTGTGCTGTGATTGATTTCTATTTTTTGTTTTTTTTTTTGTTTTTATTTTTTTTTTTTACACACGCGCACAGAGTTATCAACGCGACCGCTCACGACGAGTACTTGATCGACAATTGATGTATCAAAAAGCTTGAACGTGTAGGATAAGTCGTGACATGAAAAATACCGTATCAAAGGAAAAAATTCTATCTATATTATTCATGATTTCAAGACATTACAACTTATTACCCCGCAACGATGCAAAGTTTCTAATGAATTTTATAAAAATGTTGTTGAAATGTCTCTGGTGAAAACTAAATTTGAAATCAAAATAAAGTACAAACGTTTTTTTTGTTAAAATAAGTTTTGTTCGAATCCAAATAATTCAAGTTATAGCGTTTTTATTTGGTAAGCAGAACTGTCCGATTCCGGACACCAAATGTACACGCAAAGATACTTTTAAGATTTAGTGCCAAATGGACGTAAACAGAATCGTCCGGTCTATTCCGAACGACTCCAAATGAAAACGCTATTAGTGTCTCCTAAATTTCCATCGAAAATCAAATTCGATCAATTAATGGAAATGTGTCAAACACATTTTTGCCCGAAGAAAAATTAACTCGTGTCTTAACATCAGTTCCTGTCCACGTACCAAACCAAAAGCAGTCGATTTCTGAGTACATTGCATCTCTTCGACGTAGTATCGGAGATTGCGAATTTAATTGTATTTGTGGCGAATCAATGGTCGGCAATTGATACTCAATTTGTACGTGGGATTCGAGATTCGAGATTAGAATACTGTTGTATTGTATTGAAAGTGTCCAAAGTTTGCTCTTCGTAAGATGGCTAGGAACGATAACTTGCCTATTTATAAAGCACAGTGCACTCTATTAGGCTTAAAAACTTTAAGCAAAAGAAAGAGTCTATTATACGGTTTTGTTTGCGCAGGATATTTAAACTGAGGGGTCGTTTTGTAATTCGATTATCGCCAGACGATATGGTTTTCAACGTTCCTCTCTCTTTCATACTTTAACGATATGATAGAGACAATATCTATGAAACTATTATCGTTCGATCGTTTTAATTTTACTAAATGAGGCCCCTGATCACATTGACTGTTCATACCTGCTTTCCTTGTTTTATGTTTATTCTTCATCACATATCATAGTTTCGGATAACACTTTAATTTTTGCGAATGATGAATTTAAAACATACTGTAAGAAAAATGAAATATTTCCAAATTTGATAGCTCTGGGTCATCCACCTACCAATGGGCTGGCCGAAAGAAATGTAAAAACTTTAAAAAATAGATTGAAAGCCATGGTAGATGAGCCGATGCTATGGCGAACTGTTTCAGAGTAACTCAACTTCTTTACATCGGTCATTCTTATTAAAAAGTAATAGTTTTTAAAACAAATGTCAAAAAAAATATTGAATTTAAATTTTTTCAACTTTTTAAAAAATGAAATTCATTTATGTATGTAATTAGATTTAAGAGTTTTTTTAAACTTAAATCCGGTCGGGGTTTCGGTAGTCGGGATTTTATCACTCGGTATTATGGGAGTCGGGATCTCGTACTCGAGATTTAGACTCGGGATTTCTGTTTCTCGGATTTTGTCGTCAGAAAAAGCATAATCAACATACCCTACCCCTATTGCGAATTTGCAAATTAATAATGCAATGATGACGTGCTTGCTTCACCGCAGTTTTCCTCAAAGAAGATTTTTTCGGGAACGTGAAGAAGAGAATCAACCAACCATAACCATAAAACCAGAGATGTCAGCGTAGTTTACGTGAGGTAGTTTAGACTACTAAGCGATTGAATTCAAAATGGCAAAAATGCTACCTACTTTTGTAAAAACATAATTTGTTAAGACTGTTCCGTAAATATGGTAATTAAGGTAGTAAACGTAAGTGTTTTGCTTATTTCTTTACTGCTTGTGTGGAACTTGTGCCTTGTGCTTCAACTGGAGAACCCGAACGATAACGAAGTTTACCGAGAAAAAATATCCAAATATCTATTTACCGAGAAAATACGAAAAGGGTGACTGAGAAATTTTGTTGCGCTATTTTATATTTTAGTCCCCCTAAAGAGTTTCACTTCAAAAAAATCTTATTGAAGGCGCATGATTTGCTGCTTTTTAATAAATATACTGGCGCAAAATTATAGTCGCCTTTTGTTAAATCTTAATAGATACTATAACATACAGCAATACATAGTGTACAAGTTAATATTATGAGCAGGGTATACAAAAGTATAAAATACAATTGGACACGTTCAGAACATTTGTTACCTAAACATTTAGGTAATTTTCTGGTCCCTGATTGGTCAAATGTCACAAAACTCATTTCCAAGTTAGCTAGTTTTCATTGGAAAGTTAGGTAATTTTGACTCAAAATTTAGTCAAGAAAAATGTACCTTATGTTATATTCGAGTAGACGTTCGGAGGCCCTCCGAGTGAAAAAAAAAAACCTCCCTAAACCGTTCTAGTGGCTTATCGGAGTGCTAATTTTCCTTCCGGAATTGAATTGGGAGTGTTCAGTGCTGTCACAGTTTACTTTTACATATATATTGTTTAAATCGGTCATATGGTCAAAGCCATTATGGAACGATACGCGCAGTGTTTTTATTTTTTTACTAAAATAATAAGTGGAAATAAAAACAAGTACTTAAAAAATACATTTTAATTCGTTTAAGAAGTTAATTTGTTTACTTTTTTTTATATGAGTACTTTAATGCGCAATGAACATAATAACTACGAAAAAAGGAAATTATGCTCTTTTAAACGAAATATGAGACTGCTGGCGAGACAAAAACATACAAACAAGTAATCAAAAATTAAAAAAAAATGGAAACATATAAATTCCTTGGATTTTTTAAAGATATGTTTACAGATCTTCTTGCATCGTTTTGATGTTTGAAAATCGAGAAGCTATTAGTTGAAACAGTTGTGATTCACAATTTATGAATGGTAAATAGGGGAGAGGTCGGAACAGTGATACACTTATTTTTTTAAACAGTGATAGCTCCGAACTCTTTTGAGCTTTCAAAATGATTTTTTCGTTTTTTATTAAGACAAATTTCTCCTGCATTTTGCTATTAAAAGCGCACTGCATAGATAAAAAAAACTTGCTTATGAGTTAAATTGTTGCAGAAGGTCAAACTGTCTCACTGTTCGTTGGGGGTCCAAAGAGTGAGACAGCTTCGATCGAACAGTGGGACAGTACAATAAACTTAAATAAATATTCCTCTAACAACTTTTATAAAACATTACATGAACTTCACATCTATTAATATATTTTTATTTTATTAATTTAAATAATTAAAAACAACTAAAAGCAAAATAAATATGTTTTTGCTAAATAATGATAAAATAATAAAATAAATTAAAAAAATAAATCGCATAAATGCATGTATGGATATCTATATATTTATATATAACATGTGTATAGATGTATATACATGTAAAAATCTTTATAAATATAGATATATACATACATATATATCTGATGCATATATATGCATGTCTCTTTGTTCGTTCTTTTTATCTGACTCAGTGTTCAGTTTTTTGTTATTTCCAAGAAAAAAAAATTGCACGCAAAATTGGAAATCGTTTCGTAGTTTTTTGTTTGCAGAACAAAAGAACACATAAGAAAGACCATATAGAACAAATTCGGTTCATCTACTTGCGAATCGCAAGTTGTTATACACATCTTCTCTTTCGGAAAGCAACCGCGCAACGGGATGTTGTTCCGAGTAGAAACAAAAGTTACGCAACAAAAAGGAACTTATATTGCTGGCATCGAAATATCTGTGTGTTATGGGGAAGCAGGAAAATTGAATTTCTCACTGTTCGTACTGTCTCACTGTTACAACCTCTCCCCTACTGCAATATCAGTGAATATCAAAACAAACAACCACGTTTTATAAAAAAATATTTAATAGCGTATGTAACTTTTGATAAAATATTGAGAGCAAAATATGAGTTTACAAATCAAAATCATATATTTTTATTTGTTGATAAAAGTATGTATTATTTTTTTTTCTAAGCAAATGACATTTGTAAAATTGACTAGATATTTTTGTAAAATTGCGTTCAAGAACTTTAGTTGGCTTAATATTTAGTCCCTAATGCATCCTGTAAAAAAAAAACCATATAACTCGTGATTTCAATTAATAAATGTGTCATACCCTCAAACGATGAAATAATGACAAAAAAAAGTTAACTAACCGAATACGGCAGGATAAGTAAAGGATAACTTTATAACGTGAATTTCTGTAAATGTTCTCTCTCCAAAACACATTCTTACAATACGCTCTCTTTTCTCATAATTTTAGTACGATTTTATAAATAAAAAGAGACAGAAAAGAAAAATGAGAACGGGAACGGAAGGGGAAATTATTATTCTTTTATTAATAAGAAAAGTTATTAAACAGATAAGTTCTGAATCTGTGTGTTAAATAACTCATGAGCAAAAAAACAAATAGGTTTTTTTTTATTAATAGGTCTGTAGATGTTTAGGTACATTTGAGTTCAAAAACTTAAGTTGCATAAATATTAAGTCCCTCATTTTGAACGAGCCCACTATAAGCACTTTATTAACTTCCAGTGAGACATTTTGCTGTTGCATTTAAATAGTGTTTGTTTGTAATTTCATTCGTTTTTGTATTTTGGAGCAAGTATTTTTCGAGAGGGTAGTATTAGTCCTATTCAGTCAGTTGCTTTAACCTACTCTGGGAGAAAAAAGCAGGATTTACTGTTCAATGATACATTTTCTGCTATAGACGTAAATAGATATGCTTGATTTGCTGTTAATTTAAATTTTTTAGAGTATAGCATAGTAATTTAGAGTAGGATTTTCTGCACTTGATTTGGAGGAAGTGTAGGTAATATTATAATACTTAAAAATAACTTAAATTACCTACTAAATATTATAATTTGATATTAAAAACATGAAAAATTGAAAAATAAATCATCTGAAATTAACTAAAGGTGAAGGCAAACAAATTCTTGAGGGTTTTACATTTGCACAATTACACATTTGAAATTTCTGCTCTAACTTCATCTGAACTTTCACAGCTGTTTTACTCTGCTCTGACTTCATTTTATCTGATTTTTTTTCAGTGAACACAACTATTAAAAAGATAATATGGAGATGTCCTGCTTTTAAAGTATATGCTTTACCGATCTATAATCTAAAATAAAATGTAAACATACGTTAACAAAGTAGTAAAATAAACCAAATAGAAAGTCGTGGTCGGGGATTTCACTATGCCTGCAGTTAACAAGTAGGTGTTAAAAGTTAAAAATAACAATTATACAACACTCAACAAGTCCATAAACCTAAAGGTAGCTGGAATTGTCTTTACCGTAATACATCAATTTCAAGCGCAAAAAGGTAAAGAGAAACATATTCATCAGAACCTTTATCTGCATTTTATTCTTCTTATTTTACCAATGTTATTGAAAATAAAAACAAAAACTTTTTTTCCATTTGTAGTAGGTACGTAAAGCAACAAATTATCAAAACACAAGTGTATGCTCTAACACAAAATTATCTGACTGTTTTGTTTTCATCGAATGTGCTTATGATAAGAGTACTTTCAGCATTAGTGATTAATTTAATAATACTATGCAAAAGGCTAAATACAATTACTCACCTCTTGCTACATGCCCCAGCCGCTCATGAATTGATTTCTTTTTTATATGCCCTTCCTTCGTATTGTGTTCTTTATGCCGATCCATTTCACGTCTGTACTGACTATATTCCATAGGCATTCGACTATTTGATGAATTACTCAAAGGGGGCAGTTTATCTGTGGCGTTTCCTTGAATCAATTCAACGACTTCTGTGCTTTCACTTAAGGTCTCTGGAGAGTTTATTATTTCTGGTTGATTTCTATCAAACACAATCGGGCTCTTGGCTTTTGATTGTTTCTTCTTCTCCTTAGCCGCGTCATTGCTTTCTTCAAACTCCTCACCATCCTCTTTGATATTGAGAAAATCTTCATCTTCACTCTCATCTACATCATCAAGGATTTTCAACTGTTTTTTTGCAGCGTAGATCTTTTTTTGGATCTCAGCCAATTCTGCGAGGTCTTTTTCTCGTGTCTCACTTGTTACGACACGTTGAGTAGATGACATCTCCGAAATTGTTGGTATATCAAAGTTATCAGTGGTCTCATCTATCGGATCTGGATCATCTTTCTCTTGCTTTTTGTCTTTCTGCACAGCATTGGCATCGATTTCAAAAGTTTTTTTGGCTTTCTCTAAAAATTCGCCTGCGAATACATCAGTAATAGATGTTATTTCATTGGACTCTGATTCCAAGGGTTTCTTTTGATTTTTTTTGTCTTTTTTCTTATCTTTTTTATCCTTTTTGCTCGAAGTTGCTTCATCTTTTTGACTAGTTTTTCGTTTCTTTTGAAGAGCTGTGGAAAGTTTATTTAGAAAAACCCCACGCTTGTGTTATTTTTTTTTATTATAAACTTACCTACAGCTGGTAAAGTAACTTCTTGGAGTTTTTGTAAAACTTCATGTAACCACGTAACAAAGAAATCCGTTTGAGAGCCAAGGAACAAATTTAGATCGGCAATCATTTGTTGTTTAGATCGTTTGTTCGCAACCATAATCATAACATAGTCGGGTAGTTCATCGTCAATGTATCCGGTAGAGCCTCCTGTTCCAAGTTCGAGGAGTTTTGCTTTGACGGCGCTCTAAAAAATTAAGGAATTTTAATAAATTGATCTAAGCCGACAACGCACAGAATGTCCTTCCGACAAAGTTGTGAAAATTGAAAAAAGTTTTATTTATTTTTATTTTTTGTTATTACACACCCGCATTTTCTGACCAACTTCACTTCCTAAATTATCCATTATGATGAAGTATTTTTAGTTCCTTTGGTGAATTGATTGCTTTAATTTTTAACCCAAAAGTTAAACGATATCAAGACAATTTTCACTTTTGCTCTTAAAAAAATTGACATTTGCAACAAAATGTATTTGACGTTTTCTTTTAAGCTATTAAAATTAACAACGCGGCGCTAGTGTAGGTCTTCGAAAAATATGGCAACAAATGAATGTGTGCAGTGAACTAATGGAGCAAAAATAAAGACTTTGTTTCTTGTTTTGGTTTGAGTCATTGGGCGCGTTCAACGACGCCTTTTGACAGATAGACAGATAGAACCAATGAAGAAGAAATATAGGAATGAAATAAGTTATCTGCAAAAAGAAAGAGTCACTTTTATTTTAGTGTGAGATGATCATTTTATAGGCATTTGACAGCAGCGATGTGAAGTACCTCGCCTTCTTCTGCTGCTCACGCCATGACAAAATGACATTTAGCATGAGATCTTCAAATATATTCACGCAAAATAAATTTTTTAAAACACAAAATTGTTTTTTTTTGTGTTGAATCCAATAAAATAACCGACAAACTGACAGAAAATCCAAACAAATTTGTTTTTTTGGACGTCATCGAACAGCCATTTTCTCATTGTGTACTGATAACATGTTCTATTCTTTTCGTTATCGATTTGTAGCAGTCGCATTGAACACAGATAAAATAATTTCTATTGACAGTCCTCTTTCATTTCTCATTCTTCACAATTGATTGAGTGCTGAATGTTTCATTATTTATGTTTGATAGGGAATTTTACCGTATTGTTAAAAGATCAATGACAGCTCACACTACGCGGATGACAGATTGAAATTGCGCTTTTTTCAAACTGTCAAATTCAAAATATTTACCTAGTTTATATGCAGAGTCGAAAGAACGAGTTTTAGTTGAAACGAAATTTCAACACAGGTATTTCAGCAAACAAGTTGAAAGCTTGAGGAGTTGAGTTAAGTGCGAAAAAGTTGAAATGACAGGAGAATACCTGCATTGCTTTGTAGACATTAAACCCAAAAGATTGAATTTTCGAGAAAAAAATATTTGTATTGCTTTTACAAGTTATGCGCAAACTTTTCAACAACAAATATTCATTCGTTAATATGCATTTGATCACATGCAGAAATAATTGTGTATTCAACATTTCAACCCAGGTATTTTATTTAATTTTCGACTCAACACCACTGCTCGAGTGCGATCGAGTCGAATTCCGTTTACAAATGGGTGAACCTAAGTTCAAGCCCGCTTCAACCATGCATATAAACTAGGTAATTGTAAAAGAATTTTGTAAATAATCAATTTTCTTCCTGTGAAATTTGAAATTTCCTGAACTAAAAAGTTTTATAATACTGTTAGGTTTTATCTAGGTTCGTTTTATTAAATAAAACTTATTTCCGTTTTAATACAACTCACTTTACGTCTTTTTACTTTTAATTCCACTTAATATTTCAAAACACTCTTTATTTCCTTTTTACTTTCTTTATTTTAAATTCACACTTTATCACTTTCAAATTACCGACTTGTACACAACTGATTTCAAATTCAAACTGACTGTCGGTCCGCATCCGCTTCCTCTTTTATACAGAAATGCTTGGCTTATGGAAGGTTCTTGAACTTGCTAGAAACAGTAGGCAATATAGTACAATATAGAGTAGGCAATGTAGTAGGTGTAGAGATTTAGTAGATGTACCGAACAGGTAGATGGCGTTTACCTCAAGAGATGAAAATATTCAGCACCCTTTAATTATTTGTGTAACACGTTACATTGCCCTCCTCCTAAGATTGTTCGCCCCGAACAATTTCTTCACCATCTTCTCCACTGTAGCGGTATAGCCGATCAATGTGAACAACTTTTGGCTTGCCTCTTAGACCTCGCTGAATTCGATAAACCACATCATTGATCCTTGTAACAACACGGTAAGGTCCTTCCCAGTTTTGTTGAAGTTTTGGTGACAGTCCCTTTTGTCGATGAGGATTATATAGCCACACTAGATCTCCCTCATGGAAAGGTTTCGTTGTGATGTTTGCATCATAGCGTGTTTTCATTCGGTCACTAGCTAGCTTTATTTTAGTCCTTGTCCTGTCATGGATGTCAGTCAGTTTTTCCTTTAGGCAATCCACGTATTCCTCTTCATTTCGTTTTTCGCCCGTTGGACATCCGAATTTAATTTCGCTAGGCAACCGGATATTTGTACCGAATACAATTTCTGATGGAGTGTGACCAGTTGTGCTGTGCACCGCATTTCGGTATGCCATTAAAAATAGAGGAATGTGTTGGTCCCAGTCTCGTTGGAAGTCACCTACTACTTTGGAAAGGTGTTCTTTGAGAGTCCTGTTGAAACGTTCAACCATTCCGTCAGACTGCGGATGAAGTGGTGTTGTTCTCGTCTTCTTGATGCCAAGGAGCGAACAGACCTCTTGAAAGATTTTGGATTCGAAGTTTCTTCCTTGGTCAGAATGGAGCTCCATAGGAACACCGAACCTGCTGACCCAATTGTACACAATCTGATCTACAACTGTCTTCGCTTCTTGGTTTGGAATGGCAAACGCCTCAGGCCACTTGCTGAAGTAATCCATGACAACAAGAATGAATCGGTTTCCACTGTTAGACTCAGGAAATGGGCCTGCAATATCGATGGCAATTCTTTCAAAAGGTGCTCCAACGTTGTACTGTTGCATCTTACTCTGTAGTTTTCTGCCTGGTCCCTTGGTGGCTGCACAAGTGACGCATTTTCTGCACCATTTTTCTACATCATCTTTTGCATGCAGCCAGTAGAAACGTTCTCGAATTTTCTCCAGAGTTTTGTTGATACCCAAATGGCCTCCAGAAGATCCATCATGCATCTCACGTAGAATGTCATTAACCTTTGTCCGGGGTACAACAAGCTGCATCACATAGGTTTTGCCATCTGAGGATTCCCATCTTCGTTTAAGCAAACCTTCCTGCACATGAAGGGAATTCCATTGTGCCCAATAGGCTTTGAGGGTAGGACTTCTATCAGAAATGTCTCCCCATTCTGGTTTCTCTTCATGTTCTTTCCATGCAAGAATGGGTTCGATGTCCAAATCTTCTTGCTGCGCATTCCTGATTTCCTCGTTACTCCAGCCGCCGATGGGTTCAACTCTTGTTCGTTGTATGGCAATAGAGTCCTTTTCTTCCTGGCGAGTGCAATGCTTGCAGTCTTGGTTACATGGCCTACGAGACAGGGCATCTGCATTCGAATGTAGTTTTCCTTTTCGATGTTGGATTTCATAGTCATATGTTTGAAGTCTCTCGATCCACCTGGCTACTTGACCTTCTGGATTTTTAAAATTCAAAAGCCATCTTAGCGCTCCATGGTCCGTCCGTAAAAGGAACCTCTGTCCATAGATGTATTTATGAAAGTGTTTTGTGGCTAAAACCAAAGCAAGAAGTTCTCTTCTGGTTACGCAGTAATTTCTCTCTGTCTTTGAGAGCACCTTGCTGAAGTATGCTACAACTTTTTCTTGACCGTCATGAACCTGGGAGAGAACGGCTCCTATTCCGACATTGCTTGCATCTGCATCGATTATAAACTGTTTTCCAGGAGTTGGATAGGTTAACACTGGAGCATCACACAAGCGTCTTTTAAGTTCCTTAAAGCTTTTCTCGCACTCATTTGACCACTTGAATTGTTTTCCTTTTTCTGTGAGTTGGTGCAAGCTTTTGGCGATTCCGGCAAAATCCTTCACAAATCGTCGGTAATATGTAGCAAGCCCAAGAAAACTTCTAAGTTGATGCTTGTCTTGTGGATTTGGCCAGTTCTTCACAGCTTCCACTTTCTCGGGATCAGTTCTTACTCCTTGAGACGAGATGATATGCCCCAAATACTTCACTTCAGACTTGAACAGCGTACATTTTTCTGGATTGAGCTTGAGATGAGCATTTCGCAATCTCTGGAATACTCCTTTTAAGTTTTCACAATGCTCGTCAAATGTTTTCCCAAACACGATGACATCATCCAAATAGACTAGACAGGCTTTCCAAGTAAGGCCTTGTAGTACGCATTCCATTAAACGCTCGAATGTTGCAGGAGCGTTACACAGGCCAAAAGGCATTACTTTGAACTGCCATAAACCGTTACCTGTCGAGAATGCAGTTTTCTCCCGATCTTCTGGGTGAATTTCAACCTGCCAGTATCCACTCTTCAGGTCCAATGTTGAAAACCATTGAGCTCCAGCCATCGCATCCAGAGTATCGCTTATCCTAGGCAGAGGATAACTGTCCTTCTTGGTGACATCGTTCAACCTTCGGTAGTCCACACAAAATCGAGTACTTCCGTCCTTCTTTTTGACTAGTACGACTGGTGATGCCCAAGGACTTTTTGAATTCTCGATTAAACCATCTGTCTGCATTGTCGATATCATTTTGGTAACTTCGTCTTGTTTGGCTAAAGGTAGGCGCCTTGCTGGTTGACGGATCGGCCTTGCATCACCAGTATCGATTCGATGCTGTACAAGTTGTGTTCGTCCATATTGCCCGTCCTGTGAAGCGAAAACATCAGCGAACTCTTGTAGAAGGTTTCCAGCAACTCTAAGCTGTTGTTGATCGAGATTACAGCAGTTAAACATTTTTCTCTTCAAAGCGATGACTTTATCTGGATTCACTGATTTTTCGGTATGTTCTTCGGTTATCTTTGTTATTGCCGCTACAGGGTCACATTTGCCGACAACTTCTCCTTTTCTAAGCTTGATCTCATATGGTTTGATGTTTAGTATTCGTATGGGCACCATTTTATTTTGAGGTGCCACCAGCGTCTTTCCCACGATGTAGTTTTGGGAGCAATGCTCAGAGTCTGGTTCCACCATGAGGTATCGATGGCTTCCAGAATCATCTTTGATGTTTGTCCAAACAAAGACTTCTGACGAAGGAGGTAGGCACATATCTTCTTTGATGATTGCTCTTATCGATGATGAGTTTTGATTATTGCCATAAACCATTGGAATCTCTATATTTCGGTATTTAAGAACTTGGTTACCAATGTCGAGAATTATTTCATGCTTTTTCATAAAGTCGATTCCAATAATGCACTCATCGCATATATCTGCCACTAGAAATGGATGTTCAAACTCTAGTTCTGCCAAGCGGATCCGAAGACGGACTTCTCCGTACACTCTTGCTGCTTCTCCTGTTGCAGTCTTCAGACAATAGCTGTTAGTGTTGTTTAGCCATGCCATCTTGACCAAGTCTCTTCGTACAATGGAAGCGGTGGCACCGGTGTCGATGGTAACCACATATTGCTTGTTGTTAATAGATGCTTCCACAGTTAGACTTTTATTGTTTCGTTTAGTCTGCGAGACTTGGATGATGTTTCTGGGGCCATAGATACCAGAAACCAGCTTCTGCCCCTCGAAGTTGGTTCTTACTCGTTTCCCTGCTGGGAAACTTGACGAGGTTGGGCGTTGGTCTTGTTTGTAGTCTCATCTGATGTATTATTTCTGCTTCCGCAATGTTGACATGCGCTTCTTCTTGGTGGCATTCGGCACTGGCGCTGGAAATGTCCAGTCTTGTTGCAATTCCAGCATCGGATTTGTCCATCTCGACGGTTGTTCTGGAATGCCATTCTTTGGCAAGAGCATTCTTCTATTGCAACTTCTCTTACCCGATGTACTCCTAGTGAAGCCTGTTCAGCTGCTTCCATAGTCAAGGCGAAAGCTAATGCTTCTGGAAGTGTTCGTTTTCCAGCTGTTCGTACTGCTCTCTGGAGATTTATGTCAGACAAGGCACGAACAAAGGCTTCTGCGGCGAATTGGTTTATGATTTCTTCGCCCGCAGTTGGATATGCCAAGTGAGCTAGTCGTTCGATGTCTGCTTGAAGCTGCTGAAGAGTTTCACCCCGTTTCTGAACTCTGGTGTTTAGTTGAACTCTAAAGACTTCTTGCATATGGCCATCTCCAAAGCGTTTTTCAATGGCTTGTGAAAGTGCACTAAAGTTGCCATGCATCTCTGCTGGTATTGTTTGCAGTAACTCAGCAGCAGGTCCTCTGAGAGCCAGTGTAAGTGCAACAAACTTGTCTTCATTGTCCCAGCCGTTTGTCAATGCTGCTGCTTCAAATTGTTTCTTGTAGATTGACCAAGAAGTTTGCCCATCAAAAGTTGGCGGATGCATTTCTTTTCTCTTATAAGATTCACCAGAACTTTCTCGCACCTTCAATTTTCTAACCTTGTCGAATTCTTTTGACAAATAATTGAATTTATCCTCAACTTTTTCGAATTTTTCTTCAACCTTCTGCAAACTTGTGTCTACTTTGAGTAAATGTTTTTCAACTCCTTCAACACGTTCATCTACAACAACAAACTTGTTCTCTAAAGTAGTGAGTTTGCCTTCGAGAAGGTTCCTTTGTTCTTCAAAGAGCTCTTTTTGCTCGTTTCTTTGATCTTCGAAACGTTCGAGTAGTTTCGTTTGTTCATTCTTTTGTTCTTCTCTTTGATCTTCGAAACGTTCGAGAAGTTTCGTTTGTTCGTTTCTTTGATCTTCGAAACGTTCGAGAAGTTTCGTTTGTTCATTCTTTTGTTCTTCTCTTTGATCTTCGAAACGTTCGAGAAGTTTCGTTTGTTCGTTTCTTTGATCTTCGAAACGTTCGAGAAGAAGAGCCAACATATTGGACAAATCTGTGTTGGTACTTACTTGTTCTTCTGCCATTTCTATTTCCAAGACGGATGTGTCTGGATTTTCACCGTGTCGTCTCATGGCTTCTTGCAGACGAATAATGAGGTCATTTTTCGTTCCAGTAGTAGAAAGACCCCGTTTGTTTAGTTCTGCTTTTAGTTCAACAGCGTTTAAATCTTTCAGAAGCTTACCCATATTTTTACTTTCAACACAATCACTTTTCACTAAAGTTTTATTTAATTATACTTCTGACACCAATGTTAGGTTTTATCTAGGTTCGTTTTATTAAATAAAACTTATTTCCGTTTTAATACAACTCACTTTACGTCTTTTTACTTTTAATTCCACTTAATATTTCAAAACACTCTTTATTTCCTTTTTACTTTCTTTATTTTAAATTCACACTTTATCACTTTCAAATTACCGACTTGTACACAACTGATTTCAAATTCAAACTGACTGTCGGTCCGCATCCGCTTCCTCTTTTATACAGAAATGCTTGGCTTATGGAAGGTTCTTGAACTTGCTAGAAACAGTAGGCAATATAGTACAATATAGAGTAGGCAATGTAGTAGGTGTAGAGATTTAGTAGATGTACCGAACAGGTAGATGGCGTTTACCTCAAGAGATGAAAATATTCAGCACCCTTTAATTATTTGTGTAACACGTTACAATACACTATTCACAATTTTCGCGCACAACATTAATATTTCCGCTCTCGTTTTCAATCAATTTTTCAACAATGATACAAAAAAATGTTCAGCTGTCATCCGGGTACTGCTGATTTTGACACTGCTCTGCGACCGAGTAAGAGATATATCGTTGTTAACTAAAAAGCCCTATTTGTTCATTTCTCAATTTCAACTGGTTTTTGATAGGTTGTAAACTTGTTACTTGCCAAAAACGTATGGGAAAACGTTTGTTTTTGATGCAGGTTTTTGATTATTTACAAAAACCAGGTTTTTGATTAGGTGTGAAAACGCTATATAGTCTCATTTTATGTTCCAAATAAATTTTAAAGTCGTCTTAAAAATACAAGACAAAGAGAACGTTGAAATTTTTCGATTGATATGCTCTCCTCTCGCTTGCTCTAATGAAAGAGATCCATGTGTGGTGAATAAAAATTGCTGCACACCATTTTAAGTAAACACATTCGTGTAGTGGGGCTAAAAATGAATCTCTGTACTTGACAGTACGTCCGAAGTTGGGGCTGAAGGGTGAACTGATGAGCATTCCTTGCAATATGAGTATTGCGGTTGAATTGTTTATAAAAAAAGCGAAATAAAAAGAGGCAAGAAACATTTCGGCGGGGTTCAAGTGACACAAATGTTTCCGTTATAATCCTGCCCCCTATCATTTTTTAGGCTCTTTTCTGAATTCTATCCAGGAGATTAAAAAAATTAATAAGAGCTCCTATCCAACATGAGAATTGTACTCTAGTTTTGGCGAATATACAGCCAGGGGCCTATTTCACAGATCATACATCACATACAATATATGATTTTTATAATTTTGATACATCCATTCTGTTTCACAGAATTGTTGTTTGATAACTGTCATACAACGATGTAATTGAGGGAAATTATTCCTGTAAAATTCTGTTTCACAAATTTTCATCATACATTGTATGCCTACAATGTATGATAAATTATCATACATTTAATACAGCAGAATAATTTGCTGTATAGGTAAAAAAAGTACTGAAAACAACTAAAAAATATAGTGTAATTATATACTTTTTTTTGCTAACATCTTTTTTTATAGTATTAAAATAAACTTAATGGCAAAATATTGTTTATTAGACAAAGAAAGCTTTAATCAATAATGATTAAATATTCTAATTTATTATTGTTAGTATTCGTCATGTGTTTGTCATACTATTTGCAAGCTCGCTGCCATGCTCGTTGCCATGACGTTATCAAAATATTCCTATTGATTGTTTATTTTTGTCATGTTTGTCATGTCATTTGGCATGTTGTTTTGAATTATTTTACTAAGATATCAGTCAAATGTCACATCTCATACAACATACACTGGAATCATACAATTATTCCAATGAAATCTGTGAAACAGAATTTTTGATGTAATGTATGACAATCGATTTGTTGTATGTTGTATGAAATGTATGTTATGTATGATCTGTGAAATTGGCCCAGATCATTGGGAGAAACAAAATTTCTTGTATCTTTGTAAGAAACCTAAGCATTTTGCAGTGTTTTTGGCGACGTCAAATATGTGTTCGTTCCACAGAAGGTGGTTAATAACCATATATTAACCATAGATTAAATATTTTTAATCTATGTTAGTAACACACAATAACGAGGATGGAAAGCTTTTCAGTTTCCTCTATACAAGTGCCACTCCTAGATAATGGCATAAGGGGTATGTTACGCTTTAACGACAAAAGACAGCATTGAGTCTTTGAAGCATTAAATTCCACGCATTAAATTGGCTCTACTTTTCTGTGAGATAAGCCATCAGATCCCCTGGGCTGGAAAAATGCTGTTTTCCATCCACTCGGATGGAAAACAGTAGAATGGGACAGATGGAAAAGCTAACGCAGTGATTTTGCCAGCGTGGAAGCACACCTCTTCAGAATAATGGGGGAAATACTATCCGGGCCAGCGGATTTGTGTATGTCTAGATTCTTGAGAACTCTTACAACTGTACGAGTGCGAAAGAAGATTATCATTTCAAAAGAAAAAAAACACTAATGCCCAGTTGCACCAAAATACATTTGAAAGCATTTGAGTTATAGGAGTAATAAAATTTATTGGCATTTTAATTTAAAATGGTTTGCAGCAACTTATGGAAGTGCATTTTTAATAATGAGGAAACTCGCGGTGGCAACCTCGACCAAATCGCCCGCATATAGCAAGACCTTGAGTCCAATATTGGCAAACTCCACCAGTAAGGATATCAGAGATTTCGTCGATGAACAACGCAAAGAGTAACGGACTGAGGATACAACCCTGAGGAACTCCTGCTGTCGTTTCGAACCAATCTGAGAACTAACTACCATCCCACACCCTTGCACTAAATGTCAAAATAAAATTAACCGGAAATTTCGCGATAGACCGAGACAAGAGAGTTTTTTCTTATGATTTCCTGGCTATATTTGAAAGACCAAAATTATGATCTATGGTCGAAAAATCTGGAATAAAACAAGCTTGAAACATACTGAGTCGGTGGTTATCCCAGGATGTACCTTATGTATTAGTTTGCATCACTTAAGATATCTATAACGAGTACTACAATCCATGTTGATTGAATTTTTAAACTTTATATGATGAAGGGGCTTCAACTAACTGAAGATTCCAACAGAATTTTAAAAAAGAAAAATAGTTCTTTTAAAAAACGTTACATTTTATTTCGAAACAACGTAACGTAACATTAAAAGCAGCAACAAATATTTCAGCACACTAAAAAACAATAAAAAAGTATTGCTTCGTTTTGGTAACAAAACCCTTATTGACAAGTGTGATTCAAAGAATAATCGATTTATTTGCAGTTTTTTACTTGCTCAATAGGGCAAAGCGGGAGACTGGAGCCACTTTTTATAAAATCGTAAATACAGATTTTTCTGTTAATCTCGCTCACATGAAAGAGTGAGATGTTTCAAACGCTACATTTATCTATTTCAGAAATTAACTTTTCTTTAAAAAAAAAAATGCCAGCGTTATTTACTCAGAGCGAAAAGTTTAAACGAGGAGTTTCAGCTCAAGTTACCCGTTTGTGTGTGAGACTTGAACATGACCGAATTTAATGTTTTAACAAGTAGTCATTAACAAAGAAAAAAATATTAATCATATTAAAATGTAAAGTGTAAAATATAATGTACAATTAACATATACAAAATATATATATATAGTTTCCCGTTTAAAAAACCACTGTTCAAGTATTTTTATTTTATATTTATTCTTAATAATAATAATAATTTAATTTACATTAGAAATCGCTTATTTATCAAGGTTTTTGCACTAACATTGTTCTTGACCCAAAATCGGAACATTTTCTGAAATAACTATACAAAATTGCATTAATATTCGCATATATTATTAAAGCATTTTGATAATGTGGTTATGTACCTTAATTAAAACACAAACAATAACTATTGAAATAATAGAACTGCTTGTTAATAAATGTATTGTCAGTAAAAGTAAAAGCTCCATCACAATTAATTTATTCTCATTTCCATAGAGAAAAAGCGAACTAAAAGTCAGGCGTTCATCTATATAAAATGTACCTTTATCTGAAATTAAAAAAATTAGTGTATCTTAATTGGGAAATCTGGACTGCAAAACATACTTTCTCCTACAAAACTTTCAAATTCACAGCTAAGCAAATTTTCCATAAATGTTTTTTCTTTTATTATATAATCCATGTCCTTTATTGCCTTTTTTAAAATAATCATGTTAGTATGAAGAAAGATAAACAAAGAAAGAATAACTAAACATAACTTACATGATCAATAAAAGCACAGAAAAAACGATTTACTCTGTTATAAGCTGTTGTACTTTTTTCAAGAACTCCTTCAATATTCATTGTTGCAAAACCAAAATCTGTTTGGAAGTGAGACTGTGATAATTGTTCGGATTGGTGTTTCAGCGGTATAAGCTTCTCAATATGTTTTCTATAGTAATGTAAATATTTGCTAGAATGGTGTAAATCTCTTGATTAGTTGTATGTACGTTACCTCAAATTTAATGGAGGAAGCACAATATATGTTTGAAAGTCAGAATCACTTAAAAGTCCTCTTTTACCACACATATTCTGTGATTCACGTTGTAAATGCAAAATCATCGATGACATATCCGTGTCTGAAAATCCATGTGGAGATCTTCCATGAACATAGAATCCAAAAGAGTAGTTGAGAAATGTAAGAATAGAGATATTTGTCAAAGTACAAATATCCATGAATTTCTTTAATGGACAGCCAATAACTGCTTGGTTAAGTATAAATCTGACGAATAAACGTTGAATGAGGTGTACTGACGAAAATACTGTCACAGAAAAGAATATTTCTACTGTTGAATTGGCATGAAATGTGGCTAAAAAGGTGTTGCTAATCTAAAATTATTACAAAGATTAAAAAATGTTTTTTTTGAATAGACTAATTAATTAAATTAATTTATTTATTACAGAAACCATCGCATTTTCAAAACTCCGACCTCAGGCTTTAAAGATTAGGATACGGTATTTTCATTAGATTAGGTAAGTCTCAAGTTTGTTGGATTTGGTTGATAATCTTCTTATTCAATAAAATTTTATAAATTGATTCTATAAAATTTATTTTTAATTTAACTTTCCCAAAATTTATAGCTGAACATTATTAATCGATGGATTCTGATATAGTATATGAAGATTAAAAATTTACCAACCCAAACAACTGTTAATGACACAAAACATTGAACAAATGATGAAGTTTTCTGTTTATTACTTATTTCAATGTATTCGTTAGCTAGAAAAAATATTCTCCATGCTGAAACATTGTTCTCATTAAATGTTCGAATCTAAAAAGATAAAAATAATTTGTCTTTCCTTTTGTTTGCAAACTCTCTTACACTAGAACATTGTGAAGACGTTTCCAAATTATTTTTCAAGTTTAAAGAAACATCACTAGTTTTCGGTCTTTCCCAGTCCACAAAAAATATGTCAATTTGTGAGATTCTCCAAAAATGAACAAAAAAGTAGAAGCCCTTTAATAATAACATTAAAATGTTGAAATTAATTTTAGCTTATAATTGGTACCTTTAATCCGAGGGCGGAGTAAATTAACATCTCATAAATATGAGTTTTATCATTCGGCAGAAATTTTACATCCGGAGAAAAAATAAATCCCAAAGCAAAATAGAAGATATTAATGATCACAACGGCCAAAAAAGTATTTCCAATGTTCGACATAAAGTTCAATAATGTTTCAAAGAGAATATTCTTATCACAGAACTCCGAATTTCGGCGAGATTTGAATGTATAAGCTCGAAAAACTCCAAATAGTAAACTTATTGTTAGGAAAATAGGAAGACATATCTGGTAGATAATTTCCGAACGTTCATTTTTTTCAAAATGGACTATAAATTCAAAGTTGTATTTTTCGCTGAGCGATTTATTTGGAGCTAAATCTATTTTGTGATAGTCAAGAATAATAAGTGGAACAGATAATTTATTATCTTTTGTTAAAGTACAACGCAACTCAAATCTTCGTAAAACTCTTATCGCTTTAAAAATGTATAATTTGTATGAACTTTCATATGCCAAAATTTGAGGAGTTACTGAGTTGATATCAGCTCCAATTATCTGAAAACGCTTTACTAACTGCCATTCACCGGAATTAGAATCCTGGAAAGATATATATTTGGTTACTAGCATGATACCCAACACTTTGTTTAAGAAAAACTCACATTATTTGCATCAAACGCATCGTGAATTAACACTGGAACCGTTTGTAAGTATCGATGTTCATCCTCTCTCGTATGATTTAGAAAAATGCTGAAAAAATGTTTATTTGCATAACCGGATGCCATATCTATAATCGATTCTAGTGACAGTTCACAGTCGATTCGAGTATTTCTAAAAAATTGAAAATATGTTTGTGGTTCTAGTGATCCTTGGCCACAAAGATTAATGATATTTAGTTGCAAAGTCTCCCATCGACTCAAGTGACCTTCCAATGAATAAACGGTTGAAAACAATTCGAGCGTATCACCCTAAATTTATAAAGCATATTCTTATTAGAAGTCAATGTCCTCGAGTTAAAAGTTACCTTGCTGCCTGAATTTCCCTCCACTGGGATGTTAATTTGTTCATGTATTTGCTGTATAGTTTCCTTACCCTTTTTATAAAACAAAAATGGTCGCAAACCATCTAGTTTTTCACCGAAACTAGAGTAGAATGCTGCATCCGAAGCTTGAGCAATTAAAAAAACGCTGCATGGTTTATTTTTGTCAGTATTGTAAAAAGAATGCACACACAAATTAGCCAAATTATTACATGCAGTCATGTTGTGTAGTGACTGACAGAAAAATGTTACAAAATTCAAATCTTCATATAACTTTTCTCTATTCCAGAAAGTGTGGAGATAATTTTTCAGGAGTGGCTTCCATATACAATAACCAGCATAAAGATAATTGTGCTCGAAGTCGCATCTACAATTGTTTCCTTCGAATCCCGAAGATGCTAATATACGAATGTGATTCGTTGCTCCAATCTGATCCACTGTGTTATTAATGAACTTTAAGCTACAAGGGTTCTCTGAATGTCTTAATGTTGTTCTGTTTGAGCACTTGAAGTTTTTACTAATTACACATGGTTCTGAACAAATTGGTTGTTGCTTAAAAGAATCGTAGAGGGCAATTTTTGTGGCGTTCTTTTTGCAATCGCAAGACAATTCTGTAAAACAAATAAAAAAATTGATATATTGTTTAAAATGGTAAATGCCTTTTGATGGAAAACTGAAAATTTCGACGTATGAATACGTTTATGAAAAATCAATATTTGAAAATATTTGTTCATATACATATGTAAATTTGTATTTGTTCTTAAATACATTTAAAATATTATCTAATATCATTTATCTTTAACAGAACTCACTATCCAAAGTGGGCATCAAGTTTCCATTGGAATCACATGGCATACATACAAAATAATCCAAGTTGTAAAATTCGTTATTTTTACAAGAGTTTGGATGGTTAAATAAAAACAAAGTCCTGTTTATGGATTGAAAATTAGCACTTTCACTTATTTGCAGATTTATCACAACAAATTGGAGGACTAAAATACAATGTTCTTGGAAGTTCATCTTATTTTTTTTACGAAGAGCGGAGGAAAACAATATTATAAATTAAATGTTTTCTCTTAAATAAACGACTTTATATTCTAATCGAAGAAATTTGTTTATTTTGATTAGATGGTTTCCATGTAAACGCAACCCCTACACAAGAATCTTGGTTGAATATTACCATTGTACTTTGGGGATGGGATATTCTATGATATATTGTCCTATATTAAGTAATTTTCCGCTTTCGTATAATTTTTTCAAAATTATGTATTTTGCTGTAGGTGTTTACCAATTTCTAATAGTTCTAGTAAAACTAGAAAACTTTTTATGTAGCATAACAAAGAAACAAATTTAATAATGATACAAATTCAATATTATGTACTAATATGAAAATTAATTGAAAAATATTCAACCAAGTAGAATACTTAGCATTATTTTATTTTAAGTGGATAATTATTTTTTTTACTCATAAATTAATAAATTATATAGAGTACTGTCAAACAAGCCTAAAAAGACAAATAAACCGAAAAATTCGTGTAGTTCCAATTTTTTCGGGAATGTGTAGGGGGGGTCCTATGTACTAGTAGTTTGTTCAAAGGCATTTGACAGAGTTAATCATAAAATTTTAATTAAAAAACTATTTGCTTTAGGTTTTCACTCTTCCCTTCTTAAATGGTTAACCAATTACTTAGATGACCGCTCACAGTTTGTAAAAATTGGTTCAGAACTATCGTTTAAAATTTATAACTATTCCAGTGTTCCGCAAGGCAGTCACCTTGGCCCGTTGTTGTTTTTGCTTTTTATTAATGATTTGTCTGAAGTAATTAATTTTTCTAATTGTTTGATGTTCGCGGATGATGTCAAAATTTTTAAATCAATCAAATCTGTTGCTGATTGTTTGGATTTACAAAAGGACCTGCTCTGGAGCAGGCTAAAATTTTAGCCAGTGGATAAAGGAGTGGATGTCGGAGTAGTGTGTTTGTTTTTATTTGCATTTATTTTTATTTGTTTTATATTAATCATTAATGTCAAATTTTCCCCTTGTGTTTTTGTAACTTCGTTAGGTACGAAGAATTACTAAAATTAACCGATATACTCTTTTGTACATTAATATTCATTGTGAAACAAATTTTTTTGTAAAGTTCAGCTGCCAAACCAGTGTTCTGTACCGCGTTAAAACTTCCCATAATTTTAATTATTTTACAAAGTAGTTAAATTTTTTTTCTTTAACAAAATAAAATAAATCTATACACATAAATAAAAATGGAGTGTCTGTTTGTAATGTCAAAATAACAGTATTTTTACTACACGCATATGAGAGCATACACAGCCCTTTTATCAAACACACACATTTTTAAAATGTTTGTCTGTCTGTTTGTCCTGGCTTATCTCGAGAACGGCTAGACCGATTTTGACGAGACTTTCACTGACCAATAGATAATGTCGATTTTTTTTACATTTTCGTAAATATAAACCGATCAGAATCTACAGGACTGATTTTGACGGGACCTTCAGTGCCAGATGGCTGATAATATAGGAAGTAACTTATGATGCAAATTATCCCCTAGATAGTTTTCAACGCGACGACGGGAAACGGATGTACCGATTTTGAAGGGGCTTTAACACGTGGATAGCTGATGTTCTAAAAATGACTAAGGCTATTTCAAATAACCGAATAGATGGGGCTGGGGTCGCTTTTGCGAAAACTCTTATATTATGAGTTTGAAAGCTTTTGGCAAAATGTTGAACCAATAGGTTTATAATAACTCTTTCAAAAACAATGTTTTATGCTTTATTATTTCTGCTGTATACATATAAAAAAATGCTGCGTTTTAAGTTTTTTGTTTTATATCAGAACAGAACAGCAGCGATAGCGGTTGAAAATATTAAATGGGACCATATTTTCTAAAACACTGAACTGATCTGGATGATTGATATAATTCCAGACACATATTTGAACCGAGCTACTTTCTGCATAGTCAGTTTTTCATTTGGTTCAAAATCAAAAACAATTCATATGATTTACAAAATGTAGGTATACGTTGAAAATACTAAATGGGGCCATACCTTCTAAGCTACTAAACAGAATTGGATGGTTGCTACCATTCCAGAATCAGCTAAGAACTTTCCTATATGCTGCGTTCTTTTTTCGTTTTTTCCAAAACAAATTTTTACATTTCCCCGTACCAAGAAATAGAAGGGGAAATTTTAAAATTCTTGTAGGGAAATTTAAAAAAATATATTAGTGTTAAAAATCCCATTTAATCCAGTTCGCACACCAAAAAGCTAAACATTTATTCACCTCAACTCAAACGTCAAAAATTAGCCAGAGGATAAAATTTTAACGCTGTTCGCACACGGCCTAATATACATATTGACTATGTTATATCTAGAGCTAATGCTATGTTAGGATTTATATTCAGAAATTCTCATGATTTTCGAGATCCTTATACATTGAAATCTCTGTTCGTATCATTGGTTCGTACCATACTAGAATATTGTTGCGTTGTATGGTCGCCTCTTTTCAAAAAAGATTTGATACGAATTGAAAAAATTCAGAAAAGATTCACTAAATATGTGCTACGAAAATTGAATTGGTCTGACACTATGCCATCTTATAACAGTAGGTTCTTATTGATCAATTTAAAGTCTCTATCTAGTAGAAGAACTTATTATTCTGTAATGTTTGCTAGGGATGTAATTGTAGGGCATATTGACTGCCCCCCGCTTCTAGCTTTGTTTGTATACAAGCACCATCTAGAACTTAATGAAATATAATGATTTTTTTCATATTTCTCGTCATGCAACAAACTATGGTCAAAATGAACCAATCACAAATGCTTGTGTTAAATTTAACGAATATGCAATATAACAACAAGAATATGACCTGGACCTTGATCAAAATCGAGATATTTTCAAATTCATCTTGAATGTTGTTTTCAGCTTATCCTTTGTGTTCTTCATTTGATCAAGGTCGTTGGACAGGATCAACAGATCATCAACGTAGACTGCAACTATCTGAAGCTTCGTATTTAATTTGTTGACGTAAGCGCATTGGTCTGTGCGCGTCTGCATAAAACCCATGGACTTGAGAACGGAGTCCATCTTTTTGTTCCATGCTCTACTCCCCTGCTTAAGACCGTACATAGCTTTATTCAGCTTACAAACTTAATTTTTTTTAGTTTGTGCAACGAAAAACTCAGGCTACTTAATCTACAGATCCTCATTAAGGTCCCCTTGCAGAATTTAAAATAATAATAACCTCAAAAAGTACGAATAAAATAGAAACGTCAAAATTTCGCGAGTAATTAATGTCCCGGTCAATCAAATTGTGGCGTGAAAAAATTTATCATTTCACATTTTCACAGATCGAGAATCACCATGGAGCTGCGTACCACAAAACGGAAAGAAGGACGGAAAATTTTGTTTATGATTTCACTGTGTCATTTTGATGTGGGATTTTTCGTTTCACTTCAGCTGCATACTAGGCTTTATCATTTAATTTTATGAAAAGAAAAGATTAGTGAAAATACATATCAATGATAAATTTGCCATTGTGGTTCAATGTAACCGTGAAATCTTCTGTCATAATTTTATCATATGAAGAGTTGTTTATCATCTTCAAATTTGTCATAATAAAAAAATAAAAGCGGACCGGACGATACTCGTAGGCAAATAGCTGCACGGTGTAGATGGACCCATGTAAAGCCGCCATTATTCTCTTCTATCGAAAAATATAAAAAGTGGCAGCCCTTTTGTAAAGACTGCATTTTTGACAGGAACAAAATATTTGTTGTGTTTTGTCCTTATAAATTTTATATTTATTTATTTTAACTATTTGTAAGTATTTTCTTTTTTTCAATTAAAGATCAAGAATAGATAAAATACCTTGAATTTCTTAGATAAACTAATAAATATGATACGCGAATCACCGGCCAGATTAATTGCAGATCCTCGAGAATTAGCTCTTCATACATTTTGCAAGCAAATGTTGAGGTCCAGATTATTCAAAGGATTCTACAAGGAGCGATGTTATATTGACAAAGTAAAAGGTTACAGAGATCTCATTATTGTCGATCGTAGCGAAAAAGATATTATAGCTATTCTCGAAGATATCGAAAGGAAACTTCGCGATTTCTATGCAAGTAAGACTTCAATGTGGGTCGGAATCACAACTACCCAAAGCGCCCTATCTGATACTGCTTTTGATACTTGCTTATGGGTTGAATTAGATGAACTAGCCTTCGATCTGTACTGGTTGAGCGTAAAATCCGTGAGACTTAGGGATAACGAGATTATTATAAAACTAAAACCCATTCGCCCTGTTGAGATAGAGCCTGTAACATCATATAGTTCAGTATTGTCACATGAATCCCTTAAAGCACCAGATTCTTTAAGCATTCTGGATTTTACACAACTAATGGCAAACTGGGGGACGAGTATAAAGCGTACTCTTTATGAGTTTATGTCTAATGACGTATCCAAAGAAAACCTTAAAGGCCTTTTTAAGTTTTTGATTCTCATTTGTATTTCATTACTTTCCGCTTCAGTTGAAGCCATTCGATTCGTTGGAATTTTCACGATTCGTTTTATTATGGAATTTCGGAAACTGCTAGCTGTTGCAACGCCAATAATAATGCGCTTGATTGATTTATCTGGAAAGATTATTGGTGGTTTATATATTTTGTTAGCAATGATCTGGAGGGATGTTAAAGGAGGCCGTGGTCCACCTCTACAATTGAATCAACCTAGGGCAATTGCTTATGATCGCCCTATTTACCAAAGAATCAAAAACGAACAAATGTCACAAAAAAGTATTTGTAATTAAAAGTTATATTTAAATTTTATATTATTCCAATATATTTTGTTTAACATTTAGGTATAAAGACATTTATATTTTTACAGACACATTCACTTTTGAGCGTTATTCATGTAGAAATAGAATATTGTAATAAAAAAAATGATAATGTTGGTTTGATTAAATAAAGTTAAGACAAATATTTAAATCTTATCATTAAAATTTCTATTTAAAATAAACCCCGAAGATGTTTTTGAGAACAACCAAAAAAAAAAAAAAAATCCTTTATCTAATATGCATCTCTAAAAAATATATCATATATATGTATATATACATGATAATGACTTTACCATATATGTAGGTACTCCACCACTTTGTTTTTCAAACTATTTTCCTTTGTTCCTCAACAGAGCGAAAAAAAAGAGAATCGGAGGATTTTAAAATTTTCGAACGAAAATTTCTTCGATTCGTCGGTTTTTTTTTTTTTTTTGAAAAAATCTAAGCATTTAATATTCCATTTGATTCATCATTCCCTCCTTTCGGAGTGAAACAATTGGAAAATTACATAAGTTTGTTTTAAATAAATACTAAAAGCATCTCTTAAATATAAGGACTGTTGGAAGTTTGGTTGTCTGATACATATTTAAATTTCAAAATAAAATATAAAGAGAACGTTGAAATTGTTTATTGAATATATACAATAGTATTTTCCTTTCCCTACTTATATGTAAGATCCCACGCTTCAAATGATGAGATTACGACAAAATCTCCTCAAAATCTACTAGGAAATGAAAGTTGTAGGGTATTCACAACAAATCAAAATTAAAATTTGAAGTGGTTGAAAAGTTCCTTCGATTTTTTATCTGTATAACTTTTAAGCTGCCAAGTAGCGCACCGAAATATATGCTCTACCTGGAATAAGGAATAGCGTCTTTATTTATGGACACCCTAAAACTACACTTTGATTACGTGACAAGAATCATGGCAATGGATCAAGAGCGTATTCCAAGACTGGTGCTGACACAAATGATAAATACTGGAGGGTCTTGTGTCAACGAGTACAAGTACAACTGTACGACTTCGATAACAATTTCAGCTAACGAAAATCCGTATACACTAAATTTTAAATTCAAGGAACTGATGAAGAAGGTCGGGAACATGACTTACCATAGGTATATGGAGGAAGCCGAATCATCACAATATAGGGCTTACTATAGTAAAATGAACCACTTCCTAAACCTTAACCATTGTTGTGTGACCTATGTAATCTTTAAGTAAGAGAAGATGTTTTCCACTTTGTTGCAATCTGTCCGATACTGAAGGAATTCAGGAGAAACTATTTTGGATCAGACATTCTTGATTTAGATGAAACGATCAACATTTTGAACGGAGAACTAGGTTGAGACACATTGCACGCTTATGCGTTGAACGCCATTCGATACAGAACTCGTATTATTGAGGGGAATTTTTAAAAATTTAAAAATACTTGAAAAAATTACTTGTAATGAACTTATGAAATTGTTATAAAGTACATAATTTTAATCCTTAAAATTGCGAATCGTTAAAAATATGTAAAATAATATACAAATGCCAGTCTGGTAGACGGCCATCGGCCAAACCATATTAAGACTTAGTCATACATAAACAATTTAATGTAAATTTTGTATACTTTTTGAAGTCAATAAACTTAACTTAACTCACTCAAAATTAAAATCAAGATTTCTCGGTTGGTGTGGCGTGATGTCGAAATCTCTTTGCTCGAAGTCTAGATTTTGATTTGGTGTTAATGCCCTATAAACATTTTGTTAAATTAAAATTCCACGATATGAAACATATAACATTAAATGCATCTGTACATAAGTTATAATAGTTGAATTGGGAATAATTTGATTTAAAAAAATAATTGGATTTTTTGTATTTTACCGAAGTGATTGACTTAATGATAATATGTAAAAGAAAAACTTTGTTTTTCGTCTGGAACATCAGGACATCACACAGTATCGAAGAATACATTTAGGTAATGGTTTGTATAATATGTTTTCTTTTATATTCATCATTAAAATAGCGATTATAGGTACTATAAGACAAGTTATGTTTCGTAAATTGATATAACAATCAAACATGACATTACGATGATAGCGAAAACGGAAAAAGTGGGTCTGGAAATTCTGTCTGTCTGTCTGTCTGTATGTATCAGCACCTACAGCCTAAATGGCTCAACCGATTTACTTCAAATTTGGTATGTAGTGTTTGTAAAAAATTGATTTTTCTTTTTAGCTCAAAAAATAACGGTACCTGCCATATAACGGTTTTGGAAAAGCTTAATTTTCTCGAAAACGGCTCCAACGATTTTCTTGAAAAAAATTACTGATGGTTTTTGTCTGATTACCTTTTGTTAAATTACAAAAAAATGTTTCTTGAGCTATCTCATGAACGAGTTAATCGATTTCAAACCGATTTTTAGAAAGATCGAGATGACTTAAACAAATTGCAATACCAACGTTTTGCGAAAGATTAATTTTTAATAATGTTTAATTTATTTTTTTTTAATTCAATATTGGAAAAAGGCTTGACCATGTTTTTTTTTTTATTTTTTGTGCATGAAATCAAACTATTAAGCACTTAAAATTGGCGTTCTGCACATTTGTAAATAAATTTTTTTTTTAAATATTAATTAAACATCGATTTACAAAATTGTCTGCATACTTTGGGAAGTGACTGCAGGTGAACAAAATACCTACCAGAATACACTGCAGATACAGTCGTTCACATAATACTTACGCAACACAAAATTATTGAATTTTTCTTAAACTGCTTCTCAAAACGATTGTATCCTTTTATAAAACTCTCACGTTCTTCAAAATTGCTTACCTAGATTGGACAATTCAAATTTTAAAACAAACTTTATATTTGAATAGTTGTACACTTTTCCTTTATTAATATTATTTAAAGTTTTTCTTATTTTTGTTGTTTTTTTTTTTTGTTTTTTTTTTTTCTTCGGCTTATTATTGTAGTTCTTACATTCCGGTAACTGTACTTTTTTTCATTTCAAAAAGGAAAAAAAAACTAATAATCGATAGCAATCGTAAATATGTCTTTCTGCTTTTTGATTGCTTTTTTCTTTGAATGTACAATGTGTATTTCTTTTTATTATTAGTATTTTGTAGGAATATTTTTTAATTGCTTACTTTGTTTTTATTGCCAATTTCCAAAAAGAAACAAACCCTTTTTTATTTTTGTATTTATCAATATTTTTAAAGTAAATATATATATATATATATATTCCCAAATATTTTTTTTTGTTTTTATTTTAAGTTTTTAAATATATAATAATAATAATTTGCTAATAGTTAAAATTTGAAAATTTTACAATATACATAGATACATATAGAATAGTACATATATATTTAATTTTATATTCATATATATTAAATTCATTATAACAAATAAAAGGGGAAAAATGTATATCAATGTTTATTTGTTTTGTTTAAAAAAAAAATATAAATTGATTAAAGACTTTAAAACGTATTTTATTTAAATAAATTTAACAAACAATAACAGTTAGCATTACAAAATTTAATGTACGTTTATAATTTTTCATTTGTTTATATTTTGTATGTAGAATTTAAAAATAACAGTTTCGTAGCTAACATGTGTTGCATATGCTTAATATACATATATATTTTAAAACTATAATTGCGCTGAAAAACAGTCTCAAATTAAAATAGAGTTTTCTTCTTATATAAAGTTTTTTTTCATTTTGTTTAAAATTAATTTAACTTTCTGAAAACCAAGATTTTAAACAGAAGTGTATTATTATATTTTAGTGATCGAAAGTAACACAAAAAAAACCAAAGCGATATTTGTTGTGAAATATTTTTTTCTTTATTCTATTTTTATTTTCTTCTTTTAATAGTATTTACAGTTTTTAAATTATTTGTATACATAATAATCATGTAAATTAAATTTATATATATATTTTTTTTGTTGGTTTGCAATTAACACTTGATTATAATTGGAATACTTTTTTGTTTTGATTTCTATAATAACATAATTTATCTTAAATGAGCTTTAAATTTGTCCTCTTACAATTTATCGTTTGTTATATATTTTTTGTTATTCAAATTTATATATATATACGTATTTAATTTAAAAATCATGTATACATTCTATACATATATAAATTTGACTGTTTATCTTAGCTTTCTCTTTTTTATAATAATAATTATATTTGAAAAAAATTTTGTTTGGTGATCGAACCTATGGGAATTTTGGTTCAGATGTAAGATTTTGGTTTTGAAACGAAGTTAGTTTCAACATTTTGTTTAGTATGCCAAATTACTTAATGTCTTAAGTTTGTTAACAGAATTTTTATTTAATATTTATTTTAAAAAATCTTGTTGCTAATACAAATAACATTTCTATCGTTCTATTTGTATAACATGAGGTTGAGAGGGGGAGGGGGCGGTTCATAACCTCATCGTTAGCCTAGCATTACCTTTTTTAAACTTTTTAAAGTTCTAAAACATAAAAGTAGGATTTTTTAAACAATACCATAATGTAAGAAGATATGATATAAAAGTTTATGAAAAATATAAGAATAAAACATTCATAAATATATTATGTATTTATAAAAGATCCCAGAAATCAGAAGGAAAGGAAAAAAAAATATACATAAAAAATGAGAAAACTCAGGAAAACTTAGAAAAAGCTACGATAAAGGCTCTTAATTACTTTAAATCATCGGTTTCATCGATAAGATCAGCATATTGTTCCCAATCGTTGTTAGATGGACTACGGGTGCGAAGTGTCGTTTTAGATGTTTCTCCGCCGCCTTCACCGCCCCCAGATGCACCGCCGTCTGTAACAACTTCGTATTCTTGTAATTCAGCTTCCAGATCCTTTTCCCACTGTTCCTCTAAATATGTTTGTCATATATTTATTTGTTATATATTTTATTCTTTTTTTTTAATATATATATTAATTTTTATTTTTGTATTATTATAATAATTGTTATCATAATTCCTGTTAGGTAGTCTTATTACAAACTTTTATAAATATAACTATACTCTAACAAAATCTTGGTATATAGGTAGGTATAGTATTTTTATATATAAGTTTGTGGTAAATGTATGTTTCTACTTATACGGAAGTTGATAAAATGAAATGACTTTGAGAATAGAAAAAAATACTATATAGGTATAAATTAAATTTGAAATGTGCTGTGCAAAGGAGATGTTTATTTGCGATAGAAATGAGATCAAGTGAAATAAGAATGACAAACGAAAAAAATTGCAAAGCTGTAGCCAATATCAGAAAAAAATAAAAGCCACAAGATTGAAAATGATTGTCAAATTAAAACTAAGCAAATAATGAAATTAAATGTTTTCATTTTAATTTAGTTAATACAAATGGAAAAAAATGTTGTGGTTAAAAATATAAGTCGGTAGAAGTAATTGTTTACCAACATTCCTTTTTCTGAATAGCTTAGAGCAGTTTAAACTTATTTTTTGGATTATGTTTGTTTAAAATTAGTAATTCTTCATTTCTGAAGCAAACAACTTCATTTTAAGCAGATAAAATTATTTAAATTATTTATAATGTTTAGATAACAAAATAAAATCAAATATCGGCAATTAATTTATACCGTTCTAATAAACAAAAATAAATTGTTTAATAAACTTAAAGAAAAACAATTCAAAGGCGAAAAGCGTTCGGAGCTGCTTCAAATTTCACTTTTTTGGCAAATTTGGATGACAATCAAATTAGAAATGAATTAAAACATGAACTGTAAGTACCTAAGCAAATTAAAATGCTGACAAAAAGTGGAGTTTATAGTTTTTTATTTAAATAAAAGTAAAACAAACTATACTTAATACTTTTTAACACTAAAAAGAAGCAGAAGTAAGGCTGTAGCAAGAAGACACTTAAGTAAGAATAAAATAATTCAAAATTAAAATTAATTTTATGTACATATATGTAGGTATATAGTTAAAATATATTCACACATGTATATACATAATGAAAAAAAACATATTCAAGATAGCTAAGAGAATGTTAAAAAAAAATACAACTTCGTGTTTTTTTTTAAATCAATTAAATAGTTAATTCAATCTGGAGGATGCATATTTTTTTTTTGTATTGATTGAATAAATAAAAAAATTAATAGAATGTAGTTTCTTTTTGATTAAAATAAATGTATAGAGAAAAAAAAAACAATATAGAAATTATATTTAGATATAAACAAGGATAGCACTCAATTGGTATTTTGTGTGGTGAGTTTTTAAATAAAAACAAAATTAAAATTTAACAAGAACTAAACCAATATTTCAAATAAATAAATACAAAATACAAATTTAATACAATTTTAAAGATTGTCTTAGAGAAGCACCTGCTTTTAAATAGCCGTTTTTAAATATGCTTATTTGTATTTTAAGTTTAATTGTTGTTTAAGTTAAAGTTTGTATTATAATTACTTTTGTCAAATTGCTAAAATATTTTTCAATTTTGATTTCACAACAAGATAACCTGTTTTTATGTAATTTGTGCACACTCAAGGTTTTGTGACTACCTTTGACATGTTAAACGCATTTCCCCTGCTTTCGGGATAGAAGTTAAAAAAAGACAACGATGCATATTGGTTTTACGTGTGAACATCGTAATGGGAGGGAAACATAGAACCTGGTAAACCATTTAACATTCGAGTAGTATGTCTTTTACACAGAATTCTGTTCCTCAATTTTCGTCTGAAGTTGGGCTATTGGCTGATATGATTAGAAATATTTATATATGTGTGGTTGTTGTTGAACTTGTGTTTTTCAAGAACTAGTGTTCTAAAATATGTAATCCATTAAGACCTTAAATATATTAGTCCAAGGAGCATTGGTTTTTGAATTGATGGGATATCGAAATAACAAAAAAAAAAAATTGAGAATACAATTTGTATTATTGTATAATCTGTATTTTGGTTGATTCTCTTAAGTTCCTTAAGTTTTACTCCTAGCTTCTTTAAAATCGCAATAGAAATATAAACTAAACTACTTATAATTTTGTTTAATTCATTAAATTTTTTTTATTTTCTAACATTTGCAATTTTGACCAAATCTTAACAAATTTGTAAAAATAATAAATGTGTAAATAGAAAAACGCCAAATGAACTTATTTTGACGTTTAAATATATTATGGTCCTGAATATGAATATATTATGGTCCTGACCTACGATGACTTTGTTAACTTTTACAGCATTTTATAAACATAAAAATAGTTGTAAAATAAATGGCCCGACCTAATAAAATAACAGAATGCCACTTGCACGAAAACAAAAAATATATTTATAAGATCACAGATTTAAATTCAGGGTTAAATAGACTAGTTTTTAATTTACGATTATACGTTACACGAATGAAAATACAGTTTATGAGAGAGGGGTTTTATTATGATCATTTCGAATGTTATGATCATTTCGAACAGGTAAATAATTCACACGGCCTATGTATCCTCTGTACCAAACTACGAAAAAAAGCAGAAAAACCTTTTTCACTTAAAAGAGCACCTCTTGATTTTGAGGTCAAATCTATGAAATTTAAATGAAAAACGCCAACCCTAACAACATTTGATGCTCCTGAATGGTGAAACTTATTACTAACATTCCCATGCCCTTGGTTATGGAATTCGATACGAATCGTTTTTGGGGGCGAAAATAAATTTTTGTATGACATACTATTTTTGATTTCATCTCTTATGTTTTGTATTTTAATGGAAATCAGCTTTCAATGGAAAGGATTGAAAGAAATCGCTTGGAAATAAATAATCAAACAACAACAATTTTAAAGAATCAAGAATCTTCATGCGAAATAATCTATTTACAATGTCTTTTTCGTCGGGTTTTCAGCGGAACAAAACAACATACTTAGAGGCGCTTAGAAAAATGTTGAAGCTCCAAATGCGTTTGAAAAAAACAAACAAACATAACATCTCGACCTGTGTCATCAGTGGTCATAAGCGGTGGAATGCGTAGTGCATACGACTTCGAAGACTGAGTAAATCTGAAGGCGTGGGTTCGAAATCTCACGAGGTGCATGTGAAAAAGTTTTTCATAATAAAATTGGATTAAAGCTCAATACCACTAAAAGGAGACTAATGAAAGCGAATTGGCAATCCTTGAAATAGCTATATCTCCAGCCAAAGATAGAAAGAAACGAATAATAATATTCGTAAACGAGTAAATAAAATTCGTTTAAAATTGGTGGTAGCGCCTTTAAGTTGTTGTTGTTGTTCAAACACATTCAGCTAGTATATTAATAGCAATTCGTTTTTGGCTAAACAACCGTTTGATTATAGAAATAGTACAACTTGATCTCACGTTCTAGGCCATTCTTTAAAATGTTGGCCTTTCAATTTTCTTGTAGTCCTATTATTTGCTACAAGACCTAGTTCGTGCGACTAAGTCGAGAATTTTATTTGTATCGATTACACACTAAATTATGATTTTTTTTTTTCGAAAAAGTATATCCCCCTCGAAATGTTTTTCTGGCCACGGCCTTGCTTGAAGCAACAACAGATTTAGTATATGTAAGTACATTTTTGTACCCAAAGAAAACTTCAACCTTTTTTTTATTTGTGTGATGTTATTTGAGATTATAAGTTTTCTTTAATTTTTTTTTTAAAGTTTTCTAATAAAAAAAAAAAACAAATAACCAAGCAAGGAAATCAAATGAACAGATGTCCTCTACAAAACGCGAAGCAGTTAAACCATACAGTTTCAACATTAAAAACGTTACTCTTTTTTATTGCAATTATGTTAAAAAATGTATAAGGGTACGCACATTATGTACTATCTAAATCGTATTCAAACAACTCTGTATACTCAGCAGCTGAAGCAAGCTTTTTTTTAAATAATGTTTTCTAGAACTTTATATTATCTTAGACCATATTAATTTATTAAGATAATGAATATTAGGTATTATGTGTTCATATAAATTTCAGCAAAACGACAAGTAAATAACAAAGGCATTTATATATAACTTTACATAAGTAATTCTTAAAAAACACATATATTTCATATTAACTATACCATCAAAAATAATGAAATACATACATAAACTACAAAATAAACAAAAATACAAAACAAAACACATACACAAAATTGCCAATAAAATGAAAAAAGGACGTAATTGTTTTGTTTATTTTTATTTTAATGATGAAAAACAGAATAAAAAAACGATGTATTTTGTTTGAAATGATTTGAATGAAAATTTTGAAAAAAAAACGATTTTTTTTAACGAACGAACGTGAACAGGAAAATTACACACAGACATTAAAAATGTTTTCTTTAATAAAATTAACAATAATTTTGATACGTTTTCTAAAATTTTGAAATTTGTTTTTGTTTTCTTATTTTTTCTAGCAAACAAAATAAATGTAATGTTAACTTACCACACAAAATTTTGTATATATATCTGTATTTTTATGATTTTTTTTTTTTTTTGATTATTTTTGTTATTTTTTTTTTAATTATATAATTAATCGTTAATCCATTCAATCTTCTGAAAGATGAATTGAAATAAAAAGAAACAAATATATGATTTCAATACTTATTAGTAAATTATATATCGTATTATTGTTATGCATACTTTTTGTAAATTTGGAAAATGGGGAAAAATATAAGCGATACAAAAATTTTCAACTAAGTTTTCTACAAAAAAAAAAAGTACAACATGGAAAAAAAACATAAGCAATGCATTTTAAAGAACAAACTTGTATGTAATCGAATATTATAATTATTTTTATAAAGCTATAAAAGAAATGAAAATATAAATGTGTTAGGAACACAATTGTAAATAAAATGATATAGATATTATGTTTCATTTAAAGCAGTTAGATTTTGTAAATGTATTGCATTATTTAAATCTTGTTTGATCGTTGTCGTCTTTTAAAATACATTTAACCAGAAAATAATGATATGATTGCAGTAACATTTATTTGTTTTGTCTTTTTTCAATAAAAAAAAAGATAGTATCTGTTTCTAAGCTGGAGATCAAAATATTGCGTGCATGACTGACTCAAAAAACATGATAAACATGTATACTTATCATTTAAGATTTCAAATATAAATAATATTATTTCACGATGCAGCATTTCTGGTAGAATTATTATTTTATTAGGCAAATGTTTCTTAGATTCAGGCAAAATTAATCGTATAAATTCTGATATTGAAATTAAAGTTTGGAAAGAAAATTATTTTAGAATCACTCACTTGCTTACAGCATTTTTAACCACATTTATTATTTAATTTACATTTAAAAATAAATATTAAATGTTTTGAGAAAAAAACATGGCTGAATAAATATGCTAAATAATAAACAACTTATATTTTGTGAGTAAGAATTAAAAATTAAAAACAAAAAAATGTCCTCGTGTATTTATTTTTTTGTGAATGTCTGTTTGATTTTCGGAAACAAAAATTAACATATAGTGCTACAGTCTATAGCAATTATATTCTAATACTTTAAAATGAATTTCATGATTTTTATAATATTTTATTTGGGGGAATACCAATCCAATAAAATGTTGAAAGTAGTGTGAATTTGTAAAGATTTCCCAAAATGCAATAAGTTGCTTTATACCTTAATTTGTTTTAAAATTTGTTCTTATTGTTTAAAACTATATTCTAACGTATGTTAAACGCATTTTGTTTTCATAATTTTTATTTTAAACTTATTTGTTAATACATATATTTGTTTAAATATATATTTAAGAACGTTATTTTCTTTTCCAGTTTACTTTTTTCTTTTCTTTGGTGTGATAATAAATTAATACAAATAGTTGTTTTAAAGATATTTTTTAAATATTTTAATACTGTAAAGCTGTTGAGAAAAAAGAAGAGAAAAAGATAAATCATAATATTATGTACAGGGCTTAATTGAACTTAAGTACGACTCAGCAGGTTTAAATAATACTATTTCTATTTAACTTTTTTCAATCACCAAAACGAGAAGTGTGGCTTCAAAAAAGTAGCTAAAAATACTGATCATTTTACTGATAAACATTGTTTTTCTAGAGTTTGATTTATCAGTAATAAGTTCAGTGAAATATGAACTTATAGTCTTGCAGCTAGTTCTTTTGTTCATTATTATTTTCTCAACAAAATTTTGCTGATCCTGATCTTGGTTCTCTAAATGCCTCAAAATGATCAAAATATATTTTTTACACAAATAATTTATTTTAGCGACTATAACTAACATCTCGACGGAGTGCTTTTAAGTGCATTTTTTGTACAGATCAAACACTTGACCAATTGTGGTTACTAATTCTGTTACTTGTGGAACTAATTCTGAACCTGTTTTTACATCCAGTCAAACGGACAGACTTTTTTGAAATTCTGTTTAGTTGTAATGTTATGTTTGGTATACCGGTTTACAATTTTTTATAAATGCATAACTCGAAAGTTAACAATTAGGTACTGATGGTAGTTCTCTAATGTAATTTTCCATTCATTTTACTCCGAAGAGGAAGAAAATATGATTTCAATGGAACGGTGAAAAACGCTCCTTATTTCAATTGTGTATTTGGTAGCAACTAAAGATTGTTTAAATTTAATTTTTGTAACTTAAAAGAAAGCAAAAACGAATTAAAAAGTATTTTTTTCAATATTTGTTACTATTCGCACTTATTGTTTAAGTTTGTGAATTGTAAAAAAGAAATGTAAAAACACTACGCGTATAGTACTTCCATATGGCTTTCAAACAATACGTATGTGTAAGACTCCCAATTCAATTCTGGAAGGCGAATTAGCACTCCCAAACATCACTCCGCACAATGAATGGAACGTTGAATGGAAAATAACAAAATGAACGAAAGCCAAAAGTGCTTAAAAGCTTGTTTAGAAAATGTCAATTGACTCAATTACTAGCAAAGTTTTGCTTTGGTATTAAATTTGTCCGTTAAAGACGGCATTTAGTGAAAATAACAGGAACAAACAAAAATTTAAATTTATTTTATTTCGGTTTCCTCTCAAAACAGCTACACATTTCTCGTCGATTGATCTACTAAAAAGGTAAAAACAAACAAAAAGAAAATAAATGATAAGGACATTCAACAATAGTATTTGCAGAAATATATATGTATATATATTTAAATTTATCTTATTTCATGTAATGAATCGATTTACATATACATATATATCGATACCTTAATTTGCAAACCAGCTAACTCCATATCCATAGAAGACATTTAAAACATTCAAATTTATTTAAATTACATAACTTTTAAAAACTGAAAACTGCATTAAAACATAGTAAATAAATCTATTTTTTAAATTGTATTTTCATTTCTTTCGTAATTTTCTTACAAAAGACAATATAAACTAAATAAAAACAAAAACTCGATTTAAAACAAAAATGGAGTTAGCTGATTTGCAAATTAAGGCATCGATATATATATATTTTGTTGTTTCAATAGTTTGCCATCCATGTTATTTCAACGTTTATATTTTGTTGGGATATATTTCTGGGAATGGGATTAACAGGGATATTTATTCTCTATGCTATCTCTGTGGTATACGTTCTTTTTTCATCAATCTCCACTTTAGTTCAGAATAACTTGAGTTCATAAGATTAATGATTCATCGGTAAAGTTAACTTGAATTAAAGTGAACACTGGATAATTCTTTTTGTTTTTTTTTTAACGTGGGACTTGAGGGAAAGATTATTTTAAGAAATGCATTTGATTATAGATTTCTGCAAGCGTTGATTATATAGTAGAATTGTGAAAGACAATAAAATACCAAGCGTTTTTTAAATTCTCCATAAAAGGAAAAGGAAGCATAACCATTTTTATACATTATAATGTGATATAAAAAAATATGAACTTGAAAGCGGGCATTTAAATACAACAAATACAACTAACATATTTTTAATCATCTTTAAGGCCCGGTTAGCTAACGACTTGTATTTTTTATGTATATGAATATTCAGAAGTGCATCGCAAGAAACCAAAAACAATTATAATTTAAAGAATTTAAGTTTTAAATATAAGGAATTTATTTAATGAGATAGGTATTATTTGTTGGCATAAATTAGGCATATGGGCTAAACTTTCAACTGGATGTTATGAATGGTTGAATACGTTAATGTTATGTGAGAGTCACCATTATGAATTAATAACAAAAAAATACAGGTCAACAAGTTACGAAAGTCAATAAAAAAAGAAACATAGTTATTTTTATGTTTGTGAGTCATACAATTTAACTACCTACCATTGTATTAATATAAAATTATTAATAATTAGAACAACAAACTTAAGAAGGTCTAATGTCACGTATTTATTTTATCAAATAGTTTTCAGGAATACAATACAAAATATGGAAAACCAAGCTGTGAATATTACAAGCAAGTCTCGGCTGCATTATTAGCAGAGCTTTGAAACTGAGAACATGGCGCCGAATCGGAATTGTGAACGTCGTTCATGGTCTAGTGGCCAATTAATAACGATGTCTCAAAAAAAAAAAAACTAGCATAATTGAAGTAGAAACCTTAGTTAGAAAATTATTTTTTCCAGTAGGTAATCTGTTAGTTTATTATATTATTATGCTTTTTTCTTTTTTAGCTCTGAGCAGAGCAATGAGCTGTAAAAAATAGATACGTGTTTCTTTTTTAGCGTTGAGCGCTCAGAGCGCTCAACTTGTGTTTCTTTTTTCGATTAGAGCTAGCTCGGAGCGCGCTCTATGAGCTCAGGATAAAATGATGGAGTAGACCGAGCACGAAGAAGAGCGCGTCAAACTTCATGCAGTTTCATATTATTTGACAGATTGTGAGTGGATTTCTATTGATATGGCAGTGAATATTAAAGTGTGTTTCATAAATAAATCAGAGCGCTCGGAGCGTACTCTGCTCAGAGCTTACTCGAAAAGCTCAGGCTCTACTCCGTGCTTTGCTCAGAGGAATCCTAACTTTATATTTAAACAAGTCAAGTCAAAAATAAACAATCACAACTGTTTTAAAAATTTAAAAAATAAACATACATACAGTCAAAATCGCTTATAACGAAATCGATGGGACTGGAGAATTTGTTTGTTATATCCGGTGTTTCGTTATAACCGAATAGTAGAACTTGTATGAACTTTTGATGGGACTTCAAAATTAATTCGCTATAACCGATATTTCGTTATAATTGATGTCGTTATAAGATAACCGATTTTAACTATTCGAATTTTAGTTAATCAAGTTACAGTGATTAGCGATCGTTTTTCGTTCTGGCCATGGAACGGATGTGTCCAGAAGAATTTTCGTTGCTTTACTAAGTTTGGTTTTTTTACAAATACAACAAGAAAAAATATTACCCTTATCGCAAAGGAACACTTATTAAGTACTTAAAGTTACTCAATGGTACAAGCAAAGCTGTTGTCAATTTCGTAAGTGTGAAAAATATACCTATATAAGCAATGATGACCAATTATGTATATGAAAGATTGTTTATATGTTATTGTCGTATTAAAGAGCTATAATGAAATTATTTTCAATGATTTTAGAAATGTAGAATTTCACATAAAAGTAAAAAAAAAAAAATACAAAATAAAATTAAGAAAGAAACTATATCGAAAATAAGTAAAAAAAATGAGACAAATAAAAGAAAAAAATCTTACCATTGTTTTCTAGAGCTTGCTGCGTCATACTGTCGATACCGAGTCTACGCATTCCATCCTTAATTTCTTCTAAATCTGTTTCTGTAGTTTGAAAAGTATCCGAAACAAATTCCGATTCAGAAAGCTCATTTGCTTTTGTTATTCGACTTGAATTTTCATTATTACTGTTTTCTGATTTTATTGATTTTTGTTTTTCAGATTTTGAATTTTCTTTTAGATTTTTTTCATCATCTTGCCCCAATTCAGGGGCAGGAGTTTTTTTACTTGACGATGAATTTGTTTCGGAAGTTTGAGCTTTAGCTTTGTTTTCTTTTTTTTTTATATCGTTTTATATTTTTTTTTTATTTTAGATATACAATGTCAGTTTTTGTAGATTCCAGTGTTTGATGTAAATAAGTGTGATTTGAGTATTCCAATAATAAAACACAACATACAATAAAATAAATAAAAAAAAAATAAATGAGAACAAAAATTAAAAAAAAAAACTCAAATTGAAATGAATAACGCAACACAAAAAATTAAATAACAAATTTCGAAATGCCGTAGAAATGATGTTGCTGATTTGTTTGCTCTTTTCAAACATTAAAAACGGTTTCCACATGAATTTAACGGGAAATGAAAAATTAAATAAAAATAATGCATGACATTGTCAATGGCGCATACGTAAAGCTATACAATAGGGGCTTGTTTTTTGAAATTTTAATGCTTAAGTATTCAATTTTTGATTTCATCATATTTAATCTTTTTGTTCGCATATGCAAATACTTTCATACATATTCTTTATACATACACACATGCTTTCTTAGATATAATTGTAAATATTAAAAATTAAACCACCGAAATTCGGAGCTATGGGAGCGCGATGATTTGATGAAAATCGATCGGCATGGACTCTGAGTAACAAACGATTTTTGTCAATACCAATTTTATTATGACAGTAATGCCATGGAAAGGAAACTAATAGATTGATATGACGTACAAGTACAATTAGGTTGGTTATAAATTCAAATACAAACTAATACAAATACAACATTAAATGCAGTAACATACATATGTTAAATTCTTTGTTTAAAAACCCGTTCTTATTTTAAAAATGTTAGATGAATATTTGCATATGCAAACTATTAAAAATTAACATTACTTTTAAAGAATTCAGAAAAAAATATGTAAAAAACCAGATTTCAGAAATGTTTAGCCACACAAATTTGATAGAAATATAGGTATATTTACAAAATAAATATATATTTAAACTATGAAAATAAATATTTATGCGAGCAAAGTTCAACATCTACAACATCTACGTTTATTTGTATAATATTTAAGAATATACTTTAATGTTACATTATAGAAAAAGGAGAAAGCAAATTTAAAATTTTGTTAAAATATTTACACAAATGCAAAAAAATAAAATTTATTTCAATAATGGTATTAGGTTGTTTGTTTTTGGGAGGCTTTTAAAAAATTATTAAATTAAAAAAAAAAACATTTCCTCATTTTCCTTAACAAAAATTAAATTGAATAAATATATACATATATTCAGAAAGATTTTACTTTTCATTTAATTAACATAAAAACAACTTAAACAAAAATAGACTTTGAATACAAACACAAACAAAAGATTAAAACTTACCATCTTCGCTGGAAGCCTGACCAACCCCATCGACTCCCAATGTTCCCAACTCTGCTGCCTGAATAATTAGTGAAACGCGATAAAAGTAATTTCTCCAAAAGTTCTCCTCTGTGATTCTGTTAGATATAAATAATGTTAAGTATGTATGATACGAAAAAGAAATAAGAAGGTATTAATTTTCAATATACATTTTAGGTACAAGTTCGAATCGCATTTTTTCAAGTGCCTGATCTTCGGCCATTATAGCAATGGCTGTTGGATATGCAGTATCGTAATCGAATTGGAAATCAACACCAGCTGGTGGAGCACGAACAAAGTTACGGCGATCCAATGACAAACCCATGATTTCTTCCTTGATTTTGGCTTCGTTACTATGGCCAGACCATGGAGCCTGTCCCGATTCGGAGCCACCCTGCCCTTTGATGAAAGCTTCTTGTTCCTTATTAAATTCACCAAGAATTGTCTAAAAAGAAACATTCTTGTTTTAAAACTCTCTCAGAAAAATAAAAAAAATCCTATTTTGTTTGTCAAAAACTGGTCTTGCAACTTTATTATTAGTATTTTTGTAACATGAATTAACTTACATTATCCTTGACAGTTTCTTTTATTTTAGCTCCTGCTTTGTTAACCGCTGAATATAAGAATGAACCAAAATGTTTGGCACCTTGTGTAACTTTTGTTGTTACTGAAAAAAGAAAATTATTCTTTTTGTCACCACAATTCACATACAACAAGCTTATTTACATATGATTTTATGTATTAAAAAAATAAATGATGGTTAACAAAAATATTTGTTTTGATTTGTAATGTCCAGTTGCACCAAAAACCATTTAAACCATTTTAATTTATCGGAGCAATATAATTAATCGACATTTTAATTTGATGTCTGTTGCAAAAACGTTATGCGGTGAATTTTAAACAAATAGAAAAATGAATACCAAACCCGCATTATGGATCTTGGATGGTGGATGTGGATGAAATTTGTATAGACATTTGTTAAAAATCAAAATTTATCATGATTTTTGTTTATAATTCTATTAAGAGCATCGGTCATAAAGTTTGTGTGTTTTTAATTTTTAAAATAAACAATTTGTAATTTATTATTAGTCCAGTAAAATTAACTTTAAAACTTACAAACCTTCAAAAAATACTGTACTCTTTTTGTTTTAAAGAGTACCATTTGGAGAGTCTAAATCCACAAAGTTCACACAAACTTTTTTTTTAGTTAACGTGATTTTCTCGACTTCCGTTGGTCGTATAATAATTGACTTTTTTTAGTTTTATGGGTAAAAATATTTTCTACAACCTTGTCACACAAATATTGGTAAAAACTGTCGAAATTTCGGAGACTTAAATAATTTGTAACGATTATTTCGCCTCCCGTTGATCTAAACAAAATAAAATTTAACATACTTGTTGTAAAACCTTTAATTTCCGACATATCTGTACATTAAAAGTTTCTGTACAATTAAAAATATTTAAAATATATCATAACAAACTGTATGTTGCAAAAAATATCTATTTTTTCATGATCTTCCTCATTATGGTTTCTGTTATTGATTTTTTTACAATAAACAAACAAATTATTATAATTTTTTTCTCATGAAAAATCAATTATTTGCTGCATAATATGAACTTTATTATAGTTAGAACAACAGGAGGCGAGATAATCGTTAAAAATGATTTCCATTTATGTTTTGCAGATATTTGGTCATTTTTCTGCTAATGTTACTGGACTATATACCAATAGGAAAATTTTGATTTTTTACACATACTTTTATTGTCTCCCTTACCCTGTCCCATTTGGCCATCGTCTGTTGGAGTACCGCCACCTGATGCATCCGGATGAGAATCAGCTCCTTCTGTGGCACTATAGATATAAATAATACAACATAAACATTAATCAAATTTGAGCTGTTATTTCGATTACAACATTAATCCAACAAATTGACACATATAATGCTTTTACTATTTATAATGCTTGTAATGTTGGTTACAAATTGATATATTTTCCATAAACAAAAAATTATTTTGTATAAATTTATTTCATATGAAGGGGCATATTTTATTAATCTAAGGTAAGCATAATCAACTTCAACAACATTATCTAATTGGACAAAAAAAGTGCAACAATATTAATATAATCATTATTCAGCCCTATTACACATTCGATTCGGGGATTTCCGAATGGATTTCTACTACGACGGAGCTGAAGTGTCGGAGAAATATATGTTTTTTTTTCCGTTTCATTCTGATCTTCTGATAGGTATTTCCACTAATTTCGAAATTCGTGTAGATATTTTTCAGTATGAAGCGATTTGGTGATAGGTATTTCGGGATTCGGGGAAATCTTTCGATTACGATGAAACGTGTGATAGGGCTGATTAAATTTATTAACATACAAAAAGATACAAAATTCTATAATTTTACAAGCTTTTAATCAGAATTTAGTCCAAAAAAGATTGTCAGTACGGGGAAGATAGGAAGTTTGCATTTCAGTTTGGCTGCAGCGTATTAAGTCTATCGCAAATTAAATCTTTAACAGCGAATTTCGTAATATTCTTAATAAATCGTGTTACATTGAAACAGCGTTACCGATTGGTGTATAAAATCTAACAACAAATTTTATTTGCTTTATTTGTAGGAGGTCAGTGAAATTTTTAGTATGTTGTTTAGGGAAGGTTAATTAACATTTTCTCAAGTTTTGGACCTTGAAGACCCTGTGCTAAAAGAGAGAGGGGGAAATTATAATTTTTCAAATTTTGTAATTTTTTTTTGTAAGAAACGCATATTTTCACCATTTCACATTACGCATTTTTTACGTTCTACGGCAAAAACTTTAAGGTATTTTTTGTAGAACGCTAAGTTTGCTACAATATTGATTATACAATCATTTTTGTATATCACTTCGTTAAAGAGATATAGCGCACCAAAAAAAAGGTAATTTTGTAAATTTTGCTATTAAAACAAAATTTAAAAATTTGACTTGACATACAAAAATGATTGGGTAGTCAATATTGTAGCAAATTTAACGCTCTTCAAAACATACCCGAACGCTTAAAAAGAAAGCAAGACAAAAAAAGTTATAGAGGAAAAACCGGAAAAATGTCGAAATGTTTGCCCCCTCTCCCCCTTTTACAATAGGGTCCTCAAGGTCCAAAACTTGAGATAGTGTTAATCAACAATCCCAAAACAACATCTGAAAGCTTCATTGATCTCCGACCTTTTTCCACCTAAAACTGCCTGCCGACTGGAAAGATAGGTATATTATTTTAGTATTTTATTAAATTTTCAAAAAAAAATTGTTTAACTAATATAATTTATTGTAGGAAAAATATGAAAAAATTAAATACGCCATTATCATTCGGATATACCGTCCTTTCTAGAAATAAAATTGCGTTGAGATCCGCTGAGTAGTTAACGAGAAAGTAAAAATTAAAAAAAAAACCGTTTTATGGCAGGTACCATTAGAAATGTTTTTTAAGAATAACGGTTTCAACCGTCTAAAAGGCCTTTCATGCTGTATCACTCAAGTCAAATTTTATGGATTTCAGAGGCTTTTTTATTCGTGCAGGTCCTCGATCTAGTCAATTTTTCTGATGAAATTGACTAGATCGGTTCGATTATCTTGCTGAATTATCTGGGTTTTTTACTAGATGCTGAGGACATTTTAGTTGTGCAATTAAATAGGCGCTGCCGCAGGCACGTTGGCATGGTTTTTACTATACGATCAACTTGGGGATTCAATTAAAAAACATACTGAATATTTGTATCTATAGAACAACTACGTTTTATTATAGCTAGCTACATATTGATAAATTATTTAATTTGGAAAATATATCATAATCAACACAGTCAAGCATAGAAATAGTAAACAAAAATTACAAGCAATGCAATATATTTATTTATTTCACATGAAAAACTAGTTACTTCTACTCTGAGTATTAGATTAATTAAGTGCAGAAGGTCGTAAAGAATTGAAAAAATATATATATTAAGAGAACTATTCAATAAAAAATATATATTTACATAATATAATGCAGGTAGGTATTTTAGTGTGTATATTAGATTCGAAAACATTTATATCAAAATAGATACACTCGTGAAAAGATCGCAGAAACAAAAAATACTATAAAATTAAAATAAAAAGGATAAGGTAGATTAATAAGAATAAACAAAAACACAAATTATAGTTTTAATAAAAACAAAACAGGCAAAACAAAAAAACAGCATAAATAACCATAATAAACACATAAAACAAAAAAAAGAAAACACATAAGTTAAGTACTACTAACAATAATAATTCTAATGGTGATTTTTTAATGGGCCGTACACAAATGATGGAATTTGATATTTTGTGCTTTATGCGTATCATCTTCAGATATATATTTTGCTGTGTTGCTTCAATAAACTAAATGAGTGAGAAATAATAAAGAAAATACAAAAGTATATAATAATAATTTAATTACTAAAATGCAAATAAATTCTATCCATTTTGTTAAATAAGTTTATTTTTAAATGATTATTTATTGATGATTCTTGGAATTCAAATTGTTTAATATTTAATTAATTATGAACCTATGTGGAAATAATTTTCATTATGATGGGACACTGCGGGTTTATGTTCAAATTTGATTTGATATGAATCATTATAGCACATAATTACTCAAGCAGTTGATTCATTGTAAATTTGCAAAATGGTATTACAATTTAAGTTATATACAATAATTTTAACAACATTATTATATGCGCTTTTAAATTTTAATTTAAATAGCTTTAACTTTTATTTATTTAACAAAAAAAAAACTTGTTTGTGAATACATTTTAAAATAATGAATAACGAGTGAAAACGCCATACTTAAAAAAAAAAAACCAAACCAAATAGACAATGTTCTAAATAATATAAATATAGATTATTTTTATAATAACAATATTGAGTAGGTATATTATGTAATAAAAACAATGCTCTGTGGGAACACGAGTTAACAAAATTGAGGTATGTACTGTACGTAGAGCAACAATCTATTTTTTATCAAAACGTAATGTACTTATATACCTATATTAAAACTTTCAATCTATTCAAATTATTATTTAATAAAAAACTATACAAAAAATTGTCATGTGTTATTAAAAAAACAAAACTATACAAACAATTCTTTTGGATTATTATATTATTTTTAAAATCGCCAATTCAAACAAATAAAACAATATATATATAAGCTAGGTATATTTGAAAGCAAAATGCTCAATCATAATTATTTTTTAAATTAATAATTATTAAAATATATTTTTATCAAAAAGTAAATTTAAAAATTAAATTTTAAAATCCAACGTATATTTGTGTAACAGTTAAATACCATTATTCCGTCATTAAATGTTTGGCCCATACCTAATATACCTCGACTTGTCTTCATCATCACCACTAACTGCACCAGCAGCATCATATCCACCCTGTTCCGCAAGTCCTTCTACGTTACCTTCTTCGCCGGCACCTTTTCTTAAGCCAGGTATTGAAGGCATAGCTGGCATTGCCGGCATTGAGGGCATTGCCGGCATTGATGGCATAGCTGGCATTGATGGAATAGAAGCATTTCCCAGCCAACCTTTTACGTTTGAAAACATTCCACTAGAAATATAATAAAATGTGTTTGTTTTTTTTTTTAAGTATAGCAGTATTTTTGAGTTAATTTTAATTTTATAAAATCACCCAACTTGAAATTTCTTGTGCTTATGTTTTTTTTTTTTGTAATAATCTTTGAAAGTATTTTAAAAAGCAAAAGTAATAAAATAAACACAAACAAATTAAATACAAATTGAATTAAGTCAAAATAAATAAAAAAAAAATAAATCTTACCTATCAAATATCGATGAAACCAAATTTTTTCTGAATAAAAAAGAAATTATAAAAATAATAAATAAAAAACACAAAAAAGAAAAACGAACAAGCACATTTACTAAATAATTAGAAACAAAAACATTTAATTGAGATGTCACACTAAAAGAATGTCTAGTTTCCGAAAAAAAACAAACGGTCATTGTGAAATTATCTTCATTATGGTCCAGAAAATAAATGTTTTTTTTTATAATATAATAATCACACATCGATGGCTCGCCTGAGCAACTTATACTTTTGTATGGTGCATAGGTGTTAAGCAACGACTAGTAAAAATATAGCCTCGATGTTGTTACTTAAGGCCAGACCTAAAGGGACGGAGAAAATGGCTATGCTACATTGCTCGGTACTGCAAATATGTTATTCTTCAGCCTGGATGTAATAAAAATAACAAATAGTAGCGTTTCTTAACTTTACATATGCCTGTTTTGTTGACTTAGGAGCAGACTCTGACACTTGAAAACGTAAAACTTTTGTATTATGTACAAACCTAGTAGAATTTTATAAAAGAATATGTATAAAACTAATGGTAAAGTTATTATAGACGTCGAAATGTTCTGCAGATTTTTCTCAGGATTGTATTTTCCAATCTGTTTTTCTGTTTATTTTAGTATATTTGAGACATCATCAATATTTCTTACATGTTTGTCAAAGTTTTACTATGTAAGGATGATTTCAATAATGCGCATTAGAAGTATTAGGTTGATTACTAGAGACTTAAAATTGAGACTTCATAAACTCAAAAATGTAAAATTTATAGCTTGAAAATCTCGAAGTCGAGAAATGAAAAATGGTTTATAGACGGTGACATAGAGAAAGTACAAGAATTCAAATGAATTAGGAGATGAAAGCCTAAAGCAGATACTAACCAGAGTGTCCATGATCTTAGAAAAAATGGACGTTATTGTCGCAAGCTTGAGGAGGAAGAAGATTCGCCATACAAATAATGTTTTTTATTTCTTAAAATTGGTTTTGCCATTCAAAAAGCAAATCTCAATAATGGGGTAGTACTATCCGGGCAAACAAGAACCACACTACACATAGATATTAATAAAGGCAAACAATCTTTTGTATGGAGTGTTCTTTCACTATTTCATATTCTAGGTACGTTTTGAAAGAAATTTTGAATTTAGGTAGAATTATTTCCGAAAATCATATTGAAAATTAGCGAAGAGATCAATATTTAAATTATAAATAACAAATATGTAGATAAAAAATATCAAATTGAAATTTAAACACAAAAGAACAAACATTTTTTAGAGAAAATCGTGCAATTAATTTTGAATTTTTAATCAATTGCTATATATTTTACAATTCTTTTTTTTAAATAGCTTTTTAGCTTTTAAAAAAAAAAAAACTTTCAAAAATAAAAAAAGTTGTGGGTCATTGGACCCCCGACAGAAGTGAAATTTTATCATTATTTTATTATAAAAATCGTATGTTTTCTGGGTCCTTGAAAATAAGTATAACTCAAGCATCACCGAGATAAATCCAATCCTATCACAACCTGGAAAAAATCCCGAACAGTACCTACGAAATGAAAATCCCGAACTGTTGCTCCCGAATTATTATTTTTTTGGCATTAAACTATTCGGTATTTTGTCTCTCGAAATTTTATCATTCGGGATTTTGGTAGTCGAGATTATGTCAGTCGAGATTTCGGTAGTCGAGATTTAGATTCGGGATTTTTGTTGCTGGGACATTGTAAATTTGAAAAAGCATAGGATCAACATCCCCTATTGCAAATTAATAATGCAATGATCAATAATATGATAAGCTTGATTCACGTTCACCGCAGTTCTCCCCAAAGAAGTTTTTTTCTTTTAACGTTAGTGTAAATGAATGTAGTACACGTGCTGTCAATTTTAATATTTTCCGCCCGAAAACTAAATTTAATATAGATTTGTTTCATTGTGTATTGTAGTGTATCGGATCGGATCGGATTGATTTCACAATAAATAAAAGGCACGACTGGGTCTTGTGGCAAGTTACATAAGAACTTAAAAGAACTTTCCGCGGCAACAACGACTGACTGCCGTATCTATATCCTTCGATGAGTTTTAATTAATGGTTATGGCAGTGTTGCCGTTGACAGCTCGGCCTCTCCTGAAATTTCGTCCCCATAGGACGAATCTTCATCTTCCGGTTCTGGTTCTTGTCGATAAACATCTATGTCGGGACTGAGTCTACACCATGGCTTCATATGATCGCTTGAAATTACATTACTGTAGCGTTTTTGTTTATGTTGGTTATCTGGAAGGTCCTCAACAATGTATCGATCATGGTTCAAGACTTTGGGGACAATATATTGGCCCTTGTACTTCGGATCAAGCTTATGTGAATCTCCTGTCGCTTGAGGAACATGATCAATGACGATAAGATCACCCTCGGAGTATTGATTTGGCGTTTGATGTCTTTTATCGTCCCGTTCCTTCCATTTGCGTCTTTCTTCCATGATGTTGGCGGCTGCATTATGTGTCTTAGTCATGACATCGTCACAATCATCTTGCACGTTCTCTTGTATTGATTGTATTAACTGGTTTTGACGTGTTGCCAGAAGGGTTTTATTTACCCGTTCGGCTTGGCCATTAGCCCTTGGCGTGCGTACAGTGGTTTTAACATGATGTAAGCTATGGTGGTTAATAAAATTGCTGAATTCTCGTGACGTATATGCGGTACCCCTATCAGATGGAATTCGTAGTGGTTGACCAAAGATTGACATTATCTTATTCAACATATTGATAACTGGTGCAGTCTTCGTGTTCCTCACAGCCTTGAGTATAACGTATTTGCTGAAAGAACAGACAACAACGATTATGTATAAGTTACCTCTTTTGCTTCTAGGGAATGGACCCAAATGATCGATGTTAACGCTTCGGAACGGAATCGGTATAACCTCAATGACGTGAAGTTGGCTTTCCGACTTTCCACCTATGACTTTGTTCAAACAACACTCTGGACGTGCTGCAATATAGCCTTATTCTGGGAAACCAAAAATATTCGTAATTCGTTAGATGGTTTTGTCAATCTCAAAATGTCCGGCTTCGTCATGACAAGCTCTGGCTATTCTCCATCTCACCAGGTCTGATACCACTAACTTTTCCTTCCTATCAACCTTGCGATGTAAACGTCCGTATTTTATAATGTAATACTTCCATTTATGTTTTGTCGTTGGATGGCTTGACGATGTTCCGTCTCTGAGAATGTGGATGATCGCTGCGAGTTTCTTGTCCTGCAGTTGCATAGCCAGTATCCAGTTATCATCCAGTGTAGTTATCTTTAAAACCCGGTCTGCTACTTTCTTCGGCTCACTTGGTGGTAAAGTTGGTAATGTCTTCTTTGTTGTTACAATCGCGTTACAATCCGTAATAATTCGGAACTTCGTACCTAGGAAATTAATTCTATATCGCTCCAGAGTCTCAACGATAGCTAAGATTTCTAGTTACTGCAATCTCCATAGTATTTGTGTTACAACGACCCAAGTGAGACAGATCCTCACCAAAGCAACCATTAAATCTAGAGATGAGATCTAGCACCTCTTTGCGTTGACTCTCAGTTAACTGGTCACCGATTTTGGGAATTCCAGATGTTTTCGAGTGAATATGCAGTACACCGGCACATCGCGACCCAAAAGTATCCCTTGAAGTAGAATTTCGCCTGGCACGATTTGGAACGTAACGTGCACTTTTTGATGATCCATTCGCAGATCTACCTCGATTACTTCTTTTGATTCTACGATGGCTCCACCGAATCCTTTGAACTGCTTTACATATTCTTTTCATACTACGTTCTTTGGAGATGTTGATTCGTTGATAAACTTGTGATCTCTTCCCGTATCCACAAATGCTGAAAATTTTTGTCCACAGAAAACGACATCCTTCATAACAGGAGGAATGAACTGTGCAACTTGTTTGTTTTGTTCGACCTTGGCTATTTTGTTGCAAACATTGCATCGCGCCCTTCGTGATGGTTGGGAACACTTCGATGATATATGCCCCATCTCATTACAGTTGTAGCATTTGATATTCTTTTGGAAGTTTGTAACTCGTCCTGTGTTACGTTCTTCTGTTTCCGCTGGTGCACATGTTGGTACACTTCTTCAAGAGTAGACAGGGACTGTTGTTGACAAACTATCTAGTGACTTCAAAAGATCGTTGCACGTTCGGAAATTCATGGCCAACAGTGTTCGTGTAATGTTGGGATCGTTAATACCATTCATTATGTATCCAATTTACCTCGTCTTCCGATGGTAAGCATTGCATAGTAAAATTCCACCATTGACTCACCTGGCTTACGTCTTCGTTTCATTAGTTCTCGGTGTATCTCTGCCATATTAATGAAACTAGGGAAATCGTTAAGGAGAGCACTAGTAAAATCCATCCACGTTTGAAATACTGGCAGTGCATCAATCCAACTCTTCGCTCCATGAATATATGCAACGTAGCTGTTCAACTTTGTTGATGAATTTCGCTCCATTGGATCGAAGTCGGGTAAGATTCCTATGACATCATGCGTACTGTTTGGAAGACGCATTTGCGCTCAGACTGAGAATGGCGCTCCGTACACTGAATCCTCCGTGAAACCTGCACCGTGTGATGTTGTCGGTACGTTCTGAGGAGCAGACTGAATCATTTAGCTGCCATGTTCGTGTGCAATTGATGTTTAGCTGCTGGACTTACTTCTTTCGGGTTCACAGCCAATTCACTTACGATTTTCGCCAAATTAGTCATCGTCTCTATTTCTTCCGAATCTACCTCGTCCAACCCATACAATTCGAATAATTAAGCAACCTTTTGTCTTTATTACCAATTCTTGGTTGGTTTTTCGTTTGCAAAAGGCTATTTAATTGGGCAACTTTTAAACATTCGAATTTAATCATTTGTTTCCCTTTTTTTTCCTATCTCGTAATCCTGACGTTGGTTTTTTTTTCTTTGGTTTGTTTACCTTTTCGTTTATAGTTTCGTTTGAATTTACTCCTTTCACTTTTGTACGTTTGGTTTCGAGGTTCGTGAGTCTATCTCTGCCTCTTTCGTTTTAAACGTTTTCGTTCAATTAATTCGTTTCGTGAAAATTAATTCGTTGTTTGTTTTCATTACGTTGGACGTTGTGTTTTATATTCGGGTACGTTGAGTCTATCTCTTTCCCTTACGTTGGACGTTGTTTTTTTTATTTTTTTCGGGTACGTCGAGTCTATCTCTATCCCTTCGTATGTAAAATGTTCCGTTAGCCGTCGTACCAAGGATTTTTAGTTTAAAATTACAATAAAAACTATTTTGGATTAGTTTCTAAAATTTTAAAAACAGTTGCATTGAATTTACTAAGAAAATATTTGAAGGTATATTCATATTAAATATTTGAACTATATTTATATATTTTATTTATAACCAGTTTTTTTATTTCAAGCCACATGTTTTTATATTGTCATTTATGGATGGCAAGCTACGCAATATGTAATCTTACAAAAAAAAAACTTCTTCCTCTTTTCCGACGAACGATGTTATGATCTCGAATGGGGTCACAACTTTATCACTTCACTACAGATCCGGATATGATGTTTCTCAGGTTGACCTCAGATAGCGTGGAATCAACTAAGGTGATTTGTGATAAGTGACAGTCAAAATCAACACTTTCTGATAAATTGAGCAAAGTTGAATTGATTTGAATTGGTTGATGTTATCACCTTACACAGAAGGAAAAATAAATTTGATCACAAGGTGGTGATCAAAAACGTGACAATCAACTATCATCATACGCGATTCCACCTCAGGCTAAAAACTCAAGTGTTTCCCAGTTATCAGTAGCAATGCATGCAAATTTGTCTATTTTATAGATTCGAATGCTTTACTTCCAATAAAGTATTATTTAAAAGATTGGTAGAAGAAATCTCTACGAATGTCATCAAGCTCATCTTTGATCAAAATTTTCGTGTTGATTCAATGATTTCAATTCAACTTTTTATTCTAACACTTACTTAAACTCATTTCTTCTATATTATACATTTCTTAGTCTTATTTAATCTATACCTACTTCTTTTTATATTTTTTCCGATATAAATTATCTCGGTTTGTTTTTAGATTCCACTAAATATATAAACAGTTGTGTAGAAGCAACACATTTTTACTACTGTTTTGTTGCATTGTCGTTAAAATAGCTTTAATAAATTCAAACTTCGATGTAAAACAAAAACATAGGAATAAGAACAAAAAAAAAAAAAAAAATATGATCGCAATTTAGAAATGATAACAAACGACTCCGCTTATCTTGTCAGTTTTGCATTCAATTTATTTTTATATTGAAACAACAAAATCTTTTCATGGCAGTGACCTACGATACCAAGAAATTAATATCCATTTAAACATTATATTTAATGATAACAACCGTTTTTCGATGGGAGTTGCAAATCATAAATGCCACTATAGTGCTATAAAATTTTTTTTGGCACGATACAACAACTGCAGTCAATATTTTTATTTTGAAGCCTTAGCTTAGAGTAAGAACTTGTTGGCATAGCTTTTCTTAGCATTTCTAATCAAATATGTTTTACAATTTAGATAGAAGCCGATAGTTATGCTACCTATTTGATAATTTCCCGAATGGGCCAATATATTAATATTTATTGGGAAAATTTCGTTTGTGGGATAGAACTTGTGTTTGTTTAACATGAATCAGATTCTTTGTTTCAACATTTGGTTTACCTAATTTTTTTTAAATTATGATGTCGTGAATTGCAACTATGATGTTACTTTTGTTCCTCGCAATTACTTCAGTTTACTAAGCCCCGACTTACAAATAATGGGAGATTAAACGAACTTTTGTACATCTGAAATAAGTGAAGTACTTTTGTACATCTGAAATACTCAACTAAATATTTGAGTTTAAAATTTTAGCGCAATGAATAATTGATAAATGAAGTATTTGTCAAAAGAATGATTATAAGAAAGTTAAGAAGTTTTTTGAAACCACATTCAACCGACAACCCATGTACGTGCGGACTCACTTATTTTAAGACTCACGTTCTTATTGTTTATATGAATGCATCAGGTATTAAGTGCACAAAGTTTAGACATACAATTTTGGTCTCTGACATTGAACAATCCAACACCGTGAGGGATTACGTTTCCTGAGGTCAACCTGACAAATATATTGTATAATTATGAAAAGTTGAAAACGAATGATCGTTAGCGGAAATTTTAAATCAAGTTAAAGGAAATTATTGACCTTTTTTAACAATTAAATGCGATTATGAAACAAATTCGTTTTTGTTTTATTCTTGTCATACTTTTGAACCTAAATAAACCTATGACAAAACAAAGCACTGATTGTGCTCGAACTCGCCCCAGAACAGATGCAAGAAGCCACAACTGTTTAAAATTTACAACACTGTTGCGAAATAAACTAAAAAATAAATTGTTTGCAATATTGTTTGCTTACTGTTTATGACATAAAAATAAAATAATTTTTTTCAACCACAGTTTTGACTGGTTTTTGATAGGTTTTATCAGCTACAAGGCTTATGAAAGCCTTTTGTTTTTGTATGAAAAAAACATAAACGTATGAGAAAACCGTGGAGAAAACTCGTGATTTTAATGCAGGGTTTTAATTTGTCACGAAAACTGATGAATATTGATGCATGTGAAAAGGTTTTTTCAGGACAAATTGTTTATTGGCGCAAATTCTAGTTCAATTAATTTAAAAACATCCTTTGTAAACTTAGCAAAAAATTGTGTATGTCGGGAGTTTTTTTTTTTGTAAAGAGGACAACTCCATTTAACATTTGTACATTCCGTAGTGGTCACAAATAAATACATAATACATGCACTAAATTATAGCAACATTTAAAAATTCTTTTAAATTGTTATTTTTGGCCTATTTGCGTTCAAATTCGAAATTTCATAAAAATCTTAAATTTTTAACCGTTAATCGTACGTTAAACGGTCAGCTGTAAATGACAATACAGACGACAGAGAGACAGACACACGATAATCTCATTCACTTTTTTCGTCTTTTCTATTATCGAATTCTTGCAATATATCTTGCAATTACGGCATAAAATCGAAAGTATTTTTGTCTATATTCTTTTTAAATATTGAAAACAGTGCTAAAGAACATGGTGTCTCTTATTATTTATACGGGCATTTGATTTGCATGTTGCTTTTGCTTTTCAATGAAAATCATTTTGGTGTTTTAAATTTATTGCATATTGCATGACTTATAAATAATTATGTTTTTGAATGAATCTTTACAAAAAAAAATATCCATACCATATGGAACAAAATTTCTTCGTGTCAGGGTTAACTTTTTCACTCTTATGCATAACTTTTGTTTGAAACTTTTTTATGACACGCATCCGCTTTGAACACCAGGAATACAGCTAATAACGCGGTAAATAACTAACATAATGTCACCCATAAGGTAAGAATTAAAAAATTGTTTTGAGCTGTGGATATATCTTAACTAACCTACCTACCATCCTTTAGCAATTATCCAAATGAGCCAACACCTTTTCTTAACAATGGAAATGTTTGTTTGTTTTGTGTGTGACCTTGAAAGGTTGTTCAATAATAATTGTCCATTAAACGTCTACTAAGTTATGAAATGTACCTAAAACTTAAATTATGTATTGAAATAAAGCTTCATTCCAAGCTTTTTGTCTCCTTAAATGAATATTATTTTGCCATTGTCTTTTTAGGGATTATCCGATTAATTGAAATCTAGAAAACCATGTTAGGTATATTATATTTTTTTGAATTAAATAGGAGTGGAGTTCAATTTTAATGAAATATTTTTTTAATACAAAGTTACACACCCCACATGTAAAAAACAATATGACGTTAAATTATCGATTGGTATGGTATGGGATGTGCTACAACTACGTCTACGACGTCGACTACGCCAACCATAGTCAAAGAGAAAAAAGAGGGATATTTCTTAATTTGGGAATGAGAAAAATTTTCCAGTGACACTTCCTAAAAAAAAGGACAAAAACAAGAACAAATTTGAAAAAAAAAATACCATAATGAAAATACGTAGGTATGCCATTTTATAAAATCGTAAAATGTACATTGAAAAACAAGTAAAATGATTTGAAAAATGGTGTGAGAGGTTTGACATTTTTTTTTTTTAATATTTACTATTTATGATTTTAATTTAATGGAATTTAATTAACTTGACATTCAATATTATGCCAGTTTGTTTTATCATCTACGAGTATTCAATAATCAAAGAGAATATAAAATTGAATTTCGTTTGGATATGTTTGAAAATCCTGGACTTCTCTTTATAGATATGCATAATCATAAAGATTACCGAAACAAAAAATTGAAAAATGCTTTGCATTACTCAAAACTATATTATTTTTCCAAAAGATTATGGGTAGGTAGGTACATAATTTATTACTAATTACTTCTTTTAATTGTTTATTTTTTATAAATCAACAAATAAAGATTATTAAATATCAGAATATGGTAAGTTAATTAAGCAGAAAGTATATACAACATTATATTAATGTAGTAAACATAAGGCAGGTAATGAAAAGAAAAAATAGAAGAGCAAAAAGCTCTCATTCCAATGAAAATGGAGGTCAAATCCAAAATGGAATTGTATCATCTCTGCGAAACCTTCAAGTATCAGTGGTTCAAGGAAATTTTCCAAGAAAAATGCTCAATTGGAATAAAATATGTGCAGGGTTGCTGCATTCGAATGTTAAAAGATTTTTAATTTTTTCAAAAATTTTTTGTTTATAGGTATGTGCAGAACATTTTTTTACTACTTTAAATTATAAATAGCATTTGCTCGTTAAATTTAGGTTAGTAACGGTGTATCTAACAGTGTTTTTTGATGAATTAACATCAAGAAAAGTCTGTTGAGTTGCAAATGGGGGTTTAATTGGAGTTCTAAGTTCAAGTTTTAGTATAATTTTACTAAATATGTTGTACTAACATGAATTTGTCAGTTGCAAATGTTTAAAAATAAACATGCACCTTTTTGGTTTAAAGCAAATTAACAATTTATTATCAAAATGTTTAATTAATGTAGGTATGTGAAATGCAGTACTTTGAATACTTATCCAGGTTTTTGAAACTGAAAATTCGGTTACTCTGTTGTTGTAATTCATAGTTTTGTAAATGACCTACATTTTCAAAAATATTTATTCTTATGTAAGAATTTTTTTATACCTACCTACGTAGGTAGGTACCTACTTATTTTTTTTTTATCAAATTATCAGTAGTAAGTTTTACAATCTGAAACTTTGATAAAAAAGTATGACTTTGAAAATGGGTTTGTTATGTGAATTAAGTTTTTCAGGACTATTAAATTGCGCTCCTTTGCACTTATAAATTTGGCAACCCTAAGCAGCAAACTGAGAAGTGCGCAGTTTTTCATCTCAATGGAGATCTTCCAGGAATAGACAATTTTAAAATTAAAGAGTGAATATTTTTTGGTTACCTACGACCTTACCTTCCAAAACCTAATTTTTAAATTTGAATTTTTAAATGACATCGTTATCAATAACGAACAACGAATTAATATTACGGCTATTTAAATATTAAAACATTTAGGTAACTAATGGAATAAAAATATAAAGGGTCAATAGAAACTCTCCTTTGGGAGAGAGAATATCAACTTTTATTGGAAGTCCACGAGGCAGAGAAAAATCGATTTTTCTGCAATGTCGGAAGGGTGAATCTGGAAAATCGAATATATGTACCCCAAAGATCCCGATTTTTCGCAAAAAATGTTATTTGTTTAATATTTTTGATAAGAACATTTTTATAAGGAAACTTACCTTTTAGCAGCTCCATCTTCATCGAGGCCTTCCATGCCAGCAGCTTGTTCAGAGTCGATAATAGGTGCTTGAACAGGTTCAGCCTGTTCTGTAGGATTTGAATTTGGAGGTGGTGCTGGGACATCTTCGTCTTGAGGATCACCTTTAACAGCGCCCATCCATGATGTTACTTGATTAGTTAAGCCCGAAAACATTGTTACTCAGAAAAAAAACCCTTTTTCTTGTTTTTTTTTTCAATCGAAATATTGAGATTAGCACTTGGAAAATAGGTACACTTCACTTTATATATATGTATATATAAATTCTATAATAGATAAAACTTCACTTGTCGTTAAGTGAAGAAATTTTTACAAAATTCCTCGAGAAGGAAAATTGCACTCAACCTTCGGAATATAGATGGCAGACAGGTACAAACCTAATTGGATTTCCAATACTTTTTGCAGAATGAAAAAAAAAACCAAGTTTTTTCTTCTTATTTTCTATACTATATAGTCACCGAGAGGAAGATATTTGGTGTTTGTCCTGTTTGAAGCGAAGGTCCTCTGAAAACTGTTGGAATAAAAGAAAATCTATGTCGAGTTGACGACGACGTTGACTGGAGAATTTTTTTGGAATTCGATGGAAGAGTTGGTCTCTTTTTTTATGGTGTAGCTGAATTTATATCGAGAATTCCAAATGTATAGTATAGTAATGCAATAATATTTTCTATTGCGCATGTAGTCGAAATTTTTAATCTAAAGGTATTTATTTCTTTAGTGGAAACGAAAACCAATGTGCGACGTCGCAAGAAAATTTTGTTTTGTTTTTTTAATTTGTTAAATCGCCGTGGTTCGTGGTTTTGATGAAAATTTCATTTGCCAAATTGACAACTAAAAGCGGTACAGTAAAGGGAGAAAATATGGTCAGTCGTGTTGTCACTTTGTCAGTGCCCGCGTTCGGAATGTACAACTCTTGTGGTTCGCGTCGTCCAAAGTCATCTCCGTCTCCTCCCGTAGAAAACAAATTTTACACGCGCTTTTCTATACATGAATACGTGTGAACAGCAAAATGCAAAATTGTAAGAATGTATGGTCTAGCCAATTTTGACAGTTGGTTCGCGTCTATTGCGTCTATTGTTGTTGTAATTACTTGTTTATAACACAGCTGTTCAACCATATGGTTCTGGGGATGAAACTGATGATATAATTGACATTTGTTCAGTTTCCTCCCCGGAATTAAAATAACTGGGGTTCTGGTGCCAAAGAAATAGGCTATCTGAGTTGGTCAAGTATCCAATGCATGCGTTCGTGTGCACAGCTATTGTGGTTCGCATACTTTACTGTTGTTGTAATTCCATGTTAAACTGGTTCTAAGGACCAGTTGTACAATCGTGGTTCAAGTTTTTAACCCACCGATTTTGGCAGACTATCTATGGAAATCAGTGGTTTAAAAAATTGAACCACCTTAAACCACGATTGTACAACTGGCCCTAAGTAGAGTAAAAAAAATTCAGTAAAACGATTCAGTATAACATAACGCCAATCGTCACTGATTTCCATAGATAAACTACCATAATCATTGGTTTAAAAACTTGAACCACGATTGTACTACTGGTTCTAAAAGTGCTTGGAGAAACTGGCCATTAAATATTCCTAGTAGAGTAGCCAATAAAACACACCTACTATAGAATTTAAATACAATCGAGCAAATAAAAACTTACAGCCCTATTCTGGCGACCTCTCAAAAAATAAAGACCTCTCAACTCGGGGTGAATTTGATTTTGAGACTTTTTTGGTATTCTGGCGAAAACCTCTCAACTTGTTAGCATCTCAAAATCTTTAAAATTGAGATCTGCTCTTTGGCACATCACAACTGCGTTTGTTTTTTTTTTTTATACAAAGAAGAAGGCAAAATATGGACATGCTCATTTTAATACATCTCTTGGAAGAGAATGAAAAGTAAGAATTTTATTATTTTATATAAAGTGAATAAAGTGTTTTTATTTTTTAAACTAATTTTTAAGATTGGAGCGGAGGAGAATGCTCAAACAATTGAGAGAAATTAATGATCCATTTTCTCTTCAAGAGGAAACATTCACAAAATTTTTTCGGCTGCCCAAAACTTTGTGCTGGGAATTTATTCATGACCTAGAGCAGCACGACGAACAACCATCTTCTTTGCCATTTGTCATTCGAGTATGTACGAGTATCATATTTTATCTTTTATTTGTTTGTTTTATTATTTTGTTCTTCTATAATAGTTTATTTCAGTTCTTTATTTTGTTGCCCATGGCTCCTACCAAAAATGCGTATTTTTCTTAATTCTTTCCATTTTATTGTTGGTCTAACGGGATCATTTATGGAGTTCAATCCATCCGCCAGTTGACTCCAAAGATCCATTACCCGATGAGGGCTCGTTGGATCGTTTTTATTCGCAAGGAGGTTTGGATTTTTCTTCGCAAACTCGATGAGATAACTGAGTTGCTCCCTTTTTGTGCGTTTACTTTTTTGAGTGCCTAATACAATTTATAAAAATATTAATGGAAATACAAATTATTGAACGTTTTATTTAATTTCTTACTCCATAGTTTTCTTTATTTTGATTTTAAACTGTATTTCCCACTTATCTGTTGCTGTTTTGAATTCTTTTTCATTTTAATTAGAAAACAGTCCTGCCAAAACAAAAAAAAAATACCTTCCTGTGCTGTGGTGAATTTTTTTGAGAGGTTTCTTAAGACCGAATTTGCAGAATACGAATTTGAGATCACCTAACAAAAAACCTCTCAAAAAATTAGTTTTAAAAATTTGAGACTTGAGACCCTCTCAGCGCCAGAATAGGGCTGTTAGGGCCAGTCTTTTCAGCTCTAGTTATGTGCAACCTTTGGTTATTTCAGTTCTTAACCATAGATTTTGTATGTGTTTCTATGGTTACCAGCTAATGGTTATATTGAAAAGACTGACCCTAAATTCGACTACCCATTGCGCATTTCAACTAGGATAATGGGGGCTATACGTGTGGCGGTATAGTTGTCAAGTTTTTACCAAGGATCAAAGATAACTTAGTGTTAATTTTGAATGTTTGTTGTGCAATTCAACGTTACCATATACGTGTGGGGCTGCAGTAGTCAAGTTTTTACTATAGAGCATAGAAACCTTAGTGCTAGTTTTGACGCTGTAGTAGTCAAGTTTGTACTAAAGAGCAAATATAACTTCGTGTAATTTTTGATTACACGTTGCGCATTTCAACTTTACCATATACGTGTAGCGCTGCAGTAGTCAAGTTTTTACTAAAGAGTAGAGATAACTTAGTGTGAGTTTTGCCTACCCGTTGCGCATTTCAACTTTACCAATCATATCAGTTATATATAGAGATCAGTGAATATTTATTTATTAATATTTATTATTTGGCTGGGCCAGCCTTCAAAAGTAGTTGGGGTTGGTTTGGCAGATTCGTAAATTGTAAATAAGGCTATACGCAACTTGTAATTTATAAACAGTTTTTTGGATTAAAAAAAAACATAAAAACGAAATGAAACGAAATGCATACCTAACTACACCAGAAATCCAAAAGGAGCAATTGTTCTTAGTTCAACTCGAGCGTGAATTAAACACCGTTTTGGGAAAAATTAATGAGAATCTCAATACGTTAAAGGTAAGTGGCAGTATGATTTCTGGAAAATTGTAAACAATTATTTTTTTGCCTTTAGGTTGAAGAACTCCAGCTTAGGTCGCAAGCTGTGAACATGTTCCGGATTCCTCAAGAGACCCACCAAATAGTTGAAGCTATAGCTAAACAAGAAACAACACCCGAATTCAATGATAATCCAGAAGAAGTTAATCAACAAGAAATCGACTTGGATATTTTGTTTAAAAATCTTAACGAGGAAGATGAAGATGAATAAACAGATTAAATACTTCAAATAAAATCTAACTGTCCTATTTATTACTTTATATAATTATCTTCTAAAATAAAATAAAACTGTACATAGACGTGCTGCACAGAAATGTAGAAAAAGATTTTTTGAAATTTGTTTATAGAATTTAATCTTCAGATGATGAATCGCTACTGGCATCTTCTTTTCGTTTTTCGGTTTCCTTTTCGTCATCTGATGAAGATGATCCTTCAGAAGATGAAACTGATTCGCTGGAAGACGATGACGAGGATAGGGAGTCTGATGAGTCCGACGATGAACTATCGTCGTCACTGTCCGATGATCCACTCCCTCCGGATTCCGCACTAGAATCTGACTCAGAATCGGAACTCGAATCTGAAGAACTTAAATTACCCTTAGGACGCTTCATTTTTGGTTCTTTCACTGTGTTGCTATCCTTTTTCTGTTCCTTATCGGCAAGATTCTTGTTTAGTTGTTTCGTCCTCGAGGTTCGGTGCACATATTTCCGTTTGGTTTCTTTGCATTCATAACTCCAGTGACCAAATTCAAGGCACTTCTGACAACGAACTCCATTTGGAAATGCAGCAGCTAGTTTTGCGTTTCTGGAAAGATTTTTTTTTTTAGCAACGTTCATATATATATATATATTTACCAATGATTTACCTTTTTTTAAGCGACATTTTTCTAGCCGCTAGGCCAACAAGAGTCATTTTGCAAAATCGTAAAAACTTTTCTGACACAATTTTTGATTTTTTTTTTACAGAAATTCTAATGAAAAAAGATATTTCTTAAATAACCTGATATTCTTGTATGTATAAGTACGTTTAGAAAGCAAATTTATTATTTAATTTCCACTCTCGTCTTATTTATTTTCATATTGTTTGCATGCGCAAAGTTTGTTTTATTTCTTTATGCTTAATCACCTGAGATTTCATATCAAGAACTTTTCTAATTTCTAAAGTGTCAGTGTCAAAAAATAAAATTTTCTTGTAGCGGAGAGTGGTGTCGAAGGGGTTGGTCGTTGATTTTGTTCTTTTATACATGGATTGCTAATAGGGAATTTTACCATTGTCAAATCAGTCATCAGGCAAAATCAAAAGGGTTTTTATTTTTCGTCAAACAAATGCACGCATACAGACTTATTTTCACAAACACTATATTACAGATTGATGTACAATGACTGACCATGTAAAGGTCAGTATTCAGACACAGTCGCACTCATGCAAAAACATGCTTACAGGCTGTTACAGGCATTGACGTACTAGATAATATGGACTGCCAGTCGGTTGAAATTTTCATACAAACGGCCAAAAAATGTTGTTCCTTCTATTTAAAAGCGGCAAAAATACGCCATCATCTTTTAGTGTTAAATACGTGTACTGATTTCGCGTTTAATATTTAAATAAAACGTCGACATATTCATATGCAAGTGACTCAATGCCATATAGAGTAGATTTGTTTTGTAAAATAAAACTAGTTTGATTACAATTTCCACCTAATTATATTAAACTTCAATGAATAATTAAAACAAGCGTAGCACTGCTACGCAGATTCCCTGCTAGTAGTTGATATCTAAAGTGTCAGTGTTAAAAAAATAAAAATTGTTTGTAGCGGAGAGTGGTGTCGAAGCAGTGTGTCGAAGTGGTTGGTCGTTGATTTTGTTCTTTTATACATGGATTGCTAATAGGGAATTTTACCATTGTCAAATTTGTTTTGATTAAGTTTTAAACTTTATTAAACAGCTTTTATTACTTGTTTAATACAAAACACAAATTCTTAACATAGTATGCAAAACTTATTAAGAAAAAAAATTGCTACAAATTTATCAATATGGTAACCATTTTTTTGATAAATCACTTTTTCATTTTCATTAATCTGCAACAAAAACAAAATATTAATTATTTGAGAAAACTAATCTGATTCTGTGCCCGAGTTTTGGCATAAAATATATATAAGTACATATAGGTATATCAATAATATACCTATATGTGCTTATCTATTTACGATTTTTTTTTTCGGTTATAAAATATAAATTACATACCTACTTACTTTTTTATTATTTCATTTCGTCTTTAACTTCGTGGCAGCAGCCAAGCAGCCAATGACAAATGCTTTTCCCCTTGTTTTTAATCTGTCAAAAAAACAGACATTTTTCAAACTGCTCACCCTCGTCATTGTTGTCAGAGCCAAAATAATATAGTCAACACTTTCGCACAATATATGTCTACACTAGTTCCTTTATGCGAACAGCGCTAATTTACGAAAATTGTAAGAAACAATAAATCGTCGACGACGAAGCTACTATAGTTTCTATATGCAATGTATATTGTGCGAAAGAGTTGACTATATTATTTTGGCAGCAAATCAAGTTTAAAGATGTCAACTTTGATAATCGTAGGACGCTTAGTTTAGCCGCAAATCAAGTTTAAAGATAAAAGTCTGTTTTTCAAATCAAGTGATACAGCGTTTGAAAGGTGGCACTCCCTAGATCACGAATATGTATTTTTTAAGTCAGGACGCTTAGTTTAGCCGCAAATCAAGTTTAAAGATGTCAACTTTGATATTCGTATCCATGATTTTCTTCCAATAAAGCAAGTTTTGCATCACCAATTTATAACTTTATTTCTATAAAATTTGTAAATTTTATTGAGTTACCTATTTGCTTTTCAAAAATTTGCATCGCAAAATGTATACATACAACAACAACACAAGATCTTGCGAAATTAGAATCCGTTCCGGATCAGATGTTAGTAAGAAGCATTTTCAATGGAATATGTAATTGTGACGTCACATTGTTTCGTCAGCAGCTACATTCTATTCTAATAGGTAGCTTGCCACATTTCATATAGTTCAGCATTAAAGCTGGCACCCACATTCAGAAGCAGCCAAATATTTATTTTCCACTACCATGCATACAGCCATACATAATAAATAAATAACTTCCAATTCCCCTTTCTTATGAACATTCGTTATCAAAATAAAAACGAATAAGCTCAAAGAGAAAAAGTCAACAATTATAACTTTCATCTTCTTCCAACTCTTTGAAATTTTCTATATGCCTACTCGTTATAATATTCCCCAGTTTGTATCCCTCAAAATCTCTCCCAACAACAAGCCACTCCTCCAAAAGTCTCCCAAGAGCAGGTTCTACCAACTTTGCCCAGATGACGCTTCGAGCAATTGAGAAATTCCAATGTGTTCCACATACGATGGACGTACTAATATCCAAAATATCCAAATAAACGTAATGCAATATATGTCTACTCTATATTCCTTTATGCGAACAGCGCTAATTTACGAATATTGTTGAAAACAATAAATCGTCGACGACGAAGCTACTATAGTTTCTATATGCAATGTTTATAATTTGAAGCTGTTTCAAGAGAGTACTTACCCCTCATCCCTCTAGCCTACGAACTCTCGTCAGTCCGGTCTCAAATTTCCCAGTCTAAGCATGGTCAGTATGTTGAGCGAGTCCAATGTGAAAGCCGTCTATAGGGCTTTTTAGGTAAGGGGCCGGTTATAGCGATCAGGAAAAACCATCAGGAAAAATAGAAACAAATGAGAACAGGAATTTTTTCCTGATGTGCGTTTATAGCGATCAGGAAAAATGTGTCAGTAAAAAGGCTGTTTTCCTGATTGAAATGCACACGAAAAACTTTATCTGACAGAAATCTGTCAGTGGAACAAGTGAAAATTGAACTCAAATAATTGGAACGATTTGTTCCATTTTTTTTGAAATGTCAATCAGCTGGCACGAAAAATTAGTTTTCGTCAGGAAAATAAAGAAATACATTTTAAACAATAAATAATTATTCTATAGTAAAATTTATTAGCAAAAAAAATTCTTTGAGTTATTTGTAGTCGATTAGTGCAGTATTTGTGTTTAAAATCGATTTAAAATAACATAAAAGATCCATTCGAACATTTTTCCTGATGCGTTTTCCTGATCGCTATAACCGGCGCCTAACAACGATATATATCTCTTTCGCAGTGTCAAAATGACATCTGATTATTTTTTTTATCTGTTGAAAAATTCAAGAGCGGAAATAATGTAGTGCGCGGAAAAAAAGAGATTATTTACAAAATTCTTTTACAATATTTTGAGTTTAACAGTTTGAAAAAGCGAATTTCAATCTGTCATCCGCGTAGCTGTCATTTATTTGTAATTAAATTTCGTTACATTCAAGCTAAATAATGATTATTTATCAGGGGCGGAATGTGGGGTACAAATTGACCCACTCGACATACACAAATAGCCATAATTTTCAAACACATCCGTAAAATTATTTGAAACTACAGCTTGGCATAAAATTAAAAAGTTGATATAAAAGTGAATATAGCGTTTTATTGGTTCTTTCCAGTGCTGACTAACTAAAAATTACCAACAAAACACGACTAATGTAGCACCAAGTCATTTTAAATAATTTTTGGGATATTAAGTTTGAAACTTGAATATTTTCGTGAAATAAATACGTAAAACTAAATAAACCTATTTATGAACTACAATAATATATTTTCCATTAAATTTTAATTGATAATATATAATATAACCACTTTCTGAAAACAAAATGCGAAAGAATTTTTCTTACAGGTGCGTACCAGCATTAATCATTTTGACAGCAACTTGTTATAGGAAATCAAATCAGATGGTATCTGTGTACTCTTTTCGTCTTTAGGGTTTAAAATGTACATCTGTCTCTTTTTAGTTTTCTGCAGTTCTGCAGGTGCAGAGACATGTAAATCCACCATAAGAAAGAGTTACCCGCTATGAGATAGTTGTTGTTTTTGTATTGCATGGAAATTTTACTCTACTTTATATAAAGCAAAATAATTTTGTTCAATAAAACACGCCTATTATCAAAAGTCAGCGTCTTACAGTTTAGCCTGCTCTAGAGCAGGCTAAAATTTTAGCCAGTGGATACTTTTCTATGCTTATGAAGGAGTGAGAGAGACAGTCGGAGTCAGTGTGACCAATGAAATATTTGAAATCATGCTAAGTCCAGTATTTTATCATGTTTTTTTTTTAAGAAAAAGGCATACAAATCATGCTGAACATTTTTTCGAATGCAAAACCTGCTAAAAATCGTGCAAAAAGCTTTAAACTAATAAAAATATTGTTTTTTTTTTTAGAAAAAATAGTATTTATTAAGCAAACATAACAAAAACATAAATCAGTTAAATTCAGTCATTGTTTTTGTAAACAATTCATTTAAAGCCTCCTCAAAAGCATCAGGCAAATCTTTTTCTTCTTCAGGTGTATTATAGAAGGCGTGTTTTATTGGTAAGTGTTTAGTCACTTAAGTAAAATTTTGTATGGGATACGAAAAGTGGCGATAAATTGGTCAGTAATTAAAGTGAACATAAAAGTGAAGATAAAATCTTGGAATGCCTGGAAATTTTCGGCGCGAAATATAATGTCAATACATTTTTTGCTTAAAGGTTGGTGGCACCTATGACAGCTTAATACATGGACTCCACATACAATGATTATTAATGGTTGTGTTCAATGTGTTTTCCTTTAGGGCCGCGTTTTGTGGAAGAAGTAAGAAGCTTTCAACCTACAAAAGTTGCAAAAAAGTTTTGATGATTTTGAACTTTTTGCTTAAAAACAAATAAAAATTGGTTAAATCATATTTTTTAAATAAAATTATATAATTTGGAATTTAATTTGGTAACATTCAAGCTAAATAATGATTATTTATCCGGTTTTTAATTGTTTGTAGTGGAAGGTGGGGTACAAGTTGACCAACTCTGCATATACAAATAACTATACTTTGCAGACACATCCATCAAATTATTTGAAACTTCGGCTTGACATATAATCAAGAATACCAACTTTGAAATAAAATACAAAAGTGAATACAAAAGTGAATATAGCGTTTTATAGGTTCTTTCCAGTGCTGACTAACTAAAAATTACCAACAAAACACAACTAGAATGTTGCTAATCTCACTTCTTTCACGATTTTGCTTGGAATGGCGAAACTGTCACAAAAAACTTCTGACAAATTGTCTCTGATAAGTAGAATACTATTAAGCATGTTTATTTTCATTCTATTTCTCCGTTGGTCTTTTACTAAATTCATGAAGCTAAAAACTCTCTCAACAGCAGCATTAGATATCGGCAGAACCAAATAAGATACAGCGAAATTTGATAGCTCTATTAAGCATGTTTATTTTCATTCTATTTCTCCGTTGGTCTTTTACTAAATTCATGAAGCTAAAAACTCTCTCAACAGCAGCTTAAGATATCGGCAGAACCAAATAAGATACAGCGAAATTTGATAGCTCTTGGTATGGATTTTCATTGGAAGCATCTGTGAATCTATTCACCTCACACCAAAACTCAACAGTATTATCTACATTTTCCAAAACATTCAAGTGTAAATTATTCCACTGCGTTTCTATTTTACTTGCTAGTTCCGAAATGATTTTTCGAGTTTTGAAAAAATCTGTTAACGATTGTTTGTGAATTCTCAAACATTTGTTTATCGAAAAAAAGTTGATTTGTTTCAAAATATTCAAATTTTCTGGTGTCCTTGCTTGAAGCTCTTTAATTAGCCTTAAAATGACATTTTGACAGTTTTTTCTAAATTTATTTTCATCTTCTAATGTTATTGAATGTTCTGATCTTAAGACTTGCAATTTTTCCAGAAAATTGTATTGGGCTTTATTCACACTTACGTTTGTTTTGATTTGACTAAACTTTTGTAATTCTATACTTTGGCTAAACTGAAATCCTGCTAAATTTTCAAACTAAAATATAGAATCATTCTAAAAAAAATGCTAGCATGATTTGGTCAAAAAACCTGTTAAAAATAAAATTTACATTCCTTTTTATTGTGAAACAAATTGGTTGTTTTTATTTTGAAAGTTCAGCTGACAAACCTGTGTATTGTGTTTGTTTTAATTGTTGGATTCTTTTCTTTTGCATTTATTTTTTTTGCATTTGTTTTATATTAATCATTAATTTGTAAATTCCGTTTAATTTTACTTCGTTACGTACGAAGAACTACTAAAATTAACCGATATTTTTATTTGTACATTCATATTCATTGTGTTACAAATTGTTTTTATTAAGTTCAGCTGCCAAACCAGTGTTCTGTACCGCGTTAAAACTTCCCATAATTTTAGTTATCTTTAAAAGTAGTTCTATTAATTTTGTTTTAACAAAATAAAATAAATCTATACACAAAAAAAATGGAGTGTCCGTTTGTAATGTCAAAAAAACAGTATCTTACTACACGCATATGAGAGCATACACAGCCCTTATAACAAAACGTTTGTCTATCTGTTTGTCCTGGCTAATCTCGAGAACGGCTATACCGATTTTGACGAGACTTTCACTGACCGATAGATAATGTCGATTTTTTTGCATTTTCGTATATATAAACCGATCAGAATCTACAGGACCGATTTTGACCTTCAGTGCCAGATTGCTGATAATGTAAGGAAGTAACTTATGATGCAAATTATCCCCTAGGTGGCGCTATGGTAACATTTTATTTTTAAACTGACGAACGCTACGACGGGTAGCGGATGCACCGATTTTGAAGGGGCTTTAACTGGTGGATAGCTGAAGTTGTACGAAATGATGTTTTCCACGAATTTAGCTTGCTTGGGAATTGAATTTACCGGTGCGCCTAACTTTCTGATTGGTCTTTTCGGGACTTTAGTGATGATGTGCGTCATAAATATTATAAACGCATCGTATAGCATAATCTTGTGCCTGATTCTTGTTATTGCCTTGCATATCTTCTCCCCAGCATCGCAGGGCACGCAATGGGATATGTTGTGCCCTGCATTTGGGTCTTGCTCATGTTGGATCCACGAAAGGAACACGTTTCACGTTCGTGTTGTCCTCTTATTGATTTTGTAAACGATATGAAAAGGTGGTCTCTAGTAACGGATCCAACAATCGAAAACAATAAACTGTGGCTTTCGCTCTTGGATCACGTGAAGGTAAATTGGTAAGTTGGGCTTGACCAAATGAGGATGTTGTTGGTTGTGCTGCTGTTTGACGACCGAAACTGAAAAAAACAAAACACAAAATATGTGAAGTAAAAAATTGAATGACGATTGATGGTGCGAATCGAACTATAGGCGTGTTTTAATGGTAAGTGTTTAGTCACTTTAGGAAATTTTTGTATGGGATACGAAAAGTGGCTATAAATTGGTCAGTAATTAAAGTGAACATAAAAGTGAAGATAAAATCTTGGTATGCCTGGAAATTTTTGGCGCGAAATATAATGTCAATACATTTTTTGCTTAAAGGTTGGTGGCACCTATGACAGTTTAATACATGGACACCATATACAATGATTATTAATGGTTGTGTTCAATGTGTTTTCCTTTAGGGCCGCGTTTTGCGGAAGAAGTAAGAAGCTTTCAACCGACGAGAGTTGCAAAAAAGTTTTGATGATTTTGAACTTTTCGCTTAAAAACAAATAAAAATTGGTTAAAGCAGATTTTTAAATAAAATTATACAATTTGGAATTTAATTCAAGCTAAATAATGATTATTTATCCGGTTTTTATTTGTTTGTAGTGGAAGGTGGGGTACAAGTTGACCAACTCGGCATATATAAGTCGTGTTTTGTTGGTAATTTTTAGTTAGTCAGCACTAAAAGGAACCAACAAAACGCTTTATTCACTTTTGTATCCACTTTCTTATTTTATTTCAAAGTTGGTATTCTTGACTATATGCCAAGCCAAAGTTTCAAATAATTTTATGGATGTGTCTGCAAAGTATGGCTATTTGAATATGCCGAGTTGGTCAACTTGTACCACACCTTCCACTACAAACAAATAAAAACCGGATAAATAATCATTATTTAGCTTGAATATTACCAAATTAAATCCCAAATTATATAATTTTATTTAAAAATCTGCTTTAACCAATTTTTATTTGTTTTTAAGCGAAAAAATTAAAATCATCAAACCTTTTTTGCAACTTTCGTAGGTTGAAAGCTTCTTACTTCTTCCGCAACACGCCGCCCTAAAGGAAAAGACAATGAACACAACCATTAATAATCTTTGTATATGGAGTCCATGTCTTAAGCTGTCGTAGGTGCCACCAACCTTTAAGCAAAAAATGTATTGACATTATATTTCGCGACAAAAATTTCCAGGCATTCCAAGATTTTATCTTCACTTTTATGTTCACTTTAGTTACTGACCAATTTATCGCCACTTTTCGTATCCCATACAACATTTTACTAAAGTGACTAAATACTTACCAACAAAACACGACTATAAATAGCCATACTTTGCAGACACATCCATAAAATTATTTGAAACTTAAGGGCCAACCATAATAGTCGTAAGCAAACGAAAGCTAATGTCAGAGTTCTACGTCAAGTTTCCTTAAGTGCCGCCATTACCTTCAGTCGACCATAATGGTCGAACGCACACGCAAGCCAATTGCACATGTATTTGGCTGGCTGTCAGATTTACGTACGTAAACTGCGCTCTGGAGCGCTCTTTACGTACGGAGGCAAAAGTGAACGAAAACTTGCCGAAACTGAGCAATCCGATATTATGTGCGCACTATACAAATTCCTTGTTCTCGCTAATTTCGTACGGCACCGTACGTACTAATTCTTCTATTATGGTTCTACCTTTAGGCTTGGCTAAAGTCAAGAATACCAACTTTGAAATAAAATAAAAAAGTGGATACAAAAGTGAATATAGCGTTTCATTGGTTCTTTCCAGTGCTGACTAACTAAAAATTACCAACAAAACACGACTTATGTATGTACGAAGCTTTTTCCAAGAATGTAAAAATTGAAAGTGTGAACCGGCAAAGAGTAAATGTTTAAAAGTTTAAAAGAGAATTTATAGATTTAATAATGTAAGAAACAACAAACACATTTTTAATTTGATTACTACAATTTGTTTTGCGTTCCGTAAAAAAATATCTGCCAGCTGTCATTTCTCCATTTTGCGCCAAAATGAGGTAAGATGAGCTACAAATTGTGGTGGTCCTTATGGCATAAACATAAACACTGTTGCTTGGGGTTAAGCACACACTTGGTGTTTGATTTTGCTTTCATCTTTCGACTTTTTAAAAATATTTGAAGAACATATTAATGGAAAAGTCCACGAAAAAGAAATATTAGTTATTTTCTTGCGTATGAAAGAAAGAAATATTACTTTCATAGAAAAATAAGTAGGTACCTTGGTTTGTTTTTTCGAAATTTATATTCACCTCAACGGACATCAACGGAACCTTTTTTTGAAATTTATTCAACTTGACGTGTACATTCGCTCAATTATTGGTTCTGCTTTAAAATGCACAGGAAAACCCATTCATAAAGAAATGGTGGCTCATTCAGTAGAAATTAAGTTTGTAGGCCAAAAGAGAGCGAACATCCGGTCGAGCATCTAGTTTTTTTTATCTGTTTCGCACATTAATCCTTTTCATTCATTTTCTCGATTTAAGAGCACGGACAAATCCCATAAAGAAAATAAAGTGTACGACTGGGTCGTTCGAACTTGCTCTTGTAGCAAGTAACCATATAAATAAAACTAAATTTAATATAAATAAAAATGAAAAATACGAATAAAATCATATGAATATTTTTTAAAAGTGCTAAAACTACTTTTTAGGAAGATCAAAAGAAAATTTTGTTGCCTGATTGCAAGTTTACCAAAAAAAATATTCCAAAATCGTTAGAACGGTTTTTAAATAAATCGATGTTTACTTAATAACTTTTATAAAAAAAAATTATAGGTTTAAAAAACGCCAATTTAAAGTGCTAAATAGTTTGCATTTTATGCTAAAAATTAACTTTTTTAATAATGCCGTTTTCCAAATATTGAATTTACAAAAAAATAAATTAAAAAATTAATTAAAACAAAAACCAAGCATTTTTGCAATAGTTTGGGTATCGAGTTTCTATAAGTCATTTAGGTCTTTGTAAAAAATTTGTTTAAATTAAAATCGATTTTTCCGTTCACGAGATAATCTGTAATTTTTGTGAATAAAATCGTTGGAGCCGTTTTCGAGAAAATTAATCTTTTCCGAAACCGTTACCTGTCAAACCGTTATTTTCTGAGCTAAAAAAATGCAATTTTTTCTCTAAGGAATTGTCTACAACTCTAAATACTAAATTTGAAGTAAATCGCTTAAGCCGTTCAGGCTGAAATTGCTGATACATACAGACTGACATGCAGACAGACAGACAGACAGAATTTTCGGACCCACTTTTTTCGTCTTCGTAATGACATCTTTGATTGTTATCTCAATAAAAAGTAAAAATTATGGGGGCAGACCGATAATGTGCAACACGAGGTACCCGAGCGATTCCGTCTACCCCAGCCCCACAAACGTTTCTCTCAGCTATTCTGCGATTTTATAAATTTATCATTTGTTTTCGTGCAAGTGGCCCTAAGAGTTTCAAATTTGATTCCTACGAGAAAGTTAGAAAGAAAGGTCAGCCCTGGTAGAGGCTGTATACCGTAGTAAGGCAAACAATATTTCGGGCCTTGTGTGCCGAGCTTTAGTTATCGTACTTGTGCCAGATTAACATTTTAGACGCTATAACGGAAAGTTTGATGAAATAATGGGTACGACTAGATCACACAAACTGCTACTGTAGCCAAGTTATATGAGGACATGGTAATGTCGTATATGAAATTGTTCTTGAAATTTAAAAATAAATTTTAAAAACGAAAAAAACGTATGAGATTTTTTAAGTTTTTAGAACTTGTTTTTTATTTTTTCAAACTAAATTTCATAAAAACTCGTCTACAGGTTTTTGAAATATTGAATTAAGAAAAACAAAGTTGTAAAAATCATTTAAAACGTAACAAAAAAAAAATTACAATAATTTATATGCTATGTTATTTGACCTTTTCGGTATTGATTTTCCTAAAATTTTGGTTTCGTTTCCATTATCTGATAGAACATTGACACCTCATTTTACATAGCTATACGTGAAATTTTATTGAAATCGTTAGAGCCGTTTTCGAGAAAAATTAGGTTTTCGATAATGGTTATATGTCCCATTGTTTTTAGACCAACAATCATCTACAAAAAAAATCTACGGGCGTATTAGCCTAAAAACAATACATACAACATTTGAAGTGAAACAGACGGACAGGCAGAATCATTTTTTTCGGCTTCTCTATCATCGTTATGTCATATTCGATTGTTATATCAAAACTATTTTTTTGCACGAATCCAAAACTTGCCTTAAGGAGGTACTTAATCGCATGTAAAAACATGGGGTAGAAAATTTTCTTTCGTAATTATAAAGCCAAATCAATATCTAAAATTTATTAGAATGTTAACTTTAAAACCCCATTTTTCTGTTGTAGTTTTTGTTCTAAGTGTAGTTTAGAAAACTTTTTTAAAACTTAACTAAGTTTCAACTGCAAAAAGCCCTTTCAACACTGGGAATTCTATTAAAAGCTTTTATTGCCAGTACTCAGACAGGACACAAAACAAAGAAAGGGTGGAAATTATGTTATGGTAACTTCAAATAGGAACAAGGACACCGCTTGGAAGATGAAAAATCAATAATTTTATAAATTGCAATTACAAAGTGCAAGTCGCATTTCATATTTCATCTTCCCTCAATTTGCTATCCAATATTATAGTGTGAAGTGTTAACTAAAAGTATATTTTTAATCGTTTGTCCATTATATTTGATAGTAACTAAAAATGAATAAACAATATATTTGATTTGCATCTCATTCGGAAAAGTATATCTTCGAGCTTGTTTATTTTTGTGTTATCCTTTTTCATCGCTTAGTTTGTTTTTATTTTAGCAAAAGATTTTTTTTTAAAGAACTCGTTGAGCCAATTTTTAAAGTGATTACTTTGTAAGATTATGGTTGGAAAAACTTTGTTTTCAAATGAAGTCAATATGCTAAAAGAACGCCCAGTTTTTATACCACCACGGAGGCGACAGACATCAAAGAAAACAAATGGCACCCAAAATTATGTTGATCACATAGTCGCCGTACAGGTAGATATTAAATGAAAAAAACATTATTTTTCGATATTAAGTTGGTATATAGACATATTTATTATAAAATATATAAAATGGACTTTTGTTATAAGAATCATAAAGTTAAAATGCTTACGTACCTAACCCCGAGCTTAACGCCTTAAAATTTTCTTAGCTTTTGTTATAGTTGATGTAGGGGGAATAAATTGTGTTGTGAAATTTTGAAGAACCAATTTTGGAGGGAACCCTTCAAATAAAAAGCATTATGCGTGATAAAACATAAAAACGCAAGATTTATTTCAAACTAACATTTTTTAATTGAATGTTTGAACAACAACAACAACTTTAAGGTGCTACCACCAATTTTTAAACGAATTTTATTATTCGTCTTTTTCCATCTTTGGCTGGAGATATAGCTATTTCAAGGAGTGCCAACTGCCAATTCCTTTCATCAGTCTCCTTAGTGGTGTCGAGCTTTAATCCAATTTTATTATGAAAAACTTTTTTCACATGTATACATCATGAGATTCGAACCCACGCATTCAGATTTACTCAGTCTTCGAAGTCGTATGCACTACGCATTCCACCGCTTATGACCACTGACGACACAGGTCGAGATGTTATGTTTGTTTGTTTTTCAAACGCATTTGGAGCTTCAACCTTTTTCTAAGCGCCTTTAAGTATGTTGTTTTGTTCCGCCTCCATTTTCTCCTAACGTTAATTTGATAGACTACAATTCGTAGCATATATCAAAGGGGGAGAGGTTAGAGGATAGGTAACAATACCAGACTATTTAAGTTATTATTGTTGTTATATTGTACTATTCGTACTAGAATGTCAGTTTTATTACTTGACCATTCTTTATTCCGTCAATCTTTCATTGAATGTTTGAACAACAACAACAACTTTAAGGTGCTACCACCAATTTTTCAACGAATTTTATTATTCGTCTTTTTCCATCTTTGGCTGGAGATGTAGCTATTTCAAGGAGTGCCAATTCCTTTCATCAGTCTCCTTAGTGGTGTCGAGCTTTAATCCAATTTTATTATGAAAAACTTTTTTCATATGTACATCATGAGATTCGAACCCACGCGTTCAGATTTACTCAGTCTTCGAAGTTTAAGTTGGATTTTTTTTCGTTACCACCTAGTTATTTTCTATTCCTGTTTGGAAAAGAAGTGAAACCCATAAATTTTTACCGCTATCAGCATAGCATGTCATTTGTATTTTGTCTAGGAAATATTAATAGGCACAATTAAATCAATTATTTTCTGTTTTGAGATACTAGATACGATACGACAGGTCTACAACACTTCATCACCTAATCTTATCGAGTGATTGACACTTTGACGGCATCACTTATTGGACTATAGTATAGGGTATGTTCGTGTCATAGTGATTCTAGTAAGACGCGCATTTGATCTAAAGAATACTTCTGCAAATATGTTTGTATAATAGTTAAAATATTATTCTAGTAGACTTTAGTTTATAATCTTCAAAGAGAGTGCAATTCATATTGAATTAGACTACTATGAATATTGGGGGTTTTTATTTCAGTGCAAATAATATCACATGCGTCACTTAATCTAAGAAAAAGTTTATAAAAAATGTTGTGTTCAACGTTTTTTGTGGCAGTTTATTTGAACACATAGTACAGATACACCCACATTATTTTTTAGTATTTGGATGAAATCATATTAAATTTGGTTAAATCAAATTGGTTTATAACTTAAGTAACTCAATAAATTTTCAGTAGTATGTTCACTATTATTGTTTTATTATACTATTCATACTAGAATGTCAGTTTCATTACTTGAACATTCTTTACAAGGGCGTAGCCAGAGACAAACCCCCAGAGACAAACCCCATGATCCCATCTGGCTACGGCCTTGATTCTTTATTCCGTCTGTTTCATTGAAACAACAACAACTTAAAGGTGCTACCATCAATTGTTTACGAATTTTATAATTTTATTTCGATTGGAAATATATCTTTTTAAAAGGGTGCCAAGCCCTATCATCAGTCTCCTTATTAGTGGTGCTGAGCTTTAATCCAATTTTATTATGAAAAACTTTCTACATGCACACCAAAGGATTTGAATCCACGCATATCAGATTTGCTTAATCTTTTTTTACCTCAAAAAATAACGGTACCTGTCATATAACGGTTTTGGAAAAGTTTAATTTTTTCGTAAACCGCACCAACGATTTTATTGAAAAAAATGACTGATTGTTTTTGTCTGATTACCCTTGTGATTACCTTATGTTAAATTCCAAAAAAAACTGATGGCAAACTTATTAACGGTACCTCCCATAGAACATTTAAGGATGCCCCAAACCAACGCGACAGCGACAGCAGCCGCCGCAGTCACCGCGACAGAGGAAACGCAAGTATGCCCAAACCAACGCGACAGCGTGCGACAGTTCCATGCAATATTATTTTTTTTTTCAACTAAATTTCTCACATAATTTACCTTTTTTTATGTTTTTATATCGTTTATTTATCCTAAATAGTTAATTTTTAGACTCTTTTTGTCTGATTACCTAAATATTTACTAACCGCGACAGTGACAAAAACGCTGTCGACCGCGTTTTTAGGAAACACTGCGAGTTTGCCGCCGTCGCGGTGACACTGCCGCGTTGGTGTGGGCAATCTCATATGCCGCTGTGTAATTAAAAATTTATCCCAAAAAAATTCCTCTGTCCCTGTCGCTGTGCCGCGTTGGTTTGTCCCTGTCGCTGTGCCGCGTTGGTTTGGGGCTGCCTTTATTTTTTTCTTGAGCTATCTCAAAAACGGGTCAATCGATTTCCAGCCAAACATTTTTTTTATAAAGATCTAGATGACTTAAACAAATTTCAATACCAAGATTTTGCAAAAAAGCTTAATTTTCGTTTTTTTTTTTTTTGAATTTATATTGTTGTAAATTCATTATTTGAAAAATGACTTAACAAAAAAATTTTATTTTTTGTGCATAAAATGCAAACTAAAATTTGTAAAAAATACTTTTTTATAAACAAAATTAAGTAAACATCTATGTATTTATTTTATTAATTTATTTGGAATATTTTTTTAAGTAAACTTATAGGTATTTAGGCAAAAAAAAATTGTAAAAAGAAGTTTTAATACCTTTGTAAAAAATTCATATGACTAACCTTTATATTTAAATAAATTATTAAATTTAATTTTATTTTCGTGGCAACTTGCCACAAGAACAAGTACGTGCGAACCAGAGTCGTACACCACAAGAGCAAGTTCGTGCGACCCAGCCGTGCACTTTATTTTCTACATAATTCTTATAACTATTTTATTACTATTTTATAACTTGACTATTGGAGCGAATACTACCTAAATATTTCGAGTATAAGTCGTATAGGAGCCGAAGCGATAGTTGCTTATACACCGTTTGTATAACTATTTAATATAATGATTATTGGAGCGAATACTTCCTGGATCTTTAATAAAGGACCAAATACTCCATTCCTATTTTAGTATTAACATAGCGTGACTAGCGTGAAGATTTTAGTTTTTGACTGAGCAGCAAGAACAAAATAATTGAGATATTCAAGGTGACACTGACAACATTTTAAAGGTATATAAGAGATAATAAATTTTTAAATCACCACCTCACAACATGTAACAGATTTAACAATGTGTGTTGCATTCGTTTTCTTAAGAGTTTATATACGTAGATAGTTAAGAAAGATTTTTATATAGCACAATGTATATCAACAGAATAAATCTCAACTTTGAATCATTTCAAATTTTATATGTTTTTTTACTTTTAATTTTAAAGAATCGTCAAAAAGTATCACCATCATCACCAGGCCTCGAAGATGATCTCCTAAAAACTTCACTTATTCTCAAAAACAAACAACCACTGCCACAAATACCATTAGATGAAACTAAAATTTCACCAACTCAACTACAAAAGGAACCAGTTTCCGCAAGCTCGGATAATATTTACGAAGGTTATGAAAGTGAACTCCAACATTTTGAGAATTTACCTCCTGTATTACTGCCAACAACTCGTCGTGAAAGTTCCACCGTAACACCCAGTAGTTATTCCGAAAGTAGCTTAGATGCCAAATTGAGCAAGTCTCAAGACTGTATCAGTACACGATCTTCCAAAAAACGAGTAAATATTCGAACGGATATTAATCATGTCAGAGCTAGTAATCGTAATTCACCAGAAATTGCTAATTACGAAGATTTGGAATCGGGAGAAACCAGCGTACTTCATGGAGATGATTTCAGTTTGGAAAGATTCAATACTAAACGATCCGTTGACAGTCATTATTTGACAATGACAGGTAATTTAAAAAAAAATACAAAAAGTTAGTAACATGATATTAACTCAATTAATTCAATTAAGGTACCATCAAAAGAGGTCGAAAAAAGGGTCAATGTGTTGACCTTCAAATCAACATGAGCCGCGAGGAGTTAGAGCAAATAAATGCTGTTGCGATTGCAACGGAAATTAAAAAGAAAGCCAACCTATGGTGGACATGTTCACTTACCTCGGGTCTTCATATATTTTTCCTATCAATGTTAAGTCTTCCATTTGTTATATTAATCTCAGCAGTGTACTCCTTTTACATTGGCACCTTAACATGGTACAACGTGTTCAACTATTTCAACGAAGAAAAAGGCTTTGCTTACAAGCTTTTTGTATCACCTTTACTAATTCTTACTTATCCTGTAGGAATTATAGTTTTCACTATAGGACTAGGTATTTACGCTGGGATCGTGCAAATTAGTTTACAACTAAACAGCTGGCTAAATGAAGTTGCGGACATAGAAAAAGGCTTCTATGGATGGCTTTGTGCATTTTTACATCTCTCAGATTGTAGCCCTTACGAGGTTGTAATATTAATGGATATTCGTATGCCGGAGGAACATCCCCATGCAAATACGTCGACAGAGGAGCTGTCACTATAAAGCAATTTGAAGCACCTTTTGTGAGTAAAAGTTTCCGTCTATAGAAACAGCCCCTCTGGTGGTTTCATTTCTTTGAATGGTGATAAAAATACGGACCTTTTATTAATTTGAATAATATGTGAAATAAACAGTTTGGGGAAAATCCTTACCTAGAATGTAAATAATATTAATAGTTTATATACGTTTAAGAATTTATGATCTTATAAAATTAATATCTCCAAGAAGAAAGCTCTCACAGAAAAAAAATACACAAAATTTAAATGAATAAATATTTTGAGAGCGAAATTTGATATATTTTTCATATCTATTAATAATTAAAACAAAATAAAACATATTTTTAAATAAAATGAAGCATACCTTAAATGTAATCAAAATAATTAAAAACAATTGTTCCAAAAGCCAAATAAATAATATTTGTGTATAAATATTACTTAAGTATTATATAAAAATTAAAATATAAAAAAATATTTGAAACAAATATTGAGCAAGGCACCTTTTTTTAACAATTTACTTACAAAAATATAAATTTACCTTAAAATGGAAATTCAATTGTGCTTGTGAATATATTATTTTATATCATTATTTTCCTTTTTATTATGGATATACATTTGTAGTATATAGGTACTGTAAGATATGGCATATTTATTATATTGTGTCAAATGTTTATTATTTAATTTAAAATCTTTACTTGACATTTTTATAACTGATATAATAGAATTTTTTGAATAAAATAATTAAAATTAAAGTGTATTTTTTATAAAGACTTGTTTTTTTAAATTGACAACAATGTTGTTTCTAGTAAGTAGTATTTTTTTAGCTGATTTAGGCTTATTATATTAAGCGGATTTAAAGATCGGATTCAATACGAAAATTGATTAACGATGGAATTTTATTGCTCATATAAGATCTACCTGTCTCTTTACGACATGATTCTATTCTCATGAATGTGTAGCTAGTCACATCACAGTGCTTTCAAATCTAGCGATTCATGTATGTATGTTTCCCCAAATTAATAATTGCGATTAGAGAATACCGGTTTCAATGGATTCAATAAAGAAAGCTCAGCAAACGCCACCATCGTAGAGTGAAACGGATCCAGTTCCTTGTTTGTTTCGAAGTTAGAGCTTCAAATCATCTTTCAATTAATAAAGAAGGAGAAATCAGCGGTACCACATTGTACCACGCTACGAAATCTCCCCGAGGAATCAGAGGGCATTATAAACCATAAAGATTATGAATACCAAGATGGGAAACAATGGCTTCTATCTTTGTTTGCCCACAAGAAAGTATGCAGAAATAATTTTAGAAAAAGTTTTTTTTTTAAAAACCGATAATTCTATTTTTACCGAAAAAAAACTATCCATTTTAATAAAATTTCATTTTTGATAAAGTGATTTGCTGCTGACGGTGATGCCTATCATAATTGTTACTTGCAATTATTAGTACTATAACAAGGCAAGTTATGAATTCGGGCAAACAAATATTTTTATAGATAACAACCAAACATGGCAGCGAAGTCAAAAAAAGTGTCAGTCTGTCATTCGCACCTGCAGCCTAAACGGTTGGACCGATATCCTTTAAACTCAGGGTTTTTTTTTTTAATTTTTGTTCTAAAGCTTAAACTAAGGGTACCTGCTATATAACGGTTATGAAAAAACTCGTTTTTCTCGAATACGGCTCTAACGATTTTAATAAAATTTGACATAAGTGATACGAAATGAAAAACGTTTTTTTTTTTAATTTTGACATTCTCGTTAACGACTGAGTGGGTTTTTACAAAATTTTATTTCTGAGAAGACCTATATAGCCAAACAATAATGGCGTACTTCATTTTTTAAAGACGTTTCTTAAAAAAATTTGATTAATTAAACAATTTGTTTGTATTGTAATATTTAAAATTTACTGGCATACCACGATTTGTTTGGAAAACTCTGGTTGGTTATCAATTAGTTTTCAAAGTAATTTTTTTTTTTATTAATTTTAATATTAATTTTTATAATAATTTTATTAATTTTTTTAATTAGGTAGGTACCACCTATTGAATTCTAAACTATCTGAAAGAACTTCAAAAATTATTACACAAATTGAAAGATTTTTTTAACTAATCGAGAGAATTTTAGAAATAATTCCATATAAAATATGTTGGAAGGTTCTTTCAAGCTCTTAGGTAACTTGCTATAAGATCAAGTTTGTGCGACCCAGTCGTGCCCTTTTTTTTTATTGCATAGATATTTTTAAAAAGAATTTTTTGAAAAAAAAGTATTGGAAAGTATAAATATAAAATAAATTTTTCACAAAAAAAAAGGAATTCGCCGAATTTTAAATCATCCAAAGGCGATTTGATTTTGAACGAATAAATAATGTGATCGATATATTTTTTTTAAGCAGTTGATTTTGGATCGTGCACTCAGCCAATCATGGTCAACATGATTCTGAGGGATATGATTATCTTCTACTGCATTGTTGTAAAATGCCAAAAAATCGGTGGAAATTTAATAAGGCCGTTGACATAACCGACTGAAATCAGGACATTTTCCATACAAAATAATTGACGGGAGAACTCTACAATGGACTGGTCAGTTCGTTTTCAAATGCAATTTCTTCACGTATCCCCATGCCGACGTAGGTTTTCCATTCGCTTGATGATTCAATTTCTATATGGAACTCACTGTTCAACCATATTTCAATAACTTAGAAATATTGCCCAGAAAAGGCGACTACCAAATCAATTAAAATGACAACATTTGCTCCAAATACCTCGATCGTGAATGTTTTCCCATTATCCGTAAAAGCAGATATCCATCATTAACTTATATGAATAATTCCGTACCTACATCATAAACATCATACCAACCGATATGAACAATTTTTTATTAGATGAATTTTAGCTAAAACTTGTTCTACGCAACGAGGCGTGTCCTTCTTTAGGCCAATACAAATTCAAGTCCAAAACCTTAAAAATCGAACGATCAGTTCTCGAGTTATGAGTGGACACGGACACTGGTATGGCAGTTTCTTTTAAGCGAACCTTAAGCGGTCAATCTTTTCTTATATAAGATAGTGTTTTATACTAATACTATAAAAAACACATCAAAATTTGAAAAAAAAAATTGTTTATTAGTTTTCGTATTTAGTATATTTTCTCAAAATATAGTCCATTGCACGAGGGTTATCATTTGGAACCATATGTCCAGCTCGATCGACCCAGAACATAGCAAAGTTACCAGCTTCTTTTTGATATCCTTCCAACACTCTGTTTACAACGATACCAAGCCTTGGTGATGATTCGTATGAAGATTTGTTTTTCCAGTTCATATCATTGATCCAATTCACTGTACCAGGTGTAGCACAAATAAGATCTAATTGTCCAGAGAAAACAGCAACTTTCAATGTTGTCGTGTTCAGGAGTGTTTCAACTAAATTAATTTAAAAAAAAATATATTCTTAAGGGCGTCAGCATAAGATAACTGTTTATATAGTTTACCTATATCCACAGCAGGTTTCATAAAATCACCCATCAAAAGGTTAAATGTTGAACTACTTTGTGATCCCCAAACAACTTTAGAGGGTATATTCAAAGCTTTACTTACTTGTCCACGCATTATGTTTTGTAGGATCTGATCACGATCTTCATCGTCAAACTTTACTAATGTTCTAAACATAACCTCTTAAATAATTACAATGGAAATAAGGTCTTTATTTGAAGATTAAAAATAGTTTTCTGTGTATTTACCTTCATTGCTCATCAAAGATCTCGTGTAAGCTTCTCCATTTGTTGGCAACAATATATTGTAGAAATCAACTCCTTTGGACTCGTCAAGCAGAACCCGTTGGGTGTCACCCCAAAGCATAGTTGAAGTAACATATTTACCGTTATTAAATGCATTTTCAGTTTTCGCTGCAGATTTCATAATCTTGTTAAAGCCATCATGATCAATCATACCCTTTAACAGAAAAAAATTACTTCTTCAAAATTGTGCAAAATAAAAAAAAAAATTCCTGTCATACCATGTTCAACAAAAGTGGAGCCCATGCATTAACAGAATCCATAGGTGATACCCAAGGATCACCTAGTGCTACTGACTGCAAATTACTTTTTATTTCCTTTCTCTCAATTGCCTTATACAATTCCAAAGCAAATTCTGGGGCCATTTTGCCACCATAACTTTCACAAAATATATGCAAAGGAACCGTCTTGAATTCAGGATGAATATTATAGAATTGTTTCATAAATTCAACCAAATCAAGGGCAATTTCCTTATTGGTTTTTGTTAAGTATAATGTGCTGTCCACATAACTGAAGCCACTTCCAACAGGATTGTCAATAAAGAGAACATTCATGTCCTTAACCCAAGTATGATTTCGGGGCTTTAAGTCCAGTGTTAAAGGACCCAGTTCTTCAAAATTTCCATAACCAGTTGATGAGGCTCCTGGACCTCCTTGTAACCAAATCGCTAGAGGTCGATTAGTGTATTTGGAAACATTAGCGGTTGTGTAGAAAAGCCAATAGAACATGTGAGCTCCTTTGCGGACATCAATGTACCCATAATCTTGATCTCCAGGGCCAAATCCTTCCTTAGCTAAGGTTGCATATGAAATATTAAACATAGATTAAGTCATCTAGTGAAACCCATTATGAGAAATTTCTTAATATTGCAAAGAAATTGTTTTTTGATTGCAATTTTGTTCAGTCTTATAATCATAGAATAAAAAAAGACTTCTATTCAAAATATATCTATCGTGGGGGCATGAACAAACTTTGTCTTCGAACAACTTTTCAAACCCATCCAGAAAAATTCACATGTCCATTAATGACTGATAACTAAAGACTAGACTAGTTTGAGTATGAAAACGCAAAAAAAAACTTTTTTAAAATTAAGTATCACATTAGATTATATTTAAAGAAATTAAACGAAAACTCAAAATTACATAAGTTGTATTTAGATAAAAGTTCTATCAGGGAGAACATTTCGTTTCAATTTTCCAAGCCCGATAGAAACAACTGAAGAAGTAGAATGGCACACTTACGTATATTACATACATAGTTTTAATTTATTTTTTTGATAGAAATATTTTCTCAAAGACTTCACATTAAAACTCGACGACTGTTGTTATAATATTGCAAACCAGTCAACAATAAACATATTTAACTTTTTCAGATGTTAACAATTTAGTTTTTATTTTATTTTATTCAAGACTTTAATTGAAAAACACTATCATTTCTTAACACGCACCATTACAAAAATATTTACAATTTAAAATAAAAAGCAGAAATCAGTTTGAAAAAAAAACTTACTTTCAGCTAGAAAGAAACAAGCTGTAACCACACAAGCCACTACCAACAATCTGACCATTATACAGCGATAAATAAATAGAAATCAGAACTAAACCACTCAGTTAGCTGGTTTTTATATTAGGTGGTTTGTATCTGTTACACACCTGTTAAGCTCGCAGATTGATTATTTGTTTGTTATCTTCTTCAACTTTCAATTGTTGCACCCGTTCCACACTTAGAACAGAAATTTGCCCTGATTTCCATTGTAAGTGCCGCACAGAAAATCGATAAGAAATGCTTCTAATAGGAAATGACCACTTGGCTAGCCTCTTAATTAATTTCTCTAAGCCCAATAGACTGACTGTCTTGCGTCATAATTACCACGGAAAGAAGATACACCCGTATCTTCTGTTTTGTTTATTAAAACTTCACACGTTTTCAGTTTGCTTAAATAAACAAGATTAATGCGAAGTTAATGACCGGCAAATAAGTTGAACTAGAAACACCTACTTCTAGCATTGTTAATAGAGTAATATAAACTTAATTAGAATATCAAACGTACTACCAGATGCACGTGTATCTATGTATAGATTCCTAATACACGCGCAGATTGAAATTAGAAATCTAGATTATTATGTAGATAAATACTATTATTTACAAGTGAAGTGACTTAAATTTATTGATAATTTCTTTAATTTTGGTATCCAATAGCCACACAAATATGTACCTACTATTTTTTCAAGTTTCTTATCTTTTCAACGAATATAATTATTAATGTTAAAAATATACAAATCCATATTTATGAAGCGTTTGTAGGAGAACAAAGTGTTTTTGATAACGTTATAATTTAAGTGCCACATTTTGTATTTACCTAACTCTGTTTATAAAACTATTTAAGCTTCACTTGAGACATTCTATACCCTTTAAAATACACCAGTTTGCACTTGAGCTTATATATACGCAGGGAAGAATTAGCGAATAATTATGTCGTTTTCTGTTGGTCGCCCAGAAGCGTCAGGTAGCGTCCAGAAGCCTTCTGAAACCATTCGCTTGGCACTCAGAATGTCAGCTCCTCTCCTGGAAAGAAGAGTTTTGACTTCTGAATTTTAATTCAGAATCAAAATCAGAAACACTCACATATTCATGGTTTTAAACTTCAAAACCCTTTCATCTGTCATTTTTCGGTTTGCGCATTCATATAATGATAATACTACAACAAATTTGTTGAAATTTGATGATAACTAAAAAGTTTAGTGAAAACACAAAGTTTATAAAGTGAAAAAGATAATAAATAGTTCATGTTTACCACTACAATGAAACATATAATTTCAGGATTGAATCGTGCTTGCTTGTTCGCTTGGAATCCTGGATCGGAGAGCTATTCGGGACTACCACCCAAAAACGACATTATGTCGTTTTCGGTTGATCGACCAGAAGCGTCCGGGAGCGTCTAGAAGCCTTCTGAAACCATTCGCTTTGCTTTCAGAATGACAGTTCCTCTCCTGGAAAGAAGAGTTTTGTTTTCTGAATTTCAATTCAGAATCAAAACCAGTAGCACTGGGCCCGTTCAGGATGGATTTGGGACTAAATATTTAGCCAACTAAAGTTCTTGAACGCAAATTTACCTAAATATCTAGTCAATTTCACAAATGTCAATTGTTGAAATTTACTTTTGGATTTTACCATTGTATATACATTTCTATAGTATTTTCATGCTGAATAATCACCGCCTGGCCTTCTTGAGAAACGTGTGATAAACACATTTTTAGGTTCGTGCATTTAATAGTTGTCTATTCTGTAACCCTGACAACAGTCGTATTTGTTTTGTTTACGACTCTTGTCAAGGAAATATGGATTTTAGAGCCAATAAAATACATTATATATTATTAATTTGTTTCGTAGACGACTATTGTTAGAGTAACAGAATAGACACTTAGTAAATGTAAGAACCTCCAAATGTGCAGTTAACAACTTTCTTTAGATGGCGCTGCTCCATGGTTGTACTATAGAAATTTATATACAATGATTTTACTTTGAAGAATTCGCACTGCGAAAAACAAAAAATATTTATTGGTTTCAAAATGTCTTAGAATTAAAAATAATACAAACTTTTTACGACAAATAAAAATAAAACATTGATTTTTTAGTTAGTTTATTATTTACAAACTCAATACTTTGCTCTAAATATTTTACCAAAAGTTACACGCTATTAAATTTTTTTTTTTAAATGTGGTTGTTTGTTTTGATATCTACTGATACTGCAGTATTCACTATTCATAAATTGTGAATCACATCTGTTTCAACTAATTGCTTCTCGATTTTTCAAACATCAAATCGATACAAGAAGATCTATGCCTAAACATTTCTTTTAAAAAATCCAATATGAAAACACAAACAATTTATTATAGTTCGTTGAGCTCTAGGGTCACCCCAAAGCGTTTTTTTGAAAAACCTCAACCCGCCCTGGATATTAAATTCTCTGTTTTTTAGACCTGGGGTCGTCCTCAACTCGCCTTAAGTAGATCTAGGTATTTTGCTGGGGCGAGTTGAGGTAAACAAATTGACATGTGTCTTGTCAAACATATGTTTACAATCGAATATCTTATTTTGCTTTTCCAATGCAAAGAAAAAAAATTATTTTTGAATGAAAATAAATAGAAAACGTATGTACAAATAAAACAAAATGTAATTGTTTTATGTCGTAGAATGTACCTAAAGCAACAAATTTCAAATTTTAATTTCGGAAACAATTTTTTTTTGTTTTTTTCTTTTTGTCAACAACACAAAACCTATACCCTTGTGCGATTTTTGAGAACCAAAAAAACATTTTTTTTTTACAGCTCTCAAGAAAACCTGGGTCGACCCTGAGTAAAATTCAACGAACACAATACACAACTAGAATTTGCGTTGACGTTTCACAACTTCAGTCACACACATACTTCAGAATCAAATCAGCTGTGTTTACTTGTTCGCTTGGACCCTGATTACACCAGTCCTTTTTTCGTAAGTGACGTGTTTCGTCTTTGTGACAAGTACGTACAATGGTGATTAGACGGTTCGTTGATATATACCCGTTTCCGTTCGTCATTTTGACGCCGGAGGGCAAAGGTTGACGCGGGAAAGCGAAGTTGTGGAAGTTGTTGTAGATTTTTTTGTTGAAAAGAACAAATATTATTGTTAAATATCATTGCTAATTGTTTCTTTTCAATTGTTGTTCACATTTAAAACAAAATTATATCAAAACAGTTGCAATATTTAATATTCTAAATAATTCAATTTAGCTTTCCGGCGTCAACCAAGAAACGTCAAAGTTCAACCAGAAAAAGTCTTAAAATGTTCATACGTGCTTTCGTTACTTCTCTCCTTCTTCGTTTCTATACCCCTCACCCAAAATGTCAAAAATACGTATGACGAAACGTACAGAAAAAGGAATGGTTTTATCAGGGTCTTGGGATCGGATAGCTCTTCGGGATTACCATCGGAAAACGACATAGTTTGAAATTATAAAAATGTTTGTTGATACAGTAAATGACGGATATAAGAAAGTCAAAAATTTCAAAGGATTAATTTCTTATATCCGTGCTTTCTTATAAAGAATTATTTATATAAGAAAGAAAATTTTTTATTTAAACAAAATGCTCATAAGAAAGAAAATTTCTTATACATATACATAAATAAAAATGTTGAACAAAAGGTCTTCTATCAAAAACGAAATTATCCTTCTTACGAAATTCTTAAAACAAGATCAAAATAAGTCGGAAATTTTGTTAAAGTAAGACGGAGCATCCTCGTAAGCATCATTTGGATGTTTACAATGGAAACTTTCTTGTTAACGTTTATGAAAATGGAGTTCTGTTCTTTTTATTTGTTTTTTTGTGTGTTTTGAAAAATATTTTTTTTTTTACAAATGGTGAAACTCTACATGAAAATTTGTCTGGTACCGTTTCGTTAACATTTTGTTTGTGTTTTTGGAGACGATGTTTCACTTACACAACTGAAAGAAGTGCGGAAAATTTCGTTTATGATTTCACTGCGTCATTTTTGTATGGGATTTTTCTTTTCACTCCAGCTGCATACTAGGCAATAGCAAACAATAAAACCAAGCCACTTCGATCCAGTGTTCCGAAACGACTTACAATTGCACTTTTTTTGGTACAGTTGATTTTCAAAAATACGGAAGTACAACTCTCCTTAATTAAGTACATTGACTCGAATATATTTTAATTAACTATTTGTAATTGCGATTCATTCGAAGCTAGTACATTCTCTACACGATCATCCATTGTATTTTTGGTTTTCATAATGTTGTTTTCATTTATTTCAAGATGAATGTTTAATTATATGAAATAGGTGACCTTTTTGTTTAAGATATTTGTTTTTTTTTATAATAATTTTTAAAAAAAGATATTTTGTTTTTGTTGTTTTATTCACCACGTTTCGTCCATGTCTATGGACATCATCAGGAATAAACAGTAATGTAAATCTATATAGTAGTTATAATAATAAATATTTACATTATATTAAATAATAATAACATTGAAAAAACTTACAAATTATTACATTTGTTTTTTTTTTTTATAAAATATAAAAACAACTTAACACTGTGAAGTTAGACCAACAAGTAACATAGAAATACATGAACAAGTTCAATATAATCCTCTTTTTTCCAGCAAGTGTTTATAGTGTGGGTGGGATGACCACTGACATCTATATATACATATATCAGTAAGGCTGTCGTTTTTAATGTCTGTTCATGGTATTGTGTGTGTTAATTATGTGGAAAGATTCAATAATAAACCTTTCGCTCTGGTTAACTTTGTACTTGTGCCTCTTCGAAGTAAGGAGTGTGGTCGTGTGAGAGGCAGTGTGCCGCCAGTGCTGTCTTCTGAGGAGCGTTACTTTTTAAATCGGATTTATGTCCGGCAAGCCTCTTTTTTAATTTTTGTTTCGTAGTTCCTATGGCATTGTTCCCTAGACTTTACTTTACATTTTATTTTGTAGATCAGGTCTGACTGTTCTATTTTTTCCGTTTTTCTTTTTAATTTTGTGTATAATTGTGAAACCGTGTTGGTGGATTTCATCGCCATTTTATATTCGTTTGTATCAAAAAGTTTTGCACATTTAATGTCTGGTTGGTATAGTTGTTGTCTTATAAGGGAATGTATAACATTCTCCGGAAAGCAATTTTTGTAAGGAATTTCTTGTATTGTGGTTTTGTTTTGGTTGTACAATTTTAGATCACCGAACGAAAGGACTCTGTTAATGAAATTTTTGGCGGGGTTTAAGATGGTGTTTTTAGGATGTTGTGAAAATTAGTTGATAAGCCTTCCTGAGGACATAGATTTTTGAAACCAATTTGTTTCTATACCATTATCTTCTCAGATGACAAGAATGTCTAAGTATGGTAATGTATTTTTATTTTCAATTTCATATGTGAACTGTATATTTTCTTATGCAAACTGTTCAGAACATTTAATGTTGACATTTTATTTTGACATTCCACATATTTTGTAAGAATCTTAGGTTTGTTCTTCATTTTGGCAAGGCAATAGCCTAAAAGCTCTTCAAGAAAAATGTCTGCTATTATTGGAGAAGCTGGGTTTCCCATTGGCATGCCATCTCTTTGTTGGTACGTTTTTTTTTGCTGTAAACCAGATAGTTGTTGTCGATAATACAAAAACGAACAAGTTCAAGGAATTTATTCTCTTTAATAATCGTATGTTTTTTTAATTTTTCCCAATTTTTGTTTATCAGTTCTATTGCCATTTTTAAAGGAATGTTGGTGAACTTTGTCTTTCAAATCTATTGAGTTTTTAACATTATATTTTGAGTTCAAAATTAATATACCTAATATATTTCGCTAACTCATAGCATGGGACCTTATTAAAGGTTAATAGTTTTGTCGTGTTGGTTTCGGTTGTCCGGTTATAAAGTAATAATGTTGATGTTTAAAATTTTATCAAAGTAAATTTTGGTAGTTAATGTCTATTTAGTATGTTGTGCTAAAATTATGCCTAAAATATGATAAAAATGTAAAATAAATTTCAGTTTTTAATTGGCCCCGGTACTCCAGTGTCCGTTATTTTCTTATTTCAATTAGTTAAGGCAATTTCGTCGTTTCAATTTTTAAGTGAGTAATTAGAGCAAGAAAGCATAAAAATGCAATGTGTAAATATTATTTCAATAATTTGGAAAAAGTGTTTTATGAGCATGTTTCAAATAAGCTCTAATCTAATCAGTCATTTGTTGCGTTTTATTGAACATGTAGAAGGTAGGTATGCCGTTTCCATCTCCGATTGTTTCCGATTAAATTATAGAGTCAAGTCTCGATTGAAAAAGTTGTTTAATTAAATAAAAACTCATAAACTACGAATATTGTAAAAGAAGTTTCAAGTGTTGTAAAATTTACAAAAAATGTTTCTATGTTTCGTAAAATTATTTGTTTTTCTTTTTGTTGGCTTACGAATTTTAAAAGAATATATATGTATGTACAAACATTTTATTTGTATAATTTATTATCAATACAAGTTGTTTTAACTAATGTTTTCAAAATGGCTTAGTATTGTTTTTGTTCCTTGGCTGGCAATGAATCATTACTTTTATTGCACCACCATGTCCATAACGAGATGTTTCAAAAGCTTTGGCAGTTTCAGTTATATCAAAGTGATGAGTTACTAAACGCTTTGCATCAACTTTTCCTGAAGCCACTAAAGCAAGAGCAGTTGAATAGCTATTAAATAATAAAAAGAATAAAAAATCAATTTTTTTTGAATAAGTACACTTAATAAGAAACTCACTCATTGCAGTAACGGAAAACTCCACGAATATCAACCTCGCGAGCGCAAGCATTTATTAAAGGTAATTTACTTTCATTTCCACCCATTCCTACAATAACAACACAACCTCCTGATCGAGTGCTCTGTTAAAAAAAAAAATATTACTTTAACATACAATTCTCATAAATTTCTTAATTAAAATAACTCACCAAAATGGCCAATCGTGTTGTAGATTCAGCCCCACAACAATCAATAGATTTGTCAGGTGAATTTGGCAACAAAGTTTGAATTTCTTTAACAGTCTGTTCCTCAGTCTTGTCTTTTGAAATTAATACAGCGTGAGTGGCCCCAAGACTTTTGGCAACGTCTAATCGATTTTGCGACAAATCTGTTATTACAATATTTGAAGCTCCCATTGATTGAGCAACCAGTAAGGTCACAAGACCTATTGGACCAGCTCCTAGAATCAGAACTTCAGATCCTAAGCCAATATCAGCTCTACGACAGGCATGTACACCAACTGAAAGTGGTTCTAGAAGTGCTCCCTCTTCCATCGATACGTGGGGTGGAAGCTTAAAACAAAAATCAGCTGCATGACGATAGAATTTTGTTAGATTTCCATCGTACGGTGGAGTGGCACAGAAAATCATGTCTGGACACAAGTTATATTTTCCAGTTTTACAAAACTGACAGAGTCTACATGGTACTCCGGGCTCAATGGCAACTCTATCTCCAACAACCAAATGTTTGACATTCTTTCCACATTTTACTACAACTCCTGCTGCTTCATGTCCAATTACCATCGGTTTGTTTACAACAAAATCACCAATCCGACCATGGACTAAATAATGTACATCCGATCCACAGATGCCAACACAATCCATTTCCAATAGAACCTCTATGATAATTAATAAACAAAGTGAAATATTTGAAGAAAAAAAAACTGAATGTTTATATTACCATTGTCACTGATTTCAGGAATCGGCCTTTGTTCCTATATTGAGAATATAAAAGGTTGATTAAACATTAATAATTAAATAATTGGTTTTTAGTGGGCTATAGGTCGATAATAATTAAAAGATGTTCTTATTTCATCGCAACGTTTCGAGTATGTTTATACTATTCCTCAGGCCTTTTATTTGCAACAAAAAAGATAATATAAACATAAATTAGCACATAATTATTTTACATTTTGAAGATTTCAAGTCAAAATTACTTACAATGTTTATATTTGTAATTAAACAAAGAATAAAAAAGAAGGTTTAACACTTAATGCACATTATTTAACGATAACTGGAAAAAATAATAAATAGTTTCTTTAAATTTAAATATAACACAACATTTAAATGAATTATTTTAAAAGAAAAAGAAAGAAAATACAAATTTAAGAAAATTACTATGCTATAGAACGACAGATGACACGTCCAATTTGCTGCACTATCACCTATTTATCATTTTATTTCTAGTTGTTGGCCTTTTTATAATCTGGCTGTAGGCATTACTCAAATTATTATAAATCCTGCAAAATTTGACTAAGAATTCTAAATTCAATGTTAAAAATTCAAAAGAGTTTATAGAGAAAGTTTCTTCAATACGATTGGAAGACGGAGACATTTTGGTTTCATTTGATGTGGTCTCCTTGTTTACTTGCATTCCGATTAGTTTGATTTTGGATATTATAAAATCAAATTGGAATACAATAAAAGAACACACCAATATTAAAAAGACGATGTTTTTCGAGATACTTAGGTTTTGCATTATTGATAATAATTACCTAGAATTTAATGGAACCACTTATCAACAAAAACAAGGTGTGCCAATGGGTAGTCCAGCATCACCAATTCTAGCCGATTTGGTTATGGAAACTTTATTGGAAGATGCCCTAGGTAAACTTACAAATAAACCAAAAGTCATCACCAAATATGTAGACGATTTGTTTCTGGTGATTAAATCGGAAGAAGTTCAAAACACGTTGAATGCTTTGAACACTTACAACCACAAAATTAAATTTACTGTAGAAATGGAAATAAATGGCGAGCTCCCATATCTCGATATGAAAATTATAAGACAAAAGGAAAAATTAATTTTTGATTGGTACAGGAAACCTACTGCGTCTGGACGATTAATTAATTTTCACTCCAAACAACCAAAGCAAGTGATTGTCAATACCGCACAAAATTTTGTGAACAAAGTTCTTGAAATAAGTGATAACGTGTTTTATCATAAAAATATTAAAATTATCCGTGACACCCTGTGCTACAATTCATTTCCTCCTCAGATTATCGAGAAGTTAATAAAAAATTATCAGCATAAGAAAACAACAAACCCAGCTGATGAGCCCCCACAAGTGTGTGTATATAAAAGCACATTATACATTCCTTACCTTTCTAACCGCATCACCACAGCACCTATGAAAGATGATAAAAATACGAAAATAGCTTTCAAGTCTGCATTCTCCTTAAAAAACAAGCTTTTTTCTAACATCAAAGGCAGAGTTGATATCTTGGAGAAAGCAGATGTTGTCTATAGGATAAATTGTTTAGGAGGGAAGGAGACAACTTGTTCGTCCGTTTATATCGGAACTTCCAAACAAAAATTAAAGAACCGCATTTCTGGGCATAAGTCTGATTTAAAGAGCGGTGCCTCTCATAAGACTGCATTAACTCACCACCTAATTGAAGAGAAACACTCAGCTGATTTTGATAATGTTGAAATTCTTCAAACAGAGCAACATTTTTCAAAAAGAATGCTGCTAGAGATGTTGCATATCATAGACAACAAAAATGCAGTCAACCGGAGATCGGATTTGGATAATTTGAGTAATGCCTACAGCCAGATTATAAAAAGGCCAACAACTAGAAATAAAATGATAAATAGGTGATAGTGCAGCAAATTGGACGTGTCATCTGTCGTTCTATAGCATAGTAATTTTCTTAAATTTGTATTTTCTTTCTTTTTCTTTTAAAATAATTCATTTAAATGTTGTGTTATATTTAAATTTAAAGAAACTATTTATTATTTTTTCCAGTTATCGTTAAATAATGTGCATTAAGTGTTAAACCTTCTTTTTTATTCTTTGTTTAATTACAAATATAAACATTGTAAGTAATTTTGACTTGAAATCTTCAAAATGTAAAATAATTATGTGCTAATTTATGTTTATATTATCTTTTTTGTTGCAAATAAAAGGCCTGAGGAAGAGTATAAACATACTCGAAACGTTGCGATGAAATAAGAACATCTTTTAATTATTATCGACCTATAGCCCACTAAAAACCAATTAATTATCTATACGATACAAAGGTCACAAAAATCAAATATTTTATTATTAATAATTAAAGAAAAATCTTATGTCGACTTCGAACATTATAATCTTATATGTATTTCTATTGATGGAGGGTTTTTTTTTGACAATATATTACTTATACATCCTGGAACACGTAAATGTCCTAGTTTAAAGGATTATTTATTAGCTGTGTATATTTGCAATTGCGACGTCCTTAAAAATAAAAAAAAACTATTTGAAACATTTTAACACGAAAAAACCTACTGCAAAGAGAGAGGGAATTTGACTGATCAATATTGTCGTATCTTATTTATCAAAATTAGCTGGAATTTATGTACCTACCCATATTAAGTTAGTTTTTATTGACTAACAAAATAAATAATGCTAAAAAAATTTTCTCAGTTCAAAAAACGAGACACCCTGTTTATGTACGAAGAAAAGAAAAGTAAACAAAATGCAACCTTTGCTCAAAGAAAACAAAAATAAATTTTACTCGAGAGAGGTAAGTTTCAGTAGCGAGTAGCAAGAGAACTACTACGACTAAATGTGTTGTTTTAAGTTCCAGACCGCTTGACATTTTAATGTATGATACTTTTAATACCTACCTACACCAAAAGAATATTATACGGCTTCCGCTTAAAATGTGGATTAGTAGGTACCTAAACCTAACTAATTTTTGTGGTTGCAACTAACGAAAACTATATGTTACAAATAAAACTAGCTCTTATTCTTTGTAATATAAACCTAAACCAAAATGAATGCAGTTCAGTAAATTACTACATGATGTTCTGTTTAGAGAGAATAGACTCTTAAGTATTGTATAATATTCTGATTAGAGGCACGTGTGATGTCTTTTATTAATACATTAAAAATTAAATTCATAATTTGTTATGCGTTAAAAAATAAAGGGCACGACTGGGTCGTTCAAACTTGCTTTTGTGGCATCGATTTTTTCTAAAAAGAAGTGAATATGCAGGTTTTTTAAACTTAATTTATTACACCTTAATTTCATAAAAATTAAGGTGTAATAAATAATAATTTTCAAAAATTATTTAAAACCTAACAAAAACATTTTTGAAAAATAATTGTATATGCCATATTATTTTAAACAGCTAGGACAATTTCAGTATTGAGTTTCGTTCAAATCGCTTAAGCCGTTATCGAGAGAGTCGAAATTTAAAAATACCGTTATATGGCAGGTACGAATTTTGCTGAAAGTTTGGTTTTCACTATTTTATAGACCTTCTACACCTTATTACACATGTGAAATTTGGTTGAAATCGTTAGAGCCGTTTTCGAGGAACATACAATTTTCGATAACCGTTATATGGCAGGTACCGTTATTTTTAGACTTACAGTGACCTACAAAAAAGGCTTTGGGCGTATTACCCTAAAAACCATAACAACCAAATTAGAAGTAAATTGGCCCACCCGTTTAGGCTGTAGGTGCCGAGACAAACAGACAGACAGACTGACAGAATTGCCGAACCCACTTTCTTTGTCTTCTTTATCATCGTAATGTCATTTTTGATTGTTATCTCAAAAGTTTTTGCACGAATCCAAGACTTGCTTTATGGTACCTATAGAGCAAGTAAAAAGAATAGGTTGTTATCTATTTTTGTATTAATTTTCTGCTGTCACTTCATAAAGAATTGGTATGAAATTTAAATAAAGCTTCACTAAATTGTATTTTTATCATTTTAAAGTAAATAAAAATGCAATCAAAATAAAATAAGAAGAGCATGAGGAAGAAGAGATATGGGGAAAAGAAACTCAAGAAGTAGGTACACTTAAGATAAATATGCTCACCAGGCGTAAATCCTCAACACCATACAACACTGCAGTTAGATTATCTTTCGACATTATTGCTTTATAATTTGATGTGCAACTTTATTAAAAATAAACTTTTTGGTAAAAATCAATTTTATTCTAATCACTCAACTTAAAAGATTCACTGTGCTTATTTTTGATTCTTTTTTGATTCTTTTTTTATAGAACTCGTGCTGAATAGCGCGTCTGGTTGAGTTAGCTGTTGTGCTTCAACTGAATCTGATTTTTAGTGAGTGAGTGAATAGGTACTTCGTATATGAATGACATAAGTACCTTGACATTGCACATTTGATTAAGTAAATAGAAGCAATTTATCTAAAAAAAACCAAATCGGTTGTTAGATGATTTTATGTTTTTGTTTAAATTAAAGTAAACGTATGTATGCAGTTCAGGTGCAGTCAAATATTTTTGATTGTTCTGACAACAAAAGTTAAAGGGTGTTTCTAAGAATTATAACGGGAAGTATAATTAAAATTTTGACAAATTAAAAAGCCACGATATCGAATTCGAAATAACAATACGTTGATGGAGAAGATGAAAAATGTTTAAAGGTTGTGGTCCCATTGGAGATCATGACATCTTCGGGAAAGAAGAAGTTAGATAACGTTAATTTGAAACCAAAATTTATTATTCACTGTACGATTGAGCTTTTTTATATTTCAATAGATCGCAGTCATTTAATTTTTAAATAGTTAGAAAAGCGCAAATGAGGAAATTTTGGTCAAACAATGGTTCTTAAAAAAGATCACAAACTTTTATTAGGGATGTGATTAATCATAGCTATGCTCCAACTCGATAAAGAAGAGTTTTGTTCTTGCTTTTAATGACGCCATGATTTCGTCATTAGGAGCCCTCTACAATTTGTAATTTAGGAACCCAAGGATGTGTGTGTGTCTTTTGTAGAACATTTAGTTATTGTGGTAGCTTCTGCTGTTTGCGGTTGCTTTGTATTGAATCTCTCCATATTTTCAGTGGTTGCTCCAAAGTCTTTCCATTCGATAAGTAACGTCTTATTTTGCACGATATCGTTCATAATTCATTCATATTCCAGTTCACTCTTTCTATTGGATTGCATTCGTGGTTCCTCAAGTATGCAACCGTCCCGTCCGTACTATTCTCATCAGTTGTTGTGTTTCTTGTTTCCCCTGCAGTGCTGTGCTGATAAGTTATGTCTAAGTGCTGCAAATTTCTTAAACCGGTTCTCTCTATGTTGCAAATTGTATTGGTTTGGTGGTTCCTTCAATTAACTGTGCACGATTCTTCTCAACTTTTGCGCAGGCTGAATCTTCCTTGTAGCAGTGTACTGACGACTGATAACATGATTGTTCTAGACACTGGTTGAATCTTCTCTGCATCGTTGTACTTATTACTGAAGCGGTTTGCGGAGCTTTTGGAACACAAGTGAAAACCTTTTTTTATTTTCATCTTATGATCGATTAAAAAACCATGAAAATCTATTTATAGGAGCTTACCATGCGTGGTAAAACAAAAACCTCCAGTAAAAAAAAAAATAATTTTTTAAATAGAAGTTTTACTCATTCTTTTTCATATAATTTTGTTTGTTTTTATACTTACATGCATTTGAAAATTACTTGGTTCTTTTAATCATCATAAATATTCTGTCTATCTAACAACTTTAATGTTATCAACGAATTAATTTGTTTACACCATTCACACAAGCTTAGGTAATTATAAATGGAGGTACTGTTTGTTTGATTTATAAAGTTTTATGTTTAACTATCTATTAATAAATAACGTAGGTTTATATTATATTGATGAAAAAATATTAATACAAAAAATTTCATTTACGTAAATGTTCTGAAAATCGACCTTGTTGTTATTGATAAGAAAATTTTTAAATAATTTAATTAATAAGCTCATAAACGAGATATACATTATGTATGTATATATGCAAAATAATATAACTTTATAAGTCACAGTTCACAACCACACATTTCTGATATATAAGGTTTTATAAGAAAATAGTTAGAGACGCTGGCTGTTGAAAAATTAAAAAAAAGCAAAAAAACAAAAATTCGAATTAGACTAGGCTGATTTTTTGTCACCCAAATTTGGGATGTAATTAAAAATTCAATTTCAAGATACATCTTGAAATCTAGATACATATGTATAAATAAATAAAAACTATAAAACAATTCTTTTTAGATTTGTCCTCCATGCGTTCCTAAACAATTTATCCGTGTGTAATGTTGGGAATGAGTTGCAATCGAACATATTTTAATAGATGTTTTAATTGAACCATAGTAAAACGACTACGTACTTACCTCAACCAATATCCAGTTAGCTCGTGCACCATTAGGACTATATTCGAAAATATATAGACCATCATTGACGTACTAGATATGGACCGCCAGTCGGTTCAAATTTTCATACAAACGGCCAAAATATGTTGTTCCATCTAAAAGCGGCAAAAATACGCCATCATCTTTTAGTGTTAAATACGTGTACTAATTTCGCTTTTAAAATTTAAATAAAACGTCGACATATTCATGTGCAAGTGACTCAATGTCATATAGAGTGGATTTGTTTTGTAAAATAAAACTAGTTTGATTACAATTTCCACCTAATTATATTAAACTTAAATGATTAATTAAAACAAGCGTAGCATTGCTACGCAGATTTCCTGCTAGTAGTTGATGGCGCCCCTAGTTATGTTGGAACACGCGTGAAGTTGGCTACTGGCGGTCCATATCTAATACGTCAATGTAGACCATATTATGGTGTACGTTTCGCAGCAGCTGTTTTTTTTAGCTTGGTAAAACTAGACGTTGAATCTTCCAAAATTAAGTCACTCCGACTACTATACAGCCCAGATAGTTTTTGATAAGAATTTTCAAGTCACCATCCCACCAAGATCCGGGAAAATGAGGGATTCTTGAAAGATAAATCAGGGGTGGAATCGCGTAAGATGATAGTTGATTGTCACATTTTTGATCATCACTTGTGATCAAATTGATTTTTCCTTCTGCGTAAGGTGACCACATCCTTCAATTCAACTCAATTCAACTTTGTTCAATTTGTCAGTGATATTAGTGAAAAACATTGTTGCCGTAGTCATATTTTCAAATAAATTCTTTGAAATTGTTAATTTTTTAGTGAATAAATGCAATAATTCTAAATTTAACCATTTATTTTCCATTTTTGTATACTCATTTGGTAAAAGAAATATTGTTTTTGTTGATTTGGTAACTAAAATTGAAAAAAAGTTCAAAAATTTAACAATGTTTTGTATGCGTGTGGTAACTCTAGTCACATTGCCACGAAAATAAAAATGAAACGTCAATTTCATGAGAAGATGACTATCACAATATTTTGGTGATTGGTTTTAAGCTATCACTGTGATGATCACCTTACGCAGACAGAAAGTGTAGATTTTGACTATCACATATCACAAATCACCTTAGCCGATTCCACCCCAGTTCATTTTTATACTAATGGCTTAAAACCGAAGATGGGGTTGGTGGTGGCGTGTACTCAGACTTTCCGTCTCCCTGACCATTGTAGTGTGTTCCAAGCGGAAATTCTAGCGATTAATGAGGTTTTATCCTTGTTAAGAGACAGACAGCCAGGCAGCCTCTAAATCAATCTGTGCTGTTTCCACAAACTCAATAACTGCCCGCGACTGTCGATCATCACTCATGGAGATGGCAGAACAGTTTAACATTCACCTCTTCTGTGTGTTGGGACACAGATACATTGTGGGAAACTGCAAAGCCGATAAACTCACCAGAGTTGGAACCCTAATGCCAGTTTTACCTAATAAGGTGAATGCCATAGAGAAAACAAATTTAAGATGGACAAACACTAATACCTGCGTAGCGACAAAGCAAATCTGGTCAAAATTGGATCAGAAACGCACTAAATGTTTGTTGTCTATGAGCAGATTACATGTTAGCTCATAGGAAGACACGCCATAAGACTTGGCGTATTCTCTAACGATTTTTGCAGAATCTGCATGGACGAGGAGGAGGAGGAGACTATCCCCCATCTTCTCTGCTCATGCCCAGCTCTCTCCCAAAGACGTAAATTACACCTGGGTAATTTCTTTTTCGACGATCCTAGCGATCTGATATTCTATCTTTACATCGCTTTATAAGAAGCTCCAACTGGTTTAATTAGAGGTACTCCCTCACTCGTTTCGTGGTATCTTTTGACAGCCACATAAACCTAACCTAACCTATGCAATACGCTGCAACAAAACTTTCTTGGATAAAGTATAGTCTCCACGATTGCCCATTAAAAATCGGCGCGGCGGGGCACTTCTGATGGTATGTTGACAGTGTTTCTACTGGTCCCCTGCACTTGTAGCTGGTGGCTGCCATGCTGAAAGATTAAGGGAGACGTTGTCAGCTGTCGCACTACAATACTTTATTTAAAATGAACTGATACCGACCTAATTGGAATAATTTAATAAAAATATCAAATTCGGAAGCGATCAATGATTTTAGGAAGAAGGATTATCTTTTATGTTCTTAATTTAAAACCGCCAGGTTTATTTCGATAGTTTAATGCTAAAAATTTTACATTGTTGCTTGTTTAATATTGAAATAAGAAAACTTACTCTTTTTATTGCACAGTTCAAGCTTCACCTTCATACTAGTTTTTTTTTGGTTTGAAGATGATCTTTGTTTTTATTCATATTTCACAGAGGAAGAGCAGGGACTAGAATTTTTGTAGTTCTCAGTCTTTAACTTTATATCTTGGATTGTTGTCTTTGTCATAATTTTGATTTCCAGTTATTACTCCGCGTTACACCTCGCATACATAAATATTTGATATAGTTGATGAATTCTAACAACCTTTTAATAATAGTTTGGATGTCTTTATTTGTATATATTCCGTAAAAAATTATAAATACAAAATTTCTCATACAGTTTATGCCAAACATTTTGACAAGAGTAATAAAGCAGTATCGAAACATTTAATATGTATACAAAAAAAGTCTATTTGCATAAATTGTAATCTTGCAAGTTGATTATTTTATATTTTGAATTCCTTAAAAGCTGAATATGGTAATTTAAATTGCAACATACAAATGTTCTTCCTTGATTTCTTTCTTGTCTCTAAACGCAAAGCGTTTCCAATAAATTGACTAGCGAAATAAATAACTTTCAGAAAAATATTTTTTGTTTAATTAATTTTGTTTTTTTTTTTTTTAATCATTTGTTTTAATTTGTTTTGTTATTTAAATAGTACGTTATTAGTTCCTTATTATTTTAAGAAAATATTAATTTTAGGCACTCATATTCTGTATTTTTTACTCTTCTCTTCAAAAATTTGAATATTTATAAATGTATGTAAGTGTATCGAATCAGTTTTTAGGCAAATCATCTAAAGTAATCATCAATACACAGTTGTTTTAATTTTATTAATAAAGTCCTTGCTGACATTGAGCTTTCTTGTCTCCTAACTATTAGAAACAAATTAAATAGGAAAACGTTTCAAGGATCAAAGTAAAAGTTGTTGTTTTTTTGTTAGACAAGTATCTGTGTTTGAATTTTGCTTAAGATGTTTTGCTGGAAGCAGCTCGTTTTACAATTGTTTTTTAATGTGTTTGTTATATTGATTTAATAATTGGTATATATATGTATAGGTTTATAAGCAGTGTTAATGTGCGACTCAAAAAAAATATAGATTTCTGAGCAAATTAAAAATAAACTTCACTTGGACGGAAAAAAGCCAAAAATAAAAATCAACCCGTTTTTATATTTAAATTTGTTAAATAAAGAAAATAATTATTAAAAAAAAGAAGTCTCATAAAATGCACAAATAGTGTATGTATTAGTAAAAAAGAAAAAAAAAATATGTTTTCTATTTTTCAATAAAAAAATATAAAATTATTTAAAAATATTTATATAAAATAAAATGTGATGACAATTTCAATCACAGCACCCATTCTTGAAAACAATATTAATAAAAAAAGCACTGAGAATATATATGTTTTTTTTTTTTTACATTTTGTCCTTTTTTGTTTTGTTTATTTTACAAAAAAATATATCATTAGACACGTATTTTGTGCGTTTTTTTTTTTCTTTTTTTAGTTTTTTGTTTACACTTTTAGATTGCCCTTTGTATTCGAGTTTTTTCCGATTTTGTTGTTTTTTGACATTAAATTCGATAGCACTTTAGAAATTTGGTGGAGGAGCACTTGGGTTGAATTGAAACGTTGGATATCTGGGAGCAAAGTTAGTATCAAGAAGTTGGGTGTGCTCGGAATCCTCCTTGTTTTGCAGTGTAGTTGCCTTAAATTGACTCTCAGAAAATTGTGGTGGAGCTGTGAAACAAAATTTTAAAATTAGTAATTTTTTTAATAAGAATTTTTTTTTCAAGTGAGCCTAGGGTCGATCCTTTTTTAATAAATATAGTGTGTTTCATTCACTGGCAAGAGGCACATAATAAATGGAAAAAATATCATAACCGACGAACACAAGCAGATCAGTAGGTACAGTGTTGAGGTGGGAAAGTTGTGATCACATTCGAAATCATAACATTGTCCGAAAATAAGAGGAATAAAAATGGAAAAAAAATAATTATAAAAGAACAAACAACCATTTTGGATTTTGTTTGGAAGAATTGAACAAAACAAAGAGGTAATTGTTAACGTATTAGCTATTTAAAAGTTTAAAAGTTCAGATGCCAATGAAACTGAGAAGTAGGGAATAATGTAATTTTCGGTACTTATGCTCCGCAAATCAAATAATGAAACTTGGATTGTCCACCATTTGTTAGTCAATTTCTTGAAACTTCGTGCGGTAGATCACAAAGTAATATGTACCTACTAAGATAGGCGAATTTTATTATTTTATTTGTGGATATATCAAAAATCAAAGATTGCGAAGCACAAATTGCCTACAAAAAGACAAATTACTATTAAGAACTATAAATGGTACTACCATCGAAACAAAAAACATAGAGGTGCAGTGATAGCTAATAACAAAAACGGCATTCAAAACTTGATCAGTGCCCCTTTTCTAAATATTGTCAGAAAAAGCTTTTAAATCAAAAATTTCAAATGCCATACTTTCTAATAACCCAATCGAAACACACTTCACACTTCAGGAAGATCATTGATAAGCTATGGGATGACCGTTTCCGTGATATAAAAAGGATATCTGTTGACCAGTGAACCAAATTGAACTAGACCAAGCGTACTAAGTTCTTTGATCTTTCTTATAGTCCTAGACTACTTATATACTTCAAGCTGACGATGGATACATCATAAATGAAATTTCAAAAAGCAATTCATGCATGGATTGAGGTTTTGAATGTTAATGCTGCTCATTTGATGATGTTAGGTATATTTCGGAAATTTATTTAAATGGAACAGTGAATTGGGAAAATTGAGTTTACATTCGAGATCATTAGCATCTCGAATGTGAAAAATTATGTTTTTGGCAAAATATAATTTTTAGAATTTCGATCAAGCTAAATATATTGAGATCAACCTTAAATACTGAGGATTATCTTTAATCAAGTCAGTTTAAAATCAGCTAATCTTTATGTGAAAATATATATATTTTTTTATCGTAAGGTTTTTTGAAAGATACTAAAGAAGGTAACAGCTTTCGACTAGTCAATTGTTTAGGAATTATTTTAATTTTTTGCTTCACACCTTTTTGCTAATGAGTTTATGTAATTTAGAATTAACGAATAAGCTTAACCACATAATTCATAATTCATGTACCTAGTGACAAATAAAACTTACGAATATTAGGATAAAGTTGTCCTCCAGCACTATCAGCCATATTCCATCCCAAAGCACCGCCAGCGCCGTTTGGTGGGCTAGCTGGACTAACCGGTTGTGTGGGAGCCATTGATGGATCTTCTGGAGCTGGAACATCTGTATAAGGTGCCGGTGATTTAAATGAAGCCAACGGAATCGTTCCTAAAGTAATAGGAATATTTCCTGTAAGGTTTCTATGTGGTCCGCTCACATCTACCTCTACCTGAAATAAATAAACAAACATGTAAATGAGTATCAGAAATTGCTTCTTTAAACAAAATATTTACGTGTAATTGATAGTCCAAGTCAATAATTCCACAATTCAACAAACTCGATGGAGGCAACGGTGGAATTTCTAACTGCTGCGTCCAGGTCCTTGACTCAGAAGCACTAACTGGTCCAACACTTAATTCAGATATTGTTATCTTATCCTTCTTTGTTTCACGACGTGGTTGAGTTGTATGGAAAGCAACTACTTTGCGTAGTATAAACTTGACCAATGTGATACCAACATTGCTAGCATTGTCACACTCGCAAGTGATTGGTATTATTTGACCAGATACGAAACCAGTCACTGGAAGATTGACAACAACTGCAAGTGGTCCTGAACGGCAACAGAAACAGCAAAAAGATTTTTCTAGTTCAAGTTTAAAAGGTTCCTTAAAGGTAATATAAAAACAAAGGTTTACTAATTATAAAACAAAACATCTTTCGAACACAAAAATTTAAATATATTTACCTTGACCCTTGGATTGAGATTCAAATCAATAGGTGATACTACAGTAAATGCCATTTTCATATCCTGATCGAACTTCCATGGACGATCAAGAGTTACTTTGATTGTATAACGCACATGACCAAACTCTCCCTCGAATGAGGATGGTAGAGTTGGAGGCAATGCGCATGTGAAAGGATAATTGTGAGAACCACTTGGAAGTTCAGTTTCTGAACCTTAAAAATAAATATATATATTTTTAAAATACATACTTTTATTTTGAAAGAAGCAAAACATCTCTTACTGTTTTTTCCTCCCAAAAGATAATACTGTATTTGAAAGTATTCTTCATGACCAGTCAAATTCACGGTTTCGTCTTCATCTTTGCCCTCGCTGTTTGTCACACGTTTCGACTCTGACCACTCAGTATTGGCTTCGCCCAGAAAACGAATAATGATTCCTAGAAATATAGCAGAATATTTTAGCATTGATGTTTTTTTTTGTTTCTCATAAAAAAAAGAAGAATATTAAGGCTCCTATTATGAATAGCAATTGAATTCGAACGTTCGACTTAAAGCGAACATTTTTGAAATAACTTATTTTGCGAATCGCGTTTTCCTTTTCTTCCTAAAAGACAAAACTTTTGCGAGAGGAAATATTCGAATACCGAAGCTCCATTCTTTTATATTACGACGCTATGCATCGAACGTTGGATTCGCTATTAATAATGAGGACACAGTATTGTGTCTGCTTTGACTTCACTGGATACAATTTAAAATTTCCTATTCTATGATACGCTAATTGCAAAAAGAAAATTTTACAGATTTAAAAATAGTTATAGCAATTACATACATATTTTCTGAATATATAGATTACATTATTCACAATCTGTTTAGCTAAGTTTTAAATTTAACATTTTCTCAGAGTTTCCAAAATTTAGATAGCTATATATTTATCAAGAAACAAATAACAATGATTTCTAAATAACAAAGCTACTACTACTTTGGTACTTTGGTCATAATACCAAAAGAGAAAATATAATATTCCGAGACTTCAATGCTAGGTTATAAAAAAAACTTATGAAGTACGAGTATTCCATATTGAAGACCATTGACAAAAATGTTAACAAGTTATCAATAGCGCTGCATAAGCAATCCCGGGATTCTCACAACCTACCCAGAGGTATCCTGAGGGCGCATAGTGTGACCAAGCCAAAACAGAATTTATAGAAAAAAAAAAAAAAAAAAAAAACAAGAGCGGCTCACAAAGGCTTAAAGTCGAGGAGATGAATAGGTACTTCGGCAGGAAACAGGTTATGACGTCCCAAATCCCGCAAATGAGAAATATCAGCCAGTTCCAAGTACACGCTGGAAATGATCTGGTTAGGAACATGCACCAATTGTTTTTTTTATTTGTTTTATTAGTTTAAAAACACTCCTAAATCAAATTACATAAATAAATTTCAATTTTTGGTTTTTGTAAGAAGTTGAGAAAAAAAATTTAAATTCAATAAGTTTTGACATTAATTTGTTTTAGACACTATTACTTCTTAGAAAAAGATTTTTTAATTAAATAAATTTAAATTAAGTTAAGATTTTAACATCTGTCGGAAGTCGGTTGAACAACTGAAGTCCCTATAGAGTATAGAAGATGGTTTTGTGTTTGTGCTCGCCTAACAAAGGTAATCGAAAGTCTCCTGCATTTCTAAGTGCATATCTCTCATCTCAAATCATCTGTAAAACATGCTCGGAAGAAAGCATGCCCGACGATTGCCATCTTAGTTCCATCTACCTGATCCACAAAAAAAAAGAACGCCTACTTCTCAACAACTACAGAAGGATTCACTTGTTAAACTTTTCCTATAAGATCCTATGAGAGCATTCAGTTAGATTCTCCAGTAAGAAATTAATAAGGATTTAAACCTTGTAAATCTACCAAATATACACTTGGCGCCAGATCTTGAAGAAAACCCAAGAATTTAATAGGTAAGAAGTGGGTTTGTCATTTATTTATAAATTTTAAAACTACTTATGATAGTTGGAATGGAATAGAAAAATATTGTTTTCTGCTTTTTCTGCCATGACTAGTTCCCTGCCAAACTGATATGACTTATGTTTTCAGATCTTATAGCGTGTTCATTTGGTATTCCGGAATCGATAAGAAGAACTGTGAACGATTCCGGACACCAAATGAACACGCAAAGATACTTTTGTTATTATATGATTAGCATATAATTGTATGTATTTGTGAAACTTCCATTGATGTTTTTTTTATATTTGAAGAAAATCTCGGTGATGAGGGGTCATAAAAAGTTATTTATACAACTTAAAATATGCAAGTATCCAATGATGTGTTATATTGGCTTTATGATTTATTTATTTCAAGAAGCGAAATATTTTTCTATCACTCTTCCTATCTTCAAATAACAACATAACGACATTTCACGATTTGAATATTTAAATCTGTGCAAGTATGCGTAATTCTGTTTTTGATTCTGACTTCAAGTCTGAGCTTCTCCTCTTTTCAGAACTCGAACTGTCATTTAGTGCCAAATGAACGCAAACAAAATCGTCCGGATTAGTTCCAAAGAACTCCGAACTACCAAATGAAAACGCTATTAGTTAGTTTGATTTGACGTTTATGAAAACACCTATACTCTCCACTTCAAAATTGACGAGATTGAGAGATTGTACCTACTGAAAACTTAAACACCACAACAAGGTCAAAATTTTAACAAGGACAAGACGAAGTTGCTTTCTTTAAAAAAAGTGGAGCTATAGAAGATTTCGTCAGAAAGTGACAAAGATATAAATTCTATACCTTGTCAGTGAACTCGCTTACCTAGGCACTCCTGTAAACTTGATTAACTCGAAAAGTGTGTGGTGGATATATATTTGCTCGACGCGTTCTTTTACTTTTCTTCAGTTTTTTTTTTTTTGTTTGTCTTTTTGAGAGAGTAATTTCAAATGTCTCTACTATCGGGTTACGGATAAAGGAAACATCATCTCTTCACTCGTTTTGTTATCCCTGTTTACATGAAAACCTTCCCTATTCTCTAACTATAATTTTACCGTCGTTCTTGCGTATTTATTGTGACTAATCTCATTGAAATAATGGTAACCGTTTTTTTATAAATTGCAATCAACATGACTAATTTGCATCGAATAAACAATTACAGATACCTACTAAGCATATAAAAAAAAAAAAATACAACGAATACCATCCTATTCGTATTACTTTTTAGCAAATTGAATTATGTATGATGTCATTGATCGCGCTGAGGCAAATTTGTAAATTTTTTCTTACCAACTCTTTTTCCATAAACAGAAATTAATTTAAAAAAATAGGAAAAAAAAAATAAGTCTCTTCTTCAGGTGGTGGTACTACGATAGGAAGAAATGTATAAAAAAATATATTAAAAACATTGGAATGACTGCTTTGTAGATAAGGCAGACAATCTCATTTTTTAAGATTTTTTCGCGAAATAACAGAGAATAGAAGAAGTATTGAATTTTTAATGGCATTTTTTTAGTTTTGCTTAAATTCCACGAGTTCACATATTTCTAGTTTTTGAAGAAAATACTGTGTTGTTGGCTTTTTCGTCTATCAGTGAATAATTGAGTAGTGTCTAAAATAAAACTATTTTCTGAGCCATAGCCTCCCCGCATCCGCCACCACCCTTTTCCAATCTTTTTTTCACAGACATGACAAGAAGACAACCCAGTCATCTCTATTCTGATTCCACCACCACCCGCAATAAGGCTGTTTCGAGACCTAGTGCATACAATTTAATTTTTTTTTTGTACATTACCTCTGACTTTCTTCGGCGAATCGAATGTTAGAGTAACTTGTCCATTGATTGTTTGACCAGCATAGTATGTATTCCATGGATTGTCCAATTGAATTTGACACCCTTTGAGACCCATAGCGTTTCAAGTTTATTGTTTTGAATATTAAGATTTTGTTTTTAATATCGAATTAAAAATTTTCTGTTGTCTGTGAAAATTGGGGAAGACAGAAAAAATATGCACTAGCGGAGCAAAGAATACACAAATATACAACACACCCAGAAGAAATTTCTTTTGGAGGAGATGGGGAGATGACTGCTAGATTCCCTGGTACCGCCTTTGCATGCGATGGACGTACTATAGAAATATATATGCAATGGTACCGCTTTGACGTTTCAATTAACGCACAGTGTCGCAGCGTTGTAATGGCATAGTTCAGCAAGTTTATCAAGAAAACAATGCAACGCGCAACAAACATTTGAACTTTTTTTTATGAAAATGAAACAGAGAAGAGTTGCCGAAGGAGTTTTTGTTGAACTTTACGTGGAAAATATTTCTTATTATTAAATCACGGAAGGCATTATTTTGGTTGCATAATAAAAAAACAAATAGAATGCCGTCCCGTTTTGCCTAAAAACTCACCGAGTTGGATTTGTTTTAAGTCGCGATATACATGCATACAACAACAATAACACAAGATACAAATTCGGTTTTTGATCTTGCAAAATTATAATGCATTTCGGGTGAGAAGGGATAATAAAAAAGAGCTAATAGGTGTATTTTATTATTCCCTCTGATCTGATCCGGATTGGATTTGCGTCGTGAAATACATGCAAAAAAACAACAACTCATTGGGAAGTATAAACAAAAAAAACTGAGGGAACACTCGAAGGGTGTCCTCTTGAGTAAGGTTATACATTCTTTGTAGAGAACACTCAATTCGGTGTGAATAAAGTTTCAGTGGTACAATGGGTATCGAGTCGGGAAAGTTGTATGGAATACAAATGCGGCTCTGAAAGAGGCCCGTTCGATTCCCGATTGCATGTTTTTTTTATTATGGTGATAGGTACCTCCTGCAACAATAGTAAATTCACACAAATACAAAAAAAAAAATCAAACATAGAAACTAAAATATGAAGAAATTCATCAGTCATAGATATTGAAATGGGTTTCATTACCAGCACCCATGCTCTGTAACTATCGCATCGATATAAATTATCAAGAAACGATAAAAATTTGAACAAAACTCATTTTATCGCTTCAATGAGGTTCTGTAACTTTGACAATCGATAATTTTATCGCTTGGAATATATCGGAATGAAAATACCCGAAAGTGCGATAAAACGGTGTTCTTTATGATCAAACATTTTAAACGTCAAATTGTATCATCACCTACTGCCTAACAGGCGGAAAGAAAGATTTCTGAACCAAAAAGGGTAAACAAAATACTTTTTATAAATTGAAAAATAAAATCGCGATTTGTAGATATCCACCAAAGTTTCAAAAGTTTCAGAAGTAAATAATGATAGTTGTGTTATTGAGGTTTTTTGTTTATTCAATATTTTGGAAATCTATGGACGGATTCTTATGAAATTTACTTTTGAACTAAAACTAAATTTCTAAATTTGCAGTTTTCTTTTTTTAAGTTAAAAAAAAATATATTAAACTATTTTTCCCCCTTTTTTCGAGTTTCAGAAGATCAACTTTGTTGTCGTTTCTTAGCCAAACCGTGGACATCTGTTCAGAAATATAGTCCCCACGACCTAGTCTGACACTTCCTGACACATCATATGATCCGTGAAAATCGGTTCAGTGATTGCCAAAACACAGACGAATTAAGATTGGTCGTTATAATCGTTACAATGGGGTTAACTTCCGGTGAATTTTTTTATTTTTAAATTCAAACTTTTAACATTTAGCAACTTATTTTGGTGCCGTATTATGGACGCATTAGATAAGGGGCCAAGGCTACCAATAAAAAACCAACCGTAAATGATGAAACGAATGATAACTGAAGTTTTTTACGTATGAGAGCGTTTATAGCAATCAGTAAAAATATGTCAATAAAAAGGCTATTCTACCTATAGAACTGATTTTCTGGATGCAAATTACAATAACAGCTAACAATTGGAACGAACATCATTGGGACGATTTGTTTCATTTTGTCTGCAATGGACCATAGAATAATAAATAAATGGAACATCAACTCAGGAGGCTCCACCCACTTTTGCCTACAAACTTTCAAAACTGCAGAGATTTAACTCTGTATGCGTGCCGTGCATTTCAAATAGGACTGTCAAATTTTTACAATTTTGCATTTTGCTGTTCACACGTATTCATGTATAGAAAAGTGCTTGTAAATATTTTTGTCTACGGGAGGGGACGGAGGATTACAAGTTGATGACCTGTGCATTGGACGTACTCGTTCGACGCATTTTGACGTACTTCCAGTCCGCCGTGTTCAGACACAAAGTAGTGTGAACACAAAGGATTCACGAAACCACACGAAACAAAAATACAAAATATGTATGACAATATTCTTTATAGTCTTATGCTTAATTGATATTTCCAATCGAAAGTGACCAAATTTTGCGATAAATTTCAAGATATATGTGCAAAAACGAAAAAACAAAAAATTACAAATATCAGAATAGCGAATGTCAAAATGCATCCATGAGAATTAAAAAAATTAAAAATCCGGAGACCGGACTGACGAGGGTTCGTTGGCGAGAGGCGTGAGGGGTGAGTACTCTCGTGATGCAGCTTCAAATTATAAACATCGGAAGCGTGAGTACTGTTCCAATTTCAAATTCAAGTTTTTTTTCCCATTTTGCTCATTATCTGCTTGATTGCCGATGTGTTAACATCGCAGTATTTTCATAATTAAGCTAATTTCAGATTGATAGAAAATGAATTCTTGGAAAGGAAACAAACAAATAAATTAATAATAATTTATGGACGTTGTCTTCTTTTAGAAAATGCAAAAACTCGAGTCGTACAACTGTGTCCCTTCACAAAAATTCCACCAGCTCTAAGTAAGGCGTCCTCACTTGAGGACCTGTGTAATCACGAGAGTACTCACCACGCCAGACTCAAATTTACCAGTCTAAGCACGGTCCATGTACATTTCCGCGTAGTGTGAGCTGTCATTTATTTTTTGACAACATGGTAAAATTCCCTATTGATGGTTTATTATTTAACTTAACCCAGCAAAAAACCTAGATCTCTTCTAGGGCGAGTTGAGGGCAACTCCGGCTCAAAAACACAGAATTCGTTCACCAAGTCGAGTTGAAGTTTTTCAAAAAACGCTTTGGGGTGACTTTTAGGGTGACTGCAGAGTTCAACGAACACAACATCAACAAAAACAACAAGTAATCGTTATTCGCTATAAAGTAATTGTTTTTTTTGTTGTGCATGCAAATTCCACTCTACTTTAGTGAAGTGAAATATTTTTTAAATAAAACACGAGAGGTGATGCCCTTTTAGGTATCGACTGGTGCCACAGTTTATTCTTTTCCTTTTTGTACGCCAGTGTCAGTGTCATACATACAAATGACTTACTTTGTTAAAACTGTTGAATGAAAAGCAGAAGTACCTAGGTATATGCAAGGAAATTTTTAAATATTTGTACATATTTGTATAACACCGTCTTCAAAAATGTTTTTTTCCTTAAACAGTCTTATAAAATTAAAAGCTACTTGATATCAAAAATTCAAAGAAATAAACTCTTCATACATGGATGACAGTATTCATTCATATCCGCCCTCATCGTTACACTCCAACTGTCACACTCACAATATAAAAATTACAACTCAGTCGATGTGGGATAAGAAATTGATCTTTCACGCAATAACATTTTCATTCGCTTAATTTATTTGTAAAACAAAATAATTTCAATATTTCGGAACCAATTTGATTGATTACCAAACTAAAGATGTTAGCGGATCCGGATGACGATTTCTTCTTTGAAGAAGATAAAATGTAAATATTAAAAAAAAAATACATATAATAATTTAGACAATCTGGCTTAAGGTAAATTTTAGAATATGTTTTTTTAAATTCAATATATACAAACATGTTTGAATAATAATTTAATTATTATTTTATTTAACCTACCAAGAAATCAACGTTTATAATTTTATCATTTTTATAATAGTTCGCTAAAACGTGTGTTTCTTATTCTTGCAAAATATATTAATACCTTTAATCATCAATATGGTCATGCAAAAATTACCTTCACAGTAAAATATATTTCGAAACAATGCACACATCATAATCAATTTAAATAAACCTTTTTATTTCTAATTTCTAGAAAAAATCAGCTTATATTTTACTTCACGAACTAGAATTCATTGCCATTAGAAAAATCGATACATCCCCCCATTGAGATTCACCTTTAATTATTGTCAATAACGTTTTAAAAAATACTATGGTAAACAAATACCTATAGTGTATACGGGATTGTGTTGTGTTTTTAATACATAGCCCTAGTTCCATTGCGATTGTGACTGATTCTTTTAGAAAATAGACAAACCCTGATTCTGTTTTTTATAAGTTTAATACCTACTAGTTTTGAAAAAAAAAATCTTTTATTCAGTTACTGTTTTTCTAATTAGTTTTTTTAAAAAGTATTAAGATATAGGTATCTACTAAATTATGTTAGTTATCCTTACCGTTTTTCCATTTAAAGGTCATTCATCCTCCCATTGTATATTCATCACATAGTGCCAGTGAATCAGTAACTAAAATTCAATGCTTTTTCGTCTTGTGTATTGATTGGAAAAATAGTACCTTCAAATAGTAAAAGTCACATATTAGTTAACCATTTCAAAATTCTAAAACTGTTTTATGTTATCAATTCCAAAGTCAAGATGAAGCCCAATTATTACCAGACACCATTCAAACTCCCATCAAATCAATCGAACAGACCGAGGAACTCCAAGTTGTTTGTTTGGAAGACGAATGCGTAAGCCATCGAAAAGTTATGTACAGTCAGAGTGCAGAATTAGAACGATTGTAAGTAAATTGGCTAAAAAAGGTTAAATAATAGAAGCTTGGTAGTTTTGATATGATATATAAATGTAGATCTTTAACCTTCACTACAAAAAAGAGCACTTTCTTAATATGATATACATATACATACAAATAGAAACCAAGTCTGTACGATGTAAAGACATTAAGAATCTACTCGGTCTACAAATTCCTGCCACAAGGAGAAACTGGTAAAAGTGTCAATTTTAGTATGCAAAGATTTGTTATACAAATCTGTGGAATGCTTGTTTCAGTTTGTGATAACTGATGCTTATGGATATTAAAAAAAATTGTATCATCAGAGTAGTAGGCATTTGTTATCCAAGTATAGAATTAAAAGCTTTTAATATAAATGTATTCGAGGATATAATCAGTCGTTTTCAAATTCAAAAACAGTTGAACACTGCTGCATCGTATTCTAGTTAAAGAAATGTTCCAACTAGAGCTCAGCTCGTCAGTGAATTGAAACGTCAGTTTTCAGGGATTACTACACTAATAATTTTCTTTTTTCTGGTACAACCCCTAAAATTTGATTTTAAATTTTAAAACCAACATATTTTTTTTTTATAATTTTAACGAATTTAATTATATAAGAATTTGCAATTTTTTTAAATTTAACTCCAGAAGGTAAGATTGAACAAATGTTATAGCATGCATGGATTAGTCGTTTATATTTGCGGTAAACTTATCATCTTCATTGTTTATTATAGGGGAATGACGATAACAACAGGTACAGTTGTCATAACGAAAGACCAGACCAACCTCATTGGAATAAGTATCGGTGGCGGAGCTCCATTATGTCCCTGCCTTTATATTGTTCAAGTATATAAATTGGTTTTGTCAAAATCTTGAATTATTGTAATTGTATATCTCACAAAGGTTTTTGATGGAACGCCGGCTGCCAAACAAGGATCACTTCAGAGTGGAGATGAATTGGTATCGGTAAATGGCGTGAGCGTCAAGGGCAAGACGAAAGTAGAAGTAGCCAAAATGATACAACTAGCAACAACAGAAGTATCCATTAATTATAATAAATTACATGCAGATTTGGAACAAGGAAAATCTTTTGATATTCTTTTGAAGAAAGTCAAACATCGATTTGTCGAATCAATGTCTAGTAGCACTGCCGATTCATTGGGACTCTCAAGAGCAATATTGTGTAATGATTCGTTAGTCAAACGGTTAGAGGAATTAGAAGGAACTGAATATATGTACAAAGGATTAGTCGATCATGCTAAGCGAATGTTGAAAGCGTATTTCGACTTGTTGGACACTTACAAACTGTTTGGTGATGTTTACGCGGAAATTAGTGTTAAAGAACCACAGCTGAGGGCATCGGAGGCTTTTCGTTTATTTGGAGAATTACATAGAAACTTTGAGAAAGATGGAGTTAAGATGCTCAAAGCAATAAAACCAATTTTATCTGATATAGGAACTTATTTGAATAAAGCAATTCCTGATACAAAATTAACTGTGAAGAAATACGCCGATGCTAAATTTACATATCTTTCGTATTGTTTAAAAGTTAAGGAGATGGATGATGAAGAGCACAGTTTTGCCTCCCTTCAAGAATCCTTGTATCGAGTGGAAACTGGAAATTATGAATACCGTTTAATTCTAAAGTGCCGCCAAGAAGCACGCTCAAAATTTGCACAACTTCGAAACGATGTTTTGGAAAAAATGGAACTTCTTGAAAGCAAACATGTAAACGATCTAACAAGACAACTTCGAAGCATTTTGGAATGCTTAGCAGAGTTACATAGAATGTCAGTTACTCGCTTGGATGAAACACCAAATCTTTTCCCTATTGAAGTTGACTTTAAATCATCTGCATTCGAATATAAGTCAGAAGTTCTTTCACCACATGTCGATGAAGAGGAACCTAGTGAAGAAGAAATAACTAAAGCTGTAGAAGCGGTTGAAGATCCCGCCAATATAATAGACTTTCTTGGAAGCAACAACGACAAAGATCTTCAACCAGCTCAAAAAGATACCACAGAAAAGCCTTCAGAAACTGATAAATTTGAACAACCATCATCTTCTTCGCATACAAATGACGATTTGTTAAAAGAACTTGGTATATTCGGCTTGGACATTACAGCAGGCGAAGGTGGATCAATCACTCCATACCAATTAAATGCACCTTCGACTAGTAGAGCGGCGCTAGTAGACTTGCTTCTTTAAATCCATTTAGTAAGGAGTTTGACTGAATTTAATACCTATACAAAATGTATGTTTTATGACCTCTGCTTAAAATTGTCCAGTAGAACTTACGATTAGATATTTTTTTATAAAAAAGTGAACATAATAATAATAAACTTTTAACCGATACACCTACATATTATATGTAGCAAAATCAAATATGTAATTTATATGATTGTTGAATAAATAATGTACCTCTAAATTATTCGAATATTTTGCTTCAATTATTTGATCCATCAAAGAGATGTTTTTCGTTAATTCTTAGGTTAGGTTAGGTTTATGTGGCTGTCAGGAAAGCTTCTGACGCACTTAGATCACAGATAGGTCCATTGTGATACCTAGTCCGTTCGTTATTCTTTTTAAAAAAAGGCTTTAAAGATCTTAAAATATATAAACCTTGACTACCAGACTTTAGACAGTCGTTACAATGCAGGAGTAGCCTATGTTAAATTTGGTTGGCAAAATTTGGAAAAACCCAAATTATGAAACACTATGGCCACTTAGGTATTATATTTACATAAAAGAAATTAAAGAGCTTTTTGATAGTATGATATTCTTCCTGTTTTGCTCACAATTTTTTTTATTGGTATAACACTTTAGAAGTATTGTAGTGTACCTATAACAACTTTGTTTCTTTTAATTTTGGCAACCGGACTTCGGTTAGGTTCCGCATTGTAGCTTCGATTTGGTTTTTGATTATCCAGAAAAACCATCAAGTTTATTTTTATAAAATCTGGTATATATAATATAGCCCACTTCTTTAATTTCTATTTTATAATCTTGACAATTTATTATACATTTTTTTTACCAAATTCATTCGTTTTAAGAAAGAAACAAATATTGAATCGGTATTTAACACATAAAAATATGGTTGTTTTTATTTTCACTTAATTGTACAAAAAGAACTTCATTCTTTAAATAGAAAAAGAGAACTTGTAATAATAAAAATATAACGTAATATTAACTTGTGCTATATGTTTTTAGTAATAAAAAAAACTCTAAAACAATCATAATAGTTAATGGTTTGGACGCAAAATAAATACATAAATGGAAACAAAATGTCAATCGAGATTCAAATAAAAACTTTATCAATGGTCATGAAGGTATGTTCAAATAAATAGTTATCGTATAATTTACTAAATTTAATTTCAAAGAGTAAACCGCTACCCAGTCACAGACCTTTTTTTTGAAACGTTAACATGTAAAAAATTTCGTTGAAGGCGTTTATTGTACAAAATTATGTTTAAAGTTTTGAGATATATTTGATTAAAAACCTAAAATGATCTGTCTATCACCAAATTCGTAATGTTGGAAATTTTAACTATTCAAAGTAATATTAACAATCAACATCTAAAAGGTTCCATTTATAGTTTAAATGAATCTGTGATGGAGGTTAAAATTAAACCTCGTCGTAACAAAATTTGAGATTAAATTTGCATTTTCGTCAATTTTTAAATGAGATGTAAACATTTCAGTTATGAGTGTTTGTGAACTCGTGGCCTTCGTAATGTTCGTGCAAGTAGTGTCATGGGCCTATGAATAGAGGATAGATATTTTTTTTTTTGTTTAAAAAGAAAAAAGAAAATTCATGGGTTCATTTTCATGTTCACTAAGTTGGTGTTTCCGGAGATGGCGCTGTTGGTGACTTTGAACGTGCTCTACCAAATAATTCCTCGTATGATGGTGCTGAAATAAAATCCAATATTAAATAGAGACTAAACAAATTAAAACTGTTTTTACTTACGCAACTCATTTATTGGATATCGAGCTTGAACTTGAAAATGAACCGATGATTGAAGATAGTGCGGCAATGTGGGTACATTTGGTGGGGGATATGAACTATTCATTGCTGGTGGATCATGAATTTCATTCACTAATTCGGCTAGCGTTGGATGTGCTTCGGATGGAAGATCAAGCGGTTGTCTGGTGGCATTCGAATGCATGTATCCCATAGAACTTCGGAAGCTATTTCTGATTGATTCCCGATTTATAGTTCCACAGTCATTTGGTGGTGGTCTTGGTGCTGGACTAAGCGTTGCTGTTGATGACTCCGAGGTAGTTGAATATAGAGAGCTGCTTTCACTTTCGTTGAGTGAGTGCGAGTGCGTTGGGCTATTTGTGCTTATATATGAGCTTAATCGATTGCAAATGGGGAAAACGCCAACACTTCCAGGTAAATCACCTCCTTCGAAAGGATTACCCGGAACATTGCCATCCCCTGCATAAAGTTGAACATCAAATGCAACAGAGAGGTTTTTGTAGAATGCTGGCAGTATAGCTTCCACATTGAGTGCGTATGCAATGAAAAATATGCGAGTTTTATCTGTCGGCGGACAAGCCGGAACCAACAGATCATGGGCAAACGAACGTTCTGATTTCTTTTCCACGCCACCAGTTTCTTTTGTAAATATTGTTACTTCTTCAATTTTTGTATTAATTAATGGTTTCGTACTGCGATAGTATACTTTCTGAACTATAGTAAATCGAAGTTTATCAACATGAATACTACTTCGATTGTCAACGGTCACATGGAGGGTAACTTTTTCATTTCGGACAACAAAATTGTTAGGAAGTTCAGCAACCAGAGATATTGGACCACTGCCGAAGACACTAACATTACGCGTTGTCTGGCATATTTGCGGCTGGGGTGGATTTAGTCGAGTAATTGGTGGGCTAAGGATGAATCTAACAATTGTCAATGGAATTGTATACTTTTCATCGAATGTCCATGGTTTTTGAATGACGACTTTTAGTTTATACTTGATGGAACCATAACTACCTTTAAATGAGGATGGCAAATCTTTGGATAATAAATATGTAAAATCCATTGATAGCTCGCCTGGAGCTAGCTCAATGCCACGAGCTGGAACATATGGAACATTAACGGTATCATTTAGAAATATCTCTTTGCCAGTGTAAAAAACGTGCCGCGTATTTACATTTCCATATGAATCCTTGTGAAACATTTCCATCCATTTGCATTTGCCTTTAGCGCATACTTGAAGATTTATTGCTGAAAATAAAGAGAAAGAATAAAACATCAATGAGATGAACAAAATGATAGCAATTTAATTCTTTATTAGGTACCTACTAATTGATTGGTAAGTATCAATTATGTATTATATTTTTTTCCTCAACAAATCCAATATTTCTGAAACCTGAGTAGTTAGTTACTTTTCCAAATTGAGATTATGGAATAAAAATAAAAATCAACTATCAGCGTTTTTATTTAAATTTCAAATACCTATTTGTCATCAAAATCGAAGTTCTCTTTTAAATGTAACATGTTTCCCTGCTTATTTCGTAGTGTGGTACAGAGGATAATCACACAATAGGTATTGTGAAAATCATATATACATTTGTGTGTACCTGTTTCAAATCTTGTATACTTTTGTTTGTTGTCAGCATCGGGAAATAGATTAATAGATTGTGAAAACAAAAACCAGCTGTCTAAAAACATAAAATGCCTATAATATACCTAGCCACAAAAAGGTATCAATATATTTGAAATTACTTTCATGTCTATGTGTAATTGCGTTCAGTTCAAATCTTCCAAATTTGCAAGATCACATAATTTTGGTTGAGATTTAATTTTTTCCCAATCCCATTGAAATATAATCAAAAACCCAAAATGATCAAATCTTTTGGTAAATGAGGGATAAGCATGGAGGTTGTCTTGTAACAAACGATTGAAGATACACTTTTGGGTGCTTGGAATGTAAAATTCGCTTAATTTAAGTCCAGTCTGTAGCAAAGAATTATCGAAGAGTTTTTCAACGACGTTGATCTATAAATCTTGGAATTCAACCTGATTGTGTATGCAGCAGCGAAAGACAAACAAAAAGCATACCTAGGGTAGTGGGTATAATTTAGAACATCTCCAGTTCTCGAACTCTAAAAAAATCATTAAATTTCGTCGTTTCTTGGGTTTCTCGCTTGAAAACTATTCCGACATAGAAACTCATATTCATTTGAAAAAGGAAAATCAAGAAACAACGAAAATGTAAGGATTTTTCTTACGAGTTCTAGAGAGAACTAGATATGTTTGGGAATATACCCAACGTAGTTGCTAAATACCAAAATAAAATATCTGGCAACATAGAAAAAAAAACTGAAAAAATTTGTTAGAAAGATTGAGACCTAAGAATATAATATTTATTGTATCATCAATTTTTAATTCATGTCTTTGTCCAATAACTCTAATTTTTAATATTATTCTGTATTCTACATGATTTATCAATTATCCCCCCTAATTTCTTGCAATTGCACTCAACATGTGCAAAGTGCAACATAAAAACACAATAAATATGACTCATTCACAATGCTTATTGTCAAAATTAGGAAATATTTCGGATGCAGTGTCATAACAAAATTAAAAAGAAATTATTGGATTTCTTCAAAATCAAAATTCGTTTTGATTTCCAGATTCTAAACTTACCACGAATTTTTGTTTTCTTTGTAAGAAAAAAACATATTTGTCCCGTTATTTCTTGGCCACTAAAATACGAATTATTTGGGCTATTTAATTTGATTTCCACTCGGTCCTTTTCTTTCTCCATTATCTTTTCTGTATTTTAGTGGCTTCACTTTCACTATTTAGTCATCTTACTAATTAGAATAAATAACCGTAATATATGGATTTGCTAAATTAACTACGGTAACAAATAAAATATATTTTTAGACAAAGGAGAATTAAATTTTTATTTGTTTGCGTTTTTATCGGCACGAAACTATCCGTGAACCAATCCAACCTTCCACAAAATTTTTCGCACTGACATTTCTTTTTCTTTACTTTTGGGAGTAGGAAAAGAAGGAAAATGTACCTCTTTTATTATTGTGAATTAGTGGAAAGAGAAATGTCAAATTGTTCAGATGTTAATAACTTTAGGCCGTATATGAATTGGGTTAAAATTTTGGGTTAAATTTTCTACCACCACTAAATTTTGACGTATGGTTTAAGGGGGATAAAATTTAGCCATTTGCTGTGTGAATTGGGTTAAATTGGATTTTTAAAAAAACACTACTTTGTCTAAAACTCTCTCAAGATTTAAGAAATTTCCCTAAAAAAAAATTTTTTTCTTTCTTCAATTTGGTTTATTCTTTATTCAAAATCCAACTTGAAATATACAAAGTTAAAAGTTCGGTCTGAAAAATGTAACAAAATCTCAATTTTACTTATTTTTCTCGGTTTTGCATAGTTATTTTGACGTACTAGATATGGACCGCTAGTCGGTTGAAATTTTCATACAAACAGCCAAGAAAAATCGTTCCAGCTAAAAAACAGTCTAAAAACGCCATCATCTTTTAGTGTTAAATACGTGTACTAATTTCGCCATTAGAATTTAAATGAAAACGATAATTATATTCATCTGCAAGTAACTCATGCCGTAAGTGTTTTGTAAAATAAAAGTCGTTTGATAATAATTTCATATCACTGCTACGCAGATTCCCTGCTAGTAGTTGATGGCGCCCCTAGTTATGTTAGAACACGCGTGAAGTTGACTACTGGCGGTCCATACCTTATACGTCAATGTCCCAAATCTTTGCAAAAAATTCCCTTATGGATAATTTATTTATTCACGTATATGTGTTGAGATAAAATCATACTTCACTTTGAAAAGGATATAGTTTGACATTCTCATTCTCAATCGTAGTATACACTCTGTTTGCCTTTTTCTAAACTTAATGTTGACGCCATGTTGGCTTGTATCTTTATATAATGTTTTATTCATTCAGTTCTCAATTCGTCCAATTAAGATTTATTTCTTTATAAATAAACTTATACAAAATTTCAAAAAGAACAAAAATCAATTTTATAATAATAATAAATAGAAAAAAAACACGAAAAAAAAAACGCCAAAATTTTGCGAGCAATTAATTTGTGTGTGAAAAGAGTTTAGAGAATAGTGGAGACTTGAATCGGTTATCTACCGTTTCACCGTAGAGCTGCGTATCACAAAACAAAAAGAAGGTCGAAAAATTTCTTTATGATTTCACTGTGTCATGTTTGTATAGGATTTTTGTTTCACTTTAAAGCCTAGTATGCAGCTGAAGTGGAACTAAAAATCCCATACAAAAATGACCCAGTGAAATCATAAACGAAATTTTTCGTCCTTCTTTTCGCAGCTCCACGGTGAAACGGTAGATAACCGGTTCAAGTATCCGCTACTCTCTACACTCTTTTCGCACACAATTTAATTGCCCCTAATATTAATTGCTCGCGAAATTTTGACGTTCGTATTTTGTTCGTGTTTTTTTGTGGTTTTTATTATTATAAAATGGATTTCTGTTCCTTGTATTTGTTTTTTTGTGTGTTTTGAAAAATATTTTGTTTTGCAAATGGCGAAACTCTACATAACAATTTGTCCGGTACCGTTTCGTTATCATTTCGTCTGTGTTTTTGGAAATGACGGAAAATTTCGTTTCACTTCAGCTGCATACTAGGCTTTAAGAAGAAGAAAAAAGAAAGAACCTCGAGAAAATGCATTTGCCATTAATTTAACAAACATATTTATGTTAATTTTATAGTATACTTTTATATACACACATTGCACTTCACTTATATATTTTCGATGAAAAAAACAAAACGAAATAACACTTTTCAATCTTAGATTATCGCTAAACCACCTACTTGGGTGGTGTAACTTAACTCACACTCAAAAAAAGCTGTTCCGTGTTTTGAACTTAGCTCCGGAGTTAAGGATATAGGGGTGATGATTCTCTTATCTTATTCCAGAATTCAGAGCGTATATATCTCGTCTGAAAAGTGATACTATTGCACATTGCACACCCTTTCTTCAATCACTGGTTTCAGCCACGACGTTACCAAGTAACTCTTCAGCAAATGTGATACCGATTTCATTACCTTTTTCGTCTCCGTTGTAGAACAACTAGTTTGATTCCAAAACATGTATGTCGACCTTATGATGTTATGTGATGTGAATGAAAGAAAAGCATTATCAATAAAATAAACTAACGATTTAAAACTAGAAAAAAGTCTACAAGAAAGAACTAAACTTTGATTAAATTAATTTAACTTATTTTTTAATAAAACAAAATTGTTTAAACATTTAAATAGATACCTAATGAAAGTTACTAATAGTTGATACATATTGAGTATACGAAATCTTTACTATCATATTACGACAAAGAAACCTTTTTCCTCAGTAAGCTTGCTAAACATAACTTATTTGCTTCTTCAAGGTAACTTATATAGGTATGTACCTACTTAAAAAATAACTGGTTTTGTATCTTAATCTTAACACATAAAACAAAATCTCAACACGCAATTTCTTAAGGGAAGAATCCCAATTTGGGACATCTACAGAGTACCAATCCAACACAATGTAGACATAAAAGTTGGGAATGGTTAAAGCAAAGAGTGACACAATGGGATATATAAAAATTCAATTTGCCTCACTCGTTTTCGATTTTCTGAACTGTTTTGTATCTTCATTCTGTATCTACTCCTATACTATAATACTACTGTTGTGGTTCTCTCTGTCGGTCTGTTTCATCGGCTACAGTAAAGATTGTAAATTAATATGATTTTTTATTACATATGTATTTAGAGTTCCTCGTTTTTGTTTGGGTTTTGTTTGACCCGGGGCTGTAGGTGACTCCATTTTAAACCTAATATTCCGTATAGCCTTTTGTTTAAAATTTATTGTGTTACTAGTGAGATAAGTTAAGTGTTCTAAATAAATATGTCAAGTCAATGCAATATACAATTCGACAACAATCCACTTGGGGTGTATTATGCTGGACAGACAATTTCTGGAGTAGCTGAGCTCATCACTACCAGGCCAAAGACCATAAGATGTATGTATCGGATTTGTTAATTATTATAAAAACTAATGTAACTCAATTAACGCTTTGATAAACCCACCCAAGTTTTGTTTCAACTTAATTGAATTTTTTCTAAAATCGTGTTTAGTGCACATATGATGAGAAGATACAATTAAAGTTCGTTTATTCTTGAATATCAATTAAAAAATAAAAATAATCGGTCGGATGGTTGAGATAGATTTTTATATTTTTGTCTAGATATATAGGTACCTACCTAAGTTAATGTACCTATATAGGATCAAATTTTATTGCGAAATATGAATGACTCGAAAGTCTGTTAATCTTAAAAACACATGTTATTTGAAAATTAATAAATTTAAATTTAATTTATAACTACGTCATATAACATATACTACCAACCTAAGCCAGACTCTACTCTTTCTCATATTTGGTTTTGGTATGTGTTTGCAGATACGGCATGGCAAATTGTTTTTTGTTTATTTTGGGGATGAAACCATAATAATAAACTGCACGACTTGGTCGCACGAACTTGTCCCTAACTATAGGATTAGGTTAATTAAAATAGGTAAGATGAAAGGCGGGTAATCAAAAGCAAAATAAAGTTGGTTGGCAGCGAAAGCTTCAAATGCAACCTTGGCTTGGCCGCTTCTTCATTAACACGAAATCTGCGTTTTATGAATTTTTCCCCAAAATCGTATGATACACAGTTTTTTTTTAAACTCATAAACAATTTTATCAAAAAATTAAATCTATTTGTTGAATAAATTTGAATAAAAACTAAAAAAGTTATTTGGTAATCAAAATTGGGTTTAAATCAATCAAAAGAATCACCATAGAATGCTAAATGCTACGCATGAACTTTGAAGAACATTTTTCAAACCGTAAAGGATGTAGCACGGTGAATAGACACATGCTTAAGCTTATCCTCACATCCATACCATATTCATCCGAACAAACAGAGACCGGAGGTAATGGATAGATAAATTTATCCATCATCGGAATCTCAGGGTTGATTAAGACTTCGTTTTTTTTCCCAAAACCAATACTTGCTCTATTGGGCAGATAAAAAGAAAAAGAATGTATGAATCATCAAATGCTTCTAGTTTCTTCCTGGAAAAATACCAGGAACAATAAGATACGTAAAAAAGATTCAGACATGTTTTTTTGTTTTGGTTAATGCCTAATAGACTTTAATGTTATAGGAACTGTAAGCATGTTATGCCTTGGTAAAAAAAGTTATTCTTGAATATCAGTGATAGAAAAGACGGAAAAATTTGGTCCGCGAATTCTGTCTGTCTGTAAGTCTGGATGTAATCTACACCTACCCCTATACCATACAGCCTAAATGACTGAACCGATTTGCTTCAAGTTTGTTATGTAGGTATGTTGTCTTTTCTGCGATTGTAGAGGGATTTAACCTATTAATGGTACCTCACATTGAATCAATATTTTTGTCTTTTTCGTAAATGGCTTTTAAAGCAAACATTTTTTTTTAAGGTCTAAACAACTTGATCAAATCTAGATTCCAACATAAAAACAAAATGCTTAGGTCCAGTTTTTCAGTATTGAGTAAACCCTGACTTAAGCTCAGAGCTCGAGAGTAAATTAATCTCGAGTTAACTCACGAAGCAGTTTTCCAGTAAAGGTAAAACTTTGATTGGAAATGGCATACTAATGCTGGCATGTGTATCGAAATATGTTATTTTCAATGAAAAAATAAAACAAACAACAAACACAATGAAGCAAACAGCTATACATTATAATAAAAACAAAAATGTAACAAATACAAGTAAAAATTATATTCTGTGGGAGATATTTTAGTATAATATCAAAAATCTGATTTTATTTAATCCAATCTTAGCTCAGACAAATTTCTGAGTTAACTATGATTTAATTCGGGCTGTCAAACTAACCGAAAAACGTATTTTCAGAGTTAAGTTGAGGTTAACTCTAACCCCGGGATGATCTCGCTGGCGTTGAAAAACTGGGAGTGATTTTTTTCGTATTTCTCGTTCATATTTGATTTTTTTTTTTCAATTAAATTTAATTTTTGTGTTAAGATCGCAGACAACTTGCAATAATTAACCCTGTTTCGGTTTGAGAGTCAATTTTTATAAAAATTGACTTAAAATGAGAACAAAAAATACTAAAAACCATCGAAAGCACATACGAAACGATAATGTGATATAGCTTTATTTAATCAATGCTTTAGTTCCATTTTTTGATTTAGTTTTTTACTCAAGTTGTTTTAGTCACTGGTTTTGGAGATAAAAAATTTTGTCTTCAAATTGAAGTTTTACAAAATTTTGTTATATTAATGGCCAGTTTCTCCAAACACTTTTAAATATTTATTGGGTTGTTAAATCTTAAAATGACATTTTTCAATTGCACCAACAACTTTTAGTTTTAAAAGGGCCAATAACTAAAGTCCCAGTTTGTTCCAAATAAATTTTAATGGCGTCTTAATGTATGACAAAGAGAACGTTGAAATTTTTCGTTTGATATGCTTCGTTTGATATAAATTCTGACATTTATACATATATAACACAATACTCAGAAGTGAGATTGCATTATAACTTCCAATTTTAAGGGTATTTAAATTATAATTGATCTGCACAGATATAATCAAATAATTTTAAAGTGCAATTAAGTTATGAAGTTTATTGAATAACCACAATACCATAACGCAAATGTTCATTAATCTGCTCTCCATTTTTATTATACGCCATCTAGAATAATAATGAACTTCGTCGTTTGCATTAATACGAATGTGAAGACAATTTTATTTTTAAAATTCCTCAACGTTTGTTAAAAGTTACGTAATCTACGAAAAACGTCACAAGTATTATAGTTCAATCAATGTTGCCGGAAACCAGTTGTTCAGATTAATTACTTTGAATGCCGTGGGAATTTGACCATAATGCGTGACTCTTGAGTTACGATAAGTGTGATTCATAAAAATAAAAATGTTGTCATACAAGTGTTTCATAATTTTTTTTTTGTAATTCATAAAATGCGTGAAACTGATCTGGTAAATCAGAATTTTTTCCTCATTCATAAATATTAATACATCTATGAATGTTCCTTTAGGTATAGATACTTTATGTATGTATATGTTATGTTTGGATGCAACTAACAATGGAATTCAATACACATTCTAATTCTTGTAATTAAGATTCACAAGGTACATTAGTGCTTTGAATTACATCATGCATACCCTATATGCATGATGTAATTCAAAGCAAAAAATAACCTATTTTTTTAACAATATAGAAAGAAAGTTTTTGTCAACACATAGCACCAAACATATTATGTATTATTTCGTAATTTTCCCTTTGGGGCTTTAAAAAATATACTGATTGAAGCATTACTTGTTGTTCATCAGGCATTCGGTTTACATAAGTCACAACTAGCGCTAAGTGCGCCGTTTTGATGCCAACAACTCATAATACCTATTAAGTGTATGGGTTTAGGTTGGGTAATTGTGTTTACTAGGGGTGATATTGGGAGTATGTGCCTTTAATGACATCCAGCTTAAGACGGAACAGGAGACCCTCGGATTCCTAGCTAAGAAAGACCGTTCGTGTCCCAGCCAGTTGGTAAGTCCGGCAGCTAGCTGCGCTATGTCTGGCTCCACCTAGTACTTATCTGGAAATGGTACTGGATGGCTGAGGGCATGTCGGCCTCCCATCTAGGGTGTCCGAGTTTAGAGAACGATGTGGTTCACGAAGCCACCATAGTCTGCCTGCACGGCTTTGATACTGGACAAACATGGTTGTTCCCGCAGTCGTCGTAGAGGGATCATGTTGTTCTTGTGATCCCTTTTGTTGTTCACTGGAAAAGGAGAGATATTTATAAAGTCTATTGTTTTAACTATTTAATTATATTAAGGAATCCAAGAAGATTTCCTATACTCACTATTGAGAGTTCGCAAAGGTCAGCTACAAAGAACTGACCGAAGAATTGGCATCTTGGACTAGCCAAGGCAGGGCAATGGCATGCAGAGATAATGAGTGACTGTTTCCCTTTCTCTTTCATTTCCGCAGCTACGGCAGGGAGTATTGTGTGGAATGCCCATTTTTGCCCCATGCTCTCCTATCGGCCAGTGACCCGTGCTGACTGCAATAATTCTGGCTTTGTCTGGCCGAGTTCTACACATGAGTTTACTTGTACGGGATTTATCATAAGCAGGCCACATCTTCCTTGAAATGACACAAGTAGACAAACCTTTCCATCTGCGATTGGACTCGGATAGATAATGTGACATGATATTGCCCTTCACAGCTCCTAGCGGAATTCTAACTGCTTCAGCAACGAGTAGTGAAGGGCTGATCCTTGCCTGGCAAGCTCGTCAGACCACATTCCATCTTCGACCCATCAGTAAAAATAAAAGTGTCATAATTATCTTACCTAAACAATTTAACAATTTAATCGGCTTCACAGTTTCGATTAAACGTAGAATATGTTCAGTTTTTAGTTTGAATTAACCGAAAACCGTTTTAATTTTAGTTCAGTTCTAGAACCACTATACTCGGGTGACATTTAATTATAAGAGAATTTTTTAATGAAGTTGCGAAACATTACTTCTTTTTTTACTACAAATAATCGCCTTTTTTAAATGTAATTTGTTGATTTGTAAACTAAATTTTAAATATTAGCGACGAGAAAAACTTTATACTTGTTGCGAATATGAGAAGAGCTAAAAAAAAACAAAAAAAAAAAAATCTCACACGTTTGTCAAGGACGAAAAATATTTGTTGTTGTTTCGCGTGTTCTTTTCCTCAAAGAGAGTAAGAGAAGAAAACGAAAGAGAGTTGAATACGAAAAATGCTGCCATCTTGTAAATGAAAAATTTAAACTCTGTTTAACGTTTAGTTGAACAGATGTTTAAACGATCACTGTAAAGCTGGGGATTAACCATCGAAACCGTTGAAAACGTATAATTCTCACTAAATCGGTTCACTGGTGTATTAAGTTCGTAGTTAAACAGCGTTTGATTAGTCACTAACTCTTAATATCCATACATACTTGGCCAAAAATATATAGATGAATTGATAGCTAGAAGCGCCTCTTCGTTCCATCTTAACAATGCCCAAGTCACTGCACCATCTGTAAAGATTAAGATTTTTATACTATGCAGTGGCGATTTCTCTCAGTTAGCTGGCTTAGAGCCTCTAAACCAAGAATTTAATTGAATAAATTTTATGAATTCCATCTAATATGTAATTAATGTAATTATGAAGATTAATTACAATAATTAATAACTTTAAAAACAAAACTACTTATTTTTAAATCAATTTTTCCTTTACACAATCAAAACTCCCATACAAAAATTCTCATTTAAAAATATTGTTTAGCATTAAAATTTGTGATAATTAATTCTATATAATCTATATAATTGTGTTTGGCTATAAGTCGCAGGCATAGCCCAGCAAAATAAACGAAATTGTTAGCGCAACAAAATGCGTATAAAAATTAACCCTATAATTTTTTTTTATAAAAATTGACCGACTGCAGCACTCCTCGATGTATTTTTTCTATAACTTTTCTCCTAATTAAGCTATTGTAATTATTATTATTCAAAAAAAACTTCTTTTCTATGTTGTTGTTAATTGAAGTAAATGCCTAAATTTGAATATTGTCTTTTACTGTTATGTTGTATCTTCTTAATATTTGCAACTTTTTTAACACCCTGTAAAAACATGGTTTTCTTCCATAAGATTGTCATTACCTGTTACTTTAGCGGTTTTTTTTTTAAGGTCTAAACAACTTGATCAAATCTAGATTCCAACATAAAAACAAAATGCTTAGGTCCAGTTTTTCAGTATTGAGTAAACCCTGACTTAAGCTCAGAGCTCGAGAGTAAATTAATCTCGAGTTAACTCACGAAGCAGTTTTCCAGTAAAGGTAAAACTTTGATTGGAAATGGCATACTAATGCTGGCATGTGTATCGAAATATGTTATTTTCAATGAAAAAATAAAACAAACAACAAACACAATGAAGCAAACAGCTATACATTATAATAAAAACAAAAATGTAACAAATACAAGTAAAAATTATATTCTGTGGGAGATATTTTAGTATAATATCAAAAATCTGATTTTATTTAATCCAATCTTAGCTCAGACAAATTTCTGAGTTAACTATGATTTAATTCGGGCTGTCAAACTAACCGAAAAACGTATTTTCAGAGTTAAGTTGAGGTTAACTCTAACCCCGGGATGATCTCGCTGGCGTTGAAAAACTGGGAGTGATTTTTTTCGTATTTCTCGTTCATATTTGATTTTTTTTTTTCAATTAAATTTAATTTTTGTGTTAAGATCGCAGACAACTTGCAATAATTAACCCTGTTTCGGTTTGAGAGTCAATTTTTATAAAAATTGACTTAAAATGAGAACAAAAAATACTAAAAACCATCGAAAGCACATACGAAACGATAATGTGATATAGCTTTATTTAATCAATGCTTTAGTTCCATTTTTTGATTTAGTTTTTTACTCAAGTTGTTTTAGTCACTGGTTTTGGAGATAAAAAATTTTGTCTTCAAATTGAAGTTTTACAAAATTTTGTTATATTAATGGCCAGTTTCTCCAAACACTTTTAAATATTTATTGGGTTGTTAAATCTTAAAATGACATTTTTCAATTGCACCAACAACTTTTAGTTTTAAAAGGGCCAATAACTAAAGTCCCAGTTTGTTCCAAATAAATTTTAATGGCGTCTTAATGTATGACAAAGAGAACGTTGAAATTTTTCGTTTGATATGCTTCGTTTGATATAAATTCTGACATTTATACATATATAACACAATACTCAGAAGTGAGATTGCATTATAACTTCCAATTTTAAGGGTATTTAAATTATAATTGATCTGCACAGATATAATCAAATAATTTTAAAGTGCAATTAAGTTATGAAGTTTATTGAATAACCACAATACCATAACGCAAATGTTCATTAATCTGCTCTCCATTTTTATTATACGCCATCTAGAATAATAATGAACTTCGTCGTTTGCATTAATACGAATGTGAAGACAATTTTATTTTTAAAATTCCTCAACGTTTGTTAAAAGTTACGTAATCTACGAAAAACGTCACAAGTATTATAGTTCAATCAATGTTGCCGGAAACCAGTTGTTCAGATTAATTACTTTGAATGCCGTGGGAATTTGACCATAATGCGTGACTCTTGAGTTACGATAAGTGTGATTCATAAAAATAAAAATGTTGTCATACAAGTGTTTCATAATTTTTTTTTTGTAATTCATAAAATGCGTGAAACTGATCTGGTAAATCAGAATTTTTTCCTCATTCATAAATATTAATACATCTATGAATGTTCCTTTAGGTATAGATACTTTATGTATGTATATGTTATGTTTGGATGCAACTAACAATGGAATTCAATACACATTCTAATTCTTGTAATTAAGATTCACAAGGTACATTAGTGCTTTGAATTACATCATGCATACCCTATATGCATGATGTAATTCAAAGCAAAAAATAACCTATTTTTTTAACAATATAGAAAGAAAGTTTTTGTCAACACATAGCACCAAACATATTATGTATTATTTCGTAATTTTCCCTTTGGGGCTTTAAAAAATATACTGATTGAAGCATTACTTGTTGTTCATCAGGCATTCGGTTTACATAAGTCACAACTAGCGCTAAGTGCGCCGTTTTGATGCCAACAACTCATAATACCTATTAAGTGTATGGGTTTAGGTTGGGTAATTGTGTTTACTAGGGGTGATATTGGGAGTATGTGCCTTTAATGACATCCAGCTTAAGACGGAACAGGAGACCCTCGGATTCCTAGCTAAGAAAGACCGTTCGTGTCCCAGCCAGTTGGTAAGTCCGGCAGCTAGCTGCGCTATGTCTGGCTCCACCTAGTACTTATCTGGAAATGGTACTGGATGGCTGAGGGCATGTCGGCCTCCCATCTAGGGTGTCCGAGTTTAGAGAACGATGTGGTTCACGAAGCCACCATAGTCTGCCTGCACGGCTTTGATACTGGACAAACATGGTTGTTCCCGCAGTCGTCGTAGAGGGATCATGTTGTTCTTGTGATCCCTTTTGTTGTTCACTGGAAAAGGAGAGATATTTATAAAGTCTATTGTTTTAACTATTTAATTATATTAAGGAATCCAAGAAGATTTCCTATACTCACTATTGAGAGTTCGCAAAGGTCAGCTACAAAGAACTGACCGAAGAATTGGCATCTTGGACTAGCCAAGGCAGGGCAATGGCATGCAGAGATAATGAGTGACTGTTTCCCTTTCTCTTTCATTTCCGCAGCTACGGCAGGGAGTATTGTGTGGAATGCCCATTTTTGCCCCATGCTCTCCTATCGGCCAGTGACCCGTGCTGACTGCAATAATTCTGGCTTTGTCTGGCCGAGTTCTACACATGAGTTTACTTGTACGGGATTTATCATAAGCAGGCCACATCTTCCTTGAAATGACACAAGTAGACAAACCTTTCCATCTGCGATTGGACTCGGATAGATAATGTGACATGATATTGCCCTTCACAGCTCCTAGCGGAATTCTAACTGCTTCAGCAACGAGTAGTGAAGGGCTGATCCTTGCCTGGCAAGCTCGTCAGACCACATTCCATCTTCGACCCATCAGTAAAAATAAAAGTGTCATAATTATCTTACCTAAACAATTTAACAATTTAATCGGCTTCACAGTTTCGATTAAACGTAGAATATGTTCAGTTTTTAGTTTGAATTAACCGAAAACCGTTTTAATTTTAGTTCAGTTCTAGAACCACTATACTCGGGTGACATTTAATTATAAGAGAATTTTTTAATGAAGTTGCGAAACATTACTTCTTTTTTTACTACAAATAATCGCCTTTTTTAAATGTAATTTGTTGATTTGTAAACTAAATTTTAAATATTAGCGACGAGAAAAACTTTATACTTGTTGCGAATATGAGAAGAGCTAAAAAAAAACAAAAAAAAAAAAATCTCACACGTTTGTCAAGGACGAAAAATATTTGTTGTTGTTTCGCGTGTTCTTTTCCTCAAAGAGAGTAAGAGAAGAAAACGAAAGAGAGTTGAATACGAAAAATGCTGCCATCTTGTAAATGAAAAATTTAAACTCTGTTTAACGTTTAGTTGAACAGATGTTTAAACGATCACTGTAAAGCTGGGGATTAACCATCGAAACCGTTGAAAACGTATAATTCTCACTAAATCGGTTCACTGGTGTATTAAGTTCGTAGTTAAACAGCGTTTGATTAGTCACTAACTCTTAATATCCATACATACTTGGCCAAAAATATATAGATGAATTGATAGCTAGAAGCGCCTCTTCGTTCCATCTTAACAATGCCCAAGTCACTGCACCATCTGTAAAGATTAAGATTTTTATACTATGCAGTGGCGATTTCTCTCAGTTAGCTGGCTTAGAGCCTCTAAACCAAGAATTTAATTGAATAAATTTTATGAATTCCATCTAATATGTAATTAATGTAATTATGAAGATTAATTACAATAATTAATAACTTTAAAAACAAAACTACTTATTTTTAAATCAATTTTTCCTTTACACAATCAAAACTCCCATACAAAAATTCTCATTTAAAAATATTGTTTAGCATTAAAATTTGTGATAATTAATTCTATATAATCTATATAATTGTGTTTGGCTATAAGTCGCAGGCATAGCCCAGCAAAATAAACGAAATTGTTAGCGCAACAAAATGCGTATAAAAATTAACCCTATAATTTTTTTTTATAAAAATTGACCGACTGCAGCACTCCTCGATGTATTTTTTCTATAACTTTTCTCCTAATTAAGCTATTGTAATTATTATTATTCAAAAAAAACTTCTTTTCTATGTTGTTGTTAATTGAAGTAAATGCCTAAATTTGAATATTGTCTTTTACTGTTATGTTGTATCTTCTTAATATTTGCAACTTTTTTAACACCCTGTAAAAACATGGTTTTCTTCCATAAGATTGTCATTACCTGTTACTTTAGCGGTTTATTTATTTTAAACTACCCCCAGAGCACGTAGCTAACCCTAACACGGTGTCTCCACGAGCAAGATTTCATAGATTACCATCTGTCACTTTCCATAGAAAGAAAGATTGCTAGAATGCTATAAAATGTAAAATGTATGGTGGGCATTTAATGGCTTAATATTTCATACTATTTCAGTCTAATTACAAAAAAAGCAGAAAAGTCAATATAAAAATGACAGCTCATAGAATACTATCTTTAGCATGCTATGAGCTGAGCAATATATTGCAAGAAATTTTTCATAGAATACTATTTGCGGTCTCCATGAGGAATTTTAATAGAACGCTATCTTCATCATCATCGGCTCGACAACCGGGGTCCGGTCCTGGCCTCCTTCAGCAAGTCTCTCCACCTACCCCGGTCTCGAGCCGACGCCATCCAGTTTCGCACCCCAAGGCTCCGGGCGTCCTGGTCTACGCCATCTATCATTCTATGCATTCTATGAAATCTAGATCGTGTAGACTCCGTGTAATGTTAGGACCAGGAATCGCCACTGATACTATAATGTTTGATAATACCATTTCCAATTCTAAACTTCAGGGCCAATTTTTCTCCATTGGAATACTACAGAATATAAATACAACGACCGGAACTCAGCGTATCTCCTAAGTACATAACTGTACCAGCTGAGTTTGTCGTGCTGAATTTTATCAACGATGATATTTCTGACCTGTACGTTTCATCGGATCTTTTAACTTCTGATTCGGTCATATCATTTGCCGTCAATTTGCTCTCATACTATTTGTACATTGTCCAACATTTTAAATCGTATGTAAGCGCTGCTATAATGCTTTGTAGAGCTTTTCTTTTAACTTAGGGAACATTTTTCGGTAACAGAAGATGGCAGAGTCACTTCTAGACTAGAGACATATGAACAGAGTGTTCGCTTATGTATAGTGCTAAAATAAATAGATGTCTTGTTTCATTAAAAATATCTTTATTTTCTATTGTTACAATCAACTTTCATTACAGCAATTTATATCAGTATCAATGGATACTCCGAAGTACGTTGGACTGAAAAAATTTACAAACAAAACGCCCAAGGCAAACGTGAAAATGCCATTGAAACTTTCTCAGCGTCGGAGTTATATTTTACCTCGGAAAAATACGTCTTCGGAACAAATGGAGGAAGCCAACTTCAACTTATCGCTGGAAAATATGTGTATCCTTTTCAAGCAATCATACCCCCGAACGCTCCGACATCATTTATTGGATCTGATGGAAAAATTACTTACGAAGTTGTCATGGTCATCGACCGTGTTCTTCGCTACAATAACACTTTTAAACAAGAGTTTACCGTTATATCGCCCTACGATATAAATCTTAATCCTGTGCATGCTCATCCAATGGAAAACGAAGAACAAAAAGTTTTTTGTTTGAGTATGTGTTGTCGAGGCAAGAAACCGATTAATATGAAGGTTCGAGTTCCATTTTCAGCTTTTGCTCCAGGACAAAAAATTCGATTTAATGTTGTTGTGGATAATCAATCTGATATTAGGTGTTCAGATATTAAAGTTAGACTCATGAGAAAAGTAACTTACACCTGTCACACACCGGAAACAAAAACCAAATGGAATGAACTTAAAATTGCTCAAATTCTATTGGGAGAAGTAATTAAACAAAACACGGTAGAAATTAATGAGTTTCTTGAGATTCCATCAACTGTCCCATCATCATTGGAAAGTTGTTCGATTATCAAAGTCATTTATACTTTAAAGTTTACTGTCAAGCTATCAGTATTTTATTCAGATTTTGATCTTGTTTTTCCTATCACGATTGGAACGGTACCCTTACAAGCCAGTTTGATGGGTGAACAGAATGCTGTAGTTGCTGGACAGCCTGGAATGACTCCAGTTTATAACCCAATGCGTAAGAATAATCATGAATTATAAAACTATTAAATTGGTCGATAAACTAAATTATTATTAATTTTTAGCTTCTCCAACATACGAGGAAGATATAACAGCAAAGGGAAAATATCAGGATAAAACTTTTGTGCCAAAATATCCAGTGTTTTCGTATCAAAATACTTCAGAGACAATTCGAGATACGTCTGGACATTTATATCCATCAATGACACCTCAACCTATAAGGCCGTATCCAACATCTCCTCCTCATGAGGCTTCAAATCGTGAAAATGTTTCACAAATCGGGTGGAATACTTGAAAAAGTAATAAATTATAAAATATTAGTTTATTTAAGTTTTATAGCAATACATTTAAGAATAGAGAACTATTTTTGTACTCATAGATTTGTGTTTGATCGAGAAAAACACAAAATGTTAATGTCTCCCACAATTATTGTGCCACAGGATTGTGCACAAGTGGAGAGTTGCATTGTTAATTAAAATAAAAAAATAAGACATAGCGATAATACACGTAACCTTTCTTTGAAAAAATAGGAAATTTGGTTGTAAACATTTATTCATATACATTTTTTTATCAAAATGAAGGTTTTTTGTATGTAACACTGCTTGGAGCTTGTGCTCTAAAATTATCGATCATTTGGCCATGAGTTATAGCCATTTAACGGAAGGCGTGTTTAGTTGCTGGTATTTATTTTATTTAATAATTAAGCAATCTTTTTCGGCACAGACTGCTTTATTCTTTTCGTCTTTTCTTATACGCTAAGGGGAAATTATTTACAGTTGGGAATTTGGTTAAGGCGGGAATTATTCACAAGTATTTACAATATGTTAGTGTTGCCATAAGGCTTAAATTACTACACGTGGTAACTGAATAGATCATGAGAATTCTTTAATGGTATCCATTTATGTTATGTACGAGAATAACCTCATAGCCCGAGAGCTAGCGACCGATTTCGGGACATTATTTTTGCGCGCCTAAATTTTTGTCAATCATTATGGCTACCAGAAGTGGCCGGAAACCTAAGACCAAAAGTACGAAATTACTCAACCATGATAAATAATTTTGGCACGAAAATTGTTTTCACTTAAATGTAGTTTAAAACGTTTAAAATAATAATGTAAAACTGATATAACATTATCATGCCAGAAAAAGGTGGCCAAAGCAACTCAATAAATTCAATAAGTTTATTTTTTAAAGTGTTTTTATATTGTATTCCAACATGATAATGTAGCGGCAGTTATACATTATTATAAATAAAAACGAATAAAATTATGTTGGACTGATTCAATACGGCTCTTATGAACTTCATAAAATGGAGTCCACACTTGTGAGGCATACTCAAGATGAAGCCTAATATGGCAGTTATACAAAGGGAGAGTAACGTACGGATCGTTAAATTCCTTTGCCCACCGTTCAATAAATCCAAGCATAGATCGCCTATTTTACTATGAAATTAACATGTTCAGCAAATTGTAGATTTGCACTAAAATTAACTCCTAAATCTTTGAAACTTAACAAGCGACTAATTTTATTTTATGTTATAATATACTCAAAAGTACTTCCAACTCATTTAATAGTTTGGCATTTTTTAGAGTTTTATTACACCCAAAAAGTGAAACTATCAACATTGGCCTGTAAAAGAGTATGTGATCATGGGTAGTTTTGATTGTTTTATAAATTTGCATATCATCTGCAAAAATGAGAATATCACTAAAGCGTATGTAAGCAGAAACATCATTTATAAATAGAATAAATAAGAAAGGGCCCAAAATGGCTTCTCTGCGAAACGCCATAGTGGGCAACAAACGGGTCTGAAAGAAAGTTTCTAAATTTGACCTAGTAAGATCTATTCTCAAAGTACGATTTGATCCACGAAATGAAAAGTGTTAGAAAACCGTACGCTTTTTATAATAATGTATAACAATTATGTCATGGCTGAGTTAGAAAAATCTGTATAAATATAGTCATATCATTTGAACAATCATGCAAAAAAGATAGAAGATTTGTAACCGTAGACCTCTTCTGCACGAAGTTGTTGTTGTTTACATAATATGTTTTTACTAAAAAATGACAGGCTTTCACAAACAACCTGTTCAAATAGTCTTGGAATAAGAGACAATTTAGAAATGGGTCCATAATTATGAATGTCAGTTTTATCACCTTTTTTAAAAACGGGAGTAAGAAATGACTTCTTCCAGAAACAAAAAAAAATTCCAGATTTTAAAGAAAGCTCAAACAGAAATTGCAAGGGCTGCACTAATGTGACAATAATTTTTCAGGACGATTGGTGGTATTCCATCTGGGCCATAAGAGTAATCGTCATTTAGCGATGACATAAAATGTAAGATTCTATCTCGTTTTACAGAAATATTGTTACAACTAACTTGGGGGTAGGTGTTAACGTGTTTAATATATTCTTCATCGACTTATCAATAAAGGACTTAAGAAAATTCTGTGCGAAGGCATTGGCATTTTGTATAGAAGAGTTCTCACATACAAAACTTACTGGAAAGCCATCCGAATTCTTCTTCGAGTTTACAAAATTAAAAAAATTGTATAGTGTCCTGTTTTAAAGAGTTAACATGGTTGGTGTATAAAGATTTTGAAAGAGTTTTTAATTCATCAAATAAAGCAATATATGTATTGTTCATAGATTGTTGGAAGAAAGAGTTGTTATACAAGATTTTCATACTTTATTTCTCTTGTTTCGAAGAGATCTGTTATAATACAAATTCTATTTATTATACATTGAAAATATAAAATAATAATTAAAAATAATTTCAACTAAGTGGAAGACTTAACATTAATTTTGTAGACTTGTTGAATTACTGATTCAAATCAACTTTTTATGGCATTTATTCAATGAAAAATGGCGAACTATATCCAATGAGATGACAATCATTAAGGGAAGTGTTATATGGATTATTATTTTAAACGTTTCAAATTATATTATAGTGAACAAAATTTTATGCCACAATTTTTTCTGCACTTATCTTGTATCTTTGATTTCCGGCCATTTCCGGTAGCCATAATTCTCACTTATTGACGAGTGACATTCAAGCTCGCATTCAAGCAATAACTGGACAAAAATTCAAGTGATGGGCGAAAATAGTATCCCAAAACTAGTCCCAAAATTTCGCAGCAATTTAATTAAACTGTATGCGAAAAGATTGTAGTAGAGACTACAACCGGAAATTGACCGCTTCACCATTATTTTGTTGTGAAGCAGCGTACCACTTAACGGAAAGTAGAGAAGAATATTTCGTTTTTGGATTACGCTATGTCATTTTTGTGTTAGATTTTTTGTTTCATATAAAGCCTAGTATATGTACGCTGCTGATGTGAAACAAAATTTTCTGTCATCTCATTGTATTTGTGTGAAGACCATGTGGAGACTTGAACCGTTAACGGATCGTTTCCCATTTATTTCGCAGCATTGTAAGGGATTTTTCGTTTCACATCAGCAGCGTACTACAAAACGGAAAGAAGAACGGAAAATTTCGTTTATGATTTCGCTATGTCATTTTTGTATGGGGTTTTTCGCTTCACATAAGCTGCATACTAGCATTGAGTTTAAACACATAGAGGGATCAAGATGGTTTCAAATTCACTGAAGTAGATGTCGCTTAATGAGGATATCGAGTAATTATTAATGCCCTAATTCTCTGCAACGAAAATCACTCAAGCCGAACCAAACAAAATTCTTCTGCATACATTTGTATTTATTTATCTTTATTTGTCTTGCCTTTTATGAATTAAAAGGCAAGAAAACAATTGATATTTCACCTTATAGATAGTTTCCTAGCTAACAGAACGTTTTATATACTAATACAGGGCCCTAGTTCTGATCAGTACATTCCAGAGGGCGGGGTACCACAAGGTACTGGGCCCGCACATTATATGACCTGTATTTGTACGATTTTACTCATATCAATTTCTCTGGTAATGAAACAACATCGGAAGGTATTCTGTTCGCCGACTATCCTCACGAAGCAAACTGGAAACTCAAAGCTCATTTAGAAATCATTAACGACTACTATAAAACATGGGGTATCTCAATCAACAATAATAAATCTGGAGCCATCTGTTTCAGGAACGCTAGTGGAAAAAGTAAGGAGATGCAGTAAGAGAAAGTAAGAACCTGACTTTAATGATTGGTAATACTAAAATAAAGTTTAAAAATAAAGTAAGGTACCTAAAGGTAAATCTAAATAATTTGTTAAAATTCAACAACCACGCGCGTAAATGCGATGCAAAGGCACAGAAAGTAGCAAATATGCGACACGACATGCTCAACAAGAAAACAAAACTTCTGTTTTATAAAACATTAATAAGACCGATTCTCATTTATGTATTTCCTATTTGGTTCGCTATTAAAAAAAAAAAGATCTTGAAGCTTTCGAAAGGAAAGTCCTCCGATAAAAAATTTTAAAAGTAGACATAAAGAATTTCAAATCAACATATTTACAATTAGTCTAAAATAATTCCCTTATTAATATAAATCCAGTACTATTATGAGTAGTGTCAAAGATTATAAACATATGTATATCATATCTACCTAAAGAGAAAAAATGAATAAAATATAAACTTGAATGGTCTGTTCAGAATAAATTTACATAAGTATTTAAATTCTATTTGTATAACATATTCAACTAACAGATATTAACTTTTAAAAATGAAATACATATTCGTTGTTTTATAAAACATGATAACTTTATTATCAATTGCATAGGCGCTGGTTATAGCGATCAGGAAAACGCATCATTAAAAATGTTCGAATGGATCTTTTATGTTGTTTTAAATCGATTAATAAAAGAAATTGCAAGAAGTACACAAGAGTTAAACATAATAAATTTGTATTTGTATTTAAAAAAAAAAAATAAGAAATCTATTGTATTTACATAGTCGTAACTTCCACATAATCAAAATGTTAAAAAATATCTATAAATACACTTTTGTGTATAAACAATCAAACAAGGAAAAAATATATACATATATATTTGTAACAAATATTTTAGCAACTAAAAACTAATCACAACGTGAAACTCGAACTGGAACTGAAACAGATTAATAACAAGAATGAATAGTCGATTCGCCAATGTAAAAAGTCAAAAAGTCTCAATAAAATACATACATACATCATTTTGTTAAGGCAGCTGTCATTTTTTCAAACTGCCCCCCCCACTGGGAAACACTAGTCTTCTCATCGTGGAGTCCTACTTGCTGGCTCTCGTTGTTTTTGAATTATTAAAGGAAATTTCAAATCTACCCTCCAAAATCTGAAACTACCACTATTTTTAATCTCAATTTACCACGTTTTAAAAAAATGGAAGTGACTACACGGTAAGACTTATGGCAAGTGAACATTTTGATTCGGGTACGCACACTTGCTGTTTGATTTTGCTTTCATATTTCGACTTTTTCAATTTGAAGAAAATTTTAATGGCAAAGTACTCGAAAAAGACAGATTAGTTATTTTGTTGCTGATGAATGAAAGAAATTATACTTTTATAGAAAAATAAATGCGTTGATTCGTTTTTTGAAAATTTATATTCACTTCAACGTGCCTCAACTGAACTTTTTTGAAATTTATTCAACTTGAGACCATCTTGAGACATGTGCCGGCTCTCAGTTTTTTGTTCCGCTTTAAAATGCAAAGCAAAACCAATACATCAAAAAACCAGCTGCTCATTCAGTAGAATTTCAGCATGTAGGCCAAAAGAGAGCAAACATTTTCGGTCGAGCATCTAGGAATATTTAATCTATGATGCTAGGCTTTAAACAAAAACTGCCTGAAGTCTCCGAAAAGTTCATTAAATGTATGCACTCCAAAAATTCTTGCCTGGCAGTGCTCAAAACATTTTAGTTATTCCATTTCATTCCCGTTTTTCTGTTCTTCTTTTCGCATGTTAACAAATAGTGTAATGTAATAAACGTCAAAAACAGCTGATTACCACACAAGTTTTTTTTTTGTTTGTTTTCCATCGGAATGTGTAGAATATGTGCACTGCGACAATGAAATATCTCATATCTACTGAATGAAAAAAGAAAGTTTTCACTTGTGTGTTTTTTTAAATGAGGTTTAAGAAACAGTCAATGCATTTCTACTCTACGCCAGCAACATAACGTCGACGTCGGTTAACCATACTCTATACAATTAAATAATCCGTAGAGCTCTCAAAACAGAAGAAGTAGAAGCTACACAACTTGGTAGAATCGCATGCCACAACTTCATCAGGTTGAAAAAAGTGAAATTTAGTTTCTTATTAATATTTTTTTGTTTAAACAAATAGGCGAAACAGCATTTAGGAGAGCAAATAAATGCGTAAGTGGTGATAGATTAAAAATTGTTTTTCGAAACAGTTGTGATTATGAAACTTAACTTTTAGAAAACAGGAAGTGAATCATTCTATTTGGAAACCTTAACATTTCACCAAAATGGGAACGCAATCAATAGAGAAATCAAAGTCTGTTGAACCATTTCCAACACCAAACTCTCCCAAAAAGAGAACATACAGCACAAAAGAACAGTTGAAGCAAGTGATGGCTGGAGGACTTGCTGCTGCTATCACAAGATCCACCTGCCAACCACTGGATGTATTAAAGATTCGTTTTCAACTACAAGTGGAACCACTTGGCGGGCAGGCTAGTCAAAAATCCAAGTATGTATCAATATTCCAAGCGTGTAAAGTGATATTCCGAGAAGAGGGCATTGCTGCCTTTTGGAAAGGCCACAATCCTGCACAAATACTCAGCATTCTATATGGAATTTCTCAATTCTGGACATACGAACAGTTAAGTTTGTTTGCCAATCAGACATCCTACCTCAAGGACAAACCAAATTTTTCGAATTTCATTTGTGGCGCAGTTGCTGGTGGAACAGCGGTAATCATTTCAACCCCTCTCGATGTCATCCGCACTCGTCTGGTGGCACAAGATTCCAGCAAAGGTTATCGCAACGCGACCCGTGCTGTAACAGCTATTGTACGTGCTGAGGGAGCTGTAGGCTTGTACCGGGGTCTCTCCTCAGCGCTGATACAAATCACTCCACTAATGGGAGCGAATTTTATGTTCTATCGTTTGTTTAGTAAATCGGCTTTAAAAGCTTACAAAGTCGATGATCGAAGGTAAGATAGCGCATTCCCTCAAAATTAAATTTACGAAATTCAATTACAGTAAACTTCCTACCTGGAATCTCCTCATTATGGGTGCGTGTTCGGGAATGCTATCGAAAATGATGGTATATCCATTCGATTTGATCAAAAAGCGGCTGCAGATTCAGGGATTCGAAACTCACCGTCAGACATTCGGGCAAAATATAAGGTGTACAGGGGTAATCAGTTGTCTTAAACTTACAGTGCAACAGGAAGGAGTGCGAGGGTTGTATAAAGGCATGGCACCTACTCTCTTAAAATCTAGTTTGACGACTGCATTATATTTTAGTATTTATGATAAAATACGACAAATACAATGGTGGACGTGAAACAAAACTCATCGTCAAAACTAAAACATGGTGCTTTGTGGGGAAATGCTGTTTTGGCTAGTGGTTAAGTTCAAAAAATGTTTTATATATATGCGCCTCTATGACATAAACTTTAAGTTATTCATGAAACGCCTCTTGTTATAAATTTAAAAAAAATGTATTTTATTGAAAATATACACAGATCCAGAAAATATTTTATAAGATAAAATTAATAGCTTTTCTCTCTACAACTGGTTCAATTTATTTGCATATATATATATATCAGTACTAAATTTTATATTTCGAATTTAACTCAGGTGCGGATGCGTTGACATTCCATTGTCTGCTTTGTAATATGCGTTTGGAATAAGTATATTCAATCAGTGTTATGATTATTGTAATTATAATTTAAAGGTTAAACATTTTTTGCATAACAAACCAGAACCTAGATAATGACAGCAGGTACATAGTTCGTCACAAGCGAATGCTGATGCTTTGTTGCTATTGTCATGCTTCAAAGTATCTCTTAGTTGAATCTCTTTTTCTTATTCACTAGCGAAGTTAAAGATCAACATCATAAAAAAAAATTAAAATATATACATGACGATATATAGAGCTCAGAAAAATAAAGGAATATAAACAAGATTGCGTACGTAAGAGCTGGATAAATTAGAATTTTAATATCGAATGTCGTTAAAATATTTGAATACATAATTGTTTGATATCGAGATAATAGACATTTGTTTGTTAGACGATGTAAACGTAAAGCATCGTTGAACTTGCTATAAGTTTAGTTAATATTTTGTTAAACAAATGCAAAGATAAATTTATTTTTGTACACTGTACTTCGGCTGATGATCTTCTGCAAAAAGGTAGGTAGTAGGTTGGTAGGGACTTAGTTCTTGGTATTTGCTATCAATGCCGAATTTCGGCTTCGTCGTTATTTCGGCATTTGTGAATTTAAGTGGAAGGTCGGTCGAAATTCTTAACTAAAGTTGAAGTCAAATCGAAGTCAGCATTACTTCAAGGCCCCTCATCCGCTGAGAGACATCCATGTTGTTTCCAGTGCAATTCATCAGTCTCCAGGAATTCTTTCCCTGACAAGCAATTATCTACTATTATTGAGTTTATACACATGAGAAATCATGTGTAAGTTTCTACTGCTCGTAGGATGTCGTTACTATCGACTTGTTTTTTTTTTCTTACTCTTGTAGCAATTGTTCATGAGTTAAAAGGCAAAAGAAATAAAGAAAAACAAATACAAATTTTGTTCGGTTCGACTTGAGTGATTTTCGTTACAGGAAATTAAGGCAAAAATAATTACTCGATATCCACATTTAGCGACATCTACTTCGGTGAGCTTCATACCATCTTGATTCCTCTATGTGTATAAACTCAATGCTACTATCCAGTTCAGTCCTTTACACAGTAGGCTGTTTACTTCCATTTAGTTATAAAGTGGGGGGTTCTTAGTACTCTCTATCAGGTACTTTTAAACTGTTATATATTATATACCTATTTATAAAATATCGACCCTGGGACAAATCAAACAAGAAAGTTTTGCAACCTTAAATGTTGAGCCTTTCGAGTTACCTCGCCTCACTGGCCGAAATAGCTGAATCTCGGCACAGAAGTACTCTTTAAATAAATAAGGAAAATATTTTTGAAAATATGGTTTTTTTTTTTACCTTCCATTTTTTTATCTAGGTCCAAATTTGGGAGCCGGGCATAATACCGAAATCCAAAATCCCGAAAACCCAAAAGACCAAAAACCCAAAATACCGAAATCCCTAAATCCCGAAATTTAGATTGAGTTTTTTTTTCAAAATTTTCATTTATTTTAATAAATACATATGTACATATGTAGGTACCGAAACAAGATTTTGCTTATATTTTTTTTTGTAATTTTCAATAATTGAATAATATTTTATTAGAAAACTAAATTTTTTACACCCTTCTGGGTTTTAACATTTAACTTAAAACTAATTAAGCATCGAAAAATTACACAAAGTTTGAAAAAAAAAAAAAAAATTATTATGATAAAAAAAAAATCAAAAATTTTAGTTTGAATTTTTCAAAAATGTTTAGTTTTTTTTTTCTTATTAAAATGGCGTCTGTCAAGTGTTAGCAACGGCGGAAATGTCTGGCAATTTATATTTACATATTATGTATATTGCTCATGAGACATATAATATTATGACGAAAAAATAAATCGTTCTAAAATGATTTTAAATTTTTGACAGAAATAACGCTAACAGGTAGTAGGTAATACTTTAAGTATACACACTGGATAGTCTTTATATATATACACTGTGGGGGCTATATAAGTGGCTAGCAAAACGGTGGAAATCCCCTCATAGAATATATTGGCACCTTTACTTGACCTTGAAAAGAAATATGTAACAAAAACCCATGTCCCACATAAGCTCTAATTGTGTTTTTGTTGAGCTAGTCTTGCTACATATGAAAAAACCTCCATTTTTATTTATTTCCCTTCCCTCTTCCCTTGCTCCTGCCAAAGTGGGTTTTTATTTTATGACTCCAAAAGTGTTTCCTGCTATTTTGCTTATAAAGCAAATAAGGTAGGTACATACTATACTCAGGCTTCAATAAAGTTAGTTAAGGCTTGCATCATTGTATACAATATATTTTAATAGTAATATCGACATTAAATTGGCTAACTTCAAGTGAATTAAAGTAACTATTTTTTGAAGCCAACGCCAAATTCATTCGAATTCTAAATAGTTTTGACACCAACCTTAATTATTATAGTTTTTCGTCTCTAGTGTCTAGACCGTTTTTAATGTTTCCTTAGAAATTTTTTTTCCGTGTAGGTACCTATACGTAAGTATGTATGTGGACTATTATTTTTCATTTAATACACTGTTTGGCATAAAAGCTTTCTTAAACGGAAGTATTGTACCGCCATCTTCTAGAATATCTCTAAAAAGCTTTACAAACCCAATGACAAGGCAACTGTCAAAACGTCCTAGTGCCCCAGTGAACTAAAATTCTTTTAACGCAATCATACGCATGACATACTACATTATTTGAGACTGTAAACGAAGAAGAAAACAAAAAAAAAAAAAAAAACCTTGCAAAAATAGGATTTTCTCCAGCGAGCATTCACGCGAAGTCCTTGTCAGTTTAAAAGCCATTCCTTTACCTAGTTCATATTCGGTTTTTCATACGCGAAGAGTTAAAAGTTCTACGAAAATTTCCTTGTTCAATAGTGTAGTGTCTGTCGATATATGTAATTTAATTAAGTGTATTATACAAGCTAGGCACACACACAAACACACATCTTCAAACAAAGGACTCGACGAAAGTTTTATTTGTTTTAGTAATAAAATTTCAATACATAAAATTAATCGGGAATAACTGTGCCGGCGCTTTCGGTATACCTTCATAAACAATATTCCATCTTAAAGGGCATACAAAAATTGTCACATTTTTAAGCACATCTTTAGTACATAGTAAATTTCGTTTTTATACACGCCCATTAACACACCCGCAACGTGTGTGCATAAATTACGACACAAGGTCCTTTTTTTGTTGTATTATTATTATTGTTGTTGTTGTGTCTCAGTCATGTCAAATTGTGAACTCTGGAGTGCTTTTATACGTTAGTGATTTTAATCTGTGAACAATTTTTCATTAGAAAAAGGTCCAATAATAGGCATTCAAAGAAGAAAAAGGATATAACAAGCATAAAATATTAAAAAAAAAAACCGAGGCGAAGGTTAAATTGCTGCCGCAGGAAACGATTTAGTTCAAAGGAATTTGTGCCTATGCCAATTGAGTGCCTTATCTCCTTTGACCACAACCCCCAAGGTGTTTACTATTCTGGTCAGGAGCTGTCCGGTGTTGTCGAACTCAATGTCGATACAACAAAAAGGATCAAAGGTATGTACTTAGTAATAATACATAAATTGTGTTTTTGACGAGTAGACGAGTGCGACAGTGTCAGTAAAGACGCACACTGACATTCTGAGTCATCATTTTTAAATGTGTAAAAATACTACCATTCCTTATTCGCGCCAACAAAGGGGCTACATACCCACCATAATAATAATGACAGCATCGTAAGTAAATGGCAGTTTGTTTTTGTTTATAAATTGTGAGAGTCATGCATGACAAGAAGGGACGATAAAAATATACATACCTATGTATATAAGTAATTTTAAAATATTTATAGTCGAAAGACCCTCGTGAGTTGATGGCAGGGGAAAATATTATTAAGGATAGCGAAACTGATTCTGAAATAGCAATCCACCATTTTTATGACAATTTCTAAAATCATATTGTAAAATCATATTTGCATGTAATTTAATCATTTTTAGTCGCAACTCGCAACTATGGTGGATGAATTTGAGTCATGCTTTTGCTAAGTTCAGCGAAAGGTCATGGATAATTAGATTAAATGTCTGTTTTGTTGACTTTGCTAATATTTTAAGCATTATACATTTTTAGCTTTTAAAGTAATGAAATGCTCATGTTATTTTTATAAAGAAAAGCTGTCTTCTTTGTGATAAATTATTCGATTATTAAGATACACAGAATATTAACACACTACTTGCATATAGTCGAACGCTTTCAATAAAGTCCCAGCCCTCCGTTCTTCACAGCTTATACCTACATACATATGTAGTTGTACTTTATACATAAACCCTGGGCAGACATTATGCCCGTTTAAGCAAATATAAAAGAAAATTGTTTCTTAATAAAGATACCTATTCAAAAATTTGAACAAAAGGAAGTCTTTCTTTTCTGATGACGATCTGACGAAATTAACGTTCCAACTTTTTTGCTTCACCTAAGGATTTGCTTGTGAAGATCACCGGATTGGCTTCCGAAAGCAGAAAAATATGATACTCTTTACTTATTTTGTTTGTAAGAAGTTATAGAGTACTTATAACAGTTTAGGGTAAGTCCCAAATAACTTTTCCTCCGAAAACACTTTTTTCTTCAATTAACAATTTTATTTATTTTATGAAAAACGCAACTTAAATAAATTAAATAAGAACCTAGGTATAACATATTCAACTTTTTTCACAGAAAAAAAAAATATTCAAAAAAAGCTTTAAAAAAGCCATAATGCTCTAACTAAGGCCATATGGCGTACTCCTGAGGGCAATATGGCGCCCTGCTTCTTATTTATCTAAATGCAGTACAGAATTTATGATATCTTCGGCCACACTGCATTCATTCGTCTATACATACGTTTTGATAGTGTAATCTTTACCACAACTAGGGCCAATATTTTTTCCGAAGTTTTCGGGTCCATCAGACTTGTCGACATGTTGGATTTCGATGTTTTCTTCTTTAGATTTTGTATTACATAGTGTGCAGAACTGGTAAAAACTCCCATTGTAAGGTCGTCCGTTGAGACATAATACTTCGTTTCTTGCTTTGAAGATTAAAGAAATGTCTTTTGGCTTAAGATAATCATGGAAATAACTATTGTTACTCAGATTATAATTCAGCTGGCTATATATTATTAGGCTTTCTGATTCGATAGCAATTTCTACAAGTTGATTCCGAATCGAGTCTTCATTAAGCTGAATTATTCTATAAAGTTTTTCTTTCACACCAAGAATGTTGTCTGGATCAATTTGCAAATTTTCACACATGCAGTGGCGATCCGTTGCCATTTATCATATCACCAGTCCTTGTTTCTTGCAGCATCATTTTACTTAATCGCTCATCTCGAAAACCTAACACTTTAATGAGATAATCAGCTTGTAGTTTCAGAGTGCTGGTAAATATCTTTGGTAGGCCGGTGTCTAAGTAAATCGCATAATTCGGTGTGTTGATTGGTAAATAAAAAATTTGTTTGATGAAATTTCTCTGAAGTTTATCAACTTCTTCATACTCTTCCATTCCCCAAACTTGAGTTGCATAACACTGAGTTGACTTCACAACTGAATTGAAGATTTGGTATTTGATATTTGACAGACAAATGTATTTGGTATTTGACAGACAAATGCATTTGGTTATTTGAAAAAAAATTTCTCCATGTTAAGTTTATGAGACTTTGAGACGCCTTGGCTTTTCCGAAGAGGTGCTTATTAAAATTCAGCGTTGGGTTAAGGTTCACTCCAAGATATTGATATTCCTTTGTCACTTCTAAACTCCTTCCATTGTACTTCCAATTGTTTCTAGCTTCAGTCCCATTAGATCGCGAGAAAATCATAATATTTGACTTTTCAGTGTTGATTTCAAGTCCCCATTTTTCACAGTACATAGACAGCCGGTTAATCATCAATTGTAAATTTTCTTTCAATTCTGACAATATGACCAAGTGCTGCTATATTCTATACACATTGATTTGGATTCCTGCCATTCTGATTCCTCCAGGAAGGTGGTTAACAATTTCGTTTATAATTTTTGTGCAAATAAAAGTGCAAATAAAAGTGCACTAATCGGACATCCCTGTTTGACACCTGAATCAGTTATAAACCATTCAGAAAAATGTGATCCATCCCAAACGTTAGCTGCTGTGTACATGTTTTTGATGACATGTAGAAATCTGGTTAAAACACCTAACCGTGTAAGTTTGTATATTAGAGCATTACAATTTACTAAATCAAACGCTGCTTTGAAATCGACAAACAACGCGAACACTTTTTTATTTCTAGCTTGAAATGAGCTTGATGTCAGAAAAAAGATTTGATCAACTGTGGAATAGTTTTTCCGAAATCCAGCTTGGAAGTCCGATAGTATAATTATTTCTTCTACCCACTTTTCCAATCGGTCAACAAGAACTCCACAAAATAACTTAGCTATGATATTGATAAAAGATATACCTTAGTTGGCAACTTCATTCAAGTCACCTTTTTTATGAATGGGAAAAATGACAGTTCTTCTAAACGAAGATAGAAGTTCCATTCCAAAGAATTTTGTTAAACAGCGCGACCAGTTGGATGCCAAAACTTTGAGTTGCATTTTTAAAAAATTCATAAGGTACACCATCTTCACCTGGCACTTTATTATTTTAGTTTTTTGTAGAACTGTTGCTATTTCAAACATAGATATATCGGTGTCCAGTATATCATCGGTGATGAGAGGCTCAGCATAAGAAAACGTTGAGAGAGATTTAGTTTGAAGAAGGTTCGAGAAATGAATGGAAAGATCTTCGGCGGTTTCACCTATACCTATTAAGTGATGTGAACCATTTATAACCTTGGCCAGTTTCCAAATTCCTTTGTACCTTTTTGCGGACCTGTTTCTTTCTTCTTTTTCAGAAATACAAAATATTGAAAAAAGCAATGAAGTCCAATGGACTTTATTTCACTCTTAGGACCAGTTTATTCACAGTGGGTTAGATCTGCAATTTGATTTTCTCGGGTTCCTCTAAATCCAAAATTAAGGATCCGTGATCATCGAAAAGTGTTTGTTCACTTTATTTTCAGCTTGATTAACAAAATTACGGCTTTTCCACAAATCGTTTCATTTTCCGCAGTCTATTTTTAGCCAGTTTGGTTGTCAAAACTTAATCAAGAATTAAGATTTTTTTAAATTTTTGTGACGTGACATTTTGTGTTGTCACATAAACATTATTGAAAAATAAAAACCTACGTCAAATGTAACCACATACAATAGTAAAAAGAAACAAGTTATGTTCGCTGACGTAACAATAACCGATATCTATTCAAAAAAATATTTATTTCCATTTATTTGAGCAGTTTTGCTTAGCTTGGGTTTAAGAAATGTAATTTAAATAGGATAAACTCGAGTTTTTGTACAAACAGCTTTACAGTGTCTATCAATATGCCCCAATTTCTTCAAATACTTTACATTTAAAAATATAAGTCTTCACATAAACATGAAAATAATAATGAAAGACGACTGTGACGTCATAGAAAAATGGTGACATGAATATATGTATTTAATAATTAATATTCAAGATGAAGAACCGATTAAGAAAAAAAAAGAGTAGGTAACTGAAATTAAGGACCAAGTCTTTTTTTCTTATTTTTTGCTTTCACGAATCCAAAACTTGCTTTATACAGTCGAACTTCCATAACTCGAACTTCTTTAAGTCGCATTTCTCTATTATTCGAATTTTTATTGTTTTGTGTATTTGAACAATTATTTGTATAATTTAAAGATGGTGATGTTTTGGCTCTTTTGGTCTTTTTGAAGTTTAATGCGAATAAAAAACTCTATTCCATTATTCTCCCAACGTTTCGTAAGAATTCCTTACATCTTCAGGGGATATTTATTATTCAATCTGTTACAAAATAAAATCAATTGGTAGGTAGGTACATTTTTCAAAAACAAATTATCTTACTTATTACTAAATCGTATTATATCTGCAACTTTATTCCCACTATTGCATCAATCCGATGGCTACGACACAACATTGAAAATAAATTAACATATATTAAACGATTTATGATGACAAAAAGAAATTTTTATTTAGAACTTTGAGTATTCAACTTAGTTCTTATATCGTTCTATAACTCGAAGTTTCTGTAACTCGAACATTTTTTCTCTTATTTTAAGGGTTTGACTAATGGAAGTCGTGTTTTTAGTTTTAAGAACTTAGGAGTTAATTTCAGTGCTAATCTAGAATTTTCTGATCATGTTAACTTTATTGTAAAAAAGGCGAACTCTATGCTTGGATTCATAAAACGGTTTGCAAAGGAATTTAACGATCCATACGATACCCTCTCTTTGTATAACTGTTATGTTAGGCCGCATCTTGAGTATGCCTCACAAGAATGGACCCCTTTCTATGAAATCCATAAGAAACGTATTCAATCAGTCCAGCATAATTTCATTCGCTTTGCTCTTAAAGGCCTTCCATGGGCTGATCCTAATAACCTTCCACCATACGAGCAAATACGGATGAGTAAGTTATATAACTTGAACAATGGTGTGTTGGATTTTAATTTAAATAAAAGAAATTTAAAAACTATCTTCAGAACCAGTGTTCCACGATCCTAAATGTTTCTGTGTCATTTTGTTTAATTTTGACTTTAACATATAAAGTTTCATGTTTTTATGTGCATGTGTTTTTGTTTTTGTTGCATTGTGCTTACTAACAACTAACACCTGCACTAAGTGATGAGCCAGTGGGACACATTGTATGTGTTGGCAAATCTTCTTTCATCTACTGATGCTTGCTTTAAGCTCCATTTGAATAAGATCTGATAGTGTAAAAAAAAAACAAAGAAAAAAATCCTATAATCGCAAGTAAAAACAGTACAAGCTCTATTAATTTCAATTTTCATTGAAACTGACCCATTTTAAGAATTTTTAAGAAAAGGACATACAAAAATTAAATCTATTTTTTTTTTCTTAATTTAATATTTTCTATCTACAAAAACTTATAAAAGTACATAATAGGTTATCTCAGTTCACTTAAGAAATAAAATATGTCTACACTTAAGTATAGTCATTGTTTCTAAAAAAAAAAGTCCTCATTTAATATATAAGCTCATTTTACATTCATAAGTCTTTGTAAATACTTACTGCATTACGTCTCTCATTTCAAAATATAAACACACGCACAAATATTCCATTCATAACAAGGACAAATAGTTTACACAATCGTCTAATAACTTTATCAAGAGGCTGCCAACTTTTCGTCCTCGTTTTACTTTGAGATATAATTTTATTCAAGAGGAAAACAAGTATTCGGCGACAAAAATTATTTAGGTTATGTGCGTTGAGGAATGGTCGTTTCATTAGACGTTTTAAATTTATGAATTAACATAAAATTTTTTAATCATAATTATTCTTTTCTATTTTTTAGCAATTCATATTACTGTTAGTGGATATGCCAAGGTTCGATGGATAAAAAAGGGTTATCCGCGCGACAGCGAACGAGCAGCATGTCGTGCGTATAAATCATATCTATCATCAAGATCTTATGTACTAGGTAGCTGTTCGAATAGTTCAATTATTGATTGGCTAGCCGGTGAATATACATATACGTTTCATGTCATACTGCCAACTAATTTGCCAACATCTTTCGATGGGAAATATGGACAAATACACTATGAAATTGTTACTACAATTGATCGACCGGGACGGTATCCGAAAGTTTACAAATTGCCGTTCACCGTTATACATCCAATAGATTTAAATTCGGATCCAATTTATAGAGTAAGTTTATTTTTAAATAAACAAAATTTGGTTAAGAATAGGAATTTTTAGAAAAATTATAGATACCTCAATATTTTTTTTTTCAAATCGTAACACTAGTTAATATACATTTATGTAGGTAACTATATGTAGCTGATTCATTATTATTAAATGTATAAGTACATATATGAACTGTACATAAATGTGTACTTAAATTTGATCTTGTATTTCACGTAAAAGTTACCATATCAAACTCTTGGAATAATATATCAAAGGCGGATTTCAAAATGGTGTTGAATATTCAAACATTCAAATGGTGTTAAATACACATCTTTCCGGCTGCGTCAACTCTAACTGGAGCGTATTTCAATATGGAGCGTAGTATAGAATCTGTCTATTTTATGACATTAATCTAATGCCGTGGCTACACATTCAAATATTCTGAGACCCTGCTTTCCCTCATAAAGGTCAACTGTATTATCTCTTTGTATTCCAATGGGTGTTATACGCATCGGTTCCATTTGAAAGTTTATTTGGCTATGTTGTCGTCTGCTTTCATCAGTTAATGGTCAATTTAACGACATTTTCGTAACTCGAGTCCCATACAGGGGAAAGGATTTTATTAAGTATGACAGTTTTTTTTTTTTAATTTTTTTAATTCAAGTCTGTTCCGCCATTAAGTGCTTATAATTATTGGGGTTTGCTCTGTGTGCATTATTTTGTTTATTATTTTTTTTATTAAGATTAGCCACTAATCCAGCTACCGCTCAATCGACTTGCCACTATTATTACGCTTGATTTAAGTCAGCTGTGCTTTTTGTTAGAGACAGACAAAATCGGAATAGAGAAGTACGTTCATATATTGATAAAGTTTCATATTTACATCCTAGGCTTGGTGAAGCAGCGCTCTGAAAGTAGATACAACTATCAGGCTACTTGGTGAAAGCAGTGCATTCCAAGCTGAAAGTATTGTAAATTAGCATAGGGGTTTCGATGACATGGTCATTCTCAACTTATAAAATTGTATTGACAGCATCAAAGAAATTTTTCTTCTGTGGTTAGATGGGTAAATGATATAAGTCACTTTAAATGAAAAATAAGAAATTTGTTTTCGCAAATTAATTTTATATTTTTCTTCGTGCTTTAAACAATGGTAAAACTTTAATTTGTGAAAACAACTCTATGGCTTTTCATGACATTTTGAAATTTAATAAAATGTTCTTACGTAAAGTTTAAAAAAAATTACTTATTACACTTAGCCATCTGACTCTAGATCTGACCGTAGAACTTCAAGCCACAACAAGCTAAGATATATCACCACGAAAAAAACTATGGTTAACTAAAAACAAGCGGTGAGATGGAATGATGAGATAGTAGATAAAAATAGAAATGCAGATGTACTACACATTATCTCTTCCATTGCCACTTAACGACTTCCCACAACAAATCTTCACAAAACTAACGAATTATTCCGTGAGTCTACTTTATCCTAAGTAAGTTTGGGTTTAGTTTTCCGCCATATTCATTCACGAAAAGCTTATCAGAAAACATGTTGCTATTACCTATGACTCGATGCTATGATGGCTACGATTTTTTTTTTCATTTGATCCTTTCAGTTTTTTTTCTAAACTTTGAAATGTTTCTGATAGGCATATGGACTTTATAGAATATACTATCCATTAAATCGAAGAAATACAAAACAAAAGAACGAAGTGTGAGTACCATGACTCCAAAAAGAATACTCACCGTTGGAAAATTTCCAATTTTTCAGTTGCAATATTTCACAACAGTTTAAGTAGAGCGCTGACAGTTTATGTTGGAACAGAAGAAACCTGTACATCAAAGGCAATTAATATACGAAAAAAATCAATTTCAGATTTTATCCTGCATTTTACATAATGTAAAATGTCCTCTTTATTTTTTTGTTAATTTAAAATTGGTTTGAATATAAAATTTTAAAAGTAAACTAGAAACTGTTGATTTATTCTTTCCCGACAGGTTCCTCTCGAAATACTTGACCGCAAACGCTTTTGGAGTTTCTGCTGTCCAACTGGACCATTAACTGTCAAATATTCAACACCATACTGCGGCTATGCACCTGGTCAAAAAATAAATTTCGTCCTTTACATAAACAATGAATCGTCAATTGATATAACCGAATGTGATGTCAAACTAAAGCAAGAGGTTCGCTACGAAAGTCACAATCCTCAGCATGAATATCGTTTGGATAAAAATCTCATAGCTCGCAAAAAATACGGAAATGTCCTTCGATGGAGCCGTAAGGTGTATCGTGGTAGTTTAGAAATTCTATCGATACCGCCTTCTTCATCGAAGTTTCCATGTCCTATCGTTGTAACGTATTTTATCAAAATTATAATTAAGCCAACAGATTTCCATTGGAAAATCAAACTGAAAATACCACTTACAATAGGCAGTATGCCTATCATGGATCAAACATTAAGTCGTAATCAAACCAATGAGGAAATCATTCAGCAACAACAACAGACTCCGGCATTAATTGTAACTGATAGTGATAATCCACCAGAGTACGTTCCAATGGGTGAGTACTATGATCATAAGAATCAGATACAATTTATCATCATCAATATTTTTTCTTAAAGTACCACCTTCCTACGAGGATGCCATGGCGCTGAGTGAACGGTTCTTTGATGATACTGAGTATTTGCATAATGTCAGCATGACTAACATAACAACTAATAATGGAGAATCATTTAAACCACGTTACCCAGTCTACTATGATTTTATGACACCATTCATTCCGCCCGGTAGTGAAGAAAGTTCTGATATTTTGTATTTCAGTTAGAGAAAACTCAAGGTTTCCTCATACATACTCTTTATTAAAAAAAACACAAACATATTTAATTTAAAAAAAAATCCTTTCTTACTAATTTATTTATATAGTAGAATATAAAACAAAATAATTTATAAAATTAAATTAAATTTTTTTTGTGGTTTTCTTCGTTTTTCTTCTCTTTGTTGTTTTTGTTTTGTATAGAAAACGTTATTGAGGGATCACCTTCGCAGCTACGATTAGCACTCCAGGAATCATCTCCTACGAGTAGAGATAGTAAGAAAGACGTAAATTAGAATTATAACGCTTATAAGATATATACGAAAAATTCGAAAATAAAAAAGAAATATATATATATTTATAAGTACAAAGTGCCACTTACCTTTTCAATCAACAAAAATTATCTAAGAGATTTATTATATAGAATGTACAACATTTGTTAAAAAATCTTCTTCCTTTCTTGTCCATTTAAATGCACAATTTATATAATTAATTAACTATACTTATTCTAGATAAACTAAATTTAAATAAAAACAAATTATAAAAGAATTAAACAAAGATGAAACAAATAGGTAAAATATTAAAAATTTTCCAAATTTCGTACGTATTTAGATTAGAATCACAACAAATTGAAAAAAAAAATATTTGAATAAACATTTAAAATGCACTTTAAGCTAAATTAAACTTAATGCAATATGAATATATTTACCTCAGATGAAAATTTTAATAAACCTAAGTCATTAAAAAAAAAAATTTCAATGTGTTTTATTACCTACATCCATATATACATATTATTAAATCGTTGTGTAACGTTGATGATGGTGCGTGCCGTGAAATAACGCCATTTTTCAAAAGTTGGACTTATTTCACTTTCAAAAAGTTTAATATTATTTCACGGCTCCGAATGTTAAAATGTCATGCATTGATAAAGTACAAAACATTAAGCTTTGAGAACTACAAGACCTGCTGGTTTTAACTTTTTTCTTTTTTAAAATCTTGCAAGAGTCCGAGCTGAACTTAGTTCCAAAATTCGCTATTCACTTCTATCTATTATTATCTATAATTAAATCATAACAATTTTAATTAACTTCAGCTTTCTATATTAATTAAAATTACCCCACTTAAATCACTTTTCAAAATAACCAAATTAAGACCACCGATAAATTCAAAAATTGAATAACGGGCTTATCTTGCCTCGCATGTTTAAACTCAACTTTTTATGTAGTTGGTTCTCAAATCCGGTCTATTGAAAGCCCCCGAAAGTTCTTCAAAGTTACCTCCAAAGTTACAAAGCTTTGTTTTTGTCAGAGTTGCGACTTTCGATTTGTACTATTGAATTTGTAATAGTGAAAGCTGTTTTTAAAAATGTTTGGACATTGTATATAAATTTCTATAGTACAACCATGGAGCAGCGCCATCTAAAGAAAGTTGTGAGCTGCACATTTGGAGGTTCTTACATTTACTAAGTGTCTATTCTGTTACCCTAACAATAGTCGTCTACGAAACAAATTAATAATATATAATGTATTTTTTGGCTCTAAAATCCATATTTCCTTGACAAGAGTCGTAAACAAAACAAAAATCTGGTATGTTTATGACTGTTGTCAGGGTTACAGAATAGACAACTAGTAAATGCACGAACCTAAAAATGTGTTATTCACAAGTTTCTTAAGATGGCCAGGCGGTGATTATTCATCATGAAAATACTATAGAAATGTATATACAATGGTTTGGAAAAATAAGAACCGTTATTATACGGCTACCGTTATTGCCAGGCTAAAAAAATTGTATTCCTTGTTTTAGTCCATGTCAATGAATAGCTTAAAAGGCAATGTAGAGTGTGTGAACTGGGACCTAATCCATTTCTTCACGTAAAAATTCTGACATCTGGGAGGTGAACCGGAGGTAAAAGAAGGGCATTTCACATTTTCGGGGCTTAATCTTACGAAGCGTATCGAAAGTTAAAACAAAAGTGTATCGAATTGTACTTTTCATTTTTCAAAAACAGTTTTTTTCGTTCTTTATTTTCAAATTTTCATTTTTTTTTTAATTTTTCAAACAAGTTTATAATTGTTTATAACAGTTTCAATTTTAAAAATGCTTCTACGTGAAATTTGAGAAATGTATCTATACCTACTCGTATATATCATTTTGCCACCTGACCACACAATTAACAACTTTTTAGTCAAAGGGCTAGTTCTAGTTCTGTGAAAAACAGAACCAGAATTGACTCCAAAAGTTCTTCTCGCTCAAGAGAAAGAGGATAGTTTTGACCATTTTGAACAAATTACGTTTTATGTGGAAACTATAACAACAGGTAGCTATTTTAATTAAATTTTATCTTAAATTAATGCCGAGAAAGTCTAAGTTTGTAGAACATTAAGGCCCAGTTTTTTAGTTCCAGATTATACCAGGGTTAGATAAACCCCGAGTTAACTGTAATGGAAACAGGGTTTCAAGTTAGTTTTGAGGTCCGGAATTAACTCATAATCCAGCTAAATTGGTGAGTTAATTTTGAGTGAATTTGGGACCTCAAACTGACTTAAAACTGTGTTTCCATCAGCGTTAACACGAGGTTAATCTAATTCTAATGGAATAATCTCGCACTGAAAAACATGTCTTACATTTGTTGTCGCAATAGTTATAGCGATAAGATACAAAATTATAAAACAAGATCAAGCACCAGATTTTAGTTTTGATTTGCAATAACACAACTTTAAACAGACACAAAACCATTAACAGAATTAATGAAAGAAAGAGCAAAACACAAAGCACGCTAGAGACAGATGACAGTAAAGGCAAAACTTTAACAGTACAATAAATGGTCCAACAAATTGTGTTGTATGGGATTATCAAAGAAAATAACACCTAAATTCATCTAATTTAGTAGCTGAGGAATATTGTACTGAATTTCATGAAAGTGTACTTGCGTACTTGAACACATTCAATTGTATCGACCTTCTAACCGTGGATTATACCAAGAAAATTGTACGTGTCGTTTTGAAGAACAATTTTTGTTAGAAAAAATGTTCATGAAATACAAATACTTTGACATTGAAATACAAATAAATTTTTTCAGACAAACGGTTATCGAGACAATTGTTTTAAGATTTTTCAAAATGGCGGCCTCTGCATACGTACTTAAATTCCAAAATTTTGTTTTTATATTCAGGGAGCACCCTTCTATAGATATTAAAAAATCAAACTGAGAGCATAAACTGCATTATATTATTTAAAATCATATCTTAAATTCGCTTTGCTCCTCCGAGGAAAATAGAAAAAAAATGTATCGAACATTTTTGTCGCTAAAATTCACAACATAGAAAATGCGTTCCTTTTAATAATTTCAGCTACTTTTGCTTATTCGCGCAAGTGATTAATTGATATTTGCTTACATTCACTGGCACCGGAACCGCAGCCTAAGGTGAGTCATCACACCTCATTCGCCAAAATAGCTGAATTTCGGTAAAGAAAGCTTCAAGGGCTTAGTATCTTTTAATAGATATAAGGAATCGGGTCTGCATAATATTATCACGATTCCAGATTTCAATTGGATGATGTTTTTTAAAAATTTTGTTTGAAAAACACTACTATTCTAATAAGTAAAAGTAGATATAAATAAGATGTCAACTATGTTTTGTAGATTAATTAATGTTTGCTAAGTTGGGCATTCTTTTTCGTAGCCATCAAATATATATTTTTTGGTCTTATTCCCAAGTTTTTGGTAGAACCTCCCCCCCCGTTTCGTAGATCCTGCACTGTGTATAGCTTTAAAAACCAAAAGCTCCAAGCTGGCCAAAGCATATCTACCAACACTAAAAACTTCTGTTTTTCAGTCAGAAAAGCTGTCCAGCCAGCGGTTATGTATACTAAAAACTAAAAAAAAGATTTCCAGTCCTATAAAAAGCTCACTTTTAAATTTTTGTTTCCAATTTAAAATTTAGGAAAACTTTGTTTCTAAACATCTATTTCCCCACGTTTTCCAAAGTGCCAACTAAAAAAAAAGATAAGAAAACAAATTATAGACAATTATTATTGAGTTTATTACTAATATTTGTTTTCTATTTACTAGCCACAAAATTCTATTCTCTCATCTTTTTTTTTAATTTTTCAAACCGGCTAATGTGTGAATTTCAAAGCTGCTTCAACTCATTCAATACACTGTTCTTTGTTGGGTTTGTCAATGGCATTGTTCCTTAAGCGGTGCTAGCTTGTTGGCTCGTCAGATGACGTTCAGCAAAAAGCACCTTGTCATTACGCAATTTAAAGATTTTTCTAGCTCTGCTTACATAACTTTTTTAACAAAGTTGAATATTTTTAATATTAAAAAATTTGTTTTTAAATTAATTGGACACCCTTAATAGGAAGCCGACATGCCCCCAGCCATCCAGTACCATGTCCAGATAGGCACTAAGCGAAACCAAAAATAGCGGAGCCAACTGCCTGGGGACACGAACGATATTTCTTAGCTAGGAATCCGAGGATCTCTTCTTCTTTCTTGGGCTGGATGTCATAAAGGGACACACTCCCAATAACACACCCTAGTAAACACGATTACCCAACTCAAACCCATATACTTACATAATAGGTCTCATGAGTTGTTGGCATCAAAACGGCGCACCTAGCGCTAATTGGGTTTATTCTAGTTATACAATAAGCTGCCATTCTTACCTACACCTACCTACCTAAGGTATAAGTCACTCAGTGGTGCAGTATAATGTAATCATAATTTGGCACAATGATTCTAGGCTTCAACTTTAATTTCACCTCATTCATGACACCTTGAAATCGTGCTGGGGCATTGACGAGCCCAAATAGTATTAATGGAGATCTTTTTTAGCTTTCTTCCAAATTAATCTATAATGGTATCAGATGCTTAATTCAAAACCGTTAAAAGTGTATAGCCACTCAATGATGCAATAACTTCTCGACCACGTGTGTTGGACATTTTTGTTTCACTGTGACCTCAATCAATGCTCGCAAGTCTGTGAAAAACATTTCCTGAAGTTGACTTTAAATTGTGATCCTCATGCTACTGCACTTCTCCAAATCAGTTTGGTCAATAGGATTATAAAATCAAGTTCAATACACTTGTCTAAAACTATCAACGCCCGCGATACGTTTTAGTTTTTGATGCAATTAGTAACTGTTAGTTTGTCAACAGATTTTTTCTGCTTGACTGATTCAACAATTTGTCTCCCACCAATTATCTACCCTCATAGCCAAATCCGTTTATCAAAATTTCATACGGTTCGTACTCTAAGCCTGCCTTACGAACCACTTAACGAAAGTTAGTCAGGCAGTCACTTTTATGTTCAACAAACGCTTTTACAATAAGATAACTGAAAGTCTAAGAGCTCACATAAAAAAAATGGATTTCTTCTGCTGTTTTCATTTTTTTTGTGTGTTTTGAAAAATATATTTTTTACAAATTGTGAAACTCTACATACAAATTTGTCCGGTTTACATTTCGTTTTACATCAGTTGCATAGGTACTAGGCTTTATACATTTTTCCGATAAAATAATACAGTTCCTCACAGTATTTCGACGTTTTGGTTTTGTTCTGAATATCCGCAGCATTACCTTGGCTACAACGAGGTTGTGGTCCGAGTCAATGTTGGCTCCTCAGAACGTTTGGACATCTGTGATACTGGAAAAATACCTCGCGTCGATCGTAATGTGGTCAATCTGGTTGACGGTCGATTGATCAGGATGTCCCCAAGTCACCTTGTGAATATTGAGATGCGGGAACTGCGTACTAGCTACCACATTTGTTTCGCCCCGCAGCAAAGTCGATTAGCCTGAGTCCATTGCTGGAGGTGGTGTTGTGCAGGCTGTTTTTCCGATTATGTCACCAAAGACTTTTTCTATTCCTAGTTTGGCGTTAAAATCACCTAGGACAATTTTAATGTCATAACTAGGGCATTTCTCATATGTTTTATCCAAGAGCTCGTAGAATTCATTTTTGGTGTCCTCATCTCTGTCCTCTTTAGGGGCATGTGCGCATATAAAGCTAATGTTGGCAAATTTAGCCTTGATGCGAATTGTTGTGAGGCGCTCGTTCACATGTTTGAAATTCAAGACTTCTTGCCTAATAAGTCTGCCTCTAACAACGAATTCATAATTTTTAGTAGTTTTTTCTTTCATATGTATAACTATTTAAGAAAAATGAGGGGTAGTAGATCCCCCACTTTAAACTATTTTGTTTTGTTCTTGACTCATAACTTGCGTATCTGGTAAAACTGACCCAAGCAGATGTTATTAGGCTTGTCAGAACTGTTGCGCCGTTACTGAGGCTTAAGCCCGATTTTTACAGGGTGATTGGTATAAGGTGCACCAAAAAGCTTGAACGTGTAGGTGGGGTTAAGGCAAGAAAAAAATCGTATGAGAGAGGGGGTATTTCCCCCCGTTTAGGTGGGAGTGGCAATTTTCTAAAACATTGACTTAAATCAGAAAAAAAATTATTTAAAAACAACGGTGAAAGATACAAAGCCTTGTTATATCTTTTAGGAAAGCCAGAAAACTATTCTTTTATTTTATTTTTAAATTAAGTGGTTTAAGCGAACAGTTTTAAAAAAATTAATTTTCAAACTCAAAATTTTGAAAAAAAAAATTTTTTAAACTAATTTTTTAAAAAATTTTATGTAATTAACTATTATTTTTATTTTCAAAATTCAATGTTCTTATTAATTTTTAGTCAAAAACAGAAAATCGGATGCCAAAATGTATCTTAGTTTTTGAGAAATTAGAAAAAATTAAAAGTAAAACTAGTAAGTAAAGTAAAAAGTTAATTCGCTTTTTTTTTATTATTTGATTAAAATCGGATGGTATGTAATAAAAAACAAAAAAAGGATAATTCCCTGATTAATAATTGACCTGAGCAGGTCAAATTTGGGAAAACCAAAAAAAAAGTGTTTTTCTTGGAAAAAAATACTTCTACTTTTTCTTAATTTCTCAAAAACTAAGATACATTTTGGCATCCGGTTTTCTGTTTTTGACTACAAATTAATAAGAGCGTTGAATTTTGAAAATAAAAATAAAAGTTAATTACAAAAAAATTAGTTTAAATTTTTTTTTCAAAATTTTGAGTTTGAAATTTTTTTTTTTTTAAAACTGTTCACTTAAACAATTTAATTTAGAAATAAAATAAAAGAGTAGTTTTCTGGCTTTCCAAAAAGATATAACAAGGCTTTGTATCATTCACCGTTGTTTTTAAATATAATTTTTTCTGATTTAAGTCATTTAATAAATTGGCCCTGTAGAGTCGGCTCGGCAATGCACGCACGTTCATTGACCTTCGGATTATGACTGACTCGTATCTTGATCGTACATGCACACGAGATGACCAACAAAGAGATAAGAGAGTGTATACTTACATACTTGTTCAGCGTACTCACACCCATGCTCCACTTCTTGTGTATACTTGCCTTTCGCTAAGTAATGGCCTTGACACACATACACTACATCTCTTCCCTGTTTATTTTTTTTTTTTTTTTATTTTTATTTTTGTTTTATTTATTTTTTTGTTTTTTTTGTTTTGTTTTGTTTTTTTTTTTTTTTTTTACATTATATATACATAATATTATTTAAACACAAAAATTCAAATATTTTATCTTTTCATTTTACAAAATTTAAACATAAAATTCAAGAACTTTTTTATAGTTTGTTATGATTTCAAATAAGATTTCAGTTTACATATTAATGTTTTCTTTTACAAAAATTTCACTTAAATGTTTTAGTTCTATTTTACAAAATTCCAAAAATAAAGACATAAATTAATTTTTTTTATATATCCTTTATATAACTCTAAACAAAATCATTTTTGATTATAACCTTTAATACTCTCCTTCAATTTTTTTCAAATGAACAATATTTCGCCTAACAGTCTTCCCTGTGTGGTCGTTCCTAACATCAATATCGCCTTCGTGAGACCTTTCTACTGTGTGAGGAGCTCCGCAAAAATTGTAACTAAGTTTATTTTGCCTATCCATGTTTTTAACATACACTTTGTCACCTATTTTAATATCAGGACTACTTGCTCTTCGTTTTTTGTCAGCGTATTCTTTTCCGTTTGCTTTCTTTTCCCTGTCCCTATCTCGTACTTCCCAATCATTTATTTTCTTATCTATTGATTCAATTGCAGGTATTCTGTCTCTATTTAGCCTATAAAAGAATAATTCGGAAGGTGTTTTTCCAGTTACGGAATGTGGAGTACTATTGTACATCATCAAGTACTCAAATAAACTATCTTTAAGAGCCTTGCCTTCTATTTTTCCTATCTTCAAACGTTTCAAGATATCAAGGTTTTGCCTCTCTACCTCCCCATTTTGCTGGGGCCAATAAGGAATGCTATTAAAAAGATTTATGTTGCACTGTTTACAAATTTTTTTGAATTCATCACTTATAAATTGTTTCCCGTTATCTGCTGTAATTGATACAGGAAAACCAAGTCTACTAAACATTTCACGTAACATATTTATAATGTTAGTGCTAGTAATACTTGTACATATTTTGATTTCTTTATAACGACTGTAGTAGTCTACTACAACGAAAAGAAATTGATTATCATATATTGGTCCCATTAAATCCATCGCGATATCAACCCATGCTGCGACCGGGAGCTCACGCCTTTTAAGTGGGACTGGAGGATGAGGCATGGCAACCATTGTACATCCTTTGCATGTTTTAATAAGATTTTCCGCATCTTTATCTATTTCTGGCCACCATACCTTTGTCGGCCTTTCATAGCAACAATCCCCGGGTGACCTTCATGTGCTGCGTCTAGAATATGTTTTCTCATTTGTTCAGGAATTACTATTTTACTTCCCCTTAGAAGTATACTGTCATAAAAACAAAGTTCATTTTGAAAAATTTTAAACCTTTTAACAGAATCGTGCCAGTCATTGTTATAAATGCCTTTTTTCACCCTACCTATTTCAAGATCAGATTCTGAAAGTCTACAAATATCTTGAACCGAGGCAGAAATGGATGTTGACTGTTCAACTACTTCACGAACATACAGATCATTGCCTGCTGGAATTGTGTTGGAACATTCACACAAGCGAGACAAAGGATCAGCAATGTTTGTTTTGCCAGGTTTATAAATAACTTGGTACTTATATGACTGTAGCCTCAAAACCCATCTTTCGATTCGGGCGCATGGTTTCGACTTAGGGCCAAAAATTATTTCTAACGGCTTATGATCAGTAACCAAGTCAAATGTTTTCCCAAACAAGTATATATTAAAATGTTCTACAGCCCACACTAACTCTAGAGCTTCCTTTTCTGTTTGGCTGTATTTACGCTCGCAGTTAGTTAAAGTTCTGTTTCCTAAAGCTATTATTCTCGGGCCCTTAGCATTTATCTGAATCAAAACTGCCCCTAGACATACTGGGCTTGCATCTGCAATTACCTTTGTCCTATCATTAACATCATAATATCCTAATGATATAGTTTTTGTTAAGGATATTTGCAGGTTCTCAAACGCTTGTTTTTGTTCGGTTAACCAATACTCATTTAATTTTACGTTTTTATCAAATCCTCTTCTCAAGAGTTTTTTAAGTGGCTCTGTGGTTGTAGCTAGGTTTGGAATCCATTTACCAACAAAATTAACTAACCCTAAAAAACTTTGGAGCTCTGCGATTGTAGCAGGAGGTCTAAACTGGTGTATGCTTTCTATGTATTTTTGTAAGGGTTTGACCCCTTTAGGTTTGAGCTCGTGTCCCAAAAATTCAATCTGTTGGACTTTATAGATACATTTTTTATCGTTTAATAAGACATTATTTTCCTTTAGAGTTATAAGTACTAATTTTAATCGCTTATCGTGCTCTTCTTCAGTGCTTGCAAATACAAGAATGTCATCGATGAAATTAATAACACCCTCGCATCGAATAAGTATCTTTTCTAAAATTTTTTTGGAATATCTCCGGGGCACAAGTTATGCCAAACATTAACCTTTTATATTGATATAAGCCCTTTGGTGAAATAAATGTAGTGATATGTCTAGATTTAGGGTGAATTTCTATCTGATGGAATTCGTTTTTTATATCGAGCTCAGAAAAATAGTTTGCTTTGCAAAATTTTGTCAACAATTGGTCCATTGTAGGTAGTGGGTGGTTTTCACGCATAATCGCTGTATTTGCACGTCTCATATCTACACAAATTCTGATTTCATTGTCTCCTTTTAAAATAGGGACTATGGGAGATACCCACTTAGATGGCATTCTAGATTCCTCAATGATATCGCAGTCTAAAAGCTCCTGGATTTTGTGAGCAACTTTTTGCTCCAAAGGAACAGGTATCTTTCTGCAAGGCTGAGATATTGGCCTCACTGATTCGTCGATAGGAATTTCTACCAAAATGTCTTTAAACTTAGGAAAAACCTGTTTTTCAATATGGTTTATCTGGAATCCAATCTTCAACACTTGCAGAAGAATAGCTGTCTCCTTTCCTAATAAGTTGTTTGTACCTCCCTGTATAACGTAAAATGTAGCTCTCCTCTTAATACTGTGAACTTCTATTTCACTTTCAAATGAACCTATTACCACCAATGGGTTTTGACTACCATATGCTAAGAAAATTTTATTTGGTGATTTTATTTGGTTGTAAACTTTAACTTTCTTAGTTTTCATTACCTCCCATGTCTTATCAGTAAGCAAATTTTTTTTACATCCAGAATCTATTATTAAGCCTATAGCTACTCCTCCTATTTTACATTCAATTTTGCTGTCCTCCTCTAAATGAAAGACATATTCTTTTTCTTCTTCTATACAATCAACTTCTTCTCTCCTCAATCTTTTATTTTTTGATGAATCATTTTCTGCTTTAAATATAAATTTTCTCTTTTGTCCCATTTGTGATTTGCAGTATTGCCTAAAGTGCCCTAAACGACCACAGGTATGACATTTTTTCAACCTAGCCCAACATTTTGTATCTTGAGAAGAGTGGTTTTTACTACCACACCTACCACATGTTTTTTGTTCGTCTTTATTGAATTGATTTTGATTTCTTTTAAGGTTTTCATTTTTATTTTTACTTGCTATTTCGTTAATTTCTTCTGTTTTTTGTTTATTTTCATATTCTTCTAGCTGATGATTTACAATTTCGAGTGTATTAGCTTCTGATATTATTTTTTCTAAGGTCATACTGTCACCAATAATCAAAATTTTTTTTCTTAATTCTTCTGATGAACATTTCTCTGTTATTTGATCTATAATGTGTTCTTCAACTTTATCGAATCCACATTTACTTGCCTGACTTCTTAATCTAACTAAAAACTTTTCGAACTTTTCATTAGTATCTTGTTTAATAAGTCTGAACACATGTCGTTCATAAACTTTACTATTTTTTGGCAAAAAATAAGCGTCTAATTTTTGAATGGCTATATTAAAAACATCGTTTTCTTTTGTTGGATTTACATTTGCCCCTGGTAGAGTAAAAAAAATCTCTTGCAAACCAAGGCCTCCCAAACGAAGTAAAGTTGCCCTTTTTTTCGGTGGCTTATCGATGTTTGTAGCTTGAAGGTAAATGTCGAGAGCCCTTTTTACATCTTTCCCATCTTATTCCCATGGAGGTATTATCTCCATCGACCAGAAAATTCTCAAGGTTGGGTAATGTGTTTAACATCCTTTTTTTCAGATTTTAAGGTTAACCTTGATAAAACAAAAGTATTTTCTACATCAGCATAAATTTTTTTTTTTTTTTTTTTTTTTTTCAATTTAATGAAGGCGCTTTTGCACCAATTTATTATTATGTGTAATAAAACCAGAAAACTTAACGTTATCAAACAAATTTCATATTTATACACAAGTACTTATATCTTTCATTTTCTTTTCTTTTTTTCAATTTAATGAAGGCACATATGTACCATACTATTTTTCAATTTAATGATGGAACCTTTGTACCAGTTTCTCAATTCAATGAAGGTACATTTGCACCATTATTCAATTTACCAAATTGATATGTACCTACCTACTTATTTTATTTACATATATATATTTTATATTTTCTAACTATCAATTATTTTATTACTATACTTTTTCAACTTACCGATTAAGTTTAAAGTCTGCTATTCAGCCGTTTAATAATGTGCCGTTACTGTTTTACCGTTGTAAACAAGCCACTACAAATGTATATAAAAAACACTTTTGCAAAATCCTGTATATTTTTATTAATTTTTTTTTTTTTTTTTTTTCAAACAATTTTGAAGCACTTGATTATTTCAATTCACTTAAACACGATAGAATTTATATCTATTATTTTTTATTATTTCCGATATTTTTTTTCCGATTTTACTCGTCGCCATATGTAGAGTCGGCTCGGCAATGCACGCACGTTCATTGACCTTCGGATTATGACTGACTCGTATCTTGATCGTACATGCACACGAGATGACCAACAAAGAGATAAGAGAGTGTATACTTACATACTTGTTCAGCGTACTCACACCCATGCTCCACTTCTTGTGTATACTTGCCTTTCGCTAAGTAATGGCCTTGACACACATACACTACAGCCCCTCTCCCTAAACGGGGGGAAATACCCCCCCTATCATACGATTTTTTTCTTAGCTTAACGCCACCTACACGCTCAAGCTTATTTGTGCACCTTAAACTAATCACCCTGTATTTTTCTGCCAGAATACGAATTTTCAGGAACTTCCCATTTTTGTATATGTCTATATTCGCAAATTTGCCTCTACTAACTGTAAAATTGAGTTTTTGGGTAAAAGTATACATGAACACATTTGCTCCCAACTCGTTCCGAACACTTGCCCCGAATGCAGTTTTTTTTTTTTGTGTTTTGGTAAAATACTTCTCAAAGGTGTTTAAAACTTTGATGAAACATAAAATTCATAAACTCTATGAAAAATTACTGCATTACAACACACACAACCACTACAGATCACCGACACGTTTTGAAAAACTTACTTTATTTGTATTTTGCCTTTTATCGATCTACAAACAACAGATAGAAATTTAAATTTCATCTCATTTTTCGAGAAAATCCGAGAGAAAATCAGCGGTTACTTAACTGCCAACGCACACTTACCTCGAACGACTCTTATTTTTACCTGTCGTGTATGGTTTGATAAGGGCACCAGTTTTGTCTTAAAGACATCTGCACTAGATTGATTTTGTGGCTCCTGACCAACTTCATCTAACTTTTGTAGCATATCTTTCAGTTTCTTCATCGTTTCTCTCAATTTTCTACAGAACCTCCTTCGCATTCATCCTCATCTTCAGACTAATCATTGTTTGCTTGATGTGTTTTCTTCAGCAACTAAGCCCTCATGATATGAAAAAGACACGTGTGCTGCATATTTAACATTTCATGTAAGCGCACTGAACTCGGCTATCGTTGCGTTAGTTAATATATGTTACTTTGGTGCTTTGATATAAAAAATAAAATACCCCCAGTCCAGAGTTTGGTTCATCCTGATTCTGAAACGATTAAACAAATAAATTTATTTATCCTTGTGCTGACTTGGAGAGGGGCGAAAACCCCCTTTCCTACTTTTTTCCATTCTTCGCTTATATTTCTTAAACTTAGCACATTTTGTGTGCTATATTGCATAACAAAGTTAAAGAAAAAAAATTGGTTGGTGAATCAAATCTGTAGGCTCAATATTGAGCCTTTGATTTACAAAAAGGTCGTACATGTCAATGTAAGCGTTCCGGTCTTTTTAAAATCATTTTTTTCTTTTTTCAGTTTTGTTCTTATCTTGTATTGACCCAACCTACTAGCTTTACATTGTTTTTACAAATTATGTTAATAATGTTGTATATAGAATGACTGTATATACATATACACCACCTATGTACCTTCAATTGTATAAAAAAATAAAATACCTCAAAAATAAATCTGCTGTATCTCTGTCAGATCTGATTCCCCAACCAATTTTTAGGAAATTTAATGGTCTTTATCTTTGTAATGCAAAAGGATTTTAGTTATAATTTTTATATTCAAATTCAAACTAACGATAAATATATTCAAACTTTCAAACTCAAGTAATGGTATAAACTGAAGAGACAACTCTCTTTCTTGAAAGAGCTTTTCGACAATTTACCAAAAAGCTCATACATCAAGAGAAATAACAGTTTTGTTACTCCAAAGCTTCAAAATTATTAAGTATCTTCATACCCACATAAATAAAAAAAAATATATGTGTATTTATTGTGTTTTTGACTGACCATTTTTAAACCACTTTTAATTATAGTATACCTCTATGTACATACTTGTTTATATAATATACCTATGTATGTACTCATTACAGTTTTTTTTTCTTAGTTATATCATTTATTACTTGAACTAATTTTAAATTTAATTTAGACATTTGTGCTTCTATTCGCTCTCATGTGAATGTCCTATTTATGTTGTTTTCATAGAACGAAAAATTCGACGTCTACCTTTTCAGCCTTGTCACAAAAGTCCTTTATTATTCAACACAATTCAAAAGAGGGTGATTTCATAAAACTTTATACTCAAATTCAATTCCACTTTTCTTTTAACTTTTCTAGAAAGAAAGTTTAGTTGGATATTAGATATCATTAAAAATTTAAGAAATATTACATGAACAAAATAAGAGTTGATTATGCTTTTATGAGTCCTTAGTGTCCTTAACAAAAAATTCCGGAGGGAACAAAAAAATTAAATCCAAGGAAAGTATAGGAAGCAAATGAATAATGTTTCCCACGAAAATTTCAGGACATTTGGCGGAAATTCAAAATTAAACACAACTTTCGACGAACGATGTGTGTTGCTTTTCATTTGCAATTAGGAAATTTCAAAAAGCCATGCTGAGTATTTATGAATTATTGTGAACACATTATGTATGTATTTCTATCCGTCCGCTAGTTAGTCACAATAAAGTAGAACAGTATTCTTTTTAGGTAGGTACACTGGGACCAACCAAGGACGACTATAACAAAAATAAAAGCAAAATGGGAATGAAAGGCTTATTTATGCATGAGCTGCAAGCTTATAACGACCACTCATGTGTCAGTTCCATTTACTACCATATCGATGATGGCCATAATACATGCTAATGAAATCATCGTTTTCGTGTAAGGTGTATGGAAATTTTATCAGGGTGTTATGAATTCATATACATGAATATTGGATTTTTTTTTTAACGCAGTGAGAACTCAATTAATTTAAGGCGTATTTTTCCATTCGTGGTTTCACTCTTTTATATGTAAATTTAGAAGTCCTGAATGAATTTTTTTTCTGGGAATTTCACTGGAAAAAAGAAGTAAAAAATCCTTGGAACAAGTAAGTTATTTATTCTGGGTTGTGATTTTTTTTTCTCTCCCGACTACAAATAAGGACAATATCTTTTTTTTTATGTAATCTGCTGCATGTTTTTTGTTTGTTTTCATTTTGCAAAAAGGGTATATGTATCAACATAAATCATTTGTAGAAAAACTAAAGATAAATCTTTGTTTTAGTATCCTTCTTTTAAAACATCAGGTAAAAGAAAAAGACGAAAATATATAAACAATAAATAAAGGAAACGGTTTGCAAAAGAAGAACAATTTTGTAACACTTCCCAATGAGCAAAGGAAAATAAATCTACAAATAAAGAAATATACATACCTACATACACATATAAAACCTCTTGAGGGAATATCTCTCGGCTGGAATACTTGAACTAGATTTTAATTATTCGAGGCTTACAACTGCCTCAGTTTAACCACACACACATACAACGTCGTTGTTTATGTGCGGCTTGGCAATTTCCCTTTGGAAACAAACGTAGGAGTAGATCCATTCCTTATCCTTATAGGCTTCTTTTTATTTGTATAGTGCGAGAAGTATATATGTATGTACAAATGTACTTATTATTTGCCTTTGGTTCGAATGTCAGTGCACCTTAAAATATTTGTTGTGTTGGGAAAATGGTGTGAAGATGGTTTTAAACAAAATAATGAATCTTTAGTGAAATTAAATTTATCTTGATCTGGTATACGTATATTTTTCATTTAAATTTAATGGCGTTTAAGATGAAGTCATTGAATTTTCAATTTATGTACATATACATCTGCAATCAAAAGTGCTGTATAGAGCTGGTTTAAGACTCTATTATAATTTTTGTGTTTTGTTTCTCATTCCGGGCTAAACAAATATTTAACTTAAATTTAAACTTTTTATATTGATTATGTAGTTTATTTATTTATTTAATTTATTGTTTCAATAACAATTTACATAGAGATCTTTTTTTGACTTAAGTATATCCAATTTTCTTAACGCCCGCTTGTGTTAAAAAATATCAAGAAGAGTCATAACCCCTTAATTACATACACATTGACATTCTACATACAAAAAGGGTTCAAACTGGGAACAGAACTCAAATAAGCATCATGACACAAAGCAAAGGTTTTTTTCGTGTCCCCAAAAAACAAAAACATCAGAAAGTATTGACAGGTATAAAACAAATATCTGAAATTTTCTGTTGCTTCTATGAATTATATATTTTTTATTTTCACCTATGGGTATAATATGGCTACATCGCTACATGTACATATGTATATCCGCATTTAAAGAACAAAAAATATCATGACTTATATTTGGCATACATAGTTCATATGCAGGCTGAACAAACCATGCAGAAATGTTTATTTAGGATTTCTAGGACATTTTTCATTAAAAATTAATATCCCAAAGGCTTCCGCAGAAAGTTAAAACAAATAAAAAGTTTTTTTTAAATCTCAACATCATTTTTTTGTATTATCTTTAAAATGCTGGCGAAAACGTACAGTATAGGTAAACCAGGGCACATTCGTTGTTGGGGCATTGCTGATTTTACTAAGTTCGTTATTATGTAAACCCATAATTGTCTTATGCACTCTATAAACTGATTTCAAAAAATAATTTTCCTAAAGGGAATTTAATGCTCTATAACACTCTCTAATGTTTTTTTTTGGGGCGTCTTTAGTTCACGGTAGCACGCTTTGAAAGTTGATATTTTTTTATGGGTTGGGGGAGGTCTAAAGAGAACAGGATTAAAATATTAAAGGGAGGAAACATTGTTAAAACCGATTAAAAAATAATTTTCTTATCGGATTTAACATAATTTTTTTTTTGTATCGCAATTTTCTTGAATAACAGTACCTCCGTGGGGGGGCTTGCTGTGAGTATGCAAAATTTCGAACGAATTATACATTTTATTTACTTTTTTCAATGTATAAATCAATAATAAGAAGTATAAAACATTTTTCTGTTGTAAACATTTTTTTTTCGAAATAATCAACAAAAAAAGAAAAATTAAAAAAAAAAAATCCCAAAAATACCACTTATTGTAAGTATGCATTTTGTATGGAAAGTAGAAACTTTAAAAAATTATAAAAAATATAAATATGTGTTCGCTTTAATGTGAATTATATTCTTTTTAAGCGTATAACTATCGAAAAAAAGTATCCGCGTTTGAAAATTCGTGCTACCGTGAACTAAAGTTGAGCCTTTATTTTCAGATTAAAACTTTTACGAAAAATTTGAGGTAAAATGTAAAAACTGTTTTTTTAAAATTTTTTTTTGCAATGCATATAGCTCGGCAACGGTTGGGAAATGAAATCAAAATATAAGTAAAAAAAGTTATAGAATTTTATGGTCTTTTAAATCCTTTTCCATAAAAGGGAAATTCGTTGCCCTCCCCCTCCGGCTTACCTCTCAGATGTCAGGAGTTTTAGTATGTTAACTCCTGGATCATATTGACCTAGTTTCTGAAGGAATAGCTCTGGTTCATGCTCACGCACTCTTACTCTTAAACCCCTTTATTGACTGGACTATGTATAAGTAATTTTAAATATTTATTTTTTGAAATTAAGAAAGTTATTTTGTAAATAGGTACTGTTATTAAACGTTAATCTTTCAACTAGACAACACAAACATTTGCAGGTCTCATATTAATTTGTGAAATAAAATGTCAAAATAAATTTGAGACGTCGGGGTACATTCGTCATTTGTGAAAAGGGCCTGACGGGGCGCATTCACCATCTACTGAATGTACCAGAAAGTTGTATATTCTAACGTAAATTATAGACAGCTTTTTTGTTTTGTTTCTTTCATGATTGGCAACTATAGCAAAAAGCTATTTCGGCTGTGCAAAGCATTTTTTGCTGTTTTTTTCTCCATATACTTCACACCGTATTCAACTGCTCGAAGGCGACGTTCAAGTACTTGGCCCTTTTGAACATAAATTTATGTCGGAAATTTAGGGTTCGTAAAAAAATATGTTAAATTTTATATTGTTTAGATCAACGGTGAGCAAGATAATCGTAAAAAATGATTTCCATCCCCAACATTTTTACAGTTTTTTGCCAATGACTTTTTATGGTAAAGATCTGACAAAAATTTTTGTGAGACAAAATTGTAGAAAATATTTTTCCTTATAAAACTAAAACAAGTAAATTATTATACGACCAATAGAAGTCGAGGAAATTGCATTAACGTTTTTTTCAAAATGGCGGACATAGCAGACATTTTTTCTTTGTGAAATATGTAGATTTATACTCTCCAAATGGTAAACCTTACAATATTTTTTGTAAGTTTTAAAGCCTATTTTACTAGACTATTTATGATACCACCAAGCTGATTAACCATCAGACGCTTCTTAGAGCGTTTTCAGCGGAGAATATATGCAATGGATTTTGAACTACTTTCAAGTTTTACAAGTGCACGTATTTTCAATCAAATTGTCAATAGAAAATGAGAGGGATAAAATTGTTACCACCATGCACACAATCTTTGTCACTAGAACAAACTCATTCAATACCACTGTCAAGTATTTATTATTTATTTTATTATTTTATTATTTTTATTATTATTATTATTTTATTTAGTCATTGAATCTTACAGATTTAAATACCTGAAATGATTCGTCTAATTACTAATTCAATGATTGTTCGCTGCGAGGCCAACTTCAAGGAGCGTATTTTGTCGAATTTTAATAAACTTAACAGAAAAACCTCGGGTAGAAGAGAATAAAGCCAAAAGAAAGTTTAAACAAAGTCAGGAAGATAAAAAACAAATCGAAGCCGTTAAAAACGATGTGCAGTTTCCATCGAAACGTAAGCAAAAATATTAAACAGGTCTACTTCAGAAACTCAGAAGAAAAAAAAATGAAATCTGCATCTTCAGATGAAAATGGCCTTGGGGTACAGTTTAGTAAGACTGAAGAAACAAATGTTTCCAAAAATAATTTTACAGATGATAAAGTTTTGGCTGTTGTAGATTACGTTCTAGTAAATTTAAATGGAAAATAAAAAAAAAAACTTTATATTGGCAAAATAATTGAAAGATCTGACGTTTCATCTTGGGTGTTTGTAAAACCCTGAATAAAAGACGTTTCCTTAACACTGAAAAGTGAAATTGAGTTAAAACTTCCTCTTCCTTCCAATCCGGCATCAACATCTAGATCTCGGTATAAATATTGCTTTGATATTAACTTGATAAACTACGTTAAGTACCAACACGGAGAGAATTAAAAATCACCGATTACAAAATTTTTGGGATCAATTTACAAAATGCCACTTTTTTTTTAATTACAGCCGATTTATCTTAATCTAATAGGTACTTCTTAGCTGCGATTTATAGTCCAATTACCCCTAATTTACAAGCTTTCCAATTTATTGAATTTATAAATAATTTGCAATTTACAATTTGAAAAAAAGTAACAAATTGCAATTATTAAGAACTCAAATTAAAACCTAATAGTATCAATTATATTTTCATCATTAAAATAGCTATTATTGGCAATTTCAGATCGTATATTACAACAAACATTTTGTAATTCACCACATATCAGAGCGATCAAGAATTGACACTTTTTAGCCGTAATTTACAAAAAACATTGCGAAAACACAAAGATCATATCTATACCTAGAGTTTTGATTCGCGAGTTGATACTTTGAATTCGCAATTTAAAAAAAAGATTTTGTAATTTGTCACAAGCGCAAGGTAAAATCTGGGTTGGTTATGAAATCTCGCAACTTTAAATCTTGTTTTCCAAATCTCGCACTTCGAAATCTCGCAAATACATAAACCCGCTTTTCATAATATCGCGTTGAGACAAGAAAAAAATCGTATGGGAGGGGGGGTCTATTCCCCTCCGTTTAGCCGGGAGGGGCAATTTTCAAAAAAACTGACTTAAAATGGGAAAAAAAATATTTAAAATCAACGGCTTCATTCACAATGCTGTGCAATACGTTTTTGAAAAGCCAATAACTTTTTCTTTTATTCTGTGTTTAAATAAATCTATTCTAAGAAATAGTTTTTGAAATATTAATTTTCAAAGTCAAAATTTTGAAAAAAAAAATTGAAAAAAAAATTTCAAATTCATTTTTTTCAAAATTTTACGTAATTAAGTGCTAGTTTTAATTTCAAAATTCAATGCTGTTATTAATTTTTAGTCAAAAACAGAAAACCGGATGTCAAAATGTATCTTAGTTTTTGAGAAATAAAAAAAAAATTATAAGTAAAACTAGTAAAATAAGTAAAAAGTTAATTCGTTTTTTTTTATTATTTGATTAAAATCGGATGGTATGTAATGAAAAATAAGAAAGGAATAATTCCCTTATTAATAATTGACCTGAGCAGGTCAAATTTGGAAAACCAAAAAAAAAAAGTGTTTTTCTTGGAAAAAAATACTTCTAGTTTTTCTTATTTTCTCAAAAACTAAGATACATTTTGGCATCCGGTTTTCTGTTTTTGACTAAAAATTAATAACAGCATTGAATTTTGAAATTAAAATTAGCACTTAATTACGTAAAATTTTGAAAAAAATGAATTTGAAATTTTTTTTTCAATTTTTTTTTTCAAAATTTTGACTTTGAAAATTAATATTTCAAAAACTATTTCTTAGAATAGATTTATTTAAACACAGAATGAAAGAAAAAGTTATTGGCTTTTCAAAAACGTATCGCACAGCATTGTGAATGAAGACATTGATTTTAAATAATTTTTTCCTATTTTAAGTCAGTTTTTTCGAAAATTGCCCCTCCCGGCTAAACGGAGGGGAATAGACCCCCCCCTCCCATACGATTTTTTTCTTGTCTCAACGCAACCTACACGCCCTAGCATTTTGTCGCATTGCTCATGACTCACCCTGTATATTGGAATTCTCATAATGCTCATATTATGTGCGACTTATCTTTGCTATTGAAACAGTGGAATCATGTTGCAGATTAGCACAATAGGTAGCATGCTCGTTTCTCAAACCAGACGTCTGAAGTTTGGTGCAAAAGTTAATCAAGTAAGTAAAATATTGTTTATATAGATAAAATAAAAAATAATGACAAAATAGGCATTTAAGTTTGTTAATTGAAGACAAATTGCAAAAGGTAATCAAGTAAGTAAAATATTGTTTATATAGATAAAATAAAAAATAATGACAAAATAGGCATTTAAGTTTGTTAATTGAAGACATGGGTTCTTTAAATTATGACTCAACATTTCAGAATCGCAATGTAATTGGTTCAAATTACACCAAACAATCATAAATCACAAAAAAAAACTTGCAAATCACTAGACGAATTTAGCGAAACTATATGATTTTTTTCTTTTTAGTTCTGAAAATACAAAATTTAAGTCGTAAATTAAGGATATCGTTTGTTAAGATCATGATGGCATATTTGTAATTTGCGATGAAAATGCCAGAAGTGCCTGTCAATTCGCTCCTTACCAAATATAAATTGCAAACAAAAATGCATAAATTGATATACCTAATATTGTGTAAAATTACGTTTTTTTTACTGTAATACTTTTTTTGTTCGGTCGGATTGTTGATAACAAAAATTGGTGATTCAAGACTTTTGAGTCTTGATTTCATCAATTCGTACATTTCGACGAATTGCAAGCAAAAAGTATTGAATTAGATAGTATGAGCTAAGGTCTAAATCTAGAAGATTTTTTTCGTGAGTTGAAGCACATTTTTCATGATCTGCTCAAAAAGTTCTTTTCGTGTAACCACAACGTGCTTGTGATTTTTGTATTAAAAGCCAGTCTTTTCATCTGTGGTTAAATTTAACCATTTGTTATTTTAGCTAGTAAATAGTGCAACGAGAACAACACTATAAGAAAAGAATGGTAATAGAGACATTACATATTTTAAATACAAGCAGTACAATGAACAAAAAAACGGACCTAGACAATGTGAGTCCCCACTACAAGTACCTGATAGAGAGAACGAAAAAAGAAAAGACGATCCAGATCCCCCTAGCACCCGCTAACTCCAAAGAGTACCTTGTTTATATTTTTTCATTTTTATAGTTTAGCCATCTTTTTTCTTATAAGTCATGTCAATAATGTAATAGCATAGTAGTGTATAAAAGTAAAGAGTAATGTTTGTTTTTGTTTTCGATTAATGTTTTAATTAAGTGCAATATATATGTTAAAAGCAATATGCATGTTAAAAGCGATATAAATGTTTAAAAAGTGCAATATTTATGTATAATTTGTTTTGTTTTGTCTAACAGACATTTTATATTTTTGTAAAGTTTGAGCATTGTGTCGCAAAAACTATGTAAGTCTATTGACATATATATATTCATATTTTTATCACAACTTTACCCTTTTTTAATTTATTTTAACTTTTTTATAAAAAAAAAAAAAAATTTTTAAATTATTAATTTGTTATTTATTAACGTTCAATTTAAATTTATTAAGAAACGACTTTTTTCTCTTCTTTGTTGTTATAAACAGAAATAAATCTGATGATGTTCATAATCATGAACGAAACGTCATTTTAAACAACATTTTGTGTTTCATTTAAGTGGAACAAAACTGACCTACAGCCCATAAACCAACTTATAAGTATATTCATATACAGAGGTCAAAAAACATTTTTTTTTTTTTTTTTTTTTTTTTTTTTTTATAATAGGCGCGCACTAAAGGGATTAGTCTACCCTTAATATGGTGAACACAGTACGAGCATTAGGAAAAAAGGGAGGGGTTTGAAAGGAGATGCCGATGAACATTAGTTTTGAAGTTCTGAGTTTTGAAATGCGATGGAAAAACAGAGGCGGGTAATGCGTTCCACATTCGTGTAGTGCGGCTGAAGAAAGAATCTCTGTATTTAACGGTACGTCCGAAATTGGACTCTAGGGTAAACTGATGAGCATTCCTTGAAGCACGAGTATTACGGTTGAATTGTTTGAGGGGAGGAATGCAGCTAGCTATTTCTTCTGAGCATTGCTTATAAAAATAACGATAGAACAACGTGAGACATGATACGTTTCGACGGTGCTCGAGAGACGTAATTGTATCAGTTATTGACCTATCACCTATCATTTTTATAGCTCTATTTTGTATTCTATCCAAGAAACTCAACGACGTTATTGGAGCACCTGCCCAGATGTGGGAGTTATATTCGAGCTTTGGACGAATATATGCCTTATAAATAATAGCTAGATCGGACGGGGAGAAAAATTTCTTGCATCTTCGGAGGAAACCTAAACATTTCGCAGCAGATTTAGCGGTGTCAAATATGTGTTCATTCCACAGAAGGTGGTTTGTAATGCACATACCGAGAACTGAAAGCTGTTCGGTTTCCTCGATGCAAGTACCACTCATGGAAAGTGGCATGGAAGGAAGGTTTCGCTTTAATGAAAGTAAACAGCATTGTGTTTTTGAAGCATTAAATTCTACGCGATTTTTTATTCCCCATTGGACAATGCTATCAAGATCAGAATTTAATGAGCTTATCATATTAAGCCGTTCAAGATCCACTTCCGAAGAACATGGGTGAGAATCAGGAAACGAATATGAAAAACTGAGGGTACTATCATCAGCAAAACAGTTGAGTGGATTAGAAGTTGTAGACAGGAGATCATTTATAAAAATGAGAAAGAGAGTCGGAGACAAAACGGAGCCCTGGGGCACACCAGCATTTATTTTGTGGGTTTCAGATTTGAATCCATCCAATACAACTTGTATTGAACGGTTCGAAAGGTAATTTCTAATCCAACGAAGAAGAGATTCATCGACGCCAAAAGCACGCATTTTCGAAAGAAGAGCTTGATGCCAAACTCTATCAAATGCCTTTGAAATATCAAGTGCAACAATCTTACTTTCTCCAAAACGATGTAAAGATTTGTTCCACTGCTCGGTGAGATAAACTATCAGATCACCAGTGGACCTGTTGCTACGAAAGCCGTACTGCCGGTCATTTAGAAGCTTCCGTTCCTCAAGATATTTCTTAAGTTGAAAGTTAATCAACGTTTCCATGACCTTGGAAAGAAGGGACGTAAGTGCAATCGGTCGGTAGTTTGAGGGTGAAGAAGATTCGCCTTTTTTAGGGACAGGCTGGACAAATGCTGTTTTCCATCTACTCGGGAAGAGACCAGTAGAATAGGACAGATGAAAAAGCTTACGCATTGGTTTTGCCAGCGTGGAAGAACACCTCTTCAGAACGATGGGGGGGATACTATCCGGGCCAGCGGATTTGTGAATGTCAAGATCTTTAAGAACTCTTGCTACTGTACGAGTGCGAAAGAAGATTCGTCCCATGAATCCGTTTACGTCCTCAAGTACTGGCGGAGTCATGACACTATCAGGCAGTGTTGAGTTGGCAGCGAACTGCCTCGCAAGTAAGTTAGCTTTGTCAACAGAGCTAACAAATGGAGTGTCATTGAAGACGAGCGTTGGAACCGACGACGAGGTAGTGTTGCGAATATTTTTTACAAATGACCAAAAATTTTTACTACCTTTGGGACATTGTAGTATTTTTTGCCTTAATTCTTGATCATGCAAAAATTTGGTTCGTCGAATATGGGCGTTGCTGGCCTTTCTAGCTTGTTTGAACTTTTTTCGGTTTTCCTCAGTGGGATTGGCTTTATAACATCGAAAGCTTACCTCTTTAACCCTAATAACCTCTTTGCAGCTCGAATCAAACCATGTATTCTCTTTCGGTTTGATTGTTTTAACCCTATTCGGGATAAAATTTCTCATTCCGGAGAGAATTAAATTTGTTATCATATCTGCACTGGAATCAACGTCACTATCTAGGAAGCATAGCGACCAGTTAAAGTTTTTGAAGAATTCGTTGAGTCCCTCCCAGTTGGCTTTCTCGTATTGCCAGACAGTTCTTTTGGGTGCTTTTTCTTTAACTGGGTTTGTTTGACACGAGAAATTTGCAGATATGACACAATGGTCTGATGTGCCTAGAGGCGATAATACACTAACTGTGTACTTATCAGGGTCAGAGGTAAGAAACAAGTCTAGAGTGTTTTCAGCTCGACCATTAACGTCCGATATTCGAGTCGGCTCGTCAACTAGCTGAGTTAGGTGATTTAACTCAGCAAAGATCTCGGCATACCTTCCTTCGGGTGTTGTCTGGCCAGAATAACGAAGCCACGAAGAATTGTGTACATTGAAATCGCCCGTAACAACGATTTCAGTGCGAGGATAAAGGGAAACAATCCTTTGAATAGAGTCGGACAGAGCGTCAAGTTCGTTTGAAGTTGAATTACTGTCCAAATTGGGGCTCCGATAAATAAAACATGTATGGATGATGCGCTTATTTACCGTGAATTTAAACCACATGAAATTAAAATTTGTGTTTACACATGGACCGTATTGTGGTTGAAGTTGGTATGCGACATCATTCCTAATATAAACGGCGAGACCATGGTGGGAGAAGAATAATGGCACTAAGTTATATCCAAATAGGTTAAATTCAGAATAATCCGTATTTTCACTTATTTGTGTTTCGCTCAGTGCCAAAACAGCTGGCCTGTTTTGTACAGTATAATGTACACGTCACAGAAATTGGATCTTAGCCCACGAACGTTGGCATAGTCGACCCTGAATTTATAAACCATTTCAAAACTCAAAAAAAACTATCTAAAACCTATTCGGACAATTACCTATAATGATTTCATTATCTAAATCCCAATTGAAACTTCACAAAAACAAATTGTCAATAGTGTTATGCCTTATTGACAATTTGAGCTGATCCGTCCCTGTTGGCTATTTAGTAAAAAAAATCAATAATATATCCGAGTCAGATTTTATAACAACTCTGGCACTGCAAGAAGAGTTTCTTCTCACAATACCACAGTTATTATCATAAAAATAAATATTAAATCTTTATGTTTCATCTAATGTTTAAGGATTTTCAATTTGTTTATTAATTTTGTAAATATGATGCTTTGAAGAAAAGGTGCCGAATGTTCCTGGGTTTACCTTATACATACAGTAAATGCATGAAAGCCGAGAATGGTTTCTGCACTAATCATAATTTTTGTTTTCATAGGAAGGTTCTAAAAAAAAACCTATTCGTTGGAACAAAAGTTATCATTTTTCATGGTAGAAGACACTATATCTGAATCCTGGTACCCTCTACCAGTACCAGGAACACAAATGATTTATCAGTTTTCCTGACCAGGAAAAATCATGATAAATAGTACCTTTTTTCTGGTAAATGTTATCAGTTCTTCCTGAATAAAAAAGTTTATCTGGATTCTGGTAACCGGAACCAGGAAAAAATGTAATAAATTGCTATCAGTTTCCTGGTAGTCTGATAAATACTATCAGGAATTTCTGGTAGCAAATAAGTTAAAATCATGATAAACAGTACGCTTTTCCTGGTAAATGTTAACAGTTTTCCTGATAAAAATAATATTACAGATAAATGCTACCATTATCCTGGTAGCAGGTACCATGAGGAAAATCTTCTGTTATCGTGGTATATTGTACCAAACTACTGCTAAAAAAATCATCATATATAGAGCTTGTTTATATATACTACTTATTTACATCTCTCCTGATAATAGTTATCAGGAAAATAGATACATTTGACCAGGAAACACAAAATAATATTCCTGATTAATACTACCATTATTCCTGGTAGCAGAAAGATGGTACATACTGATTTATTTTAATAGGAATTCTGATGAAATTATTTTCGGAGGGAAAATTACGATCTACCAGGATTTACTGGTTCTATTCAACATCAACAAGCCAAGGAAGAATCTCGTTATCAGTTTGTCCGATAGATTCTAACAGGATTGTTGATAAATAGAACTAGGAAGTTTCTTTGAGTGGCCTACACTCAAAATCCTACACTTTAAAATCAAAAATTTTTGAAGATTCTTAGAATAAGAAAAAAGTTATATGTTACGAGGGAGGTTTTTGTAGTAGTTTGGCTCACTAACTCTATGCATTCCACCACTGAATTGCTCAATTTAATTGTGTTAAACGACTGTCAAAAATAGAAAGAATAATAATGAACTAATATTACTTATACTTCATTCATACATTATTTCAAAACTTGTATACAGGTATCCTAAGGCTCAGAGCTAGTTAATCCCGAGAATAAAGTAATTTTGAGTTCACGAAGCAGTTTTTCAGTAAAGGACAAACTTTGATTGGAAATGGCATATTAATGCTGGCATGTTTATCGAAACATGTCATTTTCAATGAAAAAATAAAACAAACAATAAAACATACATAATAATAAAAACAAAAATGTAAGCAATGCATTGGTTGCAAGTACAAATTATATTCTGCTATATATTCTGGAATATATAACAGCATAATGTCAACAATTTTAATTTTATTTAATCCAACCTTAACTCAGACATATTTGTGAGTTAACTGTTAAACGTATTTTCAGAGTTAAGTTGAGGTTAACTCTTATACTGCGATGATTAGTTTCTGTAGAATACATATACATACAAATATCAAACACTCGTTGGACAAAGTGAAAACTTAAAAAAAAAAACACCTTCTTATTCTACAAGACAAGACTTAAGTCATTACTCAAATAAACGTTTTGCAAAAACTATAAAACTTTTACCCAACTCACATTTCGAATTAAAACGTCCCCCTTAATATTCTCCTCATTAAAATATCTCGGTCCAAAGGGGAAGAAGCAAAATGTATGAAGAATGCTTCCTACTTACCATAGCACATAAAACACAATCACACACCTTCCTTGAACATATTATTATAAATTCATTCTCATATACATCCCCAATGACAAACCATCATTGTAGAAAACTTTAGTAAAACTTTACAATCAAACTTACAATTCGACAAATTGTTGAAATGACTTTCTTTTGATTCCAGGAACCGTCTACGTCTCTCTTTGTAAATTTACCTATATAACTACTGCAATTCTACCCTTCACATGTTGGTTTGATAACTTTTCTTTCATTCCTTATTTCAAGAAAAGTTTCCTTATACTTACTCACAAATAAAAAAAAAAAGTTAACCAAAAATCAGGAGTCCCATATCTATACATACTGGTTACATTTTATGGCAAGGTCTACTATTTTATTATTATAAGCAATGAAAATACAGTGTATGAATTTGTTTTTGTAATTCATTGTCATTTTAACAAGAATCTTCCTGGCATTTAACGAAGTGGTTTTCGTGGTCTGTCATTAATTCCAACAAAGTTTGTGTATTTTCTGAGGTTTTTGGTTAGGGGATATAAAATTGTCTGATACTTACATGAAATAGTCAAGTGTTTCTTTATACATACATTGTTTCAATAGAATGAATTAGTCCTTGAAACACAAGGACAGGTAGGTATACAATGTTTTTCTTTCCCTTATGACCAAGTATTCCACAAATATTCAATGGACGTTCTTTAATTTTATATTGTTTCATTTATTTCATGTCCTTGGAGGCAAAATGTATGTACCACCAGACAAAAATTTCCCAGAACAGAAAAGTTTCTGTTACAACAGAAGTTTTAGAAATAATTTCAAAGGATCTTTGAGTGAAGTAAATTTAACTAATCAAGTAAGTGCTTTTGATTTGAGATTGAAGAGCTTCATAATTAACATCATACAAAAAAAACTCTAATTTTTTAAAAGAATTCATGCATGCCATCTAATTTATAAAGAAGATAGTTGTGTTATTGATAGTGAAGTATCAGGGGTGCCAGCTGCCAGCACGTATTAATTTATTTTGTTAACAACTTCGATGTTTGTATGGCCTAAAAATTGACACATTTTTATGTTGGAAATGGGCCCCGCTTCATTTTCAAATGCAAATAAAACTTATTAGAATTATTTATACTTAACTAGTTTTAGTGTATTTTTTATAAATCTAAATAAATAATTAGAGAACTCAGTTGACAGCTTGATATTTAATAACAGAAAAATAGTAAACAAACAATAATGATAGTGAACAATGCAAGTGTAAATATAAATGACGACTTGCACTTGTTGTCAACGTCAAACTTTAAAATGTCAGATTCGGTAATGTGATTGAAGATTTAACAAAAAAAAAAGGTAAAAAGGTGTTTAAAGGGTATTTATGTGCATTCAAACGTCCACAGGTTTTCTCAAAGCCAACCTCTGACTACCAACTCCAACTCTCACCTCCCCGTGGTGAACATCGGATGCCTAGTACCATAACCTGAGATCGGTGTAATCAATCCATTTGGAGGGTTGGGGTTTGAGCTAACGAGAGAGGGTGGGAGGAGTGTTTCCTCTAAGACAATTTCTCCTTTCATCAAGACGGCAGCGGAAGAATTCCCCAGATGGAATCAAGGGTGGCGTCTACAGTTCCAGTCAGGCTAAACTACTTAGTGAACACCTTATACGGCTATTTCAACATATTCGGAGCTCAGGTCGATAAGGAGCGGTTGATCTGGCTCCCCGCCTTTGAAGTTATACTTAAGGTCTGGTCCTCCAGGTTAGGGGTCGTGCCGTCGGGGTGATTTCTCGGCCATGTAAATCATGTTTTTAGTTGCGAAGCAACAACAAGCCTCGGATACGGAAATAAGGACAACGAACTTCGGATCTGCACGTGGAATGCCTTATCACTCTACAGACCACGTGCAGCCGAACTATTAGCGGAGGCCCTAGATTCCTACAAAGCTGATATCACCGCCATCCAAGAAGTGCGATGGGATGGACCGGGCAAAAGAAAGATGAAGGACTGTTATACTTATTTCGGTGACTGTTACCACAAACAAAAACAGCGACTCTTCAGATGTGGATTCATCGTTAGAGTGAAAACCATGTGAACGAGAGCCTTACGACAATTCGAGTCAATGCTAAATTTGCCAACATTAGCATGATATGCGCGCATGCCCCCACAGAGGAGAGATATGATTACACCAAGGCATGAATTCTACGAGCTCTTGGACAAGACATGCGAGCAATGCCCTAGTTGTGACTATAATATTGTCCAAGGTGATTTAATGCCAAACTAGGAAGAGAAGACGCCTTTGGTAGAATTATCTGAAAAAACAGGGGATTTGGCGACATCCTGATCAATCGACCGTAAACCATATTGACCACATTGCGATCGACGCGAGGCATTCTTCAAGTATCAGAAATGTCCACATTTTTCCATTTATAGCCCAGAAAAATTAGACAAAAATAAGTCAACATTACGAAATAATTTGAACAATGCTGGATTTTGCTGGAGACCTTTTGAAATACAAACGGATTTATTTTGTCTTTTAAAACTTCTCAAAAAGTTAAGCTTAAGGCAAGTTATGCATTCGTGCAAAAAAAAATATTGAGATAACAATCAAACATGACATTACGATGATAGCGAAGACGAAAAAAGTGAGTCTGGAAATTCCGCTGTCTTTCTGTCTGTATGTCAGTCTGTATGTATCAGCACCTTCAGCCTACATGGCTTAACAGATTTACTTCAAATTTGATATGTAGGGTTTGTAGGCCATTCCTTAGAGGAAAAATTGAATTTTTTTTAGCTTAAAAAAATAACGGTACCTGCCATATAACGGTTTTGGAAAAGCTTATAATTTTCTCGAAAACGACTTCAAAGATTTTCTTGAAAAAATTTACTGAAGGTTTTTGTCTGATTTCCTTGTTGTAAATAACAAAAAAAAAAATGTGCAAACCTATTAACGATAACTCTCATAGAACCGTTATTTTTTTCTGGAGCTATCTCATGAACGGGTTAATCGATTTCAAAACAAACATTTTATTTAGAAAGGTGTAGATGATTTGAACAAATTTCAATACCAACATTTTGCAAAAAAGCTTAATTTTAGTTTTAATTATTTTTTTGTAAATTCAATATTTGGAAAATGCCTTGATAATTTTTTTTTATTTTTTATGCATTAAACGCAAATAATTAAGCACTTAAAAATGGCGTTCTTCAAATTTGTAAAAAAAACTTTTTTGTAAAAAATATTAAGTAAATATCGATTTATTTAAAAAAAATTTGGAATTATTTTTTTTTGGTAAACTTATATTTAGGCAACACAATTTTCTGCATACTTTGATTTTGGCTTGAATCTTTAAAAATAAGTTTTAGCACTTTTGTGAAAAATTCATATGATTTTTTTCCTTTAAATTAAAAAAAAATAATTAAATTTAATTTTATTTTCGTGGCAACTTGCCGTCATGCCAACTGCCAGTCGTGCACCAAGTTCATGCGACCCAATCGCGTACTTTATTTTTTACCTCACCTCAGCATTGTAACATAAACATCATTTTTCGTTGTTTAAAATGATGTTTATCCAACCAACATAAACAACATTTTAAACCAAATGGTTCAGATATTAAGGCCCGATCTTTTCAACCTTTGCTAAATCTCTGGTTTGGTCACCAGGGATTTTTCCCAACCAACTGTTTTCAAAATCTTTTTACTACAATTCGTCTTTTCAGCATTTTGTCTACTTTGGTTACCAAACCAGAGATTTTTCCAATTTTCCAGTTTTTTCCAGATGTCAAACGAAATCTCTGGTTAAGTTTGTTGATATTTTTACTTTTTTTTCCTCGTTCTCGAATGTTCGTTCGCATCGAATGTTGCAAAATTATTGAGTAGGTAAATACCTACATATATCCATAAACGACAGATGATAGTTTATCACTTTTGTTAATATATTGTTCATTTATTCAAGCGATAATAAATTATTATCTATTATAATATTAATTATGACTAGGCTGGCCCAGCGAACGAAACTCGACCACATACATTTAAATTTTTGTTTTCATCTTAAATCCATTTAAATATTAATAAAACATAAGTCCAGTCAATAAAGAGATTGTAAAGTTCGTGAGCAAATCATTCCTTCCGAATATCGTTAAGGCTGCTTAAGGATTTAACATACTTAGTTCTTTTGGGGGCTAATGCCTTACCAAGGAAATGGTATGTTGAAGGAAAAAATTCTTCAGAACTAAATTAAAGCTCATAAAATTTTCTATAACCTTTTCCACAACACTTTTTCCAGTTGTTAACCATTTCCATGTTACAAACACATCGTAAACCAAATTCATCAAACATCAAACTTATACCTGACGCCCAACGTGGGGCTTTCAAAGTACGATTTACTGAATTTTAAATTTGTTGCTTAAAAAAAATACTTATTATTGTGTGTTGCACTAAAAATGAGCATAGCAACTGGATCCAATGGACTATAAACACGCTGGAGATGACCTGGTCAGGAATATTACACCAACTCATCTGCAATATAAGGTCGGAGGAAAGTATGCTCGATGAGTAGAATCTAAGATCAGTACCATCCCGATTCAAAAAAAGAAGACCGCCTACTCTGGGACAATTATAAAGGCATATAAGCTTCTTCTGAAGCTGTGCTGATGAGCTAATATATCCTTACTAGTCCGGCGTCAGACCTCGAAAATCTTCACATTACTCCAGGTCTTGGAGAAAACCCAAGATTTTACATCGATTCGTCGCTTTTAAAGCAGCCTACACAGCGTTAAATGCATACATATAACAATTCAAAAAATGAAACATCTTTTCTAAAGTCGACCTTACCTGTGTATCTTATTTTGTCCAAATTTTGATTTACAAATATGCTCATATATATTCGTTCTACAGCCCACTTGAGGATTCTTCATTATATTCATATAACCGCATTCAAATTGATATTTCAAATTTGAACGAATGAAATAAAACTTCAAATTTATTTATTTTGATATATTAAAAAATTCAAGGTGTTTATATCTTGCAATTTATTATCTTAATAACTCATAGAAAAAGAAGTAAATCTGAGCAAAATTACCTTTCATTTGGTGTACATATCAAGCAGATTCGTTAAGCACTTATGCAGAAAAGTGTACCGACAGTATATCCCAAGCGTATTAATATATGTATAGATATCACAAAAAATATCAACAAAATATATTCGATAACCATATAGAGTTTCTATGGTTAACCAAGCAAAATTGACTGGTTAATGAAATCTCTGTTAAACCATAGGTTCTTTGATTAAAGTCCAGTCTTTTCAGCTCTGGTTAAATTTAACCATTTGTTGGTAACCATAGAAACACATACAAAATCTATGGTTACCAAATGAAATAACCAATGGTTACAAATAACCAGAGTTGAAAAGACTGGCCTTAAAATTTCTCTAAAAAGACCAAATCGCTGTTAACCGATTGGAATAATGACACTAACCATCGAAATTCAGTTGTTTGATGTAATCAATTGTAACCATAGCTTATCCTGTTCAGATTTTGTTGAAAAGTTAAAATCTATGGTTACCAACTGAAATAACTTATGGTTTTAGGTAAGTTAACCAGACTTGAAAAGACCGGCTCTAAGTATGCGGAAAAATGTGTTTATGCATTGAGTTTATACACATAGAGAAATCATGTGTAAGGCCGTGTGCGAATTGCGTTAAAAATGCTGGTTAATTTGATCCCAGTTAAATTTGATCCGTTTTTATGGAGGTGAATAAAATTTTAGAATTTTTCTGTGTGAATTGCTTTAAATGGGATTTTTTTAAGCATACATTTCCCATTGACATTCATTGCTTTCAAGAACCTATCTGGAACGGTATCAAACTATCTAAAAATGTTCAGATACCTTAAGTTGTTGCATCAGCAGTTTTTTTACAAGGGATTACAACTGCACGAAGCTACCTAGATTGCTTTGGATACATTCGATAAAAAGGATCTAATAAAGAACGTGGGTATAGTGTATTTATAAATAATAATAATAATATGTCAAACAAAAAATCCAAAATGAACAATCGACTGCTTAAGTATTTTCAATTAATGTTAATCATTATTTTGCAATATCAAAGATATATAACAGGAAATTCAAATAATCAAAGAAGAAAAATTCAGGAGGTACAAAAATTAAAATATGAAAAACTGTCTTCCTACTTATAAGAAAATCACAAGATAATGGTGGTTTTATTGACGAAACGCACGGCAAAAGGACTGGTGTAAACAGGGTCAAACAAAAAAAAGCAAAATATTTGAAATGAGCGTCGATGTTTACAATATTCTTTATAGGCTCATGTTTAATTAAAATTTCCAGTCACAAGTGATGGAATTTTATGAAAACTTCCAAGGTATTGGTTCAAAAAGCGAAAAAATTAAAAATTGCAAATGTAGTTACAAGTAGCGACAATATTATTACACACACACTACAAAAATTCACTCAATCTTTATAAAATTTAAGATTTATTTCCCCGTACGTACGTCTCTTCAAGTTACCCCTCTCACCTTCACTAATTATAGAAAAATCATCGTTTCCTACAGGTGGAAATATGGACTTTGACAAACAGCTTACAATAAACATCTATCTAGCTATCTTAGATTGCTATCTCGTGTGCAACCGAACGCACTCAGTTTTTAGTTTTTTTTAATAAACAACTCTGTTTCGGATGACATGTGTAAAACGGAGCTAATTCATTTGATTTTCATTTTCTGATCAGAGAAATTGTGTTGATGAAGTTGAAATTGAAAGCAACCTTGAAAAAATATAATTAATATCATTAAAGGACCACTATTAACTGAACCTGATTAAGTAATAACGATATTGACATCCTACCAGTAAAATCAAGAAAATGTTTTCAGATGTATCAACAGGTAGAGGAAACAATGCATGTATGTATTTGAATTATCACAAAAGATTGTAATTTCTTACGGAGTTTTTCTTTAAAGGGAACAAAACTATGGCGAATCTTTCCCAGTTGAAAACCAAACCCAAGTGGATAAGAGTGTTTTCCTTGGCCAATATGAACTAGGCACGCAGATAAGGAATAGACATCTGATACGAGGCCAGAGAATCAATCCATCAATTAAGTAGTGACGATTTTTTAAATCTAGTTCGTTTTCGCAAAATAAGTACCTATGTGCCATGCCTCTGTGCAGAATAAAGTGTATATGATTTTTTTTTTACTAAATAAAGGCAAGCTTTCCGGTTATGGATTGTTCCATAAGGCCAACAGAATGCTGGTGTTGCTACATTTCTTTTCTCCGAGTTATTGTGCATGTACATACATAATGTATATTTTGCGACGGTGCCGGAGTGTTTTATGATAGTGCTTTTTATACGGGATTTTCAGCGTCGCTCCTAGTACATGCAATTTGCTCTTATACTTCTTGTACATTGTTCAACATTGGGAACCGTATCTAATTTTTTAAAAATATTTAATTTTTTTACGCATGAAACAAGAAAAAAATTTGCATTTGTTTGACAAATGTCAAAATTTAACCAATGCTAAAATTTTAACGAGCTCCTGAACAGGTTAATTTTTGACGTCTGTATTCACCTCAGCAGTGTCAAAATTTATCCATGGGATCAAATTTAACAACTATTTTAACGCAATTCGCACACGGCCTAAGTTTCAAATAATGCTTCTAAGATGTCGTTACTATCGACTTGTTTTTTTTACTCTTGTAGCAATTATTCTTTGAGCAAGAGAAATAAAGAAAAAAAAAAAAATACAAAATGTATGCAAAAGAATTTTGTTCGGTTCGATTTGAGTGATTTTCATTACAGGGAATTAGGACAATAATAATTACTCGATATGTTGAGTTTGAAATCATCTTGATTCCTCTATGTGTATAAACTTAATGGTTTAAGCAATGGTTTAAGCCAAAACCAATTTTCTTAAAAAAACTCTTAATAAGTGGCTTTTATTGTTTTGTTCTGGAAATGCAATTTTAGGGGCGTTTGCCAGCCCAGCCGTTGAAAATGACCACAAATATATTTCCCACGACCCAGTTTGACGATATTTTTTCCTTTCAACAACGTGTGAATCTGTTCCAGTGATTGGTGAAATAGAATCGAATTAAGATGTGTCTATACCGAATCTCCGAAAAATACTTAGCTCCCGGTCAAAACATGACATTGGACTTAGCTTTCGGTCAAAATTTAAAATTAATATTAATTTGAGCTACTTGTTGTAGTGCTTATCTCTGCATAGCATATTGCATCACCTTTTATTATAATAATATCGCATATATGAAATCATTAAGTTTATACACATAGAGGAATCAAGATGGTTTCAAACTTACCGAAGTAGATGTCACTAAATGAGTATATCAAGTAATTATTATTTCAATAAAACAAAATTCTTCTTCATACATTTGTATTTGTTTTTCAAGAATATTTGCTACAAGAGTAAAAAAAAAAACAGGTCGATAGTAACGACATCCTACGAGCAAAGTTTGAAACTTCCACATGATTTCTCTATGTGTATAAACTTAATGATGAAATGCATTATGAAAACACTTGTATTACAAGTACTTGTAGTTTCGTGTTATAGGCCCGTGGCCATCTTAAGAAATTTGTGAATAACACAGTTTTTTTTTCATTTACTAGTTGTCTATTCTGTTACCTTGACAACAGTTGTAAACATATATGATTTTTGTTTTGTTTAAAATCATATTTGATTTTGGATAAGTTTTTTATGTGTGACTGATGCTGAATTAAAATAAATTTGAAAAGTATCTGTTGCATTACCTGGATTATATACAGCTGTTGACCAAAGCTGTTTGTTTGTTTTTGTAGTCACAGGAAAAATTAACAAAACACGAAGTATTTGATTGACATTTGGAAACACGTCTTCAATCCAAATGTCGAGTAATTTGAGTGAATAGGCGAAATTGCTATCTGAGTAAATAATGACGTGCTCATTCTGAAAAAATATATATCTTATATATAAAATTCTCCTGTCACGGTGTTTGTAATCTATCTCCTCCGAAACGGTTCGACCGATTTTCGTCATCCGAAGCATGCATATCGGCCAGGGTGGAGAATCGGACAACATCTATTTTTCATCCTCCTAAATGTTAAGGGTGGTCCACCCCTAATTTTTTTTTTTATTTTTTTGGACACATTTTTTTTTTTTAATTTTTGTATGATACAGCATACAAAAATATTTTTTTTTATTTGTCAATTAAAAACTTTAATTTATTTTGCAAGGATTTTTTTTTTATTTTGTCATGACTTAGTATGAAAACAATCGTATTACTCTGATCAACACAATTTAATTTGATCTCCCGCCCTCACCGGTCGACAACTGATCAATTATCAATCGATCAGTTATCCCTGTCAGGTGTCATTCAGCAAACATCACGGAGTAGGGATGAGGACGAAGTCGGTCTACTCACTCACTCACTATACATTTTTCAGCCATTTCTTTTGGTTTTATTTGTGCATCTATCGTAGCAGTGACTGTTATACGTATTATTTTAATTTTTCTGTGCAACTCTGATGTTAATTTTACTATCATCGTAAATTTATCATTAATTTCCAGTGCAATAATTATTTATCTACAATTTATTAATCTGACAAAAAATAGTTTTAACTCTCAGTTAATTAATTGATCTCATTTAAATAAACACTGAGTAAGAATTTTCTCTTAAGCGATGCATAGCTCGCAAACGGTTGAGACTTAAAAAAAAAAAATCAAATAACAAAATGTTGTAGTATATTTTATGAGCTGTAATTTAATATAAGCTATAAGCGAAAGATAAAAAAAGGGCCCTTATGACCCTTCCCTTTTCACCGCTCACCTTCTAGACGCCGGGACTTTTAGTATGTTAACTCCTTCAGCAGCCTGGAACAACTTTTTTCTAACTCACGACCTTTCATTACAGTATGTATAGCTGAGTGGCGAGATACGGTTTCCGCCCTCTATCTCAAAATAGTTGAGGGCATGAAAAAAAATATTTGTTACGAAATTTTTCGCAAATTGTATGCTCTACAATTTTGATAATAGATGTCAGCATCACTTATTTGAGAGAAACCGAGATAATCGGGAAACACGCGGTTATTGTTACTTTTGACATTAAATAACTAACTTTTCGTAGTTTTGGGTCCGAGCCCTGAGTACATCTAATATTTTTTCAGGGGTCCTGCTCCGGCCTCTTGCGGGGAAGTGACAAATTTTCCAAAACTATAATTATCATGAAAAGTGCATCTCATCTTAGTCGTTCGTTTTGACGAAATATTGTACTTCCAATTCAATCTTTGTAGAACTAACAACGCACACAAAAGGATTGGGTGTATGTCACTAGGCCGTGGTTCTTCGGAGCCGTCAGTGCCATTATCCTTTGCACACAACTTTTAGTACGCCAATATGAAGCTGTATACGAGTTTCCAGGGTGACTCCTTATTTTGCCTTAAATCAGTAGGTACTATGTTAGCTTACTATGAAAATAATGTAAAAAGAAATACAAGTGTTTTAATTAAAATTAGGTATTCGCTCTTAATTTTTTGTGCGTTTATGAAAAAAGTTTGTCCTCTGTATGTGGCTTAGATTTGGGAACACCATGCTTTTCCCACGGACAACTATATGTGGCATGTTCTCGCGTGGGGAAACCATCCAGTTTGTTTGTGTTGGCTAAAGACGGACTAACCAAGAATATTGTACACTCTATCGCACTGAGGGATTAATATTTTTTTCAACTGCCATAATTAATAGTAACAATGTAAATAATTATTTTTGATGTTTAGATAGCTATCAGAAATTATAATTCAAAATATAGTCGTTATTTTAATAAATATTAATTCATCAACCTAAATAAAGCATACTTTTATTTATAACGCTTTCGATTATAAGTACATCCTCACACACTTATAAATAGTAGATAGTTATTTTTATTGAACTAAAAAAATGTTTCCTAGGAATAATATAAATGACGAAACAATGTTTGCCGAGTCAGCTTATTTTAATTTAAAATTTCAAAAAATAATGTTTTTTTTTTTGTATTGTATGCACTTAATGTCCAAAAATAGTGGGAAGTTGCAGGGATGGCCCGTCAAGTCGACTGTTTTCCAATTTTTTTTTTAGTTATGAATAAATTTGAGTAAATAACGAAACATCTTAAACGTACATAGTGCAACCAGTAATCACAAATTAAAAGTTGTAGGTAACGAACTAGGTGATACGAAGTTCACCGGGTCAGCTAGTTAATATATATTATTAATTATGCTCATTCTGAAAAAAAAATATATATTGTTAATTATCCTTATAGTTTAGGTGGAATGGAACAAAGGATCTCAGTTATCAGAAAGTCTCATTGACGGGGTTTCTAAGACACTAGACAGAGGTCAACCGTTGACGCAATTGATACAGAACGTGAAAGACTTGTTTTTATAATCTACTGGAGTTTCAGTACACAAACGTTTGTATAATCTATATTTGCTGCTTTTGAGTTAAACTTTGTATTAGGTATAATCATTATTCCCTGAATATGGTTCCCTCTTGAATAAACCAACAACTTATTTGTCCAGAACATCACTTGAGAGTAAAACAATTAATTATTTAATGTCTGACAGAGAAAGAGAAAAAATCGAATGAGTTGTATAAAATTTCCTCATCAGATCAAAAGATACATGTTCACAAATAGTAATACCCCAGGTATTTCCTTTTCCGGTGTAAAAAAACTTTCTATACACACAATAACCAATAAACCAATCAACTTTGTTGGCAGAGAGCTTGTAAGTTAGTTACAATCAATTTGTTTCTTCTGTCTCCTATACTGTCCAGCCGATGCTATGTCCTCCACCTACCCCATATATCATTGACAAACGAGTATTTCTATATGCAAGCATGCTCTTCCCTTGGATTGCATACAAAACTTAAAGTTACCTCAGCTCTCGTTTTAGTCAACTAAGCTATATAATAGGAATAGATAGTTCCAGACCATTATTTAGCAATGCAATGAAGTGAACCTTCGGATATGTTCTGAAAGACCTCCCAGTCACGATACCATAGTTCCACAGTCAACAAACAAACAAAATGATAGAGCAAAAAATTGCCTGTGAGTTATAGCCGTAAACGGAATAAGTCAAACAGAAGCCCTTAACATTATTGGACTTTGTGAAATGATTTTCAAAGTTAAAGTGGTAACTGTAAGAGTACATAGAAGGAAGAATGGTTGGGTTTTGTTTTGGTGAGCTAATGAAACAAATTAGTTTATTGAATCAAGATGATGCTGATTTATTTTAGCACGAAAGCTTTTTGGAAAAATGTTTTGATTTCCTCTAATGGTTTATTCTGTTTTATAATGAAATGATATTAAATATTACTGTCTTGTTAAATGTAGGAGTTTAAATTACCGTCTGTTTGATTATGTTTTTTTTAATTTTTTGCTGAAGAAGAAAGAGCTGTGTAATGGGTATGTATACATACATACCTAACATACAGGGTGATTGGTATAAGGTGCACCAAAAAGCTTAAGCGTGTAGGTGAATCAGAAAAAAAATTATTTAAAAACAACGGTGAATGATACAAAGCCTTGTTATATTTTTTTGGAAAGCCAAAAAACTACTCTTTTATTTTATTTTTAAATTAAGTTGTTTAAGTGAACAGTTTTAAAAAAAATTAATTTTCAAACTCAAAATTTTGAAAAAAAAATAAAAAAAAAATGTTTAAACTAATTTTTTTCAAAATTTTATGTAATTAACTATTATTTTTATTTCAAAATTCAATGCTCTTATTAATTTTTAGTCAAAAACAGAAAACCGGATGCCAAAATGTATCTTAGTTTTTGAGAAATTAAGAAATCTACTAAGATACATTTTGGCATCCGGTTTTCTGTTTTTGACTAAAAATTAATAAGAGCATTGAATTTTAAAAATAAAAATAGTAGTTAATTACATAAAATTTTGAAAAAAACTAGTTAAAACAATTTTTTTTTAGTTTTTTTTTCAAAATTTTGAGTTTGAAAATTAATTTTTTTAAAACTGTTCACTTAAACAACTTAATTCAAAAATAAAATAAAAGAGTAGTTTTCTGGCTTTCCAAAAAAATACAACAAGGCTTTGTATCAATGACCGTTGTTTTTAAATAATTTCTTTTCTAATTTAAGTCAATATTTTAGAAAACTGCCCCTCCCGCCTAAACGGGGGGAATAGACCCCCCTCCCATACGATTTTTTTCTTGTCTTAAACCCACCTACACGCTCAAGCTTTTTGTTGCAACTTATCACCCTGTATACCGATGTTTATTTATTTATTGGAAAAAAATCTTTTCGAAAAGGAGTTGTCTGTGGTGATTTCTTGAAAACCATTTATTAGAAAGAATGATAACCTGAAATCTATTAATTGTTAATATTTCATGTCATATTCCCACTTCAGTATTGAAATTGGTATAATTCTATTTATTTATAAGACCAATTATTGTCAAATTTTCTTCTTTTTGAGGAAGTTGTTGCACTTAGAATCAAAACCATCAGGCATAAAATGCATTCGTGGTTAAATAATTATATTCGTCTGAACATGAAAAATCGTGACCTAGTATATGCTTGATGAATATCGTAGGGAATAGGTACTGGAATATTGCTCTCTGCGGAACAGGACTTAGCGTACCTGCAGCAAACCTGTCATCGGCCGAAATATAATCGGGCTTTATCGTTACCAGAATTCGGCCGATCGAATCAAAAATTATATAGTAAACGAATGAAAGCATGAACAAACACAAAGCATTCCTGGAAATAAGTTGTAGAGAACTGAACATCATTTAAGAAAATTACTCTTGAAATTGATAAATAAGAATAAAATTACATCTTTTTAAAAATAGGAAGTCTTAATTTTACAACTAAAAAATATATACACTTATAAGGTTTATAATCAATAAAAGGGTTGTAGAGTGCGTGAGCCATTCCTTCAGAAACTTTTACTCAGTATGATTCAGGAGCTACCATACTAAAACTCCTGACATCTGGGAGGTGAGCCGGAGGGGGAAGGGTACAAAGTTCCTTTTTCTGAAAGAATGGCTTAGAAACCTGCTCACTCACTTTAGAACCCCCTTATCAATTATTACCGAGATTATTACCTCATTTTGTAAATTAATTTTTTACTTATAAAATTATAATTGTGAGGTGTCCTGGATGTGCAAAGATCGACAAAACTTCGTACCAGTCACTTGGATCTCTTTTGTACTTAGGGTACTTAGGTGTATGTACTAGACTAGATACAATTCACTCTGTTAATAAAATTTCGCAATTTAATGTGAACTTTCATGCTGAACATCTTGCTGCAACCAAGCATATATTAAGGTATCTTTATAATCAATAAATTTTCAACTATCTTATAGGAAAACTGGTGGGGAGTCTAAGTGTTTTGCTGATGCCAATTGGGCTGGCAACAGCGATGATCGGAAGTCCTTCACTGGATGCCTTCTTCATTGGCAATTCTACTGCAGCCATCACTTGGGAATCGAAAAAACAACCCTCTGTCGCTCTTAGTAGCAATGGAGCTGAATATATGGCTTTGTCAGCTGCCTCAAGAGAAGCGGTGTATCTTTGATCATTTGTGATGGAGTTGGATTTTTCTGGAACTGTTAAGGACCCAATTGAATTAAATTTTGACAATTTAAGTTCTCATCAACTTAATAAAACCCCAGTTTATCATAGTCGTAGTTAACATATAGATATTAGAGTACACTACGTATGAGAAGTTTTTGAAAAGTATTTAATTAAATTAAAATAATTATAATTATGTTTAATGATATGATTTCAGATGTTCTAACAATGAATTTATCTTAAACTAAACATGTAAAATTTTCTAAACTGCTGGGTTTGATTTAAACAAATTTTTAGTTTTATTAAAATAATTTTATAATGTAAATATGAGAGGTAGTATTGAAATACCAATTGAATTTGTAACAACTCGACAACACTTCAAAAGTATTAAAATTATCTCTTTCTTCAATATATTACATTGCATACTTTTCTTAATCAGCACTAAGCAATTTAACGACTGTGTATTTGAACAGTCGTTAAATTATCTTGTTCGAATTCAGAAGTTCTAGTCTTTTATTTCGGATTTGGTACTCGGTTCAAATTTTTAAACCACTGATTTCCAAAGCTGCAGTGCCCTGTGGCGTAGTGGTTAGTGTGTCGGACTATCACGCCGGAGATCTGGGTTCGAGCCCAGCATCGAGAACACCTTGTTTCTTCTGGGGCACTGCCTTTTGCGAGGAAGTGACAAATCCTCCAAGAGTATCATTGTCATGATTCGACGTAAAATTGTAGGTCCTCTCCAATCCTGTAGAACTAATAACGCACACAAAAGGATAAGTTGAGAGTTGTAAGTCACTAAATCTTGGTTCTTCGGAGCTGCCAGTGCCACTTATTTTTCTTTCATTTTAGATTTCCATCGCATCGTTACAATGCCAAAATCGATGAGTTACAAACTTGAACGACGTTGAACCAAGATAGTACATAGAATCATAATGCTTATCGTCAAAGAATAAATATTCATCCTCTTAAACTCTTCTTCTTCTTTTTAACTCTATTCTTTTTAATTAATACTGAAAAGGGCAAAGAATCCACGAAATGCGAGTATGGTAATAACCGGTATTACTTTACTATCTATATAAATATCACCTTACCATATACTATTAGAGTCCACTGAAACAGCCACAGGGTTTTGTTACAGTTGGTCAAACAATCAAGGTAGCGGAGCACGAATTTGAAGTGGTGCAATCCTTTAAATACCTTGGGCCAATAGTAGCAGCCGATAACAATATAGAAGAAGAAATACGCGGGCGGCTTCTCAAATCCAACAGAGCCTACTACAGTCTGTCAAAGCTCTTCAAATCCAGAAATCTCACCATAACTTCAAAACTACTGCTGTACAGGACCATGGTCCTGCCAGTACTCACATATGGATCCGAGACTTGGGTGCTTAGCAAAAGGCACTCCGACCTCTTAGCCGCGTTCGTGAGAAAAGTCTTAAGGAGAATTGTTGGTCCTATATGTGAGGAAGGACGATTCCGGAGACGGTACAATCATGAATTGTACGCAATCTACCTTGAAGCAGATATCGTGACAAAAATTAGGCTCGGTAGACTTCGGTGGGCAGGGCACCTAGCTCGCATGAGCGAAGAGGAACCTGCTCGGAAAGTTCTTTGTGGTACATTCTATGGCAGACGACAGCGTGGTAGACCATGCTTGCGCTGGAGAGATGGCGTAGACCAGGACGCCCGGAGCCTTGGGGTGCGCAACTGGATGGCGTCGGCTCGAGACCGGGATAGGTGGAGAGACTAGTTGAAGGAGGCCAGGACCGGACCCCGGTTGTCCAGCCGATGATGATGATGATGATGATGATGATGATGATGATAGGCTTTTGTTTGTATATTCCGCATTCGTTTTGTGCGACTAAAAAAGAATCTCTTTACTTCATAGTACTTCCAAAGTTTGGCTGTAGGTTAAACTGATGAGCGTTCTTTTGTAGTACGAGTATTACGTTTACACTCTTGATAAAAGTACAGACAGAATAATGAAAGAAAAGAACAGTGACACAATTTTTTCCATTATATTCATATTCAAAAATACTCTATTTAAGAGACGATCTGCGGAACAGCTTAAGATTTTTCTTGACCAAAAGTTAATGTCAAATGTAGAATAAAATAAAATATATAAATATTTCATGTGAAACAATTTTACTTAGGTACCCATACATGCATATGAGTTCTTTTTGTACTTAAGGCCATCTTCAGTTAAATAATTGAGTCTTCACTTACAACCCATGAATTATAAATATTTGTTGCACACATTTTACTCAACCAGGAAGAAAATTGTTGCGGTTAAATGATTTTCCTTCGGTATTTATATACCAAGAAAAACAGAAAAAAAAAAACATCATCACACTCATAACCGGTGTGTGTTGGTTGGGAAGTGTTTTTCTTCCCGGAGAAATGTGAGCCCACAACGTGTTCCTTCGTTAGCGGTAACGAAATTAATTAAGACACATCCTTGGTTAATCCTTGACCTTCTCGTTCTCGTGTTAATTGCGTTTGCTGTGCGTGTTTTGGTTATAATGTTTTCCTTTTTATTCTATCTTTCCACTACACTAACAGGTATGGGCATTCCTTTTCTATTTCCTGTTACTTTCTGTTTGCTATTAAATTTTGTATTTATTAGTCACGTTTACGGTTCTGGTCAGGGACACATTTTTTTTGTTGTTTCAATTGACGATTCTATATTCGGTTATATCCCTTCACATCTATATCTTAATATATACATTGATGTGAGGGTAATTATTGTAATATTCTTATGACAGATGTGTGTGTATATAGTAGGTATAGGAATGTAAGAGAAAATAATTTCTTAAATTTTGATTGATTGTGGAGAAAATGAAACAATTATGACTGAGTGATTAATTATCAAGTTAATTCGATATGATATTTATAACATGGCTTTAATATTAATTTAATAAACAATAAATAAATCCAAAACTAATTTGTTCACCTTAAGATTATAACATGACGCTTATTAAATTAATGTTGTACCTATTCCGTTATGTTGGAATTACAAAAATACTTTTAGGTATTTGTAAATGGTATCAGTTCTAACTTAATTGAATAACATGAATGATGAATCTGTTGGGTAATGAATTAATGATAATTCGATAAGAATAGGATAGGAAATTATACTTTTCGTAAATTTTTTTTAGGCAAACAGAATGTGTGATTATAGTCTACAAAGCCAATAAGAACGAGGCACATGTCGTTGAACAGAAATTTTCATTTTTTTAAAAATAAATCTTGGCTATATTATATTCTACCGTTACTAGTCTCCACCAGAAGAATATCCAATCCAACTTCTCATCCACAATCAATCTGTCAAAAATCAAAATTATCATGGATTGGATATTGATTTTTGATCTCCATGGGATTAACTGATGACAGTCCTATATTCTTGTCATCGGACGATAAGGTTTTGATCCACGTGAAAAATCAGGATGTTAGATTGTTGTTCTCTGATATTCGTGTCATGGGAAATAAGCAATAAGACCGGGTAAGGGTCTATATGGCAAGGTTTAATAGGCTAAATTTTGCATTATTATAAAAATACCCAACAAAAAGGGTTAGACTGCATTTTTAATATTGTTTGTTCTTTTTTGGTATGTTCCAAAGCAAATGCTTTTAAAAACATTAAAACATGTAAGCCCACTTGAAGTTTTCACACAACTTGCTCGTGTTTAACAATAAAAGTATCCTATCCATTAACCCTCTTCTAGTGCTATATTATGTTATTCACCCCTTTTATCAAAGTCTACATTTTATAATTGTCTTGCAAACAAGGAGTGTGGATACCTAGATCTAGCTACATTTATATAAGGTGTACATCTAAGGATTTTGAAGTATATTAGGTAATGCTTTGGGACTTGAAAAAGGACATCTTTGAAATATTATACTTATAATTGCAATGGAATTTTTTCTAGATACATTCATCTATATTCCGATTGCTATAAACATCGACCATTCATATATATTTTTAATTTCTATTATATTGTTTATTTTTCTTTTCGTTTCATTTCTTTGTTTCTTATTTCTCTCGATAAAGAAAATTTTAGTAAATTTTTAAACAAAAAATAATTTGCGTTTGGGTTTTTCGACTGCGGCTATATACGAAACAAATGTGTACCAAAACCAAAGTAAAAACTTTTTCAATTTTCAGCGAGAAAAGTAGGTATGTACTTAGTTAAACTTCCTTCCTCTGCTCTGTGTTGAATTTTCCGTAGATATAGCGCTGTATACAGGGGCTGTAGTATTGTTTAAATGTCGAAAGGAAAAATATTCTCAGTAAAAACAAAAAAAAAAGTTAAAGAAGGATTAATAGTGAATTGGGAAAATTGGAGAAATGAAAGAAATTTACTGAAACGCTTTGAAAAGTTAAGTTTTGGTAAACAATGTAAATTGGAAGGAAATTCATATTAAATGCATATTTATGGTAAAGTTAGTTTTTACTTATTCACAGGAAACAAGAATATTGAAATGAAATGAAAAAAAAATCGAATTCACTTCAAAATAAGACAATACAAAATAAAGTAGAAATAAAACAAACTATGTACAATACCACCTACTTTCAGGAAAAAGTTAAAAGTAAAAAGTTCAGGTTTTTATTCTTTGCCCTTCGACTTTTAAATAAAACATTGTTTCAATAAGTTGTATTATGGTTTAACTTTAAGTAATAATCAATTTAAGAAAGAAAAAAAAAAAAAACATAATAAAAGTAAGTTGTTTTGTTTTCAAATTTGAATTGTATATTTTTTTTACTATGAATATTCTAAAACTGATTTTCTTTTATATTCTTGCAATGAAGATACAAAATTTAAATAAACTTCTGCTTCAAAAAAAAAACTTTCTTTTGTGGCAAATCGCCCAAGACAATTAAACATTTATTAGTCGTGTTTTGTTGGTAATTTTTAGTTAGTCAGCACTGGAAAGAACCAATAAAACGCTATATTCACTTTTGTATCCTCTTTTTTTTTTTATTTCAAAGTTGGTATTCTTGACTATATACCAAGCCGAAGTTTCAAATAATTTTAAGGATGTGTCTGCAAAGTATGGCTATTTGTATATGCCGAGTTGGTCAACTTGTACCCCACCTTCAGCTACAAACAAATAAAAACAGGATAAATAATCATTATTTAGCTTGAATATTACCAAATTAAATTCCAAATTATATAATTTTATTTAAAGATGTGCTTTAACCAATTTTTATTTGTTTTTAAGCGAAAAGCTCAATATCATCAAAACTTTTTTGCAACTTTCGTAGGTTGAAAGCTTCTTACTTCTTCCGCAAAACACGGCCCTAAGGGAAAACACAATGAACACAAACGTTAATAATCATTGAATAAGAAGTCCATGTATTAAGCTGTCGTAGTTGCCACCAACCTTTAAGCAAAAAATGTATTGACATTATATTTCGCGCCAAAAATTTCCAGACATTCCAAGATTTTATCTTCACTTTTATGCTCACTTTAATTACTGACCAATTTATCGCCACTTTTCGTATCCCATACAAAATTTTGATAAAGTGACTAAACACTTACCAATAAAACACGACTATTCATGTCTATTAGCGTTGTCGTTTGTCGTTTCTTTGTCGTGTTGGCATTCCATATCTTGTTCTGCAAGACAGATTTGTAGTTAATTTTTTCACGACGAAATATTACGTAAATGTATCAATTAGGTTATCCGCATTAATAAAACACTAGTAATTTGCCAAAATCATTTTTAAAAGGTTCCGAATTTACGTTTGTTGTTAATATATTTATAACTAGCTGACCCGCCAGACGTTGTTCTGTCTCTTCCTATTTTTACTATATATACAGTCAGTGTTTTGATTAATGTTTTTGAATACTTTTGAAATAAAAAAACAATTAGGTCTAGTCAAAGGAATGTGAGGGATGACTACATGTATCCTGAATATTTCCCTGTAAGGACTGTTGCTTCTGTAAGATTCGGCATCAAGTTCTTCACAGTAAGTCTGGTACCATTGCACAATCTTGTTTGATTCGAATTTCGAAGCATTAAGGTGACGGAACCGGTCTTTAACATTTTCAAAATCAGGGTCCCTTACTTATTTTCCTTATAAATTTGATTGATTGATTGATAATTTGATTAGAATTAATAAAATTAAAGATTTATGCGTCGTTTTTGACAGTGTTTTTTCTGCAAAAAAGCACGTGGATTATATTGTTGCAAAAGCGAATAACTAAGTTGGATTCATTAAAAGAAACAGCAAAGATTTTACAGATCCTTATGTTTTAATGACTCTTTACACCTCGCTCGTTAGATCAACAATTGAATATGCTGATATAATTTGGAATCCATGCTATAGAGTTCATTTGGATAGAATTGAACTGGTACAAAGGCGGTTCACCAAATAAGTATTTCGTAAAATGCGTTGGAATTTTAGTCCTGACTGCTCGGACTAAAATCTTTAGCGTCAAGAAGAAATAACGTTAATAAGCTGATTCTAAAAAAAAATGTCAGACGAAAGACATCATCATTGGTAACAAATCACTCACATAAAATTTTATCGAAATTAAATGATATTTTTTTTTCGAGAAAATTGGAATTATCGGTTTTATCAAAAAAAAAACTTTTTGAAAAATTACTCTTTTTTTCAAAAATTTGCTTGTAATTTAAATTTAATTTTAAAATTTTCGAATAATAAATTTCGTTAAAATCGGTTGAGTCGTTCAAAAGATAGTCAAAGTAATAAAAAGACTGTTCTATGGCAAGTACCGTTAATAAGCTAATTCTGAAAAAAAAATTTAGATGGTGGACATCACCATTGGCAAAAAATCACTCATATAAAATTTTATTAAAATTGATCGTATTTTCTTGAGAAAATTGGAATTATCGGTTTTAGCAAAAAAAAAAAAAATTTTTTCAAAAACTGTATGCATAATAAAACTAGTATTTACTTACAAAATTCTCAGTTAAATCATTTTATTTTCATTTAATTGATTTATTGATTTAATTAATTAATGCATTTAAAATACATACCACCAAAAAATTGCTTAACAAATTGTTGTTGTATTTTTTTCCCATTTTGGGTGCTATTTTCATGTTCAAATTTATTTTTTAAAACAAAATAATAAACTTATATGCTGGAAAAGGAAAATGAGCCCAAAATAGTAAAAATTGCAGAAAACAACAGATTTTAAAAAAAGAGCAGCCAAACGGAGGAAAAATCGCCCAAAATTATATTAACTTAATTTATGCTTTATCATTTAAAAAAAAAAAAACTTGTATATAAGCTATACCACTATTTCCCTGCAGAAACGGTCTTCGCATTATTTGCCAAAACGTGCACCCACCCAAACTCCGCACCCACCCCAAATCCTATATTGGGCAGTATGCTCCCCTTATCTTAACAGTAAATAAGGTCACAGTACCTGATGGGTGCCTCACTTGTGTCCCCAACAGAAATAGCGTGATATTGACATTTACAATTTGGGCGACATGAAATTTTGGTCGTTAAATAAACTATTTGGGCCAATTTTAATTTTTATTGTTATTGGGTTTCGGAAGTTATTTTTTTTTTGGGATAAAAACTAATTTAAATACACTGTATTAATGAATTTAGGTTTTTTTTTTGTATTTTCAACCATTATTTTAAGTACAATGCCTTAGTTCTTGATTTGAAGCACAAACCACATTTGTTCAGTAGATTGCCACAACTAAGATATTTACTTTTTTTTATTTTCATCAAAGAGCTTTTATTTAAAATTTAGAAACAAACAGTAAAATCAAAACCATATTTCTTTATTATACATAGCAATATTATTTGTCAATATTTTGTTAAAGCGTATTGCTAAGGAGCAAACATAATAGGTATTAATTAGAGAATCTATTTATATTGGTTTACAAAATGCACTTCTCCTAATTTTCGTAGCAATAAGTGCAGTTCATAAACTCAAAGAAAGATGCTTTTTCATTGTATAAAATGACATTCCTAAAAGGCTTTTAATTTATGTAAGTACATGTAATGAATAGAGTGACAAAAATTAATTCTACTTCTTTTATAATATAGTATGTAAGAAGGAGTGCTCATGAGCACTGAGTATACATATTAATTCAATTTAAGTGGATGTTGAAATTGCCTTTAATTAGAGAGATATACGTGTAAGTAAGAGGGACATTCTTCATGAATAAATTTCAATATTCCTAGAACCTTTTGACTTATTTGATGAATTTAAAGAAATAACAAAATATTATTTCGAAGCCAAACGTACAAATGTGTACATATATCTATAAAATCAAAAAAAATGTAATAGTAACTTTAAGCAACTTAACTATTTACATACAGGGTGATTGGTTTAAGGTGCACCAAAAAGCTTGATCATGTAGGTGGAGTTAAGACAAGAAAAAAATTGTATAGGAGGGGGGTCTATTTTCCCCCGTTTAGGAGGGAAACAAAATTGACTTAAATCAGAAAAAAAATTATTTAAAAACAACGGTGAATGATACAAAGCCTTTGTTATATCTCTTTGGAAAGCCAGAAAACTACTCTTTTATTTTATTTTCAAATTAAGTTGTTTAAGTGAACAGTTTTAAAAAAATTAATTTTCAAACTCAAAATTTTGAAAAAAAAGTCAACAGTTTTAAAAAAATTAATTTTCCAACTCAAAATTTTGAAAAAAAAAATAAAACAAAAAATTTATCTAATTTTTAAATTTTATGTGATTAACTACTATTTTTATTTTCAAAATTCAATGTTCTTATTAATTTTTAGTCAAAAACAGAACATCTTATGCCAAAATGTATCTTAGTTTTTGAGAAATTAAGAAAATACTAAAAGCACTTATTTAAAGAAAGGTGAAATCTGGTTACATTACATTACATTACATATTATTCTACTCCGTAGATAAATCTACGAAGTAGAGACACATATAAGCACTAGCAGCTTAGGCCATCGGCTTGAACAACACAAGAGAAATAGACTGATACATGACAGAGACATACACAACAGAAGAAAGACAGAGAACAGAGAACAGATGCCAACAGCACATGGATAGCACATGAACGGTCACCCATCCAAGTACTAACCACGCGCAATGATGCTTGATTTCGCTGATCTTTTGGGAAGCGATGCTTTATCAGAGCCAAGGCCGTTGACTGAAATCTGGTTAATCAAGTTAATTGTTTTTAACCAGATTAACCAGATTTCACCTTTTTTTTGAAAAAGTGCTTTTAGTATTTTCTTAATTTCTCAAAAACTAGGATACATTTTGGCATCCGGTTTTCTGTTATTGACTTAAAAATTAATAGGAGCATTGAATTTTGAAAATAAAAATAGTAGTTAATCACATAAAATTTAAAAATTAGATATATTTTTTTTTTATTTTTTTTTTTCAAAATTTTGAGTTGGAAAATTAATTTTTTTAAAACTGTTGACTTAAACAACTTAATTTAAAAATAAAATAAAAGAGTAGTTTTTTGGCTTTCCAAAAAGATATAACAAGGCTTTGTATCGTTCACCGTTGTTTTTAAATATTTTTTTTTCTGATTTAAATCAATTTTTTATAAAATTGCCCCTCCCGCCTACTTAACTCCACCTACATGCTCAAGGTTTTTGGGTGCACCTTAAACCAATCACCCTGTATAATAAAATCGTTCAATCTGATTGTTGGCATGGTTGTTGACCGATGAAAAATAAAAACCAATCATCAGTCTATTAAAATTAAACTTTAAGAGGTTTATCAATTTTACGTGTACGTAACCCCCGAAATCGAACCACCTCTGTGCCCTTTTCCGTTTTCTCTTGATTTCAATCATCTGTCAATTCATTCGATAATTTTTAACTTCGGCTACGTGTCGGAGCGTATTGAGATTAATTAATTTGTTTTAGTTGTTTGAAGTAGAGTTTTCCATCGTTTGGGGTTCATTAGTTTCGTAATTTAGTTTATAATAATTATTACATATAAATTAACAACAACTGGCTTAAAAGCTGAAAGATATTTAGGAAGTGTTGTGTAGAAGTAAAACTGAGTGCAGATGTCGCATATTTATTACAAACAAAGTCACAATGGTAGATAATTTAAGATTCGAATATACTTACATTTTGAAGTTTAAATCGTTCTATTATTCTTTCGTTTAATTGAAACATGTTCCCAATGGCTTATCCATGATTGGCACTTGCATCGAAGAAACTGAATAGTTTTATATTCTTAATGTGCGCGTCATTCACTATACGTTAACTGGAACGACCAAATATAATGACATTTTCTAAATTCCTTCGAAAGGCTGAAGTCTGTTAAGCTGATGCAGAACATTTACTATATATACGTATGATAAGATATATACTTTAGTTTAGTCCAAAGGTTATAGGAACAATTCTAATGTCTGGGAATGTGATCCCCCTCTGACTATCGGCCGATTGCACTTACGTCCCTTCTTTCCAAGTTCATGGAAACGCTGATAAATTATTAGCTTAAGAATTATCTTGAAGAACGAAAGCTTCTTAATGACCGACAGTACGGCTTTTGTAGCAGTAGGTCCACTGGTAATCTGATGGCATAACTCACTGAAAAGTGGAAGCAATCTTTACACCGTTTTGGAGAAAGTGAAATTATTGCACTCGGTATTTCAAAAGCATTTGAAAATGCAAGCATCCGGTATTGACGAATCTTTTCTTCGTTGGATCAGAAATTACCTTTCTGACCGTTAAATACAAGTAGTATCTATTGAATGATTTCAAGTCTGAAATTTTTAAAATAAACGCTGGTGTGTCCCAGGGCTTCGTTTTGTCTCCGACTCTCTTCCTTATTTTTATCAACGATATTCTGTCTGAAACTTTTAATCCAATAAACTGTTTCGCTGATGACAGCACCCTCAGCTCTTCATATTCGATTCCTGTTTCACAACCCTGTTGTTCAGATGTGGAAGGCGAGCGGGGCAGTTTGATAAGCTGTTTAAATTCCGATCTTGACAGCATTGTCTAATAGGGAATCAAAAACTGCGTGGGATTCATTGCTTCAAGATCTCGATGCTGTCGTCTGTCGTTAAAGCCAAACATACCCCCAATGCCAATATCCATGAGTAGCACTTGCATTAAAGAAACTGAACAGCTTTCCATTCTTGGTATGTGCGTCACAGACCATCTTCAGTGGAACGATCACATATTTGAATTCGCCAAAAACGCTGCAAAATGCTTAGGTTTCTTAGGCGATGGTGCAAAAATTCTTTCAAGAATACATCCGTCCGAAGCTTGGGTACAATTCTCATGTGTGGACAGGTGCTCTTACAACCTATCTGAGCTTTGTGGATAGGATTCAAATAAGAGCTTTGAAATTGTTAGGTGACAGGACTATAACAGACATGTTTTCATCGCTTGAACATCGTCGTAATGTTTCTTGCCTCTCTTTATTATATCGATACTTATCGAAGAAATAGTCAGAAGCATTCCTCCCCAGAAACAATTCAACCGTTATACTCGCGCCCAACATCGTACAGTGAAATACAGAAATTCTTTCTTTGGCCGCACTACACGAATGTGGAATGCTTTAACCGGCTAAATGTTGCCCCCTCATTGCAATGCTCAGACATTCAAAACCAATGTGCATCAGTATCTCCGGCCATCTACTCTACGATTTCCCTAATGGCTAATACTGTGTTATATAATTATAAGGGTATTCATAACCCCTTGAGTGCGCGCACATTATATACAATAAAGTCTTACTGTAAAGTATAGAGCTTCTTTCTTTCGCCGTACCACACAAATGCTGAACACTAAGCTTGCATCAATGTTTTCCTCACACTGTTCAATGTTTTCCTGTTTTCAATGTTTTCCTCACACTTTAATATTTAAATATTCAAATTACCGATGTTTTACTCCCAGTCTTATAGTCGCTCGAAAAGGGTTAAAACATAAAGAAATTAGTTTCTTACCAATGACAGTTTTGAATTTTATACACTGCTTTTAATTAAAACCAACCTCCCGAAATATTATAATAGCAATTTTTTTTTAAATTGTTGCTCAAGTCAAAACTACATAACTCGATTTTACTATACTTCATGTACACATTATGTCCTTCACTGTTGGAACAATATCACATTCATCTTCTCTCTTTCATGTACAATATATACGGTATACATATACAAGAAGGATTTGCAAAATAGTCAGTATTCTGTATACCTGTGTTGCGGAGGGCCTTTCCCCGTAGGGTAAAATTACATGATGAGTGTAAGTCGATATTCCAGCGAGTTGGATTGTGCATGTTTATTAAGCCGAACGGATTAAGGTCATTTCCCAGCGGAAGAAAACTATAGAAGAATGAAACCTCAATTTACGGTTAATTGGAAATTCTGTATATCTATCCATTGGGTTTTATTCCTGCTGTTAGCTTATGTTGATGAGAAGAATGGCTTTTGGTATTCCTCTAGAGAGTTCGGGTCAACTTCCGACAACGACAAAAAGAGAATAACGACAGTAGTTGTTATACGGGAACATCGATGTATCTGTTCACGTAGTTTTTACGTGATACTATAGCAAATAGCAATCGGGAGTTATCGTATGTAAGAAGGTACATAGGAACTTTGGTTATTAGAAGGATTTTATTGATGTCCAAAAAGGAAGAAGAAAGATACCTTTATAAAGGGTTTATAGATACAATAAAAGATTATAATATTGTAGTATACTTTTTGAGTTTATGAAACTTTACTGGAACTGGAAATAATATTAGTAGTTATCTGGCTTAAATCTTTCGTATTTTAAAAGAAATGAAAATATGAACCAGAGTTTGAGTATAATCATAGTGAATAGTGAAGTTAATTTTTTTTATCGTTTATTTTTTTTTTATCAAGAGCGGACTCCTCTAGGATCGGTTAATAGGAACATAATAATGATATAAAATTGGAATCCTTCTTGCTTGCTTAAAATTTTTTTTCAATCTTTTTGAAATCGACTTTGTATCTAATTGCATGTGCTCAAAATCCTATAAGTTTTTTTAGCTTCTTTTAATACATCCCTGCTTTCTTAACAGGGATGTATTAGAATTAGAATTTTTTAATGTATATTTTAATATGGAATGAGAAATAAAATGTTATAAAACGATGATAGTTAACCTCATACATATATGTATAAAGATTATTTTATGAATTAAAGTTATTCGGGAGAATAAAAAAGTAATTAATGGCAGAGCTTTTAAGTTCGTTTGTAAGAGAATATATCTAATCAAATATTACCTACATAACGATGATTGACAAAGATAGTTTATAAGTTATAAAGTTCAGCTTTCAAAAGTTTAATTTCACTTCCAAGATTGTAATCCTCTATATAATAAAAGCCAGTTGGTTTGTATTTATTGGGAAAAGCTTTTTGGTTCTATGTTCTTGGATTCTGAAGATGTATAAGTTACTAGCTCCGGGAACCTATAATTTTAAATTTAAATTTTGACCGAAAGATAAGCATTTTTCGGAGATTCGGTAGACACATCTTAATTTGTAAGCCGTGTTTCGGCGTGAAGTGCTTACAGATGGTGTAGCTAATGGTGTGGAGAAAGATATGCTTGTCAGAGACAAGCACCAAGACAAATTAAATTTACCGGAAATCCAAACCGTAAAGGTTAAATTTAAAATTTAAAATTTTACCGGAAATTAAGCTTTTTAAAAGACCAATAGACCAATTTTAATCCCTCTGTATTTCAGTAATCACTGAACCAATTTACATGCTTCACATGCTGTCAACAAATGTCAAACTAGGTCTTCAGCACTATTTTTTTAAACAGATGTTCATGGTTTGGCTAAAAAACGAAACCAAAGTTTTACTTCTGGTACTCAAAAATATTGGGCATTCAAATATTTATTTTAAATATTGGTTGACAGACACAAAAATCTTGAATTCATCTTCCAACACTGCCCATGGCCGTGCGACCAAAAATTAAGTCAACGGTTTGTCTGGCAAACGACCCCAAAGTTGCATTTTCGGAACAAAACAATTAAAGCTATTTATTGAGATTTTTAAGAAAAAACTGACTAAGCAGAGACAACCACCAAAATGAGCTTTAGCGCATTTTTCGTTCACTTAATATCCGAACCACCATAAACATCGAAAAATAGAGTTTAATAAATGATGAAATGCTAAGCTCAGACACCACAATAAGTTGTTAAAATTAATCTTATTGCAAATCCAAACCGGATATAAGAAATTTAATTTTTAATTTTTATTATTTCAAATTTTAACGGGAAGCTTAGGATTTTTAGGAGATTCAAAAAAAATTTGTCCTGAAAATGCATAAAAAGAGGCAAGAAACGAAATGAGCTTTGAAACGCTTACCGGTAACCCCAACCGGTAAAATATAACCTCGCGAAAGGAAAACTTAAAGCTATTTTTACCATTGGTGGTTAAGATGTACTACGTACTGAATTATTATTTTCTAACATTGAACACAATATGTACATTGTGCAAACAAATATTTATCAAAGTTTTGCTGAAAACTAAAGTTGAAATTGATGTTTTGGTATAAAGTGGACAAGTTTTTATTTTAGTGAATAAGGTGTTAAAAAAGGACTTGTGACTGTGTGAAAATTATTCTTTGTTCGAATTGGATTAACTCAGGTTAGTAAACCATTCGTTTGGACTTTTCAAAATGTTTATTTTACTTTGAAGTAAACTATGGTAGCAAAAAGCTACAGTGTCTTTTGAGATTTTCAAGTTCATAATAAAACACATTCGGTCACGATTCCTCTCTTTTAACAGGAATAACAAATTTACTTAGGTTAAAACCCCTTAGAATTTCACCAAGAATAATTTATTTCCACCGTCGTTTTCGACGGGTTTTCAGCTAGTTAATAATAATAACCTATACATAAATCTATACATATAAAAAATATTGTTGTCCCGTAGTTTGCAATAAGAACAAGAATGAGAGCAAGTTCGAGAATTTATATTTTTTTTGTGGATTAGCCTTAATCGGTTAACCGCAAAAATTTAACACAAGAAGGAACCAAATGCTAGTAAAAGAGTGCAGTGTTGTCAAAAAACAGAATTTTTTTTCTCGAAATTGTTTGATGATACGATAAAAATTAAAAAAAAAATTGTAGAAAATCATTTAAGCTACAAGACATCAAAACAAAAGTCTCTAGCAAAATCCAGCTTTTTCCTTCGCAACGGCAGTCACCTTGTTGTGGTGCGAAGGCTTAAGTTTCAAAGACTCATCTGAACTGCTTTTTCAGGGCAACCTAAATCTGCAAGGATTTTGAGGAGTTACGAACCAAGTACTGCCCCCCCTAATCCAGGGTGTTACGTGAACCGTGCCTATTGGATGGTTTGCAGCCAGGGGGTATACCGGCTGTATTATAACGGTACCTCTTTGAAACCGGGTCACCTCAAAGAGTAATTTTGACCTCACCATACTATGCGGAGCTCTAGTATGGCGAACAACCCTTTCTCTAGCTACTCGTGGGATTTTATATGTACAAAAACAAAAACAAAAACAACAAAAACTACAAAAAATTCTTCATTCCGCGGGATGTAACCGCGAATGAGTATGCAGATCGCATGGAGAGAGACCTCCATGGAGAAGATCTGAGACCGGGATGCAGTAAGCAACTCCTTAAGGCACAAACGAACCGGGCAGTAAACCGAGAATCATCGTCCAAAAACCAGGGGAGAATACCTCCCGGGAAAAAGGAAGATGACACTCAAGGCGCATCATCCAGTAGTCAGGGGAGAATACCTCCCGGGCCTGGAAAAGATGTTGCCAAAAACAAAAAGGACGTCGGTGAAGAGAAAACACCTTCTTCAAAAGATGACGGTCCCAAAGCATCTCAAAGGGTTAATAATCCCGAGAGACCACCAAAAAGCCGGAACCGTAGACCGAATCCACTTCCTAGCCTAGGCAAACAAGGCGCGCTTGATGACCCCTGGAGAAAAGGGCTAAGTGGAGCAGGCACGAAGTGGTATTTCCGATTCCTTGATGGAGGCATGACTCCACAGGAAGCAAGGAAGAAGGTGGATGAAAGAATCGTCACCTTACGAAATGAGCCCCAAACAACACCTAGACAGGGCAAGAGGAGCAGTAGCCAAATCACTCCTCCTGAAAGGCACGGGTCTAAAAAACCCAAAACTACAGCTGTGCCTACAGCAGCGGGCCCAAGTACCGCACCAGCAAGGTACGATTCCAAAAGACAGCATTCTTACGCCAGTGCTACCAAAATAGTAAGAGTTGCAGTATTGCCCAAGGAATACCCTCAAAAAACTCTTAGCACTTCCGAGCTAACACTCCTAGAGGAAGCATTGATAGAGGAGGTTTCCTTAGGGTGGGAGCATAAGCTCAAATTTGAAGGCATACACTTCAAAACGGGCCTGCTCGTAGTTGATTGCGCTGACCAAAATACAGCAAATTGGTTGGAAGAAAAGGCAGCGAAATTAAGCGCTTGGAAGGGAATTGAGTTGACATCGTGCTTGGGAGATAAAATTCCAAGGATGCACACGATAACCATGTTCCTTCCAAGAAGCACTGGGCAAGAGGACCAGAAATCGCTAGCACTTATCAAAGCGCAAAATGAAGGCCTCAACATACCCGCTTGGAAAATTCTAAGTAGCAAAGTGGAAGGCAAAGGTCAGTTGCTAGTGGTTGGTATTGATGACCAGTCAGCAGAAGCCATTCGCAAAGCAGGTAGCGAACTGCATTACAAGTTTGGCAAAGTAACTGTCGCGGGCTTAAGGAAGGTGACTGGAGCTGGGTCAAGTAACCAGACCAAGCCTACATCTTTGTTATCGGTAGAGCCCAATGTTCTAGAACTACCGAAATCTTCAAAAATTGGTTCAAAAACATCAGAACCAAATCCAGAGCCAGTATCAAGCGAGGTAAATGAAGAAATAGAGGGCATGGACCTCTCTCCCAGCTTAGGTGACTTAGCTGACGAAACTCTTCCTACGGAGGAAGAAGAGTTACATCTTCTTGAAGATGAGGGGGCAGTGGCCCCCAATCAATAAAAACCAGATGTCAGCAAACGGGATCAGCAACAGGGCAGCCCAAATAAATCTACACCACGCTAAAGCGGCTTCGGCCGTAATAGCAAGGAAATTCGTGAAGGATGACCTAGGGCTAGCGCTGATCCAAGAACCCTGGATAAACGGGGGAAAAGTAAGAGGTCTTTCATTTAAGGACTCGCAGGTATTATGGGACACGAGATTAGACTCGCCCAGAGCATGTATAATTATCAGAAACAATATTAACTTTATTTGTCTTTCAGATTTTATGACGCGGTATCTGGTGCCAATACAGGCCCAAATCAACATCCAGGGCCATCCCCGTACGATGGTTATAGCATCCACTTACTTCGATGGTGATGATGTAAACATACCACCTCCGGAAGTACAAAAATTGGCGGATTATTGTAACACCAAAGGACTACCGATGTTAGTTGGATGCGATGCGAACGCCCACCACACTACATGGGGTAGTAACGATGTTAATAAAAGGGGTGAGTACCTTTTAGATTTTATTATCGAGAAAAACCTAGATATATATAATGTAGGGAATGTCCCCACTTTTGTAACTAGGGCAAGAACAGAAGTCTTAGACATTACGTTTGGCACGCCAAGCATAACTAGTTTAATTAAGGATTGGAGAGTCTCCAATGAACCCTCAATGTCTGACCACAGAATTATTGTGTTTTCCATAAATGGCCTTTTAACAGAGTATGACTCTGGAAGGAATCCAAAGAAAACAAACTGGGCCCTATACAAAAACAATCTTCAATCAAAATTAGAAAGAATAGGTCCAGCTAGAACAACAAATAGTCACCTTGAGTTAGAGAATATATCAAATGAGCTAAGTGGTGCAATCCATGAGGCCTATGAACTCAGTTGCCCACTTAAAACCACAAAAAAACGGGTAGATGCACCGTGGTGGAACTCAAATCTCTCGAAACTTAGGTCCAAAGTGAGAAAACTCTTCAACCAGGCCAAAAGAACTGGTGAGTGGCATAGATATTCCGAAGAGCTTACCAAATATAATGGGGAAATAAGAAGAGCCAAAAGAAACAGCTTTGTAAAATTCTGTGAGAGCATTGGCTCTACACCAGCAGCTGCAAGACTGCACAAAGCTCTAGCAACAGATACAACAATCAAATCTGTAGCACTTCGTTACCCAGATGGTAGTTACACAGAAGATAACGAGCAAAGATTAAATTTGCTCCTAAATACACACTTTCCAGGCAGTTTACCAATGGAAAGTAATAGTGTTGAGAGAATTTCTCTGAAACCTAACAGAGTGGACTGGATGATAGCTAAAACTATCTGTTCGGGAAAAAGACTTGATTGGGCAATTAGCACCTTTCAACCTTTTAAGTCACCGGGAGTAGACGGGATCTTTCCAGCCCTACTACAAAATGGGAAAGAATTAATCATGCCATATCTAATCAGCATGCTTCGAAGCAGCATAGCACTTGGATACATACCAAGTCTATGGAGAAGAGCAAAAGTTATCTTCATCCCTAAAACAGGAAAAAAAGATACCACACATCCTAAGTCTTTCAGGCCAATAAGCTTAACATCTTTCATTCTGAAGACACTGGAAAAGGTAATTGATAACTTCATAAGATCAGAAGTATTAACGATTTTGCCACTGAATCATAGACAACATGCTTATAGAGCAGGCAGATCAACTGAGACTGCCCTATACGAACTCACCAATACCATAAAAGGAGCTCTAAATTCAAAAGAAACGGCAATATGTGCATTCCTAGATATAGAAGGTGCCTTTGATAACACCTCTCATGATGCCGTAAAAAATGCTCTCATGAGGAAGAATGTACCCAATACTATAACACGATGGATTTGTGAGATGCTATGTACAAGAACGGCAGAAGCACATGCCGGGTCAAGCACCCAGACAATAATCACGACAAGAGGTTGTCCTCAGGGAGGGGTATTGTCACCTTTGCTGTGGAGTCTTGTTGTAGATGAGTTGCTAGAATGCCTAACTACTAATGGCATACGATGTATAGGCTTTGCCGATGACATTGTTTTAATAGCCTATGGGAAATTTGAGGAAACTCTCTGTGACATAATTCAAAGAGGGTTGTCAATGACAAGAAAATGGTGCTTATCAGTGGGCTTGAATATAAACCCAGCAAAAACCACAATAATACCATTTACGAATAAAAGACTTCTTAAGCATATAAAGCCTATCAGGTTAAATGATGAAGTAATAGATTTGAAGAAGGAGGTCAAATATCTAGGCATTACACTAGACAGCAAACTCCTTTTCAACAAACACTTAGAGATTACTGTCGGGAAAGCCACAAAAGCCCTTATGATATGCAAGAGACTTGCAGGTAAATCATGGGGGTGCAAACCAAACATCCTTAGATGGATGTATACCATGATGGTCAGACCCATAATCACTTATGGTGCGGTTGTGTGGCATAAAAGAACCGAACTTGAAAAGACTAAGAAAACACTAGAAAAAGTGCAAAGGCTCGCCTGCTTATGTATAACTGGAGCAATGAGAACATGCCCAACAGCAGCAATGGAGGTCATTCTTGACCTGACACCATTACATATAGCAATTGAAAGTTCTGCAAAGGGGGCAATCATGCTTTTAGCAAAAGAGGGAACTGGTGTAGGTAAGTGTATAGGATTGAAGGAATTAACTTCACTATCCAAATATGCACCCCTACTTGACATTCCTAGAGACAACATGATTAAGAAATACAACTTCAAGAAAAATTTTCGAACTGAGTTAAGCAACAAAAAAGAATGGGTAGGAGAAAATGAGAACTACCTTTTAAATACTAAAGCCATCAAGTGGTACACTGATGGATCAAATACTGCCGAAGGGACTGGCGCAGGGATTTTTGGGCCAAGAACCAAATGCTCTGTACCAATGGGTAAGTCCTCTAGCATATTCCAAGCGGAAGTAAACGCAATTAGAATATGTGCGCAGATAAACATTGAAAGAAACTACCGGAACCAGAATATAGCCATAATGTCAGACAGCCAAGCTGCACTCAAAGCACTAAATTCCTGCGTAATCAGCTCGAAGCTGGTTTGGGAGAGTGTAAACGAACTCAACAAATTATGCAAAAACAACACTGTAACATTATACTGGGTCCCAGGACATGTTGGAGTTGAGGGAAATGAGAAAGCTGATGTTTTGGCTAAGGCAGGGGCAGTGGCACCCATGATTGGGCCGGAACCCTATTACGCGATAGGTGAAAATGTGATAAAAAATCAAATCAAAGCGGAAGAGGAGGCAAAAAGATCCAAAAACTGGAAAGAACTCCCAAAACTGAGACAAGCCAAAATGCTTCTTGGGAACTATAACCAAAAACGATATAAAGCTTGTATAAACCTGAGTAGAAACAAACTTAGAATCTTAACGGGTTTCCTCAGTGGTCACTGAAACCTTAAAAGACACCTAAACATCATAGGTATATCCAGTAGTGCAACCTGCAGATTCTGCGACGACCAAGAAGAAACGCCAAATCACCTTCTAGGAAAGTGTGGGGCGATAATGCACAAAAGAATAAAACATTTGGGAAGTTACCAGATAGAGGAGAGCGAATTACCCTCTCTACAAGTACTCCAGATACTATCATTCCTTAAAGATATTAAGATGGAGGAAGAGCTGTAGAATGAGTCAATCATCCAGCCCTAGTAAAGGGGGCACAATAGATCTAAAGGTCGCAGTGCACCACAACCCCTAAATTTAATCATTCATTCATTCAAAATCCAGCTTTGTCGGAATTAAATGAAATTTTCCTGAGCTATTTCATAATCTGAAAGAAAATTACGCGATATTCATATTCTTATTTTTTTTTTATAATAAAACAAGTGCATTTCTGTAATTATTTTAAAAGCTTTTAATCTTAATTTTTAAAATAATATGCTTTGAAAATTTCAAAACTAAAAGTTCAAATAAAATGAATGTTCTTTGAGCTGGAGCATCGTTTATTTGCTCCATGTGTTCTGACAATCTTAAACATTAAAGAAGCAAGTTCTAAACTAGATATCTGTACAGCACGTAGTTGTGCCTCCTTCGCAAGACATGAACCGTAGTCCTTTTTCCTAGAATAAGGTGAAAAACTTTCACCCCATTGAGAAAGTGTATATGCTTCTGCACCATACAGCAGGAACGGGACGATGAGTGTTTTGTAAAGCGTCTCCTATTTTTTTAACTCAGCTCAAAGAAATTTCGATTACAATAGTAGATCTCCATTTTATTTCTGCGGTAATGTTGTTTGCTGAACTAACAGCAGTTAGCAGAGATAAATTCACTGACCATTTTGAAGTAATATCTTTCAATAGTAACATTGTGAATAAGTCTGCGGCGGGATTGCACATTTGTTAATAAGAGTATACGCTTTGTCATATCTTTGTTATCTGTCTGACAGATGCCTCTGGAATTGGTGCAAAGAAGGTAGCTTCGGTTGCAGCCCATCAGCAACAGTTGTTTGAAATATTTTAAGCGTATGATGTCTATCTTTAGCGCTGCTCACCACAATGTTATCTACTACCGAAATGTCAGTTACTAAGTCAATAGACCGTAGTCCGTCGTTTTGGGATGCCATGAAAGCTATGAAAGCTATGCTTTTCTATTGCGGGCTAACAAAGATGTCAGGTTTTTCAATTTTGGTGTTGAAGTCTACTAAAATGAAATTAAAAAAAAAAGAATATACATAATCTCACCTATTCTCAAAGGGCTGGATTCAGTACAGCTTTTTAATTAAATTTAAAATCGAAATTGAATTTGTGTGTTACGATGGTTTTCAGAAAAGTTTCTCTGTTCGCACACATCAAAAAATCCATTAAATTTACCAATGTTCAAACTTATACCATTGTTCCCAATAAAATAATTTTTTTAAAAAAACTTTTTATTGTAAAAAAGTTGTTTCTTAATCACTTATATTTTCCATTAAAAGTAATTAAAAATTAACCGAACAAAAGAGAACTTTTCTGGAACTTTCCTGCGAGAATTTCATAGTTAATCCCTCACTTGATTCATTAATAGTAATGTGTTTAAAATACAATGAAATGAGAAAACCGCTCTAAATTTTATGTAATGCATGAATTAGACGTACTACTATAAAAGTTAAATTTTTAACTTTTTCGAAACAGAACCAGAACGTCGCCATTGCAAAAAAAAAAGAATCTATCAACATAGAAACTACATTTTCCAGCTAAGTCCAATGTTCTAAATTGTACGCGTGTAGAAAAGTGACTTAATCGAAAGCCATGTAGGGATAGCTGAAACTTCATTCATAGTAATCTTAGGATGGGATTATTTGTTTTTTTTTCTCTGTGTGGATTTCAAACTGGAAACCTTCAACTCATGTGTGCATCAGTTAATCATAACACTGTAGCTGTGTAGTTTGTTTTCTCAGGGCCACAGCGATATGTATGCACGATACAAATCAAGTTAGGATTACATGGCTTTAATTCTGGTAACATAATTTTGCAGTTGAAGGTTTTTTTTTATATTTGTATGCATCAATTGTTTAAGAGATTTCAGGGTTTTAAAAATGTTTTTCAAAAGGATGAAAAGAAGAATTTTTCAAAGAAATAGACCGAAAAAAATACAAACAAAAATGTTATTAGTTATAGGGAATTTCGAAAATATCATCAAGGAAATGAGTGAATGGATATTTAACGGAGTAAACTTTTTTTTTTCACAAAGAATGATACACTAATTGAAGTAAAAACTACTTTCAATAGTTTTTCTCAAAAAGTAAAATAAGTGAAAACAAAAATTTAAGCTCAATATAAATATGTAGGTTCATTATTGTAGTGTTAGCACCTTAAAATAAAACCATTATAAATTGTGTGGTACACATACACTATGTAATCCTGAGTTATGTTTTTTTTTTTTTGTATACAGGGTGATTGGTTTAAGGTGCACCAAAAAACTTGTGCATGTAGGTGGAGTTAAGAGAAGAAAAAAATCGTATAAGAGGGGGGGTTTAGGAGAAGGGGCTATTTTCTAAAAAATTGACTTAAATCAGAAAAAAATTATTTAAAAACAACGGTGAATGATACAAAGCCTTTGTTATATCTCTTTGGAAAGCCAGAAAACTACTCTTTTATTTTATTTTCAAATTAAGTTGTTTAAGTGAACAGTTTTAAAAAAATTAATTTTCAAACTTAAAATTTTGAAAAAAAAAAAAAATTGAAAAAAATTTTTAAACTAATTTTTTTCAAAATTTTATGTAATTAACTATTATTTTTATTTTAAAAATTCAATGCTCTTATTAATTTTTAGTCAAAAACAGAGAACCGGATGGCAAAATGTATCCTAGTTTTTGAGAAGTTAAGAAAATACGAAAAGCACTTTTTTTAAAAAAGGTGAAATTTGGTTAATCCAGTTAATTGTTTTTTTTGCCCCTACCTCCTAAACGGGGTAAAATAGACCCCCCTACTGTACGATTTTTTTCTTGTCTTAGGTCTAGCTTTTTGGTGCACTTTAAACCAGTAACCCTGTATATATTTTGCGCGATGATATGATTAACACAGTACGAGTGTTTATGAAATTTGGATAGGGGTTGAAAGGAAATACCGATACACATTGGTTTTGAATGCTTGATGATTAAAATATAGGGGAAAAACAGAGCCGGGTAAAGCATTCCGCATTAGTGTAGTGCGGCTAAAAAAAGAATCTCTGTACTTAACTGTTCGTCCGAAGTTGGGCTCAAAAGTGAACTGGTAGCCATTCCTTGCAGTATGAGTATTGCGGTTGAATTGTTTCAGGGAAGGAACGCAACTGCCTATTTCGGCAGAGCACTCTTTATAAAAAAGCGATAAGACTAAAGAGAGGCAAGAAATAAGATTCAAATAAATTATAGGAGCTCCTGCCCGGACATACGAATATACGCCTTAGGTATAGACAACAGCCAGATCATTGGGAAAAAAAAATTCTTGCATCGTCGTAAGAAACCTAAGCATTTCGCAGCGTTTTTGGCGACATCAAATATGTGATCATTCCACAGAAGGTGGTTGGTAACATACATACCGAGAATAGAAAGCTGTTCAATTTCCTCTATACAAGTGCCACTCATAGATATTGGCATAAGGGGTATATTACGCTTTAACGACAAAAGACAACATTGAGTTTTAGAAGCATTAAATTCCACGCGTTTCTTAATTCTCTATTGGACAATGCTGTCAAGATCGGAATTTAATGAGCTTATCATTCGCTGCCGCTCCAGTTCCACAACCGAAGAGCTAGGCTGGGTTGTAAATCTGGAAACGAATATGAAAAGCTGAGGGTGCTGTCGTCAGCGAAACAATTTTGTGGATTAGAAGTTTCAAACAAAAGTTCATTAATAAAAATCAAGAAGAGAGTCGGAGACGAAACGGAGCCCTGGGGCACACCAGCATTTATATCGAAGATTTCAGACTTGAAACCATTAAATACTACTTGTATTGAACGGTCCGAAAGTTAATTTCTAATCCAACGAACAAGAGATACATCAATACCGAAAGCATGTATTTTTGAAAAAATAACTGTATCAAATGTATCAAATGCTATTGAAATATCAAGCGCAATAATCTTTCTTTCACCAAAACGATGTAAAGATTGGTTCCACTTTTCGGTGAGATAAGCCATCAGATTACCAGTGGACCTATTGCTAAGAAAGTACTGCAGGTCATTAAGAAGCTTTCGTTCTTTGAGATATTTTTCAACGTGATTGGATTAAACAATCTACTCGGTTGGAGTGGAAAATGTACTCGTTCAAATCTAATGGGTTGCTTTAACCAACGTACTCTGTTATATATCTACGTGATTGATTGAACCAACTTTTCAACTTGACTCCAGTTACCAATTTTCTCGGTTAAAGTAGCCTCTTTACTTGATTGTAGTTAGTGTGTCAAATCATAACGCCAGAGCTGTCTGAGTTAGAACCCTGAGTATACCTTATGTTTTTTTTTCAGGGACACTGCCTCTTTAGAGCAACTGACAAATCCTACTAATTTATTATTTTCATAAACTCACTTTAGTCTTTCGGATAAACTTCTTATTTTATAGAACTAACTAAAGACACACAGAAAAAATATTGATTGAGAATGTAAGTTACAAGGCCTTGATTTTCCAGAGCTCGGTGTCACAAAAAAAAAGGAAAATATTTATCGCCACCGGATACTTTGAATATATTCACCGACTGAATTGTGAACTGAAATATGATCATTAAACAGCCACTTCATAAATAAAGTAACCCTCGATAGACATGTCGCACAGGCAGCAGTTTTAATCATTTAAATTTACCTACAACTCGATTCTATAACCCACTGCAACTACTTTTAAATTAAATTAAATACCTATAAGTTTATAGTGGGTTAGTTTAACCTAAATAAATATACTCAGTTAATTTAAACAACTTGACTTTTAGGTTAATTTAAAAAAGAAGGTTGTTTCATATTAAATGAAAGAAGTACTAAATTAAATAAATATAATTTCTTAATTGAAACATGTAAGTCGTTTAAATACACAGTACACATATTAAATGTAATATACTGCGCAGGTTGTCAAAAATCGAATGACATATGAAAAAAAAACATTTGGTGACCCTAGATTCGACTCTACTTATAAAAAATCTATAATCAATTTGTCATTTTTTTAATATCAATTTGAATTTTCTTATCCTGTTATTTGTTGTTTTCTGTCACAGAAACATAATTTTCTTACAAATCAAGATATTAGTGATTTAAACGAATTGTTTGGAATTTTTTTAAGACGCGATCAATTTAGTATATTAAGGTGCTTAACTATTTAATAAGAAATGAGTGAAGAAATAATGAAAGTCTTTATTATTGATCAATAATATAAATTTGATCACAAAGATTTGTCTATTTTTAATTTGTATACACGAGAAAAATTGTTTTTATTCAATTCTTTACACGAAATTGTTTGATAACAAAAATTTATTAAATGTTTCTGGATTTGTGCGTGGCTTAAGTGTCACTTTACTTATGTGACAGCGGGTCTCCATTTTTGACACATGCGCGAACTTGAACAAAAATGGAAACTCGGAGTATATTACCTTTAATATGTGTACTGTGGTTTAAATATAAATCTTAAAAATGTTTGATCATAACCGTGTTTCTCCATTAATATAAACAAGTTTTTTCCATTAAAATAACATTCTTGGATGTTAATTTTAGACCACTTAATTTAATTGAGTCATCTTCACTGTTTTTATACGTATATAACTTCATACAAGACTACGTTATTGTTAACTTACTTTTTTTTATCCCACCGAAAATCATTTCCCCTACTGTAGTAATAAGATATCAATCTTAATGTGAATACAAAAAATACAAAAAAAAACTCAGCTAAAAATTAACTGACAGATTACTTCTTTGGTATCTTTCTTCCAAACTACTGGTGACACCGTCGAAAGTCTTACTTAAAATTCATAAGGGACACACCATCCATCTGATATACTTGTCCAAGGATTCAGCCGAATGAATTATACAGCCATCAGTAATTTCCAAATTTGTGTCATTTGTTCAAAATGACCAGTATCCGATTGTTTTCACTTGGAAGTAAAATGAGCACATTTGGCATGTAGTAAATCGTAACATCACCAGACATTACCAAGTGCCACTCAGTGACTAAACGCTTCCCAAGACACCCAACCATCGATTCCTTAATTTTTATTACACCTACAAATAATGTTCAAATCAACGTCTTTTCCAGTGCTTTCCTAAAATATAAGTTGTGTAATTATTTTCCATCCTAAGCCCAATCGATTTAGTATGTCAAAAGATATTTCAAACGAAATAAACGCATGCAGAAACAAAAACTTTTGGACAACAGCAAAGCAAAAAACTGCTTCAAACTTATTTTCTTCTGCAGGGAAATAAATTTTTGACTTCTTTTTTTTTTTGCATCCGGAAAAGTTCAAAAAGATCTCTCAGTTGGAAATGTAGATTGCGGTTACTCTTAACTTTTCCACTTAAGGTGGCTGCTGGTGCTGGTGATAGTTAACTTTGTCACAGAGTTATTTTGTCTATTCGTCAAAACGTCAGAAGTGCAAAAGTTATTTTGGAAGTGGATTCGAAAAACGTCTTGACAACAAGTTTTAAAATATATTGTTCTTTTTGAACTTGTTGTTATAAAAAAGAATTTAAATAAAACTTTTTTGACAACCTAACCAACTGCTTAGGATAAATTAATTAACCTTAAATTCTTCTAGTTAGTTGATTGTTGGGTTTTGCTGATTCAGAATGAATTGTTATAAAAGTATAAAGTACTGAAACTTGTAAACAAAATTAAAAGCTTATAATATTTATTTTGAAGTTATTTTTGTTTCATTTTGTTTAGTATTTAATTGATGAATCGTTTTTCGACCACCAAGTGATTCAACATCAACAAATGATTTATAAATGAATGTTGAATGGGAAATAGAACAATAATTGCAACAAAGGGAAAATATATGTATCTGAGCGCTCTACGCAACTTTGCCACGTTATCTTAACTGAGCTAAAAAGAGAGCAATATACACCATTATTCAATAACCATTCAAACAAATTTCATTTTCAGTTTTTTGACACAAAGTTAGAAATTCTCTTGAGAAATTTGTCTTAATGTTAAGAACTGACAAAATGGGCAGAGAATATATATGACGAAAGCCAAGTCACTTACCCTTAAATAGGGTGCCCATCTGGCGTTTTTTTAAAAATTGGAACATTTCCCTCCAAAAGCTTTAATGAGATCTTCAGAAAAAATTGTTATGTTAAAAAAAATTGTTTTATTGGATCTCTTTACTTCATCAATCCTTGGTCATAATCTTTTGTTCTAAAGCTTACACTCTCAACAATTAATCAGAAAAAGAAACTTCAAAAATAAAAAAATATAGTATAACACCACGCACTACTACCTATGTAAGTAGTGCTTTAACAGATAAAACATAACTGTTAATCAAATTTAGGTAGAAATTCCTTTATTGACTACAAAAACATGAAAACAGAAAAAAATTTTTAAAAAATAAAAAAGAAAACACGAACTAATTTGTTTTTTAATTTTTTTCCACTTTATTTGGATGCATTTCAAGCTGTCATGCAGCCCATCATCAGCAAATTACACTCGGTACTAACAAAATAAAAGAACAGATTTGTCTAAAGAAAATCAAAACAATACAATACAAACAAGTTTTAATAAATTATTATCTTAGTAGGTAATTACACTAATGCAAACAAAGGAGAACAAATATTTCCATTATCTGTGTTCATAACATTTTTGGTCTTAGAAATTAAGAGAGATTCAAACGCATCGAGCTTTCTTTGATTGCGTACGTTCTTAAGTAACCGGACACTCTCTTCAAACGTCCCGATGGTGTGTGGTGGTTCGTTGTCATCACAAGAAGCAAAGACATGCGCAGCGACTGATGAACGATTCAACTGCTTATTTTTTATGCAATTGATGTGCTCTTTGAACCTGGTTTTGATGCTCCGTTTCGTTTGTCCTATATATTTTTTGTTGCAGTTTTTACAGCTGATTTCGTATATGCCACTCTTAGCGCTTGTTGGTGTTATATCTTTGGTTGAACCCAGAATATTCTTAAGCTTTCCATTGTTGTTGTAAACTATGTGTATATTTTCTTTTTCTAATGTCTTCCGTACTTGGTTTGTTATTGTTGGTATGTACGAAAACGATACACGAAATTTTGTTGTTGTTTGATTTTGGCTAAATAATGTTGTTATGTTATTTTTTCTTACATGGTTTGCTTGTTTTTTCACGATTCTCTCGATTAAAGACTTTTCAAAACCATTAACGTCTGCCAAATGAACTATAAAATCAAATTCTTTTTTGAAGCTGGAAATTGAAAGTGGCAGTTTACACAATCTGTATGCCATGGAATGGAATGCTGCGATTTTGTGTTGATAGGAACAAAATGAATCTTTAGTGATGTAGCGATCGGTTGCTGTGTTTTTTCTGAAAACTTCGAATTCTATTTTATTGTTGCGTTTTTTGCATAACACATCTAAAAATGGTATACAATTTCGGTTGTCTTCTTCTTCAAACGTAAACTTGATGCTGGGATACCTGTTGTTTAGAAGATTTAAAGTGTCGTTTGCTGTGCTCTTTTTTATAATGCTGAAGACATCATCTACATATCTTAGCCAGATTCTCGGAAGCAAACCTTCGTTTTTTAGGTCTATTTCGAATTTTGACATAAATGCTTCCGCAATGAGTGGTGACAAGGGATTTCCCATGCTTGTTCCATTTTCGCTTTTGTAAAACTTATCACGGAAAACAAAACAATTGTGGGACATACAGACTTTGGCGGCTTTTAAGTACATAATCCTCTTTTTCTCTTCTATGTTTTTTGTTTCAAGATGTAATTTAAGGGATTCTAAAGCCACGTCAACGGGAATACTAGGAAATAGTGCCTGGACATCAAATGAGATCATGGTTTCGTCGTCTTGAAGGTTAACATCTTTCACTCTTTCAACAAAGTCAAACGTGTTCATAACACTTGCACTTTGAAATCGTCCATACATCTTCATTTCATTCACTAACCATTTGGAGACATTAACAAGGGGGGAGTTTACATTCGATACAATTTTACGCATTTTCTCACCTGGCTTATGAATTTTTGGTAAGCCATACATCTTTGGTACCTCTGGATTCGAAATGAGAAATTTAAATTTATTGATATTAAACGTTTCACATATTTCTCTAATGATTCCTTTGGCGTCATCTATCATTTTGTTTAACGGTGACTTCTTCATGATTGTGAAACCATCTTCAGTTATTGAATTTTCCATTCTCTCTTCGTAGTTCAACTTGTCTAAGATGACTATGTTGTTACCTTTATCTGCTTTTATGTAATATACATCTTTTTCTTTTAATTTTTTAATTATTTGATTACAGTTTTGTTGGTTTTTTGAAATTTTAGTTGATTTTACTTTTTTTATTACTTTTTTTGCCACTTTTCGAACTTTCTCTTTGCATTCTGTCGATTTAAACTGGATCGCTGATTCAATATCCACTATTGCTTGTCCTATGTCGACTTTATTCATATTTGGGGTGAAATTAAGTCCTTTGTTCAAAAACTCAAGTTCCTCCGGTTCAAACTGATAAGATGATTGGTTTATAACTAAATTTTGAACTGGTTTTACTTTAATTTCTTTTATGTTAGGTTTTTGTTTAATTTTAAGACAGTTGAGTTTATGGTTTTGTGTGATTCTTTTATTTTTAAATGTGTTGTTTGAAATATCAATAATTATATTTTGTTTTTCGATAAAATCATAAAATTCACAATCGTTTAAACTTTTTGTCAGCTCTAATTGCACATCGTAAAGCTTTAATTGTGTGTCATTTAATTGACTATAATGAAAACCTATTTCACTTTTAAGCCATGATTTTTCGGCCATTTTAATTATTTTATTTGTTCGAGAATTAGAAATGCTGCAGTGAATTTTAATAAACGATGGCATAACTTTTTGTTTTTTGCACTGTTTTAGAAAAATTAAATCGGCTTTTGTTCTATTAATTTTGTTGAGTAAGCGAGTGTATTGGTTTAGTTTTTGTTTGGAATACATTGTTAATTATTAAACTTTCGAATTTATTAATCAAAAGAATTAAACCGATATTGTAGTCGAATTTTAATCAAATTTAGGTAGAAATTCCTTTATTGACTACAAAAACATGAAAACAGAAAAAAATTTTTAAAAAATAAAAAAGAAAACACGAACTAATTTGTTTTTTAATTTTTTTCCACTTTATTTGGATGCATTTCAAGCTGTCATGCAGCCCATCATCAGCAAATTACACTCGGTACTAACAAAATAAAAGAACAAATTTGTCTAAAGAAAATCAAAACAATACAATACAAACAAGTTTTAATAAATTATTATCTTAGTAGGTAATTACACTAATGCAAACAAAGGAGAACAAATATTTCCATTATCTGTGTTCATAACATTTTTGGTCTTAGAAATTAAGAGAGATTCAAACGCATCGAGCTTTCTTTGATTGCGTACGTTCTTAAGTAACCGGACACTCTCTTCAAACGTCCCGATGGTGTGTGGTGGTTCGTTGTCATCACAAGAAGCAAAGACATGCGCAGCGACTGATGAACGATTCAACTGCTTATTTTTGATTTTCTTTAGACAAATCTGTTCTTTTATTTTGTTAGTACCGAGTGTAATTTGCTGATGATGGGCTGCATGACAGCTTGAAATGCATCCAAATAAAGTGGAAAAAAATTAAAAAACAAATTAGTTCGTGTTTTCTTTTTTTATTTTTTAAAATTTTTTTTCTGTTTTCATGTTTTTGTAGTCAATAAAGGAATTTCTACCTAAATTTGATTAAAATTCGACTACAATATCGGTTTAATTCTTTTGATTAATAAATTCGAAAGTTTAATAATTAACATAACTGTTGTAAATATTAAAGAGAAGTAAGAAATATGATTTTTTTTAGTCCATGCACATTTTAAAAGAGAGTGTAAAAAGATCGGACCCTCATTTTGTTTCTTCAGGATTAAGGGGACCTACATCCTACAATTAATATACAAAACACAAAAGGTACTATCCGCCGCTGATAGCATTTCTGGAGACGAAAAAGATGTTACGTACTTCATTCAGGATGTTGCGGACTTCATGCGTAATTCCATCACCAATTCCATACATAGCCGACCGCACCCTGTGATGATCGAAACCAAAACAATATTTTAAACTTCTTGAGCGTGAAGCTTTCTTGAGCGGAAGCTAAATATTAAAGAAAATTTACTCCAGGTAACATAAAACCCAAGCGGGATAGATTTATCAATTTCCATGCAATTAAAGATTTCTTTTTTGCTTGTTCTTTGCATATACTTATCTTTCGATCCCTTAGCAGAAAAACTGCATATCATACAATCCTACATCAAGGATTCATTTTGATCCACATTTTTTTTAATTTTTGGTTCGATCCAATTCAGACAGGTAATTAACGGCTTCCGGAAACTACGCCAGAATTTCTTTTTTGGAAAAAACGCCAGAAAATTCTTCAAACTAAATTCTGGCTTTTTTTCCTAGGAAAAAATTCCAAACTTTACTGGCAAAATTTCTGATTTTCAGGCTATTTTTCCATAAACAGAAGTGGATAAGAGGCCAGAAAAAATTATTTGGAATTTTATGTTGAACTTTTATGTTTTGGAAAAACGCTGAAGCGTGGGCACGGGTGCGGCGCGGCGTGTGTGGCGCGGGTGAGGCGCTGGTGCAGCAGCGCGGTGGAAGAAGAAGAAGAAGAAGAAGAAGACTTCATAATGACGTAGTTAATTGTCCTACAGTTTTCATGTGGTGTGATCGTCATTGTATCATGCTGTCCTTGCAAGAACAGCTACAATGACAACCACGAGGACAATCATTTTTCTGTTCTGTTACTGATGCTTTTCAATGTAAGATTTGATTGTGACAAGAATTGCGCGGTTTTTGTCAGCTATTCTGCTACTTTCTGATGCTTTTCAATGTAAGAATCGATTGTGTTTAAAATCATTAGTTAGTAACGGAATAGGTGACAAAATCGATTGCTGAAGGCCAAAAGAACTTCAAGTGTCCATATGTTGTAGACAAATTGTACAAAAAGTAATGCAAGTATTTGTACGAAATTTTGGGGTATTATTTCATTTTTGTTAATAAACCATATTACAATAAAAACAAATTGGGGTATTATTTCATTTTTGAGAAAATCTAAAAATATGAACAAAACAAATTGGGGTATAATCTCGGGTATAATTTCATTTATTTTTGGGGTGCTTTTTCATTTCGTTGTGGCCTTATTGTATGGGGCATAATTTCAGTTTTTTGTTGGGGTCTAATTTCCTGGGGCCTAATTTTGCGGAGCATTAAAACAACAGTGGACCTTATATAGATCTCTGAGAAACTCCGCTCAAAACTTGATTACTGAAACAGGATGAGACTAACCTTATACTGATACCCTACGTTCCATAGATAGATAAATTGTTATGCCATTTGAAATCCTGATTGGATTGGCATTGTTGTTAAAATATTGTGTTTTTTCGTACACTTGTTTATCTGTTGTTGCAAACTGTTTTTAAATTTGAATAAAAATAGATGAATAGAAATAGAATTTAAAGCTTTTCTGTCTATTAGAAACATGTTTTAGAACATGTCTCTTCTATTGAAGGGAGGACTGCCCACTTGTCATTAGTATGCTGTGAAAAATGAGCATTTATTATAGAACAAGAACAATATTAAGAAAAAAAAACGGGAGTAAACAATCCGACTCAGCTATATTGGATTTGTAAAAATGTATGCCTCTTCCAGTCTTCATTATTATATTTAATAAACCTCTTCTGCTGTTAAATTAAAATACCGTTTGATAACGTTTGCTATTCACTTTTAAGTTGCTTTTAAAAAGCATGACATACATAATATAGGGTATAAATAGTATATACAATTTTAAGTTCTTCTATACCTCTTTCACAAATTTAAGACATTTATTTTCATAACAATGTCGATTCCCAGAAATCCTAATACAAAATCAATCAATTTTGGATCCCATCTGGAATAACATACAATTCTAGAGAAAAAGTAATTTGTTAGTGACACATCGCTCTCATGGGACTCATTTTAAAAGTCTCAATGGCAATGAATACGTATCACGATTAACCCAAGTTGGCAAATCCCAAAGCACCTATATCTGGATTTAAATGTATTTTGTTTCAATGTGTATTTAATTGTAATAGAATGGATTTGAAAATAGGAAAGAAATAACCATTTAAAACAAAATAATTTAAGGAATCAAATAGTGTTATGTAAATGTAATTTATGTGCAATAATATTGGTTTACAATGAATTTCGAATGTGTACATAGATTCATAGGTGGTTCCCTTAATATACAATGTGGAACCAAAAAACTAGCAGATGCTGTAGTGTAGACTTATAACATATAACAAAAATAATAGAAAATGCAATCGGATGAACAAAAATAAATTAAAAGTTAAAACTGTAATATTTATACAAAGCCAATTATTGTCTGAAGAAAGGCAAAAAATTTCAAACAATGGCCTAAAGCTTTATGGTAGCTATCACTAAATGTTTGTTTAGCGAAAAATTGTAATTGCCATTTTGTGTTAAATGTCTAACTGAAATTCGTACTGAATTTAATCGTTAGGACCGTTTTTGTAAAAAATTGTCAAAACTAAAAGCTAGGTACCCGTTTTTTTTAGCCGGGCTAAAAGTAAAATTCGAATTTGTCGTCAGGGAATCACAAAAAAGTACTACACACGAAGTTTGAAGAAAATCAGCAAATCCGTTTAGGATGTAGCTCGGGGAACATACATATCTGCACATCCGCACAACCACACAGACAGACCGACGGACAGCATGACGAAACCTATTTTTTTTGCATGAAACCAATACAAAACATTGAGCAAGTAAAAAGTTCAACAGGGCTGTTGGTCGCTCTTAGATCTGCCCTCAAGCCCTACGAGCAGTATAGAAGACAGAAAATACCGGCTTCTAAAAAACAAGAAAAATCACAAAAAGCATGTGTTCGAAGAATTTAGGGAATATTGTGAAGAACTGAATAAGTTCGAAAGTTTCACCAAAAAGTATAAAATTCCACCTATCTTATACGATTTCGTCTACTCAACCTAAATAACATGAACATCTTATGACCTTGCAATATCTTAACTTAAGATCTTTTAAGCTGCACGGGCTTACGACTTTGCTGTCAAACAACTAAAAGTATTAGGCGATGACTTGGTAAGGGGTTTTGATCATCTGTTCTAGAAAATTAGATTGGAAGAGAGCATGTCCTATTAATATGGAACCTTAGTATTGTATGCCCAGTCCTTATGAAAGGTAACCCTCTGAACCATAACAATTAACAAAACATCAGTCTTCCTAACATCGCCTACAAAATATTGTCTGTCGTACTATTTTTTCTCATGTATACTGATAATGTTTAAGTGCAAACAAAACTTCCTCTGGGATCATTGAAAAATTAAGCTCAGGAAGTTAATGAAGAATTAAATAAGATTCTTTGTTAGTCGTGGGTTAATCACATCTCAGCTTGGTTATCAAATATTACATTGATACGTTGACGTAGGTTTTTAATATGTTTACCTAAATGAAACGTTTTTTTTTATAAAAGTTGATAACAATATTATGATTACTTTTATAGAAATGTTATCCAGTACAAGCATCCTGTACAATGCGAATGCATTCACACAAGAAACCCATTGACTCAATTGAAAATAATACATAAAAGAAGAAAATGACTTGCATAGCGTAATGCTTCTTTTATATTTCAAAATAAAACATTCAAACCAACTGCTTGAGGCATACAAACGTATATTATTTATTTGTTCAACATAAAATTCACATAAAAAAGTGCAAGCGGTCACTGGGGCGTAAGCGCATTTAAATTGTAAAACTTGTGTAAACATTTTTCAAATGTAGTACCATCGTATTATAATTTTTTCGTATTAATATAAATGCTTACGGGTGAGTTAATGCTAACTGTTCTTCAATACAAGGGTTTAAAATACGCATTGTTAATGTTTTTTTTATACATGAATACTTAACGCAATTAATGAGCATGAGAGTCTGAAAAGGTTATTCGGATGTTGTTGACCACGTGTAAATTAACATGTATAATTGCGAGTAATTATGTGTACTGTAAGTATTAAGCAAACGAAATGGCAGAATTAAGAGTTTTTTACAATATTATGAAGTTTTTGAGTTCATTTTATTTTAACTGATATCATTATTGGCTTTATAAAGATGAAAAAACCGTAAGTAAGTTGAAAGAAGTAACGTGTTTTTTTAAATCAAGCGAACCGGGGAAAACTGTTTTTGTATAATGGTCATCGTTTGAAAAAATAGTTCCATAAATTGCTTTTTTAAAATTTTAATACCATTGTACATAAGTATTTCCATTTCATGGTGAACTATCATCGAATGGCCATCTAAGGAAATTTGCGAAAAAACATTTGGAGGTTCTTGCATTTCCAAGTTGTCTATTCTGTTACTCTGACAACAAACGTTAACACATTTGATTTTTTTACGACTTTTTATTTCGATTTTTGTCTAGGAAACGGAGGCGCTGTGAAATTAGGAACCAAGAATGTAGGTCCCAAAACCAAAAATTAAATAAGCTCCCAAAAGGGGGTGGTTTTTCGTAACGAAATAGAGACCAATTTTCGTTTGTGAAATTACGCCCCTAAAAAAGAAAAGAGACCCTCATAAACAAAATGAAATAAGGCCCATGCTTAATTTTTGGATCTAGGAAATAGTGCCTATCTTGAATTTTGGCTTTAATTAATTTGAAAGTGAACTTACACCATTATGGCGTTAGTTCGTATGGGTTTCTTTCACGGCACCAGGCCATATAGCCATTTATCGCTTTTCCAAAGTGTCATATGGCCATTGAGGCCTAATGTCACTTTCAAACGAAATTTCTTAATTTTTTTATCACTGTTCACTGATGTTTTTTTTTTAATTTTTAAATTGGGATCTTATTTATTTTTTTATCACTGTTCACTGGTATTTTTTTATTTTTAAATTGGGATCTAATTTATGTGATAAAAAATACACAATAGCATCACAAATAATTCACGATTTATTTTATTTTTATAACAATAATTTGACACTTCAAAACAATTTTCATAAGAGGTTTAATTAGGTTCAATTAGGTTTAATTAAACTGCAGTTTAAACTCTCACTGGTAAAATGGGTATTAAAGAATTATTCAAGTAGATAAGTAGATTTAAATCCTTTAAAAAAAATTTCAGAAGTTATTCACAATTAAAATGAAATAATGCCAAAGTCACCCCAGTTCACGGTATTGTATTGTATGATGTTGTATTGTATTTTATTGTATTATGTATTATGTATTGTATAAAAATATTTCCACCAACTGTCCAACTACCTTATAATAAATTACATACAAGATTCAATTGAACTATAGTTGATTAAACCATTGTATATACATTTCTATAGTATTTTCAATCTGAATAAAATAATCACCGCCCGGCCATCTTAAGAAATGTGTGAACAACACATTTTTTAGGTTCGTGCATTTACTAGTTGTCTATTCTGTAACCCTGACAACAGTCGTAAACATATATGATTTTTGTTTTGTTTACGACTCTTGTCAAGAAAATATGGGTTTTAGAGCCAATAAAATACATTATATATTATTAATTTGTTTTGTTGACGACTATTGTTAGGGTAACATAATAGATACTTAGTAAATGTAAGAACCTCCAAATGTGCGGTTCACAACTTTCTTTAGATGGCGCTGCTCCATGGTTGTACTATAGAAATTTATATACAATGATTAAACTTATTATTTTGAACTAAGATTTAGCGTCGTTCAATTTTTATGTATAGTAGCAAAATAAAAATTTATTTATATGTATATGTAAAGAAAATCTGACGCTTTAATTTTTTTTATATCGTTAAACTTAGATTTATTACTTAAATTTGTCTTCATGAATTGATTTTGATTTACCTAAATATTTATAAAATATAGGTTTAGCACTTTTTATAATGATTCATGTGTTTTTTTTCTTTTTTTTTTCTTAACGTAGCATTTTATTTTATTTGCATTCCAGGCTCTGAGGTCTTAGGCGCCTAGGTTTTCGGAGTAAAATTAATTTTTGGTGCGGATATGAAAAATAAGATAAAATGAAATAAAGACCGAGTTATAAGGAGTACCTTCGTATGCATTTCGTAATGTGGTCATTCCATCCTCATCATCACGACTAATTTGAAAAGTCAAAGTGTGTGCTTAGACGCCTTCTTGTGGGTAGTATTCAGGCATGGAAAATGAACCTTAAAAAATTTCATTTTTCAAAAACTGTTATTTTTTTCCTTCTTTATTTTCAGATTCAGATTTTGTTTTTAATTTTTAAAACAAATTTATAGGTAATTATTTTTAATAAAGTGAACTTTAAAAATGGTTCTACTGAAATTTGAAAAATGTTTTTTTATCATTTTGCCACCTCACCACATAATCAACAACTTATTAGTAGAAAGGGTTAGTCTTAGTTCTGTGAAAAACAGACCCAGAATTGATTCCAATAGTTGTTCTTGCTCAAGAGGAACAGGGGTTTCAGTTACATTGAGGTCCAGATCTAACTCAAAATAATCCATCTGAATTTGTTAGTTAATTCTGAGTGAATTCGCGTTAACTCCTGGTTAATCTAACCCTGCTACAATCTCGCACTAAAAAACAGGGCCTAAGTTTTACATTTGCTGCCGCAATAGCTGTAATAGATAAGATTAAAAATTATAAAACAAGAACAAGTACCAGATTTAAGTTTTGGGCCTAAGTAAAGGGCCTAAGTTTTACATTTGCTGCCGCAATAGCTGTAATAGATAAGATTAAAAATTATAAAACAAGAACAAGTACCAGATTTAAGTTTTGATTTGCAAAAACACAACTTTAGACAAAGTCACAAAATCATGAACACAATTAATGAACGAAAGGTCAAAACACGAAGCATGATCGAGAAAAATGGATGGAAATTCTGAGGAAAATTTTACTAAAATTCATGAAGGGTACTTGCGTACTTGAGGACATTCAATTGTATCGAAAAAAGTACAATTGTATTGACTTTTCCAACCGTGGTGGACGTTTTTAACGGGTGAAGAGGTTTAGAACTTTTTTTTTTAAAAAAACACAAAAAATTCGAAAAAATGAATGAAATATTTATTTCAATCGATAGTTTGAACCTTGCAATTTAATGTTTAAAGATAATTTCATGCAAATATTGACCGCGGCTGCGTCTCATGTAGCCCATCCGCTGAGTCCAATTTTGGCATACTCTTTCACACATATCGGCCGGTATCTCACGAATGAATGCATGGATGTTGGCTTCCAGTGCGTCAATCGAAGCGGGCTTGTCCCTTTAGACATTAGCCTTGACATACACCCACAAAAAATAGTCTAATGGTGTCAAATCGCACGATCTAGGCGGCCAATTGACCGGCCCGAAACGTGAAATTAACTGTTCACCAAACTCGCCTCGCAATTGCGCCATTGTTTCGCGTGCTGTGTGGCATGTGGCACCGTCTTGTTGAAACCACATATCATGCAAGTCAAGAAATTCCATTTCGGGCAAAAAAAAGTTTGTTATCATCGCTCGGTAGCGTTCACCATTGACAGTAACGCTGCGATTCGCATCATCTTTGAAGAAATATGGCCCAATAATGCCGCCGGCCCATAAACCGCACCAAACAGTGGCTTTTTCGGGATGCATTGGTAGCTGTTGCAATGCTTCTGGCTGATTTTCACTCCAAATGCGGCAATTTTGCTTATTTACGTACCCATTCAACCAAAAATGAGCCTTATCGCTGAACACAATTTTTCGGAAGCAGCGCGCGATGAACATTTCGAACCGAGCACGAATTTTGATAGTAAAATTCAATAATTTTCAAGCGTTGTGCATTTTGTAAGACGATCCATGGTTAAATTGCTGTTTGACAGTGACACAAGGTACTAAACACACGTCAGCTGTCAAAACCAGTGTTGCCAAAACCAAACCAGCTAAAAAATCACCCATTATTATGCAAGGCGAGAGAACAAGATTGACTCTATATTTCTGTTTTCTAAGATCATAAAGTTTCGATCTTTTTGTATATAAAAACTCTCTGTACGTTATATGTTCTTTTAATCGCAATAGGAAACAAGAAGGTGTCTAAGCACACGCTTTGACTTTTGCAAATTAGTCGTGATGCTGATGATGAAATGACTTTATTCCGAAATGCATGCAAGGTACTCCTTTTAACTCGGTTTTTATTACATTTTTTTTTTAATTTTATTTTGATTAAAATCAAGTTAAAAGTATGCAATTTGTGAAATCAGTTAATGAGTTAAGGTGTTCCGGCTCATAACATTCGTTTGTTATTCAATAGATTTCATATCGCTCAAGAACAAACAGTTTAACTCAATTTACTAGTCTCACAGTTGTTTCCCAAAGCAAGTTTGTGCGACCAAGTTTTGCATTTTATTGTACATATATGAAATGGGTTTTTTTTATCTTTTATCTACTTCCTTTGGCGAGACATCGAATTACTGACCTTTTTCATTTAATTTGTTTAAATAAGAACCTGCCTCATGTATATTCCAAGTTATCTTTGAAAGGAAATCTTCAGAAATATAAAAGAAAACCATAATCCCTACTGTCATACACATCAAAAAGATACCAAAACCATTAAAGTTCTGTAAAGTAGACCATATACCTATTTATGGAGGTATAAAAAAACATCATAGAGCTAAAAGAATTTTAATATAATCTGAGAAGCCGATCTTACCCTGAATGTATAATTTAATGTTAACATTTTTACTATCTTATAAAAAGTCTTGGATTTCAAGGATTTGTTTGCAATGCCTTTTTGCGTTGTTCTATTTATTTTTTTCCTTTCATATCTACTGGACTGGATTTTCTCTTTTTTTTAGACATTTTTGTATTTTTATAAAAAAAACAACAGCTAAAATTTATTTATAAAGCTGAGTCATTTGTATATCAATTGCATTTGATTGTTTTTTTTTTTAGCAATTTTAAATTCATATTCTATTTTCTTTAACGTTTATTTCATTTTCATGAATAATGACGGACATTTATCAAGAAAATAAACAAACGAGGAAAGATTTGTTATGTTATTGGTGTACAATATGCACTTGGGAAATCAATTTGAATTTGAGTACTCCACTTGAACATGTCTCTATGTATAAGGAAAAGAATAAAGAAAATCCTTGTAATAGCTCTTAAGTTGTATACAAAGTATTGAAAATCCTTATTTCTGTCGGGACACTGATAAAAGCTTTGAGCTTATTTTTGACATACATAATTATGTGGAACAAGTATTTTGTAAATGTATAAAATACAAATACATATACAAGACACTTATCTATCTCAATAAAAATAAAACAATTCGTTTCGTTTATTCTTTTTGACTGTGCATTATCCAATTAATATAGGATTTTTTTTTGTAAATGACTTAAGAATTTAATTTATAAATAATGCATTGTTGGTATGCAAATAACATCTTAACAAAATGTTAGAATATAAATTTGCTTGTAATTAACAAAATGGAAAATTTTAAACAATTCTCAAAAGTCTTTATGAAATACAAAACGATAACATAAATTTAAAACACTTTCGTATTTTTTATAAATTATTCAGAATATTTCCACAAATGTATGTACAAAAGGAATGAATTCTTTAAGTGATTGCCTCAATATTTACAACATACTTAACTATATACGTAAATATAAATTTTCTTCTCTTAAACAAAAGTAGAGAAAATGCAATTCAGAACCTACTATGGACATCATAAAGCACATATACCTCTACACTGAAAAAAGCATAGTTTATTTTAAAATTTAAACTAAAACCAAAGAGCATACATCTATATTATTTTATTTTGCACAAATGTTGTTACATATATATTTTTAATAGGCTTTGCATAAAAAACAAATCAACAAAAATAATAAAAACTAGTAAAATATTCTTCTAATTTTGGTATCCGTGGTGAACCTGTGTCTCAACCAACACGCCTCTAAAACCGGATCAGAAGTAATAACCAAATACATCTAGATGCTGATGGTAGTGCCCCGTGGCGTAGAAGTTAGTGTGTCGAACTATTACGTCGGAGTTCTGGGTTTGAGCCCAGCTTCCAGCTTCGAGAACATCTAATGTTTTTTCAGGGGCACTGCCTCTTGCGATATTCTTCTCCAATCCTGTAAAACTAACAACGCACACAAAAGGATTGGTTAAGAGTTGTAAGTCACTAGGCCGTGGTTCTTCGGAGCTGTCAGTGTCACTAAAAAAAAAACTATGAAAATTGAACTTCAGTGCAACTAAATCACGCTGAGGAACGCAGGACAACATTAAAACAACCCAAAGTAGTATCAGAAAAGAATGCATTATTTGAAGCCTGGGTCCGACATATTAAAAAACATTAACGGAATAATACGGAAGTGGCTGCAGATGCCTGAAACTATTAATACCGGCCAAAGAGAAGTATTATCCTAACAGGTAGTCAGAAGCGTCTGTTGCATATTTTGAAAGAAATTTCTATCGACGAAAGTTTATCCAATTCAAATCAAAGAAAGAAATTACAATTTTTACTGAATATCGAACCATCTCACTTTTCAACAGCGAAAGGAAGGGCTCTTTATTTGGCGACTCATGGTATTTTGTATATCAAATAAAACATCATCTCGAAAGCGCAGTTCGACTTAAGAGAAAAACACTTTATACTGCATCACCTTCCTCAGTTTCAAACCGACCGACTACACGTATTACCAGCGAGAGTGATTCAGATTGTACAGCACATTTACCTTATGCCTTACGAAAATCAACGAAATTCACATGTGTTCATTGGTACCGTGAAATAACGCCAAGTGAAATAAGGCCAACTTTCAAAAGTTGGCCTTATTTCGCTTTCCTAAAGTGTTATAAGGCCAATTTTCAATCGTTGACTTTATTTCACTTTACAAAAGTAAAATTTCGCCAAATTGGTCTTATTGCGCTTTCAATGTTAATGTATTGCAGTCTATTGGAATGCAGTCCAGTGAAATGCGACCAAATCCTTAAACTATTCATATATCCTGAATACACAGTAGTGTGACTTCTTTTTCCTGGTGACGTATGAGTACCAAAGCACACAAGAAGTTCATCGTTTTGGATTTTGGCCTTACGTCAATTTCAAAAAAACGATATATATATCGATAAATTTTAGGTTTTGGAGCGGAAATCGGCCTAAAAAGATAGTTTGTTTTTTCTATGAACAGGCAGGAAAAAGGATCAAGAACGGGGCAAAAAAATGTTTAACTAAAGAAGGATCGATTTGTAATACGAAAATTAAAAATTTGCGCGAATTCGCGCATTGCAAGACTCTATCAGAATATCAATATCGAAGAACGTGTGAAGAAAGCAAGTATAGCCTTCTATGCATTTTGTTACACCTTTGGGGAAAAAATTGGGTTTAAAGCCTAAAATGATATATTATGGACTTACACAGCTGTAGTTCGTCCTATTCACAGACCAAAAACTGGTCCTCTTAGCTTTTCAAATCACTCATTCACTCTCCATTTCAACTTTTACCTTTGAAGTTTCTGGAACTTCCCTTTAATACTGGCTTTTTGGACTAGCACTTACTCTATTTTTTGGCGAAAGCATCAAAGCACTGATTTATACCTAGTAGGTATGCCTTGCCTTTGAACGGGCCTAGCCTCATATAGATCTAGTGTAAAGTTCATTGGTCGGCTCCCGGTTCAAATGGAACCACCCAGCACTCAGTGTAAGCTAAGTTCTTCCCTAGGGACTGCGGGCAGACCAAAAACAGATCCCCTTAGCTTAACAGTCACTACCACTATATCACAAAAAATTAGGTCAAACGAGTTGTGGTATCAAAACGGCGCTTTTTGGCGCTAATTGGGTTTCTTCGGAATAGTTGTTCTGCGAAACCGTTATTTTCCCTACCTACCCACCTATCAGAATATCAAATTTCATGAAAAAACGGTGAATACGGTGAGAGGTACCGTTTTAAAGCTATTTTAGATTTTTTTTTTTTTCAAATGAAAGGCTTCGACTTTGGCAACAAATCGACTCATGCGAAATTTTATCAAAATTGAAATTTTTATTTCGAGAAATATTATATTTTCGTGTACGGATATATGGTAGGTACCGTTGGTTTTTAGGCTAGAACAAAAATATAGATTTCTCCTCTAGGAAATGGCCAATGAACCCTGCATACCAATTTTGAACCCAATCGGTTATGAACCCAATCGGTTGGCTGGAAAATAGTACAATGGATGAGTGCAAGTTATATATGATTGGGCGGCAATGGTATACAATTGATGAGTGAAAGGCTGTTGCACTAGTGGTTGCCAGTTCAATACTCGCACGAGTACATAGCATTTTTTTCTTTTTAGCATACCTACCCTTCCTAGCTCATACCTCATGTTGGAAGTCGCCCATGAAGTATGCAATGAAATGCAAAAAAATAAAAATCAACTAATTCTCTTTCCATTTCACTAAAACAATTCTTTTCTATTTTTCTATTCCTTTTAACTATAGTGTCGTGCAACATCTGTTGCATTTAAAAGGCAATGTGCCTCACAGAAACATACTTAAAATATTATTGTGTATGTATTATTATTATTACTAGATAAATTTGAAATTTTCTCAAATTTGCAAGGATATTGCAAAGCCTGTTCTATCAAATATTGTTCCAGTCTCTTCGAGTTATAATGAGTATCATCACAAACATAAAATCGAGCTGACAATTGCAAATGTTTAAGAGAATTCCTGTTTTTTTTTCTGTTAATCATTCTAAAATTTTTCTCGGTGTATAGTTTTACCCAAAAATTAGTGTTGAGGTGCTAATAGCAACCATATGTTACCTATATAGCTATAACTAAAACACAGAACTTCTATCGAGATTGTGCAGTTGCATTAATTATTCCAAACGTACAACACTTACCACTAATTGGTATGCAGGCAAACCTACTTTAACTACTTGCATGCGATATTATGATGAGAAAAGGATGTGTTCATTTGAGAATGATAAAATATTGTGAGCTGCACCAATTATATGCATATAAATGTGTGGTTGGCTTAACGTGTGTTCCTCATTTCTGTAGCAGGAAAAAACTGAATATTGCATGCAAAAGTATACCTGTACCTGTTTGCTATTGAATGAAATATATCTACTCTGCAAATTCAGGAATGTGCCTTTATTTCTACACATAATCTCAAAGGGAAGGACACTCAACTTAACCTCCGGAACTACATAAATTCCTATACTCATTTCAAATAAGCAACATTTCTAAAAATAAATAAAAGCATAAATCATTTTGGTTATTTGATGTGAAATTAATTTGTTTGATAGCAATCACCTGAGGCATAATTTTTTTTTGTTTGGAAAATAATAAATGAATTGCTAAACTTATATTACAGAATTTCGAATCTTGATAATAATGTTATTATTTTTGATTAATATTTAATGTCCATATACATGATCATTAAAAGAATAATTTTGTGTTCAACTATTTGGTGTACTTTTATAAAAGTAAAATAACTTGTAAAGGAGTTAAGGAAGATTTTTACAATAATAAATGGAATTTAATATCTTCAAATTCTATTTTGGCATTGCAGCAAACACTTTCTGTTCTTAAATGGTAATAAGAGTAGACTCTATTTTTACTTGCAATTATAGGAACTATAAGGAAAGTATAAGGGAAATAATGCATTCTTAAAAACCTACCTATATATCTGTACCTATATGAAGTAAAGTGTTATATTAAGTGAAGTGTTCTATATTTTTGTTTAAACAGTGTTTTTTTTTTAATATTGAATTAAATGGCTTCAAAATATTCAAAGGACTTAAATGCCAAAAAATAAAATTGTAGTCGGGACAAATAAAATTTATAAGAACTTGTAAAATGAAACAGAAGCTGTGAAATAAGTAAAAGATATTTTTGTTTGTGTCGAAACGAACAATCTACAAACATCTGAACAAAAGTAACACCAAAAAAGATAAATTTTATTAAATTGTTATACAAAAATAGAGATACATATTTAGTCTAAAAAAAGTAGGTATAAATGACCCTACCCCTTCTTCTTTCAGTTTTTGTCACTTCAAAATGCTCACTGTGGCAAAACTCAGAGAGTTTTTAGAAGAGACTACTCTTCTAAAAACTCTCTGAGTGTTGCCCTATATAGCTAGTTTTGATAGTTAGATACTATAGAAGACAAAATATGTTTAGGTATGCTTGCGTGCAAAAAAATAAAAATAAAAAAAAATAGGACAACAATCAAACATAACATAACGATGATGAATAAAGAAGTGGGTCTGGAAATTCTGTCTGTTCGTCAGTCTGTCTATCTATCTTCTGTTTCAGTTGCGTCTGAACCAAATTTGCTTTGAATTCGATTTTTTTTTCATTTGTAAATTTAGAAAAGCGAATTCAAACAAAATCTGCTGTTAGTTTGATAAGCATGTTAAAAAAAAAAACAAAAAAAAATGGGATTGACGGGATTTGGCGGGATTTTGAAAAACAGGATTATAATAGATCGGGATTTTGAACAAGTGGGTTTTTGTAAGACAGGATTTTAAAAAATCGAAATTTTAGTAGACGGGATTTTCCAAAAAAGGGATTTTAAAAAACGGGATTCCGATACGTTCCCCTAGTAGGAAGAAGGGCGGTTCAGACTGGGAACCAAATTTGCCCTTGAGATTAAATTAGAGGTCGAATTTGTAGCTGATAGGACAGGTGTGTGAACAGGTGTTGATGTTGATGACGTCATCAAAGGGATTGGTCGCGTGCCGCCGCCGCTGGTGCAGATATCTGAATTTAGAAATGAAAAAAAACTTAAGTTGATAATTGGTGATTTGAACCGTGTATGTTAGGGTTGTGAGCCGACTCAGAGTTCCGTTGTGCTATAGAAGCAATTGGAAGAATGATGTTTGTTGTGGTATATTAGTTGAGATAAGAGATAAGAGCTAAAAAAAAATACACTGTGTTGCTTGCGGTGTAACTGATTGTCGTTTTATTTGAATTTGAATTTGTATGATTTGAATATGTGTTTGACGTGTATTATAAGAATAATTTTATATTTCTTATCATTATCATAGAGAGAAAAAACATTGAATTACTTGATTTGTCCAAGCAGCAAAGCAATGGGGTTAAACAATAATAATAATAATAATAATAATATGGATGAATGACTTTCGGTAGTGTGGATTATAAATGTGTCAAATTTCTGAAAGAAGATAAGGATGCATAGTGTGCATATAATATTTTTCTTTTGAAGTTCAAGGTCAGGAAATTCGTTTGATGACTTAATATTAAATGGATTGTAGGTAAATGAGTAAGAGTATTTTAGTAACTCGAATATTGACATTCACAGATTAGTTGAGGGATTTGGTTGAATAAATAAATCTATATTTCATTATTTAACATTCGCAATTGTTGTAATGATGTGCATATTAATATTAGCTTTCAACAAGAGACGTTATTTAATAGCTGATTAGAATAATGTTTTGGTGTGAAAGATTGCGTGAGGGAGAAACTTTTTGTATATGTGAATCTGGATGGTTAGAAATTGATAAAAATATAAACGAGAACACTGAAGAGATGTAAAAAAAAAAGAGAGAGAAATAAAATGAAGATTATATATATATATATATATATAAAAGATACAAATTTGATGTGTTATTTATTAGTTTATGTTAAACATTAGACTTAAAAACATCTTTTTAAAATGTTCCACTCATCAGTTTTATGTTTGCTTTCAATTTTTCCATTCCTAATTACGGGGTTACCATTACCTTTGGATATAAATTTACAACGATCAAATACAACTGACAATCTATCATTTTCATTGAATTTACCTAATAATGATACTGTGCAAATAGGATTATCATTTCGATTGTTAACCTATACAAGTGGTAAAAATTTACCAAATGGCACGGATACATCGTCATTTCAAAACGACGTTCATACATTGTCTGACGCTGCGATCACTTCAACAACAGCAACAACATCAGAAAAAGGTGTAAACAAGAAAATAGTAACCGTAGAGGAAGCAATAGAGAGTTTTAGGCAAGACTTAATACGAAAAGAAACTGAAATTTCTGGAATTATCCAAAGTAAAGATGTTTTTTATAGACATTTCAAGCTGGAGTTTGACGATGAAAAGTCACTAACAATTCGATGTTCGTATGATAGCAATTATAATTTGCGCTCACTAAGTATCAAATGTTATGAATACCATGAATATGAAACCGAGAGGGTGTTAAGTAATGGAGAAGTAGAAGTGTTTATGAAGGAGGATCTTGAATACAAAGCCGACGTTGAATTACTTGATTTCAAATCAATGAAACAAACATACGAAATGAACATCTCTTAAGAAAATATGTATAAAAAAAAAAAAGTCGTGTATGTATATTGTTAAAAAAATAAAAGTTTTTATTATAAATTGTATAAAATGTTGTTTAATTTATTTATTTTTTGGAACAGGTATCCAAGAGTTGTGATCCGAAGAAAAACCTAACCATTTTACAAAAATTTGGTTGTTTTTTCTTTGGAGCACTTTTTCAATTAAATATGTATCTGGAAACTTTGTTTTTTGTAGTTCCAGTTCATAGAACCCTCCCTTGATGATGTGTCCCTGAAAATCTTCTAAAATGTATGTTACAGGGTTTGTGTGCTGCACTTTGATAATCTTAAAGATTTCTGTGGTCCAATTTGGTGTGTAACCTTTTTCAAATACATGTTTGTATTTACTTATTCTGACAAAGTCCCTCACTTTGAACTTGGGAGTAGTTTGAATTTTGATGTGATTATAAATTTTGGCGAGTAATGTTTTTTCGTTTGCAACACTGACTTCAGATGGTTTCATTTTGATTGTACGATGTTTGGAATTATTATAAGTTTCAGTTAGCTGGTCTATAATATTAATCCAACGATAAGTTCCATTAACACTAAATTCCTTCCACATAAGCGATTTCAAGGTGCGATTAAATCGTTCGACAATCGATGCTTTGAGTGGTGTAAATGTTGAATAGTGATTTATTTGATATTTCTTTACAAGGCATTGAAATGATGAATTGAAAAACTCTTTTCCATCATCTGTTTGCAAATTCTTCGGAGTGCGACCCATATTTAATATATCTTGCATAGCTAAGGTCACACTAGCCCCTGTTTTATTTAGAATAGGACGCGTCCACGCAAATTTAGAAAATGCATCAATAACTGTGAGTAGATATCGATAATTTTCGTTATTTGATGAATAAACTATCATTTCGACTAGGTCAGCTTGCCATAAATCATCTAAGCCTTTGATAACTACTCGTCTTTTTGGGAAATTCTTTCGACTTGGTTTATGCAGTTCCTCGACAACATCTCGTTTACTCATCTTTTCACAGAGTGATACAAACAAAGCTTTGATTTTATATAATAATCTATTGAATCTCTTTGGAAGGCTGTTTTATGATTTTCTTAATTTCAGTCTGAACGTGATACATTATTTGTTTTACTTGTTCATCGACATAGTGTTTGGTAGTAGCGTCTCCCTGTTCTTCTGGTTCTTGAATGTTTTTTAATCGTTTCCGTTGTATGTTATAATCACCGCTTTCCGTTTTGAGAAATCCCTCACCAGGTGGTCCAGGCATTCCTCTCTCTCCCTGTTCACCTGGTAATCCCTGTTCTCCTTGTTTCCCTCTTGGTCCTCTTGGTGGAGCCATATTCGAAAAACGACCAAATTTATCAACCGGCATTTTTATTATTCAATAATGTTGGCTTCTTTAAGTTCTTCAATGATTGAAACAATCTCGTTAGAGTGATTGTTATGGCCAGCTTGATGTGAAGCAATAAGAAGTCTCAGTCTATCTATCAGCTCATTGGGGTTATCCCAAAATATATAGTCTTTTTTCATTTTTGATAATTGCATTAATCCACTTCCTATAGGTGACTGTTGTGGCGATGGTGATGAAGTTTTGGAAGTATTTGAAGTCAATCCAAATAATTTACTTATTATTTGTCTATACTTATAACCACGATTACCGTGCACTTGTCTTCGTGAATCATGATCCATTCTATGTGCATTCGTTTCATATAATATAGCCTTGTAATTTTGTAAGTCTTCACTGGTATAAATGTTTTTTTCAGGGTTTTTCTTAAATATGAGCTCATATAAACCATTTGTACCTTCATAGGTTTTATTTTTAATTTCTATGTATTTTCCAAGAATTTTGAACTCAGCATTACCGATGTACCACTTTCCATCTTTTAAATATATACCGTAAGTTTTATCAAGGGTGTTGGAATTATTTATAAATAGATCTACATATTTTTTGGGTGTATCATGAAATTCTTCTTGTAACAATAGTTCTCCAAAGCTGCGATGATTCAGACGGTGGTTTGAATTTTTGTTTGGTCTTTTTGGTGTAGTATTTTCAGTAAAAACGAGTGAGTTATCAACAGTCTTGGGAGTGATAAATTCATCATTTTCTTTTTCTTGGTATTGTTTTTCAGAGGCAATTTTCATTTTCTTTGTAGGACTTTCAACAAAGTAATTTTCATCTTGCCTTGTGTTTGTTTTTTTGACTAACTCGTTAAGTGGCTTGGTAAGTGGTTTAAGAGTTTCTTCAATTTGAGCTTCGTAAACTTCCCTATCAGTTTTAAGATCTTTGTATTTCTTTCGTAGAGCGTTGGTGGTTTTAATAAGTTCTTTAGTTAGTTTTATATCTATATTCATCATTATTTAAGGCTTACTTTTTCTTACAGAGGCAAATCGTGAATAAGTTTCGAAGTTGTTTAAAAAATCTTTCAATGGATTTTAAACTTAATTTGATACTAAAGTTACTGGTTTCCAACTGAACTGAACCGCTCTTTACTGCTAATATCTGCTCGTTGAACTGTTCCGTACTGCTCTCATAGAACATTACTATGCATATGATGTACAACTTAAATATTATCTGTTTATAACTTAAGAAAGCAGTCAAAACCTTTTCTATATCGACCTTCATTCAATGGACTGTCCTTATCAATTACCAAGAAGTTATAGTTTGTATTCCAACATTCCGCACATACCCTCTGAAATGTATTAAATGTCATATCTGAATTGACATGGTCATTATAAATATGTTTTAAATTCATATCATCCTGTTTGAAAACAATGAGAAAATTTGAATTGTCTCGAATCAGATGTTTGGGTATTCTTGTATACGTTTGGCACAAATAAAAACTATCAATGTGGTGATGGCGCCCCATACTAAAGTAGACTCGAATTGTGTCTTGTTTTTCACAGGCTATGTCATCAAAGATAAATATTGAATTTGGTTTAGCCTTTTCGGGTGGAATAACATCACTATTATTGGAAAAAGTATTCTTAATTGGTCTCATCGCCTTTTGTAAAAACTCATACTTTGGCTGATGTAGGGACTTAGAATATATATATATATTTTCAAATTTCAACCCATTGGGATGTTGTAGTAAACTCATCATGACATTTGTTTTCCCACAGTTTGAGGGGCCCGTAATTAATCCTCTAATAGTATGAGGAAATAATTTACCATGCTTTTTTGTCATATTGCTTTTAATTATTTCCATATTTGTTACAGGCAATTGATGTTGTTGTTTAACGAATCGCATTGTGGTAAATACTAAATATTTTATTATAAATACGAAGTTTATATTTTGAAAATGTCATATCTAATTTACGCACTATGGTGTTAAGATAATTCATATAAAATGATTGATTATTCAAAAAACTCTACCAGTCAACGAAACTTTCCGAGAGGGGGAGGTTTATTAAACACATTAATAAACAAACTACCTGTTGAACTACATTTACCTGGTTATCAATACTGTGGGCCTGGGACCAAACTTCAAGAACGCTTAGCTCGAGGGGATTCAGGAATAAATTTGCTTGATCAAGCGTGCAAACAACACGATATATCTTATTCAAAATTTAAAAATACATCTGATCGTCACATAGCCGATAGAATTTTATCGGAAAAAGCTTGGCAACGAGTTAAATCTAAAGACGCTAGTATAGCTGAGCGAGCAAACGCACTTTTGGTTACTAATTTAATGAAGACAAAACTAAAATTAGGTATGGGCATGGCATGCTCTAAGAATGAAGATAAAAAGTCTAAGAAAAGAGCAAAAAGGAAAAATGAAGATAAGAAATCTAAAAAAAATAACAAACCAAAACAACTCACCTTTAAAAAAGTAATCCAGACTATTGGAAACTATGTCAAACGTAAAAAACCTGTCAATCTTGAAAAGGCAATTAAAATAGCAGTATCTTCTGCCAATAAGACAATAAGCAAAAATAGTAATAACATTAAGACACCCAGAGTTATTTCAGTGCCGAAAATCGGTGGGGGAATTCCATTTCTTGTTCCTCTATTTGCCGGACTTTCAGCTCTTGGAGCTTTGACAGGAGGTGCCGCAGGAGTAGCCAAAGCCGTTAACGATATAAGTATTGCTAAAAAAGATTTAGAGGAGAAAAAACGTCATAATGGAAAAATGGAATCGATTGCAGTCGGTCACGGCTTACATCTCAAATCGTACAGGAAAGGGTTTGGACTCTATTTAAATCAAAAATCAAAAAACTTCTAAGCTTGCTACCTAATCGTGCATTAAATGAAAAAGATTTGATAAATTTTGCAAAAAATTTAATACCAAATTTTCGAGGAGTTTTCATGCGTGATAATTTACCAAAGACTGGACCTTTGAAAAACGAATGCGGTATAGTAAATCTAGATTCCGCAAATGGTCCTGGAACACACTGGGTAGCATATAATAAGAAAGGTACTCAAATTGAATATTTTGATAGCTTTGGAAATCTCCAACCTCCTATTGAAATAATTAATTACTTGGGTGAACAAATTAATTATAATTATACTAAATATCAAGATTATGAGTCTTTTAACTGTGGTCATTTATGCTTAAGTTTTTTATGTGACTCCTATTCTCAATAAATAAAGAGTTTTATGTAAATATGATTTCATTGTGTTTTTTATCACCATGTCGATGACACTAACACTTAGCGGTAGAGCTTCCTTTCTAAAGTCTGAATATTTTCCGCCTCTAAACTTAGATCAGAGCTACGTTTGTGGTCTGATTGATTTTCAAGCGTATAACTCTATACCAAATGTTGATGAGCGTAATAACTTATTACATGTGGGGGAAATGGTAATTGAAATCCCAACAGGTTCGTATGAGATCGATGACATTGCATCATATATATCCGAAGAATTATTAGTGCAAAATTCTACGACAATTGTCAGATTAGAAGCAAATAACAATACAATGGTATGTGAAATCGAAAGCACTGAAAAAATATATTTCGATAGGGACAGATCTATTGGTCAATTATTGGGTTTTAATAAAAGAGTCCTCAAAGAAGGTAAGCCCCACATATCAGATTTACCAGTAGATATAAACAAGGTAAATGTAATACGAGTTGAGTGTAATATCATAAATGGTTCATATTTTAATAATACACCTACGCATACAATACATGAATTTTCACCGGAAGCAGGACCAGGGTATAAAATAATAGAAGTTCCAAAAAATGTCATCTATCTACCAGTGAATGTCAAACAATTAAGTACTTTATCATTGAAACTTGTAGACCAAGACGGAGACTTGATAAATTTTAGAGGAGAAAGAATAACCGTACGGTTGCATTTAACAACAAAATCTTAACAATGTTAATATATAATTATTATATAACAGACACTAAAGTTAACCAATCAAATAGTTCTACTAAAACAGCAAAACTGTCAACATCTAAGCTATCATCTGAAAACAAAGCCTTTCTTCTTACATTAGGTTTTAAGCTAAAATAAAAACAATATGAATGATATTTTAAATATTGGCCATGGACCTAGCTCCGATAACAGCATATCTAAAATTGAGTACCGCAATTATTCACCGTTTCTTCAATCCTACAACCCAAGTGATGAAATACGTTTCCCCATACTACAACAGGACTTGTGCCTTTTACCCTCTGATAGCGACATTTATGTGGAAGGAGGCTTAACAAAATCAGATGGGACAATTTCCACAACAGGAAAATTAACTAATAATGCTATGCTATTTCTTTTTGAAAGGGCAGCTTATGAACTCAATGGAGTAGAGATTGACAGCAATAAAAACGTTGGCATCACATCATCATTGAAAAATTATATATCTTTGAACGAGAATGAAAGTAAATGCTTAGAAAATGCTTCATGGATTGGAGCCGCTAGTCCACGTGTTTCGGGTACTTTTAATTTTTGTATACCACTTAGATATATACTGGGCTTTGCTGAAGACTATAAAAAGGTTATAGCAAACGCAAGACATGAGCTGATTCTAGTTCGTACTCGAACAAATGAGAACGCTTATTATTTTGAGCAAGCTAATAATTCTGAAGAATTAAAACTTTCAATTTTTAAACTACAATGGAGAGTTCCACATATTACCCTATCTGATTCAAATAAGCTTACATTATTCAAACAAATGCAGTTAAAACCAATTCAAATTCAATTTCGAAGTTGGGAAATGTATGAATACCCAACTCTACCAACCACCACTGATCATGTATGGTCAGTCAAAACTTCAACTCAACTTGAGAAAGCGAGATATGTTATTATTGCTTTACAAACTGATAAAAAAAACCAGCGAAATAAGGATCCTAGCAGATTCGATCATTGTGATGTAAGTAATGTCAAGGTGCATTTAAACTCAGAATCTTACCCACGCGAAGACTTAAATCTCAAATATAAACTAGACCGTTATGCTATTCCCTATGAAATGTATTGTAAATTTCAATCATCATATTATCAGAAAGAATCACAACCACTTCTGTCGCGACAAGACTTCAAAGATCTCGCTCCAATTATGGTTGTTGATTGTTCCCGCCAAAATGAATCAATTAAATCAGGACCTGTAGACGTAAAAATTGAACTCCAAACATCGACACCGATTCCAGCATCAACAACAATGTACTGTCTTATTCTTCATGACCGCATAATTGAGTATAGTCCAATTACTGGAGAAGTTCACAAGCTAACATAATTAAATGTCATAATATTATATCATACCTATTTGTAAATTTCGTTTGCTCTTGAATGTACCAACATTTGTTCTGGAATGTGAGTCGAAACCGCAAAAAAAAAAAAAAAAATCCATTTTTTAATTTTAATCTACTGCTAATAAGTAATCTACAATATTTCGGACTATAAAAGCTGGTTGTTTTAGAATTTTTTTTAATTTAGTCTCGACTAAGTAATATAAACCTACGGAGAACATATCCTAATCATGAACACTTATATAGTAGATTTTCAAGGCTTCGGAGGATTCAAGAACGGGTTCATTTTAAAAGAAATAGCAATATATTGTGACGGGGCTCATTACCATTTCATTGTTACTTCTCCATTTGATATAAATCAACTTCCTGCATCACTTAGAAGACAAACTCATTGGTTGTATCAAAATCACCACGGGCTAACTTGGAATGAAGGATTTATAAAATTTTCACAAGTTAAGACATTTCTACGAGAAAAAATCCAAGCTGGCGTTGTCTACGTTAAAGGAGCTGAAAAAAAGCAATGGCTCAGGGAATTGCTTAGTAACGAAGTAGAAGTCAAAAACATTGAAATTTTTTCCAACTGCCCAAACTTAAAGGAACTGAGAAGTATATATTTCAACCAAATAAAATGTCTTAGCCATGGAAAATGCTTTCAAAATGTTGGAAAATCCTGTGCACTACAAAATGTTTATATAATAAGCAAGTTTTTAAGTGCACGACAAGCCCCGTAATGTACTAATATATATTTATGTTCTTTCTATAAATAAAACACAATTTTTATATGTTATTAAATGCTTTAAGAAAAAAACACGTTTTTTTATTTCATAAATTATTGTTGCTTGAGTTATTGAAGTTTGAAAATCGTCTTTGGAACCCGTACGGCATCGAACTGTGATCTTTCAGAAAACGACGTTTTTCCGCTTTTGGCTTGTAAGTTTTTACTTCTGAAACAGTAATCACTTCATGATCTCGAGTTCGTCGAATATTTTTTGAATTAATAATAATTTCGCTGTCCGAGGAAGAAGAATTTAAGACAGCGCTTTTTATTGAATCAAAGTTAATTTTTTGTGATGATTCATAATTGAGAAAAAATGCCTTTTACTTTGCAAACAACGTGTTCTTGCTTATCATTTGTGCTAAACACTTTGAATGCATAATTTTTAGGCCCTCCGCTCACGAATTCCGTTATATAACTCCCTATACCATAGCTTTCTAGCTCATCAGTCATGTCGCCGACAAATTGACCAGTAGGCGGTTGAAACTCTCCTTCACGACTTATGTAAATAACTGAATCAGTGTCGTAGTAGAGAACTCTTTCCTCTAATTTTTCTAGATAGCTATATAATTTAAGGCGAGCTAAAGTTGTGGTGTAAGCAGCAATACTGACGTTGACTGTGGAAAGTGAGTCGATTGCTTCTTCTTTCATTTCGAAGTTGACGACGATGTTATCCTCATTCACAGGTAGAATGTGTAAAACTTCTATCGAAGGATGCGTGAGCAAATGAAATAATGTTGAAGGGTCATTCAAAACATAAGTTTGAAGTTGATTTTCCCTTTGACCGAATTTTCCCCAAAAAGAATTTAATATTAATTTTGCAAGAGATCTCTTTCCGGGATTTTTACAAATTTCTGAAAATTCCAGTTGAATATTTTCTTTTTCAAAAAAATCTGCAATATATTTCTCTTTTTCCAACTGAGAAGAACATTCACTTGGCCATCCTGATGCTTCCTGTTTAATTTTCAAAAATTTGTTCATCATAGCAGTGAAAAGACCATCAGAATTTGTGTCTTTGTTATATTGAACTACATTATACTCCCATATTTCAAAAACCGAAATTATAGTATAGCCTTTTTTGACTGCTTTGATTACTTCATCAATCACCCATGTCCCAAACAATGCTCTTTGGTCGTCAGTATGGGTGCAATACTGTTCCTGATTTTTTTCTTCACTGCAGCTTCTACACAATGAAAACATGAGTTTATTGTTTTGTCTTACGGGTAAAACCGGATGAAGCAAATATTCTGGAGGTAAAATCTTGCACTTCACAAGTCCATTCTTTCCTTCTAAAAGCATTGTTGAAAGGGTTTTATCATCACCTACGTGAACTTTGGGGTGACCAATGGGAAATTTTCCATTTTTACATACCCAGGGGTACAGAGAGCATATATCAATGTACTGAATTTTTTCGCCTTCTTTACATTTGTAATAATTAAACGAATTGCCAGTTCTTCCACCATAAAAAGCATCTCGGGGATTCAGTGGGGAATTCAGTATCAGTTCATGCGAGTTGATAAAATTTAAATCTTCTCTACTGAAAGACTTAAGTTGATTTTGAAATTCACAAGACCACATTTCAATAACTTCGAAATTAAAATTTCTCAATCGATCAGTCTTAGCTTTGGTCCTCTCATACCTTTCGTTTAAAGTATCATTTTCGTTTTCATGTAGAGGGTCATCGCGTTTATGCTTAAGGCAGAGGGGGTGCCCATGGTAGTAGCATCCGTGGAACTCAAAGATTTGTTTTGTTTCTTCACAATAACCATCAACTTTGACTCCTTTAATGACAACTTCCCGACCTCTGTATGCATGATTGATACATATTTTTCGTTTTGTTTCTTCCCAAAGCATCCACTTGATCGCATCTGGTGATTGATTGTCAACACATCTGTACCCTTTCTTTGGTATTAACCCTATGGTGTTCGCATTTAGAAAATTGCGCCTGAATAAGAGATTGCATGCTGAAGCTATTGTTACAGCTTCTACAAACGGTTCAACATTTGTTTGTTTCAGAAATAGTTTTCTGAACTGCAGGCAGGCTCCCGTTAAAATTTTAACATCGCTCTTACAGTATTCTATGAGTTCATGCTGCATATCGAAAACATCATTTTTATGGGTTGAATACCATGTTAAGAATGTATTACGTTCTTCTGGTCTCATCGTATTCGGAGTGTAGTAATCAATTGCAGGTAATTTTCCAACGTATTTTTCATTCTCTAACGTATTGAATAAATACGGGAAGTACCCTTTCTTCAAAACGGGAGGCAAATCAAATGCTTTTGGTAGTTTTGTCAAAGCCATCGGAAAATAATTTATAGAATCGATAAATTTAACATTTCCTATTTGCATCAGCACTATTTTCGTACCACGCATAATTAGTTCAGGGTTTAGCTTTGTGTTTTTCAAAACGTAGTTCAAAATGAACTGATGGTCGTACGCCTGACCGTTGTGAGCTATAACGATCACTTTTTTAAACTTTTTTCGAACTTCTAAAATATGTTGGACAAATTTTGACACAACATCTTCACCTTTCAAAACGTTCAACGACAATTTACAGTTTTGACAAAAATGTAATTCTGGTTCTTCCAAACAGTTGTCACATTTGTTTTGAAAAACACACAAGTTCGGTTCGTGTATAGTTGTTGTTGATGTTTTTATTTCATCTCCTTCATTAAATTCTTTGTTTCCAATAACTCGTTCTTGGCGGCTTTCGAGATCATAAAATATGTACAATACATTTTTAAGATTGGGTTTTTTCAAGTCGGGTGATATGAAGCACATGTGATCTTCTGGCACATGCTTTTTGCATTGTTTGCAGAAAAATTCTCCACAAATATGCTCACGACTTCCTCCATAGGGTTTCAGACACATAATACATTTTTTTATTTGCTGACAGACTGATTCTTTTGATGACCCGCTCATTTTGTGGTTATCATAACAAAGTTGTCCCTTGAAATCACGATTGCACTCCAGGCAATGAACTTTGTTTTTATATTCTGCGCATACTGCAAATTGTTGGCATTGGCTACAACGCTTTAAACATCTATGGTGACTATTCTTCTCGTTATACGGAGAATGACACGATTCACAGTAATAACTGCAGCAAAAAGCAGCTGTCAAAGATATTATGACGTTAAAATGATTATTAAAATACAGTAAATGTATTTTTTTTTCATTTTTGTCATTTGTAGACGAAACCCCTTCGTAAACAATTTTTCTGCCTTTTGTTCCGTATTCGTATACTGTGATCTTATATTCTCTCAAATATTTTTGGAATTCCTTAAGTTCTGTAATTCCACAACCTTCTGTTGGTACAATTACTTGAGATTCATTAAGAAGTTTCAGAGTTCTTTTTGTTTGAATTTTGCCAATGTCCCTTCTTACCGAAGCAAAATCAGTTTCTTTGTCAGCATACGACATCGCCACAACTAACGCACGAGGCAAGCATAAATTATCGGTATTTTTTATGCTTATAATCCCCTTACGTTTCACGCATTCCTCTTCGAAAGTATTATACATTATTGAAGACTTTCTTTTGTTTCCTCTTCCAATTGGCATTTTAACTGAAGTAACAGATAAACAAAAATTTTCCGTGTTTATCCCTTGCGAGTTACTTTGAAATATTTTGCTGACCATATCGTAGACATCGTTAAATGTAATGTCTGAACAGTCCTTGAAATTCACCCAGCCACTCCCTCTTTCATTCGAAAAACTGCTACCGCTAAAGGTAATTCCGACTTTATCAGTAGGGTTGAGCCCATTCATGGAGTACCTCAACATATCGTCTATGGCGCCTTTTATCCATGAAGTGGGCTCTTCGTTGTTGGGGATTGGGTTTATTTTAAATTCAAATCTACTGCCTTTTAGATTGAACCTCTTTATATTTGTCTGCGATTCACCTAAAACCGATATACGCTGAAAGTCCGAAAAGAGAAAGAGAGAGAAAAAAAGTGAGAATTTTTGTCTTGATATTTTTCTTTATTTGATTTAAATAATTTTTTATGAGTTTATAAGATTATTATCTTCATCGAAGAAAACCAGCGGCATTTGCCCAGTTACCTCTTCATTACTGAGGATCTGCACCTTACTCTTCCTTTTGCTCCTTTGCTGATGTTGTTGCTGGGGTTGATGTTCCTGCAGTAGTCGTTGGTGTTGTTGTTGTTGATGTTGTTGCTGTTGAAGCTGTAGCAGTTGTTGCTGTTGTTGTTGCTGTTGTTGTTGCTGTAGTAGTAACTGCTGCTGCTGTTGTTGTTCTTGTTGTTCTTGTTGCTTTTGTTGTTGCTGATGTTGTTGTTGTTGTTGTTGTTGTTGTTGCTGATTTTGTGACTGCTGCTGCTGCTCCGGTTGATGTTTCGATTCTTCCTTTTGGTGGAAGTCCACACGAAAGGACTGTCCAAAAGGCTCCACCACTTCCAGAGAGTAATTGCTCAGATCCTCGATGTCCTCGTCATCTAGTTGAGTGGTGCATCTCTTTGGTAAATACACCCTGATATCGTCCAATTCAAGTTGGATTTGGTCTCCGAATTGGGTTGATACTCTCCTGGCAGACTGGATGTTGTATTTTTTTTTCATAACAACCTTAGAAAGGCTCATCAAACGCTGACGGCGGATTTGATTTTAAGTAGTCGGCTCATAATTACGTTTTTAAGGTTTAGAGTTTAACTGAATTAAAAAACACAGAGAACAAACAGCTTTTATAGTCCGAAATATTGTAGATTACTTATTAGCAGTAGATTAAAATAAAAAAACGGATGTTTTTTGCGGTCCTTATCTTCTTTCAGAAATTTGGCACATTTATAATCCGCATTACCGAAAGTCATTCATCCATATTATTATTATTATTATTGTTTAACCCCATTGCTTTGCTGCTTGGACAATTCAAGTAATTCAATCTTTTTCTCTCTATAATGATAAGAAATATAAAATTACATACACGGTTCAAATCACCAATTATCAACTTAAGTTTTTTTTCATTTCTAAATTCAGATATCTGCACCAGCGGCGGCACGATCATACAACCAAATTCAATCTTTTGCTCTCTATAATGATAAGAAATATAAAATTACATACAAGGTTCAAATCACCAATTATCAACTTAAGTTTTTTTCATTTCTAAATTCAGATATCTGCACCAGCGGCGGCACGATCATACAACCAAAATATCCACACTGATAAGAAACATTTAAAAACTATTTCACAATCTGGTGTATTCACATTCATTCAAATTATTACTTTTTCTATTATTTTTTCTTCATCTATAAATTCAAATTCAAAATAAAACGACAATCAGTTACACCACAAGCAACACAGTGTATTTTTTTTTTAGCTCTTATCTCTTATCTCAACTAATATACCACAACAAACATCATTCTTCCAATTGCTTCTATAGCACAACGGAACTCTGAGTCGGCTCACAACCCTAACATACACGGTTTTTTTTTTAGCTCTTATCTCTTATCTCAACTAATATACCACAACAAACATCATTCTTCCAATTGCTTCTATAGCACAACGGAACTCTGAGTCGGCTCACAACCCTAACATACACGGTTCAAATCACCAATTATCAACTTAAGTTTTTTTTCATTTCTAAATTCAGATATCTGCACCAGCGGCGGCGGCACGCGACCAATCCCTTTGATGACGTCATCAACATCAACACCTGTTCACACACCTGTCCTATCAGCTACAAATTCGACCTCTAATTTAATCTCAAGGGCAAATTTGGTTCCCAGTCTGAACCGCCCTTCTTCCTACTTCCCCTATTATTTTAGATGACCGGAAACCCATTAGGTATATCTTCTAATCGGCTTAACCAATTTTGACGGAATTCAATAGCTTTAGGGCCAGTCTTTTCAGCTCTGGTTACATTCAACAATTTGTTATTTCAGTTGTTAACCATAGATTCACAGTATCTATGGTTACCAGCTAAAATAACAAACTATTTAATTTAACCGATTACCAAATGAGCTAAAGCCAAATTGCAAATTAAAGCCTAGTTCAATTAAAACGAGAATTACAGCCATAACTAAAATGTGAACTAACGCTATTGTTAATTCACACAGAGTGAAATGTGAACTAACGCTATTGTTAATTCACACAGAGTGCCATACAAGAAACTTTGCATGCACCAAAACTTGCACTTATACACGATTTCGAATATTAAGCTCAAGCAGAAGGGTTACAGTAGGACCTAATGACCCATCAAACTGTTTATGTTACGCGACTTAAATTCACAATCAAATGGAATCCCAAACTACTGTCTAAAATTAACTAACACCATATGATTTTAGTTTTGATTTGAAAGTGGATAATTGTGTTAATTCGCATATTGGGATCATTAACGGCTCCGAATCAACTAAATGGGAGTCCATTTTGTACCAGAACTATTCTCTCCAATAGTTCTACTCCTTCAATTTAGAAAAGATTAGTTCTACTTCTTCTACAGCCTAGCACGCAGCTGAAGTGAAATGAAATTTTCCGTGGTCTCCTATAACAATGACGAATTGCAAACGAATCGGTACCGAAACAATTTTTATTAAGAGTTTCGCACCATTTGTAAAAATAATATTTTTCAAAACACGCAAATAAGCAAATAAAAAGAACAGAAATCCATTTTATAATAATAATAACCACTTGAGTGGTTATGTGTTTGTGCTTGTTCGAGAAAACACCGACGTCTAGGACAAAACATCACCATCCACAGCTATAACTTTGAGTCATAAAAGACTTTGTGTATCTAGGTTCCGCTATCAACTCAATGAATAACACCAGTGCTGAGATTCATGGAAGAATTAATCTTGCCAATCGCTGTTTCTTTGGGCTAAGAAGGCAACTGAAGAGCAAAGTCCTCTCTCGAGCAACTTAAGTGTCCCTTTATAAGACACTTATCTTCCCTGTCCTTATTTATGGTGCAGAATCATGGACATTACTAAAGGTGGATGAAAACGCTTTAGGTTGCTTTGAAAGAATGGAGAAGAAGATATAACAACGAACTGTACGGCCTGTACAGTGATACTGACCTTATCACAAAAGTGAAAAGCCAAAGACTAAGGTGGCTCGGTCACATAGTGCGAATGGACACCAATGCTCCGGCCCGGTTGGCCTTTGAATCCAACCCCCCGTGGGACGGCGCAGTATAGGAGGACAGCGTAGCAGGTGGCGCACGCAACTGGAAGAGGACCTCAACCAACTTGGAGTGTGAAACTGGAGGCAGCTAGCTAGAAACCGTGCCGCCTGGAAGAAGCTTGTTGGTTGAGGCCCTGGTCCACCCCGGACTGCAGCGCTACCTTAAGTAAGTAAGGAAGTAAGTTCCAGAAAATAACATAACAACAGTTTACTCCTTAAGGATTCAATAGTTTTCCTTATAAGCAATCACTCCTGAGGTCTACTCTCTACCCTCTGCTTGAGCAAGAGACGAGACACACCTTTAGAGTACGTAGCGTACTATAAGGCAGCCTTGCCAATCTTTTTGTCCTTAAGGAATCTTCTGTTCCACCGATTTCCTTCGACCAGCACTTCTTCCAAGTGCCTGAAGACAGGTAGTCATTTCGACTAGCCACCGATATCTCCACAGCTACTACTGTGGACCAGGCTGTTCCAAGCTGATTTCTCACCGCCCCACTCCTTTTGGTACAGTTGTACCCAAAGTTCCTCCAGAAGAGTTTCTCTACCGATCTTGTCCTACTTAATCTTCTATTCCACCGTTTTCCTTCGACAAGCACTTCCTCCAAGTGCCCGAAGCCAGGTACCAGGTAGTCACTTCGACTAGCCACCGATATCTTCTCAGTTACTACTGTAAACCAGGCTGTTCCAAGCTAATTTCGCACTGTTCCACTCCTTCTAAGTGCAGTTGTGCCCAGAGTTGCTCCTAGAGGGTCACTGTCACTCTATCGATTTCTGCATCAGTTGTGCCAAAACTGAGGACCAGAGTTATCTACCGATTTCTCTAACGGTTGCACCGGGGACCACTGTTTCTTTTTATCATAATATGTACTGTAATACTTTTAATTTGTATAAATTATTGAAATTGAGTATATGAAATCATTAATAATTTTGCATTGTATAAATAATCGCAATTGAGCATATAAAATACCTGTAACCTATGACAAGAACTGAAATTAATTATTTAAAGATCCTGTGTTGTAATAAAAAAAATAATAATAAATAAAAAGATTCTATATTGTAATGAAAAATAATAATGAATAAATTATAATTAGGAGTTCTAAACACCAAAGTTGTTTGCTTTCTTTGAATACACCTTGGACCCGACGAGTTTACCCCAGCTGGGAAAACGAAAAAGTTTCACACTACTATGCTATAAGTCCGAAAGTATTAAATAAATTTAAATTCAATTCTAACGGTAAGAATTGTTATGAATTGACTTAGATTCGTACATGGACCCTTGTTATAGCTTATTGCTTACACGGGTAAGAAATTTATTTTCAAAATATGAGCATGATTTGATAATTATTTCACAATTCAACGAAAAAAAAACATCGCACAAAACTAAACGAAGTCATATATTTTAACTGGTTACAGCTTATAAAAAGTTGTAATGATTTACTCACAATTTTTGTTTGGAAACTCCATAGTTTTTTTTTTAACAGAAAATTTGATATCAGAAAAAATTCCCTTTCAGTTTTAGTTTTTCTTCAGTGCCTTCCCAACTAACATACTCTTGAGAGTTTCATTCTTCAAATCTGGAAAAACCACTCACAAGACTCTTATAAAACTCTTCATAACTACCAAAATAAAAATTAGTCTTTAAATAGTTTTGTCATAAGAATTTGTAAACCTGAATTCTCATAAAACTTTTTTAATTACACTTCAACTCTTTAATACTCTTACAATAGTTCTTCTACTAGTAGATATATACTTAAATTCTCTAAAGACTCTTATTACAATACTTGAACTTTACAGTCTCTTTATTCTTACAACAAAACTCTTCTAAGAAGTTCAGTTTTATCATAACCTTTTAAAAGATTCAAAGAATTTCATTTCTTGTGCCAAGAATCTAACAAGATCTTAAGTCGATAAGTTTTTAAAACAAGAGTCTTAAAAGAGGCGAAAAATCTTTAGTTTTAGAAGAAGATTTTAATAAGAAGATGATAAACTGAAAGTGTCAAAGCAAATCAAATTCGATAGAAGAAGCATTATGGTGTGAAATGGAAATGATACAGCAAGTATAAATAATGTGATATGTGACCATTTGTAGTTTGACAGATTTGTTTATTTACTTTAAAAACACTTGCTCGTGTGGGAAGTATTGTAAAATAACCATTACATATTAATATAGCCGTGATTTTTGCAAATCCATAGACTTGTGTGAAAAAACGACATCAGTTTACACGTAAATATAACAACAACAACATAAGTTCATATGGACTTAGCTAATAACAGATCCAGAGCACAGGTCATCAAATCGTACTTTTCCGTCTCCTCCAGTAGAAAATAAAGTTTACACGCGCATTTCTTTTTAACAGCTAAATTGTAAGAATGTGTTGTTTAGTCAAAAACTAGACTGTCTCATATTTGAAATGCACGGGCACGCATACAGAGTTAAAACTTTGCAGTTTTGAAAGTTTGTATAGGCAAATGTGGGTGGACCCCGATCCTTCTATTTATTCATTATTCTATGCCCCAGAGTTATCTAAGTCTCGATAAAAACTGTATTATCGACACAACTACATATGGGAACGTTAATTTTCGTTGGTAATGGTGTGGGCTAATTCCCAATATGATTTTTTTCGACAACTCTATATGTACATAAATGCATTTCGAAAAAAAAACGAAAAAAAAACTGATATAAATAATCTCACCTATAGTCCAACTCTTTAATTTTTTTTTTAAGATTCTAATAAGATATGTATTCTCAAGCCACTTCAAATAAGAGGCTTACTAGAATTCTTTTGACATTTGTGCAAAATTTCTCTCTATGAGTAAATTACTTGCTAGAGTAATTTTGACTTGTGAAGAATTGAATTCTTCTTAAATTCGTTTACTAGAGTAAAGACACAAAAATGTCTATACCACGCAAAACAAGTTAAAATTGAAGTGATGTTAGATGGGATTACAATAGGAAATTTCATAAAACTAAAAATCCCGAAAAGTCCTACTCATCAAATAATTAATGTTCTTAATAATAAATAACATGAATAACTATATTGTCGTTTTTGGTATTAGCTTAAAGGGGTTTCTTTATAAATAATTCCACTTTAATTTAAATGTTGTAGTTATGTAGTTAATGATACAAAAATATAATGAGAACGGGTTTTTTTTTGGGGCAACTTGTTTTGTTGTATTAATTTATAATTCAATAATTAAATTATTTTTGTTTTGCTTTCGAGGCAATTCATAAAAATCTCTATGGTTGAAATACCAACCATTTTTAACATCCGTTTACTTATAAAACCACCGTTAAGGTATTTAGCTAATTACTGTGGGAAAAATTGATGATAATTAGAAGAATACCTTCTAATCAAGAACAAATTTAAAATCCTTTATCACACTTTAACAATTACCTAGGTGGATCTTATATTGTTGTAAGCTCTGCCTTAAATGAATGTAAACTACCCTGTCTATAATAGAAATTTAACTCAGAAACTATAATAGATTATTCGTGGTACTTTTGATTATATTTTTTGGGATAATTGGGTGGGTTTTTTGTTTTGGGAATTTCCCATTTACAAAATTGTCTAACAACACTGTTTTGCATTAAAAGATTTCACGCGCAATTCAGTTTAACAATTTCAACTCTTATTAAAGAATTTTAACTCTTATAAAAAGTCTTTTGTTTTTAAAAGGCATTCACTTCAAGATAACGTTTCTTAGAATGTCAAAACGACTCTAGAAAATGTCTTTTATGAAGAGCTGTAGTGTTAGGCAACACGGCCATCAAATCATGCTTTCTTTCGTTTTTTAGGGTTACCAAAAACCAAGAAAATTATTTATATTCGTAAAAAAATTTAACAGCAAAATATATTTATAATGTGTACCTACGACGTAGGTATGTTACTTTTTTTTCTTCACTGGTACATGAACTTATATAAAGACAGAATAAATACAATTTTGTGAAAAAAATATATTAACAAAAGAAATAATAAAAAGCCGTAGAAAAACAAAAAAATTAAATAAAAATTAATAGATATATTTCTCATTAATTTATTTCATGATAATACTCAATTTTACTTAAGTAAACTTTTGTAAAATTGATTGTCATCATGCAATAAATTAATGAAAACCATTTTTTGAAACCCTAGAATATCTAGTTATTTTTATAATTTTGTCTTTATTATAAGAAAATATTTCAACAGCCATAGGATTTGATTCGATATTAGTGCAGACATCTGTTTTTGAACTAATTATAACAATACCTAATAAGATAAATGATAAAACATTAACGTCAAATTTTATGACAGGATTTGAACCACGCGAAAAATCAAGATTGCGATGACCGGATCATGGATTGGATTTTGGATTTTATGGTTAAATAAACTGTTGCTTGTGTTTATAGCAGTAAATAACTTTTGAAAAAGATGAATAAGTTTCATTAAAAAGAATAAAGCAATAAGTGTTCCGAAAAATGGTAACCCTATTTGCATTAAAAAACATTTATAAAATAATTAAACTTTCAGCTTTCCAAAGGGCGCTTCATTTTTGTAGAGGCAAAACGGTATCTTAGCAGATAATATTTCAACCGCAATGAGAATTTGGTTCACATAATGCGAAAAATAATAAATATAATACCTACCAATCAAGATTTTTATCAATCATATATTTGATGTGTCAAAAAAAAAACTCTTTTAAAAATACTCTAATACAATCTTGTTATATATTTCTCAATAAATATATCTGTCTTTCTCAACAATAATAAAAAATGTTAAAGATAGACAAAGAAGCGCATGTTGCTACTGTTTTTATTTTCTCACTTCTCTCTTTTGAGAGACTCTTAAAGTGAGAAACGCTTTCTCATAGCAAGAACTGGAAAGATCTTATGAGAATTTTTAAAGAGTAACATAAAACAGATTTTTACTCTTGCTGCTAGATCAAAAGTTTTCTTGTGAGAAATGTATTCTCGCTGGGAGAATAATAATTCTGGTATGAGATGAAACTAATTCTTGGCAATTGGGCCATTTAAGACTCAAAAGACTCTTTCAAGATTTTTATAGAATGCTATAAAAATGTTTTTTTAGAATATGGCTCTTTGGATTAACTCTTTCAAGATTCTTGAAGATTCTTAAGAGAGGAAAATTGTTACTTGGGTTGCACATGAGCTGCGAACTGCGAATACGAATAAATATTTTTAGGCCATTTCAGGTGCAAATATCGATTTATTTTTACTTTCACTTGTTGGTAAAATTAATAAATGATATACAAATTTCAATAGAAAACACCACAAAAATCATTTTAAATTAGATAAATGTAAATTTTTATACAGGGTGGCTGATGAATATTGCTACATTAAGAAACTCAAATAACTTTTTTTTCAGTGTATGGAATTCATTTTTCTTTTATTCATGTTAAAGTTCATTAAATTTTATTAAATATAGCTTAATTAGTTTTAAAAATAATGGAATTTAAATGCCCCCCCTGCTGGTTGACGCATGTGCGGCATCTTAACAAAAAGTTGTTCATAACTGCTTGGAGAGTTGAAACAGGAATAGCCGCAATTGTTTCTCGAATGGATTGCTTTAGTTCATCCAAATTGGTTGGTTTTGCTTTATAAACTTCCTGTTTACAATAACCCCACAAGAAAAAGTCAGGTGCAGTAAGGTCAGGTGACCTGGGGGGCCAACGGAATGTGGAGTTTCTGGATATCAGCCTATTGGGAAATTTCCGTTGCAATTCTGTCATAACAGGCCGGGTTATGTGAGGAGTTGCACCATCTTGCTGAAACCACACAGAGTTGAAAGGAATTCTCTTTCGGCGTAATTCTGGATAGAAAAACTCTCTCAACATGCTCAAGTAACGGTCTCCAGTGACTGTAACGGTGTGACCGTTTTCTTCGAAGAAGTAGGGCCCGACAATACAGCGTGCAGAAACTGCACACCATACTGTGACACGAAGTGGATGCAATTCCGTCTCATGGAGTATCTGTGGGTTGGAAGCACTCCATATTCGACAATTTTGTTTGTTTATGTTGCCGTTCAAATCGAAGTGGGCCTCGTCAGACATAAAAAGACAGTTCAAGATGTTTCCGTCTCCTTCCAACATTCGAAGCATCTTTTGACAAAATTCCAAGCGAATCGGCAAGTCTGATGCATTGAGTTTGTTGGCCATTTGAATTTTGTATGGGAATAAGTCCAAATCATTATGCAGAATTGACTGCAATGACTGCCTGCTTATTCCCATTTGAGCTGATAAGCTCCTTGTCGAAAAGCTTGGATTATTTTGTACGGCAGCAGCTACAGCAGCGATTGTTTCTACCGTCCGAACTGAAGGTTCTCGATGGTAAGGTCTTCTTTCGACTGTCCCATGCTCGTCAAAATTCTTAGCAAGTCGCATTATGGTCCATCTGCTCGGAGGATTGCCGCCAAACGTGCGCCTGTACTCTCTTTGGACCGAAACTATGGACTCCAGTGCGTGATAGCGGCGGACAATCCAAATCCTTGTTTCAGTGTCCCAGTTATCCATTTTTGTAAAATCTAAGAATCGATCTGCAAAATAAAAAAAAAATTAACCAGATCCATTAAATAGAAAAAAAGTTATAAAAGTTTTTTTTGGTAGCGGCTTTCATCAGCCACCCTGTATTTCCTACGCGAACAACAACATTATTCAGCGAATTGTCAAACGTGAATTCGCAATCCACAACATCAGGACACGTTCCACACAGCGGCGAATGAAAAATTCGCACTAGTCTAACGTCAAATTTATTTGTTTGTGTATTCGTAGCTCCTGGCGACCTCTCATGTGAATGAAATGTCAAGAGCCATTCACAACTCACTAGTCGCGTCTCATGTGCAAGGCACATTACATAAAAATAAACCTGTATGCATCCATAATTATTTAAGCTAAATAAAACAAAATACGTCCTGGCTTAGGAATCACTAGTTAGGCTACTTTATAACCCAGGAACCTTGTTAAAACAATCTTAACCGTTTTTTCCTGAAGAGTTTGGGTATATCAAGCTTAAAATAAAGAATAGAACCGTTCCCTTTATATTTTTTTATTTGACACAAGAACTCCTTTTTTACATATTACATATTGTCTTCCTTCAAATGCATCCTTATTTGCCCTTCTCATTCAAACCATGATGTGGGTCATCAAGTCAAGCTAATATTAAAGTCCGACACACCCATGTTGCTGCTTGGTTGAAGCCATGTGCTTATTTTTTTTTTTTTTCAAAAAAATCGATAAGTTAAGTCCTTAAAAAAGGTAAAAAACCCTTTCACCTTCTGCAGAATGATGCCAACAAAAAAAAAGAAGGAAAAAATTGCTGCGATATTTATCTATCCTTTGGTGTCATGGCTTCTGGAGAATTTTTTCACATCGTCATCTTGTTTCATCCTCACATAAGGCAATTCGTTTGGCGTTAAACGCGCCTACATGGCCTTAGAGCCCAAACATTTTCAGCTGCAACTCATTTTACGAGATCTAGATTACTCATCTCTACCATTTTTTTTTAACCTGTTAGCTTAAGGCATAGTGAATTTTTTCTTTACCGACCGCAATATAGGAATAAACGAATATTGCTATTCATGGAATACTTCAAAACACCTTTTCCATGGAAACGGTCGTGTCATTTTGAATCTTCGAATGCCAGTTGCCTTATGGGTTTGAAATTTTTTTTTTTTTTTTTTTTTTTAAACACAAACGACTGTGTTAAGAAACGTGATCTAAAAGTGGGTAAAAAATCCCATAGGTATGGTAAAAATACAGATGCAATTCTCAAGAGAGATGTTTCCTTGTATACACATACTTTTGAAAGTCATTAAGGAAATGATCAATGGAAGCTCATTGCTTTGCTCATATAGGCATATTTGCCAAATCTTTTTGTTTTCGTATAGTTAGATTTGACAGACAGGCTGCCTAGACAGTCGATTGACAGAAGTTGGATCACAATAATCTATGTACATATGTAGTGCAGGACTTGTTGGGATTTGAAAAGTAATGTTCGAGTTGGAATTAAAGAATATAGTTGTAGAAATATTAGATAGGTAAATAGTAGACAAACGATTGAAAAATAAACAAACAATATAATGCGGTCAACCCTGGACTATCCATGTAGGCATTGTAGGCAGCTGCCTAGGGCGGCAGATTTTGGGGGCGACAAATGTTTAACGCTTAAACTAGATATAAGGCTACTTTGGTTGTGGATTCGGTCTTTTTGACTTGTTCTCGGTAAAAGATTGATGGTTGCAATCAAACAAAAACAAACCAATCAATATTTATTTCAATCTTACGAAATGAACTTGTTTGATCGAAAAGAACCAAAACTTAAACCAATTACTTAGCATTTGGCTGATGATGGCACGCGCCGTTGCGGTTACTGGTTAGAATGTAAGATAATGCCATATTTTATTTGTACATAATATTACTTCGTTTTACTGCCGAAATCTAGTTCCATGAACAAATAATTGCAATACACTCAAACTAACCTTAGTGAAGTAGTTCAATTATTGTATAAAAGTCGCATTAAAACTGTGTGAAAGATGCTACAAATATGAAGAAATCAGACATGATTTAGAGTGTTCAATTGATGATGAACTTATCCATTTCTTGATTCGAATAACAGAATTCGAAGAGTTAACGGCAATCGAAACTTTTAAGTTTAGAAAAAAGGTCTTGATACATTGTTTCCAAATATTGACATTGTATATAAAGAATGAATCTCTTCATGGTCATGAATTGCAGTGGTGATAGATAGTTTTCTTGATTGAAGCGGATTAAAAATTATATGTGGTCTACCATTTGTCAATCTCGCTTGAATACTTTGGCATTATTATCAAAAGGGGCGGACATTTTACGTTCAATAGATTGCAATAATTTTATTCATAGTTTTGCGTTTGAAAAAGCACATAAGATCATGAAAATATGGTTTTTGTGACAAAATGTCTTAGTCCGGCCCTGAATGCGGTTAAATTTATAGAAAAGTTGCAAATCAATAGGAGAATAAAATTTATCTAGAAAATTAACAGAAAATTATCGAAAAAAGAAGCAAATACGTAGTAGATATGTACCTTTAGTAAAAACAATAAAAAAGTAGCAATTAAGTAATAATAGAAAAGTTCTAACAATTCTCATACTTCGAACTTTTTCCCAAGTAACATGGTTTTGTATCAGACATCAAATCATTTTGACTTTGTATCAGACTTCATATCATTTTGACTTTGAATTTGTTTCTGAGAATGATGTACTTATGTTCATTTGATCTCTCAAATCTAACTCCAATATGTTTTATATAAAAATTGTACTACCACACATTATACCCAGTTTTACCCACATTGTTAATTTTTGCATATATATATCATAATTTCTTAATTGTTGGAAGCTTGCTTAAGTCATTCCCTTCGCCAAAAAGCCACATCCCTCCTTTTGTTCTCATGTCCGGCCATGAGAACAAAAGGAGCATGTATGTTCCAAGCTTTGTTCATATTTCGGTTTTAGCAAAAGGGTGACAAGATTCATGACAATTTGGTAAATCGAAGTCAAAGAGTTTTAATCGGCGGTTGCTTCTCCGAATCAATAAAAATGTGTTCTGGAGTTCCACAGGGTTCCATTTTGGGCCACTTATTGTTTTGCATGTATATAAATGACCTTCCTCAAGTGTGCAGACACGTTATGTTACATCTCTATGCAGATGATGTTCAACTTTATATGTCTAAATCTTTCAACTTATCATGGTATATGTAAAATAAATGAAGACCTTTCAAGAAATCACAATTGGTCTCTGTGTAATGGTCTGAATCTGAATCCTGCCAAATCCCAACTTATTGCTATTTCTAAAAAGAAATTTGATACTACAAACCTTTCACCAATTTGTGTTTATGGTTACTGTGACTAGTCTTGGTTTTAAGATTAATCGGTCTCTTTCTAGATATGATCGTATTAATTTTCCTGTTGGCCGATATATGGAGGTCTTAAAAAATTTAATCTTTTTTTCTAAATTAACATCTTTTTTTCTAAATGTTGACACTATAAATATGACTAATTCAATCATTGCTACAACCTATCATAGACTATGCTGCTGTTATTTACGGCAAACCAGACTCTCATTCTCTCCACAAACTACTTGTTGCTGTTAATGACATGGTAAGGTATGCTTTTGATCTATATACTGTCCAACAATTTTAAGAAGCAAGATGATGCTTGTTTTTACATAAAATAATATATAATAGAACACCACTATATCTATTTGATAAGCTCCGCTTCAAGCAGTCTTCTCGAACCCAGCAACTATAAAGAAAATAGTAAAAAACTTACATTTTAAAAAAGCTATTTATAAGAATTTTCTCTAACTTTTCAATAGCAAGTTGGAAACTTGGTAGTATTTTATTTAATTCTTTTATGTATGTATTCATTTTCAATATTTAAATCTCATAATTTTTTTTGCTCATTTATGTAGGTTAGGTACCATAACTAAATTATAAATAGTTTACTTTTTGCTTATATAAATTTTTTTATGATGCAAATATTTGTAAAATTTTAAATACGAATTTTATATATCATTTTTTTTTGCTTATTTATATAAAATATGTGTCCATTAGTTACTAAAAAAGACTTACAGTCTTACTTTGTACACCAAATACGAAATAAATTAAATTGAAATGATTTGAAATTGTTGTAGTACAGTACATATAATGGAGTACATTACACAAATGTTGTTGGATAATTTGCCTTAAAATTGAAAAATTAAATTTTCAATGATGAGTTAATTAGAGCTTAGGCAACCTTCAAATAAAAAATGTTCCGGACATTCAAAAACTTTATCTTTACTTTTATGTTTACTTTGATTTCTAAAAATAAAAAAAAATAAATATAATTATATTTAGCGTCACTTTTAGTTTCCCATATAAAATTTTCTGAGCTGGCTATACCATACACTTACCAACAAAACGCATTTATATATAAAAGATTTGACTGTTAAAAAACGAATACATAAATGTATTTAGCTTTGGTTCTACTGATAATAAACAATATTGACATTTTATAATTTCTTACTTACATATATGATAAATAAGGAGATAGCAAATCATTTCTTTCTTTTTTTATTTTATTATAATTGTAACTGACCAAAGTAACTCAATTAGTGGTAGATTTATTAATGACTCACATATAATCTACTTGATTATCATTAAGAAAATCTCTGGTCTCAGATTTCAACCTCAGTGATTAATACATCCATTTGGTTCAACACAATGAAATCGAGCGTGCTGTGAAATATTTTTATACCTACCTATGGACTATTTGTGCAGTGCACGCTCAGTAATCAGCACGAGATACTTCTCTTACAATGAACTACTAGCTGTTGTGAAATATTTCAAGAAAATGAATGTTAAATGTAGAATGTAGAGTAATGTAGACGGAGTAAAGTAGAGTAAAGACTGAAAATCGGAATTCTAGGTAAAAATTGTTTTAAATAAATTCAGAATGAAAACACAACACGCAAGTCAGTAAAAAATGTGCATAATTTCAGTTTAACAAAGGAGTTGGCATGTCATATTTTGGTTTTTAACATTCTTGTAAAAGATACGTAATTTGGAGGTCTCTATATTTTGAGAATCCTTTCATTCAAAATATGTTTAAAAATTAGAAGTTAATTAAAGTAGTTTATTTAAAATAGGTCTCGAGTAATTTTATATAATTAGCTGAATCCTAGTACGATTCGAATGGCATTTGTGTTTATTCAATAAAATACGCATTTGATAAGACTAATAAATAAAATAAAAGAGTAAAAGATTTTGATGGGTCATATTAAAAACTGATTTTCAATAACTTGAAAGTTTGTATCAAATATGATGCATGTACGCTGAAAATAAAGCACAAATTAAATTCTATGTATCAAAAATGAAGCATTGGACAGTAAGTTGTTAAACTTTTTTTTGACAAAAATAAATAAAGTGAACAAAATAAATAAAGTGCACTACTGAGTCGCTAACTTGCTATTGTGGCAAGTTGCCACAAAAATAAAATAAAATAAAACTAAAACAGATTTAGTAGGTACAATTTTAATTAAATACTAGCTGCCCGACCCGGCTTCGCACGGCTAGTTAAAAAACTTTTTAATAAATTAAATCTCCAAAGGGGATACATAAAATCAATGAACACTTGTTTTTGATAGTCGAAAAAATAGTAAAATAAACTTTAAATCACATTACTGTATATAAAATACGCGAAGAACTGCAAAGATCTAATAAGAAATGACCAAAGTCTTAAAAATAATTCTAATATACTTCCTCGGAGTTATTCAAAAATATACTGATTTATGTGTTTCATTACTATTTTCACTGCTTAATTACTGCCTGAAAATTAAAAATAACAAAAACTTTATGAAATACCATTTTTAATTGTTCTAATCAACAGCTTTTTGGGCAATAATGAACACTTGACGATTGAAGTAATGCCAACTCTTTGCATTTGTGATAGTTTAACAAAACATCATTCGTGCAGTGATGCGTTTATGAATTTACCCGTTATTGTTAACCAGTGCCCAAGATATACAGAATAGAAAGGTAATATATTCCCGCACATTGTTTTGTGTATGTTCTGCGCATGTACGTCATCTGAATTATTGTCGTCACACAAAAGAGGGAGATAGGATAACGCATGCGTCTACACTCACTTCAAGAAATAGAATTCGAGTGACGTCACACAAAAGAGGGAGATAGGATAACGACATGCGCAATATACTACCTTGTTTTCTGTATATCTTGACCAGTGCCTAAGACCGATCGGTTATTATTCACATAGCTGACACATTTTTTCGCTTTTACTTTCATCTCTATATGACTATTGCTGATGCAATTTATGAGCTATTTAAAATACAAATGTCGGTGATATTTCCATTGTACTTACGATTTACGCACTTTCCCCCGAACTTGAACTAATTGGGAAAACCTTTGCGATTCAGTTGAGCAGATAAGTCGATGTTGTGAACAATTGGTGATGTCAAGGGCTTCGTTCCATTAAAAAAATTCCACTGGTGGTATCAATCAACCAAGTCTGAAGAGACTATTCTTGACAACATTATTTGAAATTCAAATATTTTTGTATTTGGAAATTAAAATCAATCTAATCTGTCAATTTGTTTTAAAATCTCCCTACTTAGAACTTTTATTGCTTTTACTCAGTGTTTTCTATAGAAATGTTTAAACTTAAATATACACCTTTCTGTAATGTTTTTCAAATATTTTTTTTTAGGAAACAAAAAATAACGGTTCTATGGGAAGTACTATTAATAGGATTGCGAATTTTTTTTGCAACTTAATAAAAGACAATAAGATAACAACTATCTCTTATTATTTTTAACAAAATTGTTGCAGTTGTTTTCGAGAAAATTAAGCTTCTTTATAACAGTTATAAGGCAATAACCGCAATAATCATTGTAATGTCATGTTTGATTGTTGTTTCAATTTTTTTTTTTCACAAATGCATTACCTGTGCTTACATTATAATCAATAATATTGAAAGCAATAAACAACTCTCTTGATTTTCAAAGCTCGAAATAATATTATGGATAATGATAATGGGAACATTCTGTCACCCTTAATCGCATTAATTTGAATTTTGAATAATGTATGTAATGTAATAGAGTAATGTATTGTTTAATTTATTTGTAATGGTAATTTTTTTTTTTTTTTATAATTCCTTTTTTATATTGTTCACCAAGTTAATACCGAGCTTCGCTCATGATGTGCGCTGCATGTCGGTCCAAAATGCATACGATATTATAAATTGTTAATAAATTAAAAAGACAAATACAAAATATATTCGGTTTTATTATTTAAACAGTTTTTAATTTTTGTAGTCAATCAAGGAGACTTTTTAATTATTTTAATAAAATTAGACTACAAACATCGGTTTAAATACTTTTGCGAATTAAATTCAAAAGTTTTTCTAATAATATTGAATTTACTAAAAAATTGTTTTGATTCATTTTTGTTTAAGAAAAGTTTAAAAAAAACGAAGTACAAAGTAAGTGGCATTTTCAATAATCAAGGTCTTTTTAGAAATTAAATTTGTTAAAAATCCGTTGAGTCGGTAACGAGAAAGTAGAAATTGGAAAAAATGTCACCGCTAAAATATTTATTTTTGAAAAATGACTTAAATCACTTTAAAGACCCTTTTTAGAGCCATTCTCTATAGAAAGACAATTTTACAGACAGAATTTTCAGACCCTCTTTGTTCGAAATAGATTTCTTCGTAATATCATGTTTACTCAATTTTTGTTCGCACTAATCCATGACTTGCTTATATTAAAAATCTATATAATGCAAGTTATAAAAAAATGCACGACTGGGTCGCACGAACTTGCTTTTGTGGCAAACTATGGTATTAAAAAGAATTCAATTTAAGAAATTAAGTCCAAAGGGAAAAAATATAAGAAAATGGCCTAAACGTGAGTTCAAGTTGTAAGGTAGCTATTATTAAGAACAGGTTCGATTCCCAGTGTCAGCAAAAAATTCAATAACGTGTTTTTTCGATTAAAAATAAGTTTGTAAATGGACGAGCAACACTTTTTCAAAAAGGAGTCTGATGATTGGCAGCCATGAAATAGCTATAACTCCTGTCAAAAATAATGTTGGTGGTACACAGGTTGTTGTTGTCTTCTCAACGTAAATTGAATAATGGAGCGCATTAAACTACGCAACTCAACGTATGTAATCATACAAACCACCTTTCAAAATCCTTTTTAGCCAAAAACTTTACATGTCATCTTGTATTAACAGTCTAAGCTAAGAGCCAAAATAATTACCAAATTTAAATAAAATCGGTTCTGCCGTTATTAAGTTATGACCAAATTTGTAAAAACCGTTGACACCAAATTTGCGTTATGTACACTTTTAGCCACAACCTTGAAATGCAAAAGTTTTATCATAATCGTTAGAGCCGTTTTCCAGAAAAAATTGCAAAACTAAAACCGTTATATGAGAGGTACCCGCTGTAGCCGGGCTAAAACGAAATGAATACGTCCTCCATTGAGAAAGTAAGAAAAATTTATTTATCTAAACTATGCTTTGATGTTTTAGCTAGTGTTTCTTCGAATACCTTCGCAATTCCATCGAAAAATCAAATTAACCCAAATGAACATTTCGGTGCCGTGAAATAAGGCCAAGTATAATAAGGCCAACTATAAGTTTCTAATGGTCACTTTACAAGAGAGAAATAAAGCCAAGTTGGTGCAATTGCGCCTTAAATTGATAAATTCCGGTCTATTGGAATACATTCGAGTGAAATACTACCAAATCTTAAAATTGTAAATGTGTAGACACATGTCCTGAATGCACTGAAGTGTACCTTCTTTCACCGGACTTAATACTTCAGTTGCGTATGAGAACCAAACTACACAAAAAATGCATCGTTTTAGATTTCGGTTTTATGTCATTTTCGAAAATCTATAAGTTTGAACGTTTATTTTCTATTTAGGTTTCGGAGAGTGTACCTACTCAGTCCAGAAAGGTTGTTTGTTTTTTCTACCTGTGTATAATTACCGATTCGGACAAACTTGTTTCAATTAAGCGAGCAGCTTATTGGTAGCCGGAAAAAGGATCAAGAGCAGAGCGAAAAAAAATTTAACCATGAAAAGATCAATTAGTGGTGTGAAAATTAAAAATTCGCACGAATTTTTAACTTTCATCTTACAATACAATGTTGAACCTTACAAAGAGTTATTCTATCAGTCAAACATAAGTTTACCCAATTTAAGCTTATTCTATTTAACTTACCAGATAACTTTAATGTTTATTTTTGTAAGACACATGCTTTTTGAAGTAATTCTCACTTTAATGAAAACTTATTGTGCTACAAACTCGAATAGTATGAACTTAGTTGGCCTTTTTTCGCAAAATAAATTGGCCCTATTGCACTTTGCTTAGGTAAGTGAAACAAGACCAACTGTTGAAAATTGGCTTTATTTCACATTTCAAGAATAAAATAAGGCCAACTTTTGAAAGTTGGCCCTTTTGCATTTGGCCTTATTTCACGGCACCGAACATTTCGACTCCTTTGATCAGCCATCTTGATTGTAAACGATTATTTATAAAATCTTTTACTGTAGCAACCACATCACTCTCTATAAAATGTTTATAGGGAAATTTCCCTTTGATACTAAACATCAAACCATCGTTTCTCAAATTTACAATAGCTACTCGTGTGATGCAATTTGAGACTTAAAATTTCCTTTTTGGTTGAATCTGATGGAACAACCCAGAAAACATGTTTCACATACCAGATTTTCCTTTTCCACTTTTCATGCTATTAAGAGCGTCAACGATAATTCTGTCATCTCATTACCAACCATTCGTCATCCAACTAGAGGGCGTATCAACACCATAACTACCCGCAGCGTAATCTGATTAAAATTTATAGCTCACCAACTGCAATGACAACGCCATTGCTCCTATACTCTCCAAATGCATCTGCTTCCTCCATCGTGCATTGCACATCTTTCAAAACATAGGTACAGCTCACGCGAATAACATCACTTCAACTCTTACAACTATACGCAGAGTGAGAATTGTGTGCAGGCAGAGAGAGGCTCAGGCCAGGACATATAAATATAGCCTCAAGAGGAATACCCAGTGACAACTTGCTTTTCAATATCCTCACCAAACGACACATCGCCAACGTACTTTGATAAATTACCTTCTCTTAAACTGAAACCGAAAAAGCCCTTTATAAATGTCCCTCTTGTTGTTGCTGAACAGGCAAAGTATAGGAGGATGGTGGTCGACGAACGCCCGTAACTATAGATTAACATTCCCTACCCCATAAAGAGTTCATTGGCAATTGTGAAATGCCTGGCGGTGGTTCTTATTGACGCACTTGAGGCTGACATTCCACAATAAAGTACTACAACAGTTATGGTGTATCTCTGTATAAATAAAGGTATGTATGATATGTGGATATGTATGAAAAGACACTATACAAAATGTAGTGCGTACACCGCACTTTATTTAAGCAAGCTCGCATTTATATCTGAACGAAAACCAAATGAAACATTGGCCACTCTGACACCACCTACCACACTGTTGTGTCTTTTGCCAATTTGCCCACTGTGTCGATTTATTACCAGTGTTCATTACTATTTCACTGCGGATTTCGTTATGCCAGCACTAAGCCTAAAATCGTCTTAGTTAGTTAGTTTCCTCTATAGACACATAAATCTAGAATCACTCCTGCTTTTAACATGTAAAATTGTATTCGCTTCAACTTTACATATTCTACCACATCACTACAGTGCTCATTAGGGCAGCACTATGATGGCATTGGAGTGAAGCTAAAGCCATCCGATTGATTGCGATAAGCAAAAAGACTGGCAAGACCTAAGTTAATTTACTGCAGTAATTATCGTATGGTCAGTTTTGGCTGTCTGATAAGAAGTTTCTGTCGGAGATGGAGGATGATATGTTTTTTTTTCTATGGCAGTGCGAATTTGTAAAGTGCCAATTTGTGAGAAGGTTGAGAGGCATTTAACACTAATTCGGATTTAGTTCATGGATAGGTATTTGAATTAAGTGATGGCATTAGGAATGAATCATTTTTTGCCAAATGATTGAATAACATAAAAATAAAAAATCGTTTATATTTAAGGTTATGGCCTAAAATGTCTTGTTTTATATCTTTTTAATTTTTGAAAACACCAGTGGAATCCAAAATCTGATTACACTTCAACACGGATGAAACTTAAATATACGACCACGATTTTTTCATGTCAAATGGCACAATGGGTAGCTCGTCGGTCGGACGGATATTGTATGAAATCGTACCGCTGCTCTAGAGGCCCGGTGTTCGATTGGAAGCGGGTCGATATTCCGGTTTCAAAATTCTACTTTTTTTTCGAAAATTCAGATTTTTTTGAAAACTGCTTTCAAAATTCTGGCTAAAAATTATGCTTTATGTTTTTAATTCCTTTATTTACAAAACAACAGATTAATTATGGTCATTAAATAATCAAATAGTAACATACATACATAATATGTATGTATGTATATACGAATTTTCTTATTAAAAAAATTGATATTAAGCTTTTAAGAAAGAGTATACGCTCTGATTATCAACATTCTGCAAATAACAAAAAAAAGATAAGGTTTGGAAAATGAGCGTGCAATCCTATTTTTATTTTATTATTTGGAGAATTTGGTAAGCGGAGTTTTGGTAAGGAGAATTTTGAAAAGCAGAATTTTAAAAGCAGATTTTTGCAAAGAAAAATTTAGAAAGCAGAATTTTGACAAAAAAAATTCCTGTATACGCCGCTATTTGTTTTTTTTTTTTTTTTATTATGCCAGTTATTGTAACAAACTAAACTCACACAAATATAAAGAAATGTATTAATGTATATCAATCTACATTTATATAAATAAACTAAGTGGCACTCACAGCTCCGAAGAACCACGTCCTAGTGACTTAAAACTCTGAACCAATCCTTTTGGGTGCGTTATTAATTCTACAGGATACGAGGGGACTTACAATTTTACGTCGAATCCGAACGACTAAGGTGAGATACACGGTCTCGCATGTCATATTCTTCCGATTGCAATAAAACTTTGTTGGCTTATTGCTTGCACTTCAGGAACAGTTACACCAATAGTAAAATTTACTTAAAGTTGGTGGTTTGCCACGTGCACTAAAAAAAAAAAACTAAATTAATTACACATTTTTTTATTTTGTACTGATCTACATACTCATTTTCTAAAAAAAAATTGTCAAAGTCAAATAAATTGTGAATCAAATAAAAATCTAAAAAATTAAAACATCAAATAAATTAGTTTTTTTAACTGACCAAATTAAATTTTGCGAGGCTGCTCGATGACGAGATCGTATAGTTTTCGTGCATTTACCAATTAGTTAAAGTGATCTCCCCGCATATGTTTCACATCGACTGATGCCTTTCAGTGTAGCATTCTCCATCTCAACATTCTAGGGTGGTGAGTGAATCCTGTTGTTGTTTTTTTCACCCTCCTGTTGAAGTTTCTGAACTGCTTTTTGCTAAAAGATTTCTGCACCGCCTCGACGTGGTCACACCATTATCCACGGAAAGCAGTGACTCAAGAACCAGCAACAACAAAAAAATTGAATTTCGTTTTTTCTGGACATATTTGTTTTTTTTTTTTTTGACACGTACAGATATGCTTGCCAAAAACTTCATTTTCTCGAAAATGACCAACACTGGTAAATGTGGAAATTGTTATCTGCGCTAAATTCAAACATTATTCGCCATCCATGTTAGGAAGATTTGAGCGGAAAATTCACGAATTTTGATCGAAAAAGTTTGGTTTTTGGTTCCGTCTTGACAATTCCATTAAGTTTTCAGACAATATTTTTAAACAAGCTCTGATCGAAAAAAAAACATGTTAACCGAAAATAAAAAACTTATTCAACTTGGCATTAAGTATTGCCTTACAAGATTACAACGTTCAAATTAAATTAATATTGTTATTATTTTCGCAATTATTTTTACTGTGGCAGCAACGCGCCGGGTACCAGCTAGTTATTAATAATTATTCACATTAAAAATAGTACAAAAATGTAAATACATAAATAAAAGCAAAATAGTAATAGTAAAGTAAATTACATAACATCTCAATATTAAAGACTAAATAACAAAAGGGAAGATTTAGGTAAGAAAGAAAAAATTAATAGGTCTCTACGAAACTTAGCTTCGACCGTCACTATTTTCAAGGGCCTTGGAAAGGAGTTCCATAACCAACGAAGTACTCCATAAACTTTACCGACGGCATAATTGATGTGCATATCCCAACACAATGTATTGTTAAATAAAATACCTAGATTTTTTGCAGTAAAAACATAAGAAATGTTCGATTCATTTAAGCATAAGATAGGAAAATAGTTAAGGTTCAAAGGTTTTCTACTGATGACAATGCATTTAGGAATAGGATTTAGGAATAGAGCATTGCTTACTAACCAGCGGGAAATTTCTTCTTAGTCATTATTTATTGTAAATGCACAATCTTCAATGAGTCCCAGAGGAACTAACAGTCACTGCAGGTAATTCAATTATGTAGAGGGAGAAAAGAAGAGGACCTAAGATCGAGCCATGAGGAACGCTTCTAGTGGTCGAAAGAAAACTTATAATAACATTACCAACTGAGACTTCTTGTTTTCTATCACTGTTGTTATTGGTGTTGTTAACCTGTTGGTAACCTGTTGGCTATATGGATTCCATGTCTAAAACCAAAACCATTAGTGCTTTCTATTAGCTAATAGCTACACAGAGCAGAGCAGATTCTTCTGTAACCAACAAGTTGATATTTCTTCTAAATTTAGAGTACTCGATGCTACAATTAACACCTGTCTTTGTTAGGCAAATCAAGTTTTCGGTTTTGAGTTTATCGAAGAATTTGAAGTAGCCCAGCGTTTCTGCTTCAAGCGGATTTTCCGATTGCCATTGTCAACACCAACATATGCTTTGCATGTGGAATCAGGAATCTCGCAAATATATCTTAAAAAATTTGAAGGCCAATGCAGGTTATATTATTAGGGTAATAAAAAGGTCCAGTGACAATCTGCAACATCAAATAATGAAATATGCACTGCGATATAGACTTACGCCGTTTAAGGAATGGTTTAATATAGAAAACATCTACGGTGTGGTTTTGGAACTTTCAATGCAATCGATTGATAACTGGCAAGATGAATTCTACAAGTGTATTTCGAAAATCGATGAATCCTTGTATTTACATTGTGTTAATAGTGCCCAGAGGACAACAAGTCGACTTATATTAGTGAATTGAACCATGCCTTGGGAGCTAGTAATTATTCCACCCTATCAAATCAGTATTATATTCAAGGCCAGAGTTGAAATATTGGGTCTGAATTTTATACCTTACAGGCATGATATTTCATCGATTTGTAATCTCTGTAATAGAAATGAAAAAGAAGATTATGTACCACTTTTTAGCTGTATGTCCAATTCTACAAGAGTTACGAAGACGTTACTTCTCAAAGAGTTCCTTCTCTCGCATGGAAGCTATAGACATCCTAAATGGTAAAAATTGTTGTAGAATTCTATTTAAGTATTGCAAGCATGCCTTCAATTACCGAAATAAATATGTACATTTTTGAATAATTTTATATGAATATGTAGTATGACATTATCGGAGCAAATAATTATGAAATGTGTTTTTTTTTTCTTTTTAATTATCTATTGTATTTTATGCCCATTATATATAGATTATATTATGTTTTTACTTTCAATCTTTTTTGTACGAGTATATGAATGAAAGAATAAGTTAATTATTTCGACAGACGGCATTTTTATGTCATTGTTCTATTTTCTTTATTATATTTTATAATAAAGAATTTTGTAATAATAAAATATGTTATAATAAAGAATTTTATAATAATAATAATAATAATAATAATAATAATAATAATAATAATAGTAATAATAATAATAATAATAATAATAATAATAATAATAATAATAATAATAATAATAATAATAATAATAATAATAATAATAATAATAATAATAATAATAATAATAATAATAATAATAATAATAATAATAATAATAATAATAATAATAGCTACACTTTGTTAAGTCTCATATTAAATACTCAATCAAGTTACCCATCGGATACATATTAGCCTCGATAATAGAGCGAAATGGAATTTTTTTTTTATATTATATTTTTATAATAATGTTCTTAAACACTCATTACGCGTCGTTATTTTTCCTGTAGAATACTTAGAAAAATAATTAAGTTGTTGGAATAACTATTTTTAGACTAATTTCTTTGTATAAGTTATGTAAAACAATGTTCTTTAAAACAAATAAAGTCTTCTAATATGCAACCCCTATACAAGAAGCTAAACAAAAACCAATTTCACAGTGTTGTTTTTTTTTTTGTCCGAGAGCATAAGTCGTGCCGCGAAACAGAACAGAATCAAAAAAATAGTTTGTTCATTAATTTTTTTTACTTTTAATTATCTTGAATACATTTTTCAATTTAATACGGGTGCTCATGCCTCCTAAGACTCAGTTAACTTCAGTTAATAAACTCATTTTTATTAATGCCAAAATTGGGTGAATCCTAAAACCTCACATTTTTCAAAAGTCTTGTAAAATCTTCTTCAAAAGTCTCGTCAAATATTTTTATTCACACCAAATTGAGTGTTCACTATTAAAAGAACAGTTAACTAACGTACTCGGTGTTTATCCACACCATCCAATGGTAACTATTTGCTTCCGCGAATAGTAACCACTGTCTGCAAGCAAAGTTCATTGTAGTTTAAAGACTGGAACCAATCTTAAATTACGGACAATCAATTTACTTTTAGTCAAAGGATATATTCGGAAAAATACAGAACACAAACGACTCGAGTCTTTACAACTCTGCAGGTCGTGATCTTGCAGTTAAATGTTCTACAGTTTTCTCAAGTGTCAAGTCTGTTCGATAAAATGAAATAATGTATCTATACTGTAAGAAAATATATGGTTAGCAAAATGGAAAGCCCAGTTCTTCATTTTACTGTTTACTGTTAAAATAATCAAAAACCAATTAAAATTTTATTAATTTACTATTGTACAAGTAGCATTGCTACACTCAAAGGAAAAAAATCGATAGCATACATTTCCATAATTGCAGGACCGAATTTGCAGAAAAGAATGCAATATGGGGCTCTTAAGGTGAAATGAAAGCTGCACTGCAGTTGTTTATCCAATACTTACATATACATACGGTTCATTATGTTGGACAATGTCCAAGAATTATGACAACAAATTGGCAGCAACTGAGATTAAGATGCTTCGCATGAAAGCATGAATGACAAACCTTCACCGAATTACCTGTAAAAAAAAACCGTAGAATTATTAAAGTCAAAAATACCATCGTCAATACGTCAATGAGTAAAATACAGCAATAACATAACCTTAGCTGGTAAGGTTCCGAGAACCCCATCCAAAATGCACAATCAACAACATTCCTAAGAACTCCTGAAAAAACAAATGCAATGACACTAGCATTCAGCTCGCCTGAGACATGTAACAATCTACGAGTATAACGGGTAAGCTTACCGAATGCAATATACCTTTATATTGTAACGTGTTACACAACAAATAAGAGTTGTTTGACGTTTTCATTTTTCGCTCGAAATGTATACACACCTTTAGACCTCTTTAAACCGATATTAACGCCCTCTATCTGCTAATACTTCTTCTTTTACAATCTGCAGTTCATTTCCCAACCCTTGTCAAATTTTTTATAATGTATTCCACAGGATTTTCATTCTGGAATGAATAAGACCTTTGAGGATATATATCTATAGCCGTGTTTCGGAGGGAAGTGTCTACGCAGCAAACACTAAAACGGCTATGTTCACTTTTAACTCATTTTTAGTTTTGGAAATGATGACGTACAGATCGCGTTGCTAATGGTGTAAAGAAAAATATGATTATCAGAACAAGAACCGAACCAAATTAAATTTACCGGAAATACGAACCGGAAAGTTGAAATTTAAAATTTCACCGGAATTTAAGCCTTTTAAAGAACTTATCTTAATCCGTCTGTATTTCAGCAATAACTGAACCGATTTGCACATGCTGTTGGATAGAAGAAATTTCAAACTTGGTCGTCAGCACTATATTTCTGGACAGATGTTCAATGTTTGGCTAAAAATAAAAACCGACAACAAATTTGCACTTTAGGAACTCGAAAAAAAGGGCATACAATAATTATTTTAAATATTGGGCGACCGACTTACTGCAAAGTACTTGAATTCATCTTCGAACACTGCCCATAGCAGTGCTTCCAAGAATTAAGAGACAAACATTTTTCTCCAACTCAATTGCAGCGCCATCTACACTACAACAGTTAAACCATTTATATATAAACTTTGTGTTCACTGACTTATTTATACACACTTTTGGTTTTTGTTGAGATTAACATGTAAAATTTTACTGAGCTGGCTCATCACTTGACGCCGAAACACGGCTTATAAAAGAGAAATCATATTCTTGAAAAGTGAGCTTCAAACATTTCTCGTAGGATGTCGTTAATATCGACTTGTGTTTATTTTCACTGTTGTAAACATTTACTCTTGAGTTAAAAAAGGCAAGAGAAATAAAGAAAAACGTTTGGTTTGATTATTTTTCGTTACAGGACAATAATTTCCTCTAGGTATGTGCAGATACTTAATGATAAGATCTATCTAGTTTGCTTAGTTACTCTAAGAACCTTCCTCAGTCAACTAAATTTTCTATAAAAGAGGAAGCGGATGACTGATCGAGAGCCAGTTTGAATTTCGAATAAGTTGTGTTAAAGACAGTATTATGAAAAGTGATTGCATTATAAATAAAGAAAGTAAATGGAAATAAAAAGTGTTGGATTTATTAAGTGAAATAAGTTGAATTAACTGTGAAAAGACATAAATAATAGAGTTTAAATTAAAAGGATATAAGTTAAATTTTATTAAAAGAACCCGGAAAACTTCTAAATTAACTTTTAAGTTTAAAGTAAAGAAACAAAATACCCCATACAGTTATGAGAGTGGCGGAGTGGGAGGTAAAGCAAACCTTACCATACTACAAAGTGTCTAATTTATTACTTGCGCTGATGACATCAGCCTCATCCCACTGAATACTCCGCAATTATAAAAATTAGATTCGGCCAAATTTGACAAACCATGGGTTAATAAAGTGTAAGAAAACAAAACGAAAAAAATATCTTTGATTCAAAATCACGAGTATACTGACGTAAGAAAAAATGTATTAAAAAGCAATTAAAAATAATACTTTACCTTAAATCACTGTCTAGCCATCAGTCCTAGCCTAATTTCTTTAAACCAGTGTATGAAAATTACAACACCATTTTTTGCGAGAAAGCTTACAATTTTTCGCTTAATATTCTCCATATACATTTTGGCAGTTCGTTAACGACGTCGGACACTTTTCAATGATTACGACGCGCCTGTGTTACCACCTTAATTCAAATATTCTGTTTTTGCATTTCCGAATTCTTTCATTGGGTGTAAGGTCTTTAAAAATGGGAGTGGGAGAGTATCATTATTTGTTTGAGAAGTTTTGCCTTTCTATTACCATAATTATCATCCAAACATTAGAATTCTTACATTTAGATTCGAATTAAATATTGGGAAGTTAACAATGCTTACAAGGTTTGTAACGCTATTTTACCGAGTTAGATGATTACTCTTTAAAATTCTGGTTTTTGTTCTAAGGCCAAAAGTAGTTCTTAATCCGCCTTTATCATCACATCCTTTCGTTCCCAACAATTTCCTGTGCCTTCCACCAACTAAATTTTATTAAACATTTCTTAACAGTTAAAAGTAGCTATAAGATCTACCTATATGTTGTTCTTTAATTAAAGTGAATTGTTGGTTGCTGATATAAATATACCTGACGTTTTTTTTTTTTTTTTTTTTTTTTACACTTTTAACCTAGTTTTCATTTTCTCTCATGTAGTAAATGTAGTTTGTGAAATTATATCTGTATTGCTGTGTTCGTATAGTTAGATAAATGAAACAATATAGGAAGCTTGTAAGCGGAAATTTAATATTTTCCAAAAGCAGGAAATTCATGATTTATTTCTATCTTAATACTTTTTTATACAAAGAAACTTTGGATACATATACCTTATAACTGCCATACAAGATAAGAATTTCAAAAGAAAAAAAAAATTGTAATTTATGGTTGTAAATCCATACAGTGGAGGAGAAGTCCATTGCAGCACTCTGTTGCACAGTTTCCTGATGTACAGATGTACACTGGCGGTCACTTGATTGAAGCCACTTTTTTTGCAACTGTTTTTCGCGGTTTATGTAGAAATACAAATTTTCCAAAAAGAAAGCCGTGACATTTTTGGTGTGACTCGAGAAATCCATCGAAATTTCACAATTTCAGTTAAGGAACTGTAGCAAAAGGGTATAAAAAGTTGAGACGAGGTCATTGCGAAATTCGCATTCAAACATATAAGTTTGTGATTTTTTTTTTCAACGGCAGCTTCAATTATTTGAAAAAGAGTATGAATCCACATATTTTTCATACATTTGAAAATCAAATGGAAAACCGTTGACGGTGGCAGGAAATATTGAAATATGTAGATGGTTTCAAGGACCTAGGAGTTTTAGGCAAGGAAACATAATGAAAGTACATTACATTACATTACATATTATTCTACTCCGTAGATAAATCTACGAAGTAGAGACACATATAAGCACTAGCAGCTTAGGCCATCGGCTTGAACAACACAAGAGAAATAGACTGATACATGACAGAGACATACACAACAGAAGAAATACAGAGAACAGAGAACAGATGTCAACAGCACATGGATAGCACATGAACGGTCAACCATCCAAGTACTAACCACGCGCAATGATGCTTGATTTCGCTGATCTTTTGGGAAGCGATGCTTTATCAGAGCCAAGGCCGTTGACGATAATGAAAGTAAAATCTTTGCAAACAATTATATTGTGAACACCAAAAATTTGGAAAAACGCAAAAGGACGCACGGTTGGAGCAAGAACACCAATAAAGAAAAACGCTTATTCCGGAGGTTTACCTCTAATTTTACTCTGTGTGCCTAAATTTAGATCAAGAAGAAGAAGTGGTTTAAAATGCATCGTTTCGCTGGTTAAAAAGCTCATACAAATCATCAATAACATACAGCATAAGAAAATAAAAATAACCCGGTTGCTGGTTCTATGGCAAGTGCATAAGAAGCTTTCCTATGAACTTTGTCAAATATCATATCACTTGGAACAACGAATGAAAATGTGTTGTCTTTTCGCATGAAAAACTGATAAATCTTGACGGACCCGATGGTTATAACATTTGATTTTACTATTTTAATAGAGGAGTAATTATTTTGACAAGGCATTAATCCCTCTACATCGGCTTTTATGGTGTGAGGGGGGGGAGCAATCACGTAGTAAAGCAGAATCGAATCAGAACTTCTGACTATTACAATGAACGGAAAGAAAATTTATATTAGAACGCGTGTTTCCAAAGCAGAAAAGTGTTTTTGGAACTATACCCTAGATCGTCTAACAAGATAATGCCCCAAGAAGCTGAAATCATTCTAAAAATATGAAGCTTTTGCTACGGGCGACTTACTTACTGGACTAAAACATTATCGAACAAATTTAGGCCCGACTATTTCAAAAAGTTTATTAATCCTTTAGACAGTTTGAAGATAATCAAAGCTTTTGTTAAGCCTGGGAAGAAATCTCACTTAATTATTTGAACAAAACCTTATGATTCAGTTCCAAATGGAACTTGCTCAGCTCATTTCAAAATATAACGTACATACATACTCAAACAAAATTAATAAAAACCAAATACATCAATGTCTAAAAGAACCAAATAATACAAACTTCTTTTCATTTTATTTAATTTTTTCAATTTTTTAAAGATTTTTAAAGTGGCCTCAATCAAGTGAATCATTATTGCAAACCCTTTTCCCTGAAATTGAAAAAATTAGATGGATTTTCCGAGTCACATAAAAAATTTTATGGTTTTGTTTTTGGAAAATATGGTACGTACCCACAGGTAATAAATATTACCGGTTCAAACATTTGCAACAGATATAAATTGCATAAAACGGTGACCTCAATCAAGTGACCGGCAGTGTACTGACATAATTAAAAAGAGAACGGCCCAGTAAAAGAATTCGCACAAGGTATATTTTATATTTGTTTAAGATTTTGTCAGACTCTGACAATATTAAATTTCTATTCAATTATTTCGCCATCTTTGTTTTTTTCGTGGATGTTAAGAGCCTACAGACGTTAAAATTCGCGCAAATTTTAAAACTTTTAGGCTCTTAACATGCACAAAAAAGTAAAATAAACGCTGGCGAAGTAATTGAAATCGAAATGAACAAAAAACGAAATAACTGATAAATGAAATAACGAAACAATAACAAACGATCCAATAATCGTAGAAAAAATTATCGAAACAAAAGTAAATCAAACAATCGAAAAACGAAACAACAAAATGCAAAGCAACAAAATGCGAACCGACTTATGCGAAACAACGAAAATCTAGGTAACAAGTCGAAACGAACCATACTAACTAGGAAGACCCCTAAGTTTTTGACCTAGAGTGCTAACTTAGAAAGGGGCGAAAAACCCAAATTTATCTTTTTATTGTGTAACGAAGTTAAAGACCATTAAATTTCCTAAAAATTGGTTGGTGAACTAGATCTGTAGGTCCTAATATTGACGGAGATACAGCTGATTTGTTTTTGAAATATTCTCACCTCTACAATAAAAGAAGGTGTGTATTGTACCTATAGCAATTCTACAGGGTTATTAACATAATTTGTAAAAAAAAAAAGGAAAGCGAATAGGTTAGACAAAGATAAAAAAAAATGGTAAAGAGTAAGGGCGAAAAAAAAAAGAATTGAAAAAAGAAAAAAATGATTTTATTTTAAAAACGGTAACGCCTGCAATAACATATTAAAAAAATGTTTTTGAAAAATTAATTTTCAAACTACATATTACCTATGTAGTTTTGAAAAAAAAAGAAGCATTGATTTTGGATTGAAATAATATTACAGATTTAAAACTCTTAAAAAATATTATTTTGTCTTCTTCTTCTTCTTTTCCGACGATATTATGATCTCGAGTGGGATCATAACTTTCCCACTTCACCGCTTCTCTACTGATCTGCTTGTGGGGTTCGTCGGGTTGACCTCAGAAAGTGTCGGCAAGCTTCCCGGTTATGGATTGTTCCATGTCTGAGGCCAACTGAATGCTGGTGTCGTTGCATTTGTTTTCTTCAGGAGTTCTTGGGCCTGCCTCTCTTCCGCGATTGTACTGGAACGTTGTATGATAATGCTTTTTGGACGGGATTCTCAGCGTTTCTCCTAAGTACATGACAGTACCAGCTGAGTTTGTCGTGCTGCATTTTTTGAACGATGGTTTCTTTGACGTGGAGGCTTTTCCGGATCTTTCTACTCCGTATTCGGTCAAGCTTTGTCACTCCTGCTGTCATGCGAAGTATCTTCATCTCAGTTGCCGTCATTTTGCTTTCATACCACTGGTACATAGTCCAACATTGTGAACCGTATGTAAGCGCTGGACGGACCACTGCAGTGTAGAGCTTTCCTTTCAGCTTAGGGTGCATTTTTCGGTCACAGAAGATGGCAGAGTTCTCACGCCACTTCATCCACCCTACGCTTACGCGATGGTTGACGTCGTCATCACAAGTTCCTTTCTTATTGATCATAGATTCAAGGTATTTGAACTTTTCGCACTTGGGAAGCACAGTTCCGTTCAAATAAATATCCGGAATAGGCCTGAGTGGATCAGAAAATGGGCAGCAAAGGTATTCGGTCTTTTTGGCGCTTATGCGATACCCATTTCCCTCCAGAACGTCCACCCATACGTCCAGTGCTCGTTGCAAGGATGAAGGATCTTGACTTATGATGACTCCATCGTCAGCAAAGAATAACTGAGTCACTTCTGGGTCCCTCACTTTATCTTCAAGTAGATAATCAAGCACTGTTATAAAGAGCAATGGGCTCAAGACGCTTCCTTGGTGTACACCAACTTCGATTGGGAAATTTTCGGTGACTCCTTCAGTGCATCGAACCTTTGTTTTGACTTGCTCGTACATATCCATGTTCATCTGCACGTAGATTTCTGGAACTCTTCGTTGCCTTAGGGCCACCCATATCGTATCCCGTGGTTGTCGATCGAACGCCTTTTCAAAATCAACAAACACAGCATGCAAATCGTTCGAGGAATCGCGATGTTTTTCCATTCTGATTCTTACACTCTGGATTGCATCTGTGGTTGATTTGCCCGAGACAAACCCGCACTGGTCATCAGATAGCCGTATTATTTTTCGCAGGCGGCCATCCAACACCCGCTCAACGATCTTCATGGTATGTGACATCAGCTTGATTGATCGGTAATTGTCGCAGTTCCTCGTATCACCCTTTCCCTTGTAAATTGGGAGAAGATAACTTTCCCTCCATTGATAAGGCATTTGGTCACCTCTGATAAATTTGGAGATGAGAGCCGTAAGCCATCTGAGCCCGATGTCTCCCATCTTTTTCCAGAACTCAGAGGGTATCCCGTCTGGCCCAATCGCTTTTCCCTTTTTTTGTATATTAATTTTTATGTTTTATGTATAACGGTACCTACCATATAAGCGCTACCGACAACTCCATTTTTATCGATTTTGATAAAATTTTATATGAGTGATATGTTGCCAATTTTGATGTTTTCAGAACATTTTTTTTTTTTGAGAAGATTACTAACGGTACCTGACAAAACGGAACAGTGTTCTTTGATATCGATCATCTATAAAACAGCTGCACCTATTTCGAGGAAATTTTATATTCTAAAATTTCTTTTAAACCTGATTAGTAGGTACTGCAATCAAACAAATTGAAAAAAAAAAAAGATTTTTCAAACAAAACTGTTTTTTAATTTCTTTTTTTTTCTCGAAGAAAATCCGAATTTACCAGTCTTTGACATAAAATGAACTTGCCCCGAGAGCAAGTTCGTGCGACCCAGTCGTTCACTTTATTTTAACACACATTTAAACATTTATACATATAACAATAAGTATTGGATCAGAAAACCACTTATTTATTAATGAAACCTGCTGACAATTTTAACAAACAATAAAATTTATTAACCCCACTTTTCATTAAATTCTGCATTCAAATCTATTTTGAATTCTAAATTATTTTGTGTCTAAGCATTTCCTTAGATGCCTAATGTGTTTTCGATGCCAGACAAAAATCAATGCCCAATATAATGAATTAGTAGGTACAAAACAGAAGCGATCGTCTCAACGCTTGATAAATTATATCATAGGCAATTATTGGGAGAGCCATAAACATAAGATTTTGAATTATGATGACACTGTAAGTACCACAACAAAACACAAACTCTCCTAATGGTTTATTACCAATAATTGTTCAATATAGTCAAGCATAAAGTATATCTATAGAAACAATATATCTGGAACGTTTATCCAATAATGATTAGACGATAGTAAAAGCAACGACAAAGGTCCTCGTCATGACTGTTTTTTTTTCAATTGCAAAGGTCATTAATTTTAGCTTGATATTGTTTGAGAAGAAATAGGAAAATTGATTTAATTTTCTTTTATGATGTCGATTAAAATTTTAAAGTAACAATTTTATGTTCCATTGATCAGTGAAATGTTTTATGTTTTATGAAATATAAAATATAAAAATTATATAATATAAAAAGAGCTCTTAAAGATAAGAATAAATGATATTGTATGTATAGGGTAAAAGTGTCAACAGTGAATCATTAGCTCTCACATTGTCTCTTCTTATTTTAAAACGAATCTGAAAATGAGAAGAAAATATATGTGTTCTTCCTGTTTCCTCTAACATCAATCTGTGGATCTCGTTGTCGAAGTCAGCTTGTGTTTTCTGCATGTTTGTTTTTGATCCTATTTCCTATTAAAAACGTGTATAATTATTACAACTTAAAACTTTCTCAAATGCGATTTTAGTGCGGTAAAAGTCCCACACTACTTGATACCGAATATTATCAAGTGTCTTTTTGATTCCCACCTATAGAAAGAAAAAATAGTTTGTTGTTGAAATACCTGTAAACTTATTAAGATGTTTTTTTTTTTAAATCGGAACATGGTACACAGTGATTCAGCATACTACTTTATCTTTAAATAATATATATGAATTAATAAATATATGTAATTTATGTATTATAAAAAAACAATGTTTTTACTAAAAAAAAACTGATTTTAAATTCCTGATTAACTGTGTGTATCCATTGTACACAAGAGATCGCCTGGGAATATTTATTTAAAAATAAAACATTGTTAAAGCTGTGGAAAAAAAACTTGCTTGGCTGCTCAAAACGTCACAAAAAGTATAAACATTGATCCACTGTTAAAAACTTTATTTTGGAATTAAAGGCAAAGAATAATATGATATTTATGCTTTAGAATAAATATATAGACTATTTATAAAAACTTCATAGGCCATATGAATAAAAATGAGAATATACTCACAAGCCAAAATTGTTAGCCGAGCAAAGTATTTGAGCAAAATAGTATTTTGGTATGATAAACACTTTACTCTACTCACTGAAATTTCGAATTTTCGAAGTAAGATTTTCCTCACTAAAATATTATTTAGCTGTTATTTATTTCGGAAACAAAATATTTATTTTAAGCATTCAAAAGAATTAATGGTAACAAATTGTTAAGAAGATTGCGAATATATGGTTGAACACGATGGTGCAACTGGTATGTATTTTTTTTAATTTTATTTAGGAAAATGTATTTTTTAACATTGCTTTTGGTTACAGTCTAAAACGACAAGAAACAATTGTCTCGATTTGGGGAACCTTTAAATGAATTAAGAGAAAGATGACAAGCAAAAGTAGACAAAACAATACAAAACAAAAAGTAGACAAATGCACGACTGGGTTTTTTGTATGGTTACGTGGGTAATTTCGTGAACGAAAGGAATTGTAAGGTCTATGCGTCCATTCAATTAACAAATTGGTTAACATATAAAAAGTGTTTTAAAAGTAGTGATATCTTTAGTTTTATTTTCAATGGAACCATTGCAGTGAGAAAATTATATTAAAATGTATACATTAATATTTATATAAAAAAAAAAGAAAAAATTGTCCCAAAGCCGCTGTCGAATTATGGATATACCTACCTCTTAGGTATATAACTCTGATATGTATTTTAATGTAAAGTGCATTTCAACTAAATTCCCGCTTGCATTTTTAGCGAATAACTCATGCTCGGAATGCAGGTTTAGTAAGAATCCTTGAAGTGCATTCTTAAAAAACGCAAAAAATTGCTTCAAAATGCAATATCGACAAAAATGTTTGCTTTATTAAAATTTGATCGTGTAGTAATTCATTTCTATATCCATCGAATGTGATTTTTATAATTTCATATAAATTTATCATAAATATGTCAATTTAGAATGAGTAAAGTTGTTTGAGTAATCTTCGAAGCAAACTCATCGATTTTTAAGTAAACTCGTTAAAATACCCGTCTTATTCATACAAAACTTTATTTTAGAAAAATTAAAGGCTCAAATAAGACTTTACCCGACTCAAATAAGATAATTAATAAATCTTATATCATACGTTTTGTGCTATTTTCTCAAAATTCGCCAAACTGAGCAAAGGAAAGTAAAATCTTATTTTTATTCATATGGTCTAATAGGTAAAATATGATATTTCTGACTTTTCAAAAACGTACAACAAGGCACTGTAGGTATATTACCGTTATTTTCAAAAAAAAATTTCTTCTGTTTTGAGTCAGGCGGGTGATAGATCCCCTCTCCCATACAATTTCTTCTTCATACGGATGTCCTTTCTGCTATTAATTAAAATTGATATTTCAACGAACTCTAGCGGGCTAACAATACGACTGAGAAATAATCAATATACATGAATTTTGTAGGAAATTTAATGGTCTTTAATTTTCTTTAGTTCAGTTAAGACGCATAGTTTCCGAGATATAAGCAAAATATACACGGATCTGCTCTATCCAAAGTAACCGAAAAAAAAAGATTTGGGTGTAATCTTTGATTTAAAATTCACGTTTTCCAACCACATTGACTACATCGTCTCTATAAAGCCAGTTCAATGCTTGGATTTATTTCTATGAATTCAAAAGACTTCTCAGATCCTTTTACTCTAAGATCTTTATATTTTTGTTATGTACAGTCAATATTAGAATACTGTTCTTCCATCTGGAATCCTATGTATGCTGTCCATTCAATGAGAATAGAAAGAATTCAGAAACGTTTCACTAGATCCTACAATGGAATGTTGATATGCCATCATATAATACGAGGTGTTTACTATTGGGCATTCAATCCTTGGAAACACGCCGTAAATATTTTGATGTGATGTTTATAAGTGATTTAATTAATTATAAAATCAATTGCCCTCATTTACTTTCGTTGGTTGGTTTTCATGTTCCAAGTCGTGGTTTACGAAGTATAGTCGTTTATTTTGTGTACCTTTTCATAGGGTTAATTATGGAACCAATGAACCCTTAACGCGTTGCTTAAGACATGCTAATTCTTTATGTAATGTTATTGATTTTAATTTATGCCTTAGTAGAGATTGTTTTAAAAAAAAAGTTGTTATTAAGTCTTAATAACGGTGGGTAATTCTTTATTTCTTTCTTATAAGTTATTTTGTTAATTATTTTTAAGTAGTCTATAAGAGCTGCGTCTCTGCTTGATGAATAATACATAAATAAATAAATAAATAAATAAATAAATAAAAAAACGCTTTGATTAGACTATTTATTTTCGGTTTAGAAAATCGATTGATCGATTTTCATATAAAAAAGTCTGGTAGAATGTATGTATTTTTGTTTTTTGGAAAGAAATACGTTCTTTTTCTCGTATACCATATTATGATATATTTTTACTATATTTATTATAATACATCATGCTCCGCTTATATCCAGTCGTCTGGCAGGCGCCTTCTGTGTCGATAGTCTTCTTATTTTACATTACCTGGGTGGCCCGCTTCGCCGGTTGTTTAGTCAAAAATTAGTGAAAATCTAAAAGAATACATCATTCGAAAATGTCTACCATATTTTGGTATCAAAAGACGTAAGTTATTAGAAACTTTATCTAAAATTACGCCATAAATGTTAAAAACATGCCTATAAAAGTAAGAATCATCAAAGACAAACCGTTCTATTACTTTTAATCAAGTTAACAAATCAAAAAAGGAGAAAATCCTGAATTTTTCACAGTCGGGATTCTGTAGCTATCATATCGCTTTGATCGATATTTTGACTTATAAACCTATTGGATGCGATAACCTAATTTTTTTTTTATAAAAAATTGTTTGATCAATTTTGTCACGATTCATAAAACCATTTTTTATTTTGTTATCAATGCTCTCGCTGTGCCAATTCGCTTCTTTAATATAAAAACAATACACATAAATAAAATCATCAAACAATCGAAGGACAAATAGGAGGACTTCCTTTTAATTATCCTTTACAATGATTGTTGTTTACCAATTCATAAGCACAATTCAACGAAACAAGAAATGCGAAAATAACAAATAAACAAACAGTCTACAAACAAGCTGAAAATACTCATTTATTTATTCACTTGGAAAAATATTGGAAATCATTTTAATTGGAATTTCCATTTTTCATGCTAGATTTGCAATTGAAATGCGTGCGTATCCGCTTTCCGCTGTTCTTTATTCTCTCGAGTCTCACAGTACCTAGCATTTTGTTAGTTCGTCCGATATCCGTTTATATATTTATATATACAAAACATTATGTTTGCGCGCGAATGGAAATACCAATATCAGCCGAAGCTTATTTATTTGTTTTCAATTGCTTTAACAATATTTTTTTTTTTTATATTTCCAATGCAAATAAAAGTGTAAGAGTCCTTCCTATGCTACATGATGGCCAATCGCCAATGTTGGTACAACATACTGTGTGTGTGTGTGTGTGTGTGGCATGGTGTAATTGTCTGAGGCTAAATTTTGTTGTTAGCGTTGTTGACCCTTGGCAGCTTGCTTTAATTGGTTGGTTATATGTTCGTTTTAACAACAACTCATTACAGTTGGCAGCATCTATGTCAATACGCGCGTTCTCCAGTTCATTTAGCACGTTTATATATTTTTTGTTTATTTTAAAACCCAATGCGATGCGATGAGACGGGAGACAGATGTCAAGGGAATCTCATTATTTTTGTTAAAAAATTAATCCACTTCATATTTTGTAAGCAAAAAATGTTTTGTTTTTCATTACTAGATATATGTTTTCACACGAAAAATTACATGTGACTGTTAAAGTAGTTAATTTAATATAATGCATATTCAGTGTTAATATAATGTGATTCGGACATCATTTTGTAGAGTTTAATATTTTAATACAACCGTTCATAAAATGTCAATAATTCATTGTGGATTTTAATGTTATATAAGCCTTGGGATGTGCATCATATAATCCAAATGTATTTTTAAATATTAATGGTGGTAACTGAGTCGAAAATCCAAAGATACCTTGCGTTTCTTTTAATAGATAAAAAAAAGTCCATTTTGCTTGTAGTCCAGTCAATGAATAGCTTAAAAAGGGGTGTAGAGTACGTGAGCAGGGACCTAGTCCTATTCTTAATTTGGACTGCCTTAGTAGTCAACATACTAAAAGTCCTGAAATCTGGGAGTTGATTTGGAGGAGACGGAGTTATAAAGTTCCCTTTTTGGGACCTACGCTTATAGCACGGAAATCGTGTGTCGCCTCGTAGGGAAAAATTCTCTGATACTTAATGCCCATTAGATTTTCTTCAATTTGTATTATCATCAGTCGAAAGGAGAGAGGTACGAAGTTCCCTTGTTTGGGAACTTCCGAGGTACAATCGCAAAAAAGGGAACTTCTTCCCAAATGTCAGGACTTTTAGTATGTTAACTGAGAAATTATACAGATCAGCGCAGAGATCAAAAATAAATCTCAAAATTTGAAAGGTTCCTTAATAACTCTCGTTTGTTGTTATTTTTAATAAAAGTCACTCAATAATCATTTTTCTAAAAAATAAAATTTTTCGGTCAAGGGTCAAGAGAGAAACTTTTTTTTTTTTTTAATGTTTCGGTCAGCTAGTGAGAAAAAAATAAATCTCATCTGCAAATTTATCATTCAGTATGTCCGCTAGTATAACCGATAGTATTTTGTAAACATTGCATGAGAAAATTCAGTTTTTTAATATTTTTATACATTGCTGAATATGTACTTGTGGGCAAAATTTGAGTGATTTTATGAGATAATGTGAAAAAAGTCCATTAACCATTTATTATTTAAAAGTTTAAATTTATTTTTATCGATAAAACTCAACCATTGAGAGATATTTTATTAAACATAAAATAAATCTCAATTGATAACCTAATTTTTTTGCTTTTTAAAAATAAATCTTAAACCGTAACCGAAATATTTTTAAAGCAATGTGGTAACTCTAAGAGAGAAACCAATTGAAAATAAAGGTTGACAGTTATTTCTGATCTGTGAGATCAGGTTTATAAAGGATTAGCAGAGGTTCCTTCTTGATTTTTTCACTTGGACCACTCCCCAATATTAAATATCGTAAAACTTAAACAAGATATCAATTTTATTTAAACGTATTTATAAATTCAGTTTTTTTTTAAATATAGTCAAATAAATATATAGTTTCTATCATTCCTGTATTAAACGTTTTTGTTAACATATGGGCTAGGTTTAAATGTTCAATTTTTAATCACTGAACGGGAAAACGTGATTTTGTTTGTGGTCTAATGTTAGATTATAAAAGTAAAAACAAATTTTTTTATTCTTTATTGACCGCAAGTTTTCGATAAATTAACAAACACACAAACAGTTTTAGTTTAGATTCATGTATTTATTAAAAAAAATTATCTATGCATTTCGAGCTCATTATTGTGTGCTCATCTTCAGCGAGCGCTTAGTAAACACTAAATTCGAAAAATTATGAAGAGATAAAAACAAAATAAGATTAACTTAAAAGAGTAACAATTAAAAACTTGACAATTTTTTCTCTCATCTGAGATCTGAGTAACAGTTTTAATATACATACATATATCAATATATTACATAGATAGTAAGTTTACGGTTTAAAAACAAAAGACAAATTGAAAAAAGAGAGAGAAAAAGAGAATGGGCTAGGGTACCCAAAGCTTGCTTTTATAACATTTAATTATTTTATATATCTAATTTTAGTATAGAGGCATATTAAATTATGCACAAGTAATAAAAAGAAATACACTGTGATAAAATTTTGTTAAAATAGTCCAGTAAAAATTAATGTTTTACTTTGAACAAATTCCGACAAAGCTGGATTTTGCTGGAGAAATTTGTTTTGGTGTCTTAAAAGTAAACTCTCAGAAGTACCAATGATTTATTGTTTTAAGTTCCATAGTTTGTAACAAAAGCAAGTTCGTGCGACCCAGTTGTGCATATTTTCATTTTCTGTGAATTACACTTAATCGCCAAAACACAAAAATGTAAAGCAAAAAAAAAAAAAAAAAAACAACAAATACTAGTGAAAAAGTTTAGTGTTTTCAAAAAACAGACTTTGTTACAATTTAAATCTTTTTCCTCGAATTTAGTTGATGGGACAATGAAAAGTTTCCATTAAAATGTTTCATAGTTTCCGGGAAATTTGCAAAAAACTGAATTTCGAACTCTTCCCCTCCCAAAAAAAAAAAAAATTATACTTTTGGGGATTTGCTCATCAAAAAAAAAGGACTCCATCAAAATCCAGCTTTTTTTGTATAATTTTCTTTGGCTAATAAGATAAAAGAGGAAAACGAAATTTTATCTGCTTAGGTACATGCAATTTGCCTATTATAACATTTTAAAGTAATCACATCCTTTCAGCAAGAAACACACTAAACTTTCTTCAACATAGTGGTTAATCTGCCTTCACATCATCCACAAAGTTTACTTTACTTCGAATTGTGTTCGTAACCTTTAATGAAGTTTTCAATGAAACGCATACCTACTCTTAATTAATTTTATCCTTAGAGTGCAGCGAAATAATGACTTACAAAACCCAGCAAAAAAGTTGAACCTTCAATGTGCTCTCAACACTTCTAATGCATCTCTGAAAGCAGCTATCAAGGTTCACCTATAATATACTATAGGACATAGGTAGTAATCATACCTTTAAATATAATCTCAAGTCTCCTTTCCCCTACTTAAAAAAAAAAAGAACTTTTTAATGGAAAAACATCCCTCAAAATACTTCCAATTTATTCAGGACGGATTTCGTTTCCATAATATACTTTTTATGAGCTATAATACATTTTTATGACATGAAGTGGGTTTGACGATGAAGAAACCATTTTTGCTGTTCACATTTTCTCACTTTTATGTACTAGATCGTATATCAATAACGGTGAAAGGTGATTGTAATTGGATTTTAACCAATCTTCTAGTATACCTTATACCAAGAATCAAGATCTATACCATCTCAAGGACAAGTAACCCCTAGATTTATTAAAAATTATAAAATTGACGAGTTTATTTATGACGAAACCCCTTAAAAGAATATGCAAACAATATTCTGGTTTCCAATGCCCTTCTTCTCGCGTAAGAAAAAAAAATTATACATCTGCAAAATAAGGAGATCCAATCCAAGAGCGTGGGAGAAAAGGATTATAAAAATAGAAAACCCACATTTCCGTCGAGGAAAGCCAAACCAACCCATTTTAATTAAATATCATTTAAAAGGTAAGAACTGAAAAAAGTGTGAACATTTTACGTTTAGAAGGATAAACCGAAACCGCACAACACAAACCTGCCGGACATTTTGCGGTGAGCCACCTTTAATGGTGAATGCTTTTCATTGGCTTGTCAATTATTTTTTTTTTATCCATGGAACTTTTTTCTTGCTTTTTATTTTGTATTCGAAGACTTTTCTATTTGGTTTTCAATTTTCGGTATTTTTTGTTATTTTCTTTTCTCTTCAAGAGGATTACGTATGTGCTTAATTGAAAGAACACTATTCCAGATTGAGATTCATGGTTAAAACTTAGCAGGAAGCGAAAGTACTTTTGTGATGTTTTTTTTTATTTGTTTGCGGTAACAATGCAAATGAAATTTACATTTTTCTGAGACTTTGAATATTTTAGTGCAAGCTGCTGTACATTTTGAGTGTAACAAAGCTTCTCTAGGCTAAGCAAATTGGACCATTGTTTTATTTCGGCAAGTTTCTCGGTGACGTAAGATAGCGCCAAACGAAATAACGCCAAATTGGCCTTATTGCGTTTTCAAAAACGAAATAACACCGAGTTTGGAGTTTGGCTTAGTTTCAATTTAGAAATCGAATAAGGTTAGGCCAATTTGGCGTTATTTCGTTTCCAATCAACAAGAACAAATTATTTCAGGTTTTCGGCGTATAAAAAGTGAGGTTGCTATGGGGGCATGCTGACCCTCCAGCAACTCCCCTGCCAAGGATTACGATAGGATTTATGTGTTTTGCATGTGTGGTTATATGCAGAGTTGTTTTTTCAAAAACTTTGCATTTGTACCTAAACTCGCACCCACCCCAAATCCTATCGTATGCCCTGTCAGTCGGGTGTCAGCGGGGTTGCAGGAGACAGCATTTACCCCCAATACGTACATAACTTTTTCATTATAAAATGATTTGGCTCTATTTCCAAACTCAAGCTAAACATTTTTGGCGTTTTATAATTTTATTGCAACATAGTTTAATTAAAATTTAATTAAAATCCCATAAACGAATGACAATAACCACCAATCAACAATAACGAATTTAAATTTAACTCTTCAAATTGTCTGACACATGAAACTGAACACTTAAACAAAAATGTTTGTCTTGGAGCGACTGCCACAAAATGCGGCTGCCTATAAAGCTCTACTAGAACTGAAAAGATTTCCAAAACAGATGTTCAGAATGTTCAGTTATAAGCAACAATCTTATAAGCTTATAACAAACAAATCTTCGTTTTTACATTTTTATTTGGCCTTTTCTAAGAAAAGTTAAAGCATTTCAAACCGAAAATGGTAAAAGATTTATTTGTTATACATACACTCAGTTACAAAAAAAGTGGCGCAGTCATACTTTTTGATGTGTTGTTATCATTTTGACAACCTTATCCAAGGTATGCCCAGGCGAATTAAAGCTTTATTAGATGTTCGTGGAGGCAATACCCACTATTGAAGAAACAAGGACTAGTTTAAAAAAAAAAATGCAAAATTTCAAGTTTTGAAGTTTATGCCCATTTTCCTTAATTTATGTTTTATTTCTAAGTTCTTCCTATTTTTTCGTTTTTTATTACATGAATGACTTACTTTTATGTTAATAAACAAAACTGTACCAGAAAAACGTTTATTTGTTTAAATTACTTCAAAATGTTGCAAAATTTCAAGGTGCGCCACTTTTTTTGTAACTCAGTGTATTTTGTTGACTGAATAACGCTTCGCGTACACTAAAACCGATTAGTTGTCCGTTACCAGGCCGGAACAGCTCGAGCGATTGCCTCGGACGCACGTCTGCAAACACTAAAAACGACACCCGATGATAAAATACACAATAAACACAAATATACACTTATAAAAAAAAAATGTATACAATATTGCCTATAAATGTAAAATATTCATAATAGCTAAATAAATTTTTCGCAATCTATAATAATTTTTTTGTATGTTTTTTTTGTATAAAATAACCGGCAAACTGACAGAAAATTCAAACAATTTCGATTTTGTCGGTTGATCGGCATTCCTAGGACGTTATTGCCCGATGCTAGAGCGGTGTACGTGTACGTGTTCTCATCCGTTTACATACTTACTTACTTGTTTTGGATCAACTAGAGCGTGGTGCTCCTAGGCCTTACTCAATATATAAGCTGGCTCTATCTCCAGCCTGCCCTCTCCAATCTCACACTCCAAGTAGTGGGAGATCTCCCTCTACCTGGTCGCTTCATCGAAGATGAGGTCTACCTTGGCTTCTGATTCCCTCTGGTTTGGCGTTGAAGACTTTTCGAGCTGGAACGTTTATGTCCATTGGCATAAACGTTCCAGCATCTTTTTCGTTGAACTCGAATTTTTCTGGCCAGTCTTATGTCGCTGTACAGCACATAATGTTCGTCGTTGTATCTTCTTCGCCAAATGTTATTTTCTCTGTTTACGCCGACAGGACCTTAAATCGTACGCAGATCTTTTCTCTTGAAAATTCCAAGTGACTTTTCATCCGATTGGGAAAGGTTCCATGCTTCTGCACTATATAGCAGGACCGGGATGATGAGTGTTTTATACAAGGTCTTCTTGGTTCTTCTCGATAGGGCTTAATTCATCAATTGCTTATTCAGCCCAAGGAAACAGCGATTAGCAAGAGTTATTCTTCGTTTGATTTCAGCGCCGATGTTGTTGCCTGTGTTTATAGCAGTGACCAGGTAGAAAAATTCACTGACTACCTCGAAGTGGTCACGTTCTGACCAAGTCGGTGGTGTGATTGGGTTTTGTTAATGAAAGCATATACTTCGTCTTGTCCTCATTTATTTTCAGTCTCATTTTGTTTGCTGCTGACTCCATAGTCGTGAAAGCACCGGCTCGCTTTGTTCTTCCTATAACGTCAATATCGTCCGGAAACCCAAGGAGTTGTGTCAATTTATTAAAGAAACAATGTTGGAACAGCTTGAGGACAGAGCGTCACCTTGTCTCAACTCTCTGGTGGTGTCGAAGGTTTCAGTAGAGTCCCTACCAACTTCGACGGAACAGCGAGCTTTTTCCAACGTCATCCTGATGAGGCATATCAGTTAAGCAGGAATTCTAAAGGTGGACATGGCACGGTATAGTTCAACTCTATCAACGGTGTCTTAACCTTCTTTAAAATCGACGAACAGGTGGTGGGTATCGATGTTAAATTCTTGGGTTTGCTCCAGGATCTGGCGCAATGTCGGTCGTAGATTTTCCAGGTCTGAAGACCTATTAGATTATCAGCAAATGGCTTCATTCGTTCACATAAAACGCTGGACAGGATCTGATAGGCGATGTTTAAAAGGCTTATGCCTCTATAGTTGGTGCAGAGTAGGGGATCTCCTTGTCTATGGATCGGGCAGATGGTACTGAGATTCCACTAATCGGGCATACTTTCCTCCGACCATATTTTGCTGATGAGTTGGTGTAAGCTCCTAACCAAGTCATCGCCAGCATGTTTAAAAAGTTCCGTTTGTAGACCATCGGATACAGCTGCTTTGTTCATTTTTAGTCTGGTGATGGCAACTTTGATTTCGTTATGGACGGGCGGATGCAACTCATGGTCGTCATCTAGATTAACTGGAAGAAGAGTAGATATGGGCGGTATCTTGGCTGTCATCGCCATTTAGCAACTGGTTAAAATAGACTCTCCAGATGGCTAACATCGCCTGCGTTTCTACTATGATGTTCCCATCCTCATCTTTGCAGGGTCCAGGGCGACTAGTGAAACCTTATGTTGACTGTTTCACTTTTCTATAAAAGTTTCGTACCTCTTTCCTGCAAAAGCATCTCTGCATTTCCTCGTTTCACGTTGTTGGTGATCTTTTTTATTTCTCCTGATCAAGCGTTCCGCATTCTTCCTCCGCTCAACGTAGAGATTTCTTGTCGCTTTAGGTCTTGTATCTCTCTGGAGCCATGACCTGTATGCCACTGTTTTAGCTTTGTTTTCCTGAGCATTCGGAGTCAAACCAGGGGTTCCTAGGAGTAGGCTGTGAAAAGCCCATCCGTTCACATATCATGTTTGATTCATTCGGCCGAATCCGGGCGCCTATGTCCGATCATATACTTCGGCCGATGACGGGTTTGGTTTACGCGAGTCGTATAAGTGTTTCAAAATGAAATAATTTGTATAAAAATAACAAAGAAATCTTGTACGCTTGTACCGTTTCCGGTTTGAAATGCTTTAACTTTTTTTAGTACGCGAATCTGGATTCTGAAATAAAAAGTTTTATACTCAGGAGGCTCTAACACATATAAAAAAATCCCACTGAGAGCACAGTTTGAGTTTTTCTTGCCTCGTTTAACTGTACTAGTTATGACATTCGGGATTTTGGCTTTTGGAATTTTCCATTTTTATTATTCGGGATTTTGGCATTCGGGATTATTTCACGTTCCCAAAGATAAGTCTTTATTCAGGCTTATTTTTTTATGTTTATTTTTTAATTGTAAATTTATAAATATTTACATATATGATCAATAACTTTTCTGTTTTGAATTCTAAAATGGTGCACTTAAAATTAGCTTTTTAAATTTCCGATGATTCTGAATCTAAACTTTGCTTCTATGTACCCAAAACACTTTGATAGTGTCGGTCAATATTTTTTTAATAGAAGACCTAATTCTCCAGAAATAATCTAAGCAATTAGCCATGTACATCACATACCTTATCGATAACAATTTAATTTGCTGTACGTTCATTGTACAATGGACTAGATTTCATTCAAGTCACGTAACATTTTTTTATGTAACAATGCTGGGGATTTGGGTTTTCTTCTTGGAAAAGATTGTTGAATTTAATGGACTTGGATTTGTCGTTGTTATTGATATAACCCCTTTAAATGATTTCACGCATTTGTAAACACATACCGTTGTGGTACATATGTACATATATGTTTTGAAAGGATTTACTTAAACTCTGTTAAATTGACCAAATAAAAAGCAAAGTTAAAAAGTTTTAGAATTAAACTAAACCTTTTATTTTAAGGTGCGATTATGTAGATAAAGGTACCATATGGAAGTTATGGATTCTTGAAAAAATGGGAAAACAATCAAACGTTACAATGCATCCTCAACACCTGCATCCTCAACTGATAAGATCAGTACTTTAGGTGTGAATGGGTTAAATAGAAAAAGTTAATCTTGCGAGTTTGGAGAAGAGCAGCTCTTATACTGTACACTTGTAGTTTATTTATTTATTTAGTTACTTAAGACAACGTGTTTTTGAATATTTCGGCTAACGCGAATCACCCGTCATCCTGCCATTTTTTTTTGATACTCCTGAAAGACTATCAGCGGCTACTTGGGTGTGGTTTTGTGATTAGGGGAAGACTTAGGCAAGAAGACTTTGGTTATCGCAGTTTCAGCGAACCCTTGGTCACAATCCGCACCAAAGTAAAATTTAAGAACACATCGCTGACGGATGAACTAATCAAGGGCGAAATCTATGAGAAAACACGTAAGGTTTGAAAAAGGATTGCACTTTTGGTTCAACTGTCAGAGGACACAGCCTGCACGATGAAACTACCGTCAACGGATGCAAGTTGGTAGAAACACTGACTTTTACTATATTAAAAGTCGGTTTCAAAAAATTAACATTTGAAGTTTGTTTTTAAGCCCTAAAAATATTGGAATAAGAAAGCGTTAGTTTTGTGAAACTCTTTCGCGTTCCCACAAATGAAAATGAAGATTTTGGAGAGACTGTTTTCGAAGAAAATTCAAGTAGACAAATTTAACAGCAGTTAGGAAAAGATATAACAGAAACACATGGAATCTCTTAGGATTTCAAAAGAACAAGTAAATACTGAAATAGTAAATTGTGAAAAGACGAATCATTTTGAAATTAGATTTCGAGTAAAAAGATTAGAAAAAACTTACTCATGTTTGTCTGTCTATTCCTTTATTCCAGTAAGGAACTAGATAAAAGAAAATAAAATACACGACTGGGTCGCACGAACTTACTCTCGTTGCGAAATATTGGATAAAGATAAATTTAATTTACTGAATTATATTGAAAGGTGGAAAAATGGCAAAATTATGAGAGTTGTATGGTAGCTATCATTAATGGCTGTTTGAGCAAAAACTTCAAATGCCATCTTGTGTTGAATGCTTAGATTAAATATCGTTCCAAATTTAAAACAAATCGGTTGAGCCGTTATCAATTTATGGCCACATTTTTGAAAAACCAAACGAAAAATCCGTTATGTGCATTTCCTATAGGGAATCACTAAAAAGTACTACTCACGAAGTTTGAAAAAAAAATCCGACTTAGCGTTCAGGCTGTAGATCGCACAGACAGCCACATCCGCACATCCGCACATCCGCACATCCGCACATACGCACAGACAGACCGACGGACTGTATGTGCGTATCATCGTATCATCGTAATGTCAGATTTTATAAAAACCTCGAATTTTTTTTTACACGAAACCAATACTTGCCTTATTGAGAAAGTACAAAATTAAATGGTATATGCATTCAAATATATATTATATTTTTTTTTAAATCCTGGGATTATCTTGTGATGAGGGGATTACAAATTTCAAATAACAGAATCCCATAGCCGTGATTAATGACAATTTTGGCTTTGCTGACTCAACACTTGAAAAAATTTATATAAAACTTAAAAAACATTTTTTGATTCATATTATAATTTGTGATATTTTTGATAAGCTTCAAAATAATTTTTATTAATTTTCATTTTATTTGTTAAATCTGTGATGGTATGTAATTAAACCGAAACGCGTTGTGAACAAAATATAAACCTACTATTTTTTTTTTAAAGAGAAAATTATAATATTAATTATCATTTTTCAATTTAAAAATAAATTGGTTTAATTTTTTTTTTAATTTTTCTCACAAAAATTTGAGTTTGAAAAATAATTTTAAATAAAACAAAAAGAGATATTTTTGGCTTTCCAAAATGGTATATAATATACCAGGTAAGTTTTACTGTTGTTTTTTGTTTTAAGAAATTTTTTGAGCAAAGCGGCCCGTCTAAACCCTTCATATTCTTGTTTTCTTTTCAAAACAACCAACTTCACTCAAGCTTTTTTAAGCACCTTATACCAACAACCCTGTACATTTCCGATGATTGACGTCGTTTGATTGTACCTTAGCCTTCACTTTCGACTGTCTTTAAGGCAATTTATGTATTTTATATTTTATAGTATAGTAAACAATTCAAGCTTTTGTTTGGTCGTACTTCTGTCGTCATTTAACTTCCAAAAAGTGGACTCGTAATAAATCATTGAAATTGTACGACTTTTTTTTGAAAAACTAGAAGGACCCATGATTTGGCCAAGGTGTAGGAAAATCTACCACACCTACCTCGACAGTAGGCAACATAGAACTTTAAAATATCAATATCATAGTTTGATTGCAAATCCAACCAATTTAAAAAATTTTCCTTTGACAAATCACCATCAACTTGCGTTATCGAATTAATCATCGATATATTAAAATACATGTAGTTTGGACACAATCTGGTAAGATAGTTAAAACAAGAACCATACATTGGTATCCGTCACTACACCTGACGGGATTTTAAGACAAAAATTCAACCGCTTAAAACTAAGAGTGCCACCCGAACGAAAATTTAAGAAAGTCATACGCTGGTAACGAAACGAAGGCAAGGAGAGAAAAAAAGTTTTTTTTAGAGGCATATAGCATCATAGTGATAAATTGAGACAACACGATAAACCAAAACTGGACGAAAGGGCGGATACAAATAATGATGAACCGCGAGAAAAAGTACTACGTCATGATGGACTGAAAATGAGTTGTACCCTAGCCTATGATAAGAATCTGAATATATGTCAAAACCTCATAAAAATTTTCTAAGTGTCACAAATAGTTATCAGCAGATACAGAAAAATAACAATAGTTTTCTTTTAAACATAATTTAGCATCAGTCATAGGTAACGAAAAAAAAATATTAGCTCACGAAGATAAGATAATAAGCAAATGCACAGATAGTTTTTTTTTTTACAGAAAGAAAAATAGCACTGTCAGAGGTAAAAATAGAACAAAACCTAAGTAAAGTAAGGATAGAGAAGAAATAATATCCAAACACTGAGGATAAGTAGGTAGACGATAACATCCAACCAGACAAAAACGTCTAAGCAAACAGAAAAAAAATAGATAAACAAAATCTGTACCAATTCGGTCAGAAAAGTACTTGTCACCAATAAATATCCGTAAGTAGTAACTTCAGTAACATTTAGATCAGATAAATAGTAAAAAAATCATCGAAAATAAATTATTCATTTCTTAATCTAGTACATAATGATCTAGAAAATTACATCATAAAGTCATTTCAACACGCCCACTAAAAAGGCGAAAACAAATTAGAAGAGTGAACGAAAACTTTTTTCACATCCACCGATTCATTTTGAGCGTAAAAATCATCCCGATCATGTACATACATATTTTTCTTCAGAACGATTATCCTTAAAAATTTGTCTGACCCGTAGTATAATAACATTAGCTAGACTCTTGTCTAAAGAAAAAGAAGTAACGAATTTTTTTTTGACTTAAATACACTTTATTTACCGCATAATAAGTAAGAATATACTTGTAAATAAAAATCTTCAGTAAATAACTTACTATTAATCTTGAAAATGTAAGTAAATAATAAAAGAAATATTTTTATCACTTCACGTGATGCCCCGTGCAAACAGTTTACAGGTCGATAAAGTAACCCACTACTGTACTAGATTGAAAAAGGAGCAAACTTATCTACACCTAAGTTCGCACTTGACGGGAATTTAAAGTTTCGTAAAGAAACAGATTCCAAATGGCAACCGAGCTATCCACGGAAATAAATTCGCGAGTAACTTTCTTTTTAAAATTCTACATCCGACACAAAAGACTTATTACAAAGGTAAATTCGTCCAACCACTGAATTCGTAAAAAAGGCACCCTTTTTATGTGATACAAAATGGGTATCCCATAAAGAGGGTGCCATTAACATTTACTCGATCAAGTACTTACATCCAAAAAGTGGATTTAAAAGTCGAATGAAATCATCGGATCAATCACACAAAACGACTGCAAAAAAATGCCTGTTTTTAATGCTCTACGAAGAACGTTTCTACGTGTCTTATAATAAACAATTACAGCGTCAAGTTGTCCAGCAATTTCATTCGTTTACACTTAATTTAGATGTAAAGATACGAAATGCTTCATATTAAAATTTATTGTCCTTGTAACGATGAAATCGTTTTGCGTAGATGGTAAGCATGTTTTATTTTTTGATAAACTTGATGTAGGTAGAGAAACACATTTTTGATGTTGGTCTTCACAACACCAAAACTTATTTATGTTTATTAAGTTATATTTGTTGCAAAGGATAATTATTTTAATATAGAGATTTGAATATGATAATGATTCTTAGTAAAGTTATTTTGTGAAGAGTATTAAAGATTAAATGGGCATAGTGATTATTTTGAAAAAACTCAAAGGAAAACAAAAAGAAAATATGATACAGGGTGTCCGGTATAGATAATGGATGATCCTGAAACGGCGGCGTATAGCGCACTTTATGACTGCTCTGAAACCCAAAGTAAAAAGGGGCTATCTTAAAGAGTAACCAAAATACGTGAATTTTTTCGTTCAGTGTATATTTTATTGACTTACTTTACATTTTTGACTACCATCACGACTATACAAATAAATGAATTCATCGATTTGCTTTCGCAGCAATTTTCTTCACTATATTGGTGTTAAAACATAATTGGCAGTAAAATTAAAGTAAAAATCCAATTATGCAAGTTTTCTTAAACAAAATATTGATAATAAATATACTGCTTAGATAATAAATAAATTGTGGAAAAACTTGACAAATTTCAAAGTATTCTTTCACTATTCCTTCGTAGACCTTCATCAAATTTACACCGAATCCTTGAAAGAAAACATCTAAATTGTATTTATACAACATGTCTCAAGATTTTATAATTAAAAACCTATCAACAGGGGAAAAAGAGATAATTTAAAAAATCCAAAATAAGGACATGAAACTTTTAGGTAAACAAAACGACGACGAAGACAAATGACCCAAGTGATGATGTTTTTTTTTTTTTTGATAAAGAAATTATCAGAGAACCCGTTTATAAAATTCAAATAGGTAAGCAGTTTTTGGATTTCAATTTGCTGTCTATTTATCAGGTCCTTTTTTTTATTTAAAAATAATTCTTTTGGGAAATATAGCTGTTTAACTTGAAACAATTTAAAAATTTAAAACAAGATAAATTCATTTCCGTGTTGTTTGAAAGAGTCAGAGGTAATAAATCAATTCCATTTTTGGTTCTTACAGCTTATTTTTCGAAAAGATATCTTCGATTGTGAAATAGTATTTGAAATCTGATGAAGAGGGTTCTTTTTTACACTTTCTGTTGAAGACAGTGTTGAACTTTTTGCCTTTTTGAATTAGGGTTTCACCTTCAGAGGTCCAATTAGCGTGGTAATATTATGCCTAATTTATGAAAATGAAGAAATTTGTGTGTCATGTCTATTTATTCTTATAGAAATACTGTCTACTAAAGGGAACAGTCTAATCTTATGGAAATTTTTTTGTGAATTTGTTCCACAAATGGCATCTATAGAAACACTTGAACTGCTATCACTGAAGCATACGCTAAGGCCGATAAGACAGAATGATTGGAACTTGGAAGTGAATGGCAATACGCAATTATACAAAAATCGTGAAAGTATTCTAATTTTAAAAGTATAAGTAACAAAATAAATGATTTTATTTCATACTTGTTGGATACATGGTTTTACAATTTTAAATGAATAAATTTCAATATGGGCATTGCCGTTAGAATTGTTATATCAAAAATATTCTGTGCCAAACAATTTACAGACTTGAAATTAAAGAGTGAGATATAAAAAACATGTTGAATTCCCTGATACGAAATCGCCTTCAGAAAAAAAAACAATATAATAATGAATTGCATACCACATTTTTATCAGAAAACTCTTAATTTTTTTAAATGATTTCTGAAGCTTAATAAAGTACTTCCATAATATGCAATACAGTTTTAAAAAATATTTTTTGTTCCTAATCATTTTATTCAAAAATTAAAAATAATTATAATTATTAAGAAATCTTACTTATATTATAAATGTGAATTTTTGGATGTATGTTTGTTACTCAATCACGCCAGAACGGTTGAACGGATATGAAAGAAATTCGGCACATAGATTGCGTATAGTCTGGAATAGCACATATGCTACTTTTTATCAAAAAAAAAAAAAACAAAATAACGGCTCCCGTGGGATAGATTTTTTCCCTTTTTTACAGAGCAAAGGATCGGCATGATTTTATGCATATGAGTTTATGGGTCTAAAAATGAAATAGGCAAAATTTTATAACCAAAAAATGCGCGGTTCCTATGGGGAAGCATAATAATTGCATCGTATTCAGGAACAATGTTTGTTACTCAATCAATCCAGAACGGCTGAACGAATCTAGATGAAATTTGGCACAGAGATAGATTATAGTCTGGAATAACACAAAGGCTACTTTTTTTATTTCCTTTGGTATTAAAAATATGTTGTTAAATTGAGTAATTGCATAATTTACATACAGAGATGATATTTTTATATCTTACTACTGAAAAATTATATAGCAAAAATACAAATTGTCGTTACAGTGAACTTTCGAAAGGAAAATGCTACAAGAAAAAAAACCTTTCATGGCGAAAAAATATTATTAAAATTAATTGATAGGCAAATTATAAAATCTACTCTTGTCTAATATCACAGTTATTAATATAGAAAAATATAATATATGTTAATATATAAATAATATGTTAATAAATAAATGAATTAAGGAAATCATAAATAAATAAATAAATACATAATTTAGTTATAAATAAATAAAAATAGTAATAGATAAGTAAATAAATAAATTAGGAACAAACAAATAATTAACTAATAACAGATAAAGTAAATTAACAAATACATTCGCAAGATTATAAAACGACATTAATTGATACAATTTCATATATAGGTAAGTACATCCATAAATAAACAAGTAAATATAAGAACAAGCTAATAATAACATAAGAATAAGTTAATAATTATAATAATAATAATCAACGCGTACAGAATTATATAACTAAGAACATAAAAGAAATATAAGTAAATATGTAGCTAAACTAATCTGTTTATAAGGACATTGTCAGATGTTTGGCATCTTAAAGTGTATGTTTGCATAAGTTTATTAATCCTTGTAGTAACAAAATCGATGTTGGCTCTGTTATGCAATTCATGTGTAGAAAAGTGCCGAGGAAGTTTCAGCATCATTTAAGAAGCTTATTTTGTGCAACTTGTATTTTTTTTTTGTGAGTGGTTGCACATTTTCCTTAAACAGGACATCCATAAAACATAAAAGATTGATAAATAATTTTTAATATAATTATTTTATTATTTTCGCTTAAAAGTGATTTGCGATTTATTAAGGGATACATAATTTCAATTGTCTTGCTTATCTTGTTCAATGAGTTTGTTATTTGTTTGTCGTATGTTAATTTTGTATCTAGTATAATACCCAAATATTTGACGTAATCCTTCCATTCCAAATCCACTCCATTAAATATTAAATTAATGCTTGGTAAATAACAAGTTTTTCTTTTCCGAGTGAAAAAGATTGCTTGGCCAGAAAAAAATATACGGTTCTCGTGGGATACATTTCTTTATGTTTTTCACAGAGCAAAGGATCACTGTAGAACGGCTGAACACATCTAAATGAAATTCGACACAGAGATAGATTTATAGTCTATAATAGCATATAGGCTATTACTTTTTATACAGAAAAATTAACAGTTTTTGTTGTTTTTAATTAAGAAAGGGATACAAATAATTTTTTGCATGGTTGTTAGTTTAGTGGTGAGTGAAGGAAACAGAGGGTTCTTTGCATCACTGAAAAATGCATGGATTCTGTGAGATATCATAACAGTTTGTTTCTACACTTTAAACAAGTAAGTAAATAATAAATAAAATATTTGATTATTATTATAAAATATTTGAATATTCTAATCGTATCGAATCGACGGAAGGGTAAAGTGAAAAAAAAAAAATATTAAATATTTTTACATATACTTACGTACCTAAATATTTTATGTCTAATTTTTTGAAAGAATAGTTGTGAGGTAAGTTATATTATTGTGTGCTTATACGTTTAATTTAAATTGTGTATATGTTGGGTTATGTATGTTTGTTACTCAATAACTAAGTCTAAAATAAGACATAGGCTATCTTCTTTTATCCCGAAAATGTACGGTTTCCATGGATAGATTTTTTTCTGTTTTTCACAAAGAAAATTATTTATTTATTTATTTTTCCTGAAACAGAGTATTAGCGCTCGATAAAAGCGGACTTGGTTTTGTCAGAATGTCAGATAAAATGTGAAATGTTTAATGACAGAGATTTGTTTAATCGGCATTTACACCCCAACGACACATGTGAATGGATATGGTAGGTAGATGAACTGGATACTGGATTAAAACAAAGGGTATTTTTATCCCGGAAAAGTTACGGTTCCTGTGGGAGAGTATTTGATGTGAAAAACACCACTTATTTGAGTTTATTCCGCCGTTCCGTAGCAACGCACGGGTACCTGCTGGTTAATTCATAAAACATTAGATTTTGGTAAATTACAGCTTTCAAGAGCAAGTACCCCATCAGTTGTTTTGTTCCTTTTGCTTACATCCTTAAGATGACCATCACAGTTAGCTGCCTGCAGGTACGCACATTAAATTAGTTGAGGTCGGTATCCTATTAAGTTTAATTGCGGTCTTCCTCTTTTGGGTACATTAGGGATCAATTCGATCACTTTTTTAGCTTATGGGTTACTGCCCATATGCGCTCCACATGTCACAGCCATTTCGGCGGCTGTATAGTTTTAGCTTTTTGACAATAGTTCGACGTGGCTATACGTAATGCAAGATCCTACCTAAAAGACTTCCTTCACACTCCTTCGATACTCCCTGGATATAAAATCGCAAGATAAATCTTTCTATTAAAACACCCATGGAAATTTTACTCCGTTTTCGATAAGACCCATTCTTTTAAAAGGACTTAAATAAAATACTACCATGTTCCCACTATCATCTCGTTCCTGTACTGTCCTTGTGACTCTGTGTAAACTGATTTACCCTTTGACAGAATTTTCTTACATTTCAGTTGCCTATATGACCAAAAGACTTTCATTAGACTCTTCCTGAGTTCTAAAGTTCTAGCAGCTTGTTGGTACTGTATTCCCAGGTAATTTGCACTTTGTAAATTTCTTCTAATAGATTCTGAGATATTTAGTCAGCATGAGTTCTAGCGGTTTAATGCGTTATTACACTCAGAGAAAAATGCCGTGTAAAAATTTAAAAAGACTGATGTCAATTTTACAAGGTAAACAGTTCCATACAAATTTACAAAAATTTCATTATTTTACACGATTCTTCCGTTTTAAGTTAACAATGGTAATATGTTTGGATCAATTACAACATTGTTAGTTGATTCAACAAGATATCATGTTATATTAACTTAGATGTAATTTTGTAATTCTACTTTAGCTGTCACAGTGTTAATTCTACAATTTAATCTGGTCATATTAAAAAGCAAACAGATCTACATGTCAATGAAAAAATGTACAGTCTAATGAACTATTTTCACTATCGGAGTGCTAAATTTAGATTGTACACGTTTATTTCACCCTAATTAAACAGATTATCTTGTTTTTCTAAGAAATGTACCGAAAAAAATATATAATAATCATATTTACAATCAACAGAAAAAATTTAAATGTAAACAAATGTACCATCTACCATTATATGAACATCTTAACCTGATAAAAGTGTTGAATCTGCGCAGTGCATGTTCGAGTAGCAGATCATCATGTTTAACATGATTTGCACTTTGAAATTAAGCAAAGATAGTGTAAAATCTAACAGAAGTTCACTTTAAATTAACATTCCCAAATTGTTATTTCAATAGGTTTTAATAAGTTTTACAGTATTAAAATAAGAATATATCATGTAGACTCAACATGATGAACTGTTTGCAACTTTTAAAATAACATTTTAATTCGTGTTACTTCAACACTTTTTTAATGTTAATGGTTGAGAAGGCAAAAACCGTGTATCTTGTTGATACTCTAACACTGCCAATATGTTTAAAAAATAACAACATTATAATTGGTTAGTTTCTGTTTGATTTTACATTATTTTTTCCCTGAGTGTAGATAAACAAGGTCAAAGAATTTCAAAACATTATTTCACTGTTGTAGCGTCATAAATATCGGCTCCTATTTGAGCTACTACTAAGGTTGTAACCCTAGTCTATGTTGGTCCCTCGGAGTTTTTCGACATCAAAGTTACTGCGATATGCCTGACTTTTAACGCAGTATTATCAGTTTTGTTGACGGTTCATTGATCATGAGAACGAAAAGTGCCCCTGAGTTTATCACTGCCCCCATACAAAATTTAATTTTTATACCCTACGTCCACAATAAAAAATTACTATAGCTTTACTGTCCAATGTTTCGTTTTTGATACCCTTTATTCAATTTGTAACTGATTTTCATCGTGCATTGTTTAATTTTTGATACCTCGTTACAAGACACTTCACTGTCCCTATATACAAAGTGATAAAAACACGTCCAATACTTTTTGCAGAAAAATCATTTAATTTTAAATAATGTATAAACTTAATTCAATAACATTTGTATTAATAATGATACATTGGACGCTGAGAACTAGGTACAAGCCATATGATGTCTATCAAAAAAGAAACATTTGACATTGAACGTTTTAACGTCGTGCTGCGCGCTCTTATAATGCTTTTAAAGAAATCATAAAAAGTTTCCTTGGTTGAGCCAATAATATCATACATCCATAATTGACTCTTTGAAAAGAGTAACTCTCTTTCAAACTATTTATATTTGTATATAAATACTTATCCACTTGAAAAAAGTTCATAAATTTTATTCTAATAAAGCAACACCACTTAACCATAAAAATAATAAATATAAAAAAAAAAATCCATTTAAATCAAAAACAAACCCAAACAATAAATTCCATTCCTATTATAACACCAAGTGTTAAATTTACACAAAAAACGAAAAAGTTTAACAACTATTTAAATTAAAATTTGGCGTTTATACGAAGTGCAACCGTTTGCTAAAAACCCCAACAGCAAGATACTTTGAGAAATATTTTATACCCTGATCGCTTTCTATAAAACTAGCTTCCTAAAACACTGTTATGAAACCTATTTGCGTTTGTAGTTTGTTTTTGTGTGTAAAACGAGAAGAGTATCTTTATGTAAAAACAACAATAATTACATTAGAGTTTCACAGACTTGAACTACACTACGCCAATGGGCAATCTAAAGTTTTTATAGATGTTTACTATTGTGCTATACTTTGTGTGTTGCCCTTGTCCGATGAAAGCTAAAAAATAAAAGCGGGAGCAAACAACAATAATATACAAAAAAAAAAAAAACTGATACAATACAAATTTTTAGAATTTCCACCTCTGCATTGTGTGTATGTGTGTGTGGATGTGGAAATGTTCTGGTTCTGGGTCGCCTTTGGCATACTGAGGATGCCATGAAGTTATACTGCAGTTGTTTCAGTCCCTATGTAACTACTTTTGTAAATATACTTTAAAATGTTAACTTGACTGTTTTTTTTTTAATGTTATGTCTATAGCCTTGTGTAAAGATACTCTTTTTATTTTTATGTCTCTCTTTTCTAGCAAACCATAGTTTACGCTATTGTACTTAAAATGTGAACTGTGTAATAGAGAATAGCTGCCATTGAGATATTTTTTTTTTCGCTCACAAAGCAAAAATGCAACAATTCGCAAATGTGCAAACCATGGAAAAGTTGACTTTCGTTTTGTCAAGCAAAATGGTAAATAAGTTAAAATATAAGGAAACTTTGGTGTAAATTGCACGCCCCTTTGCTGGTAACTATATCAGCAATTAGTTTCAACCGGAAAATTGCAATTTTTTAAACTCTAGATAAAAACATATCACAAATGTTTTTTTCTATGACAATAATTATAATGATCATAATATTAAAATTTTGTTTTGTAACATGTTATAACAGTAAAATACATGTTGCTTGTAGTTCTTATTTGTATCATGTTAAATGAAAGCTGGGATTTTTATTGTTGCTCGGTCTACCGGATAACGATAACAACAAATTCATATGACGACCCTGGGCCTGGGACATAATGACTTGAACATGATCTACTAGTAGCAAACTTCACGTAAATAACATTTGAGAAGAATCATCAGTTGGCAACAGCAACTGAACTAGAAAAAGAACTTTCGAGCATCTATCTAGATTCTAGATAATTGCAAATGGTTCGATAGTCGATATTCTGTTAAATAAATACGACTTTAACATACACCATACGTCAGCAAGATAGTTTTGAATTTGAATCCGAGAATGATATCTGATGATAATTACGACGAACCAAATTTTTACATGATCAAAAATTAGGTCAAAAAATACTGCAATGTCCCAAAGGCAGTAAAAATTTTTGGTCGTTTGTAAAAAACATACGAAATACAACTTCATCTTCGGTTCCGACGCTCGTCTTCAATGACACTCCTGTGCACAAGATAAAGCTGATTTGTTTGCTGCTCGGTTTGCTGCTAACTCGACGCTGCCACCTAGTGTTATGTCTCCTTCTGTACTTAAGAGCGTAAACGGTTTTATGGGAAAATCTTCTTTCGCACTCGTGCAGTTGCAAAAGTACTCAAGGACCTCAACAAATCCGCTGGCCCGGATAATATTTCCCCCGTTGTTTTGAAGAGGTGTGCGCTGGCAAAACCGCTGCGTAAGCTTTTCCATCTATCCTATTCTACTGGTCTCTCTCCGAGTGGATGGAAAACAGCATTTGTCCAGCCAGTCCCTAAAAAGGGCGAATCTTCTTCCCCCTCTAATTATCGACCGATTGCACTAACGTCCCTTATTTCTAAAGTCATGGAAACGCTGATTAACTATCAGCTTAAGACAACGAAATTTATGGATGGATGAAGAATACTGATTGGTGCATGCAGCGAAAACGAGGCCTACCAGGCTATGCTGCAGACTAGAACCAAAGCCTCTGAGAGAGCAGCCCGAGAGCTCTACGTCTGCGGGCAAAAAATGTGGGAGGAACGCCGACTTCTCGGGAAGAAAAAGAGAGAGCACGAGAAGCGAGCGGTTGAGTCTATCAACGATTTTCCTGGCAGGAGTGATGTAATAAAATTCTATCAAAGGGAAAAAGATCAACCCAAGGCTTTAAGGCCAGAACAGAAGCCTGCAGAGATGAAATGGGGAATATGGTAGGGGATACACAGTCAGTGCTGAGGATCTGGAAAAACCCTTGGGGAAACATACTGGGGTCGCTAAAACTAACAGCCCGAATTCTGTTATTCCAATATAAATTAATAGATAATTTAAGTTTTGTCTAATCAGAACGTTAATGTTTTTGATCGACGACTTCAATGTCCTAATTTCCAGATCACGTGTGTCCGTGAAACGTCTGTACAGAAGTTTCAATCTAGTCAGCAGTCCACTTTTTTGTCGGTGTAGTGCGTCGATTGTCGCGTTCTTGTATAAACCAGTAGGATCTCGTTCCTTATATTTTATATATTTTTAATATGAATGGTACCTTGGCTTGGTGTGCCCAATCCACAAAAAAGAAGATGCCCTGACATGCACCAACTACAGAGGAATTAGCCTCCTAAACGTCGCTTTTTTTTCAATTTGTTCGGCTATCCTGTGTGATCGCTTATAACCCCTCGTAAAAGAACTGATTGGCCCATGTGGATTAAGACCAGGCAAGTCCACCGTCAATCAAATGATCACACTCAGACAGATTTTGGAAAAAAAACGATCGATACACACCACCTCTTTATCGATTTTAAAGTCGCGTATCGGCGCATGATAGCGTGGATAGAGACGAACTGTACAGAGCCATGTCGTATCTCGGCATCCCTGCCAAACCCGTCCACCCGTGAAGGATGACGATGGAGAAATCTCGCTGCTCTACTGTCAAAGTCGGTAAGAACACAACCGAACTGTTTGATGTTGAGAAAAGGTCTAAGACAAGGCGACGCCCTAGTTCTCTCTATGCGGATAAGTTAACGTTTGCCGATCGTTAACTACTTTTGTACTGAAAATAAAACCATAAAAATGACGCGATTTCTTTTCTATTGCTTTCAGTACAAATGTAGTAAATATCGGACAAACATAACATTTGATATCTTGAACCAGGTTATCGTTACACAGGCGAACGTTATACAGGGAAACGTACGCGGTAGATCGTGCTCCCGGAAAATGTTACGCGTGGAAAATTTTTGAGAGAAAACACAGGCAGCCTCTTAGAAGATCAAGATCAATGCGAAAACTAACAATCTAAGTAAAAGCAGTGTTAAAAAGGATGAGCAGCCTTGTTCTATAGGTTCTATAAGGCAAGTCTTGGATTCATGCAAAAGAAAAATACGTTTTGAGATAACAATCAGTATGACATAACGATGATAGCGAAGACGAAAAAAGTGGTTCAGGCAATTATGTCTGTCTGTCTGCCTCCGGCACCTACAGCCTAAACGGGTGGACCGATTTCCATAAAATTTAGTAGGTATGGTTTTTAGTGTAATATGCTCAGAGTTTTTTTTTAGGTCACTGGAAGTCTAAAAATAACGGTATCTGCCATATAACGGTTATCGAACATTGTATTTTTCTCGAAAACGGCTCTAACGATTTCAACCATATTTTACATGTGTAATAAAGTGAAGAAAGTCTATAACATAGTCCAAACCAAGCTTTTAAGAAAATTCGTTTAATGGTACCTTCCATATAACGGTATTTTTACATTTTTTTGTCAGATTAACAGTTTAGAGTAGACGATATAATGGAATGCTGCTTGATGAAAAATATAAAGAAAACACTTCTTTTTGTAATTTTTCTCCCTTGCGATGCGTGTATCTCGGAAACAGTTGTTATTTGGAAAAAAATGAACCTAACAAAAACTGATATAAGCGTAAGTCCCCAAAAGCCCCCTTTTGGGGGCTTAATACTCCTTGCCCTCCTCCGGATCACCTCCCAGGGATCAGGACTATTAGTATGTTAACTACTTAAGCAGCTTGAACAATATTTTGAAGGAATGGCTTACTTGGGTCGTACATCAATACGTTCCTATTTAAAAACAAATTTGAATTTTACTTGCTCGAAAATGGTTTAAATGTTGGTAACATGATTATGGAAGCAGAAAGTGGCAAGTGTTGAACTATTTTGAAAATTTGATAAAATGGACCAATTTTTGAAATAACTTGCCGTGGGTAGTTCCCTACATTTTTTTTAAATATGATGTATTAAAGTTTGCGATGCTTACAAAATTTGTTTGAAAAATGACTCAGTGAAACTTAATTTTTCTTGCAAAACTTACAATATTTATTTTGTATTTCGAGATTGCATTCAGTAGCATGGTTATTAAGGATAACGTAGGAAAAAAATCACTGAAAAATATCAAAACTTGTGACCACAGTACATACAAATGTGGCCCTGGGTATCGATTTTCATAATTTTTCTAAATATTGCTGTTATTACGTAACCCAGCGAGATATTTTTTTTCTTTCTATTTGCAGTACGGGTATAACCTACCCTATCACCCGTTACCCGCTTGACGTTGAGTTGCGGGACACCCTGTATATATAGATTCAATAATTCATCTTTTATTTAAATTCAATATTTCCAAGTATCAATTTAAAACAACAATATATAAGATCAATAAAAAAAACTAAATATTATACACTCCTCGTCAACTGAATACGCACAAACATTTTTTAATATACTTTATCCATTTTTTCCAAACAGTGATGGTTATTATGCCATCTGTTGATGCTAACTATTCCCTTAAGATGTTAAGCAGATAATTCCGAAAGAATTATCCAAAAACAACCGTGAGTTTTTCTTCAACCACTTGCAAAGTGTTTTATATGCAAAGTAGGATTTTTTTTTTTAGTCAACTGAATAGGTACAACGCCATTTTCTTCGTTGTTTTTAAGTTTTTTGGAGTGCTTGACAGTTTAAATTAACGATTTTAGTGTTTTCAGTAAAATTTAATTCTTGATTTCAAATTTTAAGAAAAATGGGTAGATCTACGTGTCTTAACAGTGTTGAAAAAGAGCTAAAGGTTGTAACATCAAAAATGACAGCAGCTGGGTATAAAGTAATTTTGGAAAGAAATTTTCCTAAATTTTCTAACATCTTTGGACCCATAAACTGGACCTACCAACATGATAATGCGCCTATTCACTCAGCGCGCATAATAAAAACATTGATAGAGGAGGAACAAGTGCAGTTGCTTCAATGGCCGCCGTACTCACCTGATCTAAACATCATGAAAAATGTCTGGGGATGGTTAGTACGCAAAGTTTATGAGGGTGGTCGTCAGTTCGAAGACAAAGAAACCTTAATTTCTGCAGTCAAATTAGCGTGGAGCGAAATTTCGTTAAATTACATTAAAAAGCTATACGATTCCATGCCGGATCGAATTTACGAAGTAATTAAAAATAAAGGTGGAAGTACCCACTACTAAACTTAAACAAAAACTTGTTTCATTCCATTCCAATATCAATTTTAATTTTTGTACCTATTCAGTTGACTCAAAAAAAAAACTTCTACTTTGCATAAGTTTCACTTTGGAAGTGGTTGAAGGAAAAACTCACGGTTGTTTTTGGATAAAACTTTGAAATTCTGTTATTTATATGTTACGAAAATTTTTACCATCAACAGATGGCATAATAACCATCACTGTTTGGAAAATATGGATACAATATATTCAAAAATGTTTGTGCGTATTCAGTTGACGAGGAGTGTATTTTCATTGTTCTAAAATCGTCACAGTTTCATATTATGAATTTATTTTATATTACGAGTTTGTTTATTAAATATTACATATAATTCTATAAATAGTTTTTTCTCCGAATCTGTTTCTGACATTGCCAAACAATATTCAAACAAAAGTTGGTAAGACTGTTTGAACGAATTAAACGATTTTATACCTTTAAGCAATTATTTTCACTTTTCATCCAACAACTGTAAATGTCGTTTCTCTTATTGAATCATCTAATTTCACAAAATCTTGAACTATATATAGATAGGTACACATATGAACTCACTTACAATTGTTTGCTTAACATTTTCGAAAAACACCATCAGTATCAAGACTAAAACATATTATACTTCCTGAAACCTAATTCCCATTCCATTGGGTGCCATATTGTGTTCGGAGCAGTATTAAAAAAAAAAAAAAAAAATAAGAAACATTAAATTTATTGTACTTCACATACACAAAGGCGAACGAAGCTGCCCCCGAACCGAACGAGAAAAGGTAGTTATTTATTGATTTTGTACCGGGATTACTAGATTTTCTCTTGGGCTTATCCCTGTTTGGGTTGGAATGGAACACAATATGAACACAACTCTCGATTGCCTCTGACTTAAGGCGACACCTCAAACACAATATCATGTATGTAGCCGTACACATGTGTGTATGTATATATATGCTGAGAAAGGACACGCGCTGTAAATATGAACTTTAATCCGACTACCCGAAATTTTATTTGAAAACGCGGTGTATGGATGGATAGATAGGTTGAAATTGTTTGTATAAAAAATTCTATATCGGCTGGGGGGTATACTTTTAAGGATTTTCCGTTTAAGCTTTAATATTTTGGAACACACAAGGTAAATTGAACCAGTCCAGCAATTCAAATTATCCCTTATGGTCAAAAACACAAGCTTCAATTATTAAAGAACATTAATTCAAAATGTAAATGACCAACAAATAGATGTACTAGGCCACTAGGGCAACTATTATTACATAGTTATCCTTTAAATACTTTTATCATAATAAGAGAGCCCTTGTGGCATAAAACATAAACGAAGAATTAATGGTTAATCTTTTAAACTATTAAATAATAATGAGAATGTTATGGCTATTATAAGAAAAGCTTAGGTTTTGGAAACATCCTGCGAGTCATATTCCTCTGCAGGTAACCTTCGTTTCGTTACGAAAATCCACTATCTAAATTAGTTCTGGATACGATTTAAGATATGACTGAAAGTAAGTGCTTTTTGTAAAGACTATAAGCATATATAGTAATGATCATCTTTGTGTGGATGTGGGGGGAGCTTTAATACTTCCAAGCAAAAGTTATGGAACGAAGTAAATACCCACTGTATGTAAGCAATTCATTCTCTTCATTTTAGTGAACCAAAACAAGATTTTCTCTCTGCAGTCATTAAGCGTTTCTCATTTATAGTTTCTTCCGAATTCATAAATCTTCAAGAACAGAAGATGGCCTAGAAGTACGATATTTTTAATAATTTTTAGCTCCATTACACTATAGACGGAGAGCCAGCAACAAAAATATACTTTTTAATAACGAAAATAATTAGCCTTAATATCATCTTCCGAAAAGTATGATAATTAACCACCCTTCGGTGGTGATGTACTTGCTATAGAAAATCCCCGGTGATCGTTAAAGAGGTGCGGTGTTTATCGATCTGGAATTCCTGGTTTTTGTTTTCTAAAATTTGTCACATTGTGACTAATCAGATTGTTAACAAAGAGTTTTGGGAGGTCACACAGGATAGCCCACATAATTTTATAAGCGACGTTTAGGAGGCTGATTCCTCCGTAGTTAGTCCTTTTTTGTGGATGGGACACTCTATGCTAAGGTTCCATTAATCGGGCATGCTTTCGTCCTACAGAATAAATATTTAGCTTCATATAAGTATCAAAAATCATAAAAAAATACTGAACAAATCTACCTTGGCTGGTAATGATCCCCTTTACTGATTTACTTCAATCAAATCTTATTAAAAAAAAAGCACTGATCCCAACTCACAACACTCTGTGCTTAAAATACTTCTGCGACCAGTCTGTACAACTACTCACACAAAAAGTACTCACATCTCTGAATTTGTAAACGAATACACTTGCAATAATTACTTTTTTAATCAAAGTGATTATTTTGTTCAATTTGAATTTTCTTTAAAGTAAAATTCTTTAAAGTAAATAGCCTAAACCTTTAACAGTTGGGTCAGTCAAACTGTGAGGAGCTTAGTTTTTTCCTGAAAAAACGCCCCTAAAAACGAAACGCCCCGGGGAAAGTCCCGGTTTCCGGTTTCCCATAAGGCCACTCATGCCGCTGTATATAGATACCTATCATCATCATCATTATCGGCTCAACAACCGGGTCCGGTCCTGGCCTCCTTCAAAAAGTCTCTCCACCTATCCCGATCTCGAGCCGACACGCCATCCAGTTGCGCACCCCAAGGCTCCGGGCGTCCTGGTCTACGCCATCTCTCCAGCGCAAGCATGGTCTACCACGATGTCGTATGCCATAGTATGTACCACAAAGAACTATCCGAGCAGGTTCCTCTACGCTCATGCAAGCTAGGCGCCCTGCACACCGGAGTCTACCAACCTTAATTTTTGTCACGATATCTGCTGTAGGTAGATTGCGTACAATTCATGATTGTACCATCACCGGAATCGTCCTGAGACGTAACAATCATGAATTGTATTTATTAGGTATAGGTATATACATATACCTAATAAATTTGGTGGCAGTTATAAGAACAAACAAAATTTCTGAAATTTGGATGCCAATATATCTCACTTTAACACCCCCTATGAGTTGACCTTGACGTGGTGGGGGTGCTTATTTGTGGGGTTCTCTAGCAATCCAGCTACAGAGCCACACAAACCAACATAACTCAAAAAACAAAACACAAGTATGAAGACTTGGAAAATAAAAAAATATGGAAAAAGTAAACAAAAAGTATAAAAATCGAACTGGGATATCGGTTCAAAAGTCGGTAGGAGTCACGACTGCCGGCGATGGCTTGGCCTCAAAAGAGGATAAGTCGCCAGTGACAAATAACAACACGAACACAAACAAAAAACAAACTTTGGCCATTCCAAATGAAAAAGCTTTAAATAGCGGTAGGACTGGTGTGACGACCACAATTTCCGGAAAGGTTAACAAGCCACCCCGGGGTTGTGGAGCGTCCCACAGTCTAGACGCTACTACCTGCGGAGGAGATAACAATCTGCCCGCTGGTAACGTATCCACTCCGAACTCGGTAGGACTCAAAGAAGCTGACAAGGGTCTAGCCAACCTCTCTTCTGCTGCGAAAAACGCAGCCCTTAGTGGAACTCCCACACAAACCGCCCGTACAAAACCTCTCGTGTATTTGGGAGTTAATGCTCTGGCTCAAGGTTCGACCACGACTGTTGGTCCCACCACTAGACAAGGTAGATCTCTTCCGAACACATCGGAGGCTCCCCTCCTCGATGGCAGTGGTAATACGTCATGTAGACCTACTCCCACCGAGAAGAGGAAGAAAATGACAATGAAAAAGGAATTCAGGAACGCTACGAGAATAGTGAAGGTGATCGGTGCCTTGCCAGCATCTGAACTAGACTCAAAGCAATCCGAAAAACTTGCCTGGGCCAAAAACACATTAGCCCAACTTCAGAACTGCAGCGACTTAACGTCAAAGCGACTAAGGTCTTCCGAGGGAACCACTCCGGAACCCAAAAGGCCAAAGGCGAACACCGCTGGCGCTCCATCCTTTACCAGGAAAGATCTGTCCTTTAGTGCCGTGCTAAAAGACAAAACCATTCTAGCTGTCATCGACGGTAGTAATGCAGATGGCGCGATCTCTCCCGATCATTGGCAAATGGTTTTGAATAAACTCCAAGCCTCATACTGGACCCTCATGCTAGAAAATCCAGGGGAACCTGCAATTTTTGAGGATGCGGGATGGTATCAAGGTCGAGTCAAGCTAGTTGCCTTTGATAGTGAGAGGTCGTGTGACCTGTATAAACTCGCTGTCAGCAGGTTAGAGGGCCTATGGCCAAATGCAAAACTCGAGGTTGTGGCAAAGGAGAATATCCCATGCAGACCAAGAGCCCGCACTAATGTCCCGGCCGATCTCTCCAATAAAGAAATCATCCTCAAGATGCTACAGTATGGTAATCCATCCTTGCCTACTCACGACTGGAAGGTTGCGAAGCTTGAAGGTCCACGGGGTTCTTATAGATCAGCCATAGTGGTGATAAATAAGGACTCTTTGGCTCCATTGGCTGAAACCCAAGGTGTGGTTAGGTTTGGATGGTCTACCATAACTCTAAAAGTATATAAAAAAGACGAGGAAAACGCATCGAACGCGATGCCATCAAAATCACAGGATGTATTTGCAGAAAAGGAACATGCCTCGGGTATCGACCTTCAGACAATGGAGGTAGATACTCCATGCACCTCCTCCACTGTGTCGTCCTCCATTTATATAAAACCGCCATCTGTCGAAGAGGCTCCTAACGTTGACAAATACTCCGACATGGATATTGTTGACTCCGCAAATGAAACATCTTGCAATGAGGACGACCTTCTTAAATCGGATTTCGATTCCGATGTAGATCTCGACCAAACTGTGGTGGGTGTTGATCCACCTAGCTGTAACCAAGATGGTGCAGTTAGTACAGATTAACACCCATCACTCCAAAGTGGCTTCGGCCTCCCTTCTTCTCCGTCTACAAAATAAAGGGGAAGACATCGTCCTGATCCAAGAACCTTGGATTGTCAATTCCACTGTTCAAGGACTCAGGACTCCCGGATACTACCTGCTGTATGCATCAAATAAAGGTGACCCTAGATCTTGCATATTAGTAAAAAGTAGCATTAACGTATATTTACTCCCTGATTACAGCGATCGTGATGTAACCGTAGTTAGACTACAAACCAATAACGGGGCGTACTGGTTAGCATCAGCGTATCTCGGCCATGACCACCTTGGCCCTCTTCCTGCCGACAAGCTAGAGGAACTAATCAGGGAAGCAGAACGACAGAAAGTCTGCCTTATAATCGGGTGTGACGCTAATGCCCATCATACCGTCTGGGGAAGTACAGACATAAATGACAGAGGTGAGTCACTTTTTGATTTTATTCTAAGTACTAACCTTATAGTAAGTAACATTGGCAATGAACCAACATTCATTACCAAAAACCGACAAGAGGTTCTAGATATCACTCTTGTCTCCGATACGATTCTTCACAAGATCAAAAACTGGAGAGTTTCTAAGGAACATTCGTTCTCTGATCACAGATACATCCAATTTTGTCTTGATGAAGAATCTAAAAAACAGCCAGCCTTCCGAAATTATCGGAAAACCAACTGGCAACTATATAGAGAAACTTTAGTAAGATTAGTTAAACCATCACTCTTAAGTATCCCTTCTAATAAAAATGATCTTGAGGATAAAGTCAAAGATCTCACCCTAGCTCTCAATAAATCAATGGCCATTTCTTGTCCCCTTACTCAAATAAGAGGAAAACAGAAACCACGTTGGTGGAACTCGGGTCTAGAACTGCTCAGGAAAAAGTGCAGACAACTTTTTAACCGAGCTAAACATTCTAGAGATAGTCTGGACTGGGAATTTTATAAAGAATCCCTAAAAATTTATAAAAAAGAATTAAGAAATAATAAAAGAACCTCCTGGAGGAACTTCTGTGGAAAAATGGAAGAAACTTCAGAAGCTTCACGATTAAGAAAAATTCTATCAAAAAATCCTACAATGCCTAGCTCCTTAAAGACAGCTAACGGCTCTTGGACCAATTCTTGCGAAGAATCGCTCACCCTGCTACTAGACACCCATTTTCCAGGTAGCTCACAAAATATAAATAGCATTGATTCATTATTATCAAGCAACACACATACAAATATTGTTGGTCTGATTTCTAAGGATAAACTGAAATGGGCTATAAACAGCTTTGATCCTTACAAATCTCCCGGACCCGACGGCATAATACCTGCCGAGCTTCAATTTGCCTCGGATATCATAACACCCATCCTAGAGATCATCCTAATTGGTTGCGTAAAATTTACTTACATTCCCTCTTTATGGAGAGAGGTAAAAGTTGTCTTTATACCCAAAGGCGGTAAATGCTCCCAGGTTAACCCTAAAGATCTCAGACCAATCAGCCTATCATCGTTCCTTCTCAAAACCCTAGAGAGATTGATCGATATCCATCTGCGCAATGCTATAGATCCTAATCTGGTATCTACTGCACAACACGCTTATTGTAAAGGAAAATCGGTAGAAACGGCTTTACACACACTGGTACGAACCATCGAATACTCACTACATCATAAAGAGTACACTCTAGTTGCATTTCTCGATATTGAAGGCGCCTTCAATAATGTCAGCTATCAAGCAATCACAGCGTCACTGAAGAAACTAGATATACATGGTTCACTGAATGACCTAATTAATTTTATGTTAGAAAGTAGAATTATCAATTCATCTTTAGGTGGCACTCATGAAAGAAGATCTGTCAGCAGAGGTACACCTCAAGGCGGAGTCCTTTCCCCACTTCTATGGAACATAGTCGTAAATGAGGTGTTAAAAAGCCTAGAAAAAGAAGGTTTCAAAGTGATCGCGTATGCCGACGATGTTGCCATTGCAATATCGGGAAAACATGCTCAAATTCTCGTTGAATTAATGCAAAATGCTCTAAATATTATGCTCAAATGGGCAGAAAAATGCGGACTGGGTATAAACCCAAACAAAACTGAACTTGTCCTCTTCACAAGAAAATATAAAATTCCCCAAATAAGTCCCCCATCAATTACGGGAACTCCACTAAGGTTTTCAGATGAAGCTAAATATCTAGGTCTTATCCTGGACAAAAAACTACACTGGAAAGCAAATATACAGGAAAGAGTTAGGAAAGCCACAGTAGCACTCTTCTCTTGCAAAAAAGCCATTGGAAATAAATGGGGCTTATCCCCATACATAACCCACTGGCTCTACTCAGCGGTCATCAGACCGATACTAACTTACGGGGTAGCAGTATGGTGGACTGCCCTAGACAAAGTTACATATCGTGACAAGTTAAGTAAAGTCCAACGGTCAGCCTGTATGTGTATTAGCGGAGCTCCCCGTTCGACACCTTCAGCTGCTCTTGACATTCTACTTAATCTCATACCACTTGATATTTTTAGCAAACAAACGGCCGCAAGCACAGCCGTTCGTCTCAAAGCCATCTCTCAATAGACCGATAACTCAATTGGTCACTCCATTATTCTGAAAACATTCGGACCAAAATTAAGTCACTCCGACTACTCTATACCCCAGCTAGTTTTTGACAAGAATTTTCAAGTCACCATCCCACCAAGATCCACTTGGGAAAATGAGAGTTTCTTGAAAGATGAATCAGTTCATTTTTACACTGATGGCTCAAAAACTAAAGATGGGGTTGGTGGTGGCGTGTACTCAGACAGACTAAATTTAAGTCTCTCATTCCGTCTACCTGACCATTGTAGTGTGTTCCAAGCGGAAATTCTGGCGATCAAAGAGGTATTATCCTGGTTAAGGGAAAACGTGATATCTGTATCGGATATCCGTATATTTTCAGACAGTCAGGCAGCCCTTAAATCAATCAGTGCTGTTTCCACAAACTCAATAACTGCCCGCGACTGTCGATCATCTCTCATGGAGATGGCAGAACAGTTCAATATTCACCTTTTCTGGGTGCCGGGACACAGAGACATTGAGGGAAACTGCAAAGCCGATGAACTCGCCAGAAATGGAACCCTACTACCGGTTTTACCTAACAAGGTGAATATTGGTATACCTATCGCTACAAGCAAACTCATGCTAAAACTAGATGCCATAGAGAAAACAAATTTAAGATGGACAAACACTACTACCTGCGTAGCGACAAAGCAAATCTGGCCAAAATTAGATCAGAAACGTACTAAATGTTTGTTATCTATGAGCAGATTACATCTTAGCTCCGTAATTGGTGTCATAACCGGACACTGCCTCATAGGAAGACACGCCATAAGACTTGGCGTATTATCTAATGATTTTTGCAGAAGCTGCATGGACGAGGAGGAGGAGGAGACTATCACCCATCTTCTCTGTTCATGCCCAGCTCTCTCCCAAAGACGTAAATTACACCTGGGTAATTTCTTTTTCGACGATCCAAGCGATATGTCGAACGTTGATATTCTATCTTTACATCGCTTCATAAGAAGCTCCAACTGGTTTAATTAAAGAAATACTCCCTCGCTCATTTCGTGGTATCACAACGGAGCTATCTGTGGTCTAAGTGTGTCAGTAGTCTTCCTGACAGCCACATAAACCTAACCTAACCTATCTCACTTTAAAGCTAAATTTAATCTCGTCACGGATCCGAATATTAAAACGGTAAAACAGATTTGATTTATTTGGATACCTATGTGTACTGCCGCATATCGCAGCATTGATTCCAATTCAACCAAAACATCCTTCCCTTAGAAGTAAAAATACAAACAAAAAAATCCTACAATAAATGGTTGCCCTATCTTTTAGTATGTAAATGAGCTCATATATCAGGCCACTTCAATCAATTCAACCTATTGAAAGCTTTTAAAGCTAACAAATAATAAAGCTTACCACAAACAGATGTTGCGTTAAATTGAATAGCACAGCATCTTAGTTAAATATTTCCAATCATTATTCTTGATATCGATCATATGGAAAATGTCCCTTGGGAAAAAAAAATCTTGCCGTTAAAATTTACAGAGCAATCATTCATGATCAATGAGCTCTAAGCAGGAGAATAATAAGATTGATTACAGACGTGTTTTCATTTTTCAAAGTATCTTGTATATATGACCTTCTCTTCCTCATAACACTGCCTGCCGCCGACTTTTGCCAAGGCAAACTAAACCAACCACCCTTGTCTTCCTTGGCCTAAAGTACCTCCACATCCAATTTTCTAGGATAAAATAGACATACATTACACCTACCTATGCTTTCTTTTGTAATATTAAAAGTTTTGAGCAACCAAACAGGTAGGTAACCCAAATTCAATCGAATTTATTCCAACACTCTACCACTTTGTGTAACTTTAAATTACTTGTGATACTTTTCCAATAAATTTACTCACCTGGAGGCGGAGGATATGTATAGGTTGGAGTAGGATGTGGAAGTATGGCAAGCCCGAGCACCTGCAACCTGTCATTTGGAAAATTATTCGAACGAATAACTCGCGCGAGAACTTCTTTTGTTGAGTGGATAACGTCGCGTGTCTCGCCTCACTCCTTTATGCTACCCATCCCTTTTTATATCCCCCCTTTTTTTTTTGGTTCTTCTCTTCAATTATTGAGGACTTTGAAAGTATATGAATTATAGGTTCGAATTCCAGGGAGGTGTCAATTCAGCACAAAGAAAAAATAGGTATAACACTGTTCGCGTAAAAGTTACACCTTTGGCAGAAAAAGATTTTATGGAATTTGCAGGTGAAGAATTTTTTTAATGTCTGTTTTTCGAGTTAATAAATCCTGTCATTTGTCTGTATCAAAAGAAAGTTCGACGAAAGGTATAGTCCTATACTAACACATATAAATATATGAATGATGTGTTGGAATGCAATTTCGAGCGCACGACCAACTAACATCTTTTCCAAAATCTATCAAAGGGGGTGACTCTTTGCTGCCTTTTTTATCCTCAAAACAAAGGATTCATATCCTTTCTTATATGATACTCTGGGCTTTGACAACCAATTTTGTTAGGTAGCTAGCTGTACGTTATATCCTGCACAGGATATCATTGTGTGTCTTACAAGCAGAATGATGATGTAATGGTTCATTATCCATTTATTTTAAGTGTGTGACATAAAGAGAGATAGAGAGATAGAGAAATAAAGAGAGAGAGAGAAAAATAAAAAGAAAATCTTTTCCTCAACATCAAATTTTCCATGCAAAGACAAAAGAGAAAAATTTGCGCTACGTTAGCCCTGTAATGTAATGAATAAAAAGCAAATACGTTTTTCCGCAATTTGTTTAAATTTAAGGCTGCACTTGGTATATTACACGGCCCATTGTATATCAATCTTGAATGAGGAAAACCATCTCTCATTTTGTGTGTATTTTTTGTTTTCTTCTTCGTTTTGCTAAACAAACTTTCGCACTTTGGGTAAAGTTAAATTTCGTGTAGAAAAAAAGCACAAAGGTTTTTTATACCTACATATACCTAGATATGGAAAGGATCTTTTTAATACATCAGTCGAGAGTGATGGTAGAAGGAATACATTTTTATAGCGTGATTTTACGGATTGTTTGTTTTTTTTTCATGAGCGAATGAAAAAATAATATAAATTATGAGAATAAATTGTACCTGGTCGGCTATGAAATTTAAAAATCAAGTCTCACAATATATACAATATACATATCATGTACATATGTGTGCCTTATTTTCCCAACATCCTTCGACTAGATAAACATGGTTCGAACTAATTGGTTTTTACAGTTTTGATTTTCTGTTCAAAACCTGTCCATATATTATGTTGGATAGCAGAGAAAACTCCTGCACCCGTTTAAGCATCTATTCAGGTGAATCACATATAGGTATGTAGCTTTAAACCAATCCTTCAACGTCAGTCACCTTGTAGTGGTGCAAAGGCTTAAGTTTCAAAGACTCATTTGGACTGCATTTTCAAGGCAACCTTAATCTTCAGGGATTTTGAAGAGTATCGAACCAAGTACTGACCCCCCCACCCATCCCTAATCCAGGGTGTTACGTGAACCGTGCCTATTGAATAGTTTGCAGCCAGAGGGAATACCGGCTGTATTCTAACGGTACCTTTTTTACACCGGGTTACCTCAAAGAGTAATTAAGACCTCACCATAATATGCGGAGCTCTAGTATGGCAAACAACCCTTTCTCTAGCTACTCGTGGGATTTATTCACCAAGAAATACCCTCAGAAAACTCTAAGTACTTCCGAGCCAACGCTCCTATAGAAGAAGAATTAGTGGAGGAAGTTTCCTTAGGGTGGGGGCATAAGCTCAAGTTTGAAGGCAATAAACACTCGTAGTTGACTGCGCTGATCAAATTGGTTAGAAGAAAATGCATCGAAATTCAGCGCTTTTAAGGTAATCAAGTTGACATCGTGTTTGGGAGACTTAATCCCAAGAATGCACACGATAACCATGTTCCTTCCAAGAAGCACTGGGCAAGAGGAGCTCAAAATGAAGGCCTCACTCAAAACACCCGTAGTTGAGTGGATAAGTGGTTGGTATTGATGACCAGTCAGCAGAAGCCATTTGTAAAGCAGGTAACGAACTGCACTACAAGTTTGGCAAAGTAACTCTCGCAGGCTTAAGAAAGGGAGCTGGGTCAAGTAACCAGACCAAGCCTACAGAAAAAGCGAAGGCTAAAGTCCCGAAAATCGGTATCTCGACACCTGGTCATGGAGAGGTAGATAAGGAAAAAGAACAGCTTTCGGAATCAATTCCGCCCACCTCTTCTTTGGTATTGGTAGAGTCCACCTCCAAAAAACTACCGAAATCTCCAAAAACAGGTTCAAAAACACCAGAACCAAATCCAGAACCAGTAGAAATCGATCTACATGGGGAAATAGAGGGCATGGAACTCTCTTCCAGCTTAGGCGACTTCGCTGACGAAATTCTCCCTACTGATGCGAAGAAGAGTTACATTCCGCGTTTAGGTGGAAAGGTGAATTTTCTAAAAAAAAAAATATTTAAAATCAACGTTAAAACACACAAAGCAAAAAAAAAAAAATCAAACCAATTTTATTCAAAATTTTATGTATTTAACTATAATTTTTGTTTACAAAATTCAATGCTCGTTTGAATTTTTAGACAAAAACAGAAAACCGGATCCTTAAATGTCTTGTACTTTTTGAGAAAACTGAAAATTACAAAAACCGCCTCTTCTAAAAAAAATCAATTTTTTTAGATCCTAATTGACTGGAATTTTGTGTTATTTATGGAATATTAAAGAATTTACCTTCCTTTTAGAATTTTTAAAACATTAAGAATGTTATACCTACGACGCATACAAAGTGAAAAGTACTGGATAAATGCTAATTTAGATGATTTTTTCACTATAATAACACCTAAAAATTGACCTGCTAATAAAGTTTGTTATGTCGTAGTGGGTGGAGGTGCCGCGCATCGATGGATCATACATGATTTTTCAACTAAAATATAGAATATGTGCACGTGCTACCCTAGAAGATTGGTAAGGATTGTTTATTAAAGATGTATTTTCGATCTGAATAATTACTAGCCAACACATTACGATGTCAAACTACTCCCGAGAAGAAAGAAAATCCGTCAAGCCGTTTAGGCTGTAGCTCGGTGAACAGACAACCGTACATACGCACACCCGCACATACGCATATACGCACATACGCACATATGCACATACGCATAAACGCACATACGCACATCCCCACAGCCAGACCACGATTTTTTTTTGTATTATGTTGAAGTCTCCGCCCCGTTGAATATCGTTCCATTTTGTTTGATAATAAAATTTTCCAATGCTTTGCAAATTTTGTTGAAACTCCTAAATTTAAGAGCTTATAAAACAGTGCTTTTCTGTCTACCATATCAAAAGCTGCTCGAAAGTCAACAAAGAATGCGTAGAGCTTATTATTACAGCTAAGCTTTGACCGTGCCAGACATCAAAGTACAAAAATATGTATCAGCAATTACAGCCCTAAGCGGCTTAGGAGAAATTAAAAGGAGAAATATAAAGGTTTTTGAAAAGCTTAATATTCTCGAAAACGGCTCCAACGATTTACTTCAAAAAAAATTACAGATGGTTTTTATCCAATTGTCTTTTGTTCACTTGCAAAAAAAAAATTACAAGCTTATCAACAGTAGGTACATATCATAAAACGGTTATTTTCTTCTTGAGGTATTTCGTGAACGGGTTAATTGATTTTAATTTAAAATTTTTTTTACGAAAGACTTAAATGTCTTGATAAAACTTCGATACCAAAATTTTGCAAAAATGATTAGTTTTAGTTTTAATTAATTTTGTTATTTATTTTTATTGTAAATTCAATATTTGGAAAATGGTTTTACTAAAAAAAATGATTTTTTCTGCATAAAATGTAAACTATTTAGCACTTTAAATTGGAGTTTTTTATAAAAATTATTAAGTAAACATTGATTTATTTGACAACCGCTCTTATGATTTTGGAATTATTTTTTTTAATAGACTTGCATTCAGACAACACAATTTTCTGCATAGCTACTTCGCTTTTCAAAAAAAGGAGTTTTGGCACTTTTAAAAACTATTCATACAATTTTATTCGTATTTTTCATTTTTTTAAAAACAAATTTATTAAATTTGTTTTCATTTTTATTGATGTGGTAACTTGCTACGTGAACAAGTTTATGCGACCCAGTCGTGCAACAGAAGATCAAGTTCGTGCGACTCAGTCGTGCACTTTATTTTTCGGTGATTTTGTTTATTTTTTTTTTTATTCTCAGCTTTTTCTCAGAAAAGTGAACTTGTAAGCGTAAAACAATATACAATTCTCTTGTCCAAAAATAGCTGGTAGTATTTCTTGACACTTGTCACGTTTTGTTACAGAAAGAGAGAAATTTAATAAATTTCCACTTGTCATTTTGCATCGTGACACAAATGTTGAGGTGTGCACAGATTCGTCATTTTGTGTTACAGGATTTTTTTCAAGTTGTCGGAATTTACTTGTCGGATTTTGTCAGTTTTCTTGTTTTTCATCTACGGAATCGTTTAAAGTGAGTAGAATTATTTAAATATTGCAAATACCATGCAAATATAAACACTAGTTGAACACTTATTAAACCGACTCATCAAGATTTACTCCACAAGGGGTGGGAAAACAATCAAAATTGAAACCAGATTAAAACAGAGGGGATCTCCCAGGGTGGGGCTTGTTACATTTTTTCAAAATCTTCATTTGACATCAATCTGTAATACTCAATTGGTGCGTCGAAAAAATGACAAATAATCAAAAACCTTTTGATTTTGCTTGTTGACTGATTATATATGTAAGTGACTGACGTCCTCTGACTGACCGTGTAAAGGTCACTTAAGCTGATGAAATTTAATTCGCTGCGTGTATACTATACATACTGTGACCTAACATTTCAAGCAAACCCTTTTATCATGGTTTTTTGAAATGACTAGGTATTCCTTACTCGTTTTAATATTTCAGATTCAGACTGAAATCTTTACAGCTGTTAAATTAAAATTCTCCAATAAAAGAGATCTGAGTCTCACACGTATTTCACATTTCAAAATAAATTCATCAGAAACATTCTAATGAATAAGATTAAATTAAAAAAAAAAAAAAAACACCTCCTTTTATAGAAACAACAAAAGTGACACGTTATATTCTAACAATTTACAAAAATATCACATTCAAAATAAAAACGTTTGTCAAATTTCATTCTCCTTCTCCGAACAAAAAAAAAAACACAAAGATCAAAATGAGACTTTTGTGAATGTTTTGCGTCTTGTGTCGTCTCAGGTTTTAATTCTATTCCCTTTGGTGTTGACAATGGAAACAGCGAATCTTCTTGAGTGCGGTAAATACAAATAAGACGGTGTAAGCGCCGACAAACAGGAGTGTCACTTAGTTGGTACCTTTCTCAGTTGGCGGGTTGATTTCTTTTTTTTGTCTGCGTTCTTTTTTTTTCTGTTTGAGGTTTTGAATTTGTAAATTTTTAAACACATTCAAGGAGTGAAAAAAGTGTAGGAACTTACGAGATGTTAGTATAATGGGTAAAATTTTGCATTTAAAAAATCATGAGAAGGACAGGTATTTTTGCATAATTACCACATTCATATGAATCTCGGAAATCCCATAAAAGGCACACGTCAGGTGATAGCAAACTTGTTTAAAGAACCAATTTAAAAATTACAAAATGGTGCCAATTAATTGTATTCAAAAAATATATACGAAAATACTTTACATATGTATTATTCTTCTTGTCGCTTTTTCAGTGTAGCAGCAGTCTTTGGGTTCTAATTTAAATTCATTTGTCAAATATCTCGAATTACATCACGAAAATAATGTATAGCACAAGCAAAATGGCATTCAGTTTCAGTTTAAGAAGCTGAAAATTCTCAACGAGCAAGGAACACATTATAATGCGCATTCATTTGAATTTGACTCTATATCCGAAGGATATGCATAATTACTTCAATTTCTCAAAAAGTTAACCAACTTAAGAAGGCAGAACAGCTACTCGCTCTGACAAAGTTACATGTATCCGTTGTTCTTTCTGTCGTTCCTATTTGAATTTAACTTGTGCTAACATCCCACTTCTAACACCCACTCACATCAAACCCTCTGCAATCTGCCTTCAATTACAAGACAACATCTGTTACATTGCCACTCTTGTAATTAATTGCTTCCAAATCAACGGACAATGGACTAAGTGTTGATGGTAATATTAAATTGGAATGCAAGAGTCGTATATCGTAGTCGTTGTTGTAAGTTCGGTCTATCATAGTACAGTAGGGGCACCAGAAGCAGCAGTTTTCGAGACCTTATCTATTAGGGCACCTGTTTTGTGGATAATTATTTATGTGAATTTTAAACGAAATACCTTTGAATTTCAATGGCGGATTTTATTGCAAGAGACCCTTTCATTTGAATGGAGATTGTGATTTATTAAGGCTACGAAAATCTACAATTACATATTGTAAGAAATTTCTCAATTTCATCAATTAAAGTAATTCTAATTAACAACTACAAACAAAATTAGAACTCCACAATTATTGTTTTTTGAAATATTTATGTACGTGCAATACTTATGGAACACATTTTTGGTGCTGTACAATTACAAAATAGTTTCAGTTGTTCTTACCCTGTTAAATAGATTAATTGTCATCGACAAGAAAAGCAATGAGGTATTCCTTTTCAACAACTATATACCTTAATCTTCGTCGGGAGAAAACCTTATTTGAAAAAATCGGGTAAAGTGGCTGGTAAAAGAAGCAATAGGATGTAAAATAAACGACAAGGGTCGTCATTCAATTAAAGTGATACTCCTAGCTTTAATTAAATCGGTTCAGCCTTTATCGATTAATGGCCAAATTTGTAAGAAAGAACTGTCCAAACACCATTAGGTATGTGCATTTTTAGATTATAATCTGAAATGCAGTTATGTTTCTTCTTCTTCTTCTTCTTCTTCTTCTTCTTCCTCTTCTTCTTCTTCTTCTTCTTCTTATTATTATTATTCTTATTCTTATTCTTATTCTTATTCTAATTCTTATTCTTATTCATATTCTTGTTCTTATTCTTATTCTTATTATTATTCTTATTCTTATTCTTATTCTTATTCTTATTCTTATTCTTATTCTTATTCTTATTCTTATTCTTATTCTTATTCTTATTCTTATTCTTATTCTTATTCTTATTCTTATTCTTATTCTTATTCTTATTCTTATTCTTATTCTTATTCTTATTCTTATTCTTATTCTTATTCTTATTCTTATTCTTATTCTTATTCTTATTCTTATTCTTATTCTTATTCTTATTCTTATTCTTATTCTTATTCTTATTCTTATTCTTATTCTTATTCTTATTCTTATTCTTATTCTTATTCTTATTCTTATTCTTATTCTTATTCTTATTCTTATTCTTATTCTTATTCTTATTCTTATTCTTATTCTTATTCTTATTCTTATTCTTATTCTTATTCTTATTCTTATTCTTATTCTTATTCTTATTCTTATTCTTATTCTTATTCTTATTCTTATTCTTATTCTTATTCTTATTCTTATTCTTATTCTTATTCTTATTCTTATTCTTATTCTTATTCTTATTCTTATTCTTATTCTTATTCTTATTCTTATTCTTAGGCCCTTATTGCGAGTGTCGTTTGTCTATCGATAATCGACTGTTGTCGATAGTCGAACGTCGAAAATCGATGTTGGTATTGTGAATCTCAATTGTGAACGATACTTTTCGTTTTTTCATTCGACATCTGTCGTCTGCATTTTTTCAATCGACTGCGTTAAACAAAAGAAGTGTCTACATCTATTTATTTATTATTATTTATTTATGGTCTACATAAACAAACTTTCTCAACCAAAATGTAAGGAAATTTAGTCAAATAAGTAAAATTTACAAAATAATATAACACATTTGTTATTTATAGGGCAAAAGTTGTCAGAAAGCAACTATAAAAGCTAGTGCTTTTGATGGAAGCGAATCCAGACATCGCGAAGGGAATTTGCGGCAACGAGTTTAATTTTCTCACCAAATGTATGTTGATTTCCTTTTAAATATGGTTTTAAAGTTTCTAAAATAACAATTGTTTTAACACAGAGCAATATAATAATAAATAAAGGAAAATAAAACACAAATTTTGGGTTGGGTTAACAATCACTGAAACACATCAGGATAATCTTTATTTACCTAACATTATAGTATTACTCTTATAACTATTTCAAACAAAGAAAAGATGTAAATTAATAACAAATAACGTGAAATAATTTTTTTTTAGAAAACAAGTATTAAAATGTTTATTTTTTGTAAGAAAAAACTATTCCTTCGACTGATGAAAATTTGTTTACTATCTGTCAAATGCCAAAATATAGGAATGACTGAAACATATGACAGTGATACAAATGCAAAACAAAAAAGCCCATACGTTTGTAAGAAATGTCCCAACAAAATTCCCAACGATAAAATATTAAAAGAGAACAAAGGAAAATCTTCGTGTCATTAAACAGACACACAGCAAACAAGGTGCCTTGTAGCTGATGGTTAGTGTAGTATAGATACTCAACGCTTATTTTTAAGCATTGCATGTGATAGGATTGCGTTATAATTGCATCATAAGAAAATTCAGCCATTGTTACACAGTTTTTAGATGATTTCCGTCACATTTCCAAGATTTCTAAAGTTTTCTGTTTTAATTTATCTTTTAATTGGAAATACTTCTTGACTCAATTTAGGACTAAAAAGTATTTTTTTCCTACTTGTACTATCACTGGCACTACCCCAAATGTCAAAATATAAGGTTTATTCACAATAAGCGTTTTCGTTATCCACAGTAATAGATATCTCTGTCGATCAAGTTACACAATACCAAAACGAAAATTTATCGATGCTTTCGACTTCTATCGCATCGAAAGTTAAACGACACTCGCAATAAGGGCCTTATTCTTATTCTTATTCTTATTCTTATTCTTATTCTTATTCTTATTCTTATTCTTATTCTTATTCTTATTCTTATTCTTATTCTTATTCTTATTCTTATTCTTATTCTTATTCTTATTCTTATTCTTATTCTTATTCTTATTCTTATTCTTATTCTTATTCTTATTCTTATTCTTATTCTTATTCTTATTCTTATTCTTATTCTTATTCTTATTCTTATTCTTATTCTTATTCTTATTCTTATTCTTATTCTTATTCTTATTCTTATTCTTATTCTTATTCTTATTCTTATTCTTATTCTTATTCTTATTCTTATTCTTATTCTTATTCTTATTCTTATTCTTATTCTTATTCTTATTCTTATTCTTATTCTTATTCTTATTCTTATTCTTATTCTTATTCTTATTCTTATTCTTATTCTTATTCTTATTCTTATTCTTATTCTTATTCTTATTCTTATTCTTATTCTTATTCTTATTCTTATTCTAATTCTTATTCTTATTCTTATTCTTATTCTTATTCTTATTCTTATTCTTATTCTTATTCTTATTCTTATTCTTATTCTTATTCTTATTCTTATTCTTATTCTTATTCTTATTCTTATTCTTATTCTTATTCTTATTCTTATTCTTATTCTTATTCTTATTCTTATTCTTATTCTTATTCTTATTCTTATTCTTATTCTTATTCTTATTCTTATTCTTATTCTTATTCTTATTCTTATTCTTATTCTTATTCTTATTCTTATTCTTATTCTTATTCTTATTCTTATTCTTATTCTTATTCTTATTCTTATTCTTATTCTTATTCTTATTCTTATTCTTATTCTTATTCTTATTCTTATTCTTATTCTTATTCTTATTCTTATTCTTATTCTTATTCTTATTCTTATTCTTATTCTTATTCTTATTCTTATTCTTATTCTTATTCTTATTCTTATTCTTATTCTTATTCTTATTCTTATTCTTATTCTTATTCTTATTCTTATTCTTATTCTTATTCTTATTCTTATTCTTATTCTTATTCTTATTCTTATTCTTATTCTTATTCTTATTCTTATTCTTATTCTTATTCTTATTCTTATTCTTATTCTTATTCTTATTCTTATTCTTATTCTTATTCTTATTCTTATTCTTATTCTTATTCTTATTCTTATTCTTATTCTTATTCTTATTCTTATTCTTATTCTTATTCTTATTCTTATTCTTATTCTTATTCTTATTCTTATTCTTATTCTTATTCTTATTCTTATTCTTATTCTTATTCTTATTCTTATTCTTATTCTTATTCTTATTCTTATTCTTATTCTTATTCTTATTCTTATTCTTATTCTTATTCTTATTCTTATTCTTATTCTTATTCTTATTCTTATTCTTATTCTTATTCTTATTCTTATTCTTATTCTTATTCTTATTCTTATTCTTATTCTTATTCTTATTCTTATTCTTATTCTTATTCTTATTCTTATTCTTATTCTTATTCTTATTCTTATTCTTATTCTTATTCTTATTCTTATTCTTATTCTTATTCTTATTCTTATTCTTATTCCTATTCTTATTATTCTTCCACTTTTTTTTTTAAAAACTGTAATGAAAAGGAAAAGACTTTCTTCAAAGACATTTTATTTGTTTAAACCAATTTCGATTGAAAAAATTCGCGGTTTTTAGCTGCTATTTTATATTCCTATTTTTCCTGCTATTAATTACCCTTGGCTACGAGCCTTCATCCAAATTCTAATGTCTAAATCCAGCTTAAGCTCTTTAGAGAAATATAATTTTCAGGCAGCTTCTTCCTTATATTGTATATATAGATTATAGCAGTCTGTAATAACCGTCAATTATTGCGTACTGGATATGGTCATCTAGCTGATGAGCTCACTAGCGAAACGCAAATTTTTGACTGAAATTAACAGTTTTATTTGGCTATTTTACCTTTATTTCGATTTGCTCGTACATATATTATTATCCGCACGTAGATTTCCGGTACTCGGCGTTTGCCTAGGGATCAACCATATCAGATTCTGTTGTTGCCTTTTGAAAATAAAGAAACAAACCATGCAAACCACTTGAGGTTTCACGATGTTCTTCCACTCTGATTCATCAGAAGACGCGTTTCGCTATGCGATCGCTTCTCAAAGTAAACAATGTGAAAATATAGATAAAACGTATCTTGATACGCTTGCCACACACAATTTTTTTTCAGTCAATAGCCTAAACGGTTGGGCCGATTTTTACAACTAGATTTTTAATGGTACCTGCCAAAGATCGTTTTAGACAATTCCATTTTTCTCGTAAAAATTACGATCGATTTTTATAAATATTCGTACAATGGATTTGTAGCCAAAGGTTGTGTTTTTCATTTTTTCAGAAAAAATTTACATATTAACAGTACCAGGCAAGTGAGCCTTAAAGACAATCCAATTTCTCTCGTAAAATATACGATCGATTTTTGTAAAATTTAGTGTGACTAATTTTTTTACAATAATGAAGTTTTCGTTAGAAATTTATTTTCAAAATCACCTTATTAACAGTACCTGTCATATAAACGCTACAGAAAATCCAATTTTACACGAAAAAAATACGATCGATTTTGATAAAATTTTGTGTTACTGATCTGTTGCCAATGACGGAACTTTTCTTTAGATTTTTTTTTTTTTCAAAATCACCTTATTAACGGTACATGCCATAAAACGCTATGGAAACCATTTTTACTCCCGAATACTTCTTATTGTTTCTTGTTTAGTATCCTAAGCCAAAGATTAGTAATCTTACACAAGAGCAAGTTTGTCCGACCCAGAGTCGCGACTTTTATTTTTTTATGCGGCAGCAATAACGCTCCAGGTACAAGTTAGTGTTATATAAAGGTCATTTTATTATAGCTGGGTCCAATTTTCCCATTGTCCTTTGAAAAAGATAATGTAATGTTTATGGTTTGATTTTCATCATTTGTTCAATCAATCTAAAAATTGTTCAGGATTTTAAACGATTAAAATTTCTTCTTCAATACAAATATTAAAAAAAAAAAACAAACAAATCCCAAACTACTTCTCAAATACAGATTTTTATCATTATGGTTTCTATTGGCAACTTTTTAGTAAATGAAACTTAATAATAAATTCCCACACTGAAAATTTTTCAAAATACTTCGTAAATGAGCATTGATTTTGAGCACATGACAGAAATTGTGTTACTTTGATATGATTTATAAATATTATTTATAGCATCATTGATTGGGGAGTTATGTAAAAAAAAAATATAAAAATCAATGGAGAGACCGACATTTGGGATAGGGGGGTACAAAAACAAAATTCTATAAAGCAAGCTTCAAGAAAACAGAATTAAATTGATAAAAGATGTAATACCCAGAAAATGGTGTAAAACGAAGCTCTTGAATGATTTGGGATTTATATTTTTCTGACATGGGTTAAGGGTATGGCTAATTTGTTTTGGTTTTTTTTTTACTGGCTCTTTCTGTAGAGGGAACAATTATTTTTGTGTTTCTTTTCATAATAAAACCCCGCAGATATGATAGAGAGTCCTCTTAGTTAAGCATCAGGGCTGTCGTTTCGAAAGTAAACATTAACAAAAATAAATTATTTTATTATATTTCCGGATTTGATAAAGAAGTTTTTTCAGCTCTGGTAAAATTTTACTATTTGTTATTTTAGATGGAAACCTAAACACATAGAAACACATACGGAATTATGGTTAATAACTGAAATAACCAATGGTTACAAATAACCAGATAACGGCCAAGCGTATCTAGACTATCTGTATGCAATGGAGTCTTTGTTTCTAAAATGTTGAGAATGTAGGATACTTTACTAAAGAAGGTACACTTGGAGTGTTCCCTCAGTTTTTATTCACACCACCCAATATAATTATCTCACCACAATTTTTATTTGAAATACGACAAAAATTTCGACTAATGAATTGCGGAGGAAGTCTTACTATTTGTTGGTAGATTTGCTGTTAACGAATCCGCAAAGCCATACGCGGGAATAAATATCGGTAACGTAGTTCGTAAAATTAGTATTACTGAAAACGAAAGGCACCCGCACTACATAAAAATGTTGGGAAAGCAAATCAGCAGTAAATTTAGTACGGATGAAAGTGATTTTTATGCAAAAAAAAATGTTTGTCCAAAAAAGCAGATATTGTTCACAAATCTGGAGTCGCACGATCTTACTCTTGTAGCAAACTACGGGACTACAAAGATTTAAATTTATTAAATTCTGAAGAAAGCTGGAAAAATATCAAAAAATGGACTAAACGTGAGATCAAGTTGTATGGCAGCTATCATTAAACGGTTGTTTAGCAAAAAAAACTGTGAATGCCATCTTGTGTTTAGTGTCAAATTGAAATCTGAACCAAATTTCAAAGGAATCAGATCAGCCGTTATAAAGTTATGGTCAAATTTGTAAGACACCGTTAACAGCAAATCTCCGCTATGTGAATTTTTAGCCAAAAACCTGAAATGCAGTTATATTAAAAGCACTTCAAATATAAAGTTCAAAAAGTTTTGTCAAAATCGTTAAAGCCGTTTTCGAGACAATTTGGAAAAACTGAAACAGTTATAAGGGAGGTACCTGTTATAGCTGGGATAAAACAAAAATTCAAATGCGTCCTCTAGGTAATAAAATAACCAAAAAGTACTACACACGAAGTTTGAAGAAAATCCGTTTAACCGTTCAGGCTGTAGCTCGGTGAACATACAACCGAACATCCGCACATTCGCACAGACAGACCGACTGACGGCATGACGAAACCTACTTTTTTAAGGCTTCTCTATCGTCGTAATTTTAGGTTTGGTTAAAACCTCGATTTTTTTTTACATGAAACCAATACTTGCCCTATTGTGCAAGTAAAAAAATTTTGGATTACCGAAACGCATAAAGTTTTTTCTGCAGTATTTCTAATAATTAATTGACAATGACCGTTTTCGAAAGCGTCATCTGCGTTAAAAGTAGTTCGCGGATCGATTATGCAGCTCACTCATTGGATTCAGTAATATAATTTTTTGCGAGGGCTTATCCATTACGGATCCAACCGACACCCGGGGAGTGAAATATTGCGGGTTCAGTAATAGGCATGAATATTAGCTTCGAATTCACGAAAAAATGGACAAGTAGATCCAAAATTCTATTTAATGTCGAATTCCTTTCATTTTGCCAGATTTGAAAGGAAAAGTTGACTTTTCTCCTTACTAGGGATCTTGAACAAAAAAGTTGCTTTTTGTCTTTGATTGTATTGTGTATATTTCTGTAGAAAGAATTTTAATCATCACTATACTTCACTTTATTGACAATGTTCACAATTTACAACAAAATTCACGCACAATATAATTGTTTTCAATAATTTTAATTCTGCAAATTCCTATCAAAATAAACAAAACTACTCGATCAAATTGCTCATTTGACAGAGAGAAAATAAAATCTTTTAAAGTATGTGTAAATCTTGGCACAAATCAAGATTCATGTCGAACTTCGAAAAGTTGATCTGAAGGGGGAAAAAAGCAACTTCTTTGTCTATGGATCATGATTATTTGAGATTTTTCCCCCTCAAATCAATCTTTTTCCAATTTTTGTCCAAAAACATTCAACTTTTTATTTGAAAGGAACTCGGCATAAATTTCTTCAGAGATTTTTCTTTTTTTAAATTTGGTCAAAAGTCAACGAAATACAAAAAATTTGAATTTCATTGAGTTTTTGTTCAATTGTTTTTGTGTATAATTATGAGGATACTTATGACTTATCTATAGTAAATCATATTAAGAATATCTAATAACTAAACATTGTGTTTAGTGGGCTATTATAGAGTACTTCCAAGGAATACTCCCTTTCGACAGCTCTGTTCCTGATTGAATACATTTTGATTTACACCATTTTGTTAGTCTCTTTGATATTTTGAACATTTTTTCCCAAGATAATACTGACTTCTTTGAACTAAATGCTAACAACCGTGGTATCTACGAGGACGCAATGTTTATTTCTAAAATGGGCATAAAAGAATTTCCATGAAAAATGAAATTTATTTTTAAACTGGTTGCTTCTTTTTTTTCAACACAAGGATTTCATCCTTAAGGGAACTCAATAACATTTTTTTTTAAATACATGTTCTTAAACTTAATTTAAACAAATTGTTTCATAGATCAAAGGTTAAACTTGTGATGTAATGCTTTTAGTTAAAGCAATTTATTGGGTAACACCAGAAATTTTGTTCACAATGCGAATAATCAAGACACACTTTTCCCGGTTTTTTAATAAGTGCTCCTAATTTGATGTCCGTCAAGTTAGCATTTAACTACCACTATGAATTTTCAAAAGTTTAACTATTGAATTAATTGTCGTGAATTCGTCATAAATTTGACGTGCAACTAAAAAATTTATCGCGCGACTATTTAAAAAATATCTAATAAATGAAACTAGCCCAGAGAAAGGATTAAATGTGATCGAAAATTAAAAAAGATACCTAGCGGAAATAATTATCTCTTTATTGACGTAAATAAGTCATGTAACTAGAAAATTTGTCGCGCAATCTAAAAAAATAACGCGACAAATTTTTTAGTTGCACGAAAAATTTATGACAAACTTACGACTAAGTATTTATCCAATAGTTAAACTTTTGAAGTTTATTGGTAATGTTAACTTGACGGACATCCTAATTCTTAATTGTATAGTTTGCTACCATGATGACCCTATTTATGAAATAGTGCAAACAGGTTCCCAGAATAGCATACATAATTTCTTTAATTTAATTGGTCCGAAATTAATATTTGATTTGTACCCGTAACTTAATTATAAACTAGCTTGGATCTTCTGCTTAATTTGGTCGGTGTTATGCCTCAGACAAGGAGAACCATTGTAAATTTGTCTGAGACGAATCCAGACAAATAAACGGTATAAATCAGACTGGATCTGATGTTCTAATTGAAACGAGTGTGACATCAGCAAAGACTTGACCGAGAAAGTGAACGTTAATGAGTATGATTTCGAGATAGTCAATGACTTTGTCTACCTGGGCACTGCTGTAAGCTCAAAAAACAACCCAGAAATCGAACGTACAATAACTCTTGATAATCGCTGTTGCTTTGGGCTAAGTATATAAGCAATTGAAGAATTAAGTCGCTACAAGAAGAACCAACAAGCCGCTTTCCCAATCTGATGAACGCTCCTTTGATGTTTTCAAGAAAAGTCTTTTATGGACCTGTTTGTGTTGATAGAGAACACAACATCTGGCGTTGAAGATATACAACAACGAACTATACGTGCTGTGCAGCGACATTAGTCTAGTCAAAAAACTTCTTCAACGTTTGAATTGGCTGAGCCATGTAGAGCTAATGGACACCGACTGCGACGCTCCAGCCCGTAGGATCTTCAAACCAAGACCAGAGGAAAAAGACACCGAGGCAAACCTCAATCTCGGTTCAGTGACCATCAAGCAAGAGGGGGTCTTCAAAAACTTGGTGTACGTAACTGGTGACGACAGGCTTGAAATCGAGACGGCTGCAGAGACTTATTACTTCACGTTTAAATACACCCAGACATGTAGAGCCATCAGCTTAAGTAAGGTGTAAGAGTAAAATAATCTGCTTATTGACATTAAAATCTTAAACAATATTTGCAATGTTGTCTTTTGAAACAATATTTTGAAGCAATGTTGGAATTTTTTCGAAAAACAAAAATAAACGTTTTTTTAAACGTCATTTTAAAGACATTAAGACCTTTTATTTAAAAATTCTCTTGAACGGAAATTTATGATTTCATGAATGGATTTTCTTTCAGACGACGATCAGACATTCGTAATTAAGTAAAATCATGCCCGTAATATATCAAGCTTCAGAATAATTACACCACATATTGAATTCAACATTATTTTACTTTTGAATATTGTAAGGCATTTAAATTGATTGCATATAATTCATTGCCGGACTTGAGTATCCTTCAGCTCAAAAATAAATACTTTTGCAACAGAAAAACTCGTCCAACGTCCATTTAGTTAAATATATATATATAAATAAATATACGCATCACATGAATTTATGAGTGTATGCATAGCATACATCCGTTTGTTTGTACGAATTTATTTGTGGCCAACTTTTGGGAAACCCTGTATGAATTCAAATGATAACATTCAGCATCGTACTTCCGTTTCGAAATTATGATAAAATGTTATTTAAGTCTGCTCTGCATGGCTCTAAATATAGATATACAATGCTTCTAGCAGCATGCAAATAGTTGTCATTGTCAACTTAGTATTCTCTTGTTTTTCATAGCATTTCCTGTGGCTTCCCTAAGCATTTTTGCCTCCCCCTACATTAGGATATAATTTGAACGCATCCATGTGTAAATAATAATAAGACAATACAATGACATTTTCCGGCAAAAAATACTTCGACCATATCCAGATGTGGGCGCGTTATGTATAAAATTTGCTGGTGGTTTTCCTTAAGAAGACGGATCATGGCGTAGTAACAATAACTGAGAATACACGTTCGTTAATACGCATCTAGAGAGAAAACAAAAGAATATTTTCAAGACTTAAAGGGTACTTATATTAGTACAAAATACAAAAGGATATGAGTGTTTGGGTGTTATAAAAATAAAAATCCTAACAACACATCTAGTTTACTACTCTCATTAGCATGTAATGCAAACAAAAGTGAATGCCAACAAAAAGAAGAAATGTAATTAAGTTTATTTTGGATTGCCAACGTATACGACCCGCACTCACCGATGCGCATTTAATTGTAAATTTCGTAGTTTGGAAAACACCCACTATAGTTTACAGTTAACAAAATAAAAAAAAATGTTTAACAACATTCCGAGGAAGCTTTAATTAAATTATAAAATAAAGAGCACGACTGGGTCGCACAGACATGCTCTTGTGGCAAGTCACCTGAGGGTTTAAAGTACAAACGAAATATACGAAAAATTCGTATGATTTTTTTTTAAACTTTGAAAACCATATCTTATAAAGATTCAAACCAAAATCAAAGTATGCACACATTTTTTTTTTCTAAATGTGATTTAAAGAAAATATTTTTTTAAATTATTGTACCGGTTTTCGAAAAAATCGATTTTGTCAAAATATTTTTTTGAAAACTTTTTTCTTAAAAAAATTGAGTATGCAGGTTTCTTAAACTTAATTTATTACGCCTTAAAACAAAATTTCGTAAAAATCTGTCAAATTGTTTTCGAAAATTTAAATTTAAAACTTAACAAAAACATTTTTGAAAAATAATTGTATGCCATGTTATTTTAAATAGCAGGACAATTCCGTTGTATGGCAGGTACGGTTAAACGAATTTTCTTGAAAGTTTGGTTTTCACTATTTTCTATACCTTCTACACCTTTTTACACATGTGAAATTTGGTTGAAACCGTCAGAGCTGTTTTCGAAAAAAATTAAATTTGGTACCGTTATATTAAGACTTGCAGAAAAAGCTCTCAGCATATTACCATAAAAACCATGCCTACCAAATTTGAAAGAAATCGGCCCACCCGGTTTAGGCTATATAGGTGCTGGAAACAGACAGACAGACAGACAGAATTGCCTGACCCACTTTTTTCGTCATGACATAACGATGATATGTCATTTTTGATTGTTATCTCAAAACTTTTTTTTTGACGAATCCAATACTTGCCTTATAGTACTCATAATCGCAAGTAAAATGTGTTTATGAAGATAAAGAAACATTTTATGGATTTCCATTAAATTTTGTTTGAAACAAAATAAAAGTGTATTTTGGATCGTGTAGATCCAATTTTTTCGTGAATGTGTAGGAGAAGGTCGAAGGTCGACTGTAGTCATGATATCACGTTATCTTTCCCAGGGTTGCGTCCGCATATCTCGAAAACGCGGAAGATTTGGCAAAAAAAACCTTCTTTGAGATATCCTTTCTAGAAAATGATGCAACATTTAAAAAAATGTTTTTTTTCGCCTATCTTTCATTTCCTTCCCACATCATTTAAACATTAAGTTGTGAATGCAAAAGTTGTAGAAAATCAAATTTTCTTTAAGAATATACATAAGTATGTATATAAAATGTGAATTTATCTCAGAATCTAAAACTACAAAATACCGAATGCGAATATTCAAAAATCCCGAATTACAAAATACAGAATCCAAAGAATTCGGAATTTATTCGGGGTTTTCTCCTTTTTTGATTTTTTAACTTGATTTATAGTATGTATTATAAATAGATTCAATTTTGATAATAATAACTTTAATAGTCACGTTTTTAACTTTTATGGGGTAAGTTTAGATAAAGTTTCTATACCATCACACGTCTTTTGATACCAAAATATGGTAGACATTTATGAATGAGGAATTCTTCGAGATTTTCGTCAGTTTTAGACTAAATAAAATCCACGACTGGGTCGCAAGAACTTGCTCTTATAGCAAACTATAGGACTGCAAACAAAATTACTTTGTAAGGTAATTGCGGGAGAGATGCCGCGCTTTTTTTTTTAAATCGATGTAGTTTCGTTTATAAAAGTTAAAAGAAATTTGTTTTTTTTTCAAAAAAAACTTAAAGATGGACCTATTTTCTACCAAATTGTAATATTTATGTCAAGAAAAATATAGCTTGTTTCATAAATATTCATACAAAAATAAAATATATTGGGTGTGCCATCTCTCCCGCATGTGTGTGAGAGGTGTCGCAATTTTTTTTTGAATTTAACTTATAAAACTTTTATGTTTTTTTGTTTGTATACCGGTTGCCAAGAACCTTAATGTATTATAAACTACTTAATGAGCGCTTAACCGTATTGGATTCACAATTAAGGGATGTGACCAACCCTGTTATTGTAGAACACAAGACTGTGGGTTACAGTTTTTTGTAGTGTGCATAGTCATTATCATCCAGTAATTTGTTACATTTTGCACATAGGATTCAATCTTTCATGTTTTTTTATCGAAAAATTTGTTCCCAACATTCGGCACAAGCATTTGGGTTCTCAGTCGATGCAAAGTTCCTTTTTAAGCCATTTTTTTCTTGCTGGACAAACTTGGAGTTCTTCTTTCTTTTCCATTTAAGCTTGGAGAAGATATGACGCCCTGCCTTTGTCTTGAAATAGTGAGCGCTGAGCCTGAAAGTTACTATTACAAAATAGTAACACTTGAGGAAAAAAGCGAACAAATGTTTGTGGATCGAAAATAGCAACATTTCATAGTGTTCGGGGGTACAAAAAACCAAACAAGAGAAAAAACCTCCCGTTTTTTTCTTACGTTTTCGATTGAATACTTAACGAACAAATGTCATTTATAATTTTTCTGCGCGGATTACTAGACGTGTGAGTTTGGTTCAGTGCGGCATCTATCCCGACGCGTCATCTCTCCAGCAATTACCCTATGCCCACTCGAAAGGGGAAACTATAAATAAAATGGCTTAAACATCAAGTTGTATGGTAGCAACCATTAAGCGATTGTTTAGCCAAAACCTTAAATGTCATTTTGTTGTAATGTGTTTGAATGAAATCGGTTTAGCCGTTATCAATTTATAGCCAAATTTGTAAAATAACGTTAACAAAAAATTTCCGTTTATGCATTGTTAGCCAAAACCTGAAATACAATAATTATGTTAACTGTATTGCAAAAAATATAGGCTGAAGCTTGGTGAACAGACATCCGCACATACGCACATCCGCACAGACAGACCAATGGACGAAAACTACTTTTTTGGGATTGTCGAACATCTTGATGTCAGGTTTGATTAAAACGTCGATTTTTTTACACAAAACCAATACTTTCCCTGTTGAGCAAGTAAAAATTATATGCAGGCGCCTGCCAGACGACTAGATATACCCTAGGCGGAGCAACGAAGTTGCGTGAGCTGGACTGACTAAAGAAAGGGAGTTAAATTCTCTTGAACCAGCGAAGCTGTCCAACCAAGTGTTGTAAATGTTGAGGATGCCAATTTTACGACACAAGTCGGTCATTTTTGTCCCAAAATGCAAGGACAGTCGAATTTTATCATTGTGTCATTTGCCATTTTTCGTCATTGCAAGGACAAGCAAAAGAATGACGATCACATGAATGACAACTTTCAAATTGATGGTGACCTGAAACAACAATGACAGATGTCATTTTTCACAAGGACGATCACACAACATTTATAAATAATGTCATTTTGGCTTGTTTTCTTTAAAATGTTTAGGTTAGTATGTGTTTTTCAATTAAAATCAATTAAATTTTAAATAATAAATATTAAATAAATCTGATTACAGAGGTTAAAAGAAAAAAGGTAAACAAAAAGTATAATGGAGATGGCTTTCATTCATTTATTTAATTTTTTTATTTAGACTTTTTTCAGTATATTTTTTTTGTGTACGCACAACGCATGATGATTAATTTTAACAACTGTTGTAGTTTAGATCTTCAGAAGGACACTTTCAATGACCATCTTATACTAGAATTAAAATGAATCTTCGCGGTCTCGATTAAAATTTAAAATCTATAAAACTGTTTATTAGGATGAACGGTATATCGCAGAGGTATCGTTGTTTTAAGGGATAGAACCGAATTTCCTAAAAACCCATCTGACGGTCACCATAAAAAGTGACCTAGATACTATAAGTTTAAAGTATATCGGCCCAACCGTTTAGACGGCAGGAGCAAATGACAGACTGACAGATGACACACATAATTTCCAGACCCACTTTACATTCTTAATATCAACGGAATGTCATATGTTTCATTGTAATTTTAGTTTTTTTTTTTTAACAAATCGCAAGTAAAAACAACAAACTATACCTAGCATACAAATATACCTTAAACCTTTAACATGAAATGCAACGAACTCAGCTGAATTGTACTCTTTCGTTGAATTTCATGACAATTTAAAAACTAATTTTATTTGTGATCCTGTCGACTATACACACATGTTAACATATATACATAAATAAATATGTACTTTGGAATGTTGTTAACGTTTTTGTATTCTGTAAAAATGGTCAAATCTACTTTACCCGAATATGAATTGCCAGAAGGGTGGTATGAAAAATCCAATGTTAACGCGTGGTACTGCTTCGTTAAAGCAGATAATTAATGGTTTACTGCGAATTGATTAAAATTGCATGCATTTCCATTTTAAAACTTACAAAAGTAAATTAAAAAATGTTTCTCTTTTTCATTTGATTATTTTTCGTTTTTTGAAATGGAATTTTCATATAATATCAGAAAGTTAAAAATTATTTTGTTTTTGAGATAATGAAGGAAAGAAATATTTTTATTACAAAATTAATTGTGTTTTTATTAAAGGAATATTTATTTTATTACATTATGTTTGTATGGCTGTGAACCTTTTTATTTAAGGCTAAGGGCTTACTAGTCTTCCTTGAAGTTATTACTCAATTTTCTTTATCGGAATTATAATTTTTTATTTTGACGTAACAACCGACGCACAGTGTGTTATTTTTTCAAATCTAGCGGAAAAATCAAACGTCATCAGAAGAATGTTGAGATTAGTTTAATTTTTTGAACCAAATTGATCACTGCTTAGTTGAAAAATGAGGCTTGCCCTCAAAAAGTATTTTATTATTTTTTTTGTTTGATATTTTCTAAGATTTCTGGAATAAAGTTATTGTTTTATTAATAAAAAAAAAAAATAGGTTTAGTTAGAATCCTCAGACCTGGTGTATTTGAGTGTTTTTTTTTTTTTACTTTATCAAGTCTAAATACTTTACGTACATATAATTTTTGAAGTCTTTTAAAAAACTATTATACATCGAGTTATAGCACTTAAAGTCTCCTCCTGTAACTTATGTGTCCGGATCCATTGGCAGTTTTTGCTCGGGGTGCCCCCACTCATACATTTTTTATTGTTTTGAATAGAAATACTGTAAATTGAAAAATCCAGAAATGTTTGACTTTGGGAATTTCGATGTTGTTAGTTTTATACCTTGGAGGTTAAAAAGTGTGGAACATAATATTGAATTTTTTTTAAATGGTATTGAAGTTTTGAACCGAATCCTTCGAAAGGTTTTTGAATATGTATGATTTGAATGCAAGAAGGTATTGACGAGAGTTCCATATGGTAAAATATGAAATTTTGGAAAACTTAAAAAACCTCAAAGTAGGTATTACATATTTCTTATATTTTAAACGTTTGTATTTGCGATTGTTACATTATAATTTTGATTTAATTAACAACCCTACCGCGTTAATTCAAATTATTTAAACACCATACGGCGAAGAGCGAAAATCCACATTTTTTGTTAATTATTTTGTTTTCGATTTTAAACAGGAATATAATCAGAGCTTCAAAACTCCTTAATAAAATAATTTTATTGTTTTGGTTCGACTTATACAGCTTTTCAAATTGGTCAATTTTGTTGTGGATAAAAAAAAACTTAAAAAAATTGAGATTTCATATTTTCATTATTGGATTTATGCCACATTTTACAAAATATCTTAATTTTGTTAATCACCTTGAAGGATAGTCAGCTTGAATGTTAGAAATGAATCATTTTAAATAATTAAAAAAAAAAATACCTGTAAATAAAATGAAATGTTGTTCTTTTGTTTTGTTATAACTCAAGTTTGGCCGATCCGAATTTGATTATTTTTTACTTGCGATTATAGGTATTATAAGGCAAGTTATGAATTCGTGCAAAAAAAAAGTTTATAGATAACCATCAAACATGGCTATACGATGATAGCGAAGTCGAAAAAAGTGGGTCTGGCAATTCTGTCTGTGTGTCAGTCTGTCAGTCTGTCATTCGCACCTGCAGCCTTAACGGTTGGACCGATATCCTTTAAACTCGGTGTACAGAATTTTTAGGGTGACAGTCAGGGGTTTTTTGAATTTTTGTTCTAGGCCTAAAACTAACGGTACCTGCCATATAACGGTTATGAAAAAACTCGTTTGTCTCGCAAACGGCTCTAACGATATTAATAAAATTTGACATAAGTGATACAAAATTAAAAGCCTTTCAGATGGCATGGTTCATTTTTCTTTAGGAAAAGTATTAACGGTACCTGCCATATAACGGTTTTTTTAATTCGACTTTCTCGTTACCTAACGACTGAGTGGATTTTTACAAAATTTTATTTCTAAGAAGACCTAGATAGCCAAACAATAATGGTGTACTTAACATTTTAATGACGTTTCTTAAAAAAATTGGATTAATTAAACAATTTTTTTTTTTGAAAATTGAATAGTATTTTGAAAACCAATTCATGCATCTTTTTTGAAACTTATTTTTCGGATAATCACTTGGGCCCAGTTTTTCAGTGCAAGATCATCCCAGGGTTAAAGTTAATCTCAACTTTACTATAAAAATAAGTTTTTCGGTTAGTTTGACAGCCCGAGTTAACTCATAGTTAACTCACAAAATGGTCTGAGTTAAGTTTGGATTATATACAATTAAAATTTTTGACATTATTTTGAAATATCTTCCGCAGAATATAATTTGTACTTGTTACCATTGGTTGTAACCATTGCCAGCATTAACATGCCATTTTCAATCAGAGTTTGCCCTTAACTGAAAAAACGTCTTCATGAGTTAACTCAGATCTGAGCTTTATATTGAGGGTTAACTCAATACTGAAAAACTGGTCCTTAACAGCATAAACCTCAAAATACAAACAGATCCTTTTCAAGATGCTCAAGGAACATTATTATTCATTATCAATATCTATAAAAATCTATACACATAAATAAAAATTAAGTGTTTGTTTGTAATGTCAAAATAACAGCGTTTTACAAAATGCATATGAAATCATATACGGCACTTAACAAAACATACATATTTTTAAAATTTTTGTCTGTCTGTCTGTCTATTAGTCCTGGCTTATCTCGAAAACGGCTAGACCGATTGCGACCGGGCTTTCAGTGAGAGATCTAAAAGATAAATAATATTGAAGGAAGTATTTTATGATGTTCAAATCATACCCTATATAGATGGCACTGGGGAACAAAGCTTTTTCGAAAATTCTTATTTATGGACTGACACGACGACAGCAAACGGATGGAACCATTTTTTCACTGAACTATCATTGATGGATAGCTGAGCTGAGTAAGGAATAACTTATGCTATTTCAATTACCTGATAGATGGCTCTAGAGTTGCTTTTCTGAAAAAATGTTGCAAAATGTTGGCCCAATAGGATTATAATAATTCATTTTCTGCGGCAGCAACGCGCCAGGTAACAGCTATGTATAGTTGAAAATATATTAAAAAACATATATAGAAGTAAAACATCCATAACAGTTCTAAAAACAAAAATTAACCTAATTGCAAAACAGTTTTCTGCTTATACTTATATGTGATAGCTGATGTCCTGATGTGATCCTTATACTGAAAGGTATAAGAATTTATCAAAAACTATCATATGAAATATGTTTCATGAAGTGTTGAATTTCAAATTAAATAAAAAAGTATAAATGAAGATAAACTTTTAACTCTTTTTCCAAAAACAAAAACCTTATTCTGATTGCACCACCATCAGTGCAAGGAAAAGTATTTAAATTTAATTTTAAACTTTTTTCTAACTCACCAAGGAAGATTTGATTTAAGATAAGAAAATGTAATCACGAAAGACTTTGTTAGTTTCATAGTTTTGAAGTTTGATATGTATGCGAAAGAACATATTTCTGGGTAGGGCATTGGTACAAATGTTGGCTATAAGTATAAATGCTCTTTAACTAAAAATAGATTTCTTTTTAGAAGTTTCTTATGATAGGCAAAACAGTAAAGCATCATGAGATCTGAAAGGGAATAAAGCTTTTATATCAAACAAGCACATACCGGAGTATATTAATCAATGTTTTTCGAAACTTTATAGTCAGCACAATGCATAGCATTCAGTAGGATATCATTTTACATTAAAAAAAAAAAGTGAAATTGAGTCGATTTTAACTTTTTTTTTTTATGTCGGTGAAACCTGTAAGGTGTGTACCTAACTCCAAATTTTCTGAAAATGAGATTTCAATGCCGTCTGTTGGTTCCACACGCATTCTACAAGACTTTAAATTGGGAATTCCCCATTTGATTCAAAATTGTAGTAAAAATGGCAGTTAAGAAGATGGTGTAACTCCATGGCAAATTAATATAGTGAAAAAACGTATGTTTCTTCCCATTGTGTGGTTGTAAGTACATCGTGTGTTTAAAAAAAAAACATTATTCCTTAATAAACGTTTCTATTATTTATTTTGAGTGGTTTTCTTCAATAATCAATTTGCGGTAAGTGTTTTGTAAAGCTTTTTTAATAACAAAAATCAATAGTATTTCTACAAAACTTTGTGAAAAAATTAAAGGAGTTAAACAATTTGCATTAACGACACTCTTCAAAAAAAAGAGATACACTTTTATCGTTGTAACCAGTTAGGACTTCATCTATTTGATTTTTTTTCGTTTTTACTTTCCCAAAAGGGCTAGTATTGATTTATAAAAAACAGACACTCCATTTTTATTTATGTGTATAGATATCATGCAGAACAACAATAATAACCCAGACCAGAATCAAGACTGAATGTTCCTGATGAACCAAATGAGTTTAATATGTTAAAAGAAGCGCTCGATAATGAAATGTTAATAGCATACGACATTGCCGAAGTAGACACTGGTGCTTTGAGAATTATCGAATATATTCTAGAAAATGATTGCACAATTGCCATATTAATTTTTATTTTCCTTGCAGGAGTTTCCGTCTAAGTTTTCACTTGAGGGACACTTTTTCAAGAAAAAATTACGGTAGAAATGACCCAATTACTCGTTGCATCAGAGAAACTAACAACGTTATTAATCAGATAGATATTTGTATGCACTGTTCAAGAGAAACTTTTAAAAAAATCTAATGTCGATATTGTGAAAATTTGGTTTGTTATTAGTTGTTTAAATGTATTTTTTATTGTGCATCACTATTTATTTATTTATTATTTATAAACTTATGTAATTATTTTTATTATTATGTATCTAATACCTTTTTTATAATGTAATCTAAACGAGAATGTTAACCTCAAATTGATGAAAAATAAAACTAAACTAAAATAAATACATATTGTACAACTTGATTCTTCCAGAGGTCTCTGTTTATTTACTTCTCCACGAACAGTAACTTATTAATCTTGTCTCCAAAAAAAACTACCTTCTGACTTTGTATATTTAAGCAGGTACCTACATTGTTTTTGTCGATAAGGAATTTATGTTGAGATGACGTGTCGTAACCAACTATTCGTAATACCTGTTGGTCAATGGGTTGTTTACTTAATGAGCCGTTGGCCAACGGGATCGAATTTAGTTTTTTGATTCCTTGTAGAGGTGCATGGCTGACGGCAATTTTTTGCTTCACTCCTGAATTTATTGTGGAACCAGCGGAAAGCCTCGTTATTTCTTAAACTTGAGCGTGAATTACGCTTAGGAAAAAAACGGTGCGAGCTTGAACTTCTACTGCGACGGTTAGAATTGCCACGTGTTGTCCTTAGTATTTGATTCAACTGACTGGCGATCGCTTTAACCTCTTGCTGGAGTTGTTGTAGAGAAATTTCATTGGATGAGACGTGGGATGATGGATGACTTCCATTTCGTTCCATGGCATTTATTTGTGAGGATTGTGGAAAATCACCAACTTCAATGACTTTGTCGGTGAGCTTAGACAAAGCAGTAATCTTTTCGTTAGAGGCTTGCAATATTGCTCAAACTTGAGCTGGTAAACGTTGCAACCACAGCGATTTTAGAAATTCATCTGTTATTTGAGCACCTCCTACCTCCCTGAGTTCATTATAAGGAGCTGTGATGGTCTCTTGTCTCCGAGGTCCACTTCCGAAAGTAATTTTTGAATTTTTCGTTGCTCGAAGTCGCCGAAACACTCGATTATTACTTTTTTATGTTAATGTATTTATTTTGAGCGGGTGGTTGTAGTACTGCATCTGAGACTTGAGTAAGTACTTGGGACTCTATAGCCCCAATTACTGTGTTGAACTTGGCAGTGTCTCCATTAATTTTGTTAATTTGAAACTGGGCCTCGATCTGAGCAAACCATATATGTGGTTTCTCGTGCCAGAATGGAGGGATTCGAATTGAAAAATCGCGTGATTGTCTCTGATGGCTCTTGATTTCCTGGCTTTTGCTCCATTGTATCAAGCTAGAGTCATCTTCTTTAGTTTCCTCGTCGTTTGGCATTTTCTATATTAATTATTATTTAATTTGAGCACGGGGTCACTAATTATGGATTCGGAAAAGATTCAATCAAATTATTTTCAAAAAATCCAATTTTATTAAAAACTTATTTCTAAATACCTATATTAAATTTTAATACTTCGAATTAAGTGATGATCCAAGGAAGTGGTGGCGAATCAAGAGATCGACCAAAGATCAAGCACGTGTATTTATACAATTTGAATATTTCGTGAAATCAAGAATAAAAGGAAAGGTCAAATATGATATAGAATATACATACAAAAGTCTAAGACATGAATGTTGTAACGGAGAAATGCATTTGCTTTTTATCTAAGCGTGAATATGGAAACAACTATTTTCTCAAATTCCATTAGAGTGCCAGCTAAAAAACATCAGATCTAAATACCTCAATTGAAAATTGCCCAAAAACTTATTATATTACAATATAAAGAGAAGTTTATTTAATATCTTAACATACACATATAGAAAGGTATACATACTGAATAAATAGAAAATCATCTATCCTTACATTATTCACGGAAAAAAGATTATTCCTTAAACAAATATTTCCACCAACACAGATAAATTAATAATAATTCTTTTCCTTTTTCTAATTAGAATTCTCATAAGACATTCATCATCTACATAATTTTGAGATTAAGCATTCAAACATCCGTCAGCATGTTTGTAAAAAAAGAATATATAAATTAATTACATAGAATTCAACATATTTTTTTTTTCTGTCCATAACATGATAATCCATCAATATAAAGAGAATTCCCACATTTCCTTCAAATATAATCTATCCTCATCTACAAAGCTGTTGAATAAGAAATTCTTCACATAAAACTAATCTAATCAAAACACGAATGAATACACAACATTCTTAGTCCATCAGCCACCCATGTTGCATGAGATGAGGATGATGATGATGATGAAAGAAAAGAATCCAAAACAGTAGGTAATTCGAATACCTACACTATAAAGCTGACCTCATTCCTGCATTTTCATTTGAAGCAAACAACTTCCTTGACAGCAGCAGGATATGGTTACGTAAGGCTTTTCGTGCACCCACATTCCTTCATCTACTTTAACCTGTGATTTTCTCAAAAATACCAGGAATGCTTGAACGTATACATCATCAGAGATGATGATGGAGAGATGCTTTTGACTATCCCATTTTTATTTTTCATGGAAGAAATCACTAAGTTTACGAATAAAATGGGAAATGGGATGGAAATCCAAAATACCGGAAAACTTTAAGACAAGAGTGATCCTCAAAACAAAAATTTTACCTTTGGACAAATACAATAATGTTTATTATCATGATTTGTTCTCCTCCCATTTTGTTGTTCCATTAGATACGAATTTAAGATGAAATGTCGGTATATCCAACATATTATTTTATCAAATATGCAAAACAAACATCGACAGGAAGCATGCGTTTCATCATAATTTATACATATTATATGCAAATAAAACCAATTCTTTTTCACATGCGGCACATTGTTCCAATAATGAAGTTAAATTGAATCATATTCTCATATAGGCATAGTCACGTTTCCATTGTTGTTTAAGCCGAGTTCTATTCTACAAACTAATTCCATGTAGTAACTGAAATGCAGATGCATTAATATTTGAGGTCATATCCTGAGGAGATCCTTATACGAAATCATCAATAAGCTATGCCAGATATTGGTTGTCTTTTCACAGAAAATTGATATATTCCATCAGTGTTGGGAACACAAACACCAATTTAAAGAGTAAATATGGCTGTTTGGAATCATTTACATAATATGGGTTGCACAAATAATGCAAACATGTCCATGTACATATTTTGTGTGCAGGAAATATTGTAATTTATGAAAATTTCTGTTTATCTACGCATACATAAATAATATATATTATATATTATAATGGTTTGCAGCTAATTGCATGAAGTTTATGTTTCAAACCAACGTAGCTACTGAACATTTAAAACAATGTGGATTTATATTATATGCATGTATGCATGGTGACCACTTTAAAACAATGATTTTTGGCAGGGAAGTCAAATTCAATTGAAATTGTATTGAAGATATTTGAATCTTTTTTTTTATTACAAAATAAAAAAATACTTGAAAAAATAATATGAAATACAAGAAGGGTTGTCAATATCAATGATTAATTTTGATAATGATTTTTTATGGTTTATCGATCAATGACTGAATTTAGAAATCTAAGTTCAAAACGAATGGCATGTCATTTCCGTTGTTCATTGTTTGTTAGTTAGCAAGATAAAACTGACAAATCTTGTTCATATTTCTTTATTTCCAAGATTGAAATGTTCCCTTTCTTAAAACAAAATTCTTCGACGCTGATTGCGGATTCTAAAAATTCATTGGAACCACGAACTTTTTGAAGCTTGATGAACTCATGTCGAATTTTATCAGAAATTTCAATTATTCTTACAACAAAAGGAATCATTTTGGTAAAAGTCGATACATAAAGCGAACCATTCTTTCTTGGTCAGTCAAACGATTTCAGTCATAATACACATATAATCTGTCATCAGACAATCAAAAGTGTTAAAATGTTTCGTCCAAAAATGCACGCATACAGCCTTGTTTTTACAATCACTGTATTATAGATTGATGTCAAAAGATTGACCGCCTAAGGTCCGCATAAAAGAAACTGCCGTACGAGTGTCCACTCAACTCATAGCTCAGGAACAGATCGTTAGATTTTCACGGGTTTGGACTTGAATTCGTATTGGACCAAAAAAAGACACTATATGAAAAAAAATCCTGGATAATGCGTAGACGCCTCGTAGCGTTGCACAAGTTTTAGCTAAAATTCGTCTAATACAAAATTTTGGAATTATTCATTTGAGTGATTAAGTTCACGTGTAATCCAGAAATCATATGTAATGGCTTTAAGGAATCGCAAAGACTCATACTATTCACGATCATGGTCAATACGGACACTACAATCCACTATCACCAAACGCTATCCATCACTTTGATTGGTATCAGACAAAAGTATTGGAATTAATGATATGGATATCTGGTTTTTACGTATAATGGGAAACATTCGCGATGAATGTAAGAGGAGCAAACTTTGTAATTTTAATTGATTTGGTGTTCGCCTTTTCTGGGCAAACTTTAACGTTATTGAAATATGGTTGAACATTAGGCGTGGCGATACGTTAAGAAACTGCAATTGAAAACGAACACGCGGACGAAATGACCAGTCCGTTACAGAGTTCTCCAGTTAAATATTTTCGATGGAAAATGTCCTAATTTCAGTCGATTATGTCAACGGCCTTATTAAATTTCACCAAAATGTCGGCATTTTAAAACAATGCCGTTAAAGATTATCATATCCCTCAGAATTATGTTGACCATGATTGGCTTAGTGCCTACCCAAAATCAACTGCTTAAACAAAAATATATCAAAATCAAATCGCCGTTTGTTGATTAAAAAATCGGTAAATTCTTTTTTTTTTAATTCTTTTAAAAAAATGTATGCAATAAAAAACAAACAAAAAATATGAAATGCATCACGGTCGGTAGCAAATCACTTTATCAAAATTAAAATTTTATTAAAATGGATCGTTTTTATCGATAGATAAATTAGAAATTTTCGGTTTTTCAAAAAAAAAAATCCTAAAATTAATTTTTTCAAAATACTTTCTGCAGTACTATTCAAGTTCAGCAGTACTTTCAAAATATTAAATTTCTTTAAGATCGGTATCAAAAAAGTACCGTTGTATATGGCATTTACCGTAAAAAGATTTTGCGAAAAAAAAAATGATACAAAATATCACTGTTACCAACAAATCAGTCAATCAAAATTGATCGCAATTATCAGTAAAACTTCTTTGTTCTTTGTATGGAAGATATCTACCGTTAATTTTAATCCTAGGATACAAATAAAGAAAAATTCTAGGCATATTACTCAAAGAATAATTTTTACCAAGTTTGAAGAAAATCAGCCTAACTGTTTTGGCTTTGCGTGTTAATACAGAGAGACAGACTGACGGATAGAATTTCCAGACCAGTAACAAAACAATGGTGCAAAATTATAGTCAACATATATATTTAAGGAATTAACGTGACACTTCTTAACACGCCAATGCGGAGGTTTGTTTGGAAGTTAGACAACATCATTAAGAAAATATATGCTTTAATGTTAATCCGTTTATAATACGAAAAAACATATTTTTACCCAAGTTTCACATTTAATTGTTTTTTTTAGTTTCGTGTTAAATGAACTATAATTTTCAAATAATTAAAAAAAAAAACACAAAGTGTTTATTTATATTTTTCATTGGCTTTGGGTTAAGTCCCTCCCGAAATGAAATTCTGGCTACGGGGCTGGCACAACCTCGCCAGGTGCTCTAGATACTGATAATAGATCGAGCAGAAATGATCGAATCAGAAATAGACAAATTCTAGAAGTAAGCAATATAATGCAAGATGCAAGGCAAGGTGTACAATATTGTCAGTGTCTGTGCTCAGAAAAAAGATAGGTTTGGGCTTGATGAACTATTGAAGATAATCCAAATGATCCGATTTGATGACGTATATAATAGTTAGATTCCTTCTAATCCAAATAACCATCTTGTAAAGGTCTTTATCTTTGGTTGAGCTTTATGCAAAAAAAACGATGATTTTCTTCATTTGATAAATGCACCTTAATCTACTTCTTCTACTTTTTGTTCTGTTATCTGTTATCGTGACACACTACGTATCTTCAAACGCAACACGAAACTTTAGCCGTTAGCACGTTTTTTTTTTTAAATTCTATTATAGAATTTGATTACCATATTGTTCTTGGTCTACCAACTCGCCGTAATCATTAAGGATTCTACTCGAGTAACTACTTCATTGTATGTTGTAATTTGTAGTATGTTTTCCTTATTCTATTGCAATTGTGACACTACGCACTATACACTATATATGCGACCTACGTCCGATCTTAGAATAACCAGCTGTAAGTTGTTGGTTTTAGCTGCTTTGTATTTGTTGCTTCCTTTTCGTTAATCCTTAAATAAATCAACCACCATTATCATTCTGTTGTAGACACAGAAGAATTTGGCGAAGTTTCTATAATTGTTTATCAGTCATAGTAAGTTTATCATTATTGTACACACCGTGGCAGTTTTAAGTCAATTTTTGAAACTATACGTGAGAGCATTTTCGAAAATTCAAAAAGAAATTAAAACTGAGAAAGCTGTTCTCACAAACTAATTTTGTATTTTTATTTGTTTTCCAAACATTGGTAAGTCTTTAACTTGAGAAAATAATTATTTGACTTTCTATAACAAAAGTTCCCACGTAAAATTTAAAAAGTGACTTTTAGCCATCAGACCACAGAAATATTCCATGAATTTTGGTTAAGAAAAAAATAAAAATCCTATTAAAACATTTCCTTCAAAAGTATCAGTATGTTAAAGGAACGAAACAGCTTAATTTTGGGCGAAACCAATCCAAAATTCACTTCAAAGTTCAAAGTCGAACAAGCTGTAGGGTCCCGACGTCTTTGCCCTTCGATTGATCTGATGCATTAATTGTAGCAATAGTTCCACAGAAAACCATATCTTTGTTTTGAAAACCCGAACTACTGAAAGTTAGTATATGGTTCAGGGGAAACAGTTCTATTAATCTTGTGTTCCCTGGACAATTTAACCACATGGACCTTAATTAAAGCTTGGAAATGAATCCTATTGAAACCACTAAAACAATTTATTATCAATCCCAAAAATCTACCGCAACATTATAGGCAGGGCATTATAAATAATGCTATCATCCTTCTAATTCTTTATTGATGTACCAAACCTCATTCTCAAAAATTCAAAATTCTCTTATAAAATCGTACTGGCTTTTCCATGGATTTGTTTTGCTTTAATTCTAAAATACCTGCAGCATCAAGAATTATGGGCCCTTTGCTTCTAGCAAACACCGTTAGTAAAATGAATGCTCATTGCGCGTAGTTGCACAGCCCCCACGGATTGTAAATTATATCCTGTCCGTTCGGCTATTTAAGGCTTTGCACTTAGTCCTTTTTGAACCTCTTTCGAACTTTACCATTGCACGTATTGGATCCCTTAAAAATAGCATAACCTCCCAGCTTGCAGCCTGAGGCTGAAAACACAACAAATGTGCCACATTTAAGAGGCCGACTCTAATACGGCCTTTCCGATTCCATCGAAAACATGGTGGTATTTTATTCCGTGGTTAGCTCAACCGGGCGCTTTGCAGCAGCCAACAACGGTAAACGCATTTATGCTGCATTCCCTTATGTTTGGGATGTGTGTGCACTCTGTACGGGTATTTGGCCAAAATCCTATTGACATTTGAACACCATAAAGATGTGTGTACACTGCTTACGTGTGGTGTTAAACTAACAATATAGCGAAATCCCGTTTAAATGCCACACAGATTTGGCTGGCATTGCAGTGCACATATAGTCTTCTTCTGATATAGTTTATGCACAGGAGAAAGACGAAACAAAAAGTTTTCGTAAGCTTCTCCTACTGCAACTACCCTCTTTTTCGTCTGATCCTCGACGTCGAAATTCCAATGGAGAAGGATGAGATGCACCAGCAAATGGATTACCTTTGCTCCTGAACCCCGACTTACTCCACTCGATGAGTGTCTTTTCATCGTGGTTGTAGCTGTCGTCATGGTACCCGTTCCAGTGAAAATGTCATCTGTGAATAATGCACCTGATATTTGTTTGGCTTAACCATAAGGACACATAACGGTATGCGTAGCATTGGAACGAGTTTAGTGTATGCATTCAGTGCTTGTTAAAGCGCATAGCTATCCTGCTGCCACTATTCTTGGTGCATATACACCTGTCATTTGGTTTGTCATCATCACCATCATCATCACTTGACGTGTGTGTGCTTTCACTGGAATTGCATGTTTGCTTTTAATTTAGATTTCTGTTGACATGTTTTGGTAAAAGTTTATATAGAATGAAATTTGTATGATTGATTTCATATCTTCACTGTAATGGAGAGATAGATATATGTACATACGTATATAGTTTGAATGTGTTACCTAGCAAAACAATCCTTTTTTTATGGAAAAGGGTGATAAATAATTTTAAAAATATTTTTTGATCCTGATGGCATAGCAAGAATTTCAAATTTTAGAAAAATAACATTTGTGCTTTATGCATGGTTTTAGGATTTAGTTCGCTAGTTCCATACTAAAAAAAATTGTAAAAAGGAGGCACAAGTTTGATGTTCATTGACGATAACTTAAACAAATTTAAAGAGTGTGTAGTATGACATAATTTTCAAAACTACACTCAGGGAAAACCAAGTATCGTGTTGTTATTTTTCAAAACTGTTTTCCTGTTAAACATTTAACAAGTTGCCTGATCAATTAACAGGATACTGGTTACTTTTGCAAATATACTGTAAGATTATAACATAGCTTTCAGGTTAGAAAGGAATTTGTTCAACGGTAAACTTACTTAAACTAACACTAATTTGGTAAATTGTACAGTTATACTGTTGAATTAACATTGTTTTTTTTTATAATTTAAAAGGATAATGTGGTAACTTAATTAAAATATAGCGTAAAATGAATACTTCCTTAAAAATTTATATGGATCATGCTTAGCTCAGCTATTTACGAAAAAAATCGATCCTGTAAAATTAAAAGTAGTCTTGTTAATTATTTACCGTACGTTTTTATCTGAGTGTACCTATTATTATGGGATTAACAAATTTAGAATGAACTAACAACATACTGTGTGAACGAAGACTATTTTTGGAACAGAACTTATAGCTATTTCACGACACCCAAGCCGATATTTAGACTTTTTAGTGGTTGTGTGTGCTGGTCTATAAAAATCTCAAAAAAAAAACAATTTTACTTGATTTTTTTCGATCATAATCGCGCAACACCAAATGCAAAACACATTCGATTTAATTTTTCGATATGGGTAGGCCTGACTGAGGTTACGACGATTTCCAGAAATCTAAGTGCAGACGTTCATGGATCAAGAAGAAGAACAAGAAGAAGGCAAAAAGTTGGTGAACATTATCTCCAACGTTAAACAACGCTATTAAGAAATGATATTTACACAACGTCACCACTTACTATGATGAGATTACCTATTATACTTTAAAGTTACTATTCCAATTTCTGCAACGTTCATAGAAGCTTAGTATAGCATTAGGGCATATTCATAGTTGTTTTTAAACTACAGTTTTGCTTAGCTTTTGATTAAGCAATGTAATTTAGATAGGATAAATTCGAGATGTTGTTAAAAACAACTTAGACAGTGTCTATGAATATGCCCCATTGTGATTGGGATATTTTTTTAAACTTCTTTTAAAATTAACGAATTTCTTCTCTTTAAACTCATTTCCAAATCCTCAATTTTTCGGTTCTTATAAACCTTCTTGTTAATTCTTAACATTTGATTGTTTCTACATTGAGCACTTTTAAATAAATGTGTCCCAAAAGATCCTCATCCAGTCAATATTTGTGCCACATTGATCTTAATTTCATAATTTGAACGATTAATTCTGTTTTACACCATCTATTGCTATCATAACAACCAATCATGTTGTAGAATTTTATATTTTTCATTGCAGTCAAATGTCGACCGCTAATATTCCTCGTATTCATAAAAGTACTGGAAATTGTTAATAACTTTTAAGTACCAATTATATACCGGCAATTGAAAAAGAAAATACTTCATCTATCTTGTGTCAGTTTTTTTTTTATTTTTATAGAAAGTACAATTTGTTTGATGGAAAAACACGATAATAACTGTTTTGACATAAAACAGACACTTAGTGGTATTCGTATAGGACAGCCATATGCAATTTATACCAATCATATATGTGTGCCACATATTTAGCTTTCTAAATGATTAATTCTATTCTAAGAATGAAATGATAATTCTATGCATTTAAGGGTCGCTTAGGGCTAATTTATGCTTTCGCATATTTTCTCCCTTACAAAAGACATGACATCTAATTAAGGTATATAAATTGTTTTTTTTTTTTTTTTTTGTCGGAAAAAATGGTAAACGAAATCCTTCGTGTTATAAAGCTAAGCATGCAGGATATTTTTACTTGCGATTATAGGGACTACATACAAGACAAGCTATATAGGTTAAACAAAAATTTATATAACGATCAAACATAAAATTAAAAAAAAATAAATTTCTTTTTTTTAATTTAGTTAGCCCAGTCAAATTAGAATTTTACTTCTAAAAAAATGTCGACAAAGCTGGATTTTGCAGGCGAACTTATTTTGATGACATGATGAAATCTAAATCCATGATCAGGCCCTAAATCCATGATCAGGCCCTGAGCTAAATTTTTTAAGGATGGGAAAAGGGTATGAGCCGATATTCAGTTTTTTGCACATTTCTATGAGCTTTATGCAAATAGTGTTAAGTTGTAATCCTTTTTTTTTAAATTATGGCCCAGTTTTATAGTACGAGATTATTCCAGGGTTAGATTAAGCTCGACTTAGCTATGATGGAAACACGTTGTTCAGTCAATTTGTGATCCCGAGTGAACTCAGCTGTTTCTTCGGGCTCAGAAGACATTTAAGTAGTAAAGCCCTCTCTAATAGAACCAAGGATAAGTTTTATAAGACTTTGATAATCCAAGTCCTGTTTTATGGGGCGGAAGTATGGGCTTTGAAAGACTCGGCAAGAGAAGTTACTTGGGTGCTTTGAGAGCTAGAGTCTTCGATTGACTTTTATTCCTGTGTGTAGAGAAGAAGTATGAAGAAGAAGATTAATTGACGAGCTATACGGGCTATACAGCTATACTGCGATATTAACCGTCAAGAAGCTGAAAAAACAACGGCTAAGATGACGATGGGTCACGTGGAGTATATAGAGACCAACGCACCAGCTTGACGATTCTTCGAGTCTAATCCTGATGTGTGCAGCATTAGAAATTCCCCAATAAATGACGCAAACAAGTGGAAAACGACCTCAGCAAACTTGTGGTGCGAGATTGAGCTGGCTCGAAAGACATGTGGGCTTAGGCCGAAGTTCATCCTAGAGTCTGGACTGTAAATGCCATCTAAAGTTTAAGCAAGTAAGTAACTCAGCTAAATAAGTGAAGTTAGTAATATTTTTTTTTCTAATTTTTTACTTGCTTAATATGGCAAGTATTGGTTTCGTGTGAAAAAAAAATCGAGGTTTTAATCAAACCTGACATTGCGATGATAGAGAAGACCAAAAAACAATAAGTTTCGTCATGCCGTCCATCGGTGGATGTGCGGATGTTCGGTTGTATGTTCACAGAACTACAGCCTAAACGGTTGGACGGATTTTCTTCAAATTTCGTGTGTAGTACTTTTTGGTGATTCCCTAGAGGACAAATTTGAATTTTTGTTTTAGCCCAGCTATAAGGGGTACCTCCGGTTTCAGTGTTTCCAAATTTTCTCGAAAATGGCTCTAACGATTTTGATAAAACTTTGTGAACGTTATATTTGGAGTGCTCTTAATATAACTGTTAACGGTTTTCACAAATTTGGTCATAACTTGATAACGGCTGACTCGATTCCTTTGAAATATTTGACATTTTAAACAAGATTACATTCACAGTTTATAGCTTAACGCCCGTTCAATAAAAGCTGTCATACAACTTGATCTCATGTTTAGGCCAATTTTTTTTATATTTTTCGAACTTTCTGCTGAATTTAATAAATTAAAATTTGTGTAGACCCATAGTTTGCTACAAGAGCAAGTTCGTGCGACCGAGTGGTGCATTTTATATTAACAACATTCCACGATTTGGCTTAAAATGAACATAACGGAGATTTTGTATTAATGATGGTTTATAAATTTGGCCATAAATTCTTAACAACAGAACCGATTTCATTTAGGTAAATTTGATTTGGTATTGAATCATACATTCAGATTCAACCCAAGATTGGAATCTACAGTTTTTGCTTGAACAACCATTTAATGATAGCTACCATACAATCCAACTTTCAACATAATTTAGCAAATTGATTTTTCACAATCCCATTGCTGTGCGACCCAGTCGTGGATTTTATTTTGCAAGTCTGTATATTGCATTTTAACGAGTTCAAACTTTCATGAAAATAAATTTCATCTTAAGCCTTGTACGCTGCTTAAGTCATACAAAAAATTGACAACACGAAATTTTTAGTTCTTTTCGTTTTTTGGTACGTTGCTGCAACGAAATATATGGTGAAACGGGAGGTTGCCGGTTCACGTCTCCCACATGGTCTTAAATAATTTTTTTCGCACACAATTAGTTGATGCCTGGATAATTATATAATTAATTGTGACATTTCATTTTGTTCGTTTTGTTTTTTGGTTCTTTTTTTGCTATTTTAGTGTTATTTTAATTTAGTTTTAATTTTACAAATGGTTAAATTCAAAAAAGAAATTTATCAGATATCGTTTCGCTAGCACTTCGTCTGTGTTTTTGGAGACGACTGAAAATTTCGTTCACATTAACAGCGTATACCTGCTCGAACCGTGATTAGTACCAAAGGTTTTGTTAGTTGCGAGCTTCACTCTTTAAAAGCGGAATGCAATATCTTACAAATAAATTCATTCGTTGTTGTACTAAAGCAAATGTGGTAATTCAGTCAAAGAACTTAAGTGCATCCTTCTCTAAATAAAATACAAAACTTTAGTCTTTACTTCCAATTAAATTATTAGCTCTTTTCAACGGGATTCGTTTTGCAGGACAAGCACTCTAGAGCCTTTTTAATAAGTTTTTTCATGCATATTATAAAATGACTGACTCTGAACAAGTGCTATGTTTAAATTGCTTTAGGTTTTCATCTTTATCCAAATAGAGAAAAATTTCGTATTCAAAAATGAATACAATACCAGCCTTATGCAATCTAAATGGCCCAAAAGACCTTAGCGCTCCAATATAAGAGAAAATGCATTTTGCTGGCCTTCAAAAAAGGACAAAAAAAAAAAATAAGGACGAAAAACGTTTTAAGGTTTTACCTACGTACACAAAACGAACTGGAGTGCTCTTCAAAATTGCTATTCGTACAAAAATAAAAAAAAAACAAAAACACAGAACAAACATTACTGAACGCTGAGGAGGCCACACGTTGTTTTAAATAATATAATCATATATAGTATGTAGGTGTACTGTATAATGTATATATATATCTGTACTGTTGTTCATATATGGAATCCAAGGTAGATGCAGTGAGGTATAATGCTTGCGCCAATATAAATCTTTTCTGTGTTGCATTGCATTGCCAGACAAGGTATTTACATTTGCTGATTCGAAAGACAACTAGTGGAATCTCCTCCGGTATTGCATCCTTTCAGTTCGGCTTCTGAGTAATTCTTTGTTTTTGCGCTGGTATTTGGTGGTAGATACAATTTCAGTTTGAAAAATTATGATGACACTGTCTGGGGATACATCATGAGCGTGGGTTGTTTCATTTGTATTTTCATTTTGTATAAGTATGATGATGCATGTGAGCAGTTTGGGGTTTCAAGTTAAATAAACAAAATATTTTGAGATATTTAAAAATGATAGTAATAAAGGTAGATATGTAAATGTGAGCAGAAAAAAAACAAATGGTTTTGTTTACATTTCAAGAATAACAGTAGATTTAAGTTGCATGTTTTAATAACGGGCATATCTGAAGGTCATTATGTCGATTTTATTTCAAGGAATGTTTCTGTGAAAAAAGGAAGTATTTAGGGAGTAGCTTTGTGTAAGAAAACACCCGGCCCCACCCACCTGGATCTTATTTCAAAAATTCTCCAGGCAAAGTTCTAGTCTATAAGACAAACAAATTTCTCACATGATGTGTCAACACTACAATATGACGGATTTCTATATGAAAAGATTAACAAGCATATATGCGCTCCATTACCTGGATCTAACTACGAAGAAGAACACAACACACGTTAAAAATTTTGTCCCGAAGTGAAAACTTCGAAAACTGGTATGCGTTCTATAGCTGGATATATCACACACCTTAAAGATCGTTGACTGTGTAGTCAACACATATTATGCATGGTAGAGTTCTGGAAATCTATGATCTTAAAAACCCATGTTGAAGTCATTAATCTGTACGAAAGGTATGATGCGGCAAAGGCCAAATCCATCCAATTGGCATACCTACCCTGATAGCCTTTACATCTGGTAGTCCGGAATCGATTAGCAGAACTGTCCGATTCCGATCATTCCGCACAACAAATGAAAGTTCAAAGATACTTTTGTGACTTTGCAATTTGCATGTCATTATTGTATGTGTGAAACTTCAAATGCGTTTTTTTTTATTTGAGGAAGGTGTCGGTGATGAGAATTGTGATAACATGTTATTTATGCAATTTAAAATATGCGCATTGATTTTCTATATTCGCTTTATTATAGAATAATAATTTATTAATTTCAAGAAGCACAAAATTTTTCTCAATCACCTATTCCAAACTAATAACAAAATAACGACAATTCACGATTTTGAATTTTAAAATCTGTGCAAATATGCGTGTTTCTGTTTTGATTCTGACTTCAAGTCTGGAATCGATGTTCTCTTCTTTTCAGTATTCGAACTGTCATTAAGTGCCAAATGGTCGTAAGCAAAATCGTCCGGAGTAGTACGGAACGATTCTGAACTACCAACGCTATACCAAAGACAAAGAGGAAGTAAAGAAGAAGAAGAAAAAGAAGAAGAAGAAGAAGAAGCTTTCCATATTCGAAAAGCCAAAAAGAAAAATAGTGTGCTAATGCTTCCCATAAAGAACTGTAGGCTTCTAGTGCTGATATGATGTTGATGGCAATTTTTTAATAATGTAATATCTTTGGCAATCGCACAGCTGTAAGAGTATGAACCGATCACAACATAGAGACATAAACTGTCCCGGATAGTTTTCCACCTCTTGATCGATACTGGTCCCTTTCTAAGTGCATTAAAAAAGCATTTTTTAAGCATACTTACGTGCTCTCACTTCCCTTCTTTTGAAGGTCATGGTAACACTGATGAACTACCAGCTTAAGAAAAGTATTGAAGAACGAAAACTTCTTACCGGCATGTAGTTCGGCCTTTTAGTAGCAATGTTTTCATTGGCTAACTGATGGTTCATAAAAAGAGAAACCAATTTTTGCATCGTTTTGGAGTCATGGAGTGCCAAACTCAAGCTGTTTTACTCAATCAATTTTTTCCGTTGAACTATAAATTACATTTCTGATCCTTCAATGCAAGGAGTATTAAATAGTTTATAACTACAAAACAGTAATACTGGTCTTACAAAGAGGGCTCCTGATTTTTATCAACGATCTTTTGTCTGAAATTTTTCATCAGCCAATTTTTTTTTTCTGACGATAGCACCATCAGTACTTAATATCATTTCGCAGATTCACAACCTTATTCTTCGGATTTGGAACTGGAGTAATAGCGGGCGTATAAAAATTTCCAATGGACAATGCTGTCATTGTCCATAGGAAATAAGTCAATTGATCATTTCTCATCGTCATAACTATTAAGGTATGCCTGTTTCAACCTCTTTAAATATGTTTGATTTCGTTATTATTCAGGTATGGAAATTCCTGAAATATTTTTATCAAAAAGCAAACTAGGTACGAACTTTAAAAAAAATGGCCTCTAATCAGAAACTACAGAATCATATGAGGGACAGAAAAAAAAGGATCGACAAATTAACCCAATTATTTATTCAAGCAAAAATCCTCACTAGGAATTCCAAAATATGCGACCGTCCCATATCAACATATACGCATGGTTTAACTGCTCCTTGAGCATGAGTGTCATTTGCGTCCCTTTTGAATTGATTTTAGAAAAAAGAAAACCCACAACATTTCATATTCAAACTCAATTGTGAAGAATATCAAGTGAATAGGCATTGTGTAAAAAATAGAGGAAGAAGAAGTCCTTGTATTCCGGATAAAAATATCCTTATTTAACCTACTATGGGCACAGTTTAAATTGGAAGAGTAAATAAAATGTTTTTTCTTTGCCGTATGGGACTCTTAATATTATGTAAAAGGAAATCATATAACATATTTCAAGGTTTCTAAAAACTTTTTAAGTGAATATGAATATGTAATTTATTATATTGGGTCAGTGAATTGGCTGAATATATTTCAAGATCTTTTGTCATGAAGCTAACTTTGGAATTCAATATAAAATATACTCAAACAAAATTTAGAAATCATTAGTTCCAATTAGTAACCATAATTCACACTAAAACATTTTATTTCTATTTAATGGAACCAAGAGACTTTTCAATTGAAGTTACCGCCACATTTTTCCAAGCCACAAACCAGAAATGATTCGGCTTGGTTATGGCGACCATGTTGTCAGTGACACAGCTACCATCGTCCTCACTGGATTTACGAACGACTTCTATAGAAATATTTGCTTGTTTTCGTGTTTCATTTTGAAATCATACAAAGTTTTGGATACCATAGACTCTACTAGGTATATACCATCCATCTATAAATATACATACATCTACAAAAAAGTTGTATGTTTTTTTTTGTCTGTGAATTATTCGCTCCAATAAAATTTAGTTTTTCTCGTTGAGGATCTGAGTTATGTGAGTGTAATATTATTTCCAAATGAAAAGGAGTACATATAACATGATTTTTAGATCCTTTTACTTTGAGAGAGTTCTTTGATTGCAGGAATACATGACACGAAAAAAAAAATATTTGAATATTAAAAATTTTCTGTGAAAATTTTGTTTACAAGGATATGATGAGAGAATTTTCAAGTAGGCCTATTGTAATACCTTGACTATTATTATTAAAGTACTTCAGATATTGTTTTGAGTTTAATAATTTTTTTAGAAAATATTTACGCTCTAATAAAGAATCTATTTCCGGTTTTAAAAACATAATTTTTATTTTGTGTGTGACAATAGAAACTAAGAGGCAAGTTACCCGTTCGTGTAAAAGTCGTTATGACATCTAAAACATGAGTCAGTCAAATTTTGGGGTACTTTTAAAAAATTTTTAGCAACAAAAAAATTTTATTAAAAATTAATGCATCGCAAATATTATCTACAATTATTATTGAACTTAATAAAATAAAGTGCACGACTGGGTCGCACGAACTTGTTCTTGTAGTATACGACTTGGTTGCACGTACTTGTGGCAAGTTGCCACGAAAATAAAATTAAATTTAATATTTTTTTTTAATATAAACAAAACAAAATTATAAATTTTTCACAAAAGTGCTAAAACTTCTTTTTACAAAGATTCAAGCCAAAATCAAAGTATGCAGAAATAATATTCCAAAATCGTTAGAGCGGTTTTTAAATAAATCGATGTTTACTTAATATTTTTTTATTGTTTTTTATTGTTTGCATTTTATGAACAAAAAATCAAATTTTTTTGTCAAACTGTTTTTCAAATATTGAATTTACAAAAAATAAATTAGAAAATTAGTTAAAACTAAAATTAAGCTTTTTTGCAAAATGTTGGTATTGAAATTTGTTCAAGTCATCTAGATTTTCTAAAAAGATAGCTCTAGAAAAAAATAACGGTTCTATGGGAGGTACCGTTAATAGGCATGCCAAATTTATTTTTTTGCGATTTAACAAAAGGAAATCAGACAGAAACCATTAGTAATTTTTTTCAAGAAAATAGTTGGAGCCGTTTTCAAGAAAATTAAGCTTTTCCAAAACCGTTATATGACAGGTACAGTTATTTTTAGAGCTAAATTTCAATTTCTCCTCCAAGTAATGGTCTACAAACCCTACATACCGAATTTGAAGTAAATCGGTTAAGCCGTTTAGGCTGTAGGTGCTGATACATACAGACTGACATACAGACAGATAGACAGAAATTTCCAGACCCTCTTTTTTCGTCTGCGCTATAATGTTATGTCATTTTTGATTATTATCTCAATTTTTTTTTTCAACGAATGCATAACTACTTGCCTTATAGTATATAATCGCAAGTATATATAATATAGGTATAATATCAAAATTTAATATAATTATATTACATAAATATATAAACAATTATATTAACTTTTATTATAAACTGTAATGTAAATATACAATACTTTTAATAAACATATTAAAATATAATATAGAATTATACAAATTGTAATATTCCAGTTATTATATTTTAATATACTTCATGTGTATGCATACATCAATGCTTAGTTAATGTTCCAAATGTATTACGAGTTTAGGTATATGTACAACAGAGTGACCGCAACGCTCAAAGAAATTTGTTTTGGTCAAATTCCTAACGGGGGAACCCCCTAAAATGATCAGCCCTGGCAGATATTTAAATAGCCAAAATTTGAGCTCGATTGGATAACGGTAAATGGTGCCGATAAGCGCTCAAAGTTTCAAAAAACGTCGTTTTTTATTTTTTTTTTTAATTTTTTTTTCTTGATAAATTCTTTTAAAAAGCTTTTTAAGTCGTTTAATTGCATCGGTTTTGTATTTTGACGGAATTTTAGGTTTTTTACACAAAAAAATGTTTTTCAAATAAAAAGTTTTTCTGATTCTTTCAGGCTTAATTAAAAAACTAAAATTTAAATGAAATTGATGCCACAACTCGACGATTTATGGGTTATTTACAATCCTTTATTCGATGAGATGCATAGCTACGGTGACCATCCGTCCTCTTTTTGATAGGACAGTCCTTTATTTCAGTACCCTCTTCTTTCTTTGTCCTTCATTTCTCCTTCTTTTACTAAATTGTCCTCCCAATGTCCGTTTTTTCTCTTTTAAATCGCTTTTTAGTTTAAGTATTTTCTTCATTATAAATTAATTTCACAATCTCTGAGTAAGAATTTTCCTTTAAGAGATGCATTTAGCTCGCAAATGGTTGAGGATTGAAACAGAGAATATAACAAAAGTTGTAGTAAATTTTAATTTACTTTAATTTTGGTGTATTTTCGTGCTATAAGCGAAAGACCGAAAGAGGGTAATTTTATGCCCTTTCCTTTCACCGGTTCACTTTCCGTCATGACATTTAGTATGCAGCTTCGACAATATTGCGAAGGCATGGTTTATGTTTATGTCCCTATCAACTTACGAATTTTTATTACAGTATGTATGGCTGAGTGTGATAATTCTAACGAAATTTGTCGCAAATTGTATTCTCTACAATTGTCATCATCACTAAGTAAGCAGAGAGAACCCCAAAAAATCGCGAAAACACTACGCAGTTTGTGTTACTTTTGACCTAACTTTGCGTAGTTTTTGTGTAAGATTATCACACCATAGGTCTGGGTTCGAGCCCTGAGTACACCTTATGTTTTTTAAGCGGCATTGCTTCTTGCGAGGAAGTGAAAAATTGGGTGACGTGAAATAGCGCCAAACGAAATAACGCAAGTTGCAAGGGAATCAGCTTTAAACGGAGGAGTTGAACTTTAATTTTTATTCTACAAGTGATCAACAATTTGTACTTTACAATTTGTCTTTTTGACTTTGCAGTACAATTTAAATTTTGTTTAATTATTCTCGATCTGATCAGTGAAGTTGGCCTTGCATTATTGTTAACATAATTCTCTCAACTTGTGAGCATTTAAAAACAAATCAAACCTTGTTAATCTTGCGTCTGATGATGTTTTCTTCCTTTTTTATGATTTTTGTTATCAATCTATTTCCTTGTCGATGAAACCTAGTTCCTGAACGGCCAACGAACGGTTCTTCTTGAACGGTTCTTTTTAATTACTTTTTCAATACAAGAAATTTGCTGATATGACAATATACTGGCTAAAACACATGTTCATGTTTTTAATAAGATGAGAACTAAAGGTCTATAAACAACTTTGATTGAGTTTCAACTCTTAATGACGCTAACTTAAATGGTGACCGTCTTGAGTTAAAGTATTGTAAATATCTTAATTTACTTCTAATCCAAAATTTTGACAAAGGCATGTTATTTACATTACATTAGTTGTTTCAATATTCTTTTCCAGGTATTGAAAAGATTTGATTTTAAGGACAAAATAAAGTAAAGCTCTTTATTTCCTAACGTTGTAGACCAGGAAATGTACACAAAAAAAGTCGAAATTTAAAAAAAAAAATTGGATTTTGCTGGAGACTTGCTTTGTTTCGATGTTTTGAAAAAATTCTGAAAAGTATTTATGATTTGATAAAGAAAGGACGGGAAGGGGTCGAAATTCAGCTTTTGCAAATTTCTTGGAAATTGGGAACTTTTTGGGAAAACTGTTACGGTAAGATTTGTTATTTATATAATTTTCTACATCAAGTGTACTGAAATGTTTTATCATACCATAATTCAGTTTCGAGACAAACTAACCCTTCCGAATCGCTTACATTTAAAATTATAACTGTAACAAAAAATTCATTTAACTGGCGTACTGCTGTGTACTGCTCTTTTTCTCGTGAGGTACTGCTAACTTGAGAAATGAAACGACAGCCCTGATGGTAGATAAATGTATAGGGCACCGGATTAAAACAAAGGGTATTTTTATCCCGGAAAAGTTACGGTTCCTGTGGGAAGTGGGATAGTGCTTAATGTGAAACAAACACCACTTAATTGAGTTTATTCCGACGCACGGTTACCTGCCAGTAAGTAGTAAATATTCAAACAAAAATAAATTCAATTAGCTATATATTTATTTCTTGTTTAGTCAAATATAATTCCAATGACATCATATTGTTGTTACATAAATTTATATGCTTATCATCCTATATTATTTTGTCCGGTAATCAGCCTGTAATTGTCGGTAAATTAATAACCTATTGTCTCTAATGCAACTATGATGTAATGTATGTACAGTAAAACATGATTGCATCCGCATGTACCAATTTCACCCGAAATACTCGAATTTCCAAATCCATCTTTTGCGACGGATACACATATTTCCGTTATCCTTAACAGTTTTGCCCCAAGCAGACGGCACTATACTTGACTTTGATTTATGTTATTTCGATTACAAGAGCAATCACGGCCTGTGCACTCTTCTTCAATTTGCAAAACAACAACCATACATATACATAAATTTGTATAGTCCTTCTCTCCCCTAAGTCCCATTTCCATTCCAGCTTAAGGAATATGATTTATAAGCATTCACAGTTGATTTGTGTTTGAACTGTTTTAATCTTGTTAACAGATATAACGAAGGACATCAACTGACTTCATAGATCCCTTCTCCAGAGGCATGGTCCTTAGTTTTTGAATTAAGTAGAAAAAAAAAAAATACGATAAAAGATCAATATTAATCACAATATTCAACTATATGGAACCAATTGACTTTAGGCCTGTTGTTTTGTTATCAGCTTATATAAGGGTCACGTCACGTTTTCAAGTCATAGGGCAACTCAATCTATTATCTATAGGACGTTTTAAAATTACAAAATAAATTTTAATTAGTTATGTACATATGTAATAAACAGCTATAGATATTTTTTTGTATGTTATAAATTGAATATCAAATCTTCTTAACCGTTTCTATCTAGAAAGGCTACAATTTGGACAGAAAAATCGATATATGTATATATATTTTCTAGCCCTGTAGAAATAGAAATTAAATGGGATTTTTCAAAACAAGCTTACTACCAGAAAAAATTAACTGTCTTATTTCTTTGCTGCGAAGAAATTTTTTGAGGTCAATTAACAAAATTTGCAGTGTCCACAGAGGAATCTTGTTATGATTCTTAGTTTGTTTCTACTCAGGTTTATAGAAGCTATAAATCGCTTTTGGTTAAAATTACCAAATTCTGCCTCAGTCTTTGCCAGTGCAAAGAACCCAGTTAAGGGTTACGTTGTTGTTTTTTAAAAGTTTGATAAATTCTTTTAGACTTTCCCACACAAATTTTGAGCTGATAACACAACATACTCCAGTTCCCTCTTTTGCGAACCGCATGATTGCACCTTTAGCGGAACTTTCAATTAGGTACTATATGTGTAATGGGGTCAGATCAAGAATGACCTCCATTGCTGCTGTAGGACATGTTGTCATTGCTCCTATAATATATAGACAGGCTAGCTTTTGCACTTTATTTAGTGTTTTCATAGTTGTTTCTAATTCGGTTCTACTGTGTCACACTACTACACCATAAGTGATTATGGGTCTGACCATCATGGAATACATCCATCTACATCTAAGGATGTTTGGTTTGCGCCCCTTTGATTTGCCAGCAAGTCTTTTGCATATCATAAGGGCCGTGGTAGCTTTCCCGACAGTTATTTCTAAATGTTTGTTAAAAAGGAGTTTGCTGTCTAGTTTCGATTACTTCTCTTTCTAACCTGATAGGTTTCATATCTTTAAGAAGTCTTTTATTGGTAAATGGAATTATGGTTGTTTTTGCTGAGTTGATGTTAAGTCCCACTGATATACACCATTTTTTTGTTATTGATAACCCTCTTTGAATTATATCGTAGAATTATAACGCCGTTTCCTTCGATTTTAAGGCTCCTTTCATGGTTCTGATAAGTTCAAAAAGGGCAGCCTCTTTTGATCTTCGTAGCTCTATAGGAATTGTTGCCTATGATTCAATGGCGTTTACTGTTGTGAGCATAAGTAACCTCATTGGCTTTTTGAATGCAACCAAATGGCTATAAACGTAACAAACCATATAAATACCTCACCTCTTCTTTGGGTAGATAAGATAGATCAAGAGAACTACATGATATTTGCAGGAACCTTTTCTCTAGCCGTGTAGGCGGGCTAAGTCTACTGCGGGCATCATGTTTTTCCCTAAATCGAACTGATCTCAACAGAAATTCGGTCCTACCCTAAGCCATCCAGCACCCTGCCTGTTTAGGTTTTTTAGCGAAGACAGACATATCGGAGCTAACAGCCTGGCATAAAGCCTGGTGGGGGGAATGGGCCACTTCCCTTGAGTGAGGTATCCGAGGATCTACTTGCCTTCCTATATGGAAGTTGGTAACTAAAGGATTTACTCCCAATCAAAACAATTTTCAAACCTTATAACATAAATCACCGTACCAATATCTCACCTTTTCCATGGGCCGAAAAACGGATCAAGAGAGCTATATGATCTCCGCAGGAACCACGTCTTTACCCGTGTAGGCGGGTTGTGTCTACGGCGGACATCATGTCTTTCCTAAGCCACCCAGCACTCTGCCTGTTTAGGTTTTTGGCGAAGACAGACATATCGGAGCTAACAGCCTGGCATAAAGCCTGGTGGGGGGTATGGGCCAGTTCCCTTAGCTGAGGTACTCGAGGATCTCTTATTTTCCTATGGGAAATGGTAATAAAGGGATCAACTCCCAACAGCTGGAAAGATACCGTCTATTTCCTTTGACCTAAAAGGCTAAAAAGTACTAATTTCCCAATCTAGCCTTTTCCCTGAACAGATAGTTGTAGCTAACTTTCAGTAGTCTTTATTCGGGTTGAGAGGTATTCTCTCTATTTCGATGCTTTCCATTGGTAGACTACCTGGAAAGTGTGTTCTTAGGAGCGAATTTAATCTTTGCTCGTTATCCTCTGAATAGCTTCCATCTTGGTATCTAAGTGCTACAGATGTGATGATTTTATCTGTCACTAAAGCTTTGTGGAGTCTTGCAGTTGCTGAAGTAGAGCTAATGCTCTCACATATGTTTGCAAAGTTGCTTCTTTTAGCTTTCCTTATTTCTCCATTATAATGAGTAAGCTCATCAGATTAAGTTTGAGACTATCTTTATATAGACCAACCAACATTTGTAGTCTTAATAGTCTTCAATAGTCTGCCAATATTTTTTCCTCTCGATATCTAAACATTTAATTCTTCGGTGTTGAAACTAGCTTAACTTCTTTATATAACCAAGTTTAAAAAAGTTTAAAAAACGCAAAATTGCCATTTTAAAAACAAATTTATTAAAAATTTATTATTTAATTATTATTTTCTTATAAAAAAAAAGATAAAAATAGAACTACTTTTGTAAGATGATTAAAATTATCACACGCAGAAAAATTATCGGTTAAAAACAAAGTAGACAAGGTTAAAATATCAACCTGCACAATAACTCAGTCAAAATTACACGAGTAAACTCTACTAAAATAAAAGGCACGACTGGGTCGCACGAACTTGCTCTTGTGGCAGTTAAGCCAGGACTTAACAGTAAAAAGGCATAACTAGGTCTCTCGCTCTTCTCTTGCATGTTGTAGTCTTTCAATTTTTGAATATGAAATAATTTTTTAAATTCTTTTAATAAATTTAAAGCGCAATAATTAAAAAAAAATTAGTTTGAAAAATAACTTATAACAAACCAGAGTTTTCCCAGAAAATCATGGTATGCCAGTAATAGAATATATTTTAGTTTTTCTTTACGAAAATCAAACGACCAGTTTTTGAAAAAATCGATTTTTTTTAAATAACTTTTTAAAAATATTTTTATGAAAAAATTTTTAGTAAGTCAATTTTAAAAAGTTAATAAATTCTATTCGAAAACTAAATAAAAAACAAATTCATCAATAGGTTTTCAAAATAAAAAAAATTGTTCAATTAATATAATTTTTTTAGAAAAGCTATGAAAAAATTAAGTACGCCATTATCATTCAGTTATCTAGGCCTTTTTTAAAATAAAATTTGGTTAAGATCCGTTGAGTCGTAAAAATTAAAAAAACCGTTATATGACAGGTACCGTTAAAACTGTTTTTGGAGAATAATGGTTTCAATCGTTCAGAATGCCTTTCATGCAGTAACACTCGTGTCAAATTTTATCAAAATCGTTAGAGCCGTTTTCGAGAACAACAAGTTTTTTTCATTACCGTTATATGGCAGGTACCGTTATTTTTAGGCCTAGAAAAAAAATCGAAAAACCCTCTGACGGTCACCAGGTTTGAAGGAAATCGGCCCAACTGTTTAAGCTGCAGGTGCGAATGACAGACTTACAGACAGACTGACAGACAGAATTTCCAGACCCACTTTTTTAGACTTCGTTATCATCGTAATCTCATGATTGATTGTTATCTCAAAACAAAATAGGACCTATAATAGCAAGTAAAAATGCTTATGAGTGCCTTTTTCAGTGGGTTAGAAAAATTAAGGTCCAAGCCTTAAATGCTTTTAATTGTTTTTTATGGAGTTTACTCGTGTAATTTTGACCGAGTTATTGTGCAATTTGTATATTAACCGATAATTAAAAAAAAAAACAAAGGCTGACACAATCCAACATTCCAAAACAAAGTCCCATGAGCTGCTGGTCTATAAAAGCAGTGGAAAAATATTTAAACTTCTTTCAATACGAAATAAAATGTCAGGTTTGATTAAAACTTCGAATTTTTCGTCTTCACGAAACCAATACAAGTTCTACAGCAGCATAGAAGAAGACAAGAATAGAATCGGTATTATCCCTGAGGAAAATTTACTTGGTAACATCAATGCTTCCGTAGTTTGAGGTACGGCATTGGGCATCTTTCAGGTGAAAACATCCTTATCATAAGTTTTGCCAAGTCATATGGTCAAATCGTGTTAAAAAGTATGTTCGTTCAACTCAACTGACCTTCAATCTTCAAAAGAAGAATTAATTTGTTAGCTAGTTCAATAAATCCGTCTGTGAAATATTTCTTATAAGCTTTCCAACTGTTAGTCACTTAGGTCTAGTTTTTCAGAACGAGATTATTCCAGGGTAAGATTAACCTCTGGTTAATTCTGATGGAAACACGTTTTTCAGTCAGTTTGAGATCACAAGTTATCTCAGAGTTATCTCAGAGCAATTGGTGAGTTTATTCCGAATTAATTCCGAAAATTGATTGTTTCCATACGAGTTAACCTATAGCACTGGAATAATGGAAACAAATGATAAGATCTGTATACTGCATAAGATGTATCCATAACATGAAAAACGTTCTGGGAGAAAATATCATCAGACTGAAAAATGAAGAGTGTGGCGTGTTAATAATAGTCTATAATATGCTATACGAACTGTAGCCTGCAGAGAAAAAGATCTGTAGCTTTAACTCGTGTAAACACCGGCATATAAAGGTTTGGAAAAAAGGCCAGAATACTTATTTGCCCAATTTCTGATAAACTCATAGGTTTACTTTCTAAGTAAAAAAAGTTTAAATACATTGGATGCCATATGTGGGATGACGGCATCAGACATCGAGCCACCGTTGGATGGATGAAGTAGCGAAAGAAATCTCCCATTTTCTGCAACCGAAAAATACTCACTAATAGTTAAAAGGAATGCACTACATTGCATCGAATATTACATTGTTCGTCCGGCTCTTACATACGATTCATAATGTTGGACCATGTAAAAAGAGAATTGACCAGAACTAATAAGAAGAAATGGAGATAGGAAAAGATCCGAAGAACATTTCACGTTTGTGAATAGTCAGCTTTAGATCAGCTGCACCGTTCAAAATGTATAACCATAGAATGCATGTCCAAGAAAGTAAAAAAAAGGAGGGACACAACCACCACAAAAAAATAAAGAAGTGGATATAATTTTTAGTCTATCGACTCTCTACTTAGAGGTTCATGTATTAAATAAACTCCTACGTTTTTTTTCAGAAGCACTGCTTTCTGCGAGGAAGAGACAAATCCTTCAAGAGTATTAATTTGTCTTGATGGATTGCATTTGTCATCTTAGCCGTTCGGGAGCGTCCCTTCCAAGATCTAGAACCTTATTAATACGTCCGTATCTCTTTTATAAATCAAAGCCCAAGCAAAAGCTATAGTATTTGGTCAAGAAAAATATGTAAAGAGTTGATTCTTATTGAGTAATTAATCCTTCCAATAAAATCAAAATGAACACACGCAACTTTATATGAAATGAATTTAACATCCAGTGGAGAAGGAAAATAAGAAAAAAATCTGTTCGAATTTTCAATTTGATTACTCCTTTTAATTGAATCCTTTGGTGTTTTATGTAATCCTCATATAACATAACTCAATGAGCATTTTCTCATTTCATGGAACAAAATTTAAACTATTAAAAATTGTACAAAACTCGTAAAGCGCTACTGAGAAAATCATCTCCTCCAATTGGACATCCTTTGCTGCAACCCTTAAAAATTAATATTTTCATCATCAAAAGTGGGGCCTTCATAGAGTAACTATATATTGCAACATTTACCCAGAATAGGCCACTTGTTTTCCGTGAACCTGCTTACCAAATATTCATAACCTTTTCTGTTCCATGGTCTCCGATGGTCCATTTGATGCCATGCAGTTCCCCTAGCATACTGTTAATCGACATGCAAACTTTAAATATGACTGCTTGCAGCCCTCTTGAAAACTAATTAATTTTCAATTGAAATTCCACTCGCGCAAATTAAATTCATGATATTATATCTCGTTCCGTTGTGGATTTTCCTTCACTGCCCCACAATGAAAATTACAAAAAAGCAAAAATTACTATTGAATGATGAATCCATTATCAGAAGAAGAAATTCATCGGTACCCAAACCCACTCGCACCAAAAGAATGTATTATGCCAAAATGCACACAAATTGTGTAAAATCCTGGATGCAATACGAGTAGATACTATGTGGTCTACCGACAACCCAAGCTGACTACGAGGCTTACCTTATAGTTTCCACATTGGATGGTTGGTTACATACGACGGATGCGACGGGTGGATTGGTAGATGAGGTAGTTCGGTTGCTGCTTAACTCATTTCGTTCTCTCTTCTGCAATTTAAAATTGGCCCTTGATATTCATGAATCGGTAGCTTTTCTACTTGATTACATTTTTGTTCAGTCATTGGTTGTACATCTCACAGTTAGATATAGAAAAATTCACAATTCAAAACCCTAGCGAACTACAATGAGTTTAGGGAAAATTTCATCTCGATTTGTATAGATTTCCTGTTGTGTTTTTGTATTTTGTCTAATATCATAATGGTAAGAGAAACTGTTGAATATTGTGTAGATAGCGACTACAGGTCTTTCATAAATCCTTTATTCAAAAGTGTATCTATATTACTTGTGCTGGAGTAGGTATTTGGGTTTCTGTTAATGGAAGGAATTTTTAATTCATTGAACCAAGGGATGCGATAGAGTGAAAATGCAATGGATGCAAAATGAAATGATATTTTGTGTTACCTCTCATATGAGTAAATTGATGTTACCTTAGGCCATTAGTAAAATTTATCGAATAACAAACACCTCAATATTGAATAATTCTTTGATTGAAATACAAAAGAAGATAAACTTGGGTACGAATCATCATTTCATAAGGCAACAAGGGAACTAAAATAATTGAAAATAGTGTTTTTAATTAAACATCCATCACTATAGGTCAATGTGCAATTCTTAAAACGAATATAATACGAGAACATATACGAACGAGCACGCCTCAAAATAGTTTACTGATGTTTCAAAAATAAATAGAGAAGATGTGTGTCCAACACAAAAGCAAAGAGTACGGAGAGCATTTAAAGGCAGTTGGAAGAAATATCTGCAGCATACTTGAGCATTTATTCCGTAAATTCATTTTCGACAGAAGAAATCGTTTCGAAGATAGGTCTCTACGTCTCTATCTTTATATATAGAAATGTGATAGAGACAGAAACTACCGTTCGATTATACAGGGTGAGTCATGAGCAATGCGACAAAATGCTAGGGCGTGTAGGTTGCGTTGAGACAAGAAAAAAATCGTATGGGAGAGGGGGGTCTATTCCCCTCCGTTTAGCCGGGAGGGGCAATTTTCGAAAAAACTGACTTAAAATGGAAAAAAATTATTTAAAATCAACGGCTTCATTCACAATGCTGTGCGATACGTTTTTGAAAAGCCAATAACTTTTTCTTTCATTCTGTGTTTAAATAAATCTATTCTAAGAAATAGTTTTTGAAATATTAATTTTCAAAGTCAAAATTTTGAAAAAAAAAATTGAAAAAAAAATTTCAAATTCATTTTTTTCAAAATTTTACGTAATTAAGTGCTAATTTTATTTCAAAATTCAATGCTGTTATTAATTTTAAGTCTAAATAAGAAAACCGGATGCAAAAATTTTATGTCGTTCTCAAGAAATTAAAAAAAAACCAAAACCACCTTTTTCTAAGAAAAACAGTTATTTTTATTGTAACGAAGCAATTTAAGAAGCATTAATCTTAGTTTTTTTAGTTTTTTTTATTCCTTTTATTTTTACTATGTTTTTTATTGGAAGTACTTATAAAAAATTATCGATATGATCTCCATTGTTTAGAAGGCATAGATTATATCTCCTTGTAATGGCTTCACATAAGTTTATGCTTGACAAATTTTCCTGCAATTTGACTCCAGCGACTTCAATTCGTTCCTTCAGTTGTTCCAATGATACTATTTCCACTTCGTAAACATAATTTTTCATAAATCCCCATGCATAGAAATCTAGGGGAGTTAAATCTGGTGACCTAGGCGGCCATTCCGTGGGGCCCCTTCTTCCGATCCAACGGTCACTAAAATGATCATCCAGCCAGTTTCTCACCTGTAAGCTGTAGTGTGCTGGAGCACCATCTTGTTGGTAGATTAAAACTGCAATGCCTTTTATTTATCTTGCGTTGCAATTTTCTTTTTTTTTTCATTAAAAAAAATGCGGTTTTATTGTCCCTATATTGTCCCCATAACAGGTAGAACCCATGGGCTGCGGGCAGGCCAAGGCAAAAATATTGACAGGTCAGTTTTCAGAAGTTATCAATGAAAATAATATTAATCCAGGGTTATTCCAATACTATTTAATTTTATTACGTTCTCATAAAACTCCAATTAAAAAAAAAAGTAAAAAAACTAAGATTAATGCTAAATAAATAAATAAATTGCTTCGTTACAATAAAAATAAATGTTTTTCTTAGAAAAAGGTGGTTTTGGTTTTTTTTTAATTTCTTGAGAACGACATAAAATTTTTGCATCCGGTTTTCTTATTTAGACTTAAAATTAATAACAGCATTGAATTTTGAAATTAAAATTAGCACTTAATTACGTAAAATTTTGAAAAAAATGAATTTGAAATTTTTTTTTCAATTTTTTTTTTCAAAATTTTGACTTTGAAAATTAATATTTCAAAAACTATTTCTTAGAATAGATTTATTTAAACACAGAATGAAAGAAAAAGTTATTGGCTTTTCAAAAACGTATCGCACAGCATTGTGAATGAAGCCGTTGATTTTAAATAATTTTTTTCCCATTTTAAGTCAGTTTTTTCGAAAATTGCCCCTCCCGGCTAAACGGAGGGGAATAGACCCCCCCTCTCATACGATTTTTTTCTTGTCTCAACGCAACCTACACGCCCTAGCATTTTGTCGCATTGCTCATGACTCACCCTGTATAGTGATGTTTTCCAGCTGATGTTTAGCTCAACGTTCCCGCCAGGATCTTTCCGAGGAAAATACAAACCCTCAGTTGAAAAATGTTTTTAAAACCATGTTGCAAAACCTATATTTTTGGAACAACAAAAATATGATTCGATTCGAGCTGTAAAGAGGCTATCAGGTTGAGAGAAGTAAGTTTCCGGGGAGGGGTTTGTCACTAGCCAGTTTAGTGGTTCAATGATTTCAATATTTCAAATGATTTCATATGATTTCAGGTGATTTCAAGCAATATTTAAATCGATTTAAAAATATTGTGATTGCATTGATTTCAAATAAATTTACTGATTTCAAATGATTGCAAATTAATTCAAGTGATTTCATTATGATTTCAATTCGTGATTTCATTATGGCATTTTTGGTTTCATGATTGCAACAAAACTTAGAGTGATTTCAAATATTTTTAAAGATTGCAAGAAATCATTTGAAATCGATAACCAACATTTTTTTTAATTTTATCACTTAAAATAGTGATTGCATCTGATTTCAATGTGATTTCAAATGATTGCAAGTATAAACGGTCAGGTGATTTCATTCATGACAAACCCCTCGGTTTCCGGTGTTACAAAGTCAACCCGGAATAAGTTTAAACAAGATAGAAAGACCTGCAACGGTCATATTCGACGAACTAAATTTCATGAACACAAATTAAAGCAAAAAATACTGCCATGTCCCAAAGGCAGTACAAATTTTTGTTCATTTATAAAAAATATACGAAATTCAACTTCGTCCTCGGTTCCGACGCTTATGAGTGAAACTTCTTTCGCACTCGTACAGTTACAAGAGTTCTCAAGAATCTCGACATACACAAATCCGCTGGCCCGGATAGTATTTCCCCTATTATTCTGAAGAGGTGTGCTTCCAGTCTTAAACGCTGGCAAGAACCACTGCGTAAACTTTTCCATCTGTCCTATTCTACTGGTCTCTTCCTGAGTAGACTGCATTTGTCTAGCCCGTCCCTAAAAATGGCGAATCTTCTTCCCCCTCCAACTATCGACCGATTGCACATACGTCCCGTCCATCAGTTTAAGACATATCTTGAAGAACGGAAGTTTCTTAATGACCGATAGTACGGCTTTCGTTGCAATAGGGCCACTGGTGATTTCATGGGTTATCTCACCGAAAAGTGGAACCAATCCTTACATCGTTTTGGTGAAAGTAAGATTATTGCGCTTGATATTTCAAAAGCATTTGATAGAGTTTGGCATCAAGCTCTTTTTTCGAAAATACATGCTTTCGGTATTGATGTATCTCTGGTTCGTTGGTTTAGAAATTAACTTTCGGACCGTTCAATACAAGTTGTTTTCTGAAATGCTGGTGTGCCCCAGGGCTCCGTTCTGTCTCCGACTTTCTTCTTGATTTTCATCAATGACCTACTGTCTGAAACTTATAATCCACTTAATTGTTTCGCTGACGACAGCACCCTTAGCTTATATTCGTTTCCAGATTCACAACTTAGCTCCGATCTTGATAGCATTTTCCAATGCATTGTCCAATGCTATAAATGTTGTCTTTTGTCGTTAAAGCGTAACATACCCCTTATGTCACTATCTATGAATGGCACTTGTATAGAGGAAACTGAAAGCTTTCCATTCTCGGTATGTGTGTTACTAACCACCTTCTGAGGAATGATCACATATTTGATCCCTTGAGTGCGTGCAAAATATGAAACAAAACAAAAATATCAGGGCGGTATTCGGTTATGTAAGCCGAGATCCTATCACTGAGTGTTTCACTCCTTGTGGTTTACTAGTATTGATTCAAGCCTACACTGAAAAAAAAAATTCAGTGATGAAATATGAACCCATCATCTATAAAATGAAAGTGCATTCATAAATTTTTTGTTATTATTTGGCTATGAACATAATTCATAATGTTCATAACTTCATCAATATGATGAAAGCACTTATTTTAATGAATTCAGTTTCTTTTTCGTGCATTTCATAATTGATTTTTTATATAGATGAAAAATAGAATCTGTGGTTTTTAGCAATAAGAACTTAAAACGGAATGCATGATCAAATTATTGATGAACTTCATAATCAACGACGATGAAGGATAATTTCCTATACCTGAGCATCGTCAGCAGCAGCAACAAAAAACCTAACGGGTGTTGCGACCGAAAAATAACAACTACACCACGTTTCTATAGCGCTTTTATGTTAGGTACCGTTAATAAGGTGATTTTTAAAAAAGAAATTCTAACGAAAAACTTCCATATTGGTAAAAAAATCAGTCACACAAAATGTTATTAAAATCGATCGTTTTTTTTTTTGACAAAAATCGGATTTTCTATAGAATTTATATTGCAGGTACCGTTTATAAGGTGATTTTGAAAAAAAAAAATCTAAGGAAAAACTCCGTCATTGGCAACAAATCAGTCACACAAATTTTTATCAAAATCGATCGTATTTTTTTCGAGAAAAATTGGATTTTCTTTAGCGTTTATATGACAAGTACCGTTAATAAGGTGATTTTGAAAATAAATTTCTAACGAAAAATTTCATTATTGGAAAAAAACCAGTCAAATCAATATCGATCTTACATTTTACGGGAAAAATTGGATTGTATTTAAGGCTTATTTTCCAGGTACCGTTAATATGTAGATAAACTTATTCTGAAAAAATGAATCACAACCTTTGGCTACAAATCCATTGTACGAAATTTTATAATAAATAATAAATAAAATTGTATGGCAGGTACCGTTAAAAATCTAGTTGTAAAATGTTTTTTTGCCGAAAACATCGTTTTCAAAAAATAAGCCATGTTAAATTTTATCAAAATCGATCGTTATCTGTTACATTTTTATGGCAGGTACCGGTATTTTCAGACCTAGGATAAAAATCAAAAATACGCCTAGGCATATTACCTACTCTAAAAATACAGAGTACCAAGTTTGAAGAAAATCGGCCCAACCGTTTAGACCGTAGAGTTCGATACATTCAGACTGACAGACAGAAAGACAGACAGAATTGTCGGACCTACTTTTTTCGTGTTCTCTAACATCGTTATGTCATGTTTGATTGTTATCTCTAAACTTTTTTTTTTCCGAATACAAAACTTGCCTTATTGTTCCTATAATCGCAAGTAAAAATGTATACATCAATATGATGAATACATTTATCACATTGATGATTATATATGCTCAAATGATGATAACTATCTCTAAATTTTCGTCATATTCAAGCCATCATCAATGCGATGAACTTTGAACGTAAACCAAAGAACAGATATTCTTTCTTTAGCTGCACTAGACGATCGTGGAATAATTTAACATGGTAAATTTCCTTACCATTTTTGATGCCTAACCATTAAAAACCAATTTGCTTTCATCTTCTATTCGATTTCCCTATTTGCCTACACTTTCAAATATAAATGCTTTCTTGCGTGCCTTTCTAAATTATTATTCTGATAATTATGAAAATTTAACCGTTATTATTCTGTTTTAATTATATGTAAGTTAGTTTAAGTCTCAACTGTAAATGAGAATTTTTCGACAGGGTATATTTCATGCATAAAGTATTAGTTTACTATTATTATATTTTTCTTGTTTCTCATTCTTCTTCTTATAAATTCTAGAATTTAATCGAAAAAATGGAAATTCCATTTAAAGTTTAAATTTTAAAAGTTCAACTATGATTCTCATTAGAAATATAGACTGCATTTAAACAGTTTCATTTGATGTAGGATTATACTTAGGACCAGTCTTTTCAGTTCCGCTTAAATGTTGTTAACAATAGATTTTGTATGTGTGTCTATGAATACCAGCTATATTGACCATTGGTTTTATTCAACTACAGGCCACAGCTGAAATGACGGCGGCCCTTAGTGCATCAAATAATTTCTAAAATTCAAGCAAAAAGTATCTACATATAGGTGTTTTCAAATTATCTTCTGTTTTTCACCGGTTTCGAGTCACTTAAAACATCCAATTGAATGGTATTGGACATAAACAATTCTTTTATTGGCAGATCCACAGAATATGTAGCTACATTATATTATATTATTATAATATGACGTGTGTTGATATAGGTTTACTTATTTTTCTATAAACACTTCTTCAATGATAAAATAAGTGCAAAAGTTATGACCATTTATGATGAAGTTATCAATATTTATGTTGCATAAACGTGTTTGCTTGTCTTATTTTATTCATTCCGATCTCCGCCAACAGATTTCACCAGCTTCTCTGTTTGTTTAGCGTTCATTGAGTAATAAAACCGAAGGCGTATCTCTGTTTTCTCAACGGATGACAGCTATGATGGGAATATTGTCTTTATACTATGAACTCGTGGATGGAATCTGCCATACGAAAAGCATAACCCGAACGTGCCTAGGCTCTTGTTTTATATTTTATTGAAGAAAAATAAACAAAAATATATATAGAATGAATATAAAATACAAAATCTTTGTTTACACGCGAGAGCTATATAATATTCCTTGTGACTTTCTAGTTCCAGAGCACGTTTTAGTTCATTCGGATATTCTCTAGAGAAGAACGACGCATAACATTTCCATATCTATCTATGTACATATTTCGACATTTATAAGCCATTTGGAGTTTGGCTATTTCAACGATATAATAATCTATTGAGTGATGACACGAGAAGAGTGGATTTTGTTTGAACTGATGCTTTTTGTGGATGGATTCGATTTGCTTGATGAAGTGAAAAACATGGTTTGAATCTTTAAATATATAAAACCAATAAAATGATATATAGAAAAGAAGAATCAGAAAATTTATTGGTAGTGAACAAGCAGGAATATCTAGATTTTTATGATAGATAAGTATAACATTATTATGAATTAAACCAGTTAGTTTAATTAAGCATTAAGAAACATGTATTCGTTTTACTAATTAGTTCTGGCAATAATTCAAAAAGATTACATACATATATTACAGTACTTGCATACGTTATATATCTTGAAATTAAGTAGGTATATATACTTGAACAGTTATGTATAATACAAAAATTAATAAAGGACATTAGAAACAAATGATTTTACATTTTATTTAGAAATTAGTCTTTGTGGACGGAGAAAAAATGAAAGATGATCATTAGAGGGATGAGAAGTAAGAATGGTATCTTAATTTTGTTCAGATTCCCGACTACATCCCGACTATTCTGCGTACGTTTACCAAGATTTTTTCTTATAACAAAATTTTAATTTTGGAAACTAAGGAACAATTTTTTTTTATTTTATATATAATATTTTCATTGTGACATTCATAATTAAGTACAAATATGTATTAATAAATGCATATATATATAAATTGCATACAAAAATACTAATATCTATTGTTTTATTAGTAGCAAGAATCAATGCGTTGCATACCCAAGTACCATACAGTGGAGGAAATTCCCATAAAAACACATATTTTTTCTCATGTTTTTTCTCTGTTGTATGAAATTTATTATTTATTTGTATGCACATAGTTAAATAACATAACATTAAATAGAGTAAATATATTCATTTTAAACTAAATAAAATAAAAGATTTGAACAAAAAATGTAATCAAAGCAAAATTAAAGGGGAAATTCCCATAAAAACACCATAGTATTTAACAGAATTATCCTTGAAATTAGTCTAACATTTTAATGAAACTGCAAAATCTGAATAAAATGGGAAATTTCCTTATTGTAGATCCACCATTTGCTATTAGAAACGTAAGTATTCGCCTTGGCATCATGTCAACAAGGTTTTCTTCAAGCCTGTCGTGGTAATTGTCGATAGTCAGCTGGAAGAGAAAATAAACGTATTTAAAATTACATATTCTTTCTCTTGGGAAATCATTGCTTATCAATAGCTTCTTACTTTCTTCTTATTATATCTTTTCTTAAATACAAGCTTTTCCTTTTTGAATTGATTTTCTTTTTTTTAAATTTTTTTTTATTGAACATAAAAACAACAAAATCTAAAAAACTTATAATAATAAAACAGATAATAAAATTATTTAGCAATAAAGGTGTCGCATGCATAATTGCATGCAGCATCACTCCATCACTACTGGTGCATTTATTTCCTTAGCTGTTGTTGCTGCCGTTTTAACACAGTAATCGTTCAGTTTTACGACTTCGAAGCACTTGGAAATTTTTAAATTGGTTTCTATTTGCATAAAAACCCATGGATATATGCCATGCGTTTTTATGCAAATAACCAATTTGACAACCCTCAGAGATTCTCAATAGGATTCAAGAGATGTGGGATAGCACTTTATCTTACTGGAAAATGAAGGGGGTTCTGAAATACTCTTCAGCTTTCTTCACCATCATATTCTCCAATAGCTCAATGTAAATTTTTAAGTTGATTCCTCCAGGTACAAATGCAATGCTTTTAAAATGTATCTTACGTCTCTCCTAGAAACAGGCAAGTTAGGTGTGGCCTTAATTTTAGATATTAACAGATTATTTCTGACCGCTTCATCAGAACTTGATACGCTGTAATTTTTTTATTCTTCCGATATGGTAAGCAATTTTCCCATAATTTTCAACTAATCTGATTTAGTTATATGAATAACTGCATGTGCTCTGCCACTTTTTCTGGCGATTAAACAACCAAAAAGGCCATACAGTCTTTGTATTCATTGACTTTGACTTAGGATTAAAAAGTTTAAAACACAAACAAAAGTAATTTCTTACCCGTTTCAACAAAAAATTCATGTAAATTTAGTGATAAGCCACTCTTTTTTATACTAATTTCCTCCAATTTTAAGGCATCACTTCACAAAAAAATTACTATACTTTTCAAAAATTTGCAAAAAGCCTTAAAAACATAAATTTTTTTTTCTCACAGATCTGAGCGATAATTTCGGTTTAATAAAAAAATATTTGATGCCTCTTTAACAGTTTCTGCAACAAGTTTTTTTACTGGATATAACAACGTAACTTCCTTCATATAATTTTGCAGCTTCTCCCATAGAATTTTGGAGCTTCTCTCATAGAATCTGTGCATATTATCGGAATAAAAAATACTCTACGTGTTAATCTTGTGCTCTCTGTATTAACCTACCGAATTTCATCCAAATCCGGTTAATCGTTGAGGTGTAAATCCAGGGGTGGAATCGGCTAAGGTGATTTGTGATAAGTGACAGTCAAAATCTACACTTTCTGTCTGCGTAAGGTGATCATCACAGTGATAGCTAAAAACCAATCACCAAAATATTGTGATAGTCATCTTCTCGTGAAATTGACGTTTTATTTTTATTTTTGTGGTAATATGACTAGAGTTACCACACGCATACAAAAAATTATAAAATTTTCAACGTTTTTTCAATTTTAGTCACCAAATCATCAAAAACAATATTTCTTTTACCATATGAGTATACAACAATCGAAAATAAATGGTTAAATTTAGAATTATTACATTTATTCACAAAAAAATTAACAATTTCAATGAATTTACTTGAAAATATGACTACGGCAACAATGTTTTTCACAAATGTCACTGACAAATTGAACAAAGTTGAATTGAGTTGAATTGGTGGATGTGATCACCTTACGCAGAAGGAAAAATCAATTTGATGATCAAAAATGTGACAATCAACTATCATCTTACGCGATTCCACCCCAGTGCTCTCTGTATTAACCTACCAAATTTCATCCAAAACCGGTTAATCGTTGAGGCGTGATGATTGATATTCAATCAAAGCAGATGTTATATAATGCAGACGTTATATTCAATGCATTGAAATCAATGCAATGTTCTATGCAGCGAGGATTGCACGCATTCACTGAGCTAATGCGGTGATTACCTAAGATGATTTCGATTTACTTCGGGAAACAAATTGTCAATAATAAAGCCGTTTGTGAGTCAATGATCGTTTACTGGCAAGAATGCATCCAGCCAATGGTCGATTTTCTGTAATTCGTTTTTCTTTCTCTCAACCAAAACCTGACCTATGTTACAATCTCTGAACCATATGTCGGGAAGTATAAGAAGATCAAACTGCACCTCAAAACATTTAAAGCGGCTTTAATTTGTTTAATTTGTTTCATAATATTTCACTTTAATCCCTTTCTTTTTTTTTTTTTTTTAAATATGCACGCACTCAAGGGGTCATGAAGATGATTAAACACAGTGCGAGCGGTAAGGAAAATTGAAGGGTCGATGAAAGGAGATACCGATGCACATTAGTTTTAAATGTCTGAGCTTCACAATGGGAGGGAAAAATTGAGCCGGGTAAAGCATTCAACATTCTTGTTGTTCGGTTAAAGAAAGAATTTCTGTACTTCACTGTACGTCTGAAATTGGGCTCTAGGGTAAAACGATGAGCATTTTTTGCAGCGCGAGTATTACCGTTGAATTGTTTTACGGGAGGAATGCAATTGGCTATTTCTTGGGAACACTCTTTATAAAAGTACCGATAAAATAAGGAAAGACAAGAAACGTTTCGACCATGTTCAAGCGATGAGAACGTTTCCGTTATAGTCCTATCACCAATCAATTTCAAAGCTCTTTTCTGAATTCTATCCAGGAGGTTCAGATAGGTTTTAGGAGCTCCTGCCCAGACATGAGAATTCTACTCCAAATTTGGACGAATATACGCTTGATAGACAACAGCCAGTTCGTTGGAATAAAAAAAATTTCTTGCATCGTCGTAAGAAACCTAAACGTTTTTGGCGACGTCAAATATGTGGTCATTCCAATGAACGTGGTTAGTGACGCACATACTTAAAATGGAAAGCTGTTCAGTTTCTTCAATGCAAGTGTCTTTTATGGATAGTGGCATTGGGGGTATATTGCACTTTAATGACAGAAGGCAGCATTGTGTTTTCGAAGCATTAAATTCCACGCGGTTTTTGATTCTCCATTGGAAAATGGTGTCAAAATCAGAATTTGAAGAGCTTAACATACGGGGCCGCTCCAGTTCCACATCCGAAGGACAGGGTTGTGAATCTGGAACGAATATGAAAAGCTGAGGGTGCTGTCGCCAGCAAAACAATTTATTGGATTAGAAATTTCAGACATAAAATCGTTAATAAAAATAAGGAAGAGAGTCGAAGACAAAACTGAGCCCTGGGGCACACCAGCATTTATTTTGAAAATTTCAGACTTGAAACCATCCAATACTACTTGTATTGAACGGTCAGAAAGGTAATTTCTAATACAACGAAGAAGAGATTCATCAAAACCGAATGCATGGATTTTCGATAAAAGAGCTTGATGCCAAACTCTATCAAATGCTTTTGAAATATCAAGCGCAATAATCTTACTTTCACCAAAGCGGTGTAAAGATTGGTTCCACTTTTCGGTGAGATAAGCCATGAAATCACCAGTGGACCTATTGCAACGAAAGCCGTACTGTCGATCATTAAGAAGCTTCTGTTCTTCAAGATATTTTTGTCAAAATGTTCGAACATCCAGGACACTGGAAGCATGTCTGAATCAATCGCGATGTGATCGATATGGTTGACGGTCTTTTGATCACTGCTCCGCCAAGTACCTTTGTGTATATCAAAGTACGAGAAATAGGTGCTCGATATTATGACATTACGCCCCACTGCGAAGTCTATCATACTGTATCCGTTGACGGGAGTGTCATCGTGCAGGTTGTGTCCTCCGACAGAAGAACAAAAAGTGCCTTCCTTTTCGTATCTGGCATTGAAGTCAACCAGATTATTTTGGCGTCGTACTTCGGGCACATATTGTTCTCATACTCAAGGAGGTCATAGAACGCGTCCTTGGTTGGTTCATCCATCCTTTCGTGGTAGGCGTGAACACAGATCAGTGAGATGTTCATGAATTTCGCTTTGATGCGGATTGTGACCAAGCGCTCGCTAAAACTACGGAAGCCTAAGACTTCTTGCCTAAGTGAAACCGAATCCAAATAGCCGCTGATGTCATCCTCCATACGCCCTCTCCGTCCCATCGCACTTCCTGGATTGTTGTTGTTTCGGAACTAGGAAAGTTATCCGTGATAGGGAAGTTAACCCGACGTACAGCCCTTATCCTGGAGGACCAGACTCTTAGATAGCTCCAAGAGCGGGGAGCCGGATAAACCGCTCCTTATAGATTAACGGCTCTATGACTTAAAAAGATTTAATTTCGCAACCTAGTGCATAATATATGATAGTCAACTCTATAATCAAATGATGAATTAATCGTGACAGTAGAGCAGCAATGATTCGCTCTAAAACCACATTGATACCGATAAAGTAAACTTTTTTGATCAAGATGGTTGACAAGCTGTTCCACCATGACATTGTTTTATTTGTCTAAACAAGTCACATGAATACATAGTTTTATGAGGCTAAGGCTTGGCGCCCACTTGATACGTTTAGTCACGAACAGTGTTGCCGCAGGTCTTCGCAAATGTGTAACAAGATTTTCAAAATATCGTAACAAAAGCAATAAAATTGTAACAAAAAGCTAAAATGAAAATTTCATATATATAAGCGCTGTTTTCCTGCTTCATAACTTGAGGGAAGGTAATTCTATCACCAAATTGTCTGGTCTATGAGACCTAAAATGGAAATTATTTACCTAAATGTACCCAACTAGAAGTTTTCTGATACTTTGCATCTGCATTTTATGTCATATTAGTTCCAATTCCATAGTTTTTTCTAACAAAAGGAAGAAAAAACATTTGTTGGAAAAAGTGTAACAAAATAGGAAAAAAAAAGTAACATTGTAACAAAAAAATAAATTTAAGAAAAAGTGTAACAGTTTTATTACACTTGTAACATTGTGGCAACCTTGGTCACGAAACAGTTTGGTTTCCAAAATGAATCACATGGTCTTTTATGAGTGTGCGCCTACATACCGAAACTACCCATTCATCGATTCGAGCAACTTGACAGTTTGTGTTTTGACATAAACTTAACGATCACCCCAAAAACCATTTTTTTATTTTGTGTTACACAGAGTTGTATATAACTGCACCGACAACAAACCAAATCGTTGAATAATTTTCTTCAAGTGCGAAAAAGATGAAATTGTACTTCATGTATTCTGTTCGTAAGACAATCTTACTGAAGAGGGCAGCCATACATTTTAATTTCATTAGTTTTCTCTCTTTTCGCTTCCGAAAAATTAAATGTTGCAAAAAAGCGTACCTACCAGCGCCGCCCATATTAAACCGAACAGTTTTCGGTGTCTTGTATGTATTAGTGATTCTCAAGCGTATGCTTCTAGAAGTGGGACGAGTTAAGGTATAGTATAAGTTTGACGACGCACTCTTTCACACAAAATATACTTTTGTTTTCCAATATACAGTGAGGTTCGTTACATTAGAGCCTTTTTGAATTTTCTTTTTTGTTAAATTAATAAGACCAAAATAGGTATAAATATTTTTTAATAGGATTTTATTTGTATAAGGAGAACCTATCGCAGGTATTAATATCTAAATAAATAACTACTTGGTTTTATTTCTCCTTAATGACACAAATATCATTTTTAATGTGGCTATATTGGCATGGTCGTCACTGTAACAGGGTAGGACGTACAAGCAAAAAAAGTAAAGCTTTGTCCTTATTACACTCTATTCATTTTCTTCATTGAATGAATCTATACTTTTCTTTCCTTAGCAAATAATAGGAAATACAAAAATATGTTTTTGGGTTTGTTTTTTTATTAGTTGTTCATAGAATTGCTCATGTGGGCGCTCATTGTAATCGGTCAATTGGTGATTAAACTATTTACAACCGATGAGAATTGCACGTGGGTGATGCAACTGACTTTGACTCGGATTGTAGTCACCGACTCACCGTTTGTAACAAGTCAGGGCTCAGGGCTTTCTTTTTTCTTAATAAAAAAAGAAATGATTCAGTGAGGCACGTCTTTCTATAGCTGGCAGATTCTATAATATATTTGGATGCTACCGGATCTGGCTTATTCCATCTTATTTGGATTGTAATCCAGTTCAATGATTTTCGCACACTAATTATATTAAATTCAATAAAAGAAAAACCTAAATAATATAGAAACCCATCGATATTGTTATTTCATTTCTTTTATTATATATTTTTTAAGCTTTACTTTGAACGCAAAGATAATCTCCCAAGGGATAGGTAGTTACACAAAAATAAAACATTTTTCAAGATAAAGGCAAATGGGTCTCTTCAAATTAGTTTTAACTGAAAGGAGCGGGATTTAAATAACCCAGAAAATCCAAATATCTAAAATATTTAAACAAAAAATAAGATTGAAAGATTTGTTTTTATTTTTTATTTCGTTAAAACCATTAGACCTGATTTGTTTGGTTCTATAAGAAGTTACTTATGCCATTAGTAACATTTAAATTGATAAGACTCTAATTACTTTGATGGAAAACGGATAATTCTCTGGATTTGCTTAGAGTGATTCATGAGATGACCCTTTTTTGCATATACTTTTCCATGCATATTTATCTATTAATATAAAAAAAAAATCTTCCTATATTGATCCATTCAATATATATTTTTTGGTTATATTCAGCTAACATCGCATCCTTTCCGTTTCGTTTGCCCACTGAAATCATGGTGTGTACCAACAATTAATTCCATTCCATTAAATCTGAAAATAAAAATTGTGGATAAATGTAGATAGCCATAGCACTATACTTGTAGTTTTTTTGGCCTATGGCTATGGAACAAAAAAATTTACCACCATCGAAGAAAAATTCTCTCTCCGCATTGTACATACACGTACACTGCAGCATAAAAAAAATTTAGAAAACATAAAAAAAGGATTGATAGAAAAGCTATGAAAGAGGCGATTATTTGGTTGAGTCTATAAAGGATGTGCCCACTTAAGTCAACAAGACACATTTTTTCCGAGTTTTCGTTTTCGTATAGATTTGAAAAAGGTTTTGAATCTTAAATTTTATAGGCTGATTGCACTTTTCTAGACACTGGTTTGTAGAATGTTTGTTCAATGACGTTTTAAATTTTTGGTACTATATATAGTATTATATGTATATATATGGTACTATACATACAAAGATACATTAGGCGAGGAAAGTGAAATGAAATTGATTCAATCAGTTTTTTGACATTTGGAAGATAAACTGCTGCAAAAATTACATCGTTTGATTTGATGGACAGAACAAATTTTATACCATAGACTGTAGAGTCGTTTGGTGTAAGTGTGCGCAGTCGGTAAGTGTGCATAGTCGGTAAGTGTGCGCATAGTGATTTTCTAGAAAAATGAGATAAAATTCGATTTTCTATCGATACCATCTAAAAATCTTTTGTGTCTAGCCGGAAAATGCAAATAAAAAATTACTAACATTTTCAGCACTTTTGTGAGCATTATTTTTTTGTGAGAGTTTACTATGTGAACTTAATGTTTCAGCAAAGTTTTTAATGCCAGTGCAAGTATTTGTTTGAATTTTATAAAAAACAATAAAAAACTGAACTGAGAATAATTGTGCGCAATAATTTGGGAGCAAGTGTGTGCAAAAAAATTAATTTGTGCTTATAAGTACGTAGTTAAGATATGTACTTTTCATATATTGAACAAAATTCTTTTGTGTATATTCGGTAATTTGTATTGAATCCTAATTTAAAATCAAAAGTTCGCACACTTGCCCCGAATTTTCTTTTAGAAACAATAAATAAATCAATAATGAAAAATTAAAATGAATATTAAAGAGACGATAGCTAACGGAACTTTTTTAAACTAAGGTATACCATTGTTTATGAAATTCTATACTATAGGTACTATCATGGAGTAGATCCATCACCGAAACTTGTGAATAACTTATTTGGTTCTTACATTTATTAAGTGTCTATTCTGTTACAATAACAACAGTTGTTAACAAAACAAGTTAACAATATTTTAAGTATTTTATTGGTTTTCAAATCCGTTTCCTTGACAAAAGTCGTAACAAAACAAAAAAATAATAAACGTTTAAGACTGTTGTCAGGGTTACAGAATAGACATTATTGTTATTATTAGTATTATTTATTGTAACAAAAATATTGTAACATAAAGATTTTCCTGTTTTAAAAGGGAAAAGCATATTTTTTTCGGCATCAATGACATTAACCAAATTTCACAAATATGTAATAGAGCTTACACTGAGAGAAGGAATTGCCGGAATGATTCGTTTTCCAGCAGTTTTTTTCACTTCATTGGCAGCAAACTCTTATTTTCTTTTAGGACAAACGTATTTGCTTGTAAAGCAACCGTACAGTTTATGAAAAGAGAAAATTTTTTTATATTTTTGTTTGTATTTTTTTCAGCTGTAAAGATTTCTAGAGACATTTATTTTGTTTAATTATTAATTTTTTGTTTTAGAACTATAAAAATTACTAACGTACAAAAATCACGTACAAACTAACTTAAATTAAAATTCAATATTACTTAAACTAATCGACAAAATTCTAAAAAAAACTCGTTTTTCTATAACTTATTATTTTTTTATTATTTTATCAAAAAACTTAAAACTAACCTTTAACTAAATAAAACTAAATTAACCTAATTAAACTAAATTTACGTAATAAATATACGTAAATAACTTAAAACTACTTAAAAATACTTAAAACTAGAACAGCAGCATTTTTTTTTTCGCAGCAGCCTATGGATATATGGATATATATGCATAAGTACTAGCGCCAAACTCACATATCCACAAATACAGTTTTATAGTTTTTATAATTTTTTTGGTGCCACCACTGTCTTATATAAAGTCTACCTATTAATACCTAAAAATACGTAGGTCGGCCAAGGCAACAACTTTGGTCAACCATCAATATCAAGGTGGTCCCCCAACCACCAAAATTGTTTTACTTGCTTAACCAAGTCCTTTCTGTCCCGAAGGGGCACAGCTCTACTGAACCGCAGACGCTTCGCTCCGTTTCCAGAGCCGACGTCTCGATCATACAGGAGTCGCCGATCCACAGTTCTATGGCCGAGAACTGTCTAAATAGAGGAATGTCTCGGGCGGGATGAAATCGTTAAGACGAACGCTCTCACTATATTCTTCATTGGGGTAATAAGCCCCGAAAATAAGTCAATTGGCTGAGGTCATCGCTCTTGCAATGTGACCCCGAATCAGCTTAATTAAAAAGTTATCTATCCTGTTTATATTGGCCCCGTTGTATAAGACCTCGTTGGCATAATAATATTTGTACTCCGACTCTGGTGTTCTGTGTAATCCAAGATAGGTTCTAAGACACTGCCTCTCAAACACCCGAATCTTTTCGATTTGAGGCAACGTTTAACCACACAGGGCACCCATAGGCAAACATCGACCGGATGAGGGCCATGTAGCAAATCACCTTCACCCTGTTTTCAAGGCGGCTGCTATAAAACAACCGTCTTGTCACAGCAAACGCTCCCTAGGTCTGGCCAGAGCAGCATCTATATGCTGATTGAAATATAGATACTGATCTAGACATATACCAAGGTACTTCACTACATCTTTACCCGCCAGTGGTTGTTCACTTGGTTCAACGATCACTAGTTTTCTCCAGTTCTTTCTTGTATCCCTAGATGCCTTAGATAAAGGGGTTCTAAACAGTGATAGTTAATTTTTAACTTCCAGTCATCACAATATCGCTGAATCTTGTCGAAGTCACGCTGCAAGAGAATTCTGATGACCTCAACTTTTGGCCCCTTTCTGTACGCTACAAGGTCATCGCAAGCGCAATCGCATGAGTGAGACTACCTATCAGATCGCTGGTGTAAATACTAAAAAGAATCGGCGAGTTCACAGCTTCATGCTGTAAACCGTTTTTAATATCAAAAGTTGTGATAGAAATTACATTGCCACTTTTGACAACAAACTTTCTACCATTGAGCATGTCATGAAGCATATAAAAAGTGGTTTACTTATGCCAAAGCAGGTTGATTTCAAATAAAGACCCTCTAACCATACGGCGTCGAAAGCCTTCTCTAAATCAACCAGAACGGCACCCGTGCATTGATTTTTCGTTTTGTTCCATTGAACATCAGAAACTAACTTAGACGCGGCATGAATAGTGTCAAGTCCCACCTTAAAGCCAAACTGATTGTTTGGAATAATATTTTTGTCCTCAGCCCACTTGAACAGAGCCTTATTGAGTATCTTTTCGAATACCTTACTGATACTTGGAAGAAGACTTATCGACCGAAGATTTGCCGGATTGGAGCTGTCCTTTCCCTTTTTGGGGAGAGGATGGACCACAGCTGTTTTCCAACTCACTGAATAATATGCATTATTCAATGCGTTGTTAAACAGTGTGGTAAAAATGTCTATTGCTTCCTCAGGGAGATGTTGTAATACAATGTTGGGTATACCATCGACCCCCGCATATTTCTATTTCTTTAGTGTTTGAAAAAACTAATTGAAGTTCTACCTTCGAAATTAACAATGAACTGGGTGCATTTCGGTCGGCGTGGTGGCCTTTGCAAAGTTCTCTTCATTGAACCCGGTGAAACCGGTATTCTCAGATCGCCATTGCGTTATGTTATTTCCAAGAAGAAGGCTCTGTTCTCCAGGTCATGATTCGAACGAGTGCTACTATTCGCTACTATTGCTGGAAAGCAGCCCCTACAGCTTCTACTTTTTCCTGAGGGTCTTCTATTATAAAAAAAATTATTATCGAAAACGGCAGCCTCCGGATCTATTCCCGCAATCGTTAGTACGTCTTCGTTGTCTGTTGTCCTCTAAAGTTTAAGATATGGAAGATCGTTTTAAAGATCGCTAACTGCTCGCTCGGACAATCTCGGATATGAAATTATAATAAATTGGTATCAATTTTATCTTAAATTATAATTATCTCCTTTGAGAAAAAAACATATCAAACATCATATTATTTTCCAAATCGTTGGTCTGGTCGAACGGAAAACAACACAATTTTTGTTTTCTTCTATTTTTTGTCTCTGTGACAGATAAGAATTATTATTGTACAGTATGTTTATTTTGTACTGGTTATATAGAAATTAATTTAAAAAGTCGAACTCTTTTTGTAGTCGAATGTACCTATCATAAAGCAGGCGATCATTATTTGAGTCCCGAAAAATTTAAAAGCTTTATTTTTTATGTTATTTATGTTAATCAATTTTTTGTTGTACCAACAAGGTTTCGATGAAGATGACGTAAGATATTTAGGAGGATGTAAATTTATTGAATTTTTAAAAATTGCAAATGCAATATCTGTGTTGAAATTGTTTAAAACAAGCAACCAGTCAATTAGATGGATAAAGTTAGAAATTTTATTAAAATTACATTTATTGAAATACTATTTTAAATTTACATTAGGTGTTTGTTTTATACATGGTGATTGGTATAAGATGCACCAAAAAACTTGAGCGTGTATGTGGAGTTAAGACAAGAAAAAAATCGTATGGAAGGGGGGTCTATTTCCCCCGGTTAGGGAGGAGGGGCAATTTTCTAAAACATTGACTTAAATCAGAAAAAAAATTATTTAAAAACAACGGTGAATGATACAAAACCTTGTTATATTTTTTTGGAAAGCCAGAAAACTACTCTTTTGTTTAATTTTTAAATTAAGTTGTTTAAGTGAACAGTTTTAAAAAAATTAGTTTTCAAACTCAAAATTTAATTTTTTTCAAAATTTTATGTAACTAACTATTATTTTTATTTTTAAAATTCAATGCTCTTATTAATTTTTAGTCAAAAACAGAAAACCGGATGCCAAAATGTATCTCAGTTTTTGAGAAATTAAGAAAAAGTAGAAGTATTTTTTTCCAAGAAAAACACTTTTTTTTTTGGTTTTCCCAAATTTGACCTGCTCAGGTCAATTATTAATTAGGGAACTATCCCTTTTTTATTTTTAATAAAATACCATCCGATTTTAATCAAATAATAAAAAAAAACACTTAACTTTTTACTTATTTTACTAGTTTTACTTTTATTTTTTTTTAATTTCTCAAAAACTAAGTTACATTTCGGCATCTGCTTTTCTGTTTTTGACTAAAAATTAATAAGGGCATTGAACTTTGAAAATAAAAATAATAGTTAAATACATAAAATTTTGAAAAAAATTAGTTTACAAATTTTTTTTTAGTTTTTTTTTTTAAATTTTGAGTTTGAAAATTAATTTTTTAAAACTGTTCACTTCAACAACTTAATTTAAAAATTAAATAAAAGAGTAGTTTTCTGGCTTTCCAAAAAAATATAACAAGGCTTTGTATCATTCACCGTTGTTTTTAAATAATGATTTAAGTCAATGTTTTAGAAAATTGCCCCTCTCGCCTAAACGGGGGGAAATAGACCCCCCTCCCATACGATTTTTTTCTTGTCTTAACTCCACCTACACACTCAAGCTTTTTGGTGCACCTTATACCAATCACCCTGTATAGGTATTTAACAAATTCAAAGCTTGGTAAAGAAGGGGGAGTGGTTCTGTCGATTATCACACTAAATTCATTATCGATGAAAACAAAGTCAAGAAAACGACTCAATTTGTTTGGATAACAATTTATTTGTTTGAGTCTGAACTCAGCTAGAGTGTCAACAACCACACTCTCACACTCGCTGTTAACATTAAATGGAATTAAAAAACTTTCATCTGGATCTAATATCCAATTAACGTTTGGTGGATAAAAATCTCCCAAGATTATTACATGCTGATTTTCTTACAGATTTTTTACAATATGTAAACAATTATCGATGTGTAATTTATACAATTCAAAAGACTGGCCCTAAATTGCATTTTCTCCATTTTAATTTTCAAAACATAGTTAGGCTATTTAACGTTTTTTTCGATTTATAAAAAAAACTTAATTTAATTAAATTCTTTGAATTATTTCATCTGAAAAATACATTGTTTCTAATTTTTTTGTTTTGCAATTTATTGAACGAAAATCTAATATTCAGTTCATTGAACAATTACTAAGGTTAAAAATTATTAAGGTTCCGATTATTTATTTATTCGTACTTTCACTAAGGTGTCCTCGCCGTGATTGTATACATTTGATTTATGAATTCAAAGTTGTGGAAACAAAATTCTGCGTCACGCAGAACAAATAAATTGATTCGTTGGAACAAACAAATTAATGATCTATTGTCTGCATTGCGGATGCGGATCCCATTCCAGTATACCAGAGTAGGTACTCAAGTATAAGCGGAAAGGTATAGTGGCGATGGTGAAGGAAGCGAAAATCAGATTTGGGTCAACAAGCAACACCACACCGAACCGAATTCCGTATATACACAGAAGTGTTCATATTATCCTGTCCCTTTATTTCGTATAAATTCTATATAACATAATGTACACCTCATGTTACGTTGGGGGCTGCTTCCCGCGCCCTTCAGTTGAAAACAATCAAAATGTAAACGCTATCTGCACTTGACATTGATTTATGTAGCTTCGATTACGAGAGCGCTTTTAGCCTTCTGGAAAATCAGTCTCGATGTCCTGATTTTGAAGCAACAAACAGCTTAAGAAGAAGATTTATATTCATGACCAGTTGAGTAGTTCGAAGAGAGCTGTTTTAATGGTGTTGGAGATGATTGATATGGTATGCTACAAAATGGGTGGCAGTGGTTTGAGTATAATTTTTTGTTTTAATTTTTATTTCATTTGGTATGGTTTTTGAATAATGTGGCTTAGTGGAAATTTGGAGAATTCGTTTCTTCAGACATCATTTGCTATGCGGATTTGGGAACTAAGAGAATGAAAACTATTTGTGATTTCCATTATATTTTAAGGAGTCGATGTCGATGCCGAAGAAATGAGGATAAACAAAAAAGTAGGAAATCCAAGAAACGCAGTAAATCATGAAAATGATAGATTTAATGGTCAAGGGAATACCAATCTGGTAATAGTTGTAGGATTTTCTGATAAGGGTTTTGATTGCGATTATCTTTATAGAGATTATTCAACATGTTTCCAGTAAATTATGTTTTATATATCTAAGAGTGTCATTATTTCGATATTCGATGAATGAGTTTCTTATTCCTAAAGGTGCTTTAGATGATATTGAATTATTTAAAGCAATTTGATTAGGAAAACAACCAAAAATATTGGTAACATTGTTTGTGCAAATCATTTTTGTGATTGAAAACAAATCAGTAGGTACACTCCTCGTCAACTGAATACGCACAAACATTTTTTTAATATACTTTATCCATTTTTTCCAAACAGTGATGGTTATTATGCCATCTGTTGATGCTTACTATTCCCTTAAGATGTTAAGCAGATAATTCCGAAAGAATTATCCAAAAACAACCGTGAGTTTTTCTTCAACCACTTGCAAAGTGTTTTATATGCAAAGTATAGGAGTTTTTTTTTTAGTCAACTGAATAGGTACAACGCCATTTTCTTCGTTGTTTTTAAGTTTTTTGGAGTGCTTGACAGTTTAAATTAACGATTTTAGTGTTTTCAGTAAAATTTAATTCTTGATTTCAAATTTTAAGAAAAATGGGTAGATCTACGTGTCTTAACAGTGTTGAAAAAGCTAAAATCGAATTACTTAGAGACCAAGGCCTAACTGGACGTGCAATAGCTGATAAAGTTGGCCGAAGTTTTAATGTAGTTTATTCTTACTTAAAAAATAAAGATGCGTACGGCAAAAACATGAAGGGAGGTAAGAAAACAGCAACAACAGCAGCTGAGAGACGAAGAATTTTAAGATGTGCATCAAATTCTTCTGATTCTGTGGCAAAAATAAAACAAAAAGTCGGCGTAAACGCAAGTTGCTCAACAGTTTTAAGAGTAATCAACAACTCAAGCCATCTTAAACGAATGAAACTTAAGAAAAAACCACCACTTGACAAGAGACGGAAAATGTTGCGATTAGATTTTTCAAGACTTCACATGAGTTGGAAAAAAGAATGGTATCACGTGGTTTTTTCAGATGAAAAAAAGTTTAATTTCGATGGCCCTGATGGGTTCAACTTCTATTTTCACGACTTAAGAAAAGAAAAAAGATTTTTAAAGCGCCATCATAGTCGTGAAGGAGGTGTCATGATATGGGGAGCAGTCAGTTATTATGGAACAGTTGAGCTCGAGGTTGTAGCATCAAAAATGACAGCAGCTGGGTATAAAGTAATTTTGGAAAGAAATTTTCCTAAATTTTCTAATATCTTTGGACCCATAAACTGGACCTACCAACATGATAATGCGCCTATTCACTCAGCGCGCATAATAAAAACATGGATAGAGGAGCAACAAGTGCAGTTGCTTCAATGGCCGCCGTACTCACCTGATCTAAACATCATAGAAAATGTCTGGGGATGGTTAGTACGCAAAGTTTATGAGGGTGGTCGTCAGTTCGAAGACAAAGAAACCATAATTTCTGCAATCAAATTAGCGTGGAGCGAAATTTCGTTAAATTACATTAAAAAGCTATACGATTTCATGCCGGATCGAATTTACGAAGTAATTAAAAATAAAGGTGGAAGTACCCACTACTAAACTTAAACAAAAACTTGTTTCATTCCATTCCAATATCAATTTTAATTTTTGTACCTATTCAGTTGACTCAAAAAAAAACTTCTACTTTGCATAAGTTTCACTTTGGAAGTGGTTGAAGGAAAAACTCACGGTTGTTTTTGGATAAAACAACCGTACGAAAATTTTTACAATCAACAGATGGCATAATAACCATCACTGTTTGGAAAAAATGGATAAAATATATTCAAAAATGTTTGTGCGTATTCAGTTGACGAGGAGTGTATATCTGTACCTATAAAAAAACAATTTCAGAAACATTTATTTAATAAAAACACATTTTTGAAAAGTTTCTTAAATATTTTTATGAATGATTTTATAATGCTCTCTTAGTCTTTCGTTTTGGTGTTTTTTGCTTAGATGTGATTTGATTGCCTCTTATCACAATAGGAAATCAATGCAAGGATATTCTGGTCCGCATCCGCCAAAAACACAATAGACCACTGCAGCTTTTACTTACCATTTCTCTGTTTGGAGAGAGACATGGTTCTGATTCTGATTCTTCCTTAATCAGCAGGTCTCATGATCTACTAAAATACTATTCCGTGACCAGAGAGTACAAAAAGAGAGGGGTCGAGTCTATTGAGTGGTGAAACCATTCATAGCAGGGGAAAATTATACTTGATAAGGAGCTCACTCATATTCCAAGAGCATTGGCCATCAGGCAAATGTTCACACAAGCATTCTAGATCGATACACTAGCACCTCTTTTTAGATTTTAAGATAATAGTATGACCAAGAAGAATTATCGGAATCGGAATTATTGCGAAACTTGACCGCTTTGCACCAAGCGGTCAAGTTTCAAGTTGATATGAAATCAGGTCAATTGTCTAAAATAAAATCTCAAAATCCAAATCTCCATTATCAGCGAAAAAAATTCTGGCCATCATTAGTGTGAAATAGATTTTGTTCCCTTTTGTTACAAATGAATTTAAATCTTTTTTGAGAATGAAACAACTCCAAAAGCATTATTCCCAGTTTAACCAAAAGGAATGCAGTCACATTGAAATTATACGCGGTGATTGGTTTAAGGTGCACAAAAAAGCTTGAGCGTGTAGGTGGGGTTAAGACAAGAAAAAGATCGTATGAGAGGGGGGTCTATTTCCCCCCGTTCAGGCGGGAGGTGCAATTTTCTAAAAAAATTGACTTAAATCAGAAAAAAAAATTATTTAAAAACAACGGCGAATGATACAAAGTCCTGTTATATCTTTTTGAAAAGCCAGAGAACTACTCTTTCATTTTATTTTTAAGTTGTTTAAGTGAACAGTTTTAAAAAAATTAATTTTCAAACTCAAAATTAAAAAAAAAAAAAATTCAACTAATTTTTTTAAAAATTTTATGTAATTAAATATTATTTTTATTTTCAAAATTCAATGCTTTTATTAATTTTTAGTCAAAAACAGAAAACCGGATGCCAAAATGTATCTTAGTTTTTGAGAAATTAAGAAAATACTAAAAGCACTTTTTTTCCAAGAAAAACTGTTTTTTTTGTTTGTTTTTAGTTTAATTAGCAAAAAATTAAATAAATAAATAATTTTTAATTTATAATAAATAATAATTATAATATTTGTAACATTGAAGCTTATTCAAATATATCAATATTGTTACAATAAATTTTCAATATGATCCCCACTTTTTAGAAGGCAAAGGTTGTATCTTCTTGGTATGGCTGCAGATAAATCTAACTCGGCTACCTCAATCCGTTGCTTAAGTTGCTACAAAGATGTAATTTCAACTTCATACACTTAGTTCTTCATGAATTCCCAGGCGTAAAAGTCCAAATGAGTTAAATTCGTTGATCTTGGTGGCCATTCAGTGGGACCTCCATTCCTATCGATCGTTGAATTAATTATCCAGCCAGTTTCTCACAGCCAGGCTATAGTGTGCTGGAGCTCCATCTTGTTGAAATATCAAATTGTCCAACAATACCAAGCCACATCATTGCAGCTGAAGCGGTGCTGTGATTTATTTTGTTTTTTTACGTGTGGATTGCTTGGACTCTAGTAATGTAAGTTGTAGAAATTGCTAACTCCATCTCTGGTAGACTGCGCTTCATCTGTCCAGACTATCCTTTTGAAGTAGTTGTATTCAGTTTCTTCCCTCAGCAATAGCGATCTACAAAATCTGTCCTCAATACCTTATCATTTGACTCTTGCACTGGGGTAAAGTGATATGGGTGAAGGTTTTCGGAATGAATCACTGTCCAAACTTTACACTGGGGCAATCCAAGCATAGTTGCTATCCTTCTGGTGCTAAGGGTGGGATTGCGTCGTACCAAATCCAAAATTCCGTCCTCTATTATGTTTGCCGATCCAGCAGATGACCTTTCCCTCCTTCGATACTATAGCACTCCATGTTCCCGAAGGCGATTGTGAAGTCTTGCAAATATTGAATAGTGGGGACATCTCCTATTGGGGAACCTTTCAGCGTACAATTTTTGTGCTTGCCGACTGGAACCATCCGCTAATCCATAGCAGAAGTGCATATCAGCCTATTCTTCCCGGGAGTAGTTTAAGTTTGCCATTGTTTTGTGTTGACAATTTGTTGCGCAATTTGTAAAGAGCAGTTCAAACTTGGGAAAACCAAAAAAAAAATTTTTTTCTTTGAAAAAAGTACTTTTAGGTTTTTTTTAATTTCTCAAAAACTAAGATACATTTGGCATCCGGTTTTCTGTTTTTTGACTAAAGTTAATAAGAGCATTGAGTTTTGAAAATAAAAATAATAGTTAATTACATAAAATTCTGAAAAAAATTAGTTTACACATTTTAAATTTTTTTTTTTTTTCAAAATTTTGAGTTTTAAAATTAATTTTTGTAAAACTGTTTATTTAAACAACTTAACTTAAAAATTAAATAAAGGAATAGTTTCCTGGCTTTCCAAAAAGATATAACAAGGTTTTGTATAATTTACCGTTGTTTTTAAATAATTTTTTTTTTGATTTAAGTCAATTTTTTAGAAAATTGCACCTCCCGCCTAAACGTTGGGAAATAGACCCCCTTCCCATACGATTTTTTTCTTGTCTTAACCCCACCTACACGCTCAAGCTTTTCGGTGCACCTTAAACCAATCACCCGCAATGAACCATCAATACGTTATTTGACAAGTGATTTGTTATCTTTTTATAGATAATTGACTAACTGAAGCGATTCCTAAGTGCAATCAAATATTAATCAACTTTTGAAAAGTTTTTTTATGTAAGAAATTTAATTTCTGAATCTTTTACCGAAAAATATTCGCCCAAACAGAAACATCTAGTGAACAGAACCAGAATATTCGTTATTTCCTAATTTATTTCCAGTATATATATAATTTATAGACTTCTTCTATTCTTAGTTGATATAAAAGGTTCTCTGGTGCTGTATGTTCAATCCCAAATCCAGGTTCTATAAAACATTTACGTATTCAAACAGTTGATTTAAAAATAAAATGCTGAAAACACCCACAGCTTTTGACCATAAGGCATACCAGTTTAAATACTATAGCAAACCAAGGATTACAAATAAAAATCCTAAAGGAAACCTTTTAATGTAACGGAAAATCCTAATTCCTCCATTGGATACCTGTACCTATGGAAAATTGTGCTTGTCACTCTTTGAAATGGCTATTGCCACCCTCGAATAGCCGCATCCCACACCGCATCGCACACAAAATCCTTTGGCCAATTACCCATTTCTTGACATCGAGTGCAAATGGCATCACCTCGCCCATGCTTCGCTGTTGCAGCAGTTTTGAATCATAGCACCATCGTCGTTGTCATCGTCGTCGTCGTCCACAGAGATGGTCAAACCAAGTCCCCAGCGCACCTTCGCCTATATTCTACAATCCCTGTCTGTGTATACTCCCCAAGGCAGTCCCATCCAATTAGGTGTTGTTATATGTGCAGTCCATGGCAAAGCATGGTTCTACCTATGTTCGTAAACCGTACAAGGATATTGTCAATAATGATGATAATAGCCTTGAGGGTTACTTGCCATCAATTTTATCTTCCCGATCCCTCTTCCGCTAAGCTCTGGTTCTTACGTGCAACGATTGCAAATAAGCTTATGTATATGTAAAGAGTAAAGATGTTATGTTAAAGGCGGAATTCCAAGTAATTGATGCTGCAGTTGCAATCTTCTTGCTTTTTTTTTTGTAGTTAAACCCTCCTCATTATAATGTCATCCAAGACAGGAATAGAAAAATTGTCAAAACAATAAAAATAGGGAAAATATATATAATATAATTATTAGAAACATGTCAGACGAGGGACCAAATAAATTGATATCAAAAGGAAATAAGCCAAATCAAATAAACGCACATTACAATTCAGAAATAGATGAAAGATTTATATCATAAATTTTTTTTTTGGATCCTATTATCTTTTTTTATATAAGTAAAGCTAATGGATATTTTTCGCAATTTTACTTTTACTTATCATTATCAATTCTAATTTTGGTATTCTGGTGTTAATAATAAAGCTATATACATACATATTTACATTATATATATATTATCTTATTTCTTTTATTGATTTCTTGTGGAAATTCTTTGGATTTGGTTTATCATATTTAATTGAATCAGCAGACAAAGAATATATTTTCTGAGAAAGTGTGGTTTGGTAATAAAGTAACAGACGTATAATTTAATTTTGTCAACAGCCATCGTGCTTATTTACTTTGGGGGCTTTTAGAATAATTTTGTCCTTATGGCCATTTTGAATTTTAATAAAATTGTCAGAAATTATTCTAGGAATCTATGTATATATACAAAAATAGATGTTTTAATAGAATTTAATTGTGACTATTTAATGTCAATTACTCTCCATTATGGTAGTGACATTTAAGCTTTCTGAAAAGGAATAGAGAAAATGAGAAACTTATTGAAAATGCTGAAACATATGTGCCATTAAAATTATTTATTCTATAAAAGTAATATATCTTATTTTAATAAAATATTCTTTTATATAAGAAATGTGATGCACATTCCCCATAATGCATAGATTATAATTTACTTTCTTCACACTTGGTTTCTGCACTTGGTAGACACCACTATGTGTATAATTATACAGGGTGATTGGTATAAGATGCACCAAAAATTTGAGCGTGTAGGTGAAGTTAAGACTAGAAAAAAATCGTATGGGAGGGGGGGGTTCTATTTCCCCCTGTTAAGGCGGGAGGGGCAATTTTCTAAAACATTGCCTTAAATAAGAAAAAAAATTATTTAAAAACAACGGTGAATGATACAAAGCCTTGTTATATCTTTTTGGAAAGCCAGAAAACTATTTTTTTATTTTATTTTTAAATTAAGATGTTTAAGTGAGCAGTTTTAAAAAAATTATTTTCAAACTCAAAATTTTGGAAAATAAATTTAAAAAAAAAAATTTTAAACTAATTTTTTTAAAAACTTTATGTAATTAACTATTATTTTTTTTTCAAAATTCAATGCTTTTTAAGTAGGTACCTTGCAATTTAATTTTCTGCGAAGATGGAGCTAGAGAATTGATTATTAACAAGCAACGGCCTAGCTACTAAGCTTTTGATCCAATTCTTTATTGGCTTGATTTATAAATTGTTAACTCACTTCTGTGAGGTTTATAACTTTAAAGCTTCTTAGTTAAGTTAAGTTTGTTTAATTGTTTTACTTGCTGTTAATATTGGTTAAAGAATACGTTGAAACTTGTTAAGATTGTTGTTAAATTTGATACCATGACCTAATCCGTTTTTATTTAAGTTAAGTTTAAGCTTTTTGCTGTGTCAATTGAATTAAAAAAGATTTTCTAGAGTTTTCGGAAAAAACCGACATTAGAGATTAGCCCACAACATTACCGACAAAATTTGACGTTCCCTTATACCATACATGTAGTTGTGCCGGTACACCAAGTAGTAACTATACTGATTTATCCATGCATATAGGCACTTTAAATCGATAAAAATAAAATCAACACTTAGATCCACTTGCACGAAAACAAAGGATACATTTATAAAATCGTAGTTATCTATCCAGGATTAAATAGATAATTGTTTATTTTTTGATTATACGAATGAAAACACAGCCAACTAAAGATAAAAAAAATAAAAACAGGAACGAAACAGAAAACCTACACAAAACAACAACAACATTTGCTACAGACATTAATGCAAACCCCACCGATAGCAACTTCTTGTCAAATTCTATTTGACGGAAGTAAAAAGTTATCCAGAGAAAAATGATTGGATAAATATTTAAGATTTTGCACCGAGTTTATATTTGTATCGATGACTAGTGCCTATATGCATGGATAAATCAGTGGTTAGTACTGTCAAAAAAGTTTCGTGCAATAGGGCCTTAGCGCTCTATCTAACATTTAAATTTTCAAAATATTTATCCACTAATTTTTCTATCGATAGCTTTTTACATCTCTCAAATAGTATTTTACAAGAAGTTGCTGCGGTGAGGCTGGCCTGTATGTCTGCAGCAAATGTTGTTGTTGCATTGTGTGGGTTTTCTGTTTCTTTTCTGTTTCTATTTTTTTAGCTTTTGTTTGATGTCTTTTTGTGCAACGGAAAAAAAAATCTATATATCTGGAGTTATCTATATGATTTTAAAAATGTTTCCTTTTTCTTGCAAGTGACCCTTAGTCATGATAATTGGCTGGTAAAGAAAAGAAAATATGTTATAGCATAATGAACGCAGCAAAACAAATGTCAATAGTTAATAACTGGCTAAAATGTTAACGAGCTTAATTTTTGACGTCTGTATTCACCTCGCAGTATTGTCAAAATATATCCAGGGGATACAATTTAAGTCACATTTAACGCAATCATTGGAAGACGGCCTTATAAACTACTTAGACAACATTTGAAGCTTATAATAGGAGAGCTAGCGACCGAGTTTGGGATTTCATTTTCCCGCTCCTGAATTTTTGTGCACTTAGATATTGCTTGAATGTCACTCGTCAATAAATGACAATTATGATTTCCGGAAATGATCGGAAACCTCAGATACGTCCAAAGTGCAAAAAACATTATCCAACTATGGTAAATTGTATTGTATTGTATTGTATTTTTATTTCATCTTAAATTATAAATTCACAAAGTGTATTTATTAATTTTTACCTTAATTATAAAAATAATTAAGTATTAGTGACAAAAGTATCTTTAATGGAAAAAAAAAAAAAAAAAAAAAATAGAGATCAATAAAATTATAATACTTTTGGCACAAACATTTTTGTCACTAAAATGTAGTTTAAAAGGTTTAAAATAGTAATGTATAATTGCCATAACATTATCATGCCAGAAAAGGTTACCAGAGCAACTCTTAAAACAATATAAAAACACTTAAAAAAAGAAATTTATTGAATTTTGTGTGTTGCTCTGGCAAAGATATTTTTCAGCATGATAATGTTATATACCATATTTGGAAATTTTTTTTTGCACTTTGGAGGGCTGAATCTTTGGTTTCTGATCTTAATTGTCATTTATTATAGAGTGACATTCTAGCAACACGTGGACAAAAATTCAGGCACGCGAAAATAATATCCCAAAATTGGTCGCTAGCTCTCGGATTATGAGTATCCAAAACAAATTATTATTAAGGAAGATACTTTCGAGTGTCTAGAGACCTAATAGTATAAAACTTTTGGGTTTTATAACAAATTAATCCACTACTTTTCCACTCTGTTGTATGCTAATAAAATTTTGGATTTAAAAAAAAATATATATAAAAATTCATTTGTTAACATAAAACTCCACACTGAGAAAAAATAGCAACTTAATTTTGTATGCGCTAGTGTTTAAATTTACGCTGCGAGCTACTTTGCAAAAAATAACTTTAAATCAAAATTTAACTACTAACCAAATTTTTTAATACAAACGCCTTTGAATTAAAATGAAATGAAAACTTTTGTTTTTCATTCAAACAATCTTCATCCAAAGTTGAAACAATTTTATTTTAGATGACTTTTAATACATTTCTTTTAAGAGTTGCACCATTTTCATTTTAAAAATTTTGTGTTAAGATTTTATTTTGATTTAATGTAAGTCTTAGGGCAGTCACGCAACAGCAACAAAAATTTGTCTTCTTTGAAGATATTGTTATCGTTAAATATTTATAATTTTCTCAAAAATTAAGAGCATCCAGATTTCTGTTTTTAACAAAAAAAAAAACAAATTGATAAGTGCATAGACTTTTGAAAACAAAAATTATAGGTAGGCTAGGTGTGCTTTAAAATTTTTTTTTTTATTTTTATTTTTTTAACTTTGAATTTGAAAATAGATTTTTCAAAACCTATTTAGTAACTTCACTTAAAAGAATAAAATAACAGATTTCTGGCATTACTTTTGAAAAAAATTTTTTTTTCAGAAAATTGCCCCTTTGTCAAACAGTGGCTTCTGCCCCCCTGCCATACAATTTTTCTTTTGTCATGATCTGACCTACTCATTTTAGCTTTGTTTAACCTTAAACGAATCACCCTGCATGCTTTTAACCCGAGTTCTTGAAACTGGAAGCATCCCACAGCATCAGTTTAGAGGTGCTTTGATTTTTCCGATTTTTTTTTATCCTGCCAAATATAGAGGAATCTCTCTTTTGAACACGTTTTATTAAATTTTACTAAAGCAACTGCAATATGAGGCGTTCATAATATTAGTGGAATAAGTGCACTCTGACTTTGGTCGACAAATTTTGATTTTAATAAAAATGTAGAAACGATATCAAAAAGAAATGCTGTCATATCGACTGGTAACATTATGTTTTTGTCACTAATAACTTTTTTTTGACATGTACTCATCACAACTATGGCGCAAAATTTCAAACGGTTTAGCATCATACTAGAACATATTTATCATCACACTAGGTCATAAAACAATAGTTTTTTTAACCTAGTATGATACTAAAAATGTTTTAGTATGATGCTAAATCGTTTTAAATTTTGCGCCTATGTTTTTAAAGGTTAAATCTCAACTTTTTGTAAAAGGCACTTAGACCTTTATTATTTTGAACGCCAAAAATTTAAATCTATTAATTGCGTTTCAAGCTGATGGACTCAGGGCATATTAACCGTAACGTAACCGTAACACAATTTACGGTGAAATTTTATTTAAAACGACCATTTCGACTTCTTAAGACTTCCGAATAATACTTGCTTCTGATAGAAACAAGGTTATCCCCACTATTGTCATTCATTAACGAGTTTACTATTATTGAGTTAAATGTTTTGAACAACAACAACAACTTAAAGGCGCTACCACCAATTTTTAAACAAATTTTATTTACTCGTTTTTTACGAATTTTTATTTTTCGTTTTTCCATTTTCGGCTGGAGATATAGCTATTTCAAGGAGTGCCAATTCCTTTCATCAGTCTCCTTATTAGTGGTGCCGAGCTTTAATCCAATTTTATTATGAAAAACTTTTTCACATGCACATCATGAGATTCGAACCCACGCATTATCAGATTTGCTCAGTCTTCAAAGTCGTATGCACAACGCATTCCACCGCTTATAACCACTGACGACACAGGTCGAGATGTTATGTTTGTTTATTTTTCAAACGCATTTGGATCTTCAACATTTTTCTAAGCGCCTTTAAGTATGCTGTTTTGTACCGCCTTGTTGATTTCACACAGAGAAATCATATTTTTCGAAAGTAAGTTTCGTTTCTATCGACTTGTTTTTTTTTACCCTTGTAGAGATTAAATGACAAGAGAAATAGAGAAAAACATGTATATGCAGAAGAATTTTGTTCGGTTGGGTTTGAGTGCTCAATTAGCGACATCTGCTTCGGTGAGATCGGTCGCTTGCTCTACCACTATTAGCAATTAGCATCATCAACAACATTTCCTATATTTTAAATGCTTCATTTATCTTATTTCTCTTATTTAAGAAAAGCTTTTAAAATTTCTTGTTTTTTTTCACAGAAGCAGTAAATTTATTTGTCCTTCATTAAAACTGCATAAAAAGTAAAACCTTATTCCAATCTATTTAACGTAAACCTTTTTTCAGATCCCATCCCTTAATATTTAACGGGGTTAATAATAAGACATCCAAGTTTATTATATTCAAAGCTTTTGAAATTACGGAACATTTTAAAAAATAACCCGTATAAGCCCACAGTTATGGCCCAAGGTATCTATAAGCAATTTTTTTTTTTTCATATTCGTCGATTTATTTTTTTTTTTCTTCAAAGGTACGAGCCCAAGAATTTAATTATCTATTCTTTCAAAAAGTGTTCGCATACTTTAGCCCGTTTTACTTACATCTTAATTAAATTGAAAGGAGAAAAACGTGTTATGGTTTTTCCAAATCCTCATTTACATTAAACTCTTACCATATACAACCCTATTCTAGAATTAAGAAAAAAAAAAAAAGAAAAAAAAAACACATTCCTAATTAGTATTCTGCAAGAAATGTTCCGCTTTTCCTGTTCTTCTTTCCTTTTTTAGTTTTTTTTTTTTTGTTAAAAATAAAATTTGAAATCAAACAGAAAGAACAAACTAAGAAGAAGAAAAACAAAAAGGTTACTTATGAATAACTTGGTTAACAATGTAATTAAGATCCTTTCACGCGCCTTGAAAATAACACACAGTGTCTAAATCCTGCACTACAACCAGTAACTTTGTCTTCTTCTTCTTAGGAAAATGTTTACCTGCTCCAGTTGTGTAAATGACCTTTAAACTAATTTCCATCATACCATAACAACAGAAACTGAAAAATATAGGACAGGTGAAGGAACTCTAATCCATGATGAGGTTTCAGAAATAGTTGGAGTAGGAGCAGGCAGATCCAATAGTTTGAGTTCCAGCATTTGCAAACGCTAAGTCGTTGTTGGTTCTGTTCGACTTGTAGATAAGCATAGATATTGTGCACTTCTCTCGTTGCAATTAAGTCGGAAACCAATAATGATGAAGAATCGGAAATCTCTTCAGCAGTAATTGCTTCCGGTGAAGTGACTTCAAGAATTCGCTTGATCTAGAAATTTAATTGCAGTTGCAATTGCACTACGGTTATATACGACAATGGGCGGAAGATTCGTTTTTTTTTTCTGTTTTCCTCTTCTCAATCGGAAATTATCTTTCCCTAAAAACCGAACGGAGGGAATCGAACGAAACCAAAGCAGTTAAGTACAAATTGTGAATAAAGCGTCAACCTGGCTTTCCTCCACTATCCAGATTCATCCACTCCATTGCATAAGAATGAAAGAAAATGGGAAAATCTCTGGAATTGTCTATTATCGATATCGTTAGGCGAGTGCAGCTAATGCAGGTAAGATGCTTTGTATGTATATAAATAAAGAGGAGAGATGCTGAGCTACAACCCCTGACTGAGTGAAGGATCTGATATTTTGTATGCCATCCATAGAATGAACTAATTTTGTAGTTTAATTTTTGTTATTTTTTTTTTTCTTCTTTAGATTGGCATTATTATTCTGCTTTCTTCTACATTGAGTTTAACTAGTAAAAAATTTATAAGGAAAAAATGTTAGGAAGATTAGTTGACAGGAGCGATTTTTTAGTTTAATTGCAAAATTAAATGTTTTTGTTGTCATGGAGGAATATAAAAGAATTGAATTTACGCGTTTCTTACACTCAACGAAAATTAGCAACGTATAATTTTTAATGCACTCTTGTTTAGATTTACGTTGCGAGCTACTTTGAAAAAACGACTTTGAATCAAAATAAAACCATTTTGATTTAAATACGAAAACGAATAAACTATAAGATTTTTACTACAAATAAAATTAAAATTGAATTAAAATGAACGCCCTTGAATCAAATATTTTTATGATTTGAACATATTTCAAACGAAGAAAAAAATATTTCAAAGATAAAGCCACTTCAATTTAGAGTACAAAATTGTTGTTTTACATTAAAGCAATTTTGAAATGAATTTTATCTGACTGTTTTGATGAATATGGCTTCTGAGTTCTGAACTTCTTAGCCGTTCATTCTAGATAACAAACCTCGGCCATGAAGTTGTGGAATATTGAACCTAATTATAATAATATTCAAGGTCGAAAGGAATTAGGAAAATTGATATCGAATTCAATTAGTATCTAAAACATAAGAGCTTGTGAATAAATTATTTTCCTTTTTATCAAAAGCTTTAATAGTAATTGAATCGCATAACTCAATTTCCCACGTTTCCATCTATCGGTGACACTTAATCACTGCCTTGAGCGACTTGGGATATACGAAATTTCAAAGAGTAAGAATGAGATGTGTATTTCACAGTTTTGCGTTAAAGATTTAGCCTCATTTAGTTTATATTTTGTTGACGAATGAGTAAATAGGTACAGTTCCTATTGTACTTAAAAAAGAAAAAAATAGAATAGCCGAACACAAAGCAGACGTTAAGAAAAAAAGATCATCGACTGGGCTCTCACAACACATGACAGAAAATGGACACACAGCTGATTTTGACAATATCAAAATACTAGACAAAGAGAAACACACCAACAAACGATATACTCTGGAAAATCTGAGAATTCAGCAAAATATAAGAAGAGTCATGAATTTTAAAGAAGACAAAGACAACATCAGCTCGATCTACAATGCTGTGATAAATTAAATATAGTCTGTGATAGTTAGTTTTTAATTTCTGTTTTGTCTATGTTTCAAATAATTTATTATATTTATTAGTTTCCATTTATTAAGTGCAATATAAATGTTAAATTATTTAAAATTATTATAAAATTCAAACCAATTTATAAAATGTAACTTGACGACAAAAGTGAGTAAATATTCAAATCCATAGCCCAAATAACAATGTTTCTGAAAATGTAATTTGTATTAAAGGTCTAAATAAATTAAACACCCCTGAAGATGTTGGCAAAAAACCAAACGAAACGTCGGGGAAATTAATGAATTAGTCTTTTAATTGCTTTAAAAAACCTAGGATTGAAAAGCCCAAATTTAAAATACACATTACTTAAATAATACAATATTGATCAATTCAAAATTAAAATTAAAAAAATATCTATCCAAAATATCCAAAATAGAATTAATAAAGAAACAGAACTAGAATAAGAAGAATAAAACTACCAGAACTGTTTGTTTTCATGTCTTGTTACGTTTATTTCTGAAAAAAAAAACAATACGTAATTATATTGGACTTATTACAAAAAGAAGAAAACAATAAATAAATACATACAAACACACAAATTAAAATAAATATACCCATTTTCATTTAATTATTATTTTTTTCTCGTACACAACAGCTGACAGTCAAATTCATCTGTCAAACTAGAATTCCTTTTAAACCACCTCTTCACTAAGAATACAAAGAATGCGTTCCAATTATTCCGGAAATAGTTTATCCGTAATATACCAGTGAGAATGAAAACATAAAAAGGGTGTTCCAAATATTACGAATATATGGAATGAATAAAGAAACACATTCACAATGTCAGAAGTAAACAAAGCTTGTTTTTTAATTAATTAATTTTTAAGAAAACAAATAATACATTATTAAGTTAATGATGTCCATTGTCCATCCAACCATTCCATATCTAAAATTATCGTTTAATCAAGTCTTTACAACAATATGGTGAGAATAAAAAAATAAATACAAATTCTTTTAAATTAAATTATACGACAAAAAGCAATTACGTGATTGAAATTTTCGTACCCATTCAGGGCATATTCGTCTAATTTCGCATCATTCTGAATACTATCAAGCCAATATTGAATGCCCATTATTCTTGCCAAAGCGGAGAATAAGTTCAGGCCACAAACAAGTCTTACACAGTTGCTCTTGAATCTTGATAAACACATTGTTTTCCTATATGTATTTTACTGGTTCTCAATACTTACTCGGTTCAGGAAATAGAAACTCATGTGGTTTTACGAACCTACTTTAGTGATTTTATTGGTTCCCTCAAAATTAATTGCGTTCAAAAATTTGTATTCTACAAGTCCCTCTGATATAGGTAGAGATGACCAAGTTTTCGAAAATCAAGTTCGTTCCACTGTTAGTCTTTTTAAAGAGACTCATACTCTTCAAACTCTTTGTACTTTTACGACAAATTTAAATGCATGTGATCCAGGTTTATCCCCGTTTACTTCACCGAACAGTGTTAATATTTGCAGAATTTCGCTCAATAATAAAAAGTCTTCAGGAATAGATCAAATTTCAAACTTCGTTTTAAAAAAATGTCCCTTTTCTCTAGACTGCATACTATCATTGATATATAATCAATGTATAAACAATGGGTATTTCCCTGATACTTGGAAAAAAGGTAAGATTCTACCATTAGCAAAGAAAAAAGCTACACGAGAAGTAAATAATTTTCGTCCCATTTCGCTCGTTTCAAACATTGGAAAATTGTTTGAAAGGATTTTAACAAGTCCTTTAAATACCTTTTGTTATGATAATGACATCATTCCAAGAAATCAGTTTGGGTTTAAAAAAGGAAACTCTACTGAACATGCTTTGCTCTTATTTCAGGATAAGGTAATAAAACCTTAGAAATAAGAAATGCACAGTGAGTTTGGACATTGATCTTGAGAAGGCGTTTGATTCGCTGTGGCACCAAGGTCTTATATTTAAGCTTATTCGATTAAATTTTCCACATTGGCTAACTAAAATTATTATTAGTTTCTTAACAAACAGATGGAGTTCTGTTTACATAGGATCAGACCATTCAGATGTTTTCGCGGTCAACACAGGCGTGCCACAGGGATCAATAATGGGGCCATTCCTCTTTAATATTTTTTTGCAGGACTTTCCGCTTTCAGACCCAATAACGAATGATTTAGGCTCGATTCACTATGCAGATGACACTATTATATTAGCTAGTGATACCCGACCAACCATAGCTCTTAGCAAAATTAAGCAAGGACTTCCTCTTGTGGAAAATTACTTCAAAAAATGGAGGTTGAAAATTAACACAAGCAAATGTGGACTTATTTGTTACAGAAATGCCAGTGGGAAAGGACATTACCTTGCGGTTAAAGAAAGCAAATCTTTAAAATTGAAAATAAATAATTACCAAATTCCATTACGGACCGAAACCAAATATTTGGGTATACATTTTCAGAACAGATTCTTGTTTAACAAACATGCTAGAACAGCGCTAAATAAAGCAAAGATGGTTTTAGGATCGTTAAAACTAATATTAAATTCTAAGAGCATGTTAGGAAAAACTAAAATACTTATATATAAGACGCTTATAAGGCCGATTTTGACATATGGGTTTTGTACGTGGTTTACGTGATCTCCAACAGTTGCAAAAGTAATGGAGATGTTTGAGAGACAGATTTTGAGATTTTGCTGTGGGTTATTTAGAAGGCCAGATAAAAAATGGTATTCAAACAAAACTATTTATATAGCAACTGAGGTTACACCTTTAATGAAATATCAAACAGAACTTCTCTTTAAAAAAATGGAGCGAATTAGTTCTCATGAAAATCCCCTCGTGAGATCCTTAATAGACACTAATATAAATAACTGCCTGCTTGATGAATACTACCTATCACCATTCAACATTTTTAATGAGAGGTCTGTTCCCTTATTAAGGCCAGATACGAATACGAACGACGACATACAAGTGCCGTTCTATGAAAAAACTTCCCCCTTTAATTATAGGGGTTGATATTGGTAAAATATTTTTGAAAAAATATAAAATGGAAGTATTTGCTAACATAGACCTTTGTTTAATGCAGATCGTTAGGACTTTCTTGTAACATATATCTTAAGATCTGCAAATATTTTACGATTATGGATTTTATAGATATCATCGTTAAAAAGGATGATTTTGTAGTTGTAAGTTTATTTTTAGTTTTAGTTTAAGTCCTAGTCATTAAGTTAAGAATGCCAAAAAAGAGCAAATAAGAGAATTGGTCACCGGGAGCAAGTGATCAAACTGAAAAGTACAATGTTATCTTAAATTGATTAGAAATTATGATTTTATTTTAGAAATATATTGAAATATTGTTAAAGTCAGACATATAATTAAGTCGACCAAAAATTTAAAGATGTATGAAGTTTAAGATAAAAATGTACAGATTTTATATGACTCAATAAAGTTAACTTGTAACTTGTAAAAAAAAAAAAATTATTATATTGGTTAAGCTAATGTTTTGTTATTCAACGGACCATATGTATGTATTTCAACTCAAAATTAACAAGAGAGAAATTATTGGAAAGATTATTTCTAAAATCCAACCTTACACCAAGTTAAACAGAATACTTGTTGGTTAAGAAAAGGAACAAGAAGTCAATTGAAAAACAAAGCCCTCTCTCGAGAAAAAACTGTGTCCCTGTGTAAGGTACCTATTATCCAGGTCCTGATGTATGGTTCAGAGTCATGAACTTTACTAAAAGTCGATAAGAACGCTTTTGGCTGTTTTGAGAGAAAAATTTCCGGGTAATTTTTGGTTGTCTCAGCATGGAAAAGAATATACAACAACGAACTGTTGGGCCTGTACAGCAACACCGACTATGGGACAAAAGTAAAAAGCCAACAAAAAAGTGGCTGAAGTAACATAGAGTGAATGAAACCCAATGTCTGGAAAGTATTTTAATCCAACACTGTAAGACGGCGCTATATAAAATGACATAGTTACAGTTTAAGGTGGCGCACGGTAGTGGAAGAGGACTTTAAATAACTTTGCATGCGAAATTAGAGACAGCTAGTTACAAACCAAGCCGTCTGGAAGAAGACTGTGAACCTAGTCCACCTTGGTTTGACTGTAGCGATATCTTAAATTAAAAAGTATGTATAAGTAAGTTAATAATAATTTATTATTAAAATAAAAGTAACTACAATTTGTAGGAAAACACTTATACACCTCGACAGGTCATATTAATAAACATAAATATTATCTAAAGCGTATTATAGTAAAAACCATATTAACTCGAACATTTTTCGAGTCAACGAAATTGAATTTTGAAAGTTCACTAGAACTGGCATATTCAATAAAAATGATGCGAACTATAAAGGAAATTCGAATTAACATTATCCAGATGTAAACCAGCATCGAACGCACCATACATCTATCCGTATTGAAAATACAACTCGATTAGAGTCCACAGAGTAGAAGACAAAATACAAAATGTCGACCCTGTTGTGGAAACTATTTCTACGCGCGCAGTTCTGTCATGTCAACTTTTTAGAGAACGAGAAGCAGACGGCTGAAGTCATCAAACGAGGAGGAGGGAACGTGCAAAATAGTGAACTTAGCTGCAGTGAAGAAAGAGCAAATATTCAATTGGAGAGCTAGAGAGGAGCAACGAGGGTCACAACACGAATTCAATAGTAGAAGAAAAGACTTTTTTTTTTTCACAAGTCAAAAGAGATACTAGTCGACTAATAGACAATTAAACGTAAATTTTCTGTCATTTAGACATCTACAATTTTGATTAATTAATATTTTCGATTATTTTCATGTGCACGACAAACACAATTACAGAAATACTTACCATACAATACGCACAAACTTCGAAATACAACTTACACTTACTCACGCAACTAACATAACTTTCCAAACTTAAACAATACTTACCTTATGACATCTATCTACTTACTTCACCTACATACTTACCGACACCAAACAAACTGCACCTGAAAAGAAAAAGAAAATTATAGAAAATATTGAAAACAAAAAGTATTACTCACCTAAAAAGAAAATATAATTGAAAATATGATCGAAAAGCACTTCAATTCACGAAAAGTCATCTAACATCGGAAAAGAAAAGAATAAATATGAACATTACCTAAATAAAAGTCATGAAAATATTACTTATGGGAAATAAAACTTATCTCTGTAGTATAATGCTGAAAACTATACATACACGAACAAAAGTCAGTTTTCTGAAAGAAAATGAAAACAAAAGTCTCGAAATAATAGTTCGGTTTACATCAGTCAGACTCACAAGTAATAAGGATAACCGGCCCAGTGTAAACGCATTACAAGTAGTAGATTGAACATCCGTACTAAATAAAGTGAATTGTAGCCAAGTTCGCATTGAACACCCACTCTAAATGGACGACCCTCCGAGCCAATGTGGTTGCGAAAATTTAAGCTTAAATTCTTTTGTAAAAATACTGTCGAACAAATAAGAGCTAAGGATTAAAAAAAAAGTAATTCCATATTCAGAACGAGTAACGGACAAGAAAACATAAAGAAAGTAAGTTCTAGAAATAATTCTTTTTAAGAAAGAAAAAAAAAAATTTTCAGCTGTGCCATCTGCGCACACGAAACAAGAAAAAAAGAAAAGCAAAATTTCGAATTACCTACCTAAAAATCTGTTTAACATTAAATTATTTCTCCAGAATTCCAATTAGAACACACGAAGTGAAAAAGAAAAAAATTAGAGTACACGGAGGCAACGAGCGCTACGCTGGTGGGGTGGGACAAGAAAAAAAAAACCAATACCACCCAGTACTGCAGCCAGAAAAACAAGGAAAAAAAAAATCGCTTGCGGCGGTACAATATTAAGGAACTTAGTCTCAGAATCGAGTCTAGAATATCATCGGCTCCACTCTCAACAAAAAATATTCAAGCTACAATACAAGCCAGGCAGAATTCACAAGGCGCTCTCAAAGAACATCAAACATCAAGATTATATGAAGGAAACAATATACAACGAGGGATACAAATATTCATGCAAAACATCATCTGTATGCACAATATAATCGTCGAGGGAGAATCAAGGGAAGCGGCTAACCTCAGTTCACCAAAACGAATACAAGGAATATCACCGTTGGAATATAAGCACCGTTTGATGACCTCATCATACACGAAGAACCATGTACACCGTTTGATCATCATACAACAGGAAAAATTTTTTTTTATTATAAACTGGAAAACTGTAAGTTATAGATGTTAAGATGTTATGTGCTTTGAAGATCAAAATGTGAAAATCTCATGAACAAGAAAAAAGAAAAAATTTTAATTCCAAATCATTCGTTTAATTCAAATTTGTAACTTCCTAAGAGTATACTATAAAAATAAAAAAAAAACTCCATGTGTTCATGTTTGCCGACAAAGATAGTGAGTTTAAAGGCGTATAAAAAACTAAATTGTAATAATTTTTCGTGTTTCTGTCATTTGGTTATGATAAAAACTATTGAAATATTATATATATCTGAAAGAAAGTAAACTTAAAGTACCTACCTGTAAAAGAAATATCAATTACGAGAACCTCATCCTTAGTAGATCAAAGCTCGATCGCAATTCAAAGAAAAAAATAAGAAAAAGTTTTTATATGTGCCGTGTACCTACCTACATAATACTTACAAATACCGCGTAACGATTCCCGGGATACCTATAAAAGAAAAATTAAAGTGATTTGTGTTAAAGATAAAATAATTTCATTATATAATTAGACCAAATTGAAGGTCATTACAAAAGTATAAGCGTTTAGTGATACTTACTAAGAAAGTTAAGTGTTTTTGATAATTTTTATGGAGAGCCTTCTGCTGATGATTTATATGGATGAAAGTGAAGTTCACATCTGTCTGCTGTAGAGGATTTTGTATCTTATTTGCCTACTATAGAGAGTTATTAACTTCAGTGCAAAGAATTTTTTTTGTTGTTTGAGTACTGAAATAGAAAGTACAACTAAAGTAAAGTCAATTGGTGAATATATGTACCTACCTTCAAGTGTAAAAGTGATTTCAACCTTTTTATTGATCTGGATCCATCGGAAAAAGAATAAAATACAAAGAGTTTAAGTCAGTTTCAGCATTTGTGTCATTATTTTTTTTTTTTGAAAGTCAAATACTTAACTATAATAAGTTCGCTACGTGACAATTTTTGTTTGTTTTTGAAATTAAAGTAAAAATACTTGAATTTTTGTTTTTCGTATCTCGAAGCATCTCGTCGATCGGAAAGAAAAATAAATCGAAGTGGGTGGATACTAAACCAAATTTTGAAACTTTTTGTGAGAAAGTACCTACCTACTTGGTCATCATAGATCACCGTCCTTGAATCTGTACCTATATCTGGAAACCTAAAAAGAAAAAGAAAAGAAAATTTTAATAAAGTTTTTTTTTGTTTGAAAGTAAAGCACCTTTAAATATTTTGATTTGTCTGTACATTTGGGGGGCAGAGTGCATTCTTTCCTTCATCGTACCCTTAAGTATGTAAATTCTTTTTATCAATTTGTTTTAACTATATTAAATATAAAAATTTATAAATTTTAACTAACTTTTGTAACCTTTCAGCGTCTCTTTTAATATTTACCTTTCATAATAAAAGCGATCCGTCTACGCCTTTGGTGTGAGCCCGTGATCTTGCTATTTTTCTTGGGTTTCTGGGTTTGGGAAAAATTCTTGTTTAAATATATTACGTCAACATTTTTGATCATTCCTTCGTGGGGATATTTGCTCTGGAAATTTTTAGAGAACTTTTAATAAGTCGTTTTAACAATTCGATTTTGAATATTTTTCGATTTAGTTTCGTGATTAATTTGTAACCAATCTGTGTTGGTTCGCGTATTTCAGAACGAGGTTAGTATTGTGTTTGTGGCAGTCATCTCGTTCTTCCTTAACTAACATTGTGGTTTAGCACTTCAGATGTGGAGTTAAGTTGCTGAACACAAATACAATACAGTAACTGTTCATTTGTCCGGTTTTGTTTTACGTTATAGAGTTAGTGGTGGAATATTTGTCGAAATATTATCACGTCGCAAATTAAAGAACTAGTGAATTATATCACTATTGTTAAAGTCCTGAAGGCTACGTTCAGGATTTTCTTTATCCTGAATTATTAACATCTTTTTCGAATAAAATTTATAGAGCTTATGGTGGTTCTCTATATTGATAGATTTTTCAATGAGAGAATTAAAGTCATTTTTTTTTTGTATGAAGTTATCAGCTTAGATAAAAATAATATTTGAAATTGATCTCAAAAATAAAAATTTTTTTTTATCCTTTTTAAATGAGTTGGTATGTAATATAAAGTTCATAGAACTTATTTTCGAATTAAATTCAATTGTCAATAGATAAAAGTTTATTTAGTTTTAGAAAGTTCAAGGAACTATTAGTTTTATGAGTATAGTTAAACTATTTCTATAGTAGGAATTTAATAAAAACTCATGTTAGATGATAAGTTTATTTTTTTTTGAATAAATTATTGTATAAGGATCTGAAATAGAATCAGCAATTTTTATTATTTCTTTTTGGAATCTTTTGACTTAGCATGGGGTTCGGACCGAATCCCAGGGAAGTTAAATTTTTTTCTCTATGGAATTTCAGGTAGTCATGGCGTGTTAAAATCAAAAGGCAAGGAGTCGTGGCTGAGACACTCCTCATCATGAAGTGATCCACACCCTCTTCAATACTAACGACAACAACAACAACAACTATTTAGATGAAGTCTTCTACAAACATGTAGATTAATATTTCTGGTTTTAGGATCATTCATTTTTGATTCATTTTTTTTAAGGGATGTTTCTGTAAATAGACGTTTGCCAACAGAAATAATTGTGGAGTTTATAGTTGGTTGAGAATTGACTATAACTTAGGTAGGGTAGATAGGCAATAAGGGGAAGTCAAAGACATCAGATTTCCCCGATCTAAAAGGGTTCCTTAAACTATACTGGACGTAAAGGAACACGGTTGGGTGGGTGTAGATAGTCCGACCCGATTATGTCATCTCGATCGGGTATTGAGAATTCTTTTTCATTTGTTCGTTTTTCTGTTTTAATGTTTTTACTATCGTAATTTTCGATTCACAAGTTCTTGTATCGGGCTCTTAGCTTATTAGCTTAGCATTTATAAACTTTAACAGAGTCAACCGTCAGCTAGACTCCAGGTCTACTAAATTGTAGCACCGACTATACACTTCTGCAGCACTACCCACTACCTTGAACCGATGAGCATGGCCAAGGCGATTTTGCAGACCTGAAGCAGCAGTAAGTGGTAGTCACCCTGTTCGTCCTGGCTTGGACGTGCCTACGTGTACAAGTAGGTACTATAAGTCATACGACGTACAGGTTTAGGATCCTTTCGTCTCAGTGATGGTTAGTCTGAATAGTCTTCTTCATGGTGTTTATACCTGAACAACATGATCGGGTTAGAGAATTAAATACTCTCGATTCTACACTTATTCACAATCATGAATGGACTAAGGGACGATCATTGGGCGAGTCTTCTTGAGTTTATCGTAAGATCTTCAAAGTATGGTGAACAGTAAAGACGATATTATCTTCTTCTACTTGAAGACTGAATGTTATCATCCTTTTTATATCAATGACGAAATTGATAATCCTTGGTGTGATATATCCGACGTATTCAACAGCGACATATGTCCGGTCCTCCCGATCACAGGAAGAGGAGAGAGAGACGTTTTCGGATCTTTGGCTGCTGAAGGCAGTTGAAGATCGAAGATACTCCCTCTTTCTCTCTTTCTCTGATCGATTGGACCTGTGTTTTTTTTTTTTATGATTATTGGATCCTCGAGAGAATCTCTCGCTACGTGTGTAGAGGTCGTGTCTCAGAAGAATTTTTGTTGTTCAGTTTTATTTTTCTAGAACTAGTGAATTCCAGCGTTTTTGCTTCTTCTGTTTTTGTCATCACATCACATCCTTTAACCATTGTTGAGGTAGCTATGATTCTTTCCTCTTTTATTCCGTTACATAAAATGGCGCCCAGACGTGTGGGGCCCGAATACAGATCGATTGAAAATTTTTAGTAAAAATTTTGATAAGAGACTGAACGTCTCGTCAAGTGTAGTGAAATTTTAAAATTTTTTTTTGAGATATTTTCTTTAGTGAAAAGATTTAGTTATGTTTATTGTTATTTGATAGTTGAACGTTATTGAGATTTAATATCGGGAGGTAGGAGACTTAAGTGTCGACCGGTGGTTGGTTGAATTATTCCCAGACCATGCCTGAAGCGATAACCTGCTCGTCTACCATTCCACTCTCGTAATGTATTTTTGTGTTCTTTGATTAAAAACTAACTGAAGGTTAGATGTCCGTACTGGAAGCACTTGAATCCAGTAGCCGTAGCTTCTAAGGGATGTTAGTAAAATTCAAGGAAGTCTTTTGCATGTTAGTTGGTTGGTCCTTCGTCCGATAATTGGTCGAACTCATTTCCTAGTTATGTCAGTCGCGAAAAGCCCAAACGGCTAAAACGAAAGCAAAAGACAAATCAACTCAAACATTTAGTAGTTTTGGTCATCTACTACACGTTAAGTGATATTTCTTGTAATTAGTTAGTCTAGGACTTTAAGGCTGCTTTCCGCTGAAGGATGATCGTAATCTCCTTCAGGTCCGCTGTTGCAGGGGAAAAAGCGATAGACGAAACAAAGTTACCTGGAATTTAGCTAGCGATTTTAGGAAGAAGAATTCCAAGAGAAGTTTTTTTTTTATAGAGTAAATTATTTATCTTTTTTATTTAAAGAAGGTATTTTGTTGTTGTTGGAAGTTGTTCATGATGATGAGAGATTCCAGTCACGACTCCGACCTTGAAATAGAGATAGAGAAAACCAGAAAAGAATTCAGTATTTTTTTTAATTTTCTTTGAGAAAAGTTTGTAAGAAAATTAAGATATATAGAATGTATAGTTACCATTTATTGGAAATAAAGTTATTATGAGGAAAAATTGAGAAATTTAGTTTTTTTTAGAGAGTTTGAGTTTATGCCTGGTGGCTATTATTTAGAAATTTTGAGTTTATGCCTGGTGGCTATTTTAGATTTAGTCTTGCTGTGTAGCACCTTCAGTTATTTTTAGTTGAAAATAGAATATTGAGTAATTTAGTATTTTTGAGAAATTTAAGAAAATCCAGTTTGAAATCAAGTTTTGAAATTTAATTAAGATTGAGTTATTGAGATATTGAATAGTAAGTTTGGAATTATTAGTTATTGAGTTATCAAGTATTGAGGAAATTTAGAGGGTTTACCCTAAAGAGAAAATTAGGTTAAGGTTAGTTAATAAGTATTGTAAGATTATTGTAGAATGATCGTAGGTTTAGTATAAGACTATATTGTAGGAGTATTGTAGAATTATTGTAGGATTATTGTAGGATTATAGTAAGTTTAAAGGTTATAGGAACTTATAGAAACTTTTTTTTTACTAGGTTCTCAATAACAATTTTTTTTATTTTTATTGGATATTCACTTTTACATACATTTATCGGATTTGAAATTGTTATTGTTGTTGCCCCATAAAGTATTAAATCAAAACATGGGTAGACACAAAAATAACTTATCTGGGAAAAAAGGAGGTCGTAAAAATCAAGATTTGGTTACTCCAAGGCCACATGAACCGGTGACGCCAGATGAACACGACACTCGGTTCAGAAGACGCCAAAACATATTCCACGACATGACGATGGAGGCGGCGGCGGCAGTAGACGTCAGCCATATAGAAGACGAGCCTGGAACATCTAATAGAAACGTAGGAGAAGCGATCCAAAGTGTCGAGGATGAACCAAGACAACCTCCCACACCAGAACAAAACCCTAATAGAAACCACATAAGCAGTAGCGCAGAACGATTCGAAACATATATAAAAGAAGTCGCGCTGGCCACCGTAGGTTTCGGTCGAGCCGAAGACAGGAAAAATCTTCAGGAGACGATCGAAAGAAGCCAAGCCTTAATACTGAAAAAAGTAGATCAAGCCATAAAAGCGGCATTATCTCAAAATAACGCTAATCGACAACCTACAGCTGCTACAATACCTTTATGCGATATGCCAACACCGAACGCACATCAATACAGTGCCAGTAGACGAACTAATCCAGCTGTAACTACACAAAACAACTTAAATGAAGGCAGACGAGACATACCAGCGCCAAACATTGCCGTAACACAACCAGAGCCGACCAGAGGTTACATACCAGACCTCCAAAGAGAGTGGCAAAGACATTATGAAGCTACAGTCAGATTTGGTAACCCTAGACAGCGCGAACCAACATTTTTTGAACAGCTTGATCAAATGCAATTCAATAATACATCAGCTAACCGAAACACTAGAGTACCAATGACTTCTCCCGCGGCTTCAATTATAAGATCGCCGCATTATCAAAAATGGGGAGTCAACTTCAATACGAAAAATATAACTATCGATGAATTTCTATTTAGACTCGACAAAGTGAAAGATAGCTACGGCGCATCCTGGGAGGAGATTGTAGCAAACTTTCACCATTTTGTAGACGGCCCAGCTGAGAGATGGTACTGGATGTATTTGAAGAACAACCCATATACATCATGGGCAGCTCTGAAATTAGCCCTAATCGACCAATATCGTGGGTTAGAGACGGATTCGGAGTTGGCCAGACAAATGTCGGAGCGAAAGCAAGCGCATGGCGAAAGCTTTGATGCTTTCTATGACGATATATTGCGAATCAACTCTAAGATGAAAAATCCGAGACCTAACGAAGAGATGGCAGAAATCATAAAGCAAAATGTTCGTAGACGAATGGGGGAATTGCTATTGACTTTTAAGTCAACAAGATTAGCCGACCTGGTGTTCACATGTCGTGACATGGAGAGGTTTTTAGCACAACACGAACTACCTAGAATGCGAGCACCTCCAGTTTTCAACAATGTTCCACGGAAACAGGTCCACGAAATGGAAATTCAGACTGATTTGCAGCCAGTTGAAAGGACGACTGCTTTGGAAGCGTTTCACCGAGATCGCAATCGTGAATTCAAAACGAATAATGAAACAGTCAAGTGCTGGAACTGTGCAAAAACCGGACATACTTTCAGGGATTGCGCCGAACTACAGAAACGAATCTTTTGTTATCGCTGCGGCCAACCGGATATTTTATCTCCCAACTGTAAACAGTGTACGGGAAACTTATCGAAGAGTCAGTATCTTTCCGAGGAAGAACTGGCGAAGATGGGCAACTCGGGAAGCCCTGCTTAAATTCGACAATCCCTGTTACCAAAATTACTATTCTGAAAAACCCTGAAAATAAAACAACAGAAAACACATCAATTAAAATTTCAAAAATACCTATTTTGAGACCCTTAAAGTCTTTACACCAAAGGCAGATGGAATACTATCTCGCCCGCAAGCGTATTTATACTTACCAAAATCATACGAAAAAAATTGAAAAACTTAGAAACCGAATAAACCTAAAAAGAAAAACATTTAAGTCAATAGCAGCTACTAAATTAGCCATTGAATCGGACGACCCGCGTCCGTATGTTAAAGTTCATTTCCTAAATAAATCTTGGAAGGGATTGTTAGACTCAGGAGCGAGTATTAGTTGTTTGGGGAAAGGAGCAATGGAGTGGATTGAACAAAATAACATAACGTACCACAAATTCGATACAAATGTATCTATGGCCGATGGTCAAAAACAGGCTGTAATTGGTGTTATTAAAACCTCCGTCACTTTTAAAGAGGAAACTCATACTTTAAATTTATTCATTGTTCCCACTCTAGCTCAAAAACTTTATCTCGGGGTCGACTTTTGGGCAGTTTTTAAACTTGCCCCTCATATTATCTCAACATTAAATGCTATATCGGAAATAGAACAAAAAGAAACCGAATTCAAAGAATGTATTTTATCGTTAGATGAAAAATCTAAGTTAGAAGAAACCATTAAATTATTTCCTTCGTTCACTGAACGTGGACTAGGCCGCACCCATCTTATAGAGCATAAGATTGATACGGGGGATGCTTTGCCGATAAAACAAAGGCACTACCCTATATCTCCGGCGGTACAAGCCCTAGTATACGCGGAATCGGACCGCATGATTTCTTTGGGCGTGATTGAAGAAAGTTCCAGTCCATGGTCCTCACCGGTGGTATTGGTGAGGAAACCCGGCAAAAATCGCATGTGTCTGGACTTTCGGAAAATAAACGGAGTTACCAAGAAAGATGCGAGTCCAATTGCGCACATTGAGGGACTGTTAGCCCGCCTGTCAGAGACACGCTATATTTCTAGCGTGGATCTGAAAGATGCGTACTGGCAGGTACCACTGGAGAAAGCTTCAAGGGAAATAACAGCATTCACAGTGCCCGGTAGGCCCCTCTATCAATTTAAAGTTATGCCATTTGGATTATCCAATGCGGCTCAAAGCCTTACAAATTTAATGAACAAGGTAATTCCTTCAAACCTTCGAGACCAAGTCTTTATATACTTGGATGACTTATTAGTTATTTCAAAAACTTTTGATGAACATCTTTCAATATTGAAAATAGTTGCTACTCAGTTACTGGAAGCAGGACTTACGATCAATGTCGAAAAGTCCCGGTTCTGCTTCCAGGAGCTGCAGTATTTGGGTTACGTGGTGGGACAAGGCTGTCTGAAGGCCGACCCATCAAAAATTTCAGCCATTATCGACTTCCCGGTACCGACTACAGTCCGACAAGTTCGCCGATTCTTGGGCATGGCCGGATGGTACCGGCGTTTTATAGCGAATTTTTCCGAAGTCGCAGGACCTATGTCCGATACCTTGAAGAAAGGTAAAAGTTTTAATTTTGGGGATGAGGCTTTAGAAGCCTTTAAGAAGATCAAAGTAGCGCTTACAACCGCTCCTATACTTCGCAACCCTGATTTCAGTAGGCAGTTTGTCATATTATGTGACGCGTCGTCTACTGGAATCGGGGCTGTATTATGCCAAAGAGATGAGGAGGGTAATGAACTCCCCATCTATTATTACTCTCAGAAATTGAATTCCGCGCAACGTAACTATTCAGTTACGGAGCGTGAGTGTCTAGCTGCAGTTAAAGGAATACATAAATTCCGCCCTTACGTAGAAGGGTATAATTTCTTGGTGATTACCGACCATGCTAGTTTAAGGTGGTTGATGAGTCTTAAAGACCCAACTGGAAGGCTAGCTCGTTGGAGTCTGAAGCTTCAGGGCTTTGATTTTTCGGTGGAACATCGTCGTGGAAGTTTACACGTACTGCCAGATACACTCTCGCGAATGTATGAGGTAGAAGCTTTACGTGTAAACGAACTATCGACGGATTCCTCCGAAACCAAAAATTCAGAAGTGCTACATGTCGATCTGGAGGATCTGGCTTTTAAGTCAGATGAATATCTCCAGATAGCATCGCACATTTGTGACAATAAAGAGCGTTTTCCAGATCTTCAAGTATCTGACCAGTTCATATATAAAAAGATCCGACACGCAACAGGTAACCCTATTTTGGATGATCAAGCCTGGAAACTTTGGGTTCCATCGAAACTAACCGAAAAGTTGCTATTTCAGGCTCATTGCCCACCGAGAGCGGCACACGGAGGGATCACCAAGACTCTTCATCGACTGCGCCAACAATTTTATTGGCCTACAATGGCAGCTCAGACAAAATTATTTGTTAATAATTGTGATGTATGTAAGCAGACGAAAGCCCCTAACCAAACACTCCGCACAGAAATGGGCAAAGGTTTTGTGGTGGAGAGGCCCTTCCAGCATCTGTATACAGATTTCCTGGGGCCCTATCCTAGATCGCGTAAAGGAAATACATACATTGTAATAGTAGTAGACCAACTAACAAAATTTGTAATAATAAAACCTTTAAAAAAAGCAACCTCAGCAGAGGTAATAAAATTCTTAATTGATGATGTCTTTCTAGTTTTTGGAGTTCCCGAAACTCTATTGTCCGACAACGGATCCCAATTTATTAGTAAGGAGTTTCAAATACTATTAGATAATTTTGGTATTAATCATATAAGAACGGCCGCTTATGCTCCGCAAGCAAATGCGAGCGAGAGGGTAAACCGTTCCATTTTGAGTGCTATACGCTCATACATAGACGAAAAACAGTATAACTGGGACGAACACCTATCGTCAATTAGCAGTGCATTACGTACTTCGGTGCATAGTACCATAAATATGTCACCATATGAGGCCTTATTCGGCCACAGAATGATAGAGCATGGTGCCGACTATAAGCTTTTAAAAAAATTAGGTGGGCTTAATCAGTCAGAAATTGACTGGTTACCCAAGACAGCCAAAATGAACATTCTACACGCTTACCTTAAAACAGCGCTTAGTCAGGCCCATGATTCTTACGAAAAGATTTACAACTTAAGAAGTAGAGTCGTAACATACCAGGTAGGGGATGAAGTGTTTAGGCGAAATTTTATCCTTAGTGATGCCTCAAAACATCGCAATGCGAAATTGTGCCCTAAGTTTATTAAGACAACAGTAATTAAACTGGTTGGCAACCATTTGTACAAGGTTAGGGATAAAAATGGGTTTGAGTCGGTAGTACATACGAAAGACTTACGCAAATAGATAATCTCTTAAGGCCTATCTGTAAGCTATAATTAGCCCAGCTAGCTCAGTCGGTAGAACATGAGACACCAAAAGGGTCGTGGGTCCGCATTAGCAGATACACACTGTATACACACCGTCAATCTCAAAGTCACTTAATAATGAAAAAAAAAAAAAAATTTTAATGTTTTCTTTTCTCGTTCATCTTGTGTGGTGGAAACGTACAATTTGAACGAGCTTTGTAGGAAAACACTTATACACCTCGACAGGTCATATTAATAAACATAAATATTATCTAAAGCGTATTATAGTAAAAACCATATTAACTCGAACATTTTTCGAGTCAACGAAATTGAATTTTGAAAGTTCACTAGAACTGGCATATTCAATAAAAATGATGCGAACTATAAAGGAAATTCGAATTAACATTATCCAGATGTAAACCAGCATCGAACGCACCATACATCTATCCGTATTGAAAATACAACTCGATTAGAGTCCACAGAGTAGAAGACAAAATACAAAATGTCGACCCTGTTGTGGAAACTATTTCTACGCGCGCAGTTCTGTCATGTCAACTTTTTAGAGAACGAGAAGCAGACGGCTGAAGTCATCAAACGAGGAGGAGGGAACGTGCAAAATAGTGAACTTAGCTGCAGTGAAGAAAGAGCAAATATTCAATTGGAGAGCTAGAGAGGAGCAACGAGGGTCACAACACGAATTCAATAGTAGAAGAAAAGACTTTTTTTTTTTCACAAGTCAAAAGAGATACTAGTCGACTAATAGACAATTAAACGTAAATTTTCTGTCATTTAGACATCTACAATTTTGATTAATTAATATTTTCGATTATTTTCATGTGCACGACAAACACAATTACAGAAATACTTACCATACAATACGCACAAACTTCGAAATACAACTTACACTTACTCACGCAACTAACATAACTTTCCAAACTTAAACAATACTTACCTTATGACATCTATCTACTTACTTCACCTACATACTTACCGACACCAAACAAACTGCACCTGAAAAGAAAAAGAAAATTATAGAAAATATTGAAAACAAAAAGTATTACTCACCTAAAAAGAAAATATAATTGAAAATATGATCGAAAAGCACTTCAATTCACGAAAAGTCATCTAACATCGGAAAAGAAAAGAATAAATATGAACATTACCTAAATAAAAGTCATGAAAATATTACTTATGGGAAATAAAACTTATCTCTGTAGTATAATGCTGAAAACTATACATACACGAACAAAAGTCAGTTTTCTGAAAGAAAATGAAAACAAAAGTCTCGAAATAATAGTTCGGTTTACATCAGTCAGACTCACAAGTAATAAGGATAACCGGCCCAGTGTAAACGCATTACAAGTAGTAGATTGAACATCCGTACTAAATAAAGTGAATTGTAGCCAAGTTCGCATTGAACACCCACTCTAAATGGACGACCCTCCGAGCCAATGTGGTTGCGAAAATTTAAGCTTAAATTCTTTTGTAAAAATACTGTCGAACAAATAAGAGCTAAGGATTAAAAAAAAAGTAATTCCATATTCAGAACGAGTAACGGACAAGAAAACATAAAGAAAGTAAGTTCTAGAAATAATTCTTTTTAAGAAAGAAAAAAAAAAATTTTCAGCTGTGCCATCTGCGCACACGAAACAAGAAAAAAAGAAAAGCAAAATTTCGAATTACCTACCTAAAAATCTGTTTAACATTAAATTATTTCTCCAGAATTCCAATTAGAACACACGAAGTGAAAAAGAAAAAAATTAGAGTACACGGAGGCAACGAGCGCTACGCTGGTGGGGTGGGACAAGAAAAAAAAAACCAATACCACCCAGTACTGCAGCCAGAAAAACAAGGAAAAAAAAAATCGCTTGCGGCGGTACAATATTAAGGAACTTAGTCTCAGAATCGAGTCTAGAATATCATCGGCTCCACTCTCAACAAAAAATATTCAAGCTACAATACAAGCCAGGCAGAATTCACAAGGCGCTCTCAAAGAACATCAAACATCAAGATTATATGAAGGAAACAATATACAACGAGGGATACAAATATTCATGCAAAACATCATCTGTATGCACAATATAATCGTCGAGGGAGAATCAAGGGAAGCGGCTAACCTCAGTTCACCAAAACGAATACAAGGAATATCACCGTTGGAATATAAGCACCGTTTGATGACCTCATCATACACGAAGAACCATGTACACCGTTTGATCATCATACAACAGGAAAAATTTTTTTTTATTATAAACTGGAAAACTGTAAGTTATAGATGTTAAGATGTTATGTGCTTTGAAGATCAAAATGTGAAAATCTCATGAACAAGAAAAAAGAAAAAATTTTAATTCCAAATCATTCGTTTAATTCAAATTTGTAACTTCCTAAGAGTATACTATAAAAATAAAAAAAAAACTCCATGTGTTCATGTTTGCCGACAAAGATAGTGAGTTTAAAGGCGTATAAAAAACTAAATTGTAATAATTTTTCGTGTTTCTGTCATTTGGTTATGATAAAAACTATTGAAATATTATATATATCTGAAAGAAAGTAAACTTAAAGTACCTACCTGTAAAAGAAATATCAATTACGAGAACCTCATCCTTAGTAGATCAAAGCTCGATCGCAATTCAAAGAAAAAAATAAGAAAAAGTTTTTATATGTGCCGTGTACCTACCTACATAATACTTACAAATACCGCGTAACGATTCCCGGGATACCTATAAAAGAAAAATTAAAGTGATTTGTGTTAAAGATAAAATAATTTCATTATATAATTAGACCAAATTGAAGGTCATTACAAAAGTATAAGCGTTTAGTGATACTTACTAAGAAAGTTAAGTGTTTTTGATAATTTTTATGGAGAGCCTTCTGCTGATGATTTATATGGATGAAAGTGAAGTTCACATCTGTCTGCTGTAGAGGATTTTGTATCTTATTTGCCTACTATAGAGAGTTATTAACTTCAGTGCAAAGAATTTTTTTTGTTGTTTGAGTACTGAAATAGAAAGTACAACTAAAGTAAAGTCAATTGGTGAATATATGTACCTACCTTCAAGTGTAAAAGTGATTTCAACCTTTTTATTGATCTGGATCCATCGGAAAAAGAATAAAATACAAAGAGTTTAAGTCAGTTTCAGCATTTGTGTCATTATTTTTTTTTTTTGAAAGTCAAATACTTAACTATAATAAGTTCGCTACGTGACAATTTTTGTTTGTTTTTGAAATTAAAGTAAAAATACTTGAATTTTTGTTTTTCGTATCTCGAAGCATCTCGTCGATCGGAAAGAAAAATAAATCGAAGTGGGTGGATACTAAACCAAATTTTGAAACTTTTTGTGAGAAAGTACCTACCTACTTGGTCATCATAGATCACCGTCCTTGAATCTGTACCTATATCTGGAAACCTAAAAAGAAAAAGAAAAGAAAATTTTAATAAAGTTTTTTTTTGTTTGAAAGTAAAGCACCTTTAAATATTTTGATTTGTCTGTACATTTGGGGGGCAGAGTGCATTCTTTCCTTCATCGTACCCTTAAGTATGTAAATTCTTTTTATCAATTTGTTTTAACTATATTAAATATAAAAATTTATAAATTTTAACTAACTTTTGTAACCTTTCAGCGTCTCTTTTAATATTTACCTTTCATAATAAAAGCGATCCGTCTACGCCTTTGGTGTGAGCCCGTGATCTTGCTATTTTTCTTGGGTTTCTGGGTTTGGGAAAAATTCTTGTTTAAATATATTACGTCAACATTTTTGATCATTCCTTCGTGGGGATATTTGCTCTGGAAATTTTTAGAGAACTTTTAATAAGTCGTTTTAACAATTCGATTTTGAATATTTTTCGATTTAGTTTCGTGATTAATTTGTAACCAATCTGTGTTGGTTCGCGTATTTCAGAACGAGGTTAGTATTGTGTTTGTGGCAGTCATCTCGTTCTTCCTTAACTAACATTGTGGTTTAGCACTTCAGATGTGGAGTTAAGTTGCTGAACACAAATACAATACAGTAACTGTTCATTTGTCCGGTTTTGTTTTACGTTATAGAGTTAGTGGTGGAATATTTGTCGAAATATTATCACGTCGCAAATTAAAGAACTAGTGAATTATATCACTATTGTTAAAGTCCTGAAGGCTACGTTCAGGATTTTCTTTATCCTGAATTATTAACATCTTTTTCGAATAAAATTTATAGAGCTTATGGTGGTTCTCTATATTGATAGATTTTTCAATGAGAGAATTAAAGTCATTTTTTTTTTGTATGAAGTTATCAGCTTAGATAAAAATAATATTTGAAATTGATCTCAAAAATAAAAATTTTTTTTTATCCTTTTTAAATGAGTTGGTATGTAATATAAAGTTCATAGAACTTATTTTCGAATTAAATTCAATTGTCAATAGATAAAAGTTTATTTAGTTTTAGAAAGTTCAAGGAACTATTAGTTTTATGAGTATAGTTAAACTATTTCTATAGTAGGAATTTAATAAAAACTCATGTTAGATGATAAGTTTATTTTTTTTTGAATAAATTATTGTATAAGGATCTGAAATAGAATCAGCAATTTTTATTATTTCTTTTTGGAATCTTTTGACTTAGCATGGGGTTCGGACCGAATCCCAGGGAAGTTAAATTTTTTTCTCTATGGAATTTCAGGTAGTCATGGCGTGTTAAAATCAAAAGGCAAGGAGTCGTGGCTGAGACACTCCTCATCATGAAGTGATCCACACCCTCTTCAATACTAACGACAACAACAACAACAACTATTTAGATGAAGTCTTCTACAAACATGTAGATTAATATTTCTGGTTTTAGGATCATTCATTTTTGATTCATTTTTTTTAAGGGATGTTTCTGTAAATAGACGTTTGCCAACAGAAATAATTGTGGAGTTTATAGTTGGTTGAGAATTGACTATAACTTAGGTAGGGTAGATAGGCAATAAGGGGAAGTCAAAGACATCAGATTTCCCCGATCTAAAAGGGTTCCTTAAACTATACTGGACGTAAAGGAACACGGTTGGGTGGGTGTAGATAGTCCGACCCGATTATGTCATCTCGATCGGGTATTGAGAATTCTTTTTCATTTGTTCGTTTTTCTGTTTTAATGTTTTTACTATCGTAATTTTCGATTCACAAGTTCTTGTATCGGGCTCTTAGCTTATTAGCTTAGCATTTATAAACTTTAACAGAGTCAACCGTCAGCTAGACTCCAGGTCTACTAAATTGTAGCACCGACTATACACTTCTGCAGCACTACCCACTACCTTGAACCGATGAGCATGGCCAAGGCGATTTTGCAGACCTGAAGCAGCAGTAAGTGGTAGTCACCCTGTTCGTCCTGGCTTGGACGTGCCTACGTGTACAAGTAGGTACTATAAGTCATACGACGTACAGGTTTAGGATCCTTTCGTCTCAGTGATGGTTAGTCTGAATAGTCTTCTTCATGGTGTTTATACCTGAACAACATGATCGGGTTAGAGAATTAAATACTCTCGATTCTACACTTATTCACAATCATGAATGGACTAAGGGACGATCATTGGGCGAGTCTTCTTGAGTTTATCGTAAGATCTTCAAAGTATGGTGAACAGTAAAGACGATATTATCTTCTTCTACTTGAAGACTGAATGTTATCATCCTTTTTATATCAATGACGAAATTGATAATCCTTGGTGTGATATATCCGACGTATTCAACAGCGACATATGTCCGGTCCTCCCGATCACAGGAAGAGGAGAGAGAGACGTTTTCGGATCTTTGGCTGCTGAAGGCAGTTGAAGATCGAAGATACTCCCTCTTTCTCTCTTTCTCTGATCGATTGGACCTGTGTTTTTTTTTTTTATGATTATTGGATCCTCGAGAGAATCTCTCGCTACGTGTGTAGAGGTCGTGTCTCAGAAGAATTTTTGTTGTTCAGTTTTATTTTTCTAGAACTAGTGAATTCCAGCGTTTTTGCTTCTTCTGTTTTTGTCATCACATCACATCCTTTAACCATTGTTGAGGTAGCTATGATTCTTTCCTCTTTTATTCCGTTACAAATTTTTGTTAATGTTTATGTGTGGAGAGATAGTTTCGAGAGATAAAACAAGAATCACCAAAAACTTTGAAATCGGCCGTTTTGGTTTGAAATGTTCAGTTAAATAGATCCTTCGATTTTAAATTGACTACGCAATCAGGCATACACAATAAAAAAAATTCACAAAACCAATATATATCCCTTTATGAATACCGAATTAGGTATCTTACCAACCTCTATATTATATCAAAATGAATTTTTCCACACAATATCAACTCGGGTGGTGTGTTGATGAAAAGCTTCCCGTATCTGTGGCTAAATCCATTGTCATTGTGTGGCGGTGTTCCGTTTTATCGTATCTAACAAACAAATTTTTACAAATTTGATTAGAACGATGGACAATGCGAAATATTCCGGAAGCTGCAACAACAGTGATAAATATTTTAAAGTGTTTTTGTTAGGGAAGTTTCCTGCATGAGCATTTTATCTATACATTTCTACATACATATACATATATGCTTTGTTATTCTATTTTAATATTTGTTTTGGTTTTTTTGGTCAGATAAGCTTAGATGATTTTGAATTATGTATGTCCTGCCATATGGTTTTAGATTTAATGCGTTAAACTTGTAAGTGACACATTATTGGGATAATCCCACATCTGATTTTATGTGGCGATTTATATAATTTGCGACATACCTAATGCTATAACAAGTCAAAAGCACGTCGTGTTCTCTGAGTTTCTCACACCTTGATGGGTACGGCGAAACCCCCATTCCATTCTGTTTTTCTATTTTTGTCGATTCCATGCAAAAATAGTCTGAATCCTTTTGTCAAATTGTATAGGAAATCAATTAATCTCTTTGAGAACCCCAAATATTATTACGTCCATAAGAACTTCTGACTGATATCAAATTTTTTAAATAAATTCGTAACCATTAGATCGCAAATAAATTCTGCAAATCGATTTAAAATTCTTGAATAAATTTACCACATATAATACGTATTTTTTTTGTTTTAAATTTCTTTTATTTTAGACAAGTTAGTTGTGTGGCGTGGCGTGGCGGGTGTAAGTCGCACATGTGCTATGCCCACTAAATCAAATGAAAACATAATCATGAATCACTGCAGCTGACATTAGGAATGAATTATGACTATCAATTGTTTTTAAGAACCATAAATAAAATATCCTGAGTTATGATGACAATGTATAGCACCATCAATTTCGATGCCAGCCAATCATGTATCAATCGAAGTTTACATAATAGTGATGGTGTGCGGATGAGGTGTGAATTTTTTAAAATTTATTCAGTATTTTTTTAATCAATCATAAAATGAAGAAGAAACAAAAAGTTCATATTATTGTCAACCTGTATAGATATAACAACTTATAGGATTGATCTTTTAGTTTTTATGAAAGGAAGAAAAGATATTTAAAAATCTGGCTAAGAAGGTCGGCAGTTTTATCAAGAAGTATTTTAAGAAAAGGACACATTTTTTTAGATATGTATTGGAGTTGATATTGTATCATCGTCTTATTTTCTTAGTACCTTATCTATAGCTTAATATTTTCATATTCCATCACCATCATATATTTGATACAAAGCATTCAATTTCAGCCTCCATGGGTCAAAATTGAAACAAAACCAAAAGTTATAAAACCATATTTTTAACTACAATTATCTTTGCATTTGAAACGTTTTTGATTATAAATTATTTTCTGCGAAAGACACGTGAATTAATTACTTTGTATGAGGACACTAAAGTGTTATGTATATTCTTTTACCATATATGATACATATAGACGTTTAAAATCAAGTAAAAATTAAGTGATGTGTATCAAATATGATTCATAAGAGATTCGAATCGTCATAGAAGACAGTTATTAGTTTTTTTGAAGATATTTCTAAGGACTAAAAGTAAATTTTGTATTGGGGACAGTAAAGTATTTTTAAAGCTAATTGGACTTTAACGACCTTACAATAGGTTTTTTTATGTCTTACATAACCTCAAAATTAGAAAAAATTTGTCTTTTCTGGAATTTGTAAAAATAGTAAGTCTGTCTGGTATATATTCCATAAATACTTCCTACACATCAATAATCACCACCCGCACTTTCATTTCTGAAACATCCGGAACCAATTAGAAATCAGGTACTCTGCGTGGCCATTTTTACATTATTGTCTTAACAAATTCACAATTGTTTCGAACTCTTATTTTGCATTTTATTGTTTCGCATCTATTCTTTTGCAATCAATAAGCAAAAGATGTTTCGATTTGAATATGCTTTTCAATTATAATGCAGTTACTATTTGTGGTTTTTATCTCCCACTTTTAGTTTAAAATTGTTTGCGATGACAAATTTGCAAACATTTTTTTGCAAATTTGTCATCGAAAAATTTGTGGATTGCCGTTTTTTTCTTGCTTTGTATGTTATTTAACCAAGTGTTTATTTCAGTTTTGTTGCTGATTGATTCTGTCACCCATTTATTTATCTAACGATTTGTATAGTTTTACCGTTTTCACAATTGGTTTGTTGTCTCAAAAACTCTAGTTTTATTTTAGCTGTTATAACTTAACTTTTAACTTTGCTCCTTGGTTTGAGTAAGCAATACATTTTTTTTCATTTTGGTACCGATAAAAATAGAATTACTTCTGTTTTTATAGCTTTTGAGAAGAATTTTTGAGCCTTCTGTAAAGACGAATTTGTTTGTGGGTTCTATTACCTCACTCTTATCTTTGCATCTCTACTTGATAACACGTGTTAGAAGATGTTTTCGAAACCTGTTTAAGGAAGAATTTAGTATTCCAACCCACCAGTTATTCCTATATATTTTTTCTCTTTAGGCACTTCAAGGTTTGTAAAGGGTGATTTTTTAAGAGGTTTAGAACTTTTTTTTTTTTTTAAATACAAAAAATTCGAAAAAATGAATGAAATATTTATTTGAATCGATAGTTTGAACCTTGCAATTTAATGTTTAAAGATAATTTCATGCAAATGTTGACCGCGGCTGCGTCTCAGGTAGCCCATCCGCTGAGTCCAATTTTGGCATACTCTTTCACACATATCGGCCGGTATCTCACGAATGAATGCATGGATGTTGGCTTCCAGTGCGTCAATCGAAGCGGGCTTGTCCCTTTAGATATTAGCCTTGACATACCCACACAAAAAATAGTCTAATGGTGTCAAATCGCACGATCTAGGCGGCCAATTGACCGGCCCGAAACGTGAAATTAACTGTTCACCAAACTCACCTCGCAATTCCGCCATTGTTTCGCGTGCTGTGTGGCATGTGGCACCGTCTTGTTGAAACCACATATCATGCAAGTCAAGAACTTCCATTTCGGGCAGAAAAAAAGTTTGTTATCATCGCTCAGTAGCGTTCACCATTGACAGTAACGCTGCGATTCGCATCATCTTTGAAGAAATATGGCCCAATAATGCCGCCGGCCCATAAACCGCACCAAACAGTGGCTTTTTCGGGATGCATTGGTAGCTGTTGCAATGCTTCTGGCTGATCTTCACTCCAAATGCGGCAATTTTGCTTATTTACGTACCCATTCAACCAAAAATGAGCCTCATCGCTGAACACAATTTTTTGATAAAAAAGCGGATCCTCGGCCAGCTTTCCAAGAGCCCATTCACCAAAAATTCGGCGTTGTGGTAGGTCGGCTGGCTTTAGTTCTTGCACCAGCTGTATCTTAAAAGGCTTTACGCCCAAATCCTTCCGCAAAATTTTCCACGTAGTGCTGTAACAAAGGCCTAACTGCTCGGAACGGCGCCGAATCGACATTTCGCGGTCTTCTGTCACACTAGCTGATACGGCCGCAATATTTTCTTCACTACGCACAGTACGTAAACGTGTTGGTGGTTTAATGTCCAACAAAGTAAATTTGGTGCGAAATTTGGTCACAATCTTCCGAATAGACTGCTCAGAAGGTCGAGAATGCCGATCATAAAATGGAAGCAGCGCGCGATGAACATTTCGAACCGAGCACGAATTTTGATAGTAAAATTCAATAATTTGCAAGCGTTGTTCATTTGTAAGACGATCCATGGTTAAATTGCAAACCAAACTGAAGCTGTTTGACAGTGACACAAGGTACTAAACACACGTCAGCTGTCAAAACCAGTGTTGCCAAAACCAAACCAGCTAAAAAATCACCCGTTAACTTTTAAGTAGACATTCAATTTCCAATTCAATTTCCTGTCAAGTATGATAAAGTATATACTATAGGATAGTTTCAAGAACCTAAACGCATGAAGTGCTTCAGTAATGGATTGCACTTGCGTTGATACATTAAATAAAGATTATGACGGTTGACAATAGGATTATTATACTTATATATCTTGTAAGACCATACTTATTAAAGGCTGTACATTTCCTTAATTAAAATCTCGATTTGTTTAATTTGTTTATATTTCTGTTTCTATTGTTTATCAAAAAAGTACTAAATTTCTTTATAATTTTTAAAGATATCTTTTCACAAAAATAAGGAAAATGCTCAAAGTCCGACAAAGAAAAATTAAACAAACTTATATTTATACATTTCTTTGATGTTGCTCAAAAAGTCTAAAGGGAGAAAACTTAACTTTCCTAGAATAAAAAAAAAAAACTCTTGTATTTTCTATGCGACAATTTTACCCTCTGCTGATGTCTGATTATCTTGTAGGACACATAAATTTATCACTCTGCGACATTACGTTCATTTGCCAAGGAAATAGGTAGTTGAGTAATTAGAAGATTGTTGCGGATTAGGTTAACATCTTTTCCTTCTGAATTGAGTGATTTGTGAATAGAAATATAAAGCAAGTTTTTGTTTATATGATATCCAGTTAATCTTATTTGTACATGGAATTGTAATTCCAAGGCATGTTGAATGCCAACTTACAAAAATGCACGTTTCTATGGTATCTGTATCAATGAATGAGAAATAAACCATTAATTCCAACTCTTAAGGATCTATTTCACTTTAAAAACTTCACCTATTTTCAAAAGAATCAAAAATCTTTATAATGTAGGTAAAGCATATTTTTTATGTCAAAGACTATGTAAATCTTTTGATTGTTTGCATAAAACACCAATCGTGTCTCTTTAGCAAGCAGAAAATAATATTTTTAAAACTAAAGCAAAATCATATCACTTTCTGCTTTATCTTCATTTTGCTTTTTTTTTTTTTTTTTGTATCTTTTATGTTGGTACAGCAAGTCAAGAACTCTGAATTTTTTTTCATCCGTTGTTAAAACAAAGTTTTGTTTTTCTTCCATGCACAGTAGTTTGAGAGAGGAAAAAAATAATGCAACAGGATTCTCCTCTTGATATGAATTTTCTTAAAATGAAAAAAATATGAAGACGCAAGGAGTCCTCTTCGTTGTCGACGCGTTTAAATTCAAATTCAATGGGAACACAGAGGATATGTAGTAACGCATGTGATGGAGGAACAAAATACTATACTGACAACGATAAGAATTTACATGCATAGTTAGAATACTTACTGCTTTTTTATCATACGAAAGAGAAAAGGTCGTGGAAAGTGAATACCTGTACATGTGCCGCGCTGAAAGGATATCCTTTTTTAATAAAACCTTAACAAAACGATAGGTGCAGTTTTACAGACGCATGTAATGTACGTACCCTTAAGGGCTGAAGATTTATTGAGCAACAAGATAATAATATATCGAGTTCAAAATTTTAGTTCTAAAAATATAGCACATTTCTTTTTCTAACAAATATTGCAAATAAAATAAATTGTATTGACTTTTGTGTTGTGATATTGAAGTATGAATTTTAGGGGCAAATCATTTTCTGTAGTAATTATTATTCAATGAAAATGATGGTTTCGAAGATAGCATTTAGCAATAGCGAATTTTCAAACATGTTACACTGAGCCAAAAAACAACTTAAAATCAAATAAAACAACTTAAAATCAAAGTCAAACCGTTACAAATTAGGACTTAACATGAAATTATTAAAATCAAAATGGTTCAACATTAAACAAATAAATTTAAGTCACCTAAAAATAAAATAGTTTCAACTTTGAATTGAGGTTGTTTAAAAAAGTAAAATTATTTTTTTTTTATTTTTTATATTTTTTTTTTATTTTTCTGTCTTAATATTTTTTATTGAATTTTTGAATTTAATTTTATTTATATTGAAATAAACAATGTTTTACTTACTTAATTAACTTTGGGATCGATCATATCGTTAATCATGGGTTGTATTTTAAGAACACTTTTTTTTTATTGTTGGGTAAGTGTTTAATATCTCTAGACTTGTGTGTTCGTCTTTTAAATATTGAAAAAGAGTTTCTAACACTATGGTAGTATTTAGTATTGCTGAGGTGTCTGAATCCGGAAACATGCTGTATAGAAATTAAATTTGTTTTTTGATGATGGGGGTTAATTTTTTAAGACTTTCAGAAGCTTTTGGGACCTAGCGAACAGATTCCAAACAACCTTGCGTTATGTAGTTTCAATCGAGTTGTTTTATTGGATGTGTTCAGAATCAATGCGTTTGAGCAAAGAGGTCGGTTATGTTACGTGCACATTGTCTTATGACGCGACAATGCATTATGAAGTACGCGATATTTATTTCATTTTGTGTGGTATATCCACTACAGGTTTGGCATATACGGAAATAACATGATTGTGTACGATTTTGTCTGATAAAGTATTTTGTATTTTGAAAAAACAAAATACGTCAGAAAATGGATGTATTTCAAATAAAATACAAAACGCTTTTTTAAAAAAGTATTTAAATATAAGTATTTCAAATAAGATGCATCTCGGCAAACATGCTACCTATTGTGCTAATCTCTAACATGATTTTACTATTATTTCAATCGCAAACATATGTTGCACATGACAGCTCCTTAAAATATACTCGCTTCAGCTAAAACATAGTTCCACCACTTTGAATAGGTTGAAACCACTTTGATTTAAATGCGTTTCATTTAAATTTAAAGGCGTTTGTAGCAAAATCTTAGTTGAATCGTTTTCAAATTTAAATCAAAGTAATTGTATTTTAATTCAATGTCATTTTTTTCAAAGTAGCAGCAACATGAATTTAAAAGCGAGCGTATTAAAAATTTCATTGCTATTTTTCTCTGAGTGTAGGTACTTCAACCTGACTGACAGCAAGACTTTTTTGTCAACCTCTCTATCACCGTAATGTTCACGAAATTCGCACTAAGAAAACTTTACTCGTTTGCTGAAATGCCTTCATATTAAACAAGATGTCATCAGCTTATTAGTTTGATACTGTGGAGATCATAGTATTTCACTATGTTTGTACATGATATCATATCTGGTCATATTGATTGTTCCTAGAGTGAATGAATTCTTTAACATTCCTAGGCATTCTACCAACTATGGTCAAAATAACCCATTAACCAATTCTTGTTTTTATTTTAATAAAAATTTTTACTTAATCGACTTTAACATGAATAGAGAATTATGTAAAGCCGCAATCTTAAATTCATTGTAATTTTATTTCATAGTCTAACATGTGTAAAAAGAATTGAATCGTCATAAAAATTGAATGTTTTTAAGCCATTCATAGAAATTGCAGCAGGAAATGACGTGTAATTTATTGATTGAAATGATAACTTATAAATTCCATTTGTCAGGCTAAAAGAAGTAAAAAACATGTGCCAACACAAGTTATCAAACAAAAAATCATTACTGCTCAGGTTTTAAAAGAAATGCCAAAAATAACCTTCACAAAACTCCAATATATAAATGATTGCATGCCTTAAACTCCGTTATGTTCCACATCATTGGAAAATTGCAGAAGTCATTTTTATACCAAAGCAAGGTTAGCCTCCAAAAGAAGTAACAGCTCACAGGCCAGTATCGCTTATTATACCAATTATGGCAAAAGTTTTCTAAAAACTGCTCCTAAATAGGCTTAGCAAAATAATATCAGTTTGGATTTAGAAATAAACATTCCACGATACACAAAGTACATCTACACGGAAGTACATCACGGATGTTGTTCAAAAAGCACTTGAAGAAAAATAAGTATATGTTCCGCTCTTTTTCTAGATGTTGCTCAAGTTTTTAACAAGGTTTGGCATTTGGGACTTTTCGAAAGTAACTCAAAAAAATATGTTTAACAAGTTTTTGGCTCGTTTATTCAAAATATATCTGGAAAAAAGGTTAGGTATATATGAAGTCTTGTGGTGTGAAGGAGCTAGCTATACGAAAATATAAGAATATAGCCACCACCGGTCAATAAGGCCTATTGACAAATTTCACTTTAATTCAAATGTAAAATGCGACCATATTCAACATGTCATCATTAAAGTGATGCTATTGACGTTTGCTGTAGGAACGATATATATATTTGCCGTCTGGCACTGCAATAGTCAGATATAAAAATATTTTTTTTATTATTAACTTTCAATTGGCTACTTTTTATTTCACTAAAAATTAAAAGCTTTTACTATTTTGCTATGACAGCTGATCGAAATCTATTCGAAAAAAAAATATTGACCATGCAGTGGTGAATATTTTGGTGACCTTTCTTTTGGATTTTCCTACGCACTGTTAATGCCCTTAATGATAGTTCCCTCTTCTAAGCATATCGAAAATTTCAAAATATTATTACCACCAGAGGGCTAATAATCTACAGTATAAATTTATGAATGTTAGATTTGACAGTTGGGCGAAATGCCAAAATAAAATTATTAAAGTGATGCTTTTGACGGTGGCTGTGCGATACATTGTAATTCACCGAATATTCAAACTTTTTAATGTTTTCTTAAGACAGTTGTTGGATATTTTTGTAACATTTCTTGTGGGTTTTTGTCAATATTTATATTCACCTTAAACCTATAAAGAAGTAAAAATATATTTATTTAATTTTCGAAATTGCATAAAATTTAAAGCAATAAAATGACAGCTTTCTTTTGAAGGATGACAGATTCAAATGACATCGCTGTTTTATCTGACAGTGAACATTTTACAAAAATGTATCTGTCAAATGTAAAATGCGTCCATATTTAATGGGCAAAATACCAACATGTAATAATTAAAGTCATGCTTTTGACGTTTGCTGTGCGATAAATATAGAGGCATTGGGGAATGGTGGCTATATGTAGGTGTGGAGCTGCAGTATTCAAGAAATTTTTTTTTTTATTATTTACGTTTATTCACCAAAAATTAAATTTTTTATTGTTCTGTTATAAAATATTCACCATGGTCCGGTGAATATTTTTTTGACTTTGTGGACTTTCACCAATAGGGCTTTTTAGGTAACAACGATATATCTCTTTCTCGTTCTCACAGAATTGTCAAAAACAGCAGTATGCAGAACAAATTGCTTTCTGTATGATCTTAATTTTGACAGTTTGAAAAAAGCGCGATACATATTTCAATCTGTTATCTGTATAGTGTGAGCTGTCATATTTTTTGACAAGATGGTAAAATTCCCTATACTTATATTCACCTTAAACTTTGTTTGACAGTAAACATCTAGCAAAAATAGTTCTTAACGTTTTTTTAATAGCCTCTAATGACAGTGTGCCCTCCTCTGATCACACCGCAAATGTCAAAATAACATATTGTAGAATCTGCCAAACCACAATTTTTTTCCCCATATGACGGATCGAATAGGGCTTTTAGGTAAGAACGATATATATCTTACTCGTTCGCGTAACAGTGTCAAAATCATCAGTTCACGGATGACAGCTGACATTTTCTAATCAATTTTGACAAATTGACTGAAAAATTAATGATTAATAAACTTTTAAATCACGAAAATCTCAAATATCGCTGGAAAAAAGATCGATTTTCAAAATTATTTACTTGTTGCAAGATGCTGAATTTGTTTGTTTAAAGCAATAGAGACAATAAAGTACTATTTCTGACTACCTGTGGCACATTTCAACTTTAGAAATCCTTAAACAGGAAATACAATTTAGTGCTAATGTTGGATACCTGTTGGGCATTTCAACTTTATGATTATAATATGTACGCATGGCGTTAATAATATCACCGGCAGAGGGCTTTTTTTATAATCTCTACTGTACTGTTCATCAGTGATAAATTTGACAGATCGGCGAAATGCCAGTGAAATTATATGAGAGGTCTCCCTAAATATTACAAAATAAAATGAAAACAAAGTAGAGAATGTCAAAAATGTTGAAAATTAGTTTTATTTGCTGCCGTGAAAAAGTTTTTTTTTAATATTTAACCCTGTTTTAATGGGTATTTTTTTCTTTAAAGTAGCTTAAAGCAAGGCGAACAAATAAAAATAATTTTGCAACTTTTATCTATAAAGGAGTAATTTGTTGGTATGTATGTATTGTTTGGAGAAAAGCTGAACATCCATACTTTCAAAATTACTCTTTTATATAGGATGTACTGAATGAATTCAACATTTTTTATCAAATAAAACACCAAGAACAGAGACATCATTAGCATATGATAGAAATTGAAACTATATTACTGAACGTCACTAAAGAAGATATTCGTGTAAAACATATTGTTTTACATTTTTCAAAATTAAGAAACTGAAGGTTACTTTTACAACATGTTATAAAATTTATTGATATTTTTAACAGACTTAAATATATTAATATCATCTGCATAAATAAGACAGTTCGAATACCTTAAGACGGATGGTATTATAAATCATTGTCAATTAAAATAAAAAGAATAGGACACAAATGACTACCTTGTGGTATTCCGGAGTTGACAGAAAAATAATTTGAGACAAATCCATTAAACATTACTGAGTAAGACCTATTCGACAGATAATATTGAAGACACATAACAAATTTATCGTAGTTAGAATTACAACTTTTTTAATTTCAAAAGCGAAATTGGAGATATTTTGTCGAAAGCCTTACTAAAATCAATTTGAAACGTTTTTTTCCAAATTGATTGATGATACGACAGAAATTGTTTAGACCTTTTTTGTAATGAATTGTATAAGCTACAATTTTAATTCAATTTTTTTCTCCAAACACTTCCAGAAATTTGCAAAAAAAACTAAATTTTGACCCCATTCCCCATTAATTTGAACCGAACGATATGAAGATGGTGATAAAGATGAGATATAAATAAATAAAAACGTATGTGAAAAAAGGTATTTTAATTCAAAGCAAATTAAGAACCATGAACATGATGCTTAATATTCATTTAAAAATAATATTTCTAAAAAAATATGATTATAAATATGATTTTATGATTTAAATTTTAACTTTTTGTCAGATACAGATTTGACTGATTCATATAATTTAAAAATCAATACGGTACTGTTGCTATAATAAGTCTCTTACGAAAGTAAGACTTATTCTTTTGCCCAAAACAATAATTATTAATTTCAATTACGATACGAGTTGTAAGCCATGGATGCATTGTTATTATTAATGAATGAAAAATAATTAAAAAAAAATACAATAAATAAGGACCTCTCCTTGTGTATTTACATTTTCTTAGATGGTCATATAAATAGCCTTCTTTTAATAATATATTTATTATGTATGGCATAGCAGAAGTAGAACACAGCATGTAATTAGCACGAAAGTTGGTTCGTTATGGAAACACATACAGATACAGTCCAAAGGCATTCCTGTATCCTTAAGCTATACCTTGCAGGCCTCTTGCGATAATAATAGATGGTGATGTGGTTAGGTATAGCAGGTTTCATGTAGAATGTCAGAATCAATTTGTTACTGCAATAAACGCTCCAACTAATCATTTAAGACTGCCAATTATGGATACACTATATGGAAAACTACATTCTTTAAACGGTATTCCTATAAAGGTACATAGATGCATCGATTGTGTGTAGTTTTTTTTTTTTTTAATTTGATTGGATATCGTGGTTGACAGCACTTAGCGCGACCGATGTCTGAATTTTAATGAGATCAAACGTTTTCGATTATAATTATAGTAATTTTTGAATAAAATTCAATGAGCCATAATGGTGCGAGTAATTTTTGTATGTGAACATTCTCTTTGAAAACTGAATTGGTAATGTCATACATTATCAAGTGGTCGGTATCGACTCTTTTATAACGCGGCAACCCAGTACTACCACAATAATTGTGCTATTAAAAGTGAAGTGGCCATTTACCCACGAAATAACAAAAAATTGGTTTAAAATAAATTTATAGTGGTTTTGCCTGGGCGAGCTATCGAATTAGGAATATAGAAGCTTGTGGATTTGGAATATTATTTGTATGGCAAATTGACTTTAAGAGGTATTCAACTTGTTTTGTCTAAGCTGTGTCTACTTTGTGTGAATGGTTCCACTCAATTGCACATTTCATGCAAATATACAAATAGTTTATTATCATTATTATACAAATACTTTTATGTGATGTTTAGACAAAATATTTATAAAGGTTTTGATAGTATCTATATAATGGAGAGCCTCAAGTGCATTAAACATCAAAATGATTTGGTCTCTCCGTGTATTAAACATGATAATATGTGGACAGAAGGAATGATGTTGCTTACCAGGACCAGCTACAATCTTAACTAAAATCGTTATTTAAATTCATTGGTTTAGGTTCATCATTTATATGCAGAATATCATTTTGTATCTGTTTTTTTTTTTATCTTGTGCCAAACTTGAACAATAAGTAATAACAGGGAGTTTTATCTGTAAATTTCATAAAGCAGTCGGTAATCATCGACAATTATTGCGTACTAGATTGGTTTTGATGTCATCTATAGTTGATGAATGAGCCCACCATCAAACAAAAATTCTTACAGTGAAGGCCACAAAACATTTGAATTTCATTCATAAATACTCTACTTAATAAAAAATTGTTTGGCTACTTTTAGTCTTTTAATTATTTTTATTAAAAAAAAATAAATAATAATAAAATTTCTGTCGAATTTGGCTCCATCATCCAACTTCATTAAATGAATTATTAGTTGTTACATATTACCCTCACACTTAAATATTGCCGCTACGAGCGAATTTAATGTACACAATAATTATAGTTTGCTTTGTTATTTTGAACCAGACTATAACCGAAAGAATGCATGTTGAACTATTTGGCGATTTTAGAAGCTAAAACTAGCCAATCGAATGCCTATCGTCACTCACCCAAAATGTTCTTGACTTGTTTTTTACCTTCCATCTTTCCATTACCTTCTTATGCTTCTTATCCCTGCTAATGCAAACTGGACTTGTGTCTTATCAGTTAAAGTAATATACCCAATTAATACCGAATATCTTCTAAACGGCTTGATCGATTTTTACGAAATTTAAAATTTTAAGAGTGCTGCCAGATTATAACTGCAAAAATTTGAGAAAAGCGTAAGGTTTTCAGAAGTGAGGGAGCTTGCCTCAAGAGCAAGTTTGTGCGACCAGTCGTGTACTTCATCTTATTGGCGGACATTCTAACTCACCAATTACTGTGATTTGACTTTAACTGGGGGATCACAAACTGACTGAAAACAGGTTTCCATCATCAGAATTAACTTAAGTTTATATCTAACCGTGGGATTATCTCGCACTTACTTGACTGAGAAATATCGACTTGAATCTAAGTGTCGATTATACGTCCTCATTCTCAAAAATGATACAGAAACCTTAAAAACAAGAACGTTTAACACCTGTGGAAATTCCTTGAATAAAAAATGGAAATGTTTGTTTTTATAGTTGATAACCGAAAATCCTTATCTTCTACCAATTATGTGATAAATTCTTCTGATATTAAGGTTTTATAGTTCATACACCTATTGACCCTGTAATAAAACCTTAATACCTAATAACATAAGTCGTCCTATAACCTTTTAACTGTCCCATATGCGGAAAAATAAAACACTGATTACTGTTGGACTACCATAAAACTTACTCTTAAACGAAAAAAATTAATTTAAGTCACTCTCAGAGGAAACAAGCATTAAGAAAAAAACTTTGACAAAAGTTCGTCTCCAATGAAAGTCTTGGTTTTTCCTAATAAAAATATCCCGCAGTGCATTTTTATTTTTAAATACCTCAGGGCAACTATATATATGTACATACATCCCGTCATCACACACATTCAAAAAAAAAAAAAAAAAACAACATGTTTAATAGATTCGGATAGAATTCAGCTGAGAATTGAAGTTATCACGTCTGTTGTTGAATTATACGAGTAAATCCTCATTTTCAATTCGTAAAAGTATTTTCTCTGCTTTCTTTCTATTGCGCTGCCATAATATCCGGAATAATACGACATTTAACTGATTTTCTTTCTTATGTGAAATGTACTCCATCGGGATGTTGAATAATACTCACAGGATTTGGAGCCAAAGAGTGCAACTTTCTCGTGCACTTTCTCCTGCTTTTTAGATTTGTAATTTTTTTTTTTTTTTTAAGAAAATATCTTCAAGCTGTTGTGCTATGATAGTTTTTGCAATTTTTTTTTTTCAAAGCACATTGACAGTTAGTTCAACTTTTACCATGCGTACAATCTGTATCGAATTTATGTATGAACAAAGGATTGTCTATCAGTGTATCCTTGGGGCACGTCATACAAACACCATCTTACCGAGGTATACCAAATTCAGTCAGATAGAATTTCACTTTTTCCTTGAAGAAGGATCCCGAAGAGATTTGCAACGAAAAACTTTGATGAAATTTACGAACCGTGTGGTGGATGGACAACAATAGTAAATGTTCGCATCTTCAATTCTCGTATAGAAATTTCTAAAAAGAACTCTACTCGCTCTGTGTATTTCCGTCTTTGAGAAACTTTTTTGAAGATTGCACGGACCTGTGCTTTAAAAGTCCTTGTCTTTCCGAAAATATATTTAGTTGTAAAAAGTGGTATGGAATGGGGAAATGTGGACTGAGAAATAACACAAAAGGGACAATGCATTAACGAACAATTTCAATTGAAGATGAAATACTTTCAAAAAAAGTAGGTGCCTTTCGTTGGAAGAGAGGAAATGCATTCCAACGAACAAAAATTCCACATTGTTATTGTATACGGCAATCGATGCTAGTTCAGTTGAAATGATTCAATTGATTTTAGTTTTTCATCTTATTTTGAGAAATAAATCTGAGTGGCTGACGGAAGTCTTGAGAATGGCTTTATTGGTATCTTTTATTCAACAAACGCCAAATTCATTTAAAGTCTTGATCCAATAGTCAAGTTTTAAATTTTAAAAATACTCTCCATGGAGAGTAAAAAAAAATATCGGATTTTTTTTAAATCCTTCCTGTCTAGTGTCTACTTTTGCTTTTCCGATTAGGATCAATTTTTACTGGATGCGCTTGAATGTCATGCGCTTGAATGTCGAAAATCCTACCGGATATCAACTAAAGTGGAGATGCCCGCCCAGCCTATAGCATGTGCTACCGTCAAAGCTTACTTACTTACTGACTTAAGTTGGAGCTACAGTGCGGGATGGGCCTCAATAAACAAGCTCCACTAGATTCGGTCTCTACCTAGTTGTTTTCAATTATGCACGTCAAGTGGGCTGAGATTTTCTACCAACTATACGTGCGCTCACTTGTTGCGCGGTCCTACAACGGTGGGTATGGGGTACAGTACCGCCGCACAGGAGGCAAAACGTTGAAAAATATTATTTATTTACTATTCGCATTTTTACCTGTAAACCTGGAAGTGATCGCTAATAAAATATTCGTTTTTATATTTAACTATTTTAAACCTGTTTTTAGGATTCAACATCGTTAGAACAACAAGAATTTTGTATTTTAAGATGACTATAAGATACATTTAATGGCAATATGCTACATTTGTTTCTTTACCTTTATTGCCAACAGGAAGAATGGAAGAGCTAAACGGACGTGTATTTTCTCAACAAGTTACAAATAATAATTCGTGTTTTCGTTTCGAAACTGTAAACAGCACAGACATAGTGTTGAGCTTACGCTCCGTTAAGTCCAACGCAACTGGCCTTGATGAGATGCATCCATCATTCCTTAAAATGATACTGCCAATCGTTTTGCCATTCAATACTCATCTATTTAATTTCATTTTAACAACAAGCGAATACGCTATCCAATGGAAACTTGCTAAAGTTATCCCTGTCGCTAAAAATTCTAAGAAGGATGACTTTAGACCTATAGCTATATTATCGTTCCTGTCAAAAGTCTTCGAACGTATTTTACAAAAACAAATGAGTGCATATTTGACTGATGCGAATTTGTTAACACCCAAACAATCCGGTTTCCGTAAAAAACATAGTTGCACTACCTCGCTCATTAATGTAATAGAAGATTTGCGACAGGCGATGGATGAAGACAAAATTTCTTTTTTGGTTTTGCTGGACTTTTCTAAAGCTTTTGATGCTGTGGATCATTCTGTTTTATGCAACAAGCTTTTTCATGAATTTAATTTCTCAGCCAGTGCAATTACTGTTGTCAGGTACTGTTTTATTTCCATGTATGCTGACGATGTGCAATTATATCTGAGTTGCCCACTTGGCCTTATGGAACACTATATATCATGTCTAAATGAAGATCTACAAAGAATTTTATACTGGTCTCAAACTAATGGTCTGTTATTGAATCCATCAAAATCCAAATGTCTGGTTATTTCCAGAAAACCATTAGATTTGTCCTATTTTCCTCCGGTGTTACTGAACAATGTTTCAATTGAATATTCCGACACTGTAAAAAATCTGGGTATTCTTTTTAACCGTAACCTTACTTGGGATAGTCACATAAACGCTGTTGTTGGAAAAACGTATGGTGCCTTACGATCTGGACAACTCATACCTCTGCGATACTCGTCCTTAACATTCAAACGTCAGATTTTTATAAATAGTATTCGACTATGGAATTGCCTTCCGCGCGAAATCAGAAGAGATGAAGGCGTTGAAATTGTTAAGAAGAAGATAAAGAGATATTTGTCGTCATAGTTTGTTTGTGGTTTCCTTCTTTTTTAATAAACAAGTAACATTCAAGCAATTATAATTTATAAATTAAAAATTTAAAGTCAAATTATTTGCTTTATTCGTAAATTTATTATTTTGTATTTTTCCACTTAAAATGTTAAGCAGTTATAATTTTAAAGTTTAATTAATTTGGATAAATTATTATTTTGTATTTTCTATTAAAATGTTCTAAACTAGCTTTTCACTATCTTATAAGATATTATATCTTACTGTGTAAAGCAATCGATTATTAATAAAATTGAAATTGAAATTGATATGGTTCCCTATTCTATATTTTATTCAGTGCGTATGAGTATTTCTAAAATTTACAGAAAAGTGCTGTTAAAGAATATCTAAAAAAGTATTACTTATCGGTAAACCAAATTATTATAACGGAAAATAATAAAAAAAAAAAAAACATTCGTGACCAAGCATTTATTTTTGTCTAATAGTGTTTATGCTTCAAATAGGAACAATAATTTGAAAGTCCATAGGCAGATAAAATTAGTAAAAAACGTAATTGAAAACTTTGTGTATACCAAATCTTGCACCCACTCCAAATCTTATACCTAGTAACGCCAGACAACGCGGTTGCAGGAGAGCAGACATGGATTAGTATTCGAACTTCAAAATTCGGATGGTTTTCGAGGTTTCTTCCGGAGTTTCTTCATACAGTTTTTTTGATTTGTGACTGGATTTCTGTTATACAAATGTGAATCATCTTCATATCAAACATCTTGATCTTCTTCATGGTGAACCATATGGGACAAACATAAGTCAAAACGGGTCTTAGGAACTGTCTTTACACACGCAGTTTTGTCTTTATACTCAGTCCATTTCGCTTCCAGAGTAGCGGGTAAACGAAGTCTAAAGGAACATTATTTTTTTCTTAACATCAACCCTGTGCTAGTAAAATTAAAAATTGTTGAAAAAGTTGATTTCCAAGTATTTCGAGGATTGCTGAATATCCAGGGTGCAGGAAATTGTTAATTTTTGAAGCAGACGATCAATTGCCATCATGATGTTAGTTTTTTTTTAATCAACCCTGTGCTTGGTTTCTTGGAAAAGAGAGTGAAGAAGAAAATGCTGTGTATGGAGTCCCACAAGGATCAAAGTAAGGCCCTCTACTGTTCATTATAATATACGTAAATGACTTACTTTCAGTTCTAAAAAAAGCACAGGCTACGCGTATGCAGATGACACAGCAATTGTGGTAAGTCACAAAAATGTTGAGATAGCAGAAATCATAATGCAACAAGAATTTGATGCAGTAACAGCATGGTGCAATGATAATGGTCTTATAATAAATGCCCAAAAAACCAAAGTCAAGCATATTCGCCCAGCACACATTATGAAGCACAAGATCAGGATAAAAATGCATGAATTTTAATGTTTGCATAATACCTACAAGATTCCTACGCAACAAATTTTCAATACAAGGAGAAGTCAACAAAACCAATACAAGGTACTGGAATGAATATGGACGAAGACAATATGACGTTGTGATCCCATCAGTGTTTAATGAGCTTCCTAGCGATCTATGAAATTTGCCAAAAATACAATTTCAGAAAAAAGTTAAACGTTATTTAAATAGAGAAATATAATTCATAGAATTAAACACATAAATATTGAATATTTTCATTGTAATAAAGAACTCAGAATATTAAAAATAAACATCTTTGTACCTAGTCTTCTGCAGACAAGTCCTTAAGGCTTTGCAGATAAAAAAAATTAAATAATTGTAACTTTTTATGAAACAAATAAAATCTTAATCTGAATTTAAACTTGTTGAAAAAGTTGATTTCCAAGTATTTCGAGGGTTGTTTGTATATCCAGGGTGCAGGGTAATTGTCCCTTTTTTTCATGATGTTAATGATGTAGAAAATATAGCATATTGTCACAAAATATATATGAATTTGATTTTAGAAATTCAAATCATCATGACTTTCACCTAAATCTGTCATCCGATGATAAAAACGGATATTCATCCGTTCATATGAATTTTTCACAAAAGTGCTAAAACTTCTTATTACAAGTATTCGAGCCAAAATCAAAGTATGCAGAAAATTTTGTTGCCTAAATATACAAAAAACTTATTCCAAAATCGTTAGAGCGGTTTTTAAATAAATCGATGTTTACCTACTTAATATTTTTTCATAAAAAAGTTTTTTTTTTACAAATTTGAAGAACGTCATTTTTAAGTGCTTAGTTGTTTGCATTTTATGCAAAAAAAAATTGAAAAATTTTGTGAAGCCGTTTTCCAAACATTGAATTTAAAAAAAAATAAATTAAAAAATTTATTAAAACTAAAATTAAGCTTTTTTGCTAATTGTTGGTATTAAAATTTGTTTAAGTCAACTAGATCTTTAAAAAAAATGTTTGGTTTGAAATCGATTAACCCGTTCATGAGATAGTTTAAAAAAAAACCGTTATATGGGAGGTACCGTTAATAGGCTTTTCAAAAATGTGTTTTTGCAATTTAACAAAAGGAAATCAGACAAAAACCATCAGTAATTTTTTTCAAAAAAATCTTTATGGCCGTTTTCGAGAAAATTAAGCTTTTCCAAAACCGGTATCTGGCAGGTACCGTTATTTTTTGAGCTTAAAAAAAATTCCATTTTTCCTCTAAGGAATGGTCTACAAACCCTACATACCGAATTTGAAGTAAATCGGTTAAGTCGATTAGGCTGTAGGTGCTAAAACATACTGACTGACATAAAGACAGACAGACAGACAGCCAGACAAACAGACAGACAGAATTTCCAGACCCACTTTTTTCGTCTTCGCTATCATCGTAATGTCATGTTTCATTGCTATCTCAATTTTTTTTTGCACTATGGAAAGTAAATCAAACATGACATTACGATGATAGCGAAGACGAAAAAAATGGGTCTGCCTAGAGGAGAAATTTAAATTTTTGTTCTAGCTTAGTAAACAACGGTACCTGCCATACAACCGTAAACGAAAATCCAATTTTTCTCGAAAAAAAGACTATCGATTTTGATCAAATTTCACATGAGTGGTTTGTTGACAACGATAAAGTCTTTCATCAGATTTTTTTTTGAAAAAAGCTTTTAAACGGTACCTACCATGGAACCGTTTGTACCTATGGATTAGTGAAACTTCAAAATTATTTTCTCGAAAGCTATATTTTCAAAAAAAAATATTAAGCTTAACTACAAAATTCAAAATTCTAACTGATATTCAAAATTAATGTTTACTGAAAAATTCGTAAGAATAGTTCAAGTAATACAAAACTTACGAAATTATAGGAGTATAATTATACAAAAATAGTAAGAACAATTATTATAAACAGAATAGAATTTTTGCTCGTGAAAAAACTTTGTTTGATTGAATATCGTAATATGAGATTTTTCTTTAATGTTTTTCAACGACTATATAATTTTTAAAGTGGGCGTAGCAATTTTAGGAAATAAATGGCATTGATACAGAGATGCTCGTAGGATGTTCGGAGCCATCGCAGTATGGTAGTTCGCAGGAAAGGAAGGTCACGAATTCGATATAGGGGGACCATTTAGAAGAAGATCTCTAAAAACTTCGTGTACAAAACCGAAGTCTTTGAGCCGGAATTTGGACTGGTTGAAGAGACAGGTTCAAATTCGACTGTAAACGAAAAAAAAAAATAAAAATAAAAGGCACGACTGCATCTGACAAACTTGCTCTTGTGGCAGATAACTGTCTCATATGGCTTACTAAAAAGAAATTAAAATAAATAATCGCAAGTAAAAATCGAGTTCAACATTAGTTTTTCATGTATATTTCACTATCTGTAAAGATTGAGAGATTATTGAATTATAAAACCGTTAGGGAAAACATTAAAAAGTCCATACTTTTTGTAATTAAAATTAAACAAATTCTTTTCCATAGCGTGCCATATAAACGGCACCGTTTAATAAGATGATTTTGAAAAAAAATTCTAACGCAACACTTTATCTCGGAAAAAAAATCTGTCACACAAAACTTCATCAAAATCGATCGTATTTTTTTCTTGAAAAATTGGATTTTCTATAGCGTTAATATGGCAGGTACCGTTAATAAGATGATTTTGAAAAAATGTTCTAATGGAAAACTTCATCCTTGGCAATAATCATTCACACAAATTTTTTTATCAAAATCGGTCGTATTTTTTTGAGAAAAATTGGATTTGGCAGGAACCTTATTTTGAAAACACGAAAAACATAACCATAAGCTACAAATCCATTATACGAAATTTTATCAAAATCGATCAAATTCTTTTGGAGAAAAATGGAGTTGTCTGTAACGCTTATATGGCATGTACCGTTATTTTCAGACCTAGGATAAAAATCAAAAATACGCCTGGGCATATTACTCTAAAAATACATCAGAGTACAAAGTTTGAAGAAAATCGAACCCTTTAGGTTGTAGGTGTCGATACATCCAGACTGACATACGGACAGACAGACAGACAGAGAGAATTGTCGGACCTACTTTTTCGTGTTCTCTATCATCGTAATTTTTTTTTTACGAATGCAAAACTTGCCTTATAGTACCTATAATCGCAAGTAAAAGTTGTACCTTAGTCGAAGATTAACACCAAAAATTCGCCATTTCTTAAAAAGCATTCCGCAATATTTTTTCATTAAAAATCTATGTAATTTTTAATTCAATTCAAACATCGCCGGAAAGATTATTGACTATACAATTCAACAAACAGTCAGTGGTCCACTTAAACATAATTTTATTTGTTCATGTAAGTACGAGAGTACTAAATCACTGTTAGATATACAGACAAGTTTGTTTCCTTGCACTTTAGCATTGGAAACATTTATGTGAATTCAATTGGAATATGGTTTTCTTTTTTAAATCACTGGCTGCCAGCAATTGCTTTTATCTGAAAAATGGAAAAAATAATTTAATATAAAAATGTCTTCTCTTTCATAATTCTATTCCAAAATATATTCAATTTGAAGAAAGTCTAATTCCATTAACTGGCGACATATTTTCATTCTTACTCATACCTATAAAAGAAAATTGGCATTCAGTCCATGTGCGAGTAACATGATATTAAAGATGTAGAACAGAACACAAGATGTCCTATTAAGAGGACCCTTGACATTTTGGTCAGAATAAAAAAAAAATGAAATGAACTGGTATGAAGAGAATAAACATTATAAGTGGGGAAAGGGACTGATGGCTTAAGCAGCAATTACTGTCACAGACGCCGAAAAATCAATTTGAGAATTTGTTGAAGAAAACAAGGTTATGAAGGGAAAAAGTTACCAAAAACACGAGCTCTGGAAAAATATTTTCTACTTTTGTAACACACAGGGTGTTCCCGACTAGGTATGGATAATTCTTGTGCATTTCATTGAAAAAAACATTACGTGGTATGGTTGGTCTATTCTATTCTCTCCAAGTTCAGCGAAGGAGTCCATTTTGTAAAAAAAAGTACCATAACATTTGATAGTAGGTACATTTTTTTAATATTATTTTATTTTTATTTTTGAACATATTTTTCGAGTAGGTTCTTAAATAAAAAAAAAAGTATTAATTTATCTTTTGCCTGATGTTTTTCAATCCCACACAAGAATCTATTATGAATTTTAAATTATGGTTTAAAATAAGAATTTATTTGAATTTCAAAATAACGGAAAAGTATTTGAAATCAAACATTTTTTTTTTGTTTAACAAATTGCACACATAAATAATTTTTATGGGACTTTAAAAGGGACAGCAAGTGCTAATAATGGCATTGTGTTAGCGCACACAACATAACGGTGTTTGTGGTGTAACAAAAAACAATGTGGCTTTGCGTTTATTTTTGTCGAAATGTTACTCGCTTCATAATATGGGATAATAAAATATCGAAGTTAAGTTATTCAGTTACAAATAGTCTGTCCGTATGTCATACAACCCTCATTTTACGTAGGTACAAAATATTTAACAAACTAAAAGTTCGTGGAGTTTATAAAACCTATGTTTTATATGTTTGAAATAATTTGTTGAATTTCATGTCTTATAAGTCATTCAATATTTTCTACGTTTCATATAGGTAGGTACTAAGTTATTGGGTTAAAGTTCAATAATATGTGATATGATCAGGACCAGCCCGAGCAAAATTATCGCCCTGTGCAAACTTGGCCATCAGCTCCCCTCGTTCGCGGTTGTTGGTTGTTTTTTTTGTGGAATAGCAAACCGATTCGTCAATTAGATAACTCGCATCATGACACTGACATTCTTTTTGTATCAAACTGTATTTTATAATGGTTTAAAAGTGTCTAATCTAGTTACCCATCTGGGTTGCAAAAAAAAACTTTGCAATTTTCAACGCACAACCATCCAGCTGAATCAATAATAATTATTAATAAATTCAATGATGATTCTTTAAATTTATTCACCATCAAATTGGATGCCCTAAAAATACCTCTGAATTAGCTAAGTCGTATTTACCTACATTTTTAAAAATCACTGTCTCTTCCATAGTCGATGATACTGTCAAAACACCGGACCGCACCAACCATATCCAAATTTTTAACAACTTTAAAATCACCAGTGGCTAACAAAACAGTTCTTCTATAGCGAAAAAAGACATGCATTTAAAATGAACAAAACATGTCAATTCCATAGAATTCTTTTTCCCAAGTGTAATAATTTTTTAAATATAAAACATTAGCATTTTAAGCGTATAACAGTCAACTTTTTATTAAATTTTAACAAAAATTCGTCCAATTTAAAAAGAAATAAAACTTACAAAACAAAATTAAAGAAATAACAGCACTTACTATTGAAATGTTCTGAATATTTTTATTGTCCGATAATCCATTATTTAGTTATTTTTGAAAACCCGTTTTTAAAAATGATGTCTAACGTGAACCCTCACCATCCCCCATATCCAATCATAAAATTAAATATGAGTCGTTGGAACATAATGATCCATTTCCGAAATTTTAAATTAGCCCCATTTTTTTTTCGATTTTTATTATATATAATTTGTTTTATATGTGCTCGTATATAATAGCCCAGTTTATATTTCTAAGAACTTCGAGATCTCTGTATGCTCAGAAATATAAACACAATTTCTCAGTGAAATTTTACACTACTGCTGTCAAAAAACTGAGCCTAAAAAATTTTGGATTCGCTTGCTCTGGTGAGCGCTCAGAAATATAAACTCGCCTAATATTTATTTTATATATTTAATAAAATAAATATATATAACAAAATTAACACTACATTAACTGCTCGCACCCAACAACAACGAAAAGTGGGGAAACGATTTGAAAACTGAAACGGAAACGGAAAACTATAGGTAACGGGAAAAATATCACATTAAAAAATAAACATTTGCATCTACAAAAATTAATACTCACACTCCTACGAGTATTATGGTTGTTAATTAGTGAATTACCAATTGAATTTGTATTTAAATTGGAATTCTGTATTTTATTTTCCAAATTATGATATGTTCGTTGATGATATATCTGACTTATGTAAATTGAAAGAAAATCAAAATTATCAGTGAAAAGTATTAAATTTTTTGGTTTAATAAGTTTTGATGTACATAATATGTAGGTATACCTACTATCGATTGACAATTGTACAGCTGATGAAATGTTCATGTTTTCCTTGGCTGCACCTCCAATTCGCTCAACGATTTTGTGTCCCTACCATGTATTTAATTTTTTTTTCGTGAAATTTTATACAATGCATTTTTTTTTTGACTGAAAATTTTTCGGCCTATGTCCTTCTCATTGTTTTTATGAATAGTTTAAAAGAAAAACCAAGGTAATTTGTTGAAAACTACATGATTTATAAGTAAATGCACAAAATATCAGCTCCATTTTTATATATTAGAAGATTAGATTATATAAAATATTCGCAAAAACAAGCCGACGACGCGGCTCGGTTGATTATTATTTATTTTTTTTTTCATGTTATTCTGAACCGTTAAAAGTGCTTAACTTAAAAGATATAAGTTGGTGAGTTTGTGCAGCCCCGACTGCAGCACCGACTATACAGTTTCGTCGAGTTGTGCTCGTAATATTGAATTTGACAGCAATTTCAGCTGCAGCACCGTACTATTGTATTCACACAGTAAATACGAGATTTTATACCCTGCCTGCTGTCTCTTAGACTTAGCAGCACTTATTTTAAAGCTAATGCGGAAGCTCACTATTCATATTACTGTGATAATCGAAGTTCACTTAAACATTCGAATTCGCTACTACATTCGATTCGGCTATTCATAATGTGATGGGCCTTAATGTAAAATCAATCGTCATTTACTCACACGTTAAATATTTTAAATGTTAACTAAATCATTTGGTAAGTGCCATTCCGATGTCTTATTTTTTATAAAATCAAAATTTAGTCGCAGAATTTATCTGTGTGTGGACAAAAATAAATCATCATTAATAACTTCTTATTTATGTACATTTCTACAATAAGTACATTATATTAAAATCTCTCTAAAGATTATTCAACTTCTATAAAAATCAATATAATAAACATCTGTCGAAAAATCATGATTTTATGACAGAAGACCACAGCCAGACAAACGAAAACTTAATATTACCAGAATCGGATATACAAAGACAAATTCTTATTCCATTCTTACATATAAATTCTGCTACTGAACTCAAAAATCGAAAGACTAGCTTGCTAGTTCAATTATTTTTAATGATCACCAAAAACTTTGGCAGATATGACATAAACTGTCTCTATTATATTTCTCTGACAGACTTCATCCTGCATACGGAAAGTATCATCAATTGCCTTAGAATCTGTTTTTCTTCAAGGACAACACTTTGTCAAAGAAACGAAGGCAAAACGAAGAGAAGTTTAATTTTCTTTGAAACGAAACCTTTTTTTCTAAGACGAAATCAAAATATCAGAAATTATATGCCGTCCCCTTCGTTTATGGAGGAAGAAACAACCGCCTTAGCTATCAAAATAGTAGAAAGGACATCGTATTATTATCATAAATATTCAGTAAGTATACAAATGGATTACCATTGCTCCTGCCAACCAAATAGCAGAGTATTGAATTTACTTTTGCTAGGAGAATAAAGGGGAATGGATAAAAATTATAATAATAACTGAGGGGTTTTTTGGAGTTTATTTGGGGATAGAAAGTCGTTGAGCAGCAGCCGTTAATAATAACCTAACGAAAAAGTTATGAAGCTGAATCGAACGAAGGATCTGCACGAAGATTAGGTGTGTGAAAAGTTTTCTGTTCTTTGAAGAGGGATACGCAAGGAAGCTTTCTTATCGAGTTTCCAATTTTTTATTTGTATCATGTTTCCCAGGTAATACCACCATTTGTATGTTACAAAAGTTTCCAAATCGAGTTAATATTTTAATTCTGACTAAGCCATGTTAAATTTTGTTTTCTATTCATGCGTGTGTGTATCCTTTCTATATATTTTTTTGTATATATGTACCTAGGAATACATGTGAGTGTTGAGTTTGTTTTAATGGTCCACAATAATCGTAGCAAAGATGATTTGAATTTTAAGTAGCATCCGAGCATAAAAGTTTTGAAAGACATGTAAATTTTACTAACTAACAAACAAAAAATGGCCAAATGAAACATTAACAGAAAACTCATTCTTGCCTAATAGAATTAAACATGTTATTGGAAAAGTTGTAATGATTTTTAACTCCACTTTCCATTATTTAGACTATGATGTCAATTTGGTATTTCAACATATTTTTGTGTGTCATTTGCTATTTTAGGATTTGATAAGATTGATTTTTTATTATTAACTAGCTGTTACCCGGCGCGTTGCTGCCGCAGAAGAAAAAAATATCTTTTGTAATTTTTTTAATCATTAACGATATATACATTATGTTGGTAATATAAACAATGAAATTGAAATACATGTGTAATATTATTTTGTTGATTTTATTATTCTAGTGCTTCTGGGTAAACAACATTTTTTGTTTTTCCGTCTTCAGCAAAAACAAATAAATTTTTTGGCTGTCCGAATCTGGAGCATCTTCCCCTTATGACTTTCCGTTCAGGATAGTTGCCTCGATTACATTCGGCATCAGTTTCTTTACAGCGAGTCTTGTTCCATTACATAATCGAGGTAGATTAATATTCCGCAAGAGAATAATTAGCACTCCTATTTTGAGTGATAATCAGCCCTATCGCACGTTCCATCGTAATGGAAAGGATTCCCCGAATCCCGAAATAACTATCACCAAATCCCTTCGTTGTGGAAAATATTTATACGAATCTCGATATTAGTGAAAATACCTATCAGAAGATCCGAACGAAAATAGCACGTTCGCAAAGCAAGCCATTTATGATTTTTAAAATTTGTAACAATTTGCGTAATCAACTGCTGGTAAGTTGTCAATTGATGTTTGAATAATTTTACCAATGGATTATGTTGGTATAAAAATTTTTGCAAATAAGATATAATGTGGTGTTTGGTTCCTGGAATTGCTTTACATTGTTGATCAACTTGTGCATCATCGTCACCGATAAAATATATTTGTAGAAATTTAAGTTGATTTTTGGAGACCGGTAGAAATGAACCAACATGGTGATAAATTTGTCCTTTAATTTTGAAAGTAAGCATGTAAGCATGATCTTGAAAAACTTTGTCGGCTTCAAAAAATTTCATTTGAAACGCTGAATTGTATTTGCGAATGTTCTACAGAAAATGTTTTGAATCAGGTGATTAGCCTGAAAGCAATGGTTCGGGTGGTAAATGCAATCTCGGCAATTTAATTTTCCCATTCGTGTAGCACAATCCAGGTGTTTCATTGTTGAACTTAAATGATTCGCAATGCCCGCACACTTTATTCATTTTGCCTATTTTTACACTGGGATGCAAACTGTAATCGTAGCTAACATTATAACGAAATGCAGTAAGATTTAAGTTATCATGCAACTAATCCTTGATATAGAATACCGTGTGAACGTTGTCGTTCCCTCTCTATTCTTGCTGCATGTTGGTCTTCTGATTCGGATGCCCTCGATCTTGTGCACGTAAACGTTCTGTTTGGATTCTTGCTATTTCTCGTATTTTATTGCTCTATTCCTTGAGAAATTCTATTTCGTTTAATTCTACGTGCTTCGTTAGTTGATCTACGAATCGACGCACGTTTTGAAGGCATATTTCTTGAGGATGACTTAAAATATATTTTGTATGTATCTTTAGTGAATACATATGTATATTGGTACTTATATTATGTTTTCCTTGATGAAAATATACACGTTAAACATACATATATGTATATTAAATTATTTTGAAAATATCGATTATAATTGAATATACAAATCGAGTTTTTTTTTTTTAATTTTATTTAAAGTACCTATGTTTTTGCTTGTATGGGAGCGCAGCTGATAAAACGAAATTTTTAAGTAAATTTTGCTATGCCTATAACCGTTGCTGAAGTGCAAGCAATAAATTCAAAAAGTTTGATTTCATTCCGATGAACGGTATGGCAACGCGGTCGATACGACATGCGTGCCACCTACGTTTGGTAAATTTTTGTGTGTCCGAAACCATCGTGGTAGTCCAAGCAATAAGTTGACAAAGTTTCATTGCAATCGGATGAACGGTATGGCCGCGCATAAAGAACGAACAAACAAATCTATTTTTTATATATTTGATATCTTTATTCTTAATATCTTCTTTATTCTAAAGTTATATCTTCTTCTTATATTATATACAAATCGATGTGTGTTTACTTACGTACATTCTTTATAGACTTCAAAAAGGCTGAACAGACAAAAAAAAAGAAAATATTTCACTCCAGTCAGCTCTGTTCCTTGCTAGCCGCTTCCAATTTCGCACCGCAAGTCGGCTGAGTTTGTTTTCCACGGGTGCGGCATCTTTCCATTCCATCAGGATGATTCCATCGGCATGAGTCCATTCCATCAGGAATAAACTCAAAGACTCGTCGGCTGGTGCGTTGTTGTTCACGTGACCCAGCCATCTCAGCCGCTATATTTTCCGCTCTTGACCAGGTTAATATCGCTGGTATAGAATCTTGTTCTCCATATAACTTCTTCGATACACACACGACCAAATATCACTCGAAGAATCTTTCTCTCAAAGAACCCAAGTAACTTCTCCGAGTCTTTTAACGCACATGCTTCCGCCCGTACAAACTATTGGACTATTAAATTGTTGATTCTTGGAATTTTGTATCAACATATTTTTCGTTTTATGTTGTTTGGTGCCGTACTAAATATAAATGAAATCGGTTCAGCCGTTTTGAAGTTCCAGCCAAATTTGTAAGAAGCCGTTAACACCAAATCATTGTTATGTGCATTTTTAGCCAAAATCCTAAAATGCAAAAAACTGAATTTTTGGTTCCAGGACTTACTCTCCCTAAATCGAGTGATTTTAGGGCGAGTCCTAACGCATTACCAAAGGTGTTACTGGTATTTTCATTGTGCAGAGCAGCCGTGTTGATTCTAACCTGATCGGCCGATGCATTATGTACGTCTTCCCAAGGCTATCCGCCCTCGAAAAACCATACCAAAAAGATGTTGGCGCCTCGGTACGTTCAAACCGTCATCAAGTTCGAGTAGTGGTGTGGCCTATTTGGTTAAGAGTGACTCCATCAGTTGATACCCAGGTGGCTTTGTAGATATCTTTTCGCGGGAACCTGGAACTCGCAACGAACATGTTTTTTGATGCTGCCAATTCTAAGACTCGAAGTCCATTGTCATTAGTGTTCTCATGCAAACTACTAGATTATTTTAGCATGTAATATTTACCTTATTTTTAATTTGGTAACTTTACATTTATATGTTTATAAAGAAAATGTATTATCTTTAATATAATATTTTATCCGAATCCGAACCCTAGTTAAGAAATGAAAGCAACAAAACTATTTTATCCGAATCCGAACCCTAGTTAAGAAATGAAAGCAACAAAACTCTCTTCTGTCAAATTTATTAAAATGTAAACAAAATCAAATAAGAGTTGTCAAAGAAAACTAAAACGTGTTTTTGTAGAAAGGGAATATTAATAGTTAAATTAATGTCGAATTCCTTAGATTTTTTCAGATTTGATCGGAAAAGTTGACTTTTTTTCCTTCCTATGGATGTTGAAACAACAAAGTTGCTTTTTTTCTGTGATTGTGTGGTGTATATTTTATAGACGCGATCTAAACAATTCACTTAAGTTCACTTTATTAACATATTGCACTATTAACAACAAGGCTCACGTCCAATAGATTATTTTAAAATTATTTTATTTGAGAAATCTATATAAAATAAACCAAACTACACAATTAAACGGCTCGTCTGACAGAAGAAATCAAATCTGTTAAGTATGTGTGCAAATATGTGTGAATCTTGCTATCAAATCGAGATTCAAGAAAAGTTGATCTGAGGGGAAAAAAATCAACTTTTTCTTGTCTATGGATCATGATTTTCGGAAAAAAAGCAACTTTAGTCCGAAAAAAAGCGACTTTAGTCCGAAAAAAGTCAACTTTTTATTTCAAAGGAATTCGACATAAATAAAAACTTTAAATGTCGTTTCTGTATTTACAGCAACTTAATTAAGTTTTTTATTAATTTTGAACAACATTCCCGGATAGTTTATTACAACATTATAAAACAACATTTTTGTTATTGGCAAACCTTTACAAAATGGAAAAATTAAAATTTGAGTTTATAGTCAAAAGTTCCGAAGATGGGAAAACAAATGTAATAACATTAAATTCTTTAACCACGACTGATGGAAAAATGTTCAAGATCCCAGAACAATTCCAGCCGGTCGGATGTCACACACTACTTAAAGAGACTGAAACTTACAAAAAAGTGAAAAATTCATTACAAAGAAGACACCAAAAAAGAATAGTCTGGATTTCTTTAACAAAAGAATTAAAAGAAGTCTATGTTGATGAAGATGATAATGTTCAATTTAACAATGTTTTCTTAGAGGAATTTCAAAATGAAGTCCCACCTGGTTCATCGGGAATCGGTAGTACATTAGAAGAATCCTTGACAAAAAATTTGGAAAAAATGTCTGTAATAAAGCCTCAAAAAACAAATGAAAGTTCAATCGAGATACCAAAGCAAAACAATTTAAGAAAAATATCGGACAAATTTATGATCGAAAAATTCTCTGGAAAAAACTCGAATGTAATTCAATGGATGGAGATCTTTGAAACCGAATGTAGACGTTTCGATATACAAAAAGATGAAGAAAAGATTGAGATTTTTCGATTATTTTTGGAAAAATCCTGTATAGATTGGTACAGTTCAATGTTGTTGAAGCATACACTGTCGTCGCAATGGAAACAATGGAAAGATGAGTTTTGTGAAACTTATGCCGACGTAGGGTGGACTCCAATAAGATATGCAATGGAATTTAAATACAAAGTAGGTTCGTTGTTAGAATACGCGGTAAAAAAAAAATTATTATTAGAAATTAATAAGACAATAGATAAACGAACTTTAATTGATCTCATTGCGGTAGGGCTACCAAGTTATATATCCGATAAAATTGATAGAAAAAATTTAGGTAAATGAAACCAAAGATATTTTTAATGAAATCAGAAGTCTTGAACATATGGTAAAAAATAAAACTTTCGATAAGAAAAAGCCAACAGATTATATAACTAAAACAAACGATAACAAGAAATCATGCAGGATATGCGAAAAATTAAATAATTCATGTTGGTTCAAAATAAAACAAAATGATAAAAACGATAATATAAAATGTGTTAACAATTCTGAATTAGAGTTAGAGTTGAATGATGCAGATCAAAAAAACTAATAGTTACACCATTAATTAAAGTCAAACTTGTTTTAAATAACACTTTAGAGACATTCGGAATATATGATTCCGGTTCAAATGTCTCCTTAATTAATTCAAGGTTAATAAAATTGAAATCGCAAAAAAAAACTAAAACTACGAAAGGTACAGATTTGATAACAATTAATGGTGTTAAAAAAACAAATGGAATGGTGAATATTAAAATTAAAATTTTTGAAATCACAAAAGAAGTTGATGTATTTGTAATTAACAAAGAAAATTTTAAATACGATTTTCTTATTGGACTAGACCTGATACAGAAATTTAAACTAACTCAAAATGAAAAATTAGAAATTAAACAAGAGTCACTTGAAAAAAACAAACATGCTGATATTGAAACCAAAAATATAAACAGTGTTAATTTTAATGAACATTTGAATACACCTAATTTTGAAATTTATGTAGATTATAAACAGAAATCAGAAATATATGAATTAATCGAAAAATACAAATCAATTTTTGCTAAAGATAAATATGACGTAGGCCAAGTTAAAGATTATGAAGCTCGTATTGACTTAATAATTGACAAATTTTGCTGTAAGAGGCCTTACAGATGCACAATCGATGATAAGAAGGAGATAGAAGAACAAATTTCAAAGCTGTTAAAACAAAACTTGATCGAGGAGTCATATAGCCCTTTTGCTGCTCCAGTGACACTTGCCTATAAAAAAGAAGAAAATAAGAAATCAAGACTCTGTATAGACTTTCGGGACCTAAACAAAATTGTAATCCCGCAATCACAACCATTTCCTCTGATTGAGGACTTGATGGTGAAAACAAGAAATTGTAAATTTTTTTCAACATTGGACATAAATTCGGCATTTTGGTCAATTCCTCTGCGCATTGAAGATAGACGAAAGACTGCCTTTGTGACACAGGAAGGACATTTTCAGTAAAAAAAAAAAAAAAAAATTTCAGTAAAGACATCACCAGCAATTTTCCAAAGAATTCTGAGTAATATAATACGAAAACATAAGCCTGCAGATTTTACGGTAAACTATATTGATGACATTCTTATTTTTTCTAAATCTTTTCCTGAACATATATTACATTTAACACAATTATTGAATGCAATTATGAAAGAAGGATTCCGATTAAAACTATCTAAATGTACTTTTGCATCCGATTCTGTGAAATATTTAGGGCATATATTAAAAAATAATTCAATATGTCCTGTAAAAGATAATTTAATATCAATAAGAAACTTTCCTGTTCCCAAAACACAAAAAAACGTTCGACAGTTTTTGGGAAAAATAAATTTTTATAATAAATATGTTCCTAATATTGCAATTACGTTAGATCCATTACATCATGGACGAAAAAATGTAAAGAATCATTTGAAAAAATGAAGAATTTATTATGTTCACAACCTGTCTTAGCTATATTTGATCCAGAATTGCCAATAGTTATCTACACAGATGCAAGTTTAGAAGGCATAGGTGCCGTGTTAAAACAAACACAGCCAAATGCAGAAGAAAAACCGGTTGCTTACTTTTCGAAAAAATTAAATGAAGTCCAGAAAAGAAAAAAAGCAATATATTTAGAATGTTTGGCAATTAAAGAAGCAGTAAAGTATTGGCAGCACTGGCTCATTGGTCGAAAATTTACTGTATTTTCTGATCATAAACCGCTTGAAAAGATGAATATTAAGGCAAGAACAGATGAAGAATTAGGCGACTTAACTTACTATCTATCGCAATACGATTTTGAAGTTATATATGCTCCAGGAAAATACAACCTAGAAGCTGACTGCCTTAGCAGAAACCCAGTGTTAGATTCAACTGAAAATGAAGAGGAACAATTGAAAATTCTAAATCTTGTAAGCCTTGAAAACATTCTGATGGATCAAGAAAAAAATGAAGATTTAAGAAACAAAAGAAACACACTAATACGGAAAAGTAATGTATACTACAAGAAAGTTAAAAAAAAAAAAAAATTGTACTGTCCGAAGACTTAAGTGTTGAGCTTATAAAAAAAATACATGAACATTACTGTCATATAGGAATACAACAAATGCAGAACAAAATAAACCCTTTTTATATTGCAAAGAATTTAACATTGAATATAAGGAAAATATGTAAAGAATGTGAGATTTGCATCAAAAATAAGTCAAGGGGACAGGATAAATTCGGTTTAATGCATCACTTCGGACCTTCGACTAGACCGTTGGAAATAGTTTCCATTGATACAATAGGTGGTTTCGGCGGATTGCGGTCCACTAAGAAGTACTTACACCTTTTTGTTGATCATTTTACGAGGTATGCATATATTTTAACATCGAAAAATCAAAATTCAAATGATTTTATAAGACTTATTAAGAAAGTAACCGACTACAACGAAATTGGCATGATTTTAACAGATCAATATCCAGGTATAAATTCAAAAGATTTTAAAAAGTTTCTGCAAGAGAAAAAAATACCAATTATATTTACTGCAGTAAATGCACCATTTTCGAATGGTATAAATGAACGACTAAACCAGACCTTAGTGAATAAAATAAGAAAAAAAAAGAAAAACATCAGCCTGGACTTCTATAGCCCATGAATGTACAAATATGTATAATGAAACTGAGCATACAGTAACTGGGTTTGCTCCAATATACTTATTAAAAGGTTTAGATGCTACAGTTCTGCCAAATGAATTAAAAAAGAACAACTATAATTATTTACCCCATGATAGAAAAATTGCACTGGAAAGAACAATTAAGTCTCATAATTACAACAAAAAGCAATTCGATAAAAACAGAAAAGATTATAAGTTCAACGTGGGAGACCTGGTTTACGTTGAAAATGGAAATAAATTAAATAGAAAGAAAATGGATGAACTTAAAATTGGACCATACAAAATCATAGAAAAAATATCAAATTCAATTTTTAGAATAGATACAGGACATAAAAAATCTGAATCAAACTTGTTTCATATAACAAAGCTTATTCCGAGGTTAGAAAATTAGAATTTAATACGAAAAATATAAGGAAACATGAAGAATAACTAATAAAAAAAAAAAAAAAAAAAAAAAAAAAAAAAAAAACAATAGTTAATAATATAATTGTATAAAATTAATTGATCTTATGATTATTTTCTACCCTGGAGGGGGAGATGTAAAGAAAATGTATTATCTTTAATATAATATTTTATCCGAATCCGAACCCTAGTTAAGAAATGAAAGCAACAAAACTATTTTATCCGAATCCGAACCCTATAGTTAAGAAATGAAAGCAACAAAACTCTCTTCTGTCAAATTTATTAAAATGTAAACAAAATCAAATAAGAGTTGTCAAAGAAAACTAAAACGTGTTTTTGTAGAGAGGGAATATTAATAGTTAAATTAAATAAAAACTTTAAATGTCGTTTCTGTATTTACAGCAACTTAATTAAGTTTTTTATTAATTTTGAACAACATTCCCGGATAGTTTATTACAACATTATATGTTTATAAAATGTTAAAATGGAAATAGAATGAAATAAAATTGAATTGAATTGAAAAAAAAAATTGAATTGGAAATTGAAATGTTCAGTCAATTGCAAATTAGATGTTGATAAAATATTACTTTACTATTATTATACTTTTATAATTATACGGTTTGGTGAAGTTTTTTTTATTGAACTTTACTTCCACGGTCATTTGTTTTTGTTTTTGTAGCTTGGTGCGCATAGGTGAATATTTCCCTTGCGATTTTCCATTTATTCCACCAATTTTCTTGAAAGTTTTTTTTTTAATTTTACTTTCACTACACATAAATAGTAGTGACAAATCCATAATGATCTTTACTTTATTTACACGAAAATAAATTAAAACAATAACTGAAAACAGAATCCAAACAAAAAAAAATTATTAGAACACTTAAACGTCAAACAAAATGCCTGCTCACAAAGAAATGTTGTTTATTATTCACAATAGATCAAAAATTTATCAACCGACAATGAAAATACAGAATATTGATTGATATAATGTTATCGTTTATCAAACAATTGATATTTGACAATAGTAATAGGGGCCTTAATGTTGTGCAATCTAAAACATCCAAAATTGTGGCATGGAACGATGTAGATGGTGGAGAAAATAATAAACAACGTCATCAAAAGAACCATAATCATAGCTAAGTTCAAAGGCAAGGGAGTGTGATGCGGCTAGCTTTTTAGCCGAATATTTATTTGCGATAATTTAGTGCGAGAGAGCAAAAACAAACGATAATGAGTTCCGATTGAAATAAAATGCAAAGAATACTATTGATAATTTTTATTGTGTCATCAAGGTGACTGCTAATAGTGGACTGTGTTTTCTTTCTTAAAATATAGGCTTTATAAAATAACATCTTATAGTTTAATTTTTGTTGCTTTCGTTGAAGTGGAGAAATAACCACCGCTATTCGGGAACGACATCAGATGACCATGAAGAATGTTCAAAGGGCGATAGTGCAAATACACTAGACAGCTTGTCGTTGTCGCCGGTCGCAACTACCGCTACTTTGGAGCGGCCGATATGATGATGAAACTCAAGGCAATGATGCTAGTGCAGATAGCTCATCGTCGTCGTTGTCGGTCGCAAGTGCCGCTATTTGGGATCGACATCGATGATGTTGACAAAAATATTCTTGAAGGGTGTGGCCTTTGTACCTGCTGTGTTGGTTGCTGCTATATTTAATGCTTTTGCTTGGTAATGATGCGAATTAGTTGCAAAATTAAAAACGGTGCTATTTCGATGGCATGATGCTAGTGTGTTTTTGTTATTCGGTAGGTAATCTAAATTAGCTTTGTATATAGGGTAATATATGGTTGATTGGCAAAAAGGAAAAAATGAAATTATGATAGTGCACTTTTGTATTAATAGGTATTATTATAAATGCTTGCTTATTCAAGCAGCAACAGAGTGCTTATTCCAAGGATTTTTTCGATGATACCTACTAGTTTGCCATTCGAGTTTAAGTGCATTCAGTTTCCCGTTCGACATGAAAACAAACAAATCGCAAAGCTTAATTTATTTTTACATGGACAACTAAACGTGGTGTCCCCTTTCTCTTTTTGTTTCTTTACGCGATGCTCTCACAACCGGACAGCACACTGTTGCGTTGCGACTTAATAGGGGATTCCCCGGACAGCAAGACGTTATTATAATATGTTATGAATTTGTGATGGGGTTACCTTTCGCAGTCATTTCATAGTCAGCATTTAAAATTAATTAACAACGCCTTTTTTTATTTATCTTTTCTAAATGGACAAAGCGACAAAGCGTAGAATGATACAACTCAACGCTTCACGGAACGCGTTCTATGGAGTTGGCCCTTAACATATAGACTTTTTTTGTTCTTTACCTATGTATGACTGTTTGATCTTGGAAAGTCTATTATTGGAAAATTTTCAGAGGGTGCCATATCACCCACCAAATCACTAACTTTAACCTATAACTAAAATTTTTAACAGATGTCCGATATATCATACAATTCAAGATGGTTTCCATGTTAACATTTTTAATTGGAACAAAACCCTCCTGTTCCAATTATTCATCATCACGAAAACGGAATCGTTATAGAAAGTTTGCATTTTGCACAATTCAATTTTGGAAATCCTTTAAGAATTATTTGACGTATAAATACATCATCTAAAAATGTATAACAAATATGTAGGTACCACCAACAGTTCAGATTTATTAATCCTTCCCTCCAAACCCCATATTATGTTATTACTTACCAACTTTGTCTTTCCTATGAAATTACTGCAACCCCAAATTAACAGGGTATTATGCTACTTTGGTATTTTTTTTTCATGTGGAGTCTGAGATAAACTTTTGTTCTGTAAAATTTCACACAACATTTCAATTTAACGGTTTAATTCATAATTGGGGATTCCTGTTCCAGCAAGCCTTTATTAATATGTACAAAGTTTACAATATAAATGCATATATAGATGCCTCTAGCCAACCCTCCATGTTTGCAAGGAACATAAAGCATGACTATTGTCATGCCATCATCACTTCCATCCAAAGTTCTATAGAAGATCGACTGGACCGCACAATCATTGTCATATTAATTACACTGGAAGAAAACTCACGCGTTGCCATTGGCATTAGAAGGACGATGCTGAACAACGCGTTAAGCATTCCCTCTGCTATAAACCATCATTGCCAGGCTTTAACAATAGAAGCCTCAGCGCATTGTTATATGCCATCAAGACAAGGTCTTTGTCTGTGTATGTATGTTGTAGGATCTCGATATAGATTCACCCAAGCCCAACCCCATTGAGAATATTTGTTCGCTCTATTGATTTTACAATAGGGGAATCTTTCTCAACCGCAACACAAAACGGAAGAAAGGGTAAATGGGTTGTTTCAGAAGCCCGGCGGGCATAACAGTGCTGTTCAATGTGAAGAAAGCGCAACAGAAATGCATTCTGTTGGAAAGGGTTAGATGTATGTAAGTACCATAAATTTGGCTGTATATTTGAGTGTGAAGCCAATATAATCGTTGTAGATGCTGCTGTTCTCGTTCTACAGTAGTTGGTGTCGGTATTCTATAGTCAAGTTTTCGCTTCGCGTAAGTTAGTCCTTGAGATCTAAAGATTTTCCTATAAAGATTCTGGATTGTATGCATGCACCAATTTCATACAATAGGGAGCCCACAGATGAGAAGAATGAAATTAGATATCAAACTTTACATATACGTATAGTATACCGAGAGTATAATAAACCAGAAGAGGACCTTAAAGCATGCATTCATGTAGAATAAAATGATGAATAATTTTTTGCCCAAAGGAAATTTCTACATAATACTTTGTTCAGATTAAAATTTTACTAAATTTGTCGAGGTACTCTTTTGGGGAAAAGTTATAGTGAAAACAAATCGTCAGCGTAAGCTGGTCGATTAATTGTTTAAAATGTTATGTCAGTTAAACTTTGTTTGTTAAAGTGTATACACACTACACATAACCTTAAGATGAAGTTTTTAGACACGTGGTATTACATTAGTAGGTACATACATTTTTTTTTATTCTTTGACATATTATTATGTACCTATGACACATCTGTTTGAAATTCTTTCTTTTGGCCTTTTGATTTCTTGAAGGGCTCATAAAGTTATGTGCATGTGTGGTGTTAACCTTTCTTTATCCCAAATATGAAATGTTGAATCGACAGTAAAAAAAATAATTGGAATATTCGAAGCATGTTTGTGATGGGAGCATTAATAGAATTCTCCGACAAAGTGGGTTCTCTAAACTTTTTATGCATGCGTTTGATTGTTTTCACAAATTTTTGGTGATTTGTTGTTAAAAATAAGAAACATCTATAAATATTATACATAAAAAGTATTTTGTTACGCGGTTGATGATATGCAAGGTTACACACTGGCTCCATGCCGATGCCCAACAACTCAACAAATTATCAAATTATGTCTTGTGGTTTCATTTCATTCTTCAACAACGAGTAAAAAAACATGCGTCCCTTTCCCCCGTTTCTTATATCAGAAGATACAGAAGTACATTTAAAATGAAAGAGAATGACAAACACCTGAAGAAATTGCACATATACAACAAAAATTCTGCAAAAAGCAGCTCACATATACGAAACGTCAAAATTCATGTCCAAATTTTCAACAGCGCTCATGTCTTGTCGAAAAAATGAATTTCTACGACATGTCGCCTGATTGGGCATGGATTTTTTAAACTCCATTGGTTGTTCTCATGGCGTATTCAAAATTAGAGCAGCGTTCATGATGTCCAGTGGAGCCAGTGTGTTAAAAGCGGTTGGCATGAAATATAACTGGAATTAATGTCAACTTACTGATATTTCCTACTCCGCGGCCATGGTATATAATGGATCAAGTGCTTGCTTGTTAACCTAGAGGTTGCCAGTTCAATTCTCACTCGGGTACAAATAATTTCTTCTTTAAGCATACCTCCCAGCTTATGCAGGACGTCGCCCATGAAGCTTGCAATAAAAAATAAAAATCAACTAGCACTCTGTCCATTGTACCAAACCAATTCTTTTCTATCTTTTTACTCCTTCGTGTGTCGTGCAACACCTGTTGCATTTAAAAAATCAATGCCTAACAGACACATAGTTAAAATATTATTATTATTATTATTAAACCATATATGAGAACTTTTTTCGGTTTTAAAGACCCGCTTCTCATTTTTCACGATTGTAATGGGACTGAATAATCTGTAATGTACGTCAAGTTACCTTAACTAGTACCACTTTGAAATTTCAAAAGTTTAACTATTAGATAAATTATAGTGAATTTGTCATGCAATAAAGAAATTCGTCATTTGCAAGTTTGCACTACCAGAGGGTTTATTTTTTTTTACAATTTAGAATTACGATTTTTTCAACGTGAAATTTCACAGCTGTAGTGTTAACTCGATAGACATGAATCTGGAATCTTTAGCTATGATCCGATCATTTCTGCTTAGCCCAAGGTCAGAACAATGCATAACAGTGGTATTGCCTATAGAGGGGTAGTGTAGATCGTATAAGCGAGTCAGTACTTCCACCGCTGACACTAAAATTGATATATGCCTGTTTTTCATAACTAAAAAATTCGTGCAAATTGATTACATAGACAATTAATAAGAATATTAAATACCGGAAAAAAATTGCATTCATAAAAAATTCAATTAAACATTTTTTTTTTCAAAATTTTGACTTTAAAAATTTATTTTTGAAAACCTTTTAATTAAAACAACTTAAAACAAACGTTTAATTAAGGATTGGTGTTCCATAGCTTTCATAAAAGCTATATGTCACATTACCGTATATGTTTTTATTGATTTTTAATAAATTGTTTAGCATTTTAAATCAATTTTGCCCCTGCCGCCTGAATGGGGGGTGATAGGTCCCCTTTCATACTTATTTTTACATACGATGGTTTTCTTTTCTTGCTTTAGAATATGTGTGCATGTTATGGGAATCCCCTCAACTTACTACGTTACTACGTAGACATTTTTAATACTGCTACTCTTTAATATGAACTATAACACTCAAAAATGCTGTATCTTTTCACCAATTGAAGTTAAATTTACATTTGCGCATATTTTCTCTAAAGAAATTTAATTCTCTACAACTTTTAGATTCACAACTTTGTGCTAAAAAAATGTAGAAAAAAGTCTCAACAAGAAATTTGGCGAAAACCATATTTTTGGAATTTTGCATCTTTTTCCAGAGAGGATATCTCATAGACGGTTTTGTATTGCAAAATAATGTGTGGTAGCAAACTGTAGGAAATTTTATCAGCTACATTTTCCGTCTTGTTTTTTTTTTGTACGAAATATCTTATCGCTTCTGCGAGTAAAAGAAACAATGCAACTTTTATTCGTTAATTTAAGCGTTAAGGGGCATATAGTCCATGAAAAATTGCGATTCACCCGGGTGCTAGGTTGTGGGCTTGTCAGATGACGTTTCAAGCAAAAAGCACCTTGTCATTACGCAATATAAAGATTTTTTCTAGCTGAGCTTACGTTACTTTTTTGACAAAAAACTCATATGAACTATACCAGCAAGATCATAGTTGCAATCATTTTCAACAGCGAGTTCACAATTTTTAACATCACATTTTTCATTCTTAAGTCTGTTGATGGTTTCACCATAGAACTTGTTTTTATGTTTATTCTTTTTCCAGATTCTATTACTTGATTCTTCCAGAATTTCCTGTTTGTTAGCTTCTTCTTCCTCGCCATACAAAAATGTATCACCTGTAAATTTTATCACCTGTATAGCTTCTCCCAATATCAATTGTCGATCCCTCACATGTGGCTCCATAAAACTGTTTACCAAATGAGTTTCATTCCCGCCACTTCTGAAGGTGATCAGGTATTCCAGACTGCCATGTCACTCCTCATGGTTAGACTTCCCGACATGTCGCTTCAAATATTCGTGGAAGTACGTGAAATAACTCCAAACGAATTCTAATTAAATTTCAATTTTTGTCCTATTTCGTCTTTAAAAATGAAATAACGACAGTTTGGCTTTATTTCGTTGTGGTCAACAAAAATATTTTGTTTTATTTTGGAAAAAGAGCCAAATCATTTTATAACAAATATTAAGGTATGTGTACAGGGTGATTGGTATAAGGTGCACCAAAAAGCTTGAGCGTGTAGGTGGAGTTAAGACAAGAAAAAAATCGTATGGGAGGGGCAATTTTCTAAAACATGGACTTAAATCAGAAAAATTATTTAAAAACAACGGTGAATGATACAAAGACTTGTTATATTTTTTTGGAAAGCCAGAAAACTACTCTTTTATTTAATTTTTAAATTAAGTTGTTTAAGTGAACAGTTTTAAAAAAATTAATTTTCAAACTCAAAATTTTGAAAAAAATGAAAAAAAAAAAAACTTAAACTATTTTTTTTTTCAAAATTTTATGTAATTAACTATTATTTTTATTTTCGAAATTCAATGCTCTTATTAATTTTTAGTCAAAAACAGAAAACTGGATGCTAAAATGTATCTTAGTTTTTGAGAAATTAAGAAAAACTAGAAGTATTTTTTCCAAGAAAAACTCTTTTTTTTGGTTTTCCCAAATTTGACCTGCTCAGGTCAATTATTAATTAGAGAATTATCCCTTTTTTATTTTTTATTACATACCATCCGATTTTAATCAAATAATAAAAGAAAAACGAATTAACTTTTACTTTACTTACTAGTTTTACTTTTAATTTCTCAAAAACTAAGATACATTTTTTCATCCGGTTTTATGTTTTTGACTAAAAATTAATAAGAACATTGAATTTTGAAAATAAAAATTATAGGTTATTACATAAAATTTTGAAAAAAATTAGTTTAAAAATTTTTTTTTTAGTTTTTTTTTCAAAATTTTGAGTTTGAAAATTAATTTTTTTAAAACTGTTCACTTAAACAACTTAATTTAAAAATTCAATAAAAGAGTAGTTTTCTGGCTTTCCAACAAAATAAAACAAAGCTTTGTATCATTCACCGTTGTTTTTAAATAATTTTTTTTCTGATTTAAGTCAATGTTTTAGAAAATTGCCCCTCCCGCCTAAACGGGGGGAAATAGACCCCACCCCATCCAATACGATTTTTTGTTTGTCTTAACTCCACCTACACGCTCAAGCTTTTTGCTGCACGTTATACCAATCACCCTGTATAGGGAGACATGCTGCCCACGGTGCGAAGTTTTTGAGTGATTAATAAGTCTGCATAAACCCAAACTCGCATCCCACCCCAAATCATATAATAGGCCTTGGCAGGGAGTAGCTCGGGGCAGCTGCATCCCATACCAACCTCACTTTTAATGTGCCGTATAAGCTTGAAACCACCTTTTTTTTGTTGATGGGAAACGAAATAACCCAAAATTGGCCTTATGTCGATTTCTAAATTAAAATTAAGCCAAACTCAAAATTTGGGCTTTTATCGTTTTCGAAAACGGTCAATTTGGCGTCATTTCGTTTGGCGCTTTTCCACGTCATCGTGGATGTCTACACTAGTTTTAATATTTCTGCTTGCTCACACCCATTTGGAGAGCTTAAGCAGTGACAATATTCCACACCCATTCCTTGCATGCATCACAAGTTTCAGAGAAATCGAACCGTCACTAGAAGTTACCAAATATGTATCTACCTCTTTTGCAAGGATTTTAACGATTTCGTGCCTATCTTATTCTACTTTGTAATTCAACAACTTTACTTAAAAGAAACGGAACGAATTATAAATATTTCGAAATTTTGTTTTTTGGACGCACAGTATTTCCAATTGCCTTCTGTTCATAATATTTTTCAGCTGTACTCTTCGCCCGTATGTCTTAATCCTTGACAATGGCAAAACGACCCAAAAGTCTTTTTTTCTTCGTCCTCCTAAAAGTTTTTCACCGTTCTTGTAATGTTTGCTTGGAATCCGTTGATGGACTGCATATTCTATCTTATAGAATATTATAGAGAATGTTTGACAAATATTTATCGTCCATACCAGTATTCATATGATCCTTTTCTTAACATTTTGCCTCGAAAACTTTATTAAATCTATTTGTTTTCGCAAGTACACTAAACTATAGTTAATCGATGAATAGAAATGCCCCTGTCGTGTCAATGTTTAACATCTATTTGCCATTTGTCGAAAGTTAAATTGGAAAATCTATTAGGAAAGCTGGAGCTGTCGCTAACTGCAACCAAATATAATTTATTTCTACCTCCCTTCAGCAAGGTTGACAGGTGAAAATTGCTATTTTCATTTCTCAACTAAAGTTTTGCAAAACTATTAGACGAAGAAGAAGTATTTATTGGTTTGTGCGGATGTAAATAAGGTTAATTGCTTCGAAAGAAAGTTTTTGTCTTGTCGCTCGCTTGGCAATAGAAGCAAAGTACAATTTTGTACAATTTCATAATTTTCGTGCTGAATTATTTAAATTTATATTTAAATTAAAAGTTTTACTTTTAATTGAATATTTTGTGTTATATTTAAGAAGAATTTGAATTGCTAGTTTCACCTTTTTTTTTTGTTTTTGTTTTTATGTTTGTTGAACTTCAAAGTCTTTCTCAATGGATTATTAATGATACCCTCGATGATACCAAATTAAAATGAAAATTGATCCTTATTCCTAAAGAAAATTTTTTCTACACCCGCCATGATAATATGTTGCAATGAAATAAATCATTTGAATGTTGTCCAGTTGACATACATAATGCATCAAAGAAGAACCAGAGTCCAGAGTCAGAGCTGCGTAGAAGAACACTGCACCGTTCCGTAGTTGTATCAAAACCTAAAATTAATCTTACGAAGTTACATACCCTAAACTAAAGCCTGAGACAATCAGGTGAACATCGTATAGTAGAATCACAGTCATTTCAGGAAATTATATAGCTAGGTAATAAAAACATCGCTCAATACAATATTCGAACTTATTTTAATAGATTCGGGACTTACATATGTTATACGTTATACCTAACGCTCGTATCTTTTTTTGGACGAAAAACAGTACTTTTTCCTCAAAAATTGAAAATAGCAGTACGTCGATAAAAGAAAAAACAGTTTTTTTCGCAGTACATTTAAGGAAAAGGGTTGTTTTGTGAGTCAAGACTAGAAAAAGAATTCCAAATACCGCTGACAAAGTGCAAGAAAAATTTATTGCGTTCATTATTGAATTCTTTTGAGTTTTAGATGCCAATGACGAACCGCTGACTGTTTGCATTACTTTTAATGAGTGAAATCAGAGAACTTCATCTCATATACAGGGTGAGTCATGAGCAATGCGACAAAATGCTAGGGCGTGTAGGTTGCGTTGAGACAAGAAAAAAATCGTATGGGAGGGGGGGGTCTATTCCCCTCCGTTTAGCCGGGAGGGGCAATTTTCGAAAAAACTGACTTAAAATGGGAAAAAAATTATTTAAAATCAACGGCTTCATTCACAATGCTGTGCGATACGTTTTTGAAAAGCCAATAACTTTTTCTTTCATTCTGTGTTTAAATAAATCTATTCTAAGAAATAGTTTTTGAAATATTAATTTTCAAAGTCAAAATTTTGAAAAAAAAAATTGAAAAAAAAATTTCAAATTCATTTTTTTTAAAATTTTACGTAATTAAGTGCTAATTTTAATTTCAAAATTCAATGCTGTTATTAATTTTAAGTCTAAATAGGAAAACCGGATGCAAACATTTTATGTCGTTCTCAAGAAATTAAAAAAAAAACCAAAACCACCTTTTTCTAAGAAAAACATTTATTTTTATTGTAACATTGTGAATGAAGCCGTTGATTTTAAATAATTTTTTTCCCATTTTCGAAAATTGCCCCTCCCGGCTAAACGGAGGGGAATAGACCCCCCCTCCCATACGATTTTTTTCTTGTCTCAACGCAACCTTCACGCCCTAGCATTTTGTCGCATTGCTCATGACTCACCCTGTATAAAAGTGGTATAAATTTCACCAAGAAATTTTTCATTGAGGAGCAAATTTCCTACTCGGAGATCAACAATGTAAAGATGAAATATCCCACTGTCATTCACGTTTGCTTACAAGCTCAAAAAACTGCTGATTTGAAGTTCTGTATATCTCAAAATAAAAGCAGTATTAAAAAAAAAAAAAAAAAAAAACAGTACGCAGTTTTACGCAGTTTTTGAGAGCAAAAAACAGTACAGATACGAGCGTTAGTTATACCTTATATTACTACAAAACTTTTCAGAAAAGTCCCCTCTTGTAGGTGATGTGAAAAATTAAATAACGGTACTTTAGTGTGTTTTTTTTTTATATTTCGTTTCGAAATCAATGTGTTCTCCCTTATTTTTTCTGCTGCAGCAACACGCCGGGTAACAGCTAGTTAAGAAATAATTTCTTCAAAAAATATTCATTAACTTGCGGACCCGGCAGACTTTGTACCCCTCATAATCAACGAATGTCATGTAAACTTTTAGTTACCCTTAATTAAGTTCTTTATTTACGTAATAAAATGAATACAAATAATTTAATAACTTTTAAATAATTTATTAGGATAAGTGAAAATAAATATTTAAAAAAAAAAATAAGGATCTCAATTAAATTGTGTGTCACCAAGATATTTGCTTTATTTTTAATCTACATGGCAAATGCAAGACAAATCAAAAATTGAATTATTTTAAACTTAAAAGTCATAGCTATATCTGTTGGGATCATTGGAATCCTTGATATGAGAACTTCCTCGCCATGGAATTTTTCTTTGAGTATTGTCACGTGAATCACATTGATCATTCATTTACGTTCCATTTCATAGATTTGGTTGGTTAAAATTTAGAAGCATGATGACTACAGATCTAACACCTTCAGTTGTTAATTTTGCGGTAGGAACCCAGGCACATCCGATGAGTTTAAAAATTCTGTTGGATAATGGGTAGCTTCGTCTTCATTTGTGACACAGTAAGATTTAAACGAATGCGGTGAAAGATTTTATTCTTAATTATGAAGTTTATGTCATCTACCAAATTTGCTTCAGCTTTGAACCATTTGTTATTTTGTGATTTGATGCTCTGGAATACTTTATTGATGAGCCCTGGGGCCTAACTATGTAACGGGATTCTACTTTTGATTCTATTCGCAAATCATTTCCGATTCTACTTTCAATTGGCACTCTGTATGAAATGAAAATAGAAAAAAATAAGTCCCAAAAATATCCCACAATATTTCCGATTTTCGAACGAGTCTCGCATTCTATTTGACAGATGAATTGAAAAAGGAGTCAATAAACATTTTTTTTTTGTGAAACATTTTAAATTAAATCAAGTTTTTGAATGAAAATATTAACTTAAGTTGTTGAGTTTTATCAGATTTTTTCCAATGGGAAGTAAATTGGAACAAGAAAAAACGCTATAAATGCAATACATTGTACTTTGTACAAAACACGGAGGTAGGTATAATGGTGCTTATCGCAAAAAGAATTATTAAAAATGCAAGAACATATATTAAAGCGATTATAGAGTGAAATGTTTTATTTTCAATTTTGCAATAAAAATACCGCTTTTAGAAGATGAATTTATGTGTTGATCCTTGAATTTTTTTTTGTAAAAATCGGTGCGTTTCGTCATTGTGTTGGCCAAGAACATTGAATTGAGAAGCTTTTGTGTTCGCACTTTTAAGTGAGTCCTTACGTTGAAATTGTATTATTGATTAGTTAAAAACAGTTAAATAAATATTAACAATTACAAAAATATGTTTTCATGCATATTGTATGCTTTCGTTTAATTTTAAAAGATTGCTCGCAAACACATTTGCATGCGAGCAATATTATGCGAATTCGAAATGCAAAATTTGCGAAAGGAAATTTTTTTCCTTCGACTTTCGTTTATTAGAGCGTTCTTATAGAATTACAGAGTTCGGATTTTGCGAATTCGATTATTTTAATTGTAGAATCAAGTTACATAGTTGGGCCCCTGGTCTACCCCGGACTGTATTAGCGCCTACATAAAAGTAAGTAAGTACCTAAGTTATTATTCAGTAAGATCATAAAAAAAGCAATACAATTGCAAATTTAATGTCCTGTTATGTGCTCTTGAAGTGTTTAAAAAAAAATTTAGTCAATTTGAAAATAGTTTACATACAATTATTTTTTCATATAAAACCTACATATTTTTCAACACTTTTCAATTTGAAATCCTTGATTTTAAGCTGCAACAATCAGCAAAAGGAAATCTTACCCACATAATCCAATCCAGGATAAAGAAAAAAATCAATTTTTTGTCCATCTCCTCCTTTATATAACGGCTCCTTCGTGTGCAAAGAGACTTTGTTTAAATAATAAAAAAAAAAAAAAAAATTCTTCGAAGCAATTTCCAACTTTTGTTGAAAATTTATAATCTACTTTTCATAACGCCTTATGACAGCATCGTATATAGCAAAAGCAAATACACGCTTTTTATCAGCAAAACTTTGTTCGGATCGGATTTAATGCTACAGGTTGAATTATTATGAAATTCATTATAGTTTATGAGCCCGAAGCAACGTCTTGCTCTCGACTTGACTGTTCCATAGCTGGTGGGTCGGCCAGCAGTGGGCGGGTGGAGAAACCAGAGGCAACAACAGCAGCAGGATTATCCTCATGGGGCAATTATTCTCTCTAGCCACTAAACATCGAATATTAATATGTTATTTATGGTTTAATTGAAAACGGAACGAGCATATATCACCAATTAACTAAAGTCCGGCATATTATTGCTTACACAAGCAGGAGATTCGTTTTTTTTTTGTTATTCGTTTGTTAGGACTATCTATGAGATTCATAGTCTGACATGATTTATTATTGAAGAAGATCCTTCGGACTGGGTTTGGGTTTCATCCATCGTTTGTATAGTCCATCCATTGGCGTGGATTAGGGAAAGCTAAAATTTGTTTATGTTAGGTGATAGTATTATAGTGTTTATTATATACATATATATAGATAGAGTGTATTTTGGACACCCTTGCACTTGACATGAAGTCGGTTAATTGATATTTACTGTCTGTGAGTGTGAGTTATATATGAACAAAGATAATATAATTCATAAAATGGCAGCTGAACCAATATGATGATTTATTAATATGAATAGAATATAGATTGAGATACAATACCATGGGCATGTGTGTGTTTGGATTTTAAGTATATTTAGGCCATGGGGAATAATTTGTATAACCAAATACCAAAACTAATTCATTTAACTTCGAAATAAAATGGTGTTGAAAGAGCATGAAATTTATTTGGATTGAGATAATTCACAAATATTTGCGAGTGTCTTGATGTAACATGGAAATGATAACACAAACTGAGGAATAATGGCCCTCATGTTACTACAACTGATGTGGGACTCATATTTTAAAAACGAGATCAAATAGATTTTCATATCATGCTTGCTTGCTTTACTCTGATCTGAAGAATTGGGCCAAGGATTGCAATAAAGTCGACTTAGCAGGGCATAATATTCATCTATAAATCTATGTTTCTTGCTGATGAATATTTACGAATATTATGATTGTATGTACATTGGAAGTTTGAAAATTAATTTCTTGCATATACATAAAAGCTCAGTGCCAACCCTAACTAACTTAAGAATAAGGCCCTTAAATGTTGGTGTTAAAACCTGTCATCCTATACCTATCGCCCATATAAGTAAATAACACGACTTGCTCGTGTGGTAAGTTTCATTCCTGCTAACGTTTGGGAAATTTGTTTGACCAGTATATTTGGAAAAATATTTTTTGTATTTAAAAAAAAAAATGTTAACCTTTTATTTGAATTTTTGTAAACAATTCTCATTAGACATAGCAGGATTATATGAAATATCATCAAATTCAATTACATAGTTCAGGGATGCCCAAATAATGGCACGCGTGCCATAAGTGGCAAACTAAAAAAAAATTATTGTAAAAACCACCGTAATACCGTGATATTTATCAGTTACATTTTAGCGCCGATGTTGGAAAATATCAATTTTGATATAACAGTCATATCAATTTTACATTATTCGAATTTTGAATTCGAATGTGGTTTTCCACAATTATTTCATGTTAAATTTCCATTGGAATTAGATATATTTTTACATTAAAATTATAAAAATGATATGAACCACATCAAAAACTAATATAAAATTAAAATGTTGGTGGAACGTTGTTTCATATCAAATTTGTATTTAAGTTTAGTGATTTTGTTTGGTTTATCATGTAAAAATAACATGGTATATTTAGAACTGGTGATTTTGTATCTATACGTAATGAAGTGTGAACCAAAGAGCAGCACACAAAATGTCAAAATGGAAGACTAACATAATTTTTTTGTTTAGGTCAATTCTAGAAAAAATTCGTATTGAAGGGGGTGTCTTGTCTATCTCCCTACATTCAATTGGCAGTGGCCATTCTTTTAAAAATACTTATAAGGGAAAAAGAAAAATGTGTTGGAATTGTTAGTGACCTCTCAAATATATGTAAACGCGAGTATATACATATATATGTATAAATATAGTTGTATGCAGGCCCAAGATCAATAAAACGAGAAGTTATCGGTTAAGCGACGATGTTTCGAGCGTGAATACTCTTTTCTTCAAGCCTTTATTTATTTCGAAACGTCGATCGTCGTTTAACCCATAACTTCTCGTTTTATTAATCTATATTTAGAAAAAAAATATATGTACAAACAACGAAATCACTTGCACAAAAAGTGATATTACTTTTTTTTAAGACAAAATTCTAATCTTTAATTAAGAATTTAAACGTGTTTTTTTTAATATTGAAAAAAAAAAATTCATCGACTTTAGAATGGTCTACATGCAAAACACACCACAATGTGCCGAAAGATATTTGCGTTCGGCGAAAATCAATAGTTTTGGATCTTTTTTTAGCACAGTAATATATAACAGTAATATAACAGCAAGCAACGTTTTGAAAAAGAGTCATTTATGAAAGATCGTCAATTCTAACTTTCTCGAAAAAATATCAATTTTGATAAAATTTCATGTAATTGATGTTTTACCGAAACTGTAAGTACATCTTTTTACATTCCATTCTGTTATGTATTTACTCAATTTCTTTACTTATCTCATAACGTGAGCATCACGTCATTTAACTGTTGAGTCGAATGACATCGAATGTCCATATACCTTTGAGTTTATCAAATATGAGCTAACGGTCGTCACTCAAGCTTAAGTCGTCCTCCAGTTAAGAAGTTTCTTTTATATTCATCACTTTATTTATTGAATAAATATTATACTTTCTGAATTGTTAACAGTTCGTGTTTTAATTTTGTTCTTGATACAGAACACATTCTAAAATAGTTAGCTACTTTTATAAATAATAAGTCGCACAAACTTGCTCTTGTGGCAAGAAACCTTCGTGTAAGTGACTGGGAAATTCGTTAACTTTTCACCGTTAGCAATAAAGCACTCACATAAAATTTTATTAAAATTGATCGGATTTTTTTCGAAAAAAATAGAATTAAAATAACTGACCTTTTTGAAAAATATTTGTTTTCCAAAATTTTTGGATGCAGTATTAATCATGCTTAGGCGGCATATAAGAATATCAAATTTCGTCAAAATCGGTTAAGCGATTTAAGAGATAATCGGTTAAAAAAAACCGTTTTAGAGCAGTTACCGTTAGTAAATAACTCCGTAAAAAAAATTTAATCACTTACATAAAATTTTATCAAAATTAATCGGATTTTTTCCGAGAAAAATGGGATTATCGGTAAAGCTTATATAGTATGTACAAACCGTAATTTTCAGACAGGAAAAAAATTTAAAAAAAATATAAAAATAATTTTTTTTAAATTGTATTTTAGAACTATTAAATTACTTACATTTCTGCGAGTCGAACCTAGGTCCCTTCGCACCAATAGACAAAGCTTTTTTTTTCTTTATTCATTTTTTTATTTTTCATTTCTTTATATCTATCTTAATGCTACAAACAAAATACCGCTGTCTATACTGTTACTACGATCGATACATTCGTTTCCAACAAAAGATTTTCTTTTTAACATGAAAACTTCTCTCACTAACGATGCATTCGTTCGCTACAAAAGAATTTCCATTGTATTATAAATGTATGATATATGTTTACTATAAACGTAAAACTTTTTTCATACCATGTTTCCACCGACCTGATTTAAATAAATGATTCATAAATTACGAAAGGCTTTCCCACCGAACTATTTTCTTATTTAGTCTGACATTTATGTCAATCTTGACTCCTACCAAATCGTTCTTTTTGTTAGTTTTTGTCTTCAGAAATTCCTGCAAAGATTAAAATAGCTTTTAATTATAAATAATTAATAAAAACACAAGAAATCTTACCGAGAACAATATTTTTTTTTCTCTTGGGAAAATTAAAATTTAATTTGTTTTGACAGCTTCAAAGTTTTGTTTTTGTTTTTTGTTGCTGAATAAAGCGCTGAGTAAAAAGCAGAGATGTTATAGTTTGTTTTTATAAAGATTTACGATGGCAGATACGTAATTTAAAATAAAACGAGTTTAAATCACGTAAATGTAAATCATGAAAATGTATGGTAAATCACATAATTAATTACATGATTTAGCTAAATCAGGTCGTTGAGAACGTGGTATTAGTCTTCAATTTATAAAACGATACTTTGCAAACGATTCATTTATTTGCTCCTAGCAAATATATACTGTGACAAACAATAATGAGATAGAGATTGATGAGTATTTTAAACTTGGGCTTTTTGATCCTAGGTTTTTTTTAAAGCAATTAAAAGACTAATTCATTAATTTTCCCGACGTTTCGTTTGGTTTTTTGCGTTTCAGGGGTGTTTAATTTATTAAGACCTTTAATACAAATTACATTTTTAGAAACATTGTTATTTGGGCTATGGATTTGAATATTTACTCACTTTTGTCGTCAAGTTACATTTTATAAATTGTTTTGAATTTTATAATAATTTTAAATAATTAACATTTATATTGCACTTAATAAACGGAAACTAATAAATATAATAAATTATTTGAAACATAGACAAAACAGAAATTAAAAACTAACTATCACAGACTATATTTAATTTATCACAGCATTGTAGATCGAGCTGATGTTGTCTTTGTCTTCTTTAAAATTCATGACTCTTCTTATATTTTGCCGGATTCTCAGATTTTCCAGAGTGTATCGTTTGTTGGTGTGTTTCTCTTTGTCAAGTATTTTGATAATGTCAAAATCAGCTGTGTGTCCATTTTCTGTCATGTGTTGTGAGAGCCCAGTCGATGATCTTTTTTTCTTTACGTCTGCTTTGTGTTCGGCTATTCTTACTGCTAGTTTTCTCTTTGTTGTTCCTTTGTATATGAGTCTGCAATTTTCATCTTCATAGAGATTGGTTATGGGAAAAACGTTTGTTGACCACAATAAACTAGACAAAATGAACCTTCAAACGAATGCGTTTTTTTAAATACGTTCTCGAAATACTTTTGAGCCAACTTCTTTACATTATTGTTAGTAATGTTTTACATTTACAAGGATTGAAATAACTTTAAATCAACAGTTTTTCTATTGCTTCTAAAAATATTCGTTAATTGCAAACTCATAAAAACAAATAACTTCTCTCAGTGCATAACTTGCCTTATGGTACCTATAATAGCAAGTAAAAATAAAGGGCACGACTGGGTCGCACAAACTTGCTCTTGTGGAAAATAAATTTTTGTGTTAATGACTGGGAAATTCATCCACTTTTTACCGTTGACAATAAAGCACTAACATAAAATTTTACTAAAATTAATCGGAAAAATGGAATTAAAAAAACTAACTTTTTAGAAAAACTTTTTTCAAAAAATGTTTCATGCAGTTTAAGAGTACTTTAAGAATATAATATTTTTCAAAATCGGTTCAGCTGTTTAAAAGCTATGGAAAACGTACCGTTCATTGGCAGGTACCGTTAATAAGATTTTCCGTAAAAAAAAATTGACGAAAGACATCATATTTGGTACCAAATTACTCAAAAAAGAAAATTCAATTAGGAAAAACTTTTTTCCAAAATGTTTGCTTGCAGTGTTTATTAAATTTAAGGAAATTAAATTTCTTCAAAATCGGTTTAGCCTTTCAAAAGATAATCGCTATCGAAAAAGTACCGTTGTATGGCAGATATCGTTAATAAGTTGCTCCAGAAAAAAAATTTAGATAAAAGATATCTTCATTGAAAACAAATCACTAAAAATTTTATGAAATCGTATTTTTTTCGAGAAATTTGGAATTAACGGTGACGTTTATATGGTAGGTAAACAGTTATTTCATGACCGAGGATAAAAATAGAAAAAAGATCCGCGGATATTAGTCAAAGAATATTTTTAACCAAGTTTGAAGAAAATCGGCCCAACCCTCTAGGCTGTAGGTTTGGATACAGACAGACAGACAGAATTTGCAGACCCACTTTTTTCGACTTCGCCATCATCGTAATGTCATGTTCGGTTTTTATCTCAAAACTTTTTTTTGCACGAATCCAAGACTTGCCTTTATATTAGATACCTATACAGGGTGAGTCATGAGCAATGCGACAAAATGCTAGGGCGTGTAGGTTGCGTTAAGACAAGAAAAAAATCGTATGGGAGGGGGGGGGTCTATTCCCCTCCGTTTAGCCGGGAGGGGCAATTTTCGAAAAAAACTGACTTAAAATGGGAAAAAAATTATTTAAAATCAACGGCTTCATTCACAATGCTGTGCGATACGTTTTTGAAAAGCCAATAACTTTTTCTTTCATTCTGTGTTTAAATAAATCTCTTCTAAGAAATAGTTTTTGAAATATTAATTTTCAAAGTCAAAATTTTGAAAAAAAAAATTGAAAAAAAAATTTCAAATTCATTTTTTTCAAAATTTTACGTAATTAAGTGCTAATTTTAATTTCAAAATTCAATGCTGTTATTAATTTTAAGTCTAAATAAGAAAACCAGATGGAAAAATTTTATGTCGTTCTCAAGAAATTAAAAAAAAACCAAAACCACCTTTTTCTAAGAAAAACATTTATTTTTATTGTAACGAAGCAATTTATTTATTTATTTAGCATTAATCTTAGTTTTTTTACTTTTTTTTTAATTGGAGTTTTATGAGAACGTAATAAAATTAAATGGTATTGGAATAACCCTGGATTAATATTAATTTCATTGATAACTTCTGAAAACTGACCTGTCAATATTTTTGCCTTGGCCTGCCCGCAGCCCATGGGTTCTACCTGTTATGGGGACAATAGGGACAATAAAACCGAATTGTTTTTAATGAAAAAAAAAAAGAAATTGCAACGCAAGATAAATAAAAGGCATTGCAGTTTTGCTTAGTAATTATTTCAAATTATTTCAAAGTTGGATCGGAAGAAGGGGCCCCACGGAATGGCCGCCTAGGTCACCAGATTTAACTCCCCTAGATTTCTATGCATGGGGATTTATGAAGAATTATGTTTACGAAGTGGAAATAGTATCATTGGAACAACTGAAGGAACGAATTGAAGTCGCTGGAGTCAAATTGCAGGAAAATTTGTCAAGCATAAACTTATGTGAAGCCATTACAAGGAGATATAATCTATGCCTTCTAAACAATGGAGATCATATCGAGAATTTTTTATAAGTACTTCCAATAAAAAACATAGTTAAAATAAAAGGAATAAAAAAAACTAAAAAAAACTAAGATTAATGCTTCTTAAATTGCTTCGTTACAATAAAAATAAATGTTTTTCTTAGAAAAAGGTGGTTTTGGTTTTTTTTAATTTCTTGAGAACGACATAAAATTTTTGCATCCGGTTTTCTTATTTAGACTTAAAATTAATAACAGCATTGAATTTTGGAATTAAAATTAGCACTTAATTACGTAAAATTTTGAAAAAAATGAATTTGAAATTTTTTTTTCAATTTTTTTTTTCAAAATTTTGACTTTGAAAATTAATATTTCAAAAACTATTTCTTAGAATAGATTTATTTAAACACAGAATGAAAGAAAAAGTTATTGGCTTTTCAAAAACGTATCGCACAGCATTGTGAATGAAGCCGTTGATTTTAAATATTTTTTTTTCCCATTTTAAGTCAGTTTTTTCGAAAATTGCCCCTCCCGGCTAAACGGAGGGGAATAGACCCCCCCCCCTCCCATACGATTTTTTTCTTGTCTCAACGCAACCTACACGCCCTAGCATTTTGTCGCATTGCTCATGACTCACCCTGTATAATCGCAAGTAAAAACTGGTCAAATGAATTTTCCAGTCGGGAACACGAAAGTAACTTGTTTGGTGCGATCCAGTCGTGCCCTTTATTTCTAAATGTGCTTGAAATGCACGAACAAGAAATATTAAGAAACACTGTTGGTTTGTATAATTCTTTTAATTTTTTAGTCAATAGATTGCTAAACAATTTATATTGTAAAATACCATACCTTTTAAAAAGTGTAAGAAACATGGATGTCAAATAGGAACCATAAAGTAGATGACCTAGGGATAAGATTTGTGTTGTGAAATAAGATCTTAATTCAAAAACAAAAACATCAAATTTATTGACTTAAAACGATTTTCTGAGTTCTAACTCTTTTCTGAGACACATAGCATCAAAAGGAAAAGAACAGACAAGTAGTTATCGATTTGTATATGATAGTCAATTTATTCTTAACGAAGTTATTGAATGACGTCAATCTACAGAGCTTCATCTTAAACACAAAAACCACATCAAAATAAATCGTTGTATGCCGTTTTAAGATTAAACCCCAATTAATGCAACATAATATACCAAACACAAGGACTTAATCACTTTAAAATTGTTCCCGAGGCGCATTTTTCGAAAATCTGATAATGATGTTATAATCCATAAAATATACATCAGAAGTCCATAACAATTTTGTATCCTGGAGACTGAAACAGGACCAATATTCCTCCTCACATCGATAACAATGAAATTACTGATATGTATGTATATTGTATAAGCCACCAACTTGAGTGTTAATCATTGCATATTTAAAGGATCTTGAATAATAATTTCATAATTATTTTGATTAGAAATATAAATTGGTTTTCTTTAAATTTCATAGTTATGTATATGTATAAATAAAGGTCAGTCACAGTATAACAATCAAATTATATAATATGAAATTGATTTCTTTGTTCCAAAGATAGATTCATATTATTTTGTCATCATCGTCCTTTTAATCATACTACGATTTTCAATACATAGAAACAACATTTTCTGTGTAGTTCTATGTAATCTGGTATATACAAAACAAATATTCAATTTAATTATCTTCAATCCTCCAATTTAATTTCTGCAACAATCTGCATTTTAAGTGACATAACAAGCATAACAAAGCAAACAACTTAATCCCATTGTAGTTTGAATGCAATTTCTGATTTTCCAATTAATATTCTAGTCAAGTTTTCGATCTCGGGAAATTCAATGGAACACTTAAAAGCTCTAAATCGAATACGGACAAAAATGCAAGACGGAAAGCCCTTCCTGCAACATGATTTTTTTTCCTTTCAATCAAAAAAGTATTGGAAAAAACGAAGAAGAACATCTATCCATTGGAGAACCTACTATGGGAAGACCAAATGCAAATTAAAACAAGACGGCATAATCAACCAACCACCAGTTATGGTTTCCAAAAATCAAAAAATGGAAATTGAGTTAAATTATTATCATTTTTTGGCACCCCAACCATATTGGATTATATTATAGAAAATAAAAACAAGAGATCGGAGTAAAATCTATGAAATGAAATACGAGTGCAGGAAGTTATACATATGTACGTAGGTAAGTATACACCACGACACCATGCATAACGTAAAGGTTTCTTCCTTTCATCTAGTTGCATCAAAGAAAATCAATAAACAGTTGGGGAAAAGTGAAAATGCAAGTGACATGCATTGAGATTTAGTTGTGATACCGATATTATAGACATGAATTTAATTAATTTTAAAATTGAGTTTTTAATAGTTGGTAATTATTTTAGTTTTGCAAATCAATTTTATAAATGCAAACAATGGTTTAAGTGTTTATTGTTGTCTTTTGAGGTCAAAGTATAATTTAATGTTAACAATTTTTCTTTGATTATTACCTATAATGTGGAGTTCAATACATCCAGAAAAGTGTACACCCATGTAAGTCAAATCTTAAGCATTTTTATATTGAATTTAGGAACGCGATCCTTCATAGCATAACATACTAAATTTAACTCCGTCTTTCTTCTTTTACCCAAAAAGTACTCAATGTAAGAACGCACGAAGTTAAAATTACTTCTATACAAAGTTTACTGATTTACTTTGATTGCTTGTGACTTTTTTAAGGTGATATAAAGTGTCTGAAGATCCATAAGGAACCTTGGGATGAAGTCAAATTGAAGTAGAGAAACTCTATGAAAAATCCGGGCAACTGGCCGCTAAACACAGCCAATTTTTTAAAAGGCATTGTTAATTTTTTTTCTGAAAATATGTATTTTATTGTTTTTTGAGTGCACGATGTTATTCCCATCATAAATTAATTTGTCCAAATTTCAATTTTTAATTTCTTAGGACCAGAAGACCGCTAAAAAGGATTTTTTTTAAGCCGACAATCAAGAACTCGCAGAAGTCTTTTATCTGTCTAAAACGAACCAAACGACTTTTTTCCGACAGTTGATCGGATGGCAAGTAAGGTGAGAGTGTATAGGCAAAGCATCCAACGAAATTTTATTTTGTTTTTTTTGACAGTCCAAATAAGTGTTGTTGAAGCACAGCATTTCAAAAAAAATCCTTCAGACCTTACAAAATCCTTTTGAAAGTGTAAAAATAAACATATTACATATTTATATATAGATAAACAATAAACATAATTAAAAGTACTTTTTAACTTAATTTTATCAAAATAATTCAAAATAATGTTAAATTGTTGTTGTAAATAAAAATTCTGAAAAAAATATAAGTGAAGATAGACTTTTAATAAAACTTTCAGTTAAAAAAGCTGAGGTGCAAGAATAAAGTATCTATAAATCTTTAAATAAACACTTTAACATTGAACGGTTTATTAGCTACGCAACGTTAAATCATTTATTCAGCCTTTACTCACTGTCGAGTAAATTCTTATTTATAAAGATTTTTTAATCCATATTAGATACTTAGAGCTTAAAACTTCCCATCTAAAACTCTTGTTATGATAAACATAAATGTAGCAATGTAATTATCACTGTGTTAGAGAGAGAAAGTCCATAAGCTGTTACAGCGTTATGGGATGGAGTGGAATAGAATAATAGTTGAAATAGAGAACCATATTTGTTTGCTTACATTCTGTAGGTTATATTTTTTTTTTTTTTAAGTTTTTTAATACCCGAATGTATCTAATCAAAATCTTCATTTAAAAATTTTCAAAGACATTTTCTTTCAATTAAAATGTTTTGGATTTTAATTTAAAAATTACGTTTCGATCATTTGGTGTAAAACTGACATTAAGGTGCCAATATGAGCTTACGTAGGCTTTAATCTACCTATGAGGTCATTTTAACTTACTCGGCCTCTACACAACATTTTTTTTTTATAAATTAGTATCCTAAAACACAAAAATTTTTGCAGAAACAACTTTATTTTGAAAGCAATTTTATTTTTCATGTTCATGTAACCACATTTCTATAAGCATCAATAAACATGAAATTGATAATGAACATGGTAACGTTTTGAAATTCAATTTATCAAAAATTGGTCACGCCTCATCGTTCAAAACAACAACGAGCCTAGGTTGACGCAAAAACAAATAAGAAATTTATTTGATTCTACCAAGGTTTTTCTTTAAGTGTATAGTTACAATGCAATTTTTGACGGGAGCAAGCGTAAACTGTATCAAACGCCACAGAAAATAAATAAAATGCACGACTCAGTCGCACGAACCTCAAATGCAGTTATTTAAACAGTATCCCCAAGTAGCATTTTGTACCTTTTATGTTACAAATTTATTATATGTCGTTTACAATATTCATATACAGTTGCTGAAAAAATGTTTTGTATTTTTACATTAACTTATTGGATGATTGGTAAACAAATTGTAACACACAGAATGTTGATGAAACAACACATCTTCAAACGTAAACGTACTGTAAACCAAATTTCGTGAATGTAAAACCAATATCACAAATTATTTACATTTCTAGCACATTTGTAAAGCTATTATCAAAACTTAACTGTTACAAAACGTTTACAGTGAATAGTCACACGACATCTTCAAAAGTAAACGTACTATAAATCAAATATCGTTAATGTAAAATTAATATCACGAAACGTTTACATTTGTAGCAGTTTTGTAAAGCCATTATCAAAACTTTACGCTTACAAAACGTTTACAGTAAATAGTCACAGCACATCTTCAAACGTAAGCATACTGTAAAACAAAAATCGTCAATATCACGAAACACTAAATTTGTAGCAGTTTTGTAAAACTATTATTAAAACTTAACACTCACAAAACATTTACAGTGCAAATGTATTATAACAAGCACCAAACGAGATAAATCGGCCATTATTGTTTCCATTTGTTATCAAATTAGACAACCAAAAATATTGAAAATCTATTTTTGTTGATATTTAGTAAAAACAAAGCATGTTACGGATTTGATTGAAATAGGATTTTGAAATTTATCTCACAAAATATTGAAAAATATGGTTTTTGTGGGAAAAAAAAATTGTCTCAAATATTTTTGTAAGGAATCATTTCTAAAATAAGAAAGTTTTTAAAGGCCCCTTATTTTTATCGACCTGTTTTACAAAACTGGTAGAAAATATTTCTCGCGTTCGATATTTTGCCTTTACTTGTGAAAAAAAAAATATAATTATTGATTATTTTTATACCTCCCATATTATAATAATAATGTCAAGAACAAGATGGAAATTGTTAAAGTTTTGGTTTGTATACATATAGTAATATGATCTCAAATGGCATTACATATTTACCTATAAAGTTTAATATTTTTCTGTAAACGATTTGTACCTAAGTTAGTTTTTATGTTATTTATTTCGAAGTGTTTTTGAACGTTTACATTTGTAAATGTACAAATCAGGTACATCAAATAGAATTTGTTCATATACTGTCAACACTACATTTCATTCCCCAAAACCGTTTACATTTTGAGTACAGTGAGTAAACATTTCATATACGCCTGAAACATTACAGCTACGATGTTAACGTTCAGTAAATGTTCAGTAGCTCAGAAATGCTCCTACTCCAAATATAACGTAAGCAAAGCTTCATCAAAATCACTATAGACGTTCTCGAGAAAATTTGAAAAAATAAAACCGTTATTGAAGGTACTTGTTATAGCCGGGCTAAAAAAAAAATCGAATTCTTCCTCTAGGGAATCACCATAAAAAGTACCACACACGAGATTTTAAGAAAAATATTATGATCTATCTATTGAGCAAGTAAAAGTGAAGAATGTTGGTTAAAATTAAAAACATAAACAAAGCGCTATGATAGACTTTTTTTTTCCCTTCTTAAAAGCCCCGCAGATCTTTTTTATCATCATCAGTTTATGCTTACCATATTTACAACACCTAATCACAACCACCCTTAATAATTTTCGAGGAATTACTGTAAATAGTAATGTCACCTGCTCCATTGCGAATCTGTATCTCATTTAACGCAAATGATGGTCTTTGTTTACATTATAGTATCATCAGATTAATTACTATAATACCTATTGTAATGCTGGATAATTTATTTCATATATAGCTAGTTATTATAAGTAATCTAGAAACACACAGATTTTTATCCGTTATTAGGTACAGATTATACAACGGTTCATGATGAATTATTAAATAATAATTAATATTTTAAATTAAAAAAGATCAAATATTTGCACTTAAAATAACAACTGTATTACCGAACGTGGCAAATGTAAATTTTATTATGAGCTGAGAAAAAAGAAATATATAACAAGGACATCCTGACGGTTTACCACATAGGGACAAAAATGATTTATTTAAACAAAATTGTTCTATATGTTATGAATTGTACATAGTTATTAAATTACTCCAGTAACTATACAACAACAAAATCAAATTTATAAAAGCAGTAAATTGGAAAATAATTGGTTTGTCATGTAAATGTAATAATATATATGATACTTTTCAGTAGACATATTCAAAATTTCGATACAATTCAATGTAAATATTGGCAATACATATATATATGCATTGTATATAGTTATTTACTTCGACAAAATAATGTAAATTCAATTAAAACGCATTAAATATAGATGTGACAGTCATATTATAGTCTATTAAGAATTTTTTATATTTTGTTGGAAAGAATGTGGAGTTCATTTGGTATAAGTTAATTTAGAGATTATTTAATAACAGACTATTAATGGGCTGGATAAAATTACACAATGAGTAAAGTCTAAATCTATATAATTGAGGGTAACGATAAACATATAGTTCTATTTTTCAAATCACCAATATTATTATTAAAGAGTATAAAGATTATTGAAAAGGGTTAAGCAAAAAATCGATGTTAATAAAACACAAATATTTTCACGAAATGCATTATCGAATGCATTTCGTGTTTATTATTGTTGGCCAGGGCCGAACTAAGACATTTTGCCGCCACAGGCAGATCGTATATTGCCGCCCCTCTCCTTTTTTTTAACTCACCTAGTTTTTTCCGTATAAGTAATGTGTATATAAGGGGGTATAAGATTCCCAGGTAAGTATGATTAACAAAATAATCAAAAACATCATTTAATCGTTCCGATATATTTTTTTTCCACCGTTTCTACAATTTATTGATAATGATATACATATGTATATGTTAGGTACATAAGTTTTTTTTTTGATATAAAAAACAATTATGATTGGTTACGAAAATCATATTTTCATGTTCTTATACGCTGTGCTTTTCCAATCGCAAAACTATGAATATTCTCATCGCAATCAATCGACTGTAAAATTTCCGAATCTATCGATAATAATTCCAAACTATTAAAGCGAGATTGATAAAAATGGTTGACCTAAAAAACTACCACTGCAATTTTTGACAGCCATGCAGAGAAACATTCTATATGCAATGCAAATATTTGGAAACAAGACCATTTAAAAAAAAAACTCAAAAGTTTCGATAAGCGTTAGCCCCTTTGAATTCTGTTGTTCACAATCAAGATAAGCTTTGAAATAGATAAGTCCATCATCAATTGAACAATCTTAATTTTCTCTGAATATTTCTGCGTTTTTCCGAATATAAGCACTATCCAAATTTACTGAATCAATAAGAAAACCGAATTTTTCAAAGATTTGTTCAGTCATAGCGGCTATTTTCAGTGGCTTGCCTTTTATTTAATTTTTATTTTTTTTGTTGTTTGATTTTTCTTATCTTTTAACTTGTACCTTTTATTAATTTATTGAAAAGATTCTGAGTTTTCGACCAGGCACTTTCCAAGGTTTCTCGGACAATTTGTTCCTGTTCCAATAAATAAATTATATTTCAACACAAAATTCGGGAAAGAAATTATCTTCTTTTATTTTATATTATTTAATTGAAGACTAATTATCAGCTTCTCAATTTTAAGGCAAGGTTTTTGTAAAATCTTCCCGTCGCCCACAAAAATTATAAGCAAGTACGCGCGACACCGTACTTACTTTTAATATCCCCTTTATACTTACCTTTTTTAGATTTAATCGTTTGCATTCAATCAATTAATTGTCATCATGGCTTTTTATCAAAGTAGATTTTCTTTTTGTGTATACCAGATTACATTCGATATATATATATATTTATTATAACACACGTACCCTTCTAATAGAGCTAGTCGGAGGATTTGCAGCATAAAACATTGCTGCAGTTGAGTTGCACTTTTGTTGTACTTTTCTCTTTCCCACCCACATATTGATTTTGTTTGACATTTCATCAAACAAGAATCAATATCGATCTTATCTTCCGCGGTGCCGGCTGCACATTTTTTTTATTACTCGCTTTGAGTTATTTGTTATTTATTTTAATTTTATTCGTAAATATACTAATAGTGCCGCGATTTATTAGTTATCGTCATTCTTATCTTAAGGTTAAATATAAAATTATTCGGGATAAGAAATATTATACATCAAATAATTCTGCAACAAGACAATAAATAATTAATTAAAATTCTTCCAATAAACTCGTTAATTGTGACAGTGAATTGCGGTTTATTGTTTGAATGAACGATCATTGATTTAATTAACGTTAATATATACTATGAACAGGATCTATTAACATCGATGAACGAGTAGTTTACTAACTTTATTTCTTCAATAAATAAGTTTATTAATTATAATAAAATAGTTAATTGAACTAATGAACCTCTCTTATTGAACTAATGAACGAGTTAACAGAGACAGTGAACAGTTAATTCATAAATTTATTAATTATAATAAATGAGTTCATTGAACTAAGGAATCTCATTTACCGAATTAATAAACAAGTTAATAGTTGCAGTGAACAACATTTATTACTTTAGTGATTTAAATTAATAAATATGTTCATCATAATAACGAACGAGGAGACGGTGTATAAAACACGCACCGTCCAAGTTGAATGTTAAACAAAATTGACCTTTTCCTATTGCATGAAAGCACCCTTGACATTTTTGATAAAGAAGTCTTTTACGAATGACAGACACTGTCGCTTCAACTTGTATTGTCTTCATCGTGTTGAACTAGAAGTAGATTCCAACCACTTGACTTGGTATTAGTATACTTTAGAGAGCAGTCTATAAGAGATCGAGCCGTCTGGGAGGAATTTACTACTCTACGAAAAAATACAGCATACCCTGTATCCAGTTAAAGCAATTATTTTGTCAAAACCAAAATTCAAATGACAAATTAGAAAAATTGTCTGGTCTACGTAGATTGAATGTGGTTGTCATTGATAAAACGTCATGTCCGCCAACCAAATCCAACCTATAATTCAAACTAAAAAAATTAAAACAAAAGAACTTACAAGATACTCGCAATGATAAAAAAAACCATTTGATTAAAACCAAAGATATATTATTTTAATGGAATAGTTTTTTTTTTATTTTAAATAACAGTACTACATCCAAATTCATTAATAACGACGCCATCCAATTGAATCTCAAAGTTTTTTTTAATGTATTTCTGTGTGGTTTTACTGAAGTAAGTCACGCAATATGATGTCTGCAACACTAGATATTATATCCATCGATGCCATTAAAAAGTATTATAGGGACAATTTTGTTGGCGAACCAACGATATTCTTCTTACAAATATGCATACTCTGGAAGGAAACTTTATTTTAAACACTTTTTTCTGAAATCAAATAAATACAAAATAAACAAAAAAAATATTATTTCACTTAAGCTCCAGAGATCATGTTAATTTGTATTTATCGAAAACATGTCATCTCACCTATAAACATTCGTTTGAGTGAATTTTAATTGCGCCATTATTGTTTGTTGTCTCTTTTTCTTGTTTGGAGTAAAAAGGAGATCAATTTTTCCCAAACATTAATTTATATGGCTGTGTTTTTCATTCAATAAAGCCGATAAAGTATGAGGATAAAATAAGCTTTGGGCGGATGGAGGGATATGGTATCCCTTTTATAAAATTGTTCTGTTCCGGAAATGGGTTTTGGTATGGTACAATGTTATATGCAATTCAATTCGGTTTATTTCGATTGCATTGTGGTTGATTAAATATTTTTTTTTTGTTCAAAGAACACGACCGATATTTATTAATTCCCAACTCATACGAGAGTATAGAGTCAAATCACTGCAATTCAAATATCAATGGTGGATGCGGATGAACCTTGTTCAAATAGAGCCAATGCTTTTGGAATTGACATGTGCTTGATAAGTAGATTTTTTATATTTTAAAAGTACTTTTAGCTCTGTAAGCCCATCATAGGTACCTATAATGATTTTTTTTTGTGTGTGTTCATTTTTTAACATTTTGTTTACTTAAACGATGTGAGCAAGCGATACGTATTGGTTTCGTGAAAAAAAAAATAAATTAAAAATTACTTACATTACAAAATGGGTTGTAAGCACCATCTTAAGTAAATAAATATCACGAATATGAATATAAAAGTAGTTTTGTTATACAGAGATGTATAATTACAGTGATCGGCATAGTTATTTTGGCAAACACGAATATCTTTATATTTTAAAAACAAAACCCTTTCAAGCAAAATTAAAATTAGAATTATTCGACTTTTTTAGTTCTTCGTTTATATGTTTATCATAAACTAAACATTTTGTGAGCTATTTTGTATAACGAAATTAAAGACCAAAAAAAAAACCGTAAAAAAATAATGATTTCAAAAATACCGGAACGCCTTTATTAACATGTACTACCTTTTTATAAGGCCAGAAATCTCTTCTTTTGTTTTATTTTTTACTAAAGTTTATATATCAAATAATATTTTCAGCAGGGGCAGTTTTCTAAAAAAAGGACTTGAAACAGAAAAAAAAATAATTACAAAAACAACGGTATAATTTACAATGTCTATACATTTTCGATACACCAGAATTCTATTATTTTATGTACATTTTAAATAAATTTTTTTAGTAATTAGTTTTTGAAAAATTAATTTTCAAACTCAAGATTTTGAAACAAAATTAAACGGAATTTTATTCTTTAATATTCATTGAATTACATAAAATGCCAGGCAGGTAAATACTAAAAAAATGTTTTTTTTTTCAATAAAAGGTTTGGTTATTTTTGATTTTCTCAAAAAGCACAAGACATTTTAGAATGCGGTTTTCTGTTCTTGACGAAAAATTAATATAAGCATTGAATTAGAGAAAAAAACTGCACTTAATTAAGCTCTACTTAAAAATTTTTGTTTTCAAAATTTTTAGTTTGAAAATTAATTTTTCAAAAACTATTGGCTAAGACATCTTTATTAAAGAAGATATTTCTGACTTTACAAAAATGTTTACATAATAATAAAAGCGTTCCGGGTCTTTTGAAATCTTTTTTTTCTTTTTTTCAGTTTTTTTTTTGAAAATTGCCTCTCTCGGTTAAGCGGAGAGGAATAGACCCCTGTCCATTACGATTTTTTTCTTATCTTGACCCAACCTACTAGCTTAACTTTGTTTTTTTTTTTTTTTAAATTATGTTAATAACTTTGTATAGGTATAGAATTACTGTACATACACCACCTACTTTTATTGTAGGGGTTAAAATAACCCACCAATAATATTTGGCCTATACAGATCTAATTAAAAAAACCAATTTTTAGGAAATTTAATATTATTTGACTTTGTTATGCTGGAAAATGTCGGAAAAATTAAGGGGTTTTCGCACCTCCCCAAGTTAGCATAAAAAAAGTAAAAGTGTATATAGACTGGACTACTAACTCAATATGCAAAAGTTAGTCCCGTTTTTCTTCTATTAGAGCATACACTACACATATTCATTGATATAAAAGTAGGTACCTTGAGATATACATCCAGTTAAAATTTCCGAGCCTAATATACTTTAAAACTTTGGTGATCATTTTTATTTTGGCGCAAAGAGCACTATAATGTTGACAAATTAAAGATTTCGAGAGTTAAATGCGTGGCCTTTACTCCTTTATATTTATTCTGGTTTATAGTGTTCTCTATTATTTCTAAATATCCTTGTACAGTCAACGAAAAACAACCCCAAAACATTATTCCGCCACTCCATTGGCGAATAGCCTGCAAAAAATGGATCGAATTTCTAATGTAATCCTGTCTGCATACTGAATACGCGAGTTGCAATTTTTTTAGTTTGTTCTATATGGTGTTATAAACTCTAACTTCAACCTTTCTTACGCTACGTCATATTTGCATAGTTATTTAACTAACTGAAGCTTTTTGAAGCAATTAAAATTCCATTTTACGACTTTTTGGGTTCAATGCAGAGTTTTAAGCGGAGTCAAATTACATGTTGTTCCCGTCTTTTTTTATCTTTATTTATTGTTTTCTAACATGCATATAGAGGGTCAAGGATAGAATTCGTTTTATTGTGTTTTCGTTTTCGTAAGTCTGTGCTTCGTTTTCTTAATTCAATTCTCAATCGTTTAGCAAAACTCCGATTTTTCAATGTTTGCCCAAAGTGGAATATGTATAAATTGGACATACGAACCTCATCCTTAAAATTTAAAATAAATTTTGTTATATATTTATCTTTCCAAAAGATTTAAATTGAATACCTTTTGATTAACCATTACATACTCATAGAATGACTACCAATTATAGTCCTGAATTACAATTTACTTCCAGTGTTATTGCACCAAACATTCATAGTACATAATATGTGAAGGTATTATAATTAAAACAGTTCGATCAAATCAAGTTCAAGCGACTCAGTCGTAAATTTTATTTGTATTAGTTTCATATTTTAAATCAATTAATTTAATCACAATAAATGATTATTTGATATATTTACATAATGTTGAAGTTTTAGCATTCCTTTTTTATCCCTATCCGCTATCGACTGAAAATGATGGGAAAACAAGAGTCATTGAGGACATTCTATACGAAATGGAAAAAAATATC